>CM063114.1:8846881-11246881 GCA_031841125.1 Acanthococcus lagerstroemiae | reverse complement strand
CTTAAATTGATGTCCACCCAAAAAGTCGCAAATAAACCCAAGTTACTGTGGTAATTATTTTCAGCAATGCACTGTATTATACTATGGTCGGGCATAATATTTCGTGTAGTTTTTCATTCATTTTTTACGTTGTCCCACTTATTTTTTTGTCGGGCATTCATTGTTTTAATGATTACTGTGGAAATTGTCGTTGGACCCATTAAATTGTCGTATTTGTATTTGTTCCTGTCGATGTAGGTCTTTGTTTTGTCAGGCCATTAAATCAACCCCATACAAAAATAATCTTATTCGTAGAACCTTACCAAGGTGGGGACTCACAATAAATGGAAACACTAAAAATTACTATGAAAAAGGATATTATGTAATTATCTGAAAATATTTCAGTCAAGCAATATGTAAGTATGACAATAACAATCTTTTTTTAACAATTAAAAATAGTGTTCGGTTCACTGAACGCAGGAAATATTTAACACTAATGTTTGGATTCCACTCAGATATAATTTTCCTATTCCTATCGAAATTACTTTAAATTTACTTGTAATTTAAAATTTTAAGGAAATTTAAATGACAAATTTATGACTTTTCATGACCACTATCCAAAATACTTGCTTTTTCCTTGATTTCCTTGACCGGTAGACACCCTGAATATTCATTCAATATTTTTTTCGCATTAAATGAATAAAACTGATATTTTTTTTTTTGGTAATAGAAATATTGTGAACTATGATATGACGAAACATCATGACTTTTTTCGACTTTTGGTTGAAACATCATGACTTTTATGACAATTTTTTAAAATCATAACTTTTCATGAAAAAATTTTAGTTTTGTATTTTCGCTTTTTTATTCGGAAAGAAAGCATTTGGGACGGTGGTTTCAGGAAATTGGCGGAAAACGCAATGAATAAACCAGAATCAACAAAAATGTGGGTTCCTTGAAGACTAATTGTGAATATCTTGAGGTGACAAAATTAGGAATATTCTACTCCGCAGAGCTGGGGTTACCGGAGAATTGCAGAAAAAAAAAGAGAAAAAAAGAAAAATTGCATATTTGGGCATATTTTGAGTGGAGAAATATAAATAACTCGGAGTAGTCTGGAAGGCAAATTTGAAGGGAACCCAGAGGCAGCAGAAAACTATCCTAGATCCACAGGGTTTCTACCAAATTTGAATTTCGAAACTATACGACTTTATATGACCCGAAATCGGGACGAAGGCCGTTGCTTCAAAACACTGCTGAAATCCCCCCCCCCTCTAAAAAAAGAACTATGAATGTCATTTTGCAGCTGTTCTAATGCTGAATCTAAAGCGCTGAGAGCTGCCTAGATTTTAACTATTAGAATCGACGTCGCTTGAGTTCTAATTTTCAAATTTCAAGGTATGTTTAGAAATAAGTAAAATGAAAATTTTAATTAATTTTCTTTCCCAAACTTTATACATTATTTGGTGAAATTAGTTCTAATATTTATATGACTTTGACTGAAAATATAAGACTTTATATGACCACTTTTCAAATATAGCGCTTTACATGACTTATATGACTTTATATGACCGGTAGAAATCCTGATCCAGAATCTCAAGAGCTAGAGTGGCATTGAAGAAATTAGCGTTTTATTCAGAAAAGCAAGAGACCGCGAACCGTAAGTAGCTCAAGTATTGTTTCGGGTATGACTGTATGAAGAAGAATAGGATCCCGATACCCCACATTCATCGAATACCAACTAATGTAACCTGGGGCAACTTCGGATTTTGGGGGAACTCCGGATATTGCCGGTTTTATACATGAGAACTGGAACATTGGTTTTCACAACATGACAGTGTAGCACAAATCTCAGTTTTATTTATCACCCTAGTTAACGCAGAAATAAAGCACATAACGATGTTATTCCACTCCTGGCAACGTGCGAAGTTCCCCCAGGTTTACCAGTTTCACTGAAACAATGTTTCTCGCTTCCTAGTTCCAGATATCCCTGGTAAGTATCCTTCCTAGTGGAAAATCACCAGGCGAGTTTTTTTCAGCTTAAGGGAGGAAGAAGGGAAAAATACTCGTGATATCAATTTCTGTGAAAGGTTGCGAAATAAAATCGCTCATTAACACATTCTCTCGAGTGGAACCCCGTTACGACGTAGCGGTACAGCTTTTGGCACCATTCAAAGGGTACATAAAATTCGGTGTTTTCCACTCTACGATTCGAAACGGAACAGACTACAGTTTTCAAGAACATTAGCGAAAACGCTGAAATCCGAGCTACGAGCTGCGGAGACGCCCAAAAGCATGGCGCTGTAACCGTATATACGGAAAGGCGAAACTCTAAACCGCAAATCGTATATATTACGTTAATTACATTTAAGAAGCTGTTTACAAACGCCATTCGAAAACCACTTCTTAAGAATAACTGTAAAACGTGCACGGCGTTCGCCCGAATATAGCTGAGAGAGTCTTTACCCCGTATAAATGAATCAAGTCGAGTCTCAAATACCAGAAGTCTGCACCGTAATCTATAAACAACGAAGTATCCGAAACGGTCTACTGCAAAATCTGATAAAAACCAAATAATGTTTTCGACAACGGTTACGAGGCAAACGTCGTGAGAACGCCAACACACTGCAAAACATATACAGAGGAAATACAAACGAGAATTCGGAAAATACTATTCGGGGTTAGATCTTTCGATAATCACGCATTACCGACTTCGGCGAGGTACTCGGAGAATTATTTGACCCTCGTACTTGAAGCACGAAAGCGCTTTATCGTCGTTACATCGAGCCGGCCTCAAAACACAGCGACGGCTGGGGTGTTCAGCGAGAGACAATCAAGTCACCACGGTAATCACTTAAAATACGGAACTGAATTACTCGTTGATAAAGCTTCCCCCGAACATCGAACAGAATCGACAACATCGACCACACATACAATGCACTCCACTCGGCACTATCGTCTCTTTGAAGATCCACCGAGGGTCAAGCGCTTTGAACCAGCGCCCCTAACACACATACAAACGATATACAGCAAGACATATTATAGGCAACCAGAAACGCTAAGATGAAAGCGGGTTGACGAGGATATACCTACAGCAGGAAGATACTCGAGCATACTCGATAATTAAGTCAGGCAAATTCTCCATCTCCGCATTCTCCAAAAGCGGGTATTAGAAGTTCGCTCGAAATAGGTTAGCGGTGTGGTTTCCAAGCCAATTATTTTCCTTAATGGACTGAAACGATATCGATGTACTGGTAATCCACTAATCGGCCAATACAGCGCTTTTGGGGGGACGGGGGACTCCACACAGCTTTAAAACTTCGAGCCACTCCGACTCTGTGTACACAGGGATAAGTTATTATCGAGCGACGAGATTTATTACAAACGCCAACCTCTTAGTGTACCTCTTCAACTCGCAATGCGTTTTAGTTATGAAACCTAATAGGCGAGTTTGGCTTCGAGACGAGTTAAGATTTAATCTCACTGTTGCGGCTTTTACCGGGTTCGAACGTGAAGAGTTTACTCGGGGCCGTCGTCAAGGCATACAAATTAAGAAGAAAAAGACGAGAGCAAGTATTAACAATTGAAAAAAAAACTAAGAGCTGCACGTATAAATTGCAGTGGCGTCGCGTGATGCTCTTTCCCAGGTGTTCAACTGACGGGTCTACACCCTCCCTCCACCACAAAAAAATCAATATGTATCAAAAACTTATGGTCAGTATCAGTATGTATAAATAATGTGTCAATGAAGAATGAAGTTGCATCCGCCCACTCACCACATAGCATCCGCATGCGCTTCCGGAACGTTCATTTTTGCTGGTGAACACCCTGCCATTTAAATTAACGAAGTCTCTGCTTCACTCTTTGTGGTCTTCGTTGCGAACACAACTGCGACAAGACCGACAAGAGTATGCAATGTGGCTAGGGAACATCCTACACGATTCCCACAGTATGTGACAAAGATAACGCCACTGCGATAAGACCAATAAGAGTGTGCAATGTTGCTAGGGAATATCCTACGCAATTCCCACAGTATGTGACAAAGATAACGCCACTGCGATAAGACCAATAAGAGTGTGCAATGTTGCTAGTGAACATCCTACACGATTCTGTGGTAACCGAGCTCCGCTCTTTTCCCGAATGGCCAAGGCATTGACATCGTATAATGCGATAGACATGCAGGCGAGTTTCACTCTCTCATTTATCCTAACACGTTGATTCCTGTTCTTACTTGTCTATATCTGATCATACTATTTCTGCTGTTTTCCTTCGATTCGATCGACTTTTTCCTCTTTTTCTGTGATTTCTGTGACCTACCCCAGAGAGGGGGAAAACTCACCGTTGACCGTACGTGGAAACGCGGCAGCGAGGACTCGGTTCGTGACAGTTGACCAAGCAAGTTAACCCGCAAATCTAACGATTACGAGAGAGTCTTCGAATCGTTTCCAACCCGCGACATTTGTAACAAATCCACCAAGTTTAACTTTCTTTTTCGGTTGTTCGCTACCCGTTTAGAAGGCAGTATCGTCGCCTTCTCCACGCGCGCAAACTTTCGATCGAGAACTTTGATTCGTACCCTTCATCGAGGACCCGCAGCTTAACACGCCACGCGGCTAACGTCTCCGAGCTCTCCGTCGAAACCTCGACTCCGCGCCTTCGCGAACACCATTCTTTTCGTTACTTGTTGTGCTGTATTTGTATCCATCTAGCCGTAAGTTCTTTTAGAATATATTATCTACTTCACCGCATAACTGTGTGTTGTCTCTGTGTGTAATCTTATCCGTAGCCATCAAGCGCCAGTATAAGTCACGTATCAGAGGTGTTCTAAAGGACTGGAACTCATCTAACCATGGGTTACCTCGTCGCATCTCTAAGCACAGGATCGCCAAGCCCTCAGCGCCGGTTCCATCACCCTGTAGGTCCCTAGAGCTAGTCGTGGCCTAACAGGTGGTTCCTCCTCCCTACCGAACTGTCCCCCTATCCCGCAGGAGCCTTCACGTTCGGTTACCACAATTCCCATAGTATGTGACAAAGATAATGCCACTGCGACAAGACCAATAAGAGTGTGCAATGTTGCTAGTGAACATCCTACGAGATTCCCATGGTATGTGACAGAGATAACGCCACTGCGACAAGACCAACAAGAGTGTGCAATGTTGCTAGGGAATATCCTACGCAATTCCTACAGTATGTGACAGACAAACCCAATAAGAGTGTGCCATGTTGCTAGCGAACATCCTACGCGACTTCCTAGTATGTGACAAAGATAAGATCCGCGCGAAGCGCAAAGAGGAAAATTCCGGTTATTTTTCAATTTTCCAAGGTTATATTTTGTATTTTAATTAAAATTTAAATCTTTCCTTATTTCTGGGATTCTTGTTGTAAGACAGAAATTAAGTGGGTGTGCAGTGAACACCTTGACCACCCAGACACGACGCCACTGATAAATTGTAACGTGGCTGAATGCGAATTCCCTTCGACTCACAAAACTAAAGGTCCAGCCTGGCGATCGAAGGAAGAAAAGAAGGAAAACAAAAGGAAAGGACAATGTGGAAGGAGAAGAATGCGGTATTGAGAGAATCACGCACGGGATGTCAACATAGGAATGCAGGAGACAAAGGTGTTTCGGTGAGACGTTCGCCTCGTGCTACACAGAAAGTGACCAGGCAGGACGAATTAGAAATTTATACACAAATGTAAATTCGCAGGGTGGGGATGTCGCACTGTCAATTGTGCCACAGCCGGGGGGCAGGGGACATTAACCCGCATTTAGTGGGATAGAGAGCGAACAAGAGAGCGCTTATGTGAAACCGAACTGCTTCCCCTCCACACATCCGTTAACAGTTTTCTGTTATAACATTTATAACACGCACCTACGGACAGATGTGGCAAGTCACACTGTGCAAAAGAAGCTTCGCTTTTGGGGAGACTTCGACACTTCACGCATTCTTTCTTTATCGAATTGTAAAATTGTCAATAGAGTTGTCAAACGATTTTCTTTTTTCAAAGTTCTATTTTTCCAGACGCAATGCAACACAACAGCCACTCCAGCGATAATTTCCAATTCCCCAAATTCTTGTCTGCTGTTGCCCTCCAATCAGTGCGCACGATGAAAAATCCGTGTAGCAACGTTTAACAAAATTACAGAGGACTGACACTGGCGCTGTAATTCATCCTTTAAAATTGCCGGGTGTTGTTTTCTTTTTATTTCTCTTTTCTTTTTCCCTCTTTTTCCTTTCTTCTTCCTACTTCTATATCTCGTTTGTTCAATGAAAAGCAAAATTTCTTGCGACTTTTCGAAAAAAACAAAAGAAAAACAGGTCGAAAAAAATGAAGAAAAAGCCAGTAGTAACAGCGGCGGAGGGGGGAGAAGACGAAAACGTTAAAATCCAATTTTCTACTCCACTAGGTGCTTTAAAATTTAAATTGTTTTCTATTAATTTTAACTTTACCACGTTCTCTACTCCTTTTCAATTACTTATTCAACGTTGAAATTAATACCGTTTCGCGCGTATCTATTGCCTTTTTTTTTCTACCTCCTGTTTGGTGTTAAGCACTTGTTAATTAATTTTTCAAACGGATTTTCGTAGTGAGAAAGTTTATTCTTTTTCATTATTTCGCACACTTTACATAGACCTATATATTTATACTGCTTTTTAAGTGTTCCAAGTGTTTTTTTTTTTTCTTTGTCGAATTCCGAAGCATCTTCACACTGTTTTGTTGCTGCCAACACTGGGAAACGCTACAATGGTCAATTTCCTGATTCCATATAGACAAAGCTTTTTCTACTCCTGACTCAACGAAGAATTAGACTCCAAAACCGAAACAATGGTTGGAAAACTGCAACTGAAATTTCATTTCGTACAGAAGTCTAAAGAATAGCGGATAATCTTTTCAAAACTAGCTCAAAACATCGGGCTGAACTCGAGAAACGTAGTTAAATAATTCGAACTCACACGGCAGTCTCATCAAGTTATACCACCTTTCACCATTTCAGTTAGCAGAAACTTAATTCTCAATAGTTTAACAACGTGGCACTAGATTTGAAAAAACTAGTAGTGGACCCTGGTATCAAAGCCAGATTTCTTCACGTTGGATCCGACCTTGAAGTCAATTTCATTCAGAAACGCATATAAATACTCGTAGAGGATTTCTCTCGCATGAAAAGAAACTTAATTTCAAAAATGGAAAAGTACACATACACGGGGGTCTTCATTTTTGAATTTCTGTCCGACCCCGGAGTTGTTCTTAATGAGAAAATGATTCTCTGAACGTTTCATGAAAATCGAACAATCTTCACCCATAGCACCCGAGTGTCAGTATTGCGAATTCAGGGTCGAAATCGATGAGATGAAGAACAAAGTCATCAAGAATTGGGAAGTACGAATTTTCACGTAATTGAAGAGGGTTATCTCGTAAGAGTGGAGTACATGAGTAGCGGAAAAATGGGAAGTACATTGACTCAGCCCATTCATAATGTACATGGAATAAGGACAAAATAATATCAAAGGAAGTCGATATTTCACATGATGTTCCAACAAACACTGGAAGAATTTCATGATGTACTAACAGAATGTGTGGTGAGAAGAATGTCACAATAACAGGTGTGGCAAAGGTCGGTTCCCACTATCGAGACTCCAGCGACTGTGCACCGAGCAATGAATATGCGCACACAGCATAAAGTGTTTATTTGCAACCTAAATGAACATTTGTACTTTCTCCTCTGAACATTTTTTTGATTATGCAAAATCGGGAAACTGCATTTTGCCGCACCCTGCATCAGCCATTTTTTCAACTACTTAAGGCGTTTCAACATAATCTTCAATTTTCTGAGAATTAGAATATCTTTACAATGAATGAACCCTCACATGGATACTGGAGAGCTACTTGCTGAAAACCCAAATAAGCATAGAACCCTACATCTTGAAAGTTATGAAGAAAGAACTGCGTGCATGTATGAAAAGACAATTTTTATTTTCCTTTTTTGTTCACTTATGTTTGGAGTCATCCAAATCAACAATTTTACTCTCAATAACTTTTAAATTTTGTAAAAAATTTGCAACAACGTTGAACCCTACTTAGAATATGACTGCATTTATGAACAGAAGTACTATGACAAAGGAATAGAGGGATCACAGGATAAATGAGCAACAATGCTACAATCTACAAATTCACCTATACTGATGTAAGATCTAGAATTCACAAGAAGACAAATGTTTGATGGCGTTCCTATCTTATTTAAATTCAAAACAGAATCCACAGGATGTCTACACAATTTGAAAAATCAAAATACTTGACTTTCATTTGACCTATAGATTTGACTTTATAAGAACTGCGAAAAGGCATGACTTATGCAGGAACATACAAGTAGTTCAGCGAATCTAAACCTGCAAAAATTAGTATAATATGCCAAATCGCACAAATACTGAAGAAGAACAAATTGCAATTATTGAAAATTAGAACTGTTAAGTGAAAAAAGACCGAAAGTCGTATAATAATACAGTTACTTTTTTTCATGTTCGAGAATTAAGTCTAGTCTTAGAATTAATGTTTCGGTTTTGTACCTGAAGCCAGTTTTTAGTTGATTGCGCGCGATTGTACGTTTTCGATTACTCGTATTAAGCATCGTATTTAAAATATCAGATACATGTACAGTCCACTTTGCAATAATAAGAAATCGTCGTCTTATCTTGTGTATTCATTTGTCGTACAACAAGAACAAAATTTTTTACCTCTAGCTCTGTTATTTTTTAGTTCATTTATCATTCCTAGTCATTCATATAATTAACATTACTTGACCTATGAAAGAATTTTGAGAAAATACTTGACTTTTACTTTACCACTTGACTTTTGTTTGAGTACTTGACTTACTTGACCCTGCAGACACCCTGTATTAGTGACATCACAAATACAACTGACCGAGTGCCGTAATTGTTAAGCTAAATGAATACATCCAGGTGGAAAAAAATATCGCACATGGGGTAATCAACTTTCGGAGACAGTACCCTGATATTTATGTAAAAAAACATCCTTCAAGTATCTATGTATTTAAACTACATCTGCGGCATCAAGAGTGCATGGTTTCATCAGTCAGATACACTGTAAATGATTGTCGTTCTAGACTGAATGAAAATGAAATTTTGAAAATAGTTCTTCTAAATAAAGATTTGAAAAGAAATACTGAATTTAGATTCGCATAGATCTTCTATTCTTCACTGTTTAATATATTTTACTATTTTGTGCAGTAACTGGTGATAACACAATTCTCCTCACCAATGAATTTGTAGAAAAATATCGCCAAGTTGTAGATTTATGTTCTGTATTCAGTGAGCATTCATATTTTTTTTTTTTTTTTTTTTTTATTTTATTAAAGGATCAAATTTGACATACTTTGTTTTTTCATTTAAGAAGACGGTTTCAATAAATTTGGCCAATTTTTAATCGATTCATTTTGCATTTCTTTCCCCCAACGTTTTCATAAACTCACAGATTAATCCAGCGACGTACCGAAGAGTTCTTCGAGGGGAGGGGGGGGGGGTTAAAAATTGTGAAAGTCCCAACTGACTCAACTCAGAATTCCCAAGTATCGAAGTAAAAAAAAAAACTTTTGACCTGTTGGATTTTTCCAACTTGCCTGACTGAATTGGTAAATTTTCCCAACTGCCGAGTAAAAAATTTCTATTGGGGGAGAGGGAGGGAGTTGCCCCCGCCCCCTATCTGTACGTCCCTGCGTTAATCACTGTATTTAATGAAAATACTATTATGCATTTTCCAATCAATTTTGCTGATATTTTGAGTTAAATAAGAAAAATTATTAATGGTATCAATAGTTATCAATAGATCTGAACAACGATTGATAACCATCATACGGGGAAAATATTGATACGTATTTTGCATCACTAATAAAAACTGGTTAGTCTCAGTGAGAGAAGGCGCTTATATTGTAGCTGTGTTGCCAAGTCTTAAACTGAAAAATGAAAAAATAGACGAATCTAGAACTGAAAACAAAACAGTCGAGGAGACTTTGGTACTGAGCTAAGAAAAAAATATTTTAAAAAAATACATTTTTTTCTATTTTACAAGCAGTCTTTGAGTTCTTGATAACTAAGACAAGAAGAAAAGAGCAGGACAAAATCTATCGGTGATTTGCTGATATTAGCACTGAAATATAAAAACCTAGGAGTAATTCTAGGTTTTCTAACACCTTGAATCATAAAATGTCCAGTTTCAAACACTTTTACAGCTTTTTCAACGAGTACAGATTGTGTTCTAACCAAATATGTAACAGTTGTATGATTCAAGGTACTACCAGACAGGAATTACTCGTAGGTTTTTGGCGCTACTAAATTGTGCAACTATCTATTCTATGCTAGATACTCAACTTTGTCGACACAGCATTAAAATATATGCTCAATTTTCGCCGATGCGCTGATGTCGGCCACCATTTTCGACTCCAAATTTTACTTTGAAGCAGAAGACTCAGGCCAGGCGTCTCAATATATTTTACATGGACAGAGTTAATTTACTTCCCAGTTTTCCTCTACTCTGATTGTGCTTGTAGCTAGTTTGATTTCTTTTGACCAGATGCGGGGAGTAGTTCTCATGCAATTGAAGCTGACAAATTCTTTATTCATTTAATGGCGTAATGAGCGAGTCACTGGCTAATTGGCTGAAGTTTCAAGGCGTTTCAAAGTTTACAACTCCCCCCCCCCACACACAAAAAGAGTTGAAATAACAAATGAATTTAGTGGTAACACTGCTGGATGAAAACAGTTAATATTTTGCATGTCTCGTGTACTCTTTATGGATATTAATTTCAGTTGAATTCATGAAAATCGATGATTGCTCGGTACTCTGTACTGCTTTCTACATTATTTAGCTGTTAACAAGATGCGATTATTAGCTCTTAGATGCTGGTACTGGCCCCCTGTAACCAGCGTCAAAAAAGTCTCATAAAAATCGCATTTTTTTTTCTCCATCTAATGCGCAAAAAGAGAATCATGTAGTTCACCGACTGAAACTCATAAGTGCTTCTTCATAGGAACGTAATTCCCAAGTGAGATCGAACAATTTTAACCCACAGCGCGCAAGAGTAGTACACAAATTTTAGGTTAGAATTGGTGTAATGAAGCACAAAAGTATTCAAAATCAAAATACGTATAAATTCTCATGAACTCGAGGGGGTTAATTCATAAAGGCAGTAATAGGCGCACCCAGGGGGGCTATGGGGGTTATAGCCCTCCCCCGAAAGCCCTGAACATTTTTTGAAAGTGTTCGTTTTGGCGTCGTTGTATTCTGAGGAACAGGGTTTTATTTTAGCCTCCGTAGATTTTGAGGAACAACTTTGGGGACCCTCGCATTGATGGGGGAAAAAATTCAAAACTACGGATCACTCTACTATGTACGTTAGCAACGTAAAGATACGATTCTTCAAGTACGAGTACAATCAAAATCAAACTATATTCGTTTGAAATTCAAAAAACTAACAAGTGTCCACAAATCCCAATTGTTCTCGATTTCTTCTTAAAAACGAAGTGACAATTTAAAACTCGAAAAAACAAGCAGGCAGGACTGTTGCGGCACGAGTTCCATGCCAGTTTGGGAAGAAAAAGAAAAACCGAAATGAATTGTGTCGACAAGGCTCCAATACTGAAACAAAAGTTCTTTCGGAAGTTCAATATAGCCAGTCACAGGGAAGGGGGTGAGAATCGAGTCGAATTAAAAGTGCGTGATGCGGGTGCGCCGCGCCATTTCACCTACTAGTTCGTCGGTTCGAGAAATCCAAATTCGGTACCCCAACTGATAAGAATACCAAAAGTTTCGGTGACGTTCGCGAATAAATTAAGACCTCGCGAATGAAAACGGAACTCGGTTAAAGAAATGACTTTATAATCCGTTTAGAATAATAAGAAGCTCGGCTTCCTTCGTCGTTCGGAGAAAACGAGCGAAACCCGAACTTTTTGTTACAATTTTTTCCCGTTCTCCACGTTCTGTACGGCGTTAATTTACAAAATTAAATTTTAATTGGGAACACGTTTTGTTACCGTAAAAGAAGCAAAAAAAAAAGTCGACCACTTTGAAAAGAAAGGAAAAAAACGTTTTGGAAGAAAGCGCGAGGGGGAGGGGATTATAATTACCGTTTTCAAACGAGTTTTTATTTTTAATCTATCGCCTTAAATGTCCCTTTTCAGGCTTTTGAGTTTTGGGTTTTAATTATGCCTTACGCTTTCAAAATGACCGCGGGAAGGGACAAACTTTGGAATTTAGACCGTTCTTTCATGTTAGCCACAGATACTCCAGCTACTGATAATGATGATTTTCGGAACACAAGTCGAAGTTTTCTCACAAAAGTAGCTAATCAAATAGATCAGCGGTTCCCTTTTACCACTCCTCCATTGCCTTGGAGGACCCCCCCCCCAACATGGATATGTCTAATGGCTCGCCACGCAAGAGAAAATTTCCGCAAAAAACGTTGCGAAGAAAAACGTAACCCTCGGTACCATCGTGACGTAGTTGCGTATTCCTCTTTATGCAGTCATTCGTTCCACCACGTTTCAACTGGCCGACACGATGACTGCCGAGGGAAGCCGAGAATGAACGACTACAGAAGGCACTGGAATGTAGGTATGCGAATCAATGCGGTCGCCTCGCCCGGATGATATATCCATGTAACATTCATCTATTGGCTTTATGGCAGACGAAGAAAATATGGCAGCCCCTGGAATAACCGCGTAACTGACGAATATCCGTTTGAAAAACATACAACAGACATTTCTTGTGAGGAAATCCTACACCCAGTTGTATCACGCAGGAAACGAAAACCATTTCAGTTGGACGACTGACTTGCCGTTTCGAACTTCACGAAAGTGGTCACATTCAAGCTCCCATCTGGAAATCCCATTACTATTCGGAGAACATCAACTCGCCTGTAGATGCCGAGCAATATCAAATTCGATGCATACAGACAGCCACGGACACAGTCTCGCCACCGTAATAAGAAAATGCGAAATAAGAGCAAGAAAAATGAGAGAAGACCGCATTTTGGTTCACATCGTCATGTGTTTAGGTATTCACGAAGCGAAATCTCATATTCCAGCGGCGAATTAAAGAGGGATCGAGGAGGCTATTAGGGAAAAATAGAAAGGGAAAAAAAGTAGCCGAGTAAATTAGATTACTAAAGACGGGGGCAGCCAGCGTGCCCGACTGCCTGCCTAAGAAATACGGATCGGTGAATCTTTCGGACATAATGACGCAATAATTATTATACTAATATCGAAATGTCATTTTCGTGACCTGCCACCCCGAACGTGAAGTGGTGGGGGAGCTCGACACCCCAGCGAAAAAAAACGAGACTGGTTTTTTTTTCATTCGTTTTATTAAAATGCAAATGCGGGCGAGTCATCGTAAAACGGGTCTGGATACAATTTCGAGTGAATTAAATATATGAAAATGACCCAGAAGAACTGGGGCGATCCATAAGGGAGATATGTCAACAGCTGTGTTTGCAAAATACACCCGGATGCGATGTCTCTATATATTTATGAACGTATACGAGGCGTAGGTACACGTTCCACTTTTTTTTTTTTTTGTAGGTTATTTGCAAAATTTAATTCGACTTAGTTCCAGTCGCGTCTTATTCCGGTAGTTCTGACTTCCATGGACGAAATTTATGCATATTCTTTTCTCGTATTCGACAAGCAGCTATAACTTGTCCCAAAACTCCAATTTGAGGCGAATGTGAATTGCCTCCAGCACGTTTTTATCACACGTAGAAAACTCATTACCCAAGTTATCAAGCTGCTCACCCTACCAAAACGAAAATCCAATAAATTTTGGGTTGATTACTCCTAAGAAAGATGTTTCCAGGGGAAACTCAATTTTGTCCACTTGATTCGAAAAATAGTACGAACTATAAAATCTAAAATGAGGGGGAGCACAATCTAGATACAAACAATAGCACGGAGTTCAACCGCCAAGAAAAGCTCACTCAGCCACCCGATTAAAACAGTTTATATTTTTGGTTTCCTTTCCACAAAGAAGCCTCTTCCACGCTCTCACAACGTCACACTGGGGGTAGGTGTCATAGATATTCATTTTTCTTTTTTATACTCATAAAGCACCGTTTCGTTTTGTATTTATTTGTTCAGCTCACAGGACGTTAATCTCCCGGACGCTATTTAAAGTTTGTCCACGCTGACTTACTATGAGCTTTCAAATCGATTCCCACCCCCGAATCGTACATTGCTCTCCCAGACCTCGTCCATTATCCAGCATCGCCACCGCGGATGCCGCACTACAATCTTCTTGAGGAAAAAGTCGCGCCGTAAGGCGGGGAAATAGGATATCCGTTTGTATTCTTGGGGACGATAACATCCTTCGCCAAAAATAGTGTCCGCGTAAATTCTAATTCGACGCAACGACCAAATATTTACCTTTTCACGAGCCCCGTGTCGGTTTTCGTGTATACACCCCTTCACAATTCGTTTACTTTAACTGAGGCGGGGCGGGTCGCACGAGATATACGAGTACCTGGGGGCTGTCCTGTCTTCACAAACGGATTCGCTGATAGTTATCGCGTTAGCAATTTGAATAAACTCGAGAGAAGATCGATCGCGTTTTCAAAAAAGAGTTTGTATGGAAATCTTACCTGTAGAGAAGGCACGCAGTGGTCCAGCAACTCCAACATGTGTTTGATGTTCTGGGCGTCTTGAATGACGAAATTCAGTTCCATATCGAATTCGCCGCCCACGAGCTGCAGAACAGAAAAAGGACAAATCGTTAGTAAGTGAAGGATGATGAATGAACAGGAGATGAAGTTAGTCAACACATCATATTCTACACATTCGATACTACAGTGCACCGGCGTAGGAATGGAGGAGCGGGATGTCGGATGAAACCCCCTCTCCAACACTGGCAAAGAGCTTTGCAGAATATATCTTAGCGCATTAATTACAGCAAAGAGATGATAAGATATGGGCTCTAACAAACATTAACCCCCTTCCCCCATATCCAAGACTGAGCATTGTCCGCTGGTGTTATCGTCGCAAGTGAATGGTGAGAGGAATGACTATCTGAGGCCTCGCACAATTACAAAGATACATATGTAGCCCCTTCTCAAATTTCTTCTGCCAAAAAAGAGCTCTTGCAGACAGTTTCACGAATGGCTTGGCTCTGAGACTTACGTTCAGACTCATACAGACTTATTCAAACTCATGAAGGTGACTGAAGTTGACTCACTATAACTTTTCAGTACCGACAATCACTCCTTTAGTCTCAGGATTATTATCATTCATTAGCGACTCTTTAACATCCGATCTGGTTGGCCGAATGGATAGCGCATTAGTCTTGGAATCTGGAGGTCCCGGGTTCGAGCCCACGTAGCAACTCGCCAGATTTCGACCTAGGCCAGTTTTTCGGCCTGAAGGGATGAGGGCTAAGACAGCTCTAACAGTCTCACAGACGTCTCTGAAATGATGCTCGAAAGGGCGGATTCCAGGGCACGGATTGAGAGCAAATTAGCAGCCAGCAACTGCGCGCTCCTTGATCCTGTCCCGGGTGGTATTTTCGATACATGCATCAGAAAACGAATACTATGTATTTCATGTTGTCAATTGTCGGATTATGCACTCCATTTTTATTAAGATTCTAAACGGATGATTCTGTATTTCCATTCTTGTATGAAGAATTACCGTCACGGCGTGCAACTTTGCACTCACTAGGTAACTTTGCACACCTCACGTTTTCACGTCTACATGGTGCTGTAGGTCTGTTTATCGACATCTGGCAACACTGTGAAGTACGTTATCATATTCATTGATGATGAACGAACAGTTTCAGACGAAAACAATTTAGATTTGATTAATTTTACATTTTTGTGCTCTGTTTAATAATTGATGAATTATCATGCCGAAAAATTGACCTGAATAAATGCCCTCGGAGTTGTGCTAAAGAAACAGGTAATATTATCGAATTTGGTATCATTGTATAGATAATTTTATCAGCTCAAAAATGACGTGAAAACGAAGTCTATAGCATCAATATGAACGAAGATACGAACCAAAAACTAATTACAGATCCATATTTTCAGGGATGCCGAAATCAAGGAGAGTGCCTGGAAGTCGTAGGTACAAAGACTATCCGCCGGAGACTGTTACTGAGTGCCTAAGACGAGTTCAAAACAAGGAAATTACTATTTGTGAGGCTGAAAGACAGTACGGAATCGCTCGACGAACAATCTATCATAAGTTGCAGGCGAAACATTCAGGAAAGTGTGGTCGACCGACAGTGTTCTCGGAAGCTGAGGAAGAGTCGTTTGTCCAGCATTTATTACTCTTGGCCGAATTTGATATGCCTATTCTCGTAGCTGATGTGACGATCTGTGTACGAAATTATTTAGAGGAGAGAGGGCAAACTGTCAAGATTTTTAAGAATAATTTACCGGGGAAAGACTGGTTGTATGGCTTCATACGGAGGCATAAAGTTCTTTCTTCGCGAATGGCAACTAACATTAAACTCGTGAGGGCCGCAGTGTCGGAAGAGATAATTATAGAATATATTACGAATCTTTCGAAGACTATTGAGGGTATTCCTCCTAGCAATATACATAATTTTGATGAAACAAACATCACAGACGACCCTGGACGCAAGAGAGTTATTTGTAAACGTGGGTGCAAGTACCCCGAATTGATCCGCAATCATTCCAAAGCGAGTACAAGTGTTATGTTTTGTGGTACAGCAGAAGGTGAGCTATTGCCACCATACATTGTGTATAAGGCCGGGCGAGTATGGACCACCTGGCAGGAAGATGGCCCACGTGGTGCGAAATACGATTGCTCAAAAAGTGGGTGGTTCGATAAGGTATCATTTGAAAATTGGTTCTTCCGAATTTTTCTGCCCCATGCCAAACACAGAGTAGGCCTGAAAATTGTAATTTGTGACAATCTATCATCACATGTAAATGAACGAGTGATTCACAAATGCCGTAAACATAATATAAAATTTGTATTTCTCCCGAGTAATTCCACGCATTTGACGCAACCCCTCGACGTGGCATTTTTCGGCCCCATGAAGCGATCCTGGCGTCAAATATTAACTAACTGGAAGGAAACAGTAGCTGGTCAGCGAGCTGGAGTTTTACCTAAATGCGAATTTCCACGACTTTTAAAGCTACTTTGTAATGCTCTGCAAGAAAATGGAAAGGACAGACTTGTGAGTGGGTTTCGGACCTGCGGAATTCACCCGTGTGACGCGCAGCCTCTCTTGGATCGCCTTCCACGTTTACAGAAGTTAGATGTGAATGCAGTTGGACAGGGCTTTGTTAAATATGTGGAGCGTAAAAGACAAGAATTGGTTGACACTCCAGTGCGTAGACGTAAACGTACAAATGCTGTTGCTGGTTCGTTTTCCATTTCCTTTTTGTTTCATTCATCATGCTGTTGTACATTTCTAATAAATCTTTCTTTATGTTTATACAGGCAAAAATGTTTGGTCTAGCGAGGAGGATTCCTCTGAGGTTGATGAAAACAGTGATGTTGATGATGGACCCCCGGATGAGACTTTGTCTGATATTGAAAGGGAGAATGCTGACAATGATTTGGACGAACAAGAGTCTGCAAATGCACCGAATCCTGATGTGGAGACTCCTGAAGATTTGGATGAAGAGGAGTCCGCGAATGCACTAAATCCTGACGAGGAAACTCCTGATCAACAGCAGACTTTGGTACAATTTCATTGAACTGTTTTCACATCCTCTTTTATTTGGTTGCTTCCTTAGTATCATGTTGGTCTTTTTTATTTTAGATTAAACTGAACGACTTCGTTTTGGTGGAGTACATATCATCAAGAAGAGGTGCTCCGCGGATAGAATATGTTGGGCTTGTCATAAAAGTTATTTCTGAAAAGAAAGTCTTTGTCAAATTTTTAACTCAGTACAATAATCGACGAAACGAGTTTTGCTTCCCTATTACTAACCAAGAAGAGGAAGTGGAGGACGATTACATTATCGCCGTGTTGCCTTTTCCAGAAATCCGACGGGGGAGGCACATATTTCCATATGATATTTTGTAATTTTAAGTTTTTCGACATGATATAATACATTTTGAACAAAATTTCTATGTCTTTTATATGGGTGTGCAAAGTTGACAATTTGGAATGCAACTTTGCACACTTGCTTCCCAGTGTTGCCGTTTGTTCAATTATTAATTTTTTGCCAGTCTATCAACGCTGACTGATTCTGCACCATCAAACCATGATTTTTGCTTCTTATCACTACCTTATTTTCGTTTGAATTCACACAGCTAGAGAGCGCCAAAGTTGAAAACTCGCAAATTATTGTGCAAAGTTGCACGCCGTGACGGTACGGAATCTGATGATAATAATTGGTCAGAAGTTTTTGAAAAAAAATTGTTTTTCATAGGTAGTAAAATAGACAACGAAAATCTCAAATACGTATCAAAGATAGACACTGGATTTGGTGCATCAAATGCTGTATGTAATTTCAAAATGTCGATTGTTTTGACCTTCAAATCAGAATGCCAGAAGTTTTTGAAGGCAATGTTTGAAAAACTTCTGTCAAGATACCCTTTAGACAATTATATTGTGAAAAGAGCTTCAACACTGTGATTATGTTGAGTAAAAAACAGGAGTGAAGGCTAAATCTGTTGCTTAGCGCATATGTTGAAAATAGTGTTATTGATCCTTGATAGCTGAACAAGTGAAGCGTGAATATACCTATAGATATGACTGTGTCAGAATAATTTTGTAATAAGAAACCGCGAGGGAGATGTTCCCCAACGTTAATCGCCTTATCAGTAGCTCTCGAAAAATATTCTTGAAAAGCCCTGCACGAGTAGCGCTGTACAAAGAAAAAATGCAATGTCCGTTACCACCTGACGTCTGTATTACAAGGTGGGGCAAGTGGATAAACGCCGCACTATTCTACTCTGAAAAATTCACCAATTTTACCGAGTTACCTGACGACTGCAAGCAAACAGAAACCCTGAAATTGCTCATTGCCACCGAGAAGACCATACCATCAGACCTCGCCTCCATTTTGTCGTACTTATCGTTTTTGCCCAGCTGCATTCAAAAACTGGAGACTCGAGGTCTATCTCTGAATGACCAGCTCGCAATAATTGAAGACGTTTCTGTCAAAATTCGTCAAATTCCAGCAGCAACAATTGAAGAACGTTTTCACGAAGAACACTGGGTTCACGAAACTAGAAGACATAAATTCCTCGCTTGTCCATGGAAGTACACTCACGTGTGCCTTGCCTCCACAGCAAAGAGCTGCGTATGCCTACGCTCCACTTGTTTCGGCAGATGTTGAACGGTCTTTTTCCGATTATAAATACCTCCTGAGTGACCGTCGGCAGAGTTTCACACAAGAGAACATCGAAAAACATCTCATCGTAATGTTCAATAGACGCTTTTTATAAATTTTGTTCTAAAATATTCACGTTTTCCATAAAATTTTGTTCAAAGTAGTCGATTTTTCAATAAAATTGGTTTTTGCCGAATAATGCCGAAAATCGTGATTTTAAATGCCGAATTGTAATTTATTTGTGCCAGAAATTCCAAGCTCTAATAATAAGGTACTGAATTTTTCTTCATGCCGGACCTGTATGCTGGTGCAATATACTCCACGTTTTAATGAAAGAGTCATCCGACGTGTAGGAAACAGCAATACAATATTCAAGTACTTCATCCCTTACAAGCATCGCTACATCTACAAAAGGGGAAAAAGTAAAATTTCAGGACTTTTCTGGTAATCCAACCACAACGAACCTCATCCGAGTAAATTGCATTAAAGTTCTTCACATACAAGAAAAGTAATTTCCTCAAACACTGCGAAATAGAAAGACCGCACTCCAAATATCCCACACTACATGCTGCATAAGTATTTTGTAAATTAAAAATTTACATCGTTTACGAGCGTTAGTAATTATCACATCAAAGCGATTCATTTCTCCTCTTGAAATTCCACTTTTTAATAGTAGAACCGTAAGCCGAGTCCTTGAGCCTACTCGACGAAATCGTCTATTTACTTTGTTAGTAATTTGATATTGCAGCCAAAGCGCGCGCATTATTGAAGGAGTTCTACCTTGAAAAGTTAAGCTTGAGAAGGTTAATTTTTCACAATTGAGTTTTCTGTCGCAAAAGCCAACGTGCTTAATCGTCCTTTTTCTTTGCTCTCGTTAAACGTCTTGTATAAAGAAAATCCCAGTCAACGCTCAACAAAAATGTTTCCAGTCAGAAGAGCGTGGTTGAGCCACTAAATTAAATTCAAAATACTGGTTTATACGGCGTATCAAAATATTTTAAAACGGCTGGTTACAACTGCTTTCAGCTCAAGAGCGTTATGTTCAAAAAAGCAATACTTAGCACCGAATTGCAGTAGATCCCACCTTATGATTGCTGTTGAACCGGAAGGGTTGCGCTATAATTCTGAAGATGGTCTGCTCCTACAATATTTGACATTTTCCAAGGAATAAATGACTAGAAGAATAGAAAACAAAGTTGATTTCAGAGAAGCAGGAATTGACAGATGGAAAGTTTTTACCAAGAAAGGGAAAATCGAGACGAAGAAAAAAGAGAAGGGAAAATAAATATGTACGCACAGAAATTGGAAGCACATTAAGATCATAACATAAGAACGTTTTACCGAATATCCAGTGCATGTTTTTATGAAAGAAGGATTCAGAGGAAGTTCGTGATTTGAAAGCTAGCTGTCGCGAGATGGGAGAAATCTATAACAAGGAGAAGCCCTCTGCATGTATGTTCTATGTAGATGATCAACAATTTGTACGGCGCTGCCATGTCAGCTCACTACCCCATAACGATTTCAAATAGATGGAGAAAACTAAGCTGACTTAGCTAGCTGTTGCAAAAATTGCTAACAATACTGAAGGAGAATATGTATTACCTGGAATATTTCAAAAGTAAGGTAACACTGCTGTGTGCACAAAAATGGACAACACTGGCGAGATAAAACTGTGGTTGTGTGTTTGGTATGATAGTTTGAAACAGTGATAGTATTTCAAAAGAATCTGATTCGGTGCATTACATGCCACAAGAGAGCTGTCCGAATGGTTCATTCCAGAGATGTTAACTCCCGTTCGCGAATGGAGCACCTCCACAAACGAGAATGAAGTGAACGCGTTCTTCTTCTCACATGAACGAGAACAAGTAGGAACGCGTTCGTTTCATTTCATGGACAAGAACGTAGAGAACGGAGAGGCACAGATGTCAACTCTCGTTCACAAACAAAGCACCACCACGAACGAGAAAAAAGTGAACGCGTTCTTCTTCTCATATGAATGAGAACGGATGTGAACGCGTTCAATTTTTGGGGAACGCAGACATCTCTGATTAATTCAACCCTGATTCAATTGTATGCGTACGCACTCTGCCGGCAAAAGACAAACAGTTATCTGTTTCCAACATTCACCATGAGTAGGCGCGAGGCTTCCTAAGCGACTGCAGTCGTTCAATGAACCAGTGTTGGAAGAACAAACAAGAACGAGAAGAAAAACTGCATGTTCTTGGTTCTCGTTCTCAGACTGAGAACGAGAACAAGAACATGATGGTATTAAGAAGGAACAGGAACGAGAATAGGAAATACAGTAATTATAATGTAAGGAGAACGAGGAACATGAACGAAAACCATGCAGTTAGAGAAGAACGAACAAGAATGGGAACGAGATGATTTTTGCGATCTTCCAACGCCTTTGCATCTGGCCTGAAAGTACAATTGAAAGTCTAAAACCATCAATTTATATATTTCTAATGAATAAATCAAACTGCAGTACTCGGATGTTGGACTAATGAACGAGAACAAAAAGAAAAGTGGCATGTTCTAGTTCTCAGAATGAGAATGAGAACAAGAACATGATAGGATTGAGAACGAGAAACGGGAACGGGAATAAGACCAATGCGGGAACAAGAACGGGAATGGGAACAAAAAGAAGAACCCTGCAGTTAGAGAGGAACGGATGGAAATGGGAACAATGATTTTTGCGTTCTTCCAACACTGCAACGAACTGGCATATCCTAAAGGATGAATTGAACATGACAAAAGTGGTTGCCCGATAAGTACAAAGACTGTTAACCGACGTTAACATGGAAGACGGGATAGCAGCTGCTTTAAATTTTTTGACATTGTATGAGCAGGAAGATGAGACACTGTTGGAAAAGACTGTAACTGGAGACGAAAGCTAGTTGCACTTCTGGATGCCAGAAACAAAGGCACAGTCGAAAATTTAGAAGACTGCGCAGAAGCTGAACGCAAAATTTGGAACAAGTCATGTTGATACTGAAAAACTCATTTACTGGCATGATAAATGTTCCAGTCTCTGTGGAAATTGTTGAGAAAAATAAAGAATTTCTTCTAATACATCACCGACTCTATTTCACCCCGCTAGTGCTGTTCGTTTTCGCGTATGAAGCCGCGTTACCTTACTTTTGAAATACCCCACATAGATTGTAAGTACCCACAGACACTTTGATGAATTTCGCAGACAGCTCTCTTGCGACACGTGATCACAGCACGTGATTGTACTGAATCAAATTTCTTTAAAATACTACCACTATTCCAAAATACCCTACCAAACACATGACCAGTTTCATCCCGCCAGTGTTGTCCGTCTCTGTGCACAATGCAGTAATAGCTTACTTTTGAAATATTGCAGGTAATACATATTCTCCTTCAGTATTGTTAGCAATTTTTGCAACAGCTAGCTGGGTCAACTTAGTTTTCTCCATCCATTTAAAATCGTTATGGGGTAGTGGGCTGACATGGCAGCGCCGTACAAATTGTTGACCATCTACGTACAGGATATATGCAGAGCGTTTCTCCTTCTTATAGTTTTCTATTTCCCAGTATGAAAAAGTGCGAACACATGCATCCTCAGAAATCACACCAAAGCTTCTGACTGCTTTTGTTTCCACATTGTACGAGTCAAGTCATAGTTCGCCACTAAAGTCAATGTTTTTCAGTTTTGTACAAACATCTGGCTTGTGCGTTTATGAAATTAGAAAGGCTCTTTTTTTTTCATTATTCGGTTTTAATATATTGGTTCTCTCTTGACTAAAATTTTATGATCTTCCGGGCCAAAGTGCCGAAATCGGTTCATTGGCACTTGAGCCTGTCACTGTTCATCATAATGCACTCCTCCAGACTTGATTTGATCCAAATCGCTAGTGAACTATGCTGCTGAGCAGTAAGTGAAATTGACATCTCATAGTCACTGAATAAATTGATTCAATTTGGAGAACGGCGCTCCTTCTCGCTCTTTCTAATAAGGAAAGTGGAGGGAGGGAGAGAAGACAGGAAGACGTTTCCGTACATCATGGTCGTTTTCCCCATGAGGAGTATAGAAGATTTAGTCATCAAAATGTTAATTTTTTGTTACTTCAACATGGTTTCCCTCTCGTGGTCCACCAAGATTTCAAATTTTTGTTTATCAGCTGTGGGTTCCCTCTCGTGAATCACGACTAATGTATCGCTACATTCAGCAAAGGCGTTAGCAGTTTTGATTCAATATTTTAATGTTACTCATCGTCAACATTTACAGTCACCGATTAAATACGTGGCAGACAGAACTGAGTGAGTAATTGCGACGGAAAAGTGAAACTGTTCCTACTATCAGGAGGTTGATAAATTATTACTAACTGATGACAAGAAAGAAATAAACTAAGTACAAATGAGAAAATACTTGTCACAATTCGTTACCGCTAAACCCGTCGGAATCTGATACTGCATCATCGACCCATACTCGGTTGTCAATTCTCAAATCGAATTTCCACATTTGATGCCCACGTTCCGTGTTCGTGTTCGCGAGTCCAGTGATTTCTGTCGTTTCAAATATCTCACCTTAACGTTTCGCCTTAAATAAATGAACGCGACACGACACGCATTCTGCCACACATCAAAAAGGACACAAATTACAGAACAACCCAGCGGGTAGCTTTGGGACGGCAAAATACACCTCTTGTGAGGTTTGAAATCTGTCATCTCGAACACAAACTAATAGCGACAGAAAAGAGTGGAAAAGTGAGACTCGAAGTTACTAAGGAAAAGATTGCACAATCCGAACCCTTATCAAACCGACGTTACTTTCAATTCTAAAATATTGTATACGTTGGACCTGGAAGCGAAAACAGACCGGCTACTTCTCAGTGAATTACATTTACGATGAAATGAAATCCACTAACACATAGGCCGAATTAGGGGCACATCTTCTTCAGGTGCCGTACCCGATGCCGGACGTTTGCGGTCGCGGTTCCCATGCGCGACTCTGCTGGGCAGGATAGTCGGGGTAGTTAGTCGTTGCATTGTTGCGTTAAAGAGTTTTCCTTCTCTGTGCCGAAGACAGTGCAGCCGCAGTTCAGTTACTAGCCACGTGTTTCACGACACAGAATGAGTTGTCCGCGACGTGCACGTGCACAGTACCAATCTTTCTGATCTGGTTGTAACATGCTCTGCGATTGTAATGCCTTATTCGAGTGAATTAGCGGGAGTTACAGGACGCGCTATGTTTCCATCTAGATTGATGAGCAGATCTCGGAAAATTAAGTAGACCTATTCTCAGCTGTATGAAAAAAGGTGTACACATGTGATTTCATTCATTCATTTGTGTGAGGTGGCGCTGTGTGCGCCGAGTGCTCAGACTTTATAGTTCATTACACTATTCCTCAAATTGCTGTTAAGGATCAGCTCAGTAGCCTCACTTCTATAGCCAAAGAGAGAATTTTACTGAGCTCTATCCCTTTGATTTCAGTGGGTGCTGGACACTCTAGTCCCAGTGCTTCGCGTCTTGTCCCGGCTGTTGCTGGGCATTGAAGTATGATATGGATAGAGGTTTCTTCCTCTTCTCCACAGTACCTACAGGAGACGCTTTTCACCACTCGTATTTTACACCACCTGTGTTTTGTGGCCTCATGACCAGTTAGTAGTCCGACCTGTATATCATTTGAATCACCGTGCTTCGTGTTTCATACACGAGTTACCGGACATCGAACGGAATAATGGTGCCAGAGAAGGACTTCAACATAGTCGAGACCTTGAGGCAGGTACTGAACGAAACGTTGAATGTAAAGTTGGACGAAAAGCTAAAATTCGTCAAAGAAATGCAGGGAGACCAGAAAGTCCTAAAAGAGAAGGAGACCAAGTTGGAGAGAAAAATCAGTGCTTTAGAAAACTACTCTCGGCGCAACAACGTAGTGGTTCATTTAGGTGCTAGGGTTACCAAAACGCTAAGAAAACCAGTTAGCTCTACTCTTATCACAAATAAATCGAATGTCCAAGTCAACTCATTCGATTCACAAGTTTCATCATCTCCTGTAGCGACTCTCACCCAGCCAGATAATCGTAATTCACGCCGTTGGAGACCTTCATTAACAGAACTTGTTGAGCACAAACTAATTAGATCAGCTTTGGAAATGCCACATTTCAGAGGTTATCTAGATTCATATATGTGTCCAGAATTCATACACCAGTTTGAACTACATTTTGGTTATTTGGTTGATGATCCAGTTAAAACTAATCTATTGACTAGCTCATGTTCAATCCACTACAAATTCAGGTATATGCAGCTCAGCATAGTACAACTGTAAAATTAAGATGTATTTCATTTCATTAACGTATAAGCCTGAGGTTGCAAATTCATTCCCATTGGCTGTTCAGTTTCCATTCGACTGACCTCCATTATATTTACCATGTAATTTCCAAGTTACATTCTTCCTACATGTTCAATCCACTACAAATTCAGGTATTATGCTTCTCATAGCGGAACCATAAATTAAGATGTATTTTACAACCTACCAGAAGAATTAATTTGACGCCTAAAGCTAGAAAGTTGTACGACGTTGGGCTGAAGTTGAAGAGATTTGGAAAATGTTTATTTGTTAAAAACACCTCTTACAAGAAAAAACTTGAATGGGCGGAAACATTTGTCAAAGAAAATCCATTTTTAGAGGTGAATGAGATTACTAGAAATTTTATCAAAACACAATTGTGTGTACAGAAGAAAAGGCCTCGAGGTAGATGGTTCAGTATTGATGACAAGATACTTCCTCTCTCATTAATACAAAAAGGCCCAAAAGTATATAAGTTACTGTGAAAAATGTTTGCTCTGCCCAGCAGACGCACACTTCTCAAACTATTGGAAAAATTACCGTTAAATGTGGGAATAAATCCAGCAATAATGAAGTCCCTTTGAGAAGCAGTACAGAAACTAAATGTGTGTGATCAAATATGTACCTTAATGTTTAATGAAATGTTTTTGGATACCGGATTGAGCTATAATGCCAAAACTGATTCAATAGAAGGATTCCATAACACAGGGTCTGAAAGAAAACTACTATTTGCCAATTATGCATTTGTAATGATGTTGAGAGGTGTCCAAAAGGCGTGGAAGCAGCCAATTTGCTACTACTTTGTGAACAATTCTATGACATCAGCAATTATTAAAAGTAAGTTGAAAAACGTGATCACAGAATTGCAGAACATGGGTTTGAAAGTTGTAGTTACTGTATGTAACCAGGCAAATACAAACGTCACTGCCTGTGGATGAACAGATGTGTGTGACAAAAGCACATTCTTCATTGAAGCAGTATTTGCCCTCAAAGCCTCATAAATATGGATACAAGCTTTTCATATTAGCTGGAGAAAATGGTTTCGTCAGGACTTTGAGATGTACATAGGAGAAACACATGTACTTGGGCATGGAGAAACAGATATTGTTGAAAGCTCAAATGTTGTGGTACAATTGCCTTGTTCAATTCCACAAAATAAAGGCTACCAAATCTATTAAGACAATTACATCAGTTCGGTACCTTTGAGTATATTTCTATACAAAGCTGGGATCCTGAGCCTGGGGACTGTCCATACAAACCGTTGACTGAACGTCACATTACTGGATATAAAAGTTGTTTCAAAAAAAAAAAAAAAAAAAAAAAAAAACCACGAGGTTCGTTTGTTGGTCAATTTGGTTACATGAAGAGAACTTTGTTATTTGTGACAATGTGGAAGGATACAATAGTTGTTAGTTTACTTTCAACATTCATGAGCAGCGAAACTGTTGGAACGTCCCAGTGTTATAATAGAAAGACCAAGGAATATGCAGACTGTCTACTCTGGCGGCCATGTTCCAATACAATAGGCACATGGGTTTCGTGGATTTGTTATATTCGTACCTTGGAAGACACCGAGTTCTGTTACGCAATAAAAAATGGTATTTCCACATATTTTACCATCTATTGGACATTGCAGTAATAAACGCCTGGCTTTTTTTCCCAAATTGTTCTAAAATCAAAAATGAAGTTAGTACAGTTCAAAGCCGAAGTCGCAAGAGCATTGATGGCCCAAGTTAAAAGTATTTCTCTCAAACAACTTCCTCGAAGACTGCGGGAATCCGATACACCCGTTGCCGCAAAAAAAGAAGAGTAGTTCACCAGCCAATTCTATGGCAGTTTTGTCGACGTGACAGACTTCAGCACTGGCCGGTATTTTTAAGGAAGAATTGATGTACAAGGAGTGATCAAAAAGAACATGGACTTTGGTTATAGCTCGCGTTCTATACAACCAACCGAGTTCATTGTAGGGGGATATGATGGCAAAACATTCCTCTTTCCAACGAGCCGTTGCTGAAACACACAGCTGGTCTTAAACCAGAGATAATTTATTATATTACTTCGTAATAGATCGCCCACTCTTCGTTACGTTTCGCTAGAGCCCTCTATAAACACAAGTACTCGCATACGCCATTCTGGAGCCCATTGTGCCCGTGGATGCTGAATCCGACTACGCGGAGCGTACCGCGTAGTCAGTTCGGCATCGACGGGCACGATGGGCTCCAGAATGGCGTATGCGAGTACTCATCTTTATAGGTGGCTTTAGTTTCGCGACGTTGTAAATAGTTCGAGAGTAGGCCACAGGTAGTGTCGAGCGCTGCTTGTTCGACAGTTTCGTGCTTCCACTCTACAGCAGTTTGCTCACGGTATGCTGCATTGCTTTTTGCTTCTATTCATGATTTTCACCACACCTTGGGTGAACACGCGTATTATTGCTTTTAAAATATTCTTCGTTTTTCTACTGTAAATAATGTAAATTTTTTTGATGATTGTTTCAAAGAAAAAATAAAAATAAAAATGGGCTAAATTCATCAAGGTTATTTATTTTTTTCACCTGACGTTTTGAAGAAGTGGTTCGAAAAATTATTATTAACGACCATTTCTGTAAACACGCATTACAACAGATAAGAAAGGAAACATTATCATACTGCTCTTGAACTGATACCATCAGATTGAAAATTAACTACCCACTTTCTGTGTCTTCGAAAGTGTTCTTCAGTTCTTCAAAATAATAATAATTCTGATTTCCAAAATTTTAAACGTTTTGATCCTCGAAATGCGGTATAAACATACACAAATACAACGGATTCCAACGAACGAACATACCGACGAATGACTCCAACTCACTTTACTAACACAAACACACACCAGCACCCTAAATTGACAGCAGCGCTACCGGTGGCCAACTCTCTTGAACTAAAATACAGTTATGATATCGCCATTGGAAGTGCGCCCGCCCTATTTGAACGCATGCATGTTGGTCAGCCGTCGGTGGTTTTGTGTCAAAGAGCACGCAAATATAAGTTTTGTTTTTGATTTATTAGGGAATGGACGCCCTTTTGACAGATAACTCCTGAAATGCAATCAATACCAAATACCTAGGTATTTAAAAAATTATTTATTTTTTAGCCCCACTGACCCTGAGGTCTAGTGATTTTCCTACCAAGCCCCATAAAACATTTCCCTGGGCCTCAATTTTCTGTTTACAGCCCTGTCGCTAGGACGTTAGGGAGCGGGGTACTCGAATATCACTAACTTTCCAGTGTTGAGGACTCGAATCCGAGGTACAAGGATTGCAAAGCGGGCACGATACTACTTGGCCACACAGCGACAAGATAGTTCTAAAACAAATTTTTAAAAAACCTATACCATGCCACCTGAAGATCTTCATTTATCTCGCGCTGATCAGACTACGTTACAGTCATAAAACTGGAGGGGGAGGGCATTTTTGATGACACGCCCCGTGCACGTCCAGCGTATCTACTGCTGCTTTTCACTCGAGACATATTTCGCGAAGGTACGCCGTAAAATGGAAACGTGTATCGCATTTTAGGCGTGCCGGTGAACATCTTGAAAATTGGAATCACATCTTAAGTGCTTCGTGATTCACAGCAATATGAAATTATTTACAATATCATAAAATAGACCTGCCGCAAAACGAGCACGGGCGTTCGTTCGTATACTCGTATTTCATTTTTGCTTCAGCAAGCCACACTTGCCGGCCATTTCGCCTGTGTAAAAACGATACCTACAGACATACACACGGGAAATTGCTTAGTATTTCCGCCAGATCCTTCGTTATATGTTTGCGGATGATACTACTTTTTTTTTCGTACGAACGTCGACAGAAAAAGTACCCACAGAGCATCTAACCGTTGTAAAGGAGCGCTTTGTATAAATACTTCATCGTAAGAACTTTTTCGCATTCTGATCACGAATCACCTCGACAGAAGAGAAAAAAATTTAACGAGGACCCGACGCGTGCGTTCGCTTTTTCCTCGTCTCTCTCGCGACGCCTTCGCCGCACTGCGCCCGGCTGAAAGCCCCCGAAAACGCCGCGAAAATATAACGAAATAAGTGGTAGGTTTCTTAATCGACAGATACGAGGCACTGAATTGGTTTCGAGGAAACGGTGGCTCGAAAATTCACTTTTCTCAAAAACGATATCCGTCCTCTCGGATTTCGATTGCTCCGCACCGATCCGATCCCGTCTCCTTCAAGTGGCTCAATTTCGCTGATTTTCGCCTCCGGCAGACTCCGGCGGGGCAATTAATAACCTAAGAGTCTCTGTCAACGTGTCTTGAACTTCGTTACCTACAGATACGACTCACCTGCGTCGCCCCGAAATCATTCTGTTAAGTAATTCCGCCGTATCGAATGAGAAAATCGGGCCGATAACGTCCCTCTCCACTAATTCCGCTCCTTCCCAAATTTAAATGATCATTTTCGCCCAAATAGACGAACAAAAATTAATTATGAATAGCTCCGCTCACCCGCCGAGTTCCTCCCAATTTTGACGAGAAATTTGAGGCCTCCGGAGCGTAATTAATCGAGTAAATACTGCGCTAGGGTTTAGAAGGCTATCTGTACAGAATACTTTTCGAAAAAGTTTCCGCTTTCCGAGCGGCCGCGCATTTCCGAGAACAACGTTATTTCAATCTGTCAACGACTAGAAGCACCCACTCAACTTGGGGACCCGAAATTCCGTGAAAATATGGAAGCACCCAACAGCAGAAAACTGAGAATTGACATCGAATATTCGTGAAGATAATTCGTTTTCCAGCTGAAATCTGAACGACTTACAAGAGGAAATTTTTGCGTTTGAATAAAACGGAGTGCCCAGGGCATGAAATCATCCGGAGACAAACATTCGACTCCGACCAGGCCTGGTAGTACAAACCTTCCATAAGAATGAATTTCATTTCGGCAATCCTTTTTTTTTCTTTTTTTCAAGCAAAACTCCTTTACGTAGGTTCAGGATATATAATTCACGTGGAACGAACGCGAAAGTATGCAACGGAAGTGACGTAGTAACGCCCCAATATTAGTGAGATTGAGAGCGAAAGAGAGAGAGAGAGAGAGAGAGAGAGAGAGAGAGAGAGAGAGATCGCGTATGTGAAACCAGACTGCTTCACCTGCACACCACCGTCAACAGTTTTCTGTCAGATAACATTCAGTACACAGACCTACTGAGCGATGCAACAACTCACACAGTGCAAAAGAAGCTTGGCTTCTATAGAATCCCCCCACCACACCTGACGCATTTTCCCCCTTACGCCCAAAATGCTAGTGAACACAGCAACTACAGTATCAATCGAGGAGGAAACATAGAGAGTTCTGCAACCTCGCCAGTTAATATGAACAAGACATTACAATCGCAGGTCGTGTTACCACCAGATCAGAAAGGTTGATACTGTACGTGTGCACGCTGTGAATAGCTTACTCAACGTCGTGAAACAAGTGACTAGTACAGTAACTTGCCAAATATTGATCTAGGTATCGAATGGTGATCCTTTTTTCAAGGTTCCGTAAATCTTCGTTGGAGCGCTCGCAACATTTTTTTGTGGTGAGTCATATACAGTGAAATCTTCACCTGCCGTTCTACACAGTTTCGGCTGTGAAAACGTGATTTATGTTATCGCGTGATAATTTTGAAGTTCCTGCGTTGAAAAATGAGCTAAACTCAACAATTTTCGAATTTAGGAAAAAGTAATTTGGAAATGTCGAAATGGTAAGTACTGTAATTCACTTTTCAACATATGTGAATGTTCACATGCACTGGCATGGTTTCAAATAGGTATTTTTGGAAGATTTAGAAATTTTTACTTCGAACCGGCTATCTGCGAATCCGAGTGGAAAAAATACAGTGGACTCTCGTTTATCTGAACTTTGATTACTCGAAACTCTCAATTATCCGAACTGAAAATTTTACTCCCAGTTACTCGAACTTCACGATAATCCGAACATGCGTGTCAAATAAATTGGGAATTTACATTTATTTCTGATTATGTACCTGCAGTAAACATTTAGGGGAATGATGAGGGTTATATCAGGATGATTACTACAAAAAAGAAAATCAAATTTGAAAAACCTCGCGACTACCCGAACTTTTCATTCCTCAGTTAATTAAGATAATCGAGTCTACTGCAATGAAAAGTGTTCTAATTCCATGTTTTTCGAATATATTTGCAGTTTTTATGAGCTAACTTACCGATATCATTGATCTAATTCATATTTCTAGGGTCGAAGTTCAAGATTTCGGGGTTTGACAGAGGATCAACACTGATCAGCATTTTTGGCAAAATTTTTCAACTTGAGATAAATGTCAAATGTTAATTTAGCAGTGGCGTCGTATCTGGGTGTTCTAGGTGTTCACTGCACACCCGCTTAGTTTCTGTCTCATAACAAAAATCCCAGAAATAAGGAAAGATTCACGGTTTGATTAAAATACAGAATATAACATCGAAAAATTGAAAAATAGCCGGAATTTTCCTATTTGCGCTTCGCGCGATTCTTATCTGTGTCACATATTATGGAAATTGCGTAGGATATTCACTAGTAACATTGCACACTTTTCTTGGTCTTGTCGCAGTGGCATTATCTTTGTCACATACTATGGGAATCGCGTAGGATGTTCCCTAGCAACATTGCACACTCCCGTCGGTCTTATCACAGTGGCGTTCGTAACAAAGACCACGAAGAGTGAAGCGGAGACTTCATTAACTTACATGGCAGGGTGTTCACCAGCAAAAATGAACGTTCTGGAAGCGCATGCGCATGCTATGTGGTGAGTGGGCGGATGCAATTTCATTCTTCATTAACACTCATTATTTATAAATATTGATACTGACCATAGGTTTTTGATACATACTGATTTTTTTGTAGGGGAGGGAGGGTGTAGACCCGCCAGTTGAATACCTGGGAAAGAGCACCACGCGACGCCACTGTAATTTAGGTGTCCTGTCGAATGTTGACCAGATCAACATTTGATACTTTTTACAAATGTGCCTGGAAAGAAAACTGTTGTACGTTTCACTATCCGGATCAAAATGTACGCAATGTTAACTTAATGAGTTTGCGATTGAAATCCGTCAAGGTATTAACACTTGAGATTTGACACCGTGTGGCAAATGTTGTTTTGAACCTTTTTTGAAATCCCTGCGGGTCAACACTGACTGAACTCTGAAAAACTTCAGCTGAGAAAGGTAGAACGTTGAAATTCATCATTAGTCGCGATTTCGGGTTTCAATGCTGACATGAGGGCAGCAGGGGCCATCTGAAAAAATACCTCCCTTTCCTTCAAAAAGTCGGTAAAAACAGATCAACATTTGGCATTAGAGAAGGAAATTTCTATAGCAGTAAAAGTGTGGGGAAAGTAACAACAAACTACCCCGGCTAACCTGCCCAGGAGAGTCTTATCAGAAACCGAAACCGCCAACGTTCGGCATTGGATATGGCGCCTCAAGAACTTGGGACAACCATTTTTGAAAATTCCTTCAGGTTCTAAGGTCTCTGTCGGCATCACCTTTCCGTATTCTATCAGCTCGGGAGGAGGAAAAGGATTATTTATCATTTGTTCACAATGTGCGATAATGAAGGCGAGATCAATGCTAGCAACGCAGCGAAGGTCATGACTGTATCCACCGGGTGCACTCGGAAGTTCCAAACGTACACATGTTCCATAAGTTCTAAGACTGTTCTTCTAAAACCAATACTACTAGTGCCAACTTCATGAAATTTCAGGAAATTACTGGTACAACCTTTTGGATCAAATTATATGCAATGATTCACCCGCAATTGGCGTAAGCTTTGTGTGGTGGGCACGATTATAATTTTGAAGTGGAAAAAAATTTCGAACGGTTGGCGATTAAGTTTTGTTATGCAGCTAGTTTCGTTAATACGATTATTATAGGTGTCGAAAGCTAGTTTTTCGCTTATGATCCCCAAACAAAACGGCCAAGTGCCTAATCATCAAATGGGTCCTAGTCGCTAGCGACTTTTCAGACTTTCGATACCTCTCTACCTATCCTGATCCTAGGCTATGACCACCGCTGTCGCCACAGATCTGAATCTGTTCTTTACGCCGTCTGTCCACCTTGGCTATGACCACCGCTGCCGCCAGAGATCTGAATCTGTTCTTTACGCAGTTTGTCCATCGTGTTGGTGATTTTCCTTTGCCTAACTAGGGACTTCTCCAAGCATGATGTTTCGCTGCAAGTTTTCGCCACCTCTGCGGGCTATGTGGCCGAAATAACTCTGTATCAGCCTTTGCGGCTCGTTCAGATCTGTTACTATGGGCACGTCTGTCCGTCATGCCGTTCAACATATTCGCAACAGTTTACGCCAGGTCCAATTTCAAAGGCATTTATTTTTCTGTCTTCCTGCTTAAGCGTTCACGTCTCTGCAGCATACAGAAACACGGGGAAGACAAATGTCTTCACTAATTTCATGCGGTGCCTTCTTAAAATCTTATTGCAGCATGTTATACGTTTCGCCGCCGCATCATCGCTGTCTTCTCAAGGGCAATCCTGCGACGAATTTCTCCAGTCGAACTCCCGAATGACTTCACTAAGGAGCGCAGATGTAGACAAGACTGTCCACTTTTTCGAATTTATCCAGAGCATCACTCCGAGGCAAGACATCAGTCCGATCCACTATCATTATTTTAGTTTTGGCAGCGTTGATATATAAGCCAAGTTGGTCACTTGCCTCTTTTGCTCTGCGGATTAGTTCTGTCATCTCGTTCTCGTCTGTCTTCCGCATACAGGAGGTTGGAGATTTTCCTTCCGCCAACAGATATTCCGTTGCTCCAATCCTACAGAGGCCGTCTTATGATTTACTCGCTATATATACATATTAAAGAGTAGCGGTGACAATTTACTGATTCTGCACCATCGGCTTTTACGACCATTTCATTTGTTTCATAAAGAGATTTTAATAAGTCTAGTAGGCGAGCTGGAAGGCCCTTTCGCGCATCAGTTCATACAGCTTCTTCCATATTTGATACAGTCGAAGGTCTTGATGTAGTCAATGAAACACAGGACAGCGGCAATGTTGAATTCTCTTCGACAATCTGACGAATATTCAAGATCTGTGCGCTGGTCCCACGTCCAGGGACAAAGGCAGCTTGCTCTGGTGGTCTCTGTCGGCTTAGGAATGCCCATACTCTGTTATTGATGAATCTCATCAATGTGTCGGCCTACAAGAACGACGAAATTGCGGTCAGATATCAGTTCTTAGGGAACAACAATCAATAGAGTATTTCATCAAAATGTGCTGGACCGCCCTGCAAAAGAATTGCACGAGTTTGGCCGAATTTTCGGGAAGATCGATCATTTTTTCGTTGCTCGACAATGGACCGGCTCACACTGCAGCGATCAATATCCAGTATTTGGCGCCCCCCTCCCCCCACGTACTCGCCAGATTTTAGTCCGCCGACCATATTCTTTTTCCAAAGCCAAAGATGGAATTGAAAGGAAGCCATTTTCGATTCAAGAAATGCAAAACGCTGTGACGAGGAAGGTGAACATAATTCCAAAAAAATATTTCAGGGTTTTGAGAAAACGCTAAAAACGTGTCATTAAGGGTGTATAATGTAATTAAGACTACTTAAAATAAAAAATTTGTAGAAAAAATTTCTGTAATTTTTTTTTGTACATTCTGATGCTTCAGTCTTAAAACTTACATGTAGTACAGGAAATTTAGGTCATATATGAGGGTTGGAACGGGAAAATGATTACATAAGATTTTACTGCTTGCAATCGTTGGGGATGGCACCCAGGGACGAAAATATGGGAACATACAAACAAATTTTGTTGATATGTACTTGGAAATTTTGTTGATACTTGGGAATTTTTACTTTACTTGAGTCAGCTGGATCAAAAGTTCAGAGTTAGAAAAATCCAACAAGTCAAAAGTTTTCATTCTTTCTTTGTAATACAAACAAATTTTGTTGATACTTGGAAATTTTGACTTGGGTCAGTTGGGACTTCAACAATTTTCGCCCCTCCAGGTACAACTCTTCGCTACATCCTTGCTGGTACACTGAGTACAGGGAAAAACCCAACTCCTTCAGCCCGGTGCCTCCCGAGCTGTGGTGGGAAGAAGATGCCACATACAAGTTTTCGCCTTCTTCCCCCCCCCCCAAATAGGACACATGTAATTTGAAAATGTTATCTGACAAGAAATATTCGTCACAAATTTATCAACAAAAGATATTCTCACACGAATTCAAAATCTCCCACAGGACTTCGGTACAGATTACGCGATGGAAGGATGACGTGCATAAATTTTTTAAAAAATGAGAACTTTCAAACAATAGCAAAACACAGGAAAGACTGGGAGGGCTTACGCGAAACATTTGCTCAATATGAGCCAGGAAACTAGTGGGCCCTACTTTGGGGGCTGCTCACTATTGTAAACTAATACCTATGCAAAAATAAATGTTCCCAATACAGATATTTAAATATGATCAGACAGAACATCTGCACCCGAACTACAGCTAACCTCCTCAAGGGGTCTGGTTGGCCAAGTGGATAGCGCGCTGGTCTCGGAATCCGGAGGTCCTGGGTTCGAGTAGCCCACATAGCAACTCACTACAGTTCGACCTAGGCCGGTTTTTCGGCAAGATGAGAGGTGGGCTAAGACAGTCTTAACAGCCTCCCTGACATCTCTGAGGTAAAACTCGAAAGGGCGGATTGCAGGGCTTGCGTTGAAAGTACAACATAAGAAAAGAGAAGCTAATCTCCTCAAACATAGCGAATGTAAAGTACTAAACTATTTTAACTAGTCTTTTAGTTCGCGAAATCATGTTGCTCAATAATTTCATGATAGAACTTTTGCCTATTCTCAATTCGAGGCAAGAAACCGTGGAACCGTATCGTTCTGTTCCTCTGAGAATAGACGGCATCGATTTGAGAGCAGATCTTACAGCACAAATATTAACAGTGCTCTCGGATTACCAGTTTGCAGCTGCCGGGGAAGAATAGGAAATCTAGAAGTACATAATTTACTCCTGCCCTCTCCGAGGCCCGAGGTACCATCATTCAATGGATGCCAAAGTTTTCTCTCAATTCTTTCGCTTCTCTTTCAAGCAACGCTATACCAAAAGCATTAGAATAATAACTCCGAACGATTTACGGGTGAAAACTTTCGAACACCAAGTGGCGCTAATGAAACAGGCCGCGGCGAAGAGGAAAGACGAGGTACAAACGAACTTCAGCTTTCAATTAGCACGAATATTAATGACATAGACCGAAGATCGGGCTATGGAAATATTTCACAAAATTAGAAAGAAAGATGAAGAAGAAGAAAAAAACTTTCTCCTCAATACTAAAATTAACAAAGAAGGGAAAAACGTAATAACAACCAAAATTCGATTTTCGGAGAAAAAAAATGGACGAGAGATTATTAATTCCTAAAGAGAAATTCAATTTTCGAAGTTTTTTCTTCCCATAATTTCTGGTACATAAGCCCACATTCCGATCACTCCCCGCTGGTAGTATTTGATACCGCATCCCGGATACAATTTCATTATTTTTGATCACAGTTGCAAAAAGTGACTAACGGAAAAAATCCTTGTATCAGGAAATACTGAGTAGGAGGGAACCTTTGGGAAGGATTGGTAACATTCTCCCCGTTATTAAGTACAAAATGAAATGCATAGCGAACCGTTCCTTTTTCGCGGTAAGGAAGGCTGCTCTGAGACGCATTCGGTTTGCTGAAATCAGACCTGTTTCCACAGAAAATTTGTAGTCTCTGAACTGCACCTCGAAGCCAAAAACTATATTGACTTCATCACCTGGAAGACAGTTGGTGTCCCAAAATGAATGCACTGCACCACGAAAGTTGCTAGATGAGTGTTTATCTTTTGTGGATGAAGCATTTTGTACGTCATAGAGGGGCTGAGAATCAAATAAGGAATTCTCCAGTTTTTATCAATCTTACTGTTTTTATCGATTCTGGTGGTCCTCGATGGTAGCAATCGAATGCCGTTTATCTAGTTTACCTATCTTCAATAGTCACGTAGTTAGAATCATACATGGAATTCTCCGCTTGGAGAATTATTCAGTTTTGACTCCAACTTTGTATACAAACGTGACTGATAAGAGAAACTGTAGTCATGTGGTCTAGTAGGTTGTTATACAAACAAATTATTCTTCTTTCTCCAGAAAAAAAATAATTTCGTGCCACTGCATTGTTATATTCACTTAATATAGTGCTAATTGATGGTATGACGGATAATAATTCATCAAGCCGAATTTTGTCCATTTTAGAGTCCATTTTGTACGAGTTTTCACGAAATTGGAGTTAAAGGTGGAATTCTCCAAAAACGTTTTTGCGATTCTAGGTCGTCAGTGTTGACAAAAAAAAAAAAAGTTGATCACTTTCTTGTGACCACTAGCACTATCTTTAGGCGACTCAAGTTGACGGTACGTTGAAAAAAAAAAAAAAAAAAAAAAAAAAAAAAAAAAAAAAAAAAAAAAAAAAAACCACCAAAGCAGCGAGGTAGGCCTGCAGGTCCAAAGCGACTAAAAACTACTCCAAAACCAACGAAACGCACTCCAGGTCAGAGGAGCACTAGAAGAAACCGTTAGAAATGAAATATACATTGCAATTTTTTATCAATTTCATAAATTTCTAATAAACAGTCAACGTAGTGTTTATTTTATTGCATTTTATTTACAAAACTGAGCACTAGGATACATTTTTTTGATTTTTTTTTTTTGAACGCGAATTGAAAGAAATTAAATGGACAAATGATTTTGAAATTTTGACCACATAGAATAGATGAGTTGGTCTACAAATGTTCTTCTGTTTACTCACTACCAAAGCACATTTTTCAAGTTAGAGCAAAAACAATTTACCCCATTCCATATTTGGGTTGTATCCCTGGTGCGTGAAACCATCAATCATCAGCGTTGCAGAGTCCTTTCTGCGGCCACCGCTAATAGTATTTTTGAATCCATTTATCAGCTTATGCGGCAGGGATGCAATGTACGAAAAGGACATACGTAAACATAATGGTGGAACATCCCTCCGGTCACTGACGCTATACTCGAAAGGGTAGTTCCTGTGGCCGGGGGTGCGGTGTCATAGGGGCCACTTTAGCATGCGTGCATCGCCATACGTCCCACCACACCACATAGAATAGATGAGTTGGTCTACAAATTGTTCTTCAGTTTACTCACTTTCAAAGCACACTTTTCAAGTTAGAGCAAAAACAACTTACCCCATTCCATATTTGGGTTGTATCCCCTAACTATAAATAATTTACCGCTCCATCAGTGAGGCTACTGAGTATCCAGTTGATAACTATCAGCCGTTGAAATTGGCACAGAAATCAGCAATCGCAACGTGGAAATGTTGAGCTTCGAGTTCGGAGCACATACACACATTTCCTCCCCTCCCCCTTACTCTCTGAAAATATAGTCAAAAACATAGATGTCTTCAGCTGAAATACTTGAGCGACAAAGAGACCCACACCATATTGATGAAAAATAAGCGAAACGAATGTCTCTCGTTAATTTGCACAATAAATGGGCTCGGTAGGATATCGCGACACCGGAAAAGAGGGGCCGGGGAGAAGGCGCAGCAACTTCGGAGAGGATGCGAGAAGAGAAAAAGAAAACTTTTCACAAAGCGAAAGCAAAATAATGCAAGAAAGTTAATGAACGTACGCGAAACTTTCCAAGCGTTAAATGTACAATCTGAAACTTGTTCCCAGGATAAGACGTGCATTCGTAAGTGAGAGCGCGAAACGATTGTATATCTGTACTTTTTAAACGGCTCGGCAGAAATAACGAATTTCGGCACAAGCCGTGCCTGTAGCTCAAACTTCTGTAAGAAGTAGCGGTGTGAGAATGAAGAGAGTGGTAGAGGGGACTTTCGGCGAGGAAACAGACATTTGAGACTGAGCAAGCAGTAGGATGACGATGACGGAACAAACGACAACTCCTGAACACCTAACTATTGTGAATTTTGGTCCACATCAATCGAGTTTCAAAGTTGTATCTGTTTCACAACCTTCAAGAATTCAAAGACTACCATTCATCTCAAGCTACACTCCTGGCAAGTATGAAGATCTGAAGAACTCAAGCAGTTGGTAGGCTAAAGACCATCAATGAATAGTGGTGAGCTTGCAACAATCCCATGAGTTACCAGAAATTGGAAGCCTTCACATGAAAATTCGATCTTTAGGGAATGGAGCAGAGAAGATCAACCGTCTGCTTTCACTCACCAAGCCTCTTAGGCAGTGAGTGGAAACGAATGTCCCTTGCTGATAGGCTTTGCGGGGAGGATTCTTGCCATTTGAACGAATGCATTAAGAAAACGACAGTGTTTGTGCTGTCAGTTTGGCGGAAAATAACTGGATTAACTGAAACCCAATACAACTGATGAAAATCAATTCCTCCAGAAGTACTACTCTTACGATACCAATATATGATGTGTTCTATAACTGGTTTTACAGCAGATAGGCAATTTAGGGTTCTACTACGTCACTTTAAATTCAAGATCCTGAGACGAAATTGAAATACGGACTTCCTCGTGTCAAACTAGAAATCATAAGGTTCCTAGTCAACACACAAAATCATGATTTTGCACAACCCAAATCAGATTATCAGTTTGAGTGGGAGCCCATTATATGACATCACTGAGAGAGTCCAAGAGGGCTTCATGGTCTTTTCAACCAGTGTGACGCACATGCCAAGTTTTTCATTTCATGGTAGGTATATAGTTTGTGTACGATAATCGTACTATATAAGTTCAACTCATTCTCAGAAGAACAGCGCCGGGAAGGCGAGAGACCTCGGTAAATTTGTTTAGGAAGTCTAAATCCCAGTCTTTGAACGGACGGATGATGAAAGCAGCACAGCAATGAGATTCCCTATCGAAAATAGTCATAGAATATCGGTGTATACGGTTCAGGATCCACAGCCTCAGGAGAATATTGTGATTACAATGAAAGTATGTGTGCAAGGTATGTTAAGTTAGAAATAAGGATTCCCGTTTTTACAGTCTAGGTAATTTTTAAGTTTAGCCTTTACCACACCTGTTTATTCTATTTCTCTTTTTTTTCTCCACAAACCCAAAAATCATCAATTTTTATTTCTTAGTTAGTTTTACGCATTAACGCAAAGAGATCGTTCCCAATGTAAACCGAGATGTTAACCTCCGTTCCACGACGTTGCCACATTTCTCCATAAACGTATCGTTGTCACTTGTTCAGTTATCACTGCTCGCTATAGGGGTTGTTGTGGTTGTGATTTGTCAGTCGCGATCCGTCACTGTTCAGGTAAACATTAAGTGCTATTCTTATTTTCTGACGTTCGCGATTTTTATTTTTTTCTGACGGTTCGCGACTTTAATTTTTTTTTTGACGGTTTGTGATTTTTATTTTTTTGTGACGGTTCGTGATTTTTATTTTATAATTTATTATTTATTTCCCATGTACACTGAAGGTAAGTATAAGTAGTATGCTTGCATTCTATAAACCTGTGTAACTCTGGATAATATTTTTTTACCCATTTTATGTGAGTGACTAGGAGAGTTTTCTAGATATTTCGGGGTTTAGATGTAAATTCTTGGTAATCTCAGTGTTGAAAAATATCCTGCTGCACATGCATATTTTTATTGACTGGGATTCATTACCCGTAAAGTTTTAATTACTGGAAAGTGGAAATAAAAATATAATACGGAATTATGTTTATATGAGGTTGTGCTAAAAGAGAATTTAGAGTACATTGCAAGTTTTTATAAGTACTGTCTTTCTTCTATTCTGTTTCTCTTCCTTCGAACATATTTAATCTGACTCTGGGCCTTCCTTTTTTACCCTTTGAAAACTCCGCAGAAGTTTGTTTCCCACTTATTGCTTACTTCAGTAAATATAGTTTAAAAATTATGCATATTTTTCATGACTCAGGTGAATGTGTAAACTAATATTATAAAGGTATTTCATCTGAGTAGGCCTGCACTTTTCTGGGGGAAATATTTTAAAACTTTGATCTTCTTTCACTAGTTTAAGTGCAATGTGTAAGTCGGAGAAGACATTAGTTCAAAGCGGATATTAGTGACAAAGAGTCAGTTGAAGTGAGATGCTTGCTTGTACTCAATCAAGCATGAAATGAAAGAGGAATACAGAGTCAAAGGCTAGACAGACCCATGTCTGAGTTACAATTACTGTTACACTCAAAGCAGTAGGAATTATGAGGAGAAGTGTTAAAGGATTGTGATCAACCTTCAGTAGAGAGACGACGAGTTATGACAGAAAAACTGAGGTACAAGGTGGACTGGCTAGGTACAAAGCGCCGAGTTAGGCCGGCTGAAGTGCAGCGAGTGACAGCTAGGCGTTGGGCCGCTAAGCGGCCAGGGGGAGAAGTCTTTAGTAAGTAATTGAGGGGCAGAATAGAAAACCAGTGCTTTATCTTCTGGAGATGTTGGCGGGTTTCACTTTTTCAGTATATAGAGAGACTATAGGAATTTGCCTCGTTCACATCATCCAAGGGGAAAGAACTCCTGGTTGCCTACCCTGCCTTTTGATCCTTCTTTTCTCCAAGAATAGTCTTCCTCAGGGATGGGGTTCTCAGTAAGAGAGAAGGCGGGTTCTGCGGCAGAGGGCAAAGGACACCTACCAGTGAGCGTCAGATGAGAAGTAAAGAACTCTGACAATGAAGAACTGTGGATCAGGCTGACCAGCAAGGCGTGTAGTGCCAAGCTACACTGGAATGTGTGCAGCGAACGATGGCAGGGCTTGAGCTGCAAAGCAGCTAGTGGGCATAGACCTCTACTTGAGATAAGTAAAACATGGGGTCTCCGCAATTACCTTCCTCGATCACTTTGTAACCTACTGAGAAGTATAGGTATTTGATTTGCAAACTATTGAAACTTATTATCAATTGTGGTTTTCAGATGTTCGAATTTATTATAGTTGGTGACTCCCAAACCAAGTATCTGGACTTTGCAGGTACAACTGTTAGTAACAGTGTCTGCATGACAGTGTCATCAAAAGGAGGAATGAAACTCGACACTGTACCAGCTGCAGTGTGGAATTCCATTTCAACCTATGATGGCATAGTCGTGCACATTGGTACTAACAATGTACCCCAGGATAGTCCATCAACCATCAGGGAGAAGTATAAGAGGCTGCTCATACGGATTCGTGGTAAGTTTTCAATGTTTGGTGTTTCATTTCACGTTCATTTTATTTTATTACAAAATGCCTACATTCACTTGCATCATTTTTTACATAGAGGTGAACAAGAAATGCCAGCTGGTGTTGTCATCCATACTACCTTGGTCCAGGGACATGTACCAATCATTTGATGACGGAATGTGGCAAATTTATAACCTTAAAGCTATGCAGATCAACTACTACATCAAGCAGCTCGGTTATAAGTAAGTTATAAATTGTTGTGTTAAAGGAGGGCTAAAGATGAGTTTTCTTCTACATTTTGTTGAGTGTTGGAGGTATATTTATATCTCCTCCAAACATATTTCAGCTTGAATCTTTTGTGGAGTAGTCGTTTCACCCGTCAGTGAATAGGGGTGCAAAGGGTGCAGTTGTACCCCTAGAAAAAATTGTGAGGGGGCACTGCACCCCCTGAAAAACTTGAGGGAATAATTAAAAAGGAGGAAAAAAGAAAAGGAGAGACAAAAAAGGAACCTAAAAACAGAGAACTAAATTAGAATTGTGATTAAAAAATTGTAGTCCCTATTTTTATGAAGGGCGCTGCCTTAGATCCCTTGCTAACCCTGTTGCACCCCCGGAGGAAAGTCGTTCCAACACCGGTAGCTTCACCTCTTTATATGATTGTATCCAGAACTTCCAATTTTAGAAAATAGGCACAAATAATTGGTTATTGCTTAGGATTATTCGTAAATGTGGGAAAGTGTAAGCCTATTATACCAAGTTTATGAATAATTTGTATTGATCTGAACCTGAACAGCACAGATGTGATTAGAATTTGAAGTAATGCAATCATTTTCAGTATTCTTATTTCAATATACATGTATATTCTTTTACAGATTTGATGCACATTTTGTGGACAACTGGAGGAACTTCACATCAAACGGACATCCAAGAACGGAACTCCTAGCGAGAGATGGTCTCCATCTATCCCGAGGAGGGAACCTTTTGTTTGCAGCTAATATCCAGAGGGAAGTACAACTTACTACATTTAATGTTACTAGTATTCCTCGCTTTCCTGTCCCCACTCGAAACTGTTCTGCTCATGCACCTGTTCCAAGATCTCAAAAGTTATTCAGTGACGTTCTTCAATCCCCATGTTTTCCAGAATTTCCTGTCTGTCCTAGGATAGACAGGAATATTCAATCTGTAGGTGTTTCAAATCCATCTGCTTGTGCAGAGGTCCTTCCATAGAAAAAATTGTATTCCACTGTTGTCCAACAATGTGTGCCTATGAAACCTGCCTCCTCATCTTCCAGCACACAATCCCAAGATTTTGTAATCCATCAACATCCACTTACTAAATCTATCACAACAGATTCTCAGCTTGGATCTCCAGAGTTCTTCCCTCCCCACCCTCTTCCTAAACCTGTCTTCCTTTCCTCTTCTAATACGCGGCGTCCATATTCCGCAGTCAGCCGCCGTACTTCTCACAAACCTTCCTTGAATCCCAAAATACAGTCCTCAGATGTTGAGGTTACAATATCTGTTTCTGAAAATTCTTGGTTGTTCCATCTGGTACGCTTCAAAAATTATCTTATGATGTCACCAAAGTATCTGATATTGCCTTATTCCTGATTGCAGATTGAAATGTAGAAAATGCGATATATGTACTCCCATGTATGTATGTGATTGCCCTGACTACGTTTTAAACTCGAATATATGTAAACACATTCACGCTTGTGTTTTAATTTCCGGAGAAAGAAATGTGAAGGGAACCCGTGACATTTCTTTGGATCCTGTTGAGGACTTGAATTTAAGTAAACTTGAAAGTGCTCTACAAACTTGTGAACAGTCGAATATTGATAAAACTAAACGTGATGTCATTCAAAAAGCTGAAACATTACTCGGGTTCCTTTCCCAAGACAACTGTACTCATGACGAATACTGTGATTTGAACAAAAAACTTGATGCAGCATTGCAGATTTTTGCAGCAAAAAAACGAAAGACCCTTTCGAAAGACAGTACGAATGCTGAGCCAGCAAATAAGAAGTTATGTAAGCAGTTGCGTTTTGAAACAAAAAAGAAGAAACAGTTGCTGTTGAAAGACAATTCTACACTAAATCAAAAAATGACGATGAAAGAGGCATTTTTAAACCATAGAAATAATGAGAATGAAGGTAGAAGTTTTGTTAATATCCATAATGAAGCCGATAAAGATCATTTGTGTTAAGTTCATAATTACGTTTGTGAATAAACTGTTATTGTTGTCAGTTTTTTCAGAATTACAGTCAAGTTTCATTCATGGCATTTCATATAATTGTTGATTTGTATGGTTACAATTACGTTTGTGAATAAACTGTTATTGTTGTCAATTTTTTTCAGAATTGCAGTGAAGTCAGTAATTTATTTCATTCCTAACGTGAGGAAAATTTGTGGATCTTGAAATTTAAAAATTTTAATTTCTTCTGAAGTTCGGGTGTTTGACTGTTGAGAAATTTGGATTTTCATTCTGAATTTTCTGAAATAATACAATTTTTTCTCCTCTCAAACCTTGAAATCAGCAATTGATTAATAGTGAATTATTGTCTTGAAATTCTCACCAGAAACGTGTTCTATTTATTCGTTGGCTTAGAGCCATAAGGTTACCCATTAAAAAAACGAAATTTTGCAGGGGAGCGAAAAGAAGTTTTCAACTCCGGGTTCTACCATGGAAACACTGTTTTATTTTATGGTTTTATTGGTATTTATGGTCATTTGGCAGCAAAAAGAAGTGTTGCAATGAAAAGAGCTTAAACTTAGCTTTCCAACGATACCAATAACTCGAAAGTGAAAAAAAAGCCTACAAGTAAACGTATGGCTCTAAGCTGACGTATTGAAAGTTGAAATGAATTCTGTCAAGAACTGTAAAATTTTCTAGTTCCAATCATAAGTTCCAACACTTCAATTTAGTTGAAAAAAACGTAAGATTACGCCAACATCACTACTTAAATATTTTCTTGTAAATTCTCTCGTTCATGACAAGGAGCTTTCATAAAATATTGTTGAAAAAGTATAACCGTGGCTGAAAAATTCAATAAAAACGATGCTTCTCACAACTTCAAAGTAATTTCGTCTCAAACACTCCCTTCACTAATTTCCGACTTCACGTAACAGGACAAAAACAACATTCACATAACGGTGAAATGCCCGGTGAACACAAGCGGCGTTTTATTGGTGGCTCATTTGTGCTCCCGGTCGCCTTGTTTTTCTAGGGCTCTATAGTTTCACCTGGGTATACTAAGCCGCCATTTTGGTTCATACTGCGCCCGTGGATGCCGAATCCGACTATGCGGAGCGTACCGCGTAGTCAATTCGGCATCGACGGGCGCAGTATGAACCAAAATGGTGGCTTAGTATACCCAGGTGAAACTATAGAGCCCTAGTTTTTCTATCTGCCTATCGGGTGCCTGACTGATACCCAGTTTTCGACCGATCTTGGCCGCATTAGATGATACACGTGTTTTGATAAGAATGTTTCGTTTTAGTTTTAAGTTTTTCCGAATAACGATTCGAGTTCGCATTGTTCGAAAGAATAAAATGCTCTCGCCAGACCATTTTAGTTATTAACAATTTCTTGAGTTTCTATAAGATCGTTTGTATTTCAAAATAGACATATTAATTCCCGACGCTTTTGCATGCATCAAAGATTCCAGAAATCATAAAAAATAAAAGAATACAAAATAAAATAGAGGAAAGGGTGGGAGATTGGTTTGAATTCAGAAAAGGCAGAGGAATTTCTTTTACAGGCGCCATATTCGATACCGGATAGCGGTCGCGGTTTCAGACGAGCGACTTTCCCGGGCAGATTAGTCGAGGTAGGCTGTCCTTGCTTTCCCCACGGTTTTGTTGCGTTAGAATTTTTCTTCTCGGTGCCGGAGAGTGTGCAGCCGCAGTTCGCTCACTAGCCAGTTTCACGATGTTGAGTAAGCTGTCCACAACGTGCACGCGCACAGTACCAAGTTTTCTGATCTGGTGGTAACATGCCCTGCGATTTTAATTGTCTTGTTCGTGAAGTGGCGGGTGTCACAGGACGCGCTATGTTTCCACCTAGACTGACACTGTTATCGCTGCGTTCGGTAGGATGTTGGTGGAGGTAGTCGAATAGTTTTCTGACGTTGGGACTTGGAGCACGAGACGCAAGGATTGCCAAGCGGGCCTGTTACGACTTGGCTACACAGTGAATTTTGCTCGATATACTATCATTTCAAAGGTAACATCTTGAGTCAAAATTAAGAATTATCCACCAGCTTATTCCTCAACGAGTTTCTCATAATAGGTCAGTTACCAGGCAATTTTAGCAATTTCATACGATCTGTTCGCTTCGAAAAGTACATACATAGATTGGAATAAGTTACCCGCTGTTGAATTGACGTGTCGAGCCGAGTCTTTAGACGAAGCTTAACACAACCGCGCGGTTTTCACACCCCAGGCACGAAACTCTTGCACAATGACTCGACAAGCAGAATCTATCGAGACACATTTCCGAGCGCAAATACAACTTGAATAGGTATGGCTGGCAACCTTTGTTCGTTTTGTCTCCATTCAAATAGCTCTTACATTCGCACCTATAAAAGTTGATTTCTGTCATCGAACTGGCCAACTGGGATACTAACAGTGTATACATTTTGCGATAACACCGTGTCTAGTGATATTGACACAACACGCGAATCGCAAAACTTAATAACACCGCCACGATTCAAAAAAAAAGTGGCGTGATGATATTGTGCGAACCTCTGGCAGCTAAAATACGCATTCCGGCAAAACGGGCACACCATTGTCCCAGCCCAGCTACTTTCGTGCACGGGGTCGTCGTCGAAAACTCAACTTCTCGTCTTCCGAAAGAAACATCTACGCTCTGCTCCGGAAAATGACGACCCAGTAAATTACGAATTCCAAGATACAATACAAAGGAATTCCTTGTTTTCAGAAACACTCCGATGATGTCGCATATACCTCTACTGGAACGCGTATAGGCACACGAAAATGGTTCAGTCGTATACTTTACAGTTACACGGGCACGTTTTCGTAAATTATTGCTGTCTCCAAATTCGTTCACCACGTGAACCGAGTAGAGCGCCTTTCAAGAGATACACAAGAGCGGCTGTTTAATATTCGACGCGCCTGGAGTATGTGGACTTCACACAACATTCTCATCATTAGAGGGAAGACTTTAAAACTGAACTACTTGTGCCGCACTTCACGCCGCAGGCGGGTTTGGCTTTCATATACCTATAGTCAACGCTGACATCGGTTCTGCTACTCGAGAAGCGATTGAATGAGAACTGGGAGTTCATCGAATTCAGAGAATGTCACTACCTTACCGTGTAGAATAGATACAAGAGCAGTCTGTGTACTCGACGCGCCTGTAGCATCTGGACTACACGTAACATTCTCACCCACAAAGGGAAGACTAAAACTGAACCACTGATACCGCAGCAGGAGCCTCAAACGGATATGACTTTCACACAGCGGATGTCTACATCCGTTCCACCATTTGAGGAGCGACTGAATGAGAACTAGCGGTTTACCGAATTCAGAGTCTATCGCCATTCCCTCACTCTCATTTAGTATCTCACGCCCGCTTGTATTATACGATCTCCAATTCTACATTTTTCTTCAAACTTAACCCTGCAGCCTAGAACGCATTACTTTGTTCGTACCAGTAAGAATCCAAGCAAAGGGTGCAGAGCGCAATGTCATATCAATAAACCAATCAAATTCGTCTTCATACCAAATTAAATATATCATCGCATACACTGATAGAAAGAAACGCACCTACCCCCAGCCTATCCATCCATAACAGGGTATACTATCGGCGATTATCAATCGAAATCGGTACACGAATCTGACATTCGCTTTCCGAAGAAATTTTCAGCCGGCACTTTACTGTCACACTGCGCTGACACGCGCGCCTTTGCAAATGATATAATTCGCGAGAAAATCAAATATAATTCCAAAATATAGATGGAGGAAAACCTTTTACCGTTTCGCGAAATGCGAAAACCGTAAAATCGAACACTGACACGTGGGCGTTACCCGAATTCCGAGGCGCCGAAATACATACATAATACGCAGGCAAATGGGATCATAGAAGATTCATTCGGTTGACAGAAATCCCGAGACATTAACCATTTTATTTCCATACGCGTATTTCCTTCTCCGAATCACGCCATTCAATGTATGTGCGATGACACGATTCCAAACATGTTTGAATAGCGAAGCGATGACAGAAATATCTGTTAATTTTGGTTACATTTAAACTCATTCTTGTATCGACATACTTTTTGAGCGTTCGTTAATATTCGCCAGCTGAGTTCACTAGCGACACATCAAAGCAAGCGGTATTTGTAGCAATTAAAGTTCAATCATCTCAACTTATCGTTAAGTCTTCTATGAATACCTTCCGTCAAGATCTGAGTGAAAGGCAGATTGTCGCACAGACATCTTCCTATTACAAGAGACTAGACTGGATTCAGACAGCGAGTTATTCAGACAACAGTAGAAGTTATAAAGTACCAGTCCGGGCTCATTTGGTAGACTATGCTAAGCGACAGTCTCGACGTCATGCGAGTCGTTGTAAGTTGTGCGCGTTGTCAATGATGTTTAAACACGTTTTCTTGGTGTACGTGTGTTTGAAACTCGCATCAGGTTTTAGAGCATATGGACGGATGTTGGAAGGTGCAAATTTCTCGTATTGAGTATTAGATATGAAATATTAATATTTTGATTATCTATTCCAATCAGCTTATAATTAGCGGGTTTTAACGATAAAGTAGGAGGCTATGAGGTTATAGAAGCTTTGAATCTAGGATTTAAATCAGAATGTACAGAGTATAATTTCTTTGAACAACAGATATTGATATTAATTATTTTTTATTTTAACTAAAAGGGTTTTAATAATGGAGATTCAACCGAGAGAGAGAGAGAGAGAGAGAGAGGAGGTTTTTTTGTTACATAGCAATAGCTATGTATCGAAATAACTCTCTTCCCAATTAAAATGAAATAATTTATGAAATCTTTGAGTTCTCAAATACAGGAGGTGCGTATTATTTTCGCTAGCTGCAGTCAACATGTAACCAAATTCCACTTTTGGGCAAGGGACAGTTAAAGTAGTTGATAAGAAGCTAACCCCCGGGAGAAAAAGGGATCGCATCTGTCTCTCCCAGCTAAATTATGATTCAATCGAATATTATCGTCGATTATTAATTTGATTCGAAAGAAATATTGATGCGAAATATGTATCTGCTGGTCTCCCGAGTTCGCGATACCATTCTCCAGATCCAAACCTAAAATCGACTCCCGGATTTACGGCTGGTCGGCAGCTCGTCGAAGGATAAGTACGGCTACAAACGCTTTTTCTTTTTCCAGCCTACCCCACGATGTTCGAGCACATCCTATTACGAGGATTCTTGCCCTGGCAGTGCTTTACGCGCAATTCTTCTAACGCGGATACGCATCGATTTCACTTTTTGCAAATTGAAAACCCGCTTTCGGATTTTGGTCAGCTAATATACAAAGTGCTCATATTTGTTTGAAGATGACTTTTGATCAAGTTATACAATGCATCCTCAATATGGTAAATTTAATAATGGAGGCGGTTAAAAATTTAATGTGAGAGATAAGAGGAGAGCTAAGATAGTCCTAACAGTCTCTGCAGCCTCTCTGAGGTATAATGCTCAAAAGGGTGGATTCCAGAGCTCAGGTTGAGAGTAAAAGTGAAAGGGAGGATGCTCAGTTCAGAGTATAATTCTCAGTCGATCGGATTTAATGGTTACAAGCAGAAAGGGAATAGGTATTATCATCTGTAAACTATTGCATGAGGAATATGGGGTTAGGGATAATATAAAAACTTTTATCAGATTTCCAAATTGAGTAAAATATGTAAAAGGAGAAGTTAATATTAAATATTTTTGCTTTATCCTAATTACTTTTGAGTAGAAGGCGATAGCCTTCAGCCTCGGAGATAGGAGAGTTTATGAAAAAACCCTGTATTTGCCTTGATTCAAGTAGGTAGAGTCAGTTGATACTAAAAACATAGCTAAAAATGAAGGAAAATAGCTAAAATATGAAATTTTTTGATTAAGTTATCGTTTCTTGTGGTACTGTGATGATTGTAGAAGAGTCAAAGAGGAGAGAGTAGAGAGTCTATCTCTCCCAGTTAAATTATGATTTGATTGAATATTAAAACAAAAAAATATTTGTATTTTATCCAAATTGCATAGGTGCATCAAGCATTTGTTTCAAGTTGGTTTAGTGACCTGCTGTGTAGTAGCAGTAGTAGTAGTAGTACCAATGGGATGTCGTAGAAGTATGGTAATTTGTCAAAAAACTGCTAATCTTATTGAAAATTGTAAAACTTATAGAGATTTGTTTTAAAATAGGACCCGTAGTATTTCGATATGGAAGTGTGTTCTATTAATAAACCTATACTTTTAAAAAGTCGGAATATTCGTTAATGATTGGGATCTCTCAGCGGTAGTATCATCGTCATAAGGGGATAGCATTCTCACACATAGGTGGTATTTCCAGGATATCTATTGAAACACATGTTATGTTTCAAAAATGTAACAGCCACTCTTGGCTAAAAAGTAACTAATAAGTCATTATCAGCTGGTCAATGTACTTCGAAATGAGGTTCGCACCGGGTGTTATAGCCTTCCAAATGTATCTAAATGAACACACTTTTGATGTACTCATAATTATAGCCAGAGAAGACACACTGTCTATAAGAAAAATAGTCAAAACGGGGAAAATAGGAGAAAAATGGAATTTTAATACATGGACAGACTGTGTCAGCATACATGAGTAAGAGACTGTATATTACACGCGCATACACGAGTGAAAAAGAGAATATCACAGCAAAAAGTAGAAAAACATGTGAAATGAGTTAATTTACAAATCGACCTGTTATTAATATTCAAGTTGATTTCTTTCAGATTACTGATTCAATAAGGAGTAAAAGGAGACTATATTACCTAGTAATTTTATATTTTCTGCAAAATAATAGCTGTGAGAAATATGAGCTAGATACTTTATAGGTAAATTAATTAACAAATATGAGCACTTCGTATATTAGCTGACCAAAATCCGAGAGCGGGTTTTCAATTTGCAAAAAGTGAAATCGATACGTATCCGCGTTAGAAGAATTGCGCGTAAGGCACTGCCAGGGCAAGAATCCTCGTAATAGGATGTGCTCGAACATCGTGGGGTAGGCTGGAAAAAGAAAAAGCGTTTGTAGCCGTACTTATCCTTCGACGAGCTGCCGACCAGCCGAAATCCGGGAGTCGATTTTACGTTTGGATCTGGAGAATGGTATCGCGAACTCGGGAGACCAGCAGATACATATTTCGCATCAATATTTCTTTCGAATCAAATTAATAATCGACGATAATATTCGATCGAATCATAATTTAGCTGGGAGAGACAGATGCGATCCCTCTTTCTCCCGGGGGTTAGCTTCTTATCAACTACTTTAACTGTCCCTTGCCCAAAAGTGGAATTTGGTTACATGTTGACTGCAGCTAGCGAAAATAATACGCACCTCCTGTATTTGAGAACTCAAAGATTTCATAAATTATTTCATTTTAATTGGGAAGAGAGCTATTTCGATACATAGCTATTGCTATGTAACAAAAAAACCTCCTCTCTCTCTCTCTCGGTTGAATCTCCATTATTAAAACCCTTTTAGTTAAAATAAAAAATAATTAATATCAATATCTGTTGTTCAAAGACATTATACTCTGAACATTCTGATTTAAATCCTAGATTCAGAGCTTCTATAACCTCATAGCTTCCTACTTTATCGTGAAAACCCGCTAATTATAAGCTGATTGGAATAAATAATCAAAATATTAATATTTCATATCTAATACTCAATACGAGAAATTTGCACCTTCCAACATCCGTCCATATGCTCTCTGATGCGAGTTTCAAACACACGTACACCAAGAAAACGTGTTTAAACATCATTGACAACGCGCACAACTTACAACGACTCGCATGACGTCGAGAATGTCGCTTAGTATAGTCTACCAAATGGGCCCGGACTGGTACTTTATAACTTCTAACAGTGTCACCGGCTGTTCCACTGACATGTTCATCAGTTGTTCATTCGGTGAGATCAGATGTGGAATACTACAATAGGTTGTTTGACATAAATCAGGTCTAATGAAATTCCCTTCTATCTCTGTTGCATTACGACTGAATTAACGACACAATAGCGGTTACCATCCCACCACTACGACTCAACTACAGTTGTTATCCCACCGCTACAATACGACACAGCGGCGGCTATCATCCCATTGCCACGGTATACGCGAACAGTGACACATCTACAGTCATCATCCCAATGTTACCATACAACAACATGGCAGCTATGAGTCCACTGCTACTGTACATGTGAACAGTGACACAACTGCAGACGTCATCCTACTGCTACCAAACAGCGACACAATGGCGGCTATGATCCCACTACTACAGTGACCCAACTGCGGCTGTTATCCCATCACTGCTAGATAGTGACTCAACTGCGACTGTCTTCCCATTATAAACCCGATGATGACAGAACTACACACAGCATCCCGCTGCTACTGGATGATGACACAACAAATAATTGTATTACGTCGAGGAGGTGGTAGACTGAATACATGGATAACATCATGGCGGATTTACACCGAGGCTGTCAGCATGCTAGAAGCATGAAAATCGGCAACATTTACAAATGTAGCCGAATGTAGTTTACACCGAATTTGCTAGCAGCAAGTTGGCAACATGCTGCTAGCAGCAGCAAGTTGGCAACATGCTGCTAGCAAATGTTATCCGATCGGATTCGATTCCGTTTGGGTAACATGTTACCAATAACATTTTAATAAATATTCCATGTTTTTGTATGTTATTTCTGCTTTTTAATTTATTGATAAATTTTAGTATATATAGAGAGATTTAGATGGCGCCTATTTCGAAACAAAAAATGGAGGTTTATTATAGAAGAAGAGTTTTTTCTGTAATGGTTTGAGCAATGTGCTACCTAATTTTGAAACGAGCGGCATCTCGAAGGCACCGCCGTTTTTGGATTTGACCGTCGTTGCAGGAGAAGAAGACCGAAAAAATAATACAGGGCATAAATTTAGATGACAGAGGGCTGTCCCAAGATGACCTGTATCACAGGGGATATTTTCGTTTTTTTGTTCGAATGCCATACGAACAGTTCATCAACTTGCATAAATTGATAGAACCCCGGAAATGTGTTGATAACAATCCCACAGTGTAAACAAGTACTTTTGCTGCTAGCAAATGCTGCCAACATTTGCTGCTAACAAAATTTTCGAACGATCTATAACATTGCTGCTAGCATTTGATGTAAATGAGCCATCATTGAAACTGGAGAAGTCGCCGAAGAAGTTGAAATAATCGCGGATGTGCGACGTTACATAACGTGCAACCTAGCAAAGAGCGACCAGCGACCCGGCAACTGAGCAACCAAATCAAAATTTTTTGATTTGGTTGCTCAGTTGCACCTGTACTGCGCGCGTCCGTCTGATAAAGATTGCGTTTATCATCGCAGAAAGCACCGGTTCCTACTTCTTTTTGAAATTTTTTCCTTTCAATTCTTTCAATTCACTTCTTTTTGAAATTTTTTCCTCTTAATTCTTTCAATTCTTTTGAAATATGAGTGAAATTACGGATTCAGTCAAGATAAATTTGATTGATCTCGTTCAAGCACACCCATGCTTGTGGCGAAGTTTCTTATTATTAATTCCACTTATGGAAGCCTGCACTACTGCTGCACTGACACTTGTACATGAATCAAGATTAGATAAATCAATTCGAATCATTTTTCTAGTATTTTCTTTTAAGATGTCATAGCTCTACAACCGCATTCACTTTTCAAGTTCCACGGAGCTCAACAAATAATTTTTGTGATAACTGCGCTATCAGCTGTAATTCCTTACAACGTATTTGCAACCTATGTAAACACAGTTCTATGCCGTGCTACACAGTTGCCCAGTTGCTCATCAAGTTGCTCGTCGCTTGTTGCTAGGTTGCACGTTATGTAACGTCGCATGGTATCATACTTTACAGTATTGTAGATGCAGGTAAAATCGACGCGCTATGCACTCTTATCATTTCAGTGTTGGAAAATAAAAGTGTATTACAACACCGTACTGTTCTCTTGCACTACAGCTGAAGAAACTGCAACAACTTCTATTGAAGGCACAGAAATTGATTGTCAAGATGTTGATAAACTCGCGAATCTTGAGCATTGTTTGTATCCCTCTGCTCGGGATATTACAATCGATCCTTTTACTGATGGAGTTACTTTCAATTCTCGTACTGATGAGGTTATTGAAGGGACAACGCGTTCGTTTTACTCATTAGAAGGCCATTACGCCAACCTTTGGAACTACGATCGGGAGATCATTCCAGCTCCACAGGACATACTCCTCACACAGGCTATCGAACACACTCGTCAAGCAATGAGATTATCTCAACCTGTCGACTGTATATCTTGGGACGCACTCAATACCGTTCCATTTATTCGTAGCAGCGGAGCCGGCTATGGCTATCGAGGGAAGAAGGGTGATACACTCAACCTCGATCGTGCAATACGGTTAGCCGTAGCGCACCTCCTTTCGAGGTCTGGTTGGCCGAGTGGATAGCGCGCTGGACTCGGAATCCGGAGGTGCCGGGTTCGAGCCCACGTAGCAACTCGCTACATTTCGACCTAGGCCGATTTTTCGGCAAGATGAGAAGAGGGCTAAGACAGCCCTAACAGCCTCCCCGACGTCTCTGAAGTAATGCTCAAAAGGGCGGATTCCAGGGCTCGGGTTGAGAGTAAATTAGAATAAGACTCTCATCTTCTTCCGTTACTGTCCAGATGTTGACAAACTTGCGAATCTTGAGCATGGTTTGAACCACTCTACTGGTGACGTTACAACCGATCCTTCCACTGATGGAATTACCTTTCATTCTCGTACTGATGAGGTTACGCCCAATCCTCCAATGATGACGTTACTTTTGATCTTCCTACTAGGGAGTTTACTTCTTGTCATTCAAACCATGTTCAAGATTCGATCTCAGGACCTGCATAACAGATTTGGAAAATATGATATTTCCGGATTGGCTTCATCTCACAACGCTAAGTTGCAGATGTAAATGGCGAACCTGTTTAGAATTTAAATTGAAGGCGTTCGCAGAAAAAGTTGTGATTGACTTACACGCAGCAGGACGGTCAATTTCTAGCTTAGTTGATGGATTCACGAGATTACATGGGGACGAATTGGAACGAAAGCACGAGTTGCCCAAATTTTCCGAACCTGAAATCGACACATTATATACGGATCCCCGCATCAACGATACGAATAAAGATTGTTTAAAATTTCTGATTGAAGTGTTGCAGAACAAACAGAATAGTGCGAGATTTTTTTTTCATCAATCTAAGTATGGTATTTGATATAGAATATTTAAGTATTGATTTCTGTTATACAGATCCATTCAAGAAGCAGTGGAAATATTATATGTAGCTATAACTCGAAGATTTTACGTCGAATAGAAATATGTTACAAAGCCAGATAGAGGAAGAAGTTGAGACGGTATTCGACTTTTGTTATTACAATGTTATGGTTACATCCAGTAGAGTTCCTTAATGATTTCAATTTTTACAGATTTCTGGTCCGTATTCTGAAAAAAATGTACAAGTAATACCATTTCTATATAAAAGGAACCAATTCGAAGGTCCTCGAAAAATTATGAAAATTGATACATTCAATGAGAATTTTCTGAAACTTGATTTTATGACAATTATGATTATCAATCAAATATTTAGTAAAAATGAATTCTTCTTTCCCTCTCTCTCTCTTTCTCTCTCATTTTCCCTCGTTCTTTCTTGCGTTCTTTTTTTTAAATAAATAAATATATAGAGTTTTAGTTTTGGTTTTAATTTCAATTTAATTTTATTTTTGGTTTTTGTTATAATTTTCGTTTTTTTTTCTCTCTGTAATATTTATCTTAGTCCCCCTGTCGTCATTGGCCATTTCGGGTATGACGGGGGGACTTCAAATAAAGTATTATTATTATTATTATCAATATTCATATAAGAGAAATCTTGTTTCAAAAACATAATTATTCACTTTTTATTTTACAGCCGTTTAGTCCAAGTTGATATCAGGGGAGAAAAAGTACCCCTCCCTGATACCGTGACTAAGCCCAAGTTTGGGCATAGGCCTCTCCGCAAACTCTCCATTTTTGACGGTTGACGGCCACTCTCCTCCACCCGGTCACCATTACCTTCACGGATTCGTCTCCCCATCTCGTCATTGGTCTGCCACGCGATCTTTTTCTCTCCTACGGCGTCCAAGCCTCTACTTTTCATTCCCATCTCACTTCCTCCTGCCTTAAAATATGCCCCGCGTACTTCCATTTCAGTTTCTTCACAAAGTATCCTATGTCTGTCATACCAGAATTTTTCCTTAAAATTTGGTTGCCAATTTTGTTTCTCCTCCTAATGCCAAAAATGCTCCTTTCCATAGCTCTCTGCGTTCTTTGAAGCTTCTGCGTACCACCTTTTGTTAAGGCCCAGGTCTGGGCCCCGTATGAGAGAACCGGCCGCGTGCCGCTTTCCCATATTTTTGTCTTTAATTTGTTGTTAAACTTTCTTTTAAAAATTGATTTTAGTGCCCAGCATTTTTGCCACATTTTTTTAACCCTGACATTTAATTCTTTTTCCCCTCCGGTTTTTGAAGAACAAAATGTGTCCTAAAAATACTACTTCTTCCTTCCAATTCACTTCATATCCTCCAATTTTTACCGGTCTTCTTTTGTCATTCGCCAGAATGAAGGATTTTCCCCAGTTTATCTCTAATCCTGCTTTTTTACTTTTTATCCATAGTTCCTCCCCAATTTTTTCCAGTTCATCGATCAATTCCGCTATGATAACCACGTCGAATAAAAGAAAATTCAAAATTCAGAAATCCAATATTTCTTGAAAAATTATGCAAAATGAGAGGAAATTTGATAAAAATTGATACAAAAAAATAAAATTTTATAAATTTTTACAACGCGAATTCGGTTAATTTTTTTAGATTCTGAAAATCGATTTAAAAATGGAGAAATTTGTGATTATGCTAGACTGCGCCAGAGAGAATATAACCCTTCTATTTACGTCCTTCAGGATGGTGGTAGAGGGTCACAAGAGACAACTTTCAAGCCCGGTTCCGTCGAATAAAATTTTGATGGGCCGAAGCTGGAGGGGGGCCTCAAAGTTTTGGACTTGACCCCTTTTGGTTCTGAACGATTTTTCTTGCAGTTTTACGGCTCGGAATTGCCTCCCTTTTGTAGCCAGACATAAAGGAGTCACTTTAGTCTAGGTCCCATTCCAATCGAGCAAAATCCCTGCTTGTAAGAAAAAAGTTCTGAAGCTGTATTGGAGAATTACGATTTCGGTTTTTAAAATAGCACTTTTCAGGTATAAAAATTAAAAATGCAAAAGGAGGGGGTGGGCCAAAATTCTTAAAAAATTTTTTTTTTTCAACACTAAAATACACTATTTTCGAACAATTTCTGGAAAAAATCCATTTTTTAAAAACATTTTATTACAAAAAAATGAAAGAAAGCGATGCTGCCAAAAAGCACTTTCTCAGTTTTTTCACGAAATTTCGACCACACCAGCAGATCTGCGATACTTCAATACCCCATAATCCGTGAAAAAAGCAAGAACGACAAAAGTGGACCTCACCCCTTTTGTTCTAACCGATTCAAATATGGCTAGGTTCCGAGATGAAGCTCCAGAAGTTGATACCGAGCGCTCAAAGTTCAACTTCTTCGTTTTTAGCCGCTTCCGGACTTCATTCAGCTATACCAGCTTCATCGTTTTCACAGTTATATTCCACATAAATGAGCTTTCACACACTCACTCTGAGTACTGTACCTCCAGAAACAATACCTCGTTTAGTTTCACATTCCTGGTACCTATGTTCGTTCACGCTCCAGCGTATCAAAAAAATACGTACAGAGTTGAATTACCAACGTCGTGTAGCACAATTGAAGCGAATTACCATTTCAAATGCACACTTTCAATTGTTTTGGGGTACAAAGAAGAAGGGGGAAAAAAAGACGAACGTGCTTTAATTCGAAGTGTCTTTGAGTCTGTACGAAGAAGAGAATGCAAACGTTTCGCGCTTTTCACTCTCATTCTTTCATTATTAATTTTTTTTTCTTCTTTCTTGTCGCTTCTACCTTCGAACAGATATTTTTTTTCTGAGCTCGGCGATACTGACGTATTATTTGCCGGAGTATTCCTTCAATTTCGAATATTAAAAAAGGAGGAAAAAAATCCAGGGTAGATCGGCTCACAACGAAAAATAAAAGACAGCTTACTTATTCATTATAAACTTTGTCGACATAGCAAATTCTGCCTTTTAATCAGTCTAAGTGCCCGCGAGAAATATGAGACAAAAAAAGAGAAAAAAGAGTTGAAGATGTTTTGATATTCTGCGTAATGCTCGTTGTTGTATTTAGGTTCAGTTTATTATAAAGAGAATTACAGTTATCATAATATCACGGCGCTTTCAGTAGCGCATCTTTACTCGTTCATTCATTTCTGTAATTACAGTCGTTTCTTGACTTGTGTCACTGGGTTAGCTACCTTGGAAATGAGGAAAGATTTTTGTCTTTGACAAGACTAATCGAATTCTTCGACAGGATGGGTAGATAAGCCCAAATTAAGAGTTAGTTTGAGTATCTTCAAGTAGTTGAAAATAGAGTAATTCTCCCTAAAATGAATGTCTTCAGGATCGCAGAATCAATTCCTAGGATCTTTTCCTCCGCCTTTCTTCAGATTTCACAGGGGGCTGATTTTCAATTATTTCAATTTTCAAATCATCTATATCTGATTAAGGTTTCTTCGATGCGCTGAGTTAATTTCTGGAGTTATTTTCCTCCTCTTCTAACCTATGGACTTCACAGAGGGATAATCTCCAATTATTCCTAAGGATGTTTTGGGTCATTGAGTTAATTTTTGTAGTCTTCTCCGCACTCTTTACTCTTTGGGTTCCCATAGGGGTCTAATCTCCCGCTGCTATTCCAATTTCAAGATCAGCTTCCGTGAAGCCCGAATGGTAAGGAGAGGAGAAAAAAACCCTCCAAAAATAAAGAAGGTGACCCAATAAAACTCAGAAATAATGAGCATAGAAATTGGAAAATTGGAGATTAGCTCTCTGTAGAATTTAAATGGTGAAAAGGAAGGGGAAAAGAACTCCGAAGATGAACCCAACGTCCCAAGAAAACGCTTATTCACACTTACATAGTGCGAAAATTGGAATAAAGTTGAAATAATTCAAAATGGGGCAACTTAATGACACACTGAAATAAGATAAATCCATTAGTTTAAACTTCTAATCTGTGACGTCCCGGACAAAATTGTGGGAATTTAGCTAATTTTTGTTAGTTACCTGCGAAGTTTTACTTTCGCAGGTAACCTACAATGCGAGCTGTTATCACCGGTACCTGGGCTACAGATAGGGAGTTGAGTTGTCACCGTGAAAGCGCAAGCAAGTAACTTTTCGAGTGTTGTGAAATTGCTGTTAGTAAAGTGTACATGTTAAGTTGTCGGAGAGTGTCAGAAAGTCATTAAAGCTAATTTCGTTACGAGCTCAATCCGTTTCGTTTCATGTTTCGCCTACGCTGACTGTGCTCGACGATACCCTGATTGGTCCCAGAACATTAGTTTCAGCTCTTTACAAAATACGAGCTACCGCAAGTTTCGAGTCATCGTAAGTAAGACTCTCATCAGTTTCCAGTTTCATCAGTTTCAGCCATCTTGATTTGGCTACCCTAGTCTCGAGCTATTTCAGAAATAAGCTCCAAAAATTGCAATATCAAAATTATTGTACGAACTTCCTCGTGCAACGCACGGCCAAAAAGAGGAAGCACGCGACAAATCTCGGAGAAATCTTTAAGAAAATTCTGAAGTGCAGACTGTACCCCCAGCTGGCTTCACAACCGTTGTTCGGGAACAAGCAAAGTTTCGTAAATATCATTCAACAATTGATCAAATCTCTATCACCAAACAAATTACCGAAAAGGCCAATGAATATAAATTTAAAGTTTTCTGCTTGTTCATCAATTTTTCCAAGGCATTTGATACGGTCGACCACACGTTCTTGTGGAAGGCTATGAAAGCCCAAGGAATAGATCAAAAAGCAATAAACATTATTCGTGAGCTATAGGCAAATGCTAGTGCCTATGTAAAACTAGATACAAAGGGGGAAAATTTTAAAATTAGAAGGAGGTGAGGCAGGGCGACGCGATGTCACCAAATTTGTTCAACTGCATTCTGGAGGAGGCTGTGCGAAATCTGAATTGGGGCCACGAATTTAAACCTAATGATTGCGCCGTCACCAGCATTCTTTTCCCAGGCCTAAGTTAGTTTTACCTTTTTGCAGCCGGTTTAATATAAGAAAAAATGTATCACCTTCAAAAAGCACATATCCCTTTCTACTTTTCCCCGAACAGTTGGGTCTTTTTTCCTCGCTGGCATACTCACACAAGTATGACGCCGAATCCAAGTCAGTTTTGGACTCTTTCTGACCTTAAAGATCCCATACCAATTGTAAGTTCGCTATTCATTTCGTAAGTTCTACACTAAATGTATTTTTCCAACAGCTATCCTCAAGTCTCACTCGAGTTTTTCTCAGGCCCGAGTAAATTTTACCTTCTTATAGCTGGTATAGGATAAGGAAACATTTGGCTCCATTCAACTGCCCTCCACCCTTCTCTGCTCTTCCCCAGAATGGTAAACCAATCTTCCCCGTCTGCCTCCTTTCTCTAGTATGACCCCGATCCGAGTTATTTTTTCTTTTTTTGGAGCCCCTCGGTTCTAAGGATCCCTTACCACCCTCGAGTCCGCCATTTATACATCCACTTTCTCCGCAAGTGCCTATCTCCAGTGACCCTCCTCGAGTTTCATTCAAGTGTTTCCAGAAATGAGTTAGTTTCACAAATTCGTAGACATCTAGGACTCAAGTTTTAGTTACGCCAACGTGCAATGTGTATCGCTGCTTAGTATTTTTCGTTGTCGAACATATTTTGTAATTGGGCTAACATTTCTCCTACTCAAATAGAAATATTTGATCTTTTATCCACTTCTTCTATGGTCCGTTACTTCCTTTTTCAGAGAACTCCTTTTTCAATCATTACATTTTCCTCCATCGTTCGTACATTCTATTTCATCGGGTGATTAAATGCACTCACTGAAAATTAGCTCCCAGGGGTATTTCGGAGGAGGGGATAAAAGAAACGATACAAGGAATTAATTCAGCGATTCTTTAAACCCCAACCCGATAAAGAAAATATTTGTTAGGCTCATATGGGAGACTAAGCTTCGACTGAAGCTCAAATTAACATCAATTCCCGTAAGAACATCAACCCCCCCCCCATCAAGCTATGGGTTACCCTTCACCGACTCTGTTCAAACGTGGCAGAAATTTTTTCAATATTTGGAACTGGTCTAGCGGCTACACTAACCGAAAGAATGGTAACCTTTTTCCATTAAGAGTAACTAAAGACCACCCTAGGGTGATGCTGACTAATCGAATATCTACAATCGAACGCAGCCAGAAGTAAATCAAAATTTCTGACTCGGGTGTCAAGAAAGCAATCTAAAAACTTTCTCTAATGGGAACGTTGTTCGCGATTCAGCTCACTAATTTGAAATCTGTGTGACACGATGGAAGAACTGTCTTTCATACTACACTCCGAAGGATTAGCAAGTGACAGTAGGAAATATGGAGAGAGACAGACAGGAGGAAAACGGCTGAAAAATAAAGTTTGAAAAAATATCACTATTCCGACGCATAGGCGTTACATAATGAAAAAAAAAAGACAGAGTGACAGAGAAAGCCAAAAAAAAAAATAATAAGCTAGAAAATACACGAGAACGAGTACAACAGTTTCATTCGCAAACGAAAACTCGTAACTCGCGAGTTGTTCGAACATTTTTACGGATAACGAAATTTCATTTGTCGATTCGAACGAATTTTTTTCGCCTTTTTCATCCGGCTTACCAACTTTTTGTTGACTCAAATGCATTCATCCGCCGTACAGTCTCCGGAACTAATTAAAAAATGAAGTTGCGTCGCACAAAATAATGCGCCGCAGTGAATATAGCCGGCGGGTACACACATGCGGAAAATTAATTGCCCATATTTACGGCGAACAGAGTATGCAATTTGACACCTTGTTGACTGCCTCGAATTCGCCAATTCACGGCGAATCGGTTAGGCAATTCTATGTACGGATGATGCGCATTTTCTGATCACGGCTGGTACGCGCTAACGCAATCGAATTCTCAACTAGAAAGAGGTGTACATCTTAGTACAATTTTTACAAGTGGCTCGAGGGTGCTTACTCTACCCTCATTTAGTCGTTTTTCTTATCCGTGATGTTTACTGTGTATTTTTTCTTTTTCCTATGATTGTACTTCTAATTGTGTTCTTGGGTATCACCGGTTTTTTTCAATACGTTCTGATGTAAAATTCGTTTTCACTCATATGGTAGACGTGATAATCTTCGTCACCAAAAAACAGGTCACAATGTTCATTCATACAATTGTGCTTTGGGTCCTTATGCCTGTAATGGAAAAGCTGTCCGCCCAGGACGACTGAATTCTGCACCATGACAACGCACTGGCCCATTCCTCATCGATGGTGCGACAAATGTTGGCGGGAAATGTCATTCCAACGGTGCCACACCCATCCTATAGCCCTAACATAGTCCTCTGTCATATTATTTATTCCCAAAGATGAAGTCGCACCGTAAGGGAATTCATCGTGGTGGTCTAGAAGAGGTCCAGGAAGCTGTAACCGCGATCCTGAATGGTTTAACATTGGCGGACTACCGCGGATGCTTCCAATCGTGGGAGCAACATTGGAATTGTTGTGTAGCGTTAGAATGAGAGTACTATGAAGGTCGCTAATAAAATTTTACTCATAACTTAACTTGTGTTTTATTGACCAATTCCCGGAACTTAATTGCTAGTACCATCTTGGACACTCTGATGGGGCAAAATATATTTGTTGAAAATGAGGCTTAACGAGCTTGTACACACATCGCGCATTCCAACCAGCCTACAACGAAACACCCGATCAGACATTTGGTTTCAGCTTGATGACCAATCGAAAAAAGACACTAGAAGCGCTGAGGGCCGAAGTGAATTATCAAACAACGGTAGACTACGTTCTCAAAAGTAAGCCGAGGAATTATCAAGAATCACAAATGAGGTCAGCTAATATACATCAAAATATAATCGAAAATAGAATAGGTCAATATGGCTGAATACCTTCCTTTTGTTGGGAGCATGCCATGTTGACCAAGATGCTTTAATAAAAGCTTCTTTTCTAATTTGCTCTCAAACCGAGCCCTGGAATCCGCTCTTTCGAATATTACCTCAGAAATGTCAGGGAGGCTGTAAGGGCTGTCTTAGCCCTCTTCCCTTCTGGCCGAAAAACTGGCCTCGGTCGAAATCTGGCGAGTTGCTACGTGGGCTCGAACCCGGAACCTTCGGATTTTGGGACCAACGCACTAACCATTTTGCCAACCAGACCCCTTCTATTTTATACTTCTTGCTTCCTGCTAGGTTCGAACTAATATGCATAATTAGCTCATGGCGAGGAAATCCCCGCCATGTTCAAAAAATGAAACTGTTGGCATACATACATTGATAGATTGAGGGGGTCGAGATACACAAGAAAAACGTGATCTCAGTTTCACAATATAGCATATCTTGAAAATTGAAGGGTTACAATTTTTAAGAAATGCAAGTTTTTCGAGATAAATTTGAATATTGAAGTATATTAAAGTCTATGCTCAAATCGGTGTCCACAATGAGGGTACAACTCAACAACATACGTACATAATCGACGAAGCTCACCACACAGGCAAAGGAGCTAACGCCGTGATTAGTATGTTGGATGATTACATAAATAACATGCCGCCGAAGGATGAGTTAGTGCTATTCTGTGACAACACAGTGGGGCAGAATAAAAATAATGCCGTCATTGGATACTGTGCATGGCGAGTGGCTACTGGGAAAAATAAAAAGATTTCATTAAATTTTTTACTTGTCGGCCATACTCGATTTTCTCCGGATCGAATATTCGGGTTAATCAAACAAAAATATGCGAAGGCGGATATCGATACGTTCCAAGATTTCGTCCAGTGCGTGGTTGAAGCCTCACCCTCCGGGTACAGCCTTGCGGTGCCAACGTCCGATCCAACCACAAGAAGAACACACGTCAAGTGGTATCAATGGGACACATTTCTGCAGCAATTTTTTGCTAAGTTGCCCCATTTAACTAGATACCATCATTTTAAAGTTGCAGCAGAAATGGATGTTGCCTGCCAAGAGTTTGCGGACTCTGAAGAACAGATGATTAAGGTAATGAAAAACATGCCTACCTTAATCATCTGTTCTTCAGAGTCCGCAAACTCTTGGCAGGCAACATCCATTTCTGCTGCAACTTTAAAATGGTGGTATCTAGTTAAATGGGGCAACTTAGCAAAAAATTGCTGCAGAAATGTGTCCCATTGATACCACTTGACGTGTGTTCTTCTTGTGGTTGGATCGGACGTTGGCACCGCAAGGCTGTATCCGGAGGGTGAGGCTTCAACCACGCACTGGACAAAATCTTGGAACGTATCGATATCCGCCTTCGCATATTTTTGTTTGATTAACCCGAATATTCGATCCGGAGAAAATCGAGTATGGCCGACAAGTAAAAAATTTAATGAAATCTTTTTATTTTTCCCAGTAGCCACTCGCCATTCACAGTATCCAATGACGGCATTATTTTTATTCTGCCTGTCGTGACGAGAAATCGCACCAATACACCTCTGCAAATTCCGAAGGCACATTTCTCGCACGCCATCAGGCTAGACGTCACACAGACGACCAGTCCGGCTATTTTTAGCAAAATCAAAGATCCATCCGAATCATGGCACAACCGGTCCCCGCACCGAAAAATATAGGTCACATCATTTCAGCGATGAATCATCTACACGCGTCGTACTTTCGCGGATGACAGGCGACGTACGAAATTACATCATCATCTCCCACCGATACCTCTTTCACCAATTAAACATATCACGCCTTGTATATCCCAAACCTCATTGGCCATACCTACACTACGAAAAACACAGAAGACCAATCGATAGATTTTTAAATCCGACAACCGGACTCGTACATCACTCTACTCCCCCGACGACCTATCTCCGAAACCCTAATTTAGCACACAAGTTTGTTGCTCTCAAAATTGTCATATCTGGGAGAACTCCCTCTCAAGTAGACCGAGCTCGGAGTTGCGAAACTCGTGCCTTTATAAACTCACTACATGGGCCGAAACCTCGGTCTTGACTTTAGTCTTGTTCTCACTCAAAAGTTAGGTGGAGTCATATCCACTTTCCCACTCGTCCGGATCTGGGACTTCGAACATTTAACGTAACTTACCGTAACCTATGAATTATGTCGTGTCGTACGCTCTACTAAAGCCTTTTGCTGTCTTGTAGTATCATTTACCTAATGTAATAAGCAAAGTATCAAACTGTACTATTTGCCGAAATAAAACTTGCACACATCAACTCGGCTCGGCCAAGTCATTTATCAGACCGAGGACCGTTGACTTGGGGGCTCGCTAACCGAAAGCCCCGGGGTCCACGCTGTGGAACCCCCGTCTTTACGTCGATCCATCCACGACAACCGGAAAGAGCCCGAGGGGCTCCGCGACCTCACGACACTGCCCCACTGTGTTGTCACAGAATAGCACTAACTCATCCTTCGGCGGCATGTTATTTATGTAATCATCCAACATACGAATCACGGCGTTGGCTCCTTTGCCTGTGTGGTGAGCTTCGTCGATTATGTACGTATGTTGTTGAGTCGTATCCGATTCGTTTTATTGAATTTCGAAACCAAAGGCTACCGCGTGTTACTTTCGGAAAATGGACGCCGACCTCGCCACGTTCGTTACGTATCTTGAGACCGCGATTCGGTCAGATTACCGCCGATGAACATCTCGAACTGGACCAGATTTCGGAAACGAGGATAGATGCTAAACGACAAAATGACGAAGTGCTATCTTTCTGTAAGTACGATCTTTCTTAACGAGGTGTTAATTTTGAACAATGCACAAGTACGATATCGGATATACGGCTAATTCCCACACCTACTGGACCTAGCTACTCCAGTTAGTATGAACGTGTGAACTCAATGTGGATCCAAATTACGACGAAATCGGTGCACGATGAGATCGCACACGTTCGAAATTCTTTATACTTGGGATGGTATAAGATTTCACCTTTTGGTTAACCACGCTGGTTTTTGCTACGCCTCGAGTGTCGGCGATCCGTCTTAGCAATTACTGGTAGACTCTAACCTGGCCTTTGGCTTCAGGTTCCCTAAACGAAGTTTACGTAAACTTTTGCTGTTAGTCATGCTTTCAAAATGGATGGTATGGGCCGAAACGAACATTTTTATTGGGAACACGTGCGTGTATAAAACGAAACGAAGGGTTTAGCCTGGTTACAAAGCGGCCTGGTTCCCACAGGGCTAAAAGAGAGTCGAACGTGACGAAGTACAAGTCACACCACTCGATGGTAATGGAGGATGGTTTGAGTGCATACGACCTTCTCTGTTATTATCGAGGAACCCACTTGCTACACAAATTGAAATTTTTGAATACGATTTTGGGGTCAGAATTGAAATTTGTGAAATCCATCCAAATCGAACTGGAGTGGTCAGGGATTGTAGTCAGCACGGTCGCCCTAGGATAGTGCATGACTGCAATATGTTCGGCATGGTTACTCAGTGACTATGCACGTTCACGATGAGTGGTCACATGGTCGCCCTATGATAATGTGGCTACGCATCGACGTGTGTCCCGACACGTCTCGACCCCGTATCCGATACCATACTGGTGCAATGAGTATATCTAGTGAAAATACGAACGGCTTTCGCTGATAGAAAATTGGCTTCGCAGATCGAATCGAAAATGCGTGGCAGTTGGTACCATCGGAAATCGAAGAAGCTCAAATTCTGGACGCACCTGATTCTCCGGAACTAGCGACTGTTACGATCGGTACGACTGAGGCCGAAGTCCACCCAGAGTCAACGAATAGAATGATGGACGATGAGCCTGCTCCTGGACCTGCGGTCGAGCCAGAGCAAATGGACACGATCCCGGCAGCCACAAACGAACCGAACGAACAGCACGACGCGACCCAGACGACGGCTGGACCTGCAGCACGACGAGTGGACGGTGGCGTTCCGGTCCACAGCTTCAGATTCAAGCTGATTCGCCGCACTACTGCGAAGGTCACACAAGGTAAGCCTGCCACCTTAGGTAGAAACCCTGCTGTATTACAAACGAGGGTGTTTCTCGGGGAGGGGTCCACCAAGCTCGAGCTCAAAGCTCTACCGAAGGCCTGTATGTATCTACTCCAGGCACAATGACGATCGCACGAGGCAAGGACGAATCGAAGGAGTGGATACACACCTTGATCGACAAGGTCTTGGACACGACGAAAAGTCAAGAACAAATGGCTGAACTGCAGGCTACTGGGATGAAACACCTTAGCGACGCGGTCGAAAGGCTGACATCGGCTGCGGAGGGTTTCAAACAGGCTCAAGAGCGACTGAACAAGGTAAGTGACGACGCTAGATTTATTCCTAGCACCCAAAACGAAGTTCTTTTCATTTCAACGGTGTTTTTATTCAATGACGGAGCTGCCACTGTGGTACTAAGGAGCTCGTACCTCCACCAGCCACCAGATGTCAACAATTATCATTATCATTATTATTATCATTTTCATTTTTATTTTCATCGTTCAAATTTTTCGAATTCATGTTTACTAGATATAATTTTAAGTTGTCTGCATGTTTTGTAATAATTGATTTTATTTTTGTTATTCATTAAATAAATCTTCTAAGCGGCATCTCAACACCAAAAAACTTCGGATTTATTTTTGCACTACTGTAAATATTTCAAAACGGATCAATCCTTCCTTCTTATTTTGAGTACTTGGTGCAAATGTGAAGAGTTTCGAAAATAGTAACTGAAAAATAACCTCAAATTCGGATTACTCGTTTGAAAATACCGTGAAAACATGTGCTTGAAGGTATTATTTTCAAAAATTTCCTCAAATTTGAGAGTTCTCAAGGTGAGTAAATGAAAGACCAATCTCAAGTTTGGATTCCTTGGGTTATAGAACATGAGAAACGTCTGTATTTCTTCTTTACAGAGGTCTGTAAACTTTGTCTTTCTATTTTCTGAAACTTGACCGTAAAAAGTACAATTTTAATGATTTTTGAGGTTGAGGGAAAGTCATTTTCGAGTCACTTAAAATGAATATTTTTGAATTTCTCGAACGGCATGTTTAAGAGGAGGGTATAGAGGTGCAGAATCCGTCAAAACTTGAAAATCGAATTTTTAGCCATAAGGCATTTTTCTTCCGAGCCGGTCACACATATAGCATATCTTGAAAATTGAAGGGCTACAATTTTAAAGAAATGCAAGTTTTTCGAGATAAATTTGAATATTAAAGTGTATTAAAGTCTATGCTCAAAAAATGGAATTAGTTTCACCTAGAACTAGAGAAGTTGGTGGATGGCTCAACTATAAGCATCGGCGGTGAAGAGAAGAAAGTAAAAATCAACAAAAACTTGGATTCTGTAAATACATCTATGATGGTAAGAGACGTTCCTATCATTGACACAGAACCACCTAACAGCAAGAAGAGGGCTGTGACTATAAGAACGATGCAACCCATAAAAGTGCTACTGACAAAAGATGCAACCAAGTTTAATGAGTGTCTGAGCCCACAATTATTTCTCATGCACTACATCTTCTTTGACGCCGAAGTTCGCCAGAAAATTACTTCACAAGAACCCAGTACTCTTGAAGCCTGGTTTCTACAGATATTTAATATTTCGATAAAAAGAGTAAAACTGAGAGAACCTGCACTACGTATTCAGAAACGACGTACACTTCAAAAGGCCTGACTGGAGCATACGAGTAGACATCTTGCCTAGACTGAACACCGGCCCTAAAGAAAACTTCCGGGCATAACTTGAGGAAATCCGTTTTCATAATTATTGGCACTAATCTACAGGGCGAGGAAAAAATCGAATATTGGTAAAATAGGAGCCACCCTAATGTGGAGGTTCTTTACAACATGAACGAACACATTACGAAGCAGACAAACACACGCGGTGCTGTTCTTTCTCAACTTAGATTAATGTATCAGCCAGACAAATATCAGAGCGACGATTAAAGTGAAAAAGCGCCCGAAGATATTGAAAGTTTTAAACGTACCCGAAGTTCGCGCCATTGAGTACAGCAGCCCCCTCCCCTCCTCCTCCATATGTTGTAAGTTTTCACGATTAATTTATTAACGTACACCAGCGATTGTTTTTCTTTTCGCGTTTTCCTATATATTTACAGCCGACACAGTTCGACGCATATTCTTGGGTCCTTTTTCACTCGTATATTACCTTTTTCTGGCATTAAAGACTCGCGTTTTCTTCGTTTTTCTTTCTTCTTGCACCTTAGAAATTCATATTTATTTGCACGATCACCTGAAGGCTCAAGTTAGACAGTTACACCTAGTTTTCTTTCTCGCAATTACAGTAACAAAAGATTTCTTCTCGCATGCGAGGAATCGACTTTCTGTACACTTCTTTTTACATGTATATATATTACAGGCAGATTGTGAAATCAGTCATTTGATAAAATATCTATACACTTTATTAATCGACTGAATATGTACTAAAGCTTTAGGTATTTAATAAATGACTTGTTTTCTGTTGTCTCTCGATTTTGCCAGCCTGAACTCGTACTGTCTGGTTTTTATGCATTCGTGCTCTCGGGATCATCTAAGGTTCAATCCGATACACAGTGTGTATATTCAAGTTATATTAAACCGATAGTAACTGCATGTGTCGATTCAAATTTCTTTCACGATAAACCATGGTTCGGCCAAACTTTTTATTGGTGGCAGCGTTAGAAAGCCTTGTTAGAATGTTTGAAATCCGAGTGTAGTTTTCTCGACAGTTAAACACAGCTTGAAATTCAACATTGAAATTGCTGTGAGTACTTCATGTTTGCAGACTCAAGAGTGAAATTCGCCAGGCATTGAAACGAATACCAATCGCAGAATCAGCACCTGATTTTAGTTAAATTCACCAGGTATGTCAAACTTACGTTTAGACCCACCACCGAAGTTCACATTTGAACCAAAAGACTGGACAATACGGAAACCTCATTTCGAGAGGTATCGCGAAACTACAGGTCTGTTCAAAAAAGTAGATGGAGATCAGATCAATGTTCTTCTTTATTTTATGGGTATCGAGTCTGAGAATATCTACAAATCGTTCAAATATGAAAAAAAAAGAAGAAGACAAACCAACATGAGATTTGGTGTGGCGGGACGTATGGCGATGCACGCATGCCAAAGTGGCCCCTATGACACCGCACCCCCGGCCACAGGAACTACCCTTTCGAGCATCACGTCACTGACCGGAGGGAAACCAAAGTATGATACTATCGTGGCAACGTTTGATGCTCACCCTCCCCCTTCCCCAAACGTAATGTCATTCACGAGAGATATGTATTCCCCCCCCCCCCCGATACCAACAAGAAAACGAGCCATCTGAGAAATTCATCACGGATCTTCACAAATTAGACGATATGTGTGAACTGGGAGAGATGTGAAAGGAAATGATCCGAGTCCGAATTGTCTTTGGTGTATCAGATCAAGATCTCAGCCGAAAATTGCAAATGGACCACAATTTGATTTTAGCCAAAGCAATCGAAATGATCATTTTTGTCCACCAGGACCACCTCACCAAATTTATTCTCGCTCTGAAATTTCTACAGCGGAAAACTGCCGAAGGAGTCGCAGACGCATTGCCGGATGTTTTCACAACCTCTGGTGCCCTTTGTTTCATTTTACAATTTATCCACCTCATCTTCGTCATTTAATTAAAGAAGTAGGTATTCAATAAAATTCCTAGTCACATTGTGTATACTATTTAACATATGTTCACAATCTGCCTAAACGCGGTCGTCATTTTATTAAATGCCTAGATATTTTATTAAATTACTGGATTTCACAATCTGTCCATAACATATATATATGGTACTTTTTTCATTCGTTTGCCACTGTACCGATCCATTAACTGGAACGTGACATCTATTAAAGTGAAAACATTTCTACCGTCTCATCAGTGTTGTTGTAACATGGAAAGGTACATATGAAAGAGTAACAACGGCAAGTTCAGCTCTGATGTTTTCTCTCTTACTCTCGCACGCACATAGCTGGATGAACAACTCTTTTCAGTTCACAGTACACTACCTCCGAAAATCAACTGCGAACGATTCCAATAAAAAAGAAAAAAAGGGGAAAAAAGAAAGAAAACAGAACACACATGAGCTGCAATTTTCTTCTTTCAAATTGCCAACACTAACAGCCTGGAAACTGTGCGTGTTGACTGCATGGCTCCAGTCATCCGAGAAGAGAGGCCTACTAGCACACACTTGAGGATTTCGAGTAACAAACAAGAGGCATTTGGGTGGATGAAAAATGCAAGAAAAATAAGAGAAAAACAAGAGGGAGTTAAGGTATTATCTTAATAAGCTGACAGTGAAGTAGTATCAGATGATGACTAGAAAACTGGGTCCGAAAGACGATGGTTCACTTCAATTTTAATTACGGGGGAACACAGGTACATGGGCCAACTTTTCCCAGGACTAGCAATATACCCCTATCCTTCAATCGTCCAAGATTCTAGCTCTTCTCGTAAACCGGTTCATCAATTTTTCAATATCTGTCCGGTACTATCAGCGCCGATTAGAAAACCTATTATGGTTTGACCACATTATCCCTTGTTTGTTTATAGCTCAATTACCTGACTTTTAGAATATATTTCCTGTTTACGTTTCACAGATGCTTTCATCAATGGTGATAGTTGCGTGATACATTCTGCATTTAGAATAATCTTATAATATTGTAAACCATTGAATAAATAATACAGTTTTGGTTTAGATTTCTACCAGTGATATACATTTACCAAGGAAGTAAGCTCTAAGCCATAAGCTTCTTGGATATGATGTAATTCAAGTGTACCCATCATAAGTCTACGACAAGTATTTTGAGTTGGTGTAGCTTCTTGTCAATGTATCACGTATATGGGACAAGCTAAACAAATGCACTTATACCTACAATTTAGGTAACACGCAAATTGACGATATTTTGGGAGTTGATAACCCCAAACAGCTAATATTTACAAAGTTGGCGCTCCTTTTGAAGGAGCTCTACTCAGCTCATATATGTGAAACGATCTGAGAAAACCCGGCTTAGGGTGAACACCCGAAGCCGGATTCTACATTGTACACACAGGTGTCGAAAACATCTTCGTCTCCGACCTGACATTGTGACATCAAACCTAAGGTGGCAGCACTGGCAAACCAAACCTGGCGTGGTAGCACTGCCTACAGGTTCACAGTGGGTTCGATCATGCGCTACTGTCTTGAATTTACGACCCCGATCATTCTGTTATTATTGCCGATAATTCAAGTATTATAAATTATAACTGTGTGATTTGTGAGTGTTAACGAGTAGTACAATTTTCTAATAATTATATTAACGATTACAGCAATTTATTTCATCTGAGTTCTCTGTTCTACAATGACGACTTTTAAAACGGACATGCACGTCAACGTGAGTACAATTTATTGTTCTTGAATCTTGATCCCACGTGGTTACGAAATGCACTTTCGAAAGGTTTCGACTTCTTCGGTCTGTGTTACCCTCTGGTGGCTTTAAAAACATGATGCTATGAGTTTAATGTACTCGCATCTTCTAATACAGAAGACTGATGGACTTGTTAATATTTTGTCCATTAGGAGTTCAGATCGCGAGATCGCGAGATCGAAGATCTAAAGACAGAATTTCTTCCAAGGATTCTGAGCAAAACCAATTCGCATATGTTTTGTAATGTCCATGTGGCCTTGTGCATGTTTTCGAAACTGTGCATTTTTGATTCCTATAAAATCCTTAAACGTAAAGCGATTTGCTGCGACTCGAATTTGGTAGGTATATCGCTGCCAAATGAGCAGACCGAGGACATTGTTCGTTTGTTTAATACGAAAAGAAACTTTCGTATTGTGGAGTTCGTGTCAACTCCGCTTATTTCGTCGTCGTTTGAGTCTGCCCCATCGCCTGAAACTTGTAGGAAAATTTTGCCCAAGTTAGAATATGCAGATAAGTTTTTGTTTTCTAGGTTTCGACCTTCGATAGATTTACTGATAGTAAATGATTATTATAATTTTAACCTATGAATGCAACATTTAACTATTTGTATATAATGTTGGGACTCAATCGTTGTCAACATCGCATCGACAATACGACAAATTCGTTGCCACTATCCTCTCCTAAAGATGCTTCTGCTACTGAAGTTAGGACTGATCATCCACCCATGGCAATTTTTTTTTTAAATTATGTTTGATCGAATTTTGTTTGTCGTCACCTTTTTGTCATATGATTTATTATTCTATTGTCGATACTATGCTACAAGATTTGGAAGCTATTGTAAGTGATATAAAATGGAGGCATAAGCTTCTCGACGCATTTCTGAAATCAGCCACGACACACGAAGTACTTACTCATGTGAGAAAGCTGGAGGCAGATGTGCAGGAGTTTGAGCTTCTCTCCAAAACAGTGGACGAAGGGACGTCTAAATTAATGGCTGAGGTGAAGCGGGACTGTGCTTCAATTGTAAAGGTGTGTCCGGTTCCTTCATCAGCTAGCAGCGCCATATCTGAACCATCCACAGTCAGCAATATAAAGTTGCCGAAGCTCAACATTCCTTCCTTCGACGGCACTTCTTTGCAGTGGCTGAGCTGGTGGGACCAGTTTTCTTCATCCATCGACTCGAAGGCGGCTCTAACGGATGCGACAAAGGTGCAGTACTTTGCATCGTCGCTCACTGGCGATGCTAAAGCAAGTACCCAGCAGTTTTCTTTTGTGACATCATCCTATAATACAATTGTCACTTATTTACAGACGACTTACAGGGACCCAGTTAAGCTTTGTACGATATACTCCAATGCAATCACGACTGTGCCTGCTGCTACAACAATCGAAGGAATGCGAAAGAACCTAGATAATGGTTGCTTACCTTCAGCACCTTAAAACGTTCGATACCAGCCACACTTTAGAGTATTATCTTGGTCATATCTCGGCAAAATTCACTGAAGAAGTAAGAGACGGTGCTTACTTGTACGTAGAAGTGACTAATACTGAAACTACAATGGAGAAGGTTCTGCAGGCGCTCGATAAGGTTTTGAAGTTGAAGGAAAAAATCGCTTCGCTTATTCAAACTGTTGGAGTAAGTACCAAAATCATGGGGAATCTTTCTGCTAAGTATTTTATCTGTGATTTATATTCGTAGTTATTTATTTTTTCCTACCCTTCAACTTACTCGACTGAGAATCTGTGTTGTGATTCTGTTACGATGAATTTAATATAATTAAAAATGGCTTGTGAATTTTTGTATTATTGGTTCAAGCTCCTAATTATTAATTTAGTCGTCATCAGTGCTTTCCTGGAATGATTAACAATTAGTTTGATGGCTTTTATGTTTGAAATCTGCTGGTGAAATCTTCACCTTCACACAAACAATCCCCTCCCAACATCAGTCGCAGTCTACAGCAACAAGTTCCAACGTTGTCCGGCTCACGACTTCACCTGGGCAGACATCATCTACATGAATTTCCGACAATCTGTGCACTCTCAATGAAGTAATGTTAGGACAGCTGGCCGAAACGCCAACTGGCCGAATTCTAGACTAAACATTACTTCAACAGGTCTGGAGACGTATTATGAAACTTTTATCACGATACCGCAAATTGTTACAGTGGTAACTTGATACGGTTTACTGTACAAATTACCACTGTAACAATTTGTGGTATTGTGATAAGAGTTTCATAATAGGTCTCCTGTTCGTTTTATTTACTTAGTATTGGAAGCTAGAATTTTTTACTGCATGAAAATTTGTTCGTGTTTTCAATCACTTCTTACTTTCCTCTTCAATTCTCAATTATTACAGACTCTTTTTTGTTTTCTTCAATTTCTTCATTTTGATCTCACGTTTTAAATTACAGAATTATTACCTATCCCTTTTCTTTTCTTTTTTCATCATTTAATTCCCTTTTCCTTTTCTGTCAGTTTCCTTTCTTTCGATGAATTCCTGTAAGAACGCTACCGATAATTTTTGTTATGTTTGTGGCAAATTTGCTACTGCAAAAGATCGACATCGTATTTACTAGTAAGGCGGTATGCGAAAATTATCGAGCCTTTTTTGGTTTTGAAATCGGTGGCAAGATAAAGCGTATGTGCCACATTTTGTGAGTACGTACTGCTACACAACGTTGGCACAATGGAAAGTCGGTAAGAGACAATCAGTGCCCTTTGATCAACCGATGATCTGGAAGCAACCACGCGATCATCCATCCGACTGATACTTTTGCCGAACACCAAAGTTTCAAGGATTTAATAAGAGATTTACAGAACTCACTCATTACCCAGATGTGTTGTCTGTTGTAAAACCGAAGCCTCAATGGAGACAAAGAAGCGACCAAACAGCGAACATCCGCACCGCACTGGAAACCCGCAATGCTTCCAGTGCGGTGAACTGGGACATATTTGTGTTGACTGCCCCCAGAACAAGAAGACAGCCGAACCAAAACAGTTAAACTAAGAGGCCAGGGTGTTACGGGCCAAACGTCTCCAGTAGTTTTCCAATAGGCCCACACAATCATTGCCATCAAGAGAACATTACGACGTAATGCCTCAAGCAACTATGTGATAGGAAAGCTTTGCAGGAAGACTGAACTCTTCTGTGTAGACACTGGAGTATCGCACTCGATCCTCCAACACGAGGTGATTCAGGCTGAGGAGGTGGACCAGGAGAAGCTGTATGTCCTGCGAACAGCCAAGGAGAAACAGTGCTAGTGTAAGGGACAGCCCGCCTCCGAGTTCAGCTGATGGAAGGCTTCCATTTCTTTTCTACATTACATGTCGCTGGTTGCAGAATTATCATTATGGTATTGTGATGGAATGGCATATGAGTTAAAATGTTAAAAAAGGATGAACTTGTACAAAGATGTTGCGACTTTGGCCCGCAGTAAGTTTGATCTTTCTGTGGATAACATTGTATCTAAGAAACTACCTACTCGACATAAACATATGATTATTATCATGAAGAATATTGTTGCAGGTAGGGCAAATGGCCAACGTGGTCCTCAGTTCTTGGTCAAAGAGCAGCAGTGTTTTAATTGCATACAAAATCTGTGACTTCCATGCGCTAGACAAAAAAATTACCACCTGGCCTTGTATATCCATTGACATTCAAGAAATTTTGACTCAACACTACTAAATAAGTATGGTTTGGTCGATGTATTGCCAAAATGCGATCCTACATAAAACTACATTATGCCCGGCAAATAACTTTCACGTTCAGGAATGCAAACCAATGATACAGCAAAGGAAACGTTGCTAAAAATGACCAAAAAGAATTATTGTTTCACCCGACATATTGTACCATTAGAAGACTGTTGAGAAAAGTATTTCATGATCGCAGCTGGTATAGGTTGAAAGAGGTGGGTACTCTCGAAAGCGAAGCCGCGAATGCCACTGCTGGCCGTTTTTTAGGAATTTAAAGACGCAGCCATCTTATGGTGGCAATAGATCGTTGGGAAAAGGGTAAAAAAATACATTATCGACTGGTAATAACTACCAAACAAGGTTTAGAGCTCTTATTACTGAAGCTTTCGAAATTTTTGCTACCATAGAGAATACTAAGAAAAAAACAAGGGTGGATATGCAAACCTCTGTAGACTATGGTGCGGTCCAAAAAGCCGTTTTGGGTTCAGTAGTTAAGAACCAAAGATGTAAATAGCAATACCGATTTACTGATGATCAGAATTATCGTTATTCTCAAAAACTATTACTTAATATTATTATTTCCGGAAGGTTCTAGAAGAATAAGCTACTTAATATGTGTGCATCAATATATATGATGAATGATCGATTTCTTTCTATGTATATCTACTTATTAGTGTTATCTGTAATTTTCAAAATTCGATTTCATTATAACAAATCATCATCTGGAATCATTAGAAGCATATTAGCTGATTGAATTCAATTCTACAAGTATTCGGGATTCTATAGTAGATTAGTAGTAAAGAAGTAGGGTAACACTCTGATATCACAATTCCTTAAAAATATGTTCATTAAATTTTCACTCATCATTTTATTTCAGAAGTGTTTTCTAATTCTATTAACCTCCTCTCATTTGCCAGGCATTGGCAATTAAAATAAGATACTTTTTTTTTGTTTTAAATTGGGCCATGTTGACGGATTTTTAAGGAAGTTCACCCCCGCGGTGTCCACTATCCGGCTTGGGTAGACACAAAAAATAAACAACTACTTTTCTTCCTGTAACACCAATGTTAAGGTCAAACACATTTTCGACCAACTTCAAGGTCCATTCAATTCCATCCATCAGCTTCGCTACACCCGGCCGTGATGATGAGAACTTTCGCAGAACACCCTCTAGAAGTGTTAAACGTAAGAAATGAACTACTCCGCGCAGTCGAAAGAAAATATTTGGATTACTGGCGCAGATTCAATACACAATTTTTCTTTGAAGAGCCGGCGCGCCGGGTGGCAGAATGTGCAGGGCAGAAATAGCAAACATAACCGAAAAACCTTTCAGCTCTGTACACAAAGGACAGTTTACGTCGCGAAAAGTCTACACAGCCCGATATTATTTTTTAGCTTCGCGAAAACGAAAAACGATCAATTTTCGTATAAATAAAGTCGGGGGACATTTTGAATACTATAAGATTGGTGGTGGGACTCGAGAGCAGGTTCATTACAGACATCAGTTTCGAGGCTTCATTACCGAATACGAAAGTTACAATAATATGTATTTGAAAAAGTAAAGCGTGTATAAACCCTTTTACGATTCCGAAGCCTTCTGCTCCAAACTTTCAAACAATAAAATAGTCTAAACAACAGTGCGTTCAAACTTGACTCGTTCAGCGAGTTCGAGAAAACTTGGTCGGGTGAGCTTGGCGTGCTATTTATGAATATACAGAGTATCCCAGCTTCAATCGCGAGGGGGAGGGGGACCACATCATATCCTTACCTAACCAAACCTGAATCCAACGTTTGTTGCTCGTTTGAGTTATGCAGTCAAACGGATTTAGGTTGTGAAGCATTCATATTTGTGGAAATTGGAGGTAGATGAGACAGAGGAATGTAACAGAGAATCTGAAGCAGAGTCAAAAATATCGTACGAAGATGCGTTTACCGCGCTTGAAAAATCATTGGAATTTTTAGAACAGCAACCCGGAATTTCAGTGCAAGAAATATTGACCTTTCGAAATGGGCGGAATTATGCAGCGGAAAAACGTATCAATAATAAAACCCGCCAGTGTTTGATTACAGATTATTTTCAAAACTAGTTATATTTTTATATTATTCTGAGTAAGCACATTTTATATGTAATAAAACATTATTCTTGGTCGTCTAAATAATATATTAACCATAATTTTGCATACTTCGGATTATCCGCCTTTTTGAATATCCGCCCTACCTTCCGCCCCAATTAGGGCGGACAACTGGAAGTCTACTGTATAAACAAAAGAAAATTGCAGGTTTGCTGAATTTTACCCCAATCTGTGAATAAGAGAAGGACTGAAGGGCATAAAATTGGTATACTAGAACCGATTATAGACATTAACGGTAACATATTATACACAAAAAGATGTACAAAAATGTAGATTTGCGAGGAGCGAGGAGAGGATCGCCGCAGACATTTAAATATCATACCGTTTTACAGTTCACTAGACACGCTAAAATGCTACATTCCTGCCACTGGACTCCGGTATGAATATCAAGAGGTACCCCGCCCCCATTTCGGCATCATCGTTCATTCCTCCCCAACCAACTGAAGAACCGACATCCATCACCGCTTCCCAGGTGCACATCGTGATCGCGAAAATGAAGTCGCCATCTCGCCGCACCGAGAAGAGGCAAGCAGGAGGACCGACAGAGCCACGAAGACGGCGTTCGGTTAAGTGTACTCCATTAATGGGAAATCGGAGCTGACAGGTCTCACCGACAACAAGCCGAAGATTCGCCTACGAGCACTTATAACCGAGTATATTAAACGAAGAGAGCAGACCAACTACAGCACGCCGCCCGAACGAACGACCCACCGACCTTTTTGAAACTGAATTATGGTTTCCCGAAAGAGGCACACAGAAACCGAGGAGTATTCTCGGCATTAATCAGCTGCGAAATCCTTCCGCGCCGTCAACTCGCGACGCAATAATTTTGCAACTTTAAACTCCACAAACTAACCGACCATTTTATTACAACGTCGGGTACATACGACCGGCGAGGGGGCCAGGCAGCGACGAAGAATATTACCGATTTCATCCCCAATAAGCGTGCACAGCCTGTTTATTAACGTCAACTCTTTTCCGCCACGGCACGGCACGCCGTCACGTCCATTCCGACTCGCACTCGTCCGGGGCTCGCTAATTACCCCAATTATCACCAGCTCGACGAGCCGCAGTCATCATCGGTTGCGACGTACAACTTTTGCGCTCATCATTTGCAGCAGCGCTCCAGACACGTTCTCGTACACCAGCCTGACCCCTACCTACCCTCCCCCGTGGTACACTTAATCGAATTCGACGATGAAAATTCCCCGAGTTCGTTACGATCGTTATACAGTCGCGAACTCGTATACACGTTTAATTGTTTTTCATACGGCTACGCAGTTCCCTTGGAATTTCAAAACCGAATCAAACGAAGAAGAGGCAGGAGAGAGTTCGATATTGTAATTTCTCATCGCCGGTCGCGTTTTCCTCGTTTTTTCGAAAACCCCTGCCCCGTTTCCCCCGCCGCAGACTCGGCTGCGGTATTGACGATGGCTATCAGCGTCGAGACGCGCGAACAGGGAAGGAAGATCGAAGAGCAATGCGGCATACGGTTTGTGCAGTAATTAAATTGCGAACGACGCTGCGTCGCGAACCGCACACCGATGAACTGTTATCCGAGTTCAACGATTGGAAAAGGAATAAATGGACAAGCGGCCTTTCTGCAGCTGGCTGACATACATACGCTGAAGCCAGTGAGCAATTCGAAATTTGTAGAAACTTAAAAACTGCACTTCTCCGCAGTCCTGTAGCAAGATTTAGTAGCAGTAGAGGACAACCTTTCCACCACATCCATCAGGGGGGTGTAGGGATATCGATCCCGGGGGTGCTGAGTCCATCCTTTCGGAATCACGGCGCTTCCTCGCTACGTGTCTCGCCCGCTGAAGCAATTCACCAACAGGATAGCATGTTCACACGCGACTCTCAAAGCTGGCAGAAGCATGAACAAGCAGCTAGCGGCTGGAAGAGGGTCGGCTCTGCTGGACTGGAAAATTAGAGACTAGTTTATCTGTTCAGGAAAAAGGACCTATCAGTATGGCTGCGCCAGAGAACTATAGAACATACACTGGAACGCGTATGATACATAAAGGCCGGTACAGACTAGCGCGCATCAACTGCAATGCAACACGTAATATCATGCAACTAACAGAATTCGGGCGAATGCGCGCATGTAACCATGTATGGTCGTCCATACTTGCGCGCATTCACCCGAATTTTGTTTATTACATGTTAAGGCCGGTACAGACTAGCGCCCCATCAGCTGCAATGCAACGTGTAATGTAACATGCAACGAACAAATTCGAGCGAATGCGCGCAAGTATGGACGTGCAGCGCGCAACGAACGCGGCAGTACATTTCATGCGCACAACGAACCACATTTTGTCGGGTTTTGCGACGAACACAAAGGGATTCGTTGGCGCAGTGTGGACGGAATTTCACGTATTTTTGTGACCGTTCGCGCGGATCGTATAATTTATTGCTTACACCGAAAAATGAACTGTCTTCGTGTTGTCAGCTGTTTTCTCTCCCGGATTTCAATAATTTTTGATTGCTCCTCGAAACCAGTCAGATTTTTTATGAGTAGCTGTGGCGCACCTGTTGCATATAAAGGAAAAAATGTCAAGCCATTTCTGGCCGGACGATGAATGTGTCGCCTTAATCGAGGCATATCGCTCGAGGCCCATTTTATAGGATCCTCGAGATGTCGATTTTTATTGGAAAAATTTAAAGTACGATAAATGGGTGGAGGTGAGTGACCTGCTTCGCCAAAAACCTGACAAATGTCGAAGAAAGATGGTCCGTCTGCTCTCATCATACAGACAGTTTCGTATCTTTCTTCGTTATCCTTGGTCCAATTTTCTTTAGTAAATCTTCAAAACGTGAACAACTCATTCTTGTAAAGTTTTTATACTGTCCACTAATTTTGTTGAACTTTAAGTCCTGTTGCTGTACAATTCAGTCCTCCACCATCTACACTTCCTCCTTTCCCTCCTTTTTTTTTGAACTGGCGAAAAAACACGCGAATTTGCTGTGCTGTATTTTCACCCTGGTTCGTCGGATGTTCGTTGTAAGTTCGCAGTGGCAATTTTCACTGCGAACACGCAACGAATTCGTTTCATGTTACATTACATGTTGCACTGCAGATGATGCGCGCTAGTCTGTACCGGCCTTAATGTAACATGTAACAAACAAAATTCTGGCGAATGCGCGCACGTATGGACGTCCATACTTGCGCGCATTCACCCGAATTTTGTTCGTTACATGTTAAGGCCGGTACAGACTAGCGCGCATCAGCTGCAATGCAACGTGTAATGTAACATGTAATGAACAAAATTCTGGCGAATGCGCGCATGTATGGACGTCCATACTTGCGCGCATTTGCCTAAATTTTGTTCGTTTACATTACACGTTGCATTGCAGTTGATGCGCGCTAGTCTGTACCGGCCTTAAGGCCAATGTAAAAATAACCGGGACGCTGGTGTAGAAAGAGACACAAGAGTCAACATAGATTGTTATCTCTTTTATTATCAGTTAGAGCTTGTTTTATTTCTTTTAGGAATACAGTCACTTTTCGATAAGTATCCTAATTTCTAGTTAATTTTGACTATTTGGTTGAACTTTTTGTCCTTGTTTTGTATAACGTTTTAATTTTTCCAACATAATAGGGAGTTTTTGCAGGACACGCTAAACGAGAACGGTATACATAAACAAATTTAAGATGGGCACAAAAATTAATTGACTTAATCTTGGAAGCAGAATCCATATAAGTTTAATAATAGTATCTTCATTATGACGTTAACAATTCTTATTTATTATCTTCGAACTTAGGTACGTTATTTTGTTACAGTTTCGCAAATCTAAACGAAACCAGTTCCGAGGATAGTACCCGGTCAGATCTTGGGGAGATTGACCCTGTAAATCGGGAAATCATGTATCTTAAAGAAAGAATGACTAACATTAAAAGTAAGTGAAAACGGCATTCTTGAAAGAACAGTAATACAAGTTTTGAAAATAATATCTTACACAACAACGTTTGTCAGTAAGTTTACAGACTACCCAGATCATACACTTTTTAGAAAATAAAATTCTTTTGGTACTGTAAAAAAGAGAACTCCATCTTTTCCACAGAAATGTCAAGCGGTTCGCGTTTGCCATAACATTTCACGTAATTCTTTTGCCGTCGGAATTCGCGAACGATTCATCGGCTAAAATGAATCACCTCATCGACAAGTAGTTGTAAGTTCGCAAAACCTAATAACCAGATAGACCGGACTTTTCGGCATTGAAACGTGTGAATTCCCGCACCAAAATTGGAAAATTCGGTAGAATTCGGCATTAAAAAAAAAAAAAAAAAAAATGGGAAAATCAGTTTTTATCTCAATTATGTATTCTATAATTAGGGAATCACAAATCAAAGTAGCAGACATTTAATAACTAAGTATAGAGGCAAATGACTCCAAAAATCAATTACAATTTATTAACACGACGTTTCGACATCACTAAACAAGTAACAGATGACGTAATGGGCACTCTACAGAAGGAACTGAAAAAGCACATTTCAAAGGAGGTCAAGGTAATGCACCCATAACTTGTTAATTACAAGGAGAAAACTATGAATCAGGCTAATTAGCGAGATCATCAAGACACACCAATCTCTTCTCAAAGAGCACACATTGCAGAAGGAGGTACATAGAAGCTCTTGTCCAGAGACTTAAATTCTCATAGAGGTAGTAACAAACTTACGCGGGAATTAAAATAAACACGTTTGGAGGCGAATTCTCAATAAATTATCTCATGAATATTTGAGCACGTGTAACTAGAGGATTGTATACTACAAGCCGACTCGACTCATGTAATAAACAAGGTACCTGGAATTTGGCTACACACAACCCCTTGTGCAAGTGTCCTTCTCTCTGCCAAGTAAGATGTTAACAGACTTGAGAAGCACGACTACCAAAACCGTATTTACACCCGTGGTGTTCATTTTGGGTCGATTTTTAATATAATGCGGTACACGGCGCAACAACGTCGAACGCGGGATTAAATTTTCGATTCTTGAAATAAATAAATTCTAAAGGAAGGAAGAACACGCCGACGGAATATAAAATAGCTTTTTTCCCTATTGAATTGTAAAAGCTCATAAAACACATACAACCTAGAAATTATAAAATTGTAAAGGGATTTATTTGAAGGAGAAGCGGGGAAAATCAACATTTGGAATACCACGTTGAATTAACTTTTTTTCACCAACTCTTTTGTCATTCCACCAGAATATTTTCAATCGCGCTTGTCCGTAATCCTGCAATTTTTTTTCCAGTTAACTATACAGAGTGTTTCACAAACTGGTCCACCTCTATTTTTCTTGCGATCGCCGAGGCGGATCTTCATGGGAGGAAAACTGATCAAGTGACAAGAAAGTGGACATTCTCAATTAAAAATCTCTTTCCGCCCGTCAGCAAACTACTCAAAAATGTATCAAGCATCATTGAATTTTCCTGACACTGCTACCTGAGGGATGAAAAACAATCACTCGCTTTGTGAAATTATTAAATGTATTCTATACTCCCTTCTACAAGATCATGCTATCAGGGACCACTTGCTCTTTCATCTTTACCTCTTTTCTTTACTACTCTTTTGTATCCTCCTTCTAACTTTCGCTACATTTCTACCATCACTTCCTAGCCTCTTTTGCTCGGGTTAAGTATGAGACCCTGTCTGTAATGGGCAGCTTCAAGTTCTTACAATCAATCATGATGGAAGACAACAGAAGAAATAACCGCGCCGGATCGGATACGGCGAATGGGCTTACGTCAGTCATTACGGCTGCTGACGGGGGTCCTAGGGTGTCGTCCCTAAATCCTACAAGGCCGTCTCAACCAGACCTACGAGAAGACTCACGCGAGATCTCCACCCACCAGGTGGAACACAAACTACACTTCAACCTGTGTCCAAACCCGGATACAGATGACGATATGCAGACCAATAGCTGGACCAACCGGGCGGCCCGGCAGAAGACAATGACCACAGCTGGCCACCGCCGCGGAGGATACAGCATTAAGGCTAAGAACCGCTTCTATGGTACTCCAATGCGACAGCCCGGTGAGTCGGCTAACGACTTCCGCGCACACAGAGTGAGGGAGGGCTTGGCTTACAAGAAAAACCTGAAGACCCTAAGCCTACAGGAGGACAGGACACTAAACACGACCAAGAAGAAGGCCAGGCATAATGACACGTCAAGCGAAGACACCAGTCAGGTACAACAACTGCAGCACCCAGACTCAACGCAGCGCCTCCAAACCCTGGTGGAGGGCTGCAAAAAGAACTCCAAAAGCTCCGCCTCGACCTGCAGCACGAGAGGCAAGAACGTACACGGGTGGAGAAGGAGCTGGCCGACGAACGACAAACAAGACAACACGCTACAAGACAAACAGTCTTCTAGAACTGGTTAAACCAGTTTTGATACTGGTTAATAGACCTTGTTATCTAGATTAGGGCAAATGATTTATAGTGCGTATGTATACATATAGGAAGCTGGTTCATGGACCTGTTTTCTCTAAGAATAATGCGCTTAGCACACTCAAAATCAACATAGATCGCACATGGAATACTCATTCGACTGTATCAACATACCTTCTTCGCAAATAGGTTTCCCATTAGAATGAATGACTCTGGAGACTAAAGAATCTGGATATCCCTCTCATTTAGAGCACTGTCAAACCAGTTTTGATACTGGTTCATAGACCTGTTTATCCTGTGGATTTTGGCATATGATTCACAGTATGGACATAGGAGATTGATTCATAGTCCTACTTTCTCAACGTACCCGATGCGCTTGGTGAAAATCTTGATGAGTTTCAGAGCACACTCAAAATCAGCGAAGACCACATATGAAATCTTCATCTCACCCCCTGCCAGCAGGGATAAACTGGCGCGGCCCACCAGCGTTATTGGTGGAAACAAAATGCACGATGTCAGAGAAAAAGTTAATGCCGGCCGGTGAAAGCCCGGTACCCGGTACAGTGGGGGTTGGCTCCGTTGCCCCCGCTGGATCGTCAGCCTACGAGACGAGCACAACTACATCTGGTGAGAAACCAAAGGGGATAGGCCCCCGTGTAAATACGAGTAAGAAGAAACACCCGCCCCCTGTTAATAAGAAGGCGAAGGATCACCTACGGGCACTCCAACGTCTTGGGTACACCAATCTTGGGGAACCTTGTATACCGTACTGGGAGGCTAGACTGGATGGAGAAACGAAACCGGAACACAATGCGAGGCGGCAGCGAGAATGTGAGGCGATGGAGGGGTTCATTGCCGAGAAACTCGAGAACCGCACCTTGCATGAGTTATCAATCAGTGAAGACACAGCTCACATGGAAAACTCCCTCCTGCAAGAGCAACTAGAGAAGGCAGAGGTGAGACTGAAAACCACTCTGCGCGAGCTGGAGAGCGAACGATCGCTTCGTCTCCAGGCGGAATCAGAACAAAGAAAAGCAGAAAGTAAGACCAGGCAACAGAGCCCGCCCACTACTGCTAACCGCGAATTTAAAAACATTGCAGAGCAGCTCGAGAAAATGACCGCAGAGCTAGCAGCAGAGAAGAGACAAAGGAAGAAGCTAGAGGATGAAGTCCGCCGACTTACCCAACAGCTGTCTTCACGACCCCCCGAACCCCTGGGATCCCAAATAGAAACAACAAAAACTATCGAGTCACTAATAGATCAGAAACTAGACAAGATCACCAAAATGCTGACCGAATATATCAAAAGCACTGCAGCCAAGAATAGGGAAGAGAAGCCCAAACCCCAGCCGCAAGGTCACTCAACCCCTGGAACAGTAACTACTTTGAATGAAGAAGAAGCATTTGTATTCTCAAAGACTAGAAGGAAGCTCCGCCCTCCCAATCTCAGGGTTAAAATTCGCGAACACAATGTAGACGGTTCCAGCATAGGCACTGCAGGCACTATCCTGTCAACAGGCTCTATGTTTACCCATGACCGGACCCGGGAGTTCGCCGAAGTAGTTAAGCAACGTAGCTATAAGACTAGGGCAGAACCCGCGGCAAAACGCACAAACAACCCGCGCCGCCAGAGACCTACACCTCAAGAGACAGACAAAGACACAGGCCGACCTGAAACCACAAAAATCCTGGTTCTCCCCAGGAGCAATAAAAAGGTGACAGAAGAGCTACAGGAGAGGAAAATACGTCCACGCACCTACGGCGTCTGGAACGTTGTTGAATTTGCAAGTGGAGCCGCACTAATAACAATAGAAAAAGAGAAAGCAGCAGCATACAAAGAGTGCCTCCAAGGTGTTGGACTACAAATAAAAGAAAAAACAGCGCTAAAGTCATTCTCCTTCAAAATACACGGTGTTCCAAACATAAACACAGAGGACGACATTCGGGAAGACGTGGTGGCAGCACTAGGCTCCAACCCCATATCTGTTCACAAAATCCCCTATAAGCCCAAGGACAGTGCTACCCCATCCCAGAATGGAAACGTAGTTATGGTCGCGGAGGAGTGTAGCCGAGAAATGTACAGCGATGTAGAGAAGAGACAGTCGCTGCTAATAGGCTACCACCGCTGCCGCATTGACACGACGCCTCAGCTCATGAAGTGTAGGAAATGCTCGCTGCTGGGTCACACCCACAACCATTGCGCAGGTGTCGCAGCAGAGCTGCAGGCAAAAAGGCTGTCAGGAAACTACTGCCTTGACTGCCTTGTATACAATGACCGAATAACCCGAGCTGGACTACCTAAATATAGGCACCGGCCGGTAACCCATCCTGCAGGCTCAAGGGAGTGTCCCACAAAGCGCTCAATGATGAAAAAATATAACGCCGCCCGCCAAATGGGCACGACCGATACTAGTGACGCACACGTGAATGAAAACCACTCGCTGGCATCTCAAGACCTAGCCCTGGCGACTGCAGTCAAGACAGGTGCAGTTGAAATTCGTTACGATGGAACATACGCACCCATATGACTGAGTGTGAGATCAACATAAGTAATAATTTTGTAACGATTGTAGCGATCAATGCCCATATGACTGACTTCAACTGATATGCAGGTAACCAGCTGATTTGCATTCAACCTCTGCTCCACATGACACTGACCGAGGACACCTTTTCGCAAAGAGATCAATCTCTGTACCGGTTTTTTCTCACTACTCATGACACACTGAATCCCCGAATGGAGATTCAAAAATGTAATAAATAGCCATATCGACCAATCCGTATCCTTCCTTAATTCTTATACATCCAGCCTTCCACCTCATACAATACAAGAATTCGTTTCGACATTATAAAGTTTCCAAATAACAAGTTGACACGACCATATTTTCACGAAGGTTTTTTACATATTTTTCTACTAAAAACCACTACAGCAGCCAGCATATAAAAAATGACACATCGAATTTCCAAAATTGTTTTCTCGACGTAAAGATGAAAAATTGTGAATATTAAGAAACTGGTAGCGCGAAACTATATACGAAATGAAAAGATTTACGCGCGGCGTAACGAATTTCGATTACCGACTTTTTCGAAGAAATAAGGAAGAAAAAGCAGAACAACAACGCCGACTACCAACAAAATTTCGACCGCAAAAACAAGTATTGAACCAAGTCGAGTTCCTCATTCTTGTATCCTATTTATATTACCCAGAAAGGGGACATGAAGAGATAAATGCGGCAAATGGATGGAGAAATATGATCGTGCCAATTATCCATATAAGAAAACTAACTTTATGCGAATCACCTGCAAGTTGTACGATTTTCCAAACAGCGAATTTTTCTACAACAGAAAACACTTTATTACTCGATTTCCAACGCCTTAAAATAATCCATCAAGAGCCCGATCCGTGCTGTAAAACGTTTATGGGACAAAAAGGGGAAGGGCTGATTACTGCAGTGACAAGAAAACCCGCAAAAGCCTTTCTAGCATAACTTTCTATTCCTTTCAATTTGTCTAGCCAGCCAAACTTTTTGATTTTCTTTACCCTGATGATCTTTCCCAATTTGAAAAAGAAAAAAAAACTCGATTTTGCGTTCACTTCGAGTAGAAGACTCGACTGATGAAAACATTTCAAGTCGTGCGCCTCCGCACCGCCAGCCTATCCACTATTTTTTCACGGGTGAAACCTCGGCAAAGAATGAAAATTTCAACTCGCTATTCTTTCTCCAACGGCATACAATGAAGATGTAAGCTTTCCTATGTTCGACGTTGTCGAGCTCAGTCGAATCAAGACAAATCGAGACCGTTTTCTATTTAAGGTGCGCTAATAAATCTTACTTAAAAACGTCGGGACCCGTTTCTTCCGACGTGTTTTTTTCCTCGACTAATTTGTTACTTTTGTCTTTTGCTCGGTCTCGGATATCGCGAGACAGAAAGAGGGAAGGATGAGAAAGTCGATTCATTCGCCACTGCACTGGATACACGTGAAAGAGCAATCTCATTCGATACAAATCACGACGTCTTCAGGACGCTATAGGCGCTGATTCCGAACCATTAATTGGGAAAACGAAACCTTCGCCCGCGATTCTTTCTCAGATGGTGTAAAGTATATCTGTGTAAGGGCGTCGCAAAAAGAAGAAGAGTGGCAGCCCGAATCACAAGACTGAGATACATGAAACGAAGGATGTTCATTTTACCTTTGGATTTTCTCATAACAGGTTGTAATGGTACAAGGGCTGACAAGCATTCAAGCAGCCAATATATCTGGGCGTTGACCAGAAGATGGGCAAAGCAATTCTTCTCGATATAATAACAAAACCAGTGTATGCAGCCAGCCGAAAGCCGTACTCAGCCACGTTTTTGAGACAGTAAGCTTCAGCTTTTTTGAAGCTGTATAGATTCGGCTGCAAGCCGAATAAAGCCGTTTCCGGCTGCTTTTTTGGCTGATGATTTTTGATTCTGTGGGCGCGTAATTCAACTTTTCGGACAGATTCTTTCGAAAATGCTCCAATGATCTGGAAGAAAAAAGAAAAAGGCCCTTAGTAACATCGAACTAAGAGCCTTTTCCGTAGAACATTTGGATGCCACTCAGGGTCTTTAACTTGCAAAAGGTCACAGATGAAGTTTAGGTGATGGTGTTCTGTTTACTTTTACTAAGCCCTACACATGGGAGAGTACATATGGGTCGCCATTTTGGCGCAAACCGTGCCCGCGGATGCCGAATCCGACTATGCGGAGCGTACCGCGCAGCCAATTTGGCATTGACAGGCGCGGTGTGAGCCGAAATGGTGGCCCATACTTGGGTATTTAGGGCTCTACTTTTAATTTCGACTTTTTCGATTTCAAAAACTTGCATGTTGCCTAGTCTCACCACATGTGTATCTTTCGTTTCCATTCAACAAGATTAGTAATTCTTCACTTCTTCTATGTACTCAGAAAATTGTGCCCCATCTTCGCGCTTTGGGTTATTCGTTATTTCTACTACAGAACGAGAGAATTAGAGCAAGATGCATGCTTCATTTTCGTACTTAATAAGATGCTCGCTATCAAAGATTATTATTATAACGGCGTTTTGAACAGAACCCAGGTGGAAGGCAAGGATCCAGCCTCTGTATTCCAATTCATCTGGGATACCCAGTCAGCGCCAGCAAAAGCTTATTTCTTAATTCGTAATTTCCTGGGCGAGCAAGCTTCATTGCGACCATGCACAGTACAATGTTTTCACAGTTGGAATTAAATGAAATATGAATGTTCAGACTTAAAGATTTGTGCAGTACCGTAACCATGCCGCGTTTTAAAAGTGATATAATTCGGAAATATTTCAAATAACATATGGACAAAGATTTAAGCATTTGTCAATGCCCTTCCTGGAATCAAAACAACAGGGATGTCGATTCACAGATTCATCTTGAACCTCCTATAATATGCGAAGCTAAATTCAATAAATACACTTAGTTCCTGACGCATCAGTTTTCTATTCTGAATTATAGGGTAGTAAACCAAGCAACTTGAAGGCACATGTTGAAGTCCTTCACAGCGATTTTTTTGAGAAATATTCAAAATAAAGTATGTAGTCCACTGTCCAAGAAGAAAAGGCTTCATGATGAAGAAAAAAGAGGAGCCAGTAGCACTGAACCTTCTGCCATTGCCAGTACTTCTCATTCTCACAATAGTAACAAACCAAGACGAAATAAATCCACCATCACTTCATTTTTTCCACCACCCACTTCTATCAAAGCAGCACATATATTCAAAGACGGAAGATTTATCCACGTTGATTGTTCGCTAAATGAGGGTTTATGGTCGATGTCTGACCATGTTCCAAGACAAAGCTTCCAAGGAATGGCTCGCTCCAATAGAAAAAGCTTTTTATCTGTGTATTGATTACCGGTTTGTTTGAAAGCTTATTCATGAGTGATACGACGAATTTAAGAAGCAAGTAATCCTGATACTCAAAAACATTTTAATTGGTATCGAGATAGACTGCGTAATACAGCTAGAACGTTCTTTTATGGGAATTAACGTACAGTTTATTATATACGGTAAAGTGTTCATTTTAACAGTCAGTAATGCAGAATTATTTGCAAGTCATACAGATGTTCATTAAAACAAAAAAAAAAGTGATACTAAAGGAACTTGCGGAGTTTTCTATTGTAACTACCAACAATGCTACGAATGTACGAGGGATGATCAAAAAGTAACCTCCGCTACCTCTGAAAACCAAAAAACAAAAAGAAAGACAAGGGGAAAATTCCCAAAAAATAGGAACATGTTCGTGAGGCTTCTGAGACAACACTGTTAAGATTTCAGGCGCGTGTCACGAACAAAGTAGGCACGCAGGCAGGGCAGTATAAAAACGAAGGAGCTACTGTTGAAACGTGTGTCAAGAATTGAAGTGCGTGTAGTCATATGTTTTTTCACCGCGCTTGGCGAGTCTGCTCAGAGGAGTATACCGGTGGACCCACGGCTCGTCCCCCGTCACGATACAGTCGAGCATGGGTTCCCCTTCGCGTTTGTAAGCGGACAAAAATTCGATTGCCGCAGCCATGCGCCAAGCGCAGTGAAAAAACGTATTACTGCGCGCACTTCAATTCTTGACACACGTTTCAACAGTAGCTCCTTCGTTTTTGTACTGCCCTGCCTGTCTCGTTCGTCGTACGCGCCTGAAATCTTCACAGTGTTGTCTCAGAAGCCTCACGAACATGTCCTATTTTTTGGGAATTTTCCCCTTGTCTAGTTTCTTTTTGGTTTTCAGAGGTAGCCGATGTATGTATGAAAAGCCGCTCGATTGTTGGAGGATGATTCAAAACTAAAAATGTATCCAAAGCATTGATGAAAGCAGACAGTAGGTAGAAAACCAATACTTGATTGCGTTACTCATTACTGTTAACAATCATTTAATCTACATTCCCACTGAAAATGATTCACTCAGTTATGGTATTTTTCTTCTTCCATAGCTGGAATTCAATGTACAGAATGTTGAAAATGTTGTTTTACAATTTTCGTTCCTTTTGTGAAGAATATTCTGGAATGAACCCTTGTTTGACGCTGAGGGAAGATACTTGGGACTTTGTTGGACAAATTGTCAGTAGTTTTGAACCAGCCGCCACGGCATTAACAAAATTACAAACATCAGACTTGACACTTACAGATACACTATCTTTAATGTACTGTAAATTGAGGCTATATTTTGCCCATTTTTCTAGTTTTGTTATTTTTTGTTTTTGCACTGGGGTAAATGAACGAATGTTATTGAAAGCTATCAATAATAGTATAACTGAAAAGTGCACCATAAGAGGAAAACAACCGTAACAAAAAAAATGACCTTGGGCTCGAGGTCGGTAGTTATGACATCTGAAAGTCGATTGGTAAAGTTAAACGGCTTTGGGGCTATTTTACACATGACACAAAATACACGCATAATTGTGACAGAACGTATGTGAAAAGACTGAAAACAAACTAACACTTAGCAATAATCATGCGAAGTCTTGGGAGAAAATTTCAAGTAGGTCTGAATACATTCAAAGTTTCTCATTACAAATAAAAACTTCTTGCATTTTATTCACCTGATTCTCTTCCAGATTTTTTTATTCACTAACTCCATATTACTAACCATTCATTTTTACACCGCTACCTCACTATAACTAACCATGTATTTTTACAAAATTACAGAAGACTGGAAAGTGCAGCGAACAACACTGATGACAGGATTTCAAACTGTTAGCGCGCGACACTAGCGCTGCCTATACAAACCCTGCCCGGACACCACCCCTCCTGTTTGCAATAGCTTCGTTCGGACGCTCGCAGTCTCCTGTAACGCCCAGTTTCCTGGTTTTTGGCGACTGGTTTAGCTGGTCACACTGGTTAGTGAAGCGTGCGAACAGTTTCCTGGCCGCGTCGTTCGACGGTGGCGATATTATGGAAAGTATGCAGTCGGGAACTTTTGTGTTTGTTGATGTTGAAGAAAGCATGTGAGCATTTCGATTTCGATAAATTCGTGTACTTAATTTGTTGTTGTTTCTCAAATTTCTGTAACACCTTCCGGTAATAGTTTCTATTTTTAATATGACTGACAGTAAGTATTCGTTTGGAACATTGTACTTCAGAAACACGATGTATTTTACACGTTCTATGTGACATCAATTTAGCATCGTCTTTCAACTTGTCTAAGAACTCGATACTCAAATTTTTATTAGGTTGGTTTGACGAGCACATACCCATAGTGGAGTTGGAGGAGAATGGTTCTGCGGATACGATAGTCAGATGGCAGGACCCGGAAACGCGCCTCCTCATTTCTCTATATGGGGAATGTATAAAATTAGTTGGCCCGGGAAGCAAATGCCGTTTCCAGAAGAAGAGTCAGATATGGACCTTCATTCAGGAAAAACTGGCCGAGAAAGGCTATCATTTTACTGTCAAACAGGTAGGAATTTATTGCTTAATTTCGGTTGTATATTTAACGAATATGAATAGTTAGGCCTACATCATCTGTTTGTTGTTTGTAGGTTGAAAATAAGTGGGTTCAACTTGAACGTCAATTCAAAAAAGTATGCGACAACAACAAAAAAACAGGACGGGCTAAACAAGAAGCGCCGTACCAAAAGTATGTTTTCATTAATTCAGTACTTATTATGGAATAATACATTCTTCATTATTTGTAAATGAATAATGAATTTTTGAATTCATTGCAGGGAACTTGAAACCATTCTTGGTTTTAAATCATCAATAAGGCCAGCATACACTCTGGAAAGTAGCCGCAATGCTGTGGTAGAGGAGGACGACTTTCTTTTTGGTGAAAGTACTAGTTCGGGTGGAAGTAGCCACGCTGTTTCATCCAATTGCAGTACACCGACACCACCGAGATCAGCGACTCCAGACGATGTTACTGAGGATGAGTAAGTTATCAAATATAAACACATAAATAGGTCAGTAAAACTGAAATTTTATACCGCCATTCCCGAGTTCCGTACCCTCTCCCTTCCCAAGTTCAAAAGAAGGAGATTTTTATGACTCACTGAAAAACAGGAATGTTTCCCCGATTTTGACCTCTTTGATTTCATTTCTTGTTCAAATATTATCTTTTACATCTGCCATTACTTCCCTCTCCCCCCAGAACGTCGTCAACTCTATTATTCTCAAGAATGTCTGTCACTTCACTGCTCTCATTGCAGATTCGAGAATTCTGAAATAACGAAAAACGAAAAAATCATTTCGTTTGCCAACACTGATATTAAATTGATTACTGGATTGCCTATTTCAAATTGGTATTTAAACATGACCCAACATGGCCTATTTAAAATAGGTACATATTTAAACAATTCAACCTGACCACTTTATGCATCCTTGGTCCTTATGCAATGAGTCATAAAAACTGAAAAACGGTTGGCGTAGATCTGTAGACTAGTTTGCACAAGCCTATCTACCCTCGGACTTTTTCATCCAGAACTTGCTTCCTTGATACAACATTCAGTAGGAACTCCAGTAGAACGCACCCCCGGTATTCGAGCCATACCAGTAAAATAGATCTTCACGATAAAAGATAACGGTGATTATAAAGCCAGACTAGTAGTAGTAGGATGCAAAGATTCTGAAAAGTACACACCTGAGGAGACTTCATCTCCAACACCATCCCCTTCCGATGTAAAATTGTACTTAGCTTTAGCCGTTCATAAGAATTGGCGTATTGAACAGTTAGATATTAAAACTGCTTTCCTACATGGAGAAATTGACCGTATAAAGTATGTTACTATCCCTGAAGGTTTACCGTATGACAAAACAAAATATGTTTGGAAGCTTCAGAAAGCTCTATATGGCTTGGCAACGGCACCACGCTGTGGGTTTAACACGTTTACAAACTTCTTACGCTCATCAGGATTTGAACCAAATTTAAGAGAACCGTGTTTATTTGTTAGAAGAGATGAAAAGCATCTCGTTATTATACTCGTCTTTGTAGACGATATTCTCATAACTAGTAGTAATTCGGTGTTAATTGATGATACTGTTGTTCTTTTACGTTCTCGTTTTCATGTAAAAACCTTCGGTTATCCAACTAAATATTTAGGTTTACAATTAACGGTAAATGCCGAAAACCAATTGTTTATTCATCAAACAAAATATGTTGAAGATATGTTGAAAGAATTCCGGATGGAACAATCCAATTCAGTTCAGACACCGTTAGTTCCACAAAATGATAAGAATAAGCAAAGTGATAAGGCTGTTGAACCCACCTTTCCGTATAAGAAAGCTATTGGTTCCCTTTTATACATCAGTGTGTATACGCGCCCAGATATCGCATATGCTGTAAATTATCTTGCTCGTTTTCAGTCAAATCCTCAAAGTTATCATTGGTCTCTTGTGAAGAGAATCTTTCGTTATTTACGAGGAACAAGTTCATCAGGTTTACCATATGTGAGAAACTCAAGTGCACCCATCATGTCATGTTATGTTGATGCAGATTTTGCTGGGGACAATCTGAGCTTAAAATCTACTACAGGTTTTCTTATTTACGCAGTAGGTTGCCCTGTAATGTGGTGCTCAAAATTACAGTCAACGATTGCCCAAAGTGGGCTGAAGCTGAATTCATGGCACTAACACACGCAACAAATGAAGTTCTGTTCTTAGCACAAGTATTAGTAGAAACTGTAGGTCTTGACTCGTTTCCTGTACCAATTTATGAGGACAATGAAGCGGCAAGACAGAATTGTTTGAACACCACCAGTAAGAGTCGCTTGAAACATATTCACCGAAAATATTTACTTATTCGTCAACATGTACGAGACAAGAAAATTGATGTGAGAAAAATAGGTACCAAAGATTAACTTGCGGATATCCTTACGAAACCTCTGACATTTAACACGTTTCGAACTTTACGTGACCAAATTTTATTGCCTGCCGCACCTTGATCAACTCAGTTGTTTTTGGATCCACACCCGTTTGTTTTGTTTTGTTTTTCGTTTTCTGTTAGTCTGTGAAGTAATTCAGTTTGGTCAGTGATGTTGGATGTGTCTGTTGGGATTTTGTTGGAAGGGTCCTTGGTCCCTGGAATGTATAGATGCGCCTCTATTTTCATGTTGGTCACACTACATCTACAAAATCTTTTTTTCTGTACCATGTACTATAAAGCAAGTATGAAGGGTCCTTGGTCCCTGGAAACTTCTTTAGTACATAAAAATCAGTTGACATAATATTGGTTCCACGTATGAACCCTACTCAAAACTTGCCTGAACGTTAAAACTCATATTGTTCAACACTTGACCACAGTTCCTATTGACATAATATCTCTGTTATCTTATAGTTATTTTTACAATTTAAGTTTTACAGTTACTCTTGTTTTGTTTTTCCCCCCTTACTGATATATTAAATTAAGTTCTAGTATATTTAATATTTATGATTAAAAAAATATGACTGTTTGGATGTTTGTTAGCCTAGGTCAAGGGTCTGAAATTTCCTGTTTGTGCACAGTTCGATCAGTTGTCCGGTTGTTGGTTTGGGAGGGGGTGTTAGCGCGCGACACTAGCGCTGCCTATACAAACCCTGCCCGGACACCACCCCTCCTGTTTGCAATATCTTGTTGTTCTGGTATGTGAGCTCTTTAACTGTTCTAGACAACGAGTAGTTGGAGCAACATGTAAACATCGTCGACCGTTTCGTATTTATTACTTATTTGTAATTACATTTATTATTCGGAAAATAGAAGATTCCTCTCGCAAACAAAAATCGCCTCCAGTCATCTGTGCACGCATCTTTCCTCATATACTATCATACATCGTTCGAAAGCTGATAAAAATCTGCGTTGGTTTCCGTCACGATAAAAAATATTCCAATAGTACCGTATACTTTAAAATAGAGGGAATTTTGTAACCCAACATTTTCATCTTGCTTGGCATTGATATTTTCGCAGTGTTTTCAAACATCGTTAAGTACACTTTTTTCGGCTCGAAAATACCAAACCTGATCGAGTAAACATCCAGGAACACAATGAGACCAAGATAATTGTTCCCTCTTTTCTAGATTGTACAATTCTCTTCGCTAATGCGGTAAGAACAGGTACTGTGTAAACTTACCCCGCAAATGTAAAGTACCGATTTAAAGTATGTTAATAGGTTAGTATATCAAACTAATTATTTTTCAAGTTGACTATACGAGTATACTGAGCTCATATAATTACTTTTCATTTATGTTAGAGTTTTCTTTTTTCATTAGCATTACACAGAATTAAGCGAAACATACCCGAAGGCGAATGTGGACAGGAATAATCCTATTGACAAAACATCCCAATAACTGAAACGTTATGTTAAAATACCTTGTCTAAAAAATCCAGCATATTATAAAGCAGGGGAACACAAACCTACTTCCTCAAGTACAGGTATAATCTTATTTATAAAACTGGTATTAATATTCTTTCGATCATTGCCAGTATTTACATGCTAGTTGTCGGTAGGTAGGTATTCTACATCTGTACACAAACTGAGAAGAAGTGAAAGAAGTCTTCGTGACAAATCTCACCCAACCAATAACTGGCACGTTCGTATTCAGGAACCACGATATAATAGTTCTAAGTCAATAACTCACTCGGTATTAGAAAATTTCAAGTGCCCAACCTGTCAGGTTTCATGTCTAAAAACCACCTGGGACGGAGGAATAACAACAGCCCTTCTAGAAATGTAGACCGAGATATGGCAGTTTCCCTTACTTGGGAAGGCCGATTTGCAGCACTAATTTCCATGCGTTATCGTAACAAAAATTATCTGAAATTTGCTTTCAGAAATCCGGATTAAGAAATTACATCATACTAGGATAGTTTTCCCCAGTTTTCCAAAAGTTTTAGGTTCGGAACTTCGAGTGGCTGGTATTTGCCTTCTCCAATGTCCACGAATATTAAACACCGTGGAGCGTTCTCGGTTTCCCGAATCGGGAGTTTTAATTACGATCGACGTGCAAACATGCAAACATCCGAAAATGTTGTTGTTGTAATTTGGATACCGCTGAGCGCTCGAAAAGGCTTCGCATCCGGCAGAATTCCGGGCTAATGATGATCGCGTAGAAGCGGCCGCAACGACTCTGCCCAGCGGCAGCCGCACGCCGGGTCGGTCCATCAGAACTGACCATTATGGATGATCCAAAACCGCACACACCGGTTCGCAGTGTACCCGTCGAGTGAGGGAGCTCGATTTCGGCCGCGTGAAATCCGCCGGAGTAGAAGAGAATAATTGGTGTAGAAATGTGCCAAAGCGTCGATGAATAAAACAGCAAATAACTAATACGTCGAAAAGCCAGAGACCGAGAGAGGCAGAGGGAAGGAAAACCGACGACGTAACCGAAAACACGCCCGCCCGATTCTCGACCTGACCCGTCAGCGCCACGCAAACCCACCAACCCACCGTTTCCCTACAAAATTAATAATCAAGAACAAGAGAGAAAAAGTGAGGCATCCACCCCCTACACCACACCGTGCTCTCACATACCGCGAAATTGAATCAAGTGTCGAATAAATGACGATAAGTTTGAAAGATTTCGCCGACGTTAGTTTATTATCGAGCACTGTCAGCGTTCGGCGAAATTTTCGCGCGCGGAAGCCGCGTCGCACCGCCGCTAGCCGTAAATCATTTTTACACCCGAATTTGGCAAAAGTTTCCGAAAACATTATCGCTTGCTTTTTCCACTTAAAGATGTCATTAGGTACAGCCTTCTTTGAAAATTATCCGGAGACGCTTTCTCGCCCGCCATGTTACTACCTCCATCTAACTTCTCCTCCCGGCATAGGTAAGGCAGGCACTCTCCACACGCTTACGCCGACATCCTCAGTATCAGAGCTGTCAAACTGTAAACCCAAACCGAATAAAAACCGTTAGCCAAAGGAAACGCGTAACCAAAATCATAACGATAATTATGATCCAGTCTAACTATAACTGTTAACCACCATATGTGACCTGGAATTATGAAATGTGCCTCTGGTGTCAAAAAAATCATTTTTCACTTTCTGGACAATTCTTATAGAAAAAATCACGCTCTTCCGAGTGAAACAAATCGCAGCTTCCTGTCTTCATTGGTTTTTCCACAAATTTCATTAAAGTATGTAAAAAGCTTAAAATATCCGTTTACATGGCGTTGTGTGAAATGGGCATAGGGGAATGATAGAGAACAAGAATTTGAAACGCAGTTGTCATAGCAACGCGTAAACGCATCATCACTGCGCACCACTACCACCATCTCATTTTTACACTCATTTATCTCAAAAACCTATTTTTGCACGAGAGGCACATTTCATGATTCCCGGTCACATGAATTAAATGAAGAATACAGAAGAAAAGAAGGCTAACACCGCGCTTCCACTACGTCCAACAAACAAACCAGCGAATACAGGCAAAAAGGGCGATGAGAGACAAATGTTGGTATTTTCCTGTGAACACCCGGTGTCTGGGTTGTTCATGAGGAAATGCCACATAGTCTTCTATATGGGCGAACGAGGCCTTTTCTACATTTCTAAATATGGATGAACGGGTGGTGGATTTGAAACTCAGGAAAAGGGCGCTCTAATCACCCAAAATGTGAAAAAAAATTTCGAGGATCCAGATGCAAACAGGGTCAGTATTGCTGATACGGCATTACCCAATATTAGGCACTGAAAAAACGTAGATATTTTTTGCTCGAATAGCATGCCAAAGTAGTATCGTGACTTCGCCCCTTCATTTCTCTTCGGCGACTGATAAAACCATTAAAGAAAAAGCTATTTATAGGGTTAAACTCGACTCTCGACTTCTTTTTATTTTTTGATGAATTAATTTATAATTTAACGCGAAATCCTAGAAAATCATTTTTAAAACAGATTAAGGAGACACCCTGGGTGACGAAGAAGCGGAGGAGGCGCGTTGGCGGCGTTCGTTTCGCGGTTTTCTTTCACGTTCCCGCCGCACAAAAAAGGTTTCAACTTGATTACGAATTGAATTGAGTTTCTAGTTACAACTTTCAACGTTTCCAACTTTCCGTTTATTATTATTCCAGCGCACGCTCTTCTCCCACGACCGTGTCTCCAATTTCAGCCTTCCAAAGCGAATTCAAATCACGAATTTCACGAATATGCTCGCAATTCAACGCGGATACCGAATCAAACTTTACTTATCAACCCCTTTGTCACCGGAAATTTAGTAGTAACAGCTCGAAAAGCTGACCTACGATGAGTATAGTGCACGGCGAAGGAGGCTTCCCCGTAAGTTTTCAAATCACCTGATTTTTCTGTCGTCCGTATACATCTAAGCCTAAGCAGGGTTGGGCGAACTCCGAAAAAAGAAGTAAGTTCCGCTTCAAGTCTTATTCCAAAAGTTGAAACTGCATTCCACTCGACACTGAGTTGCAAAAATGAAAACATTCCAACCCCCGGAATGGTTCTCCTAGTTGGCGCTTGAAGAGGCACTTCAAGGGAACACTCCTGACACTCCAAATGGCGTTTCACAGTGGCACTCCGGGCACATGGCTGGCACTCTGAGGTGTAGTAAAATAAAAATGAAAACAATTCTAAGCCAGACAGTATTCTGCACCAAAATTTTTAAACACATACTCAGCTGTAATGCAAATGCGATAGTTCAGTGTTTATTAAGCTGCAAACAGTTTATGACAACTTTACTGATCTTACATCAATCATCCAACTTCACCAATGCATAAAATGAAAGTGAGCATGATCATATTTGTAATTCAGGTCAATAGCAAGCTAAATTTTGAACCAAAAGAATTGGAATCTACATCAGTCGATTCGGCGTATTTTCCAGTCAGAATCGATTACGAAGTTAAATTGAGTTTTTGACACACTAGGATCCTCGCTGCATTCCGGGTCGCATATATTCACAGTCGACAGCATCTACAACTCACCAAACTCGGAGAAATCTCACCCAATGAATGGGTCGACGTTCACACAAGGAAGCTTACAGTACTACCACAATTCAGTTGTCTACACAAAGGTGTACATATACAAAGTAGACTCAAAAACAAAAAAGGAATTAAAAAATACAACGGAAGCGCAGAGGAAGAAAGAGAGCACTCGGTTTCCGAAAAGAACCCATTTTGAGCACGGGTAAAAAAAGGAATGATAAAGAAAAGATAAGCAGCTTTAGACAGAAGTTAAACAGCTTAAAAGAGTCAGACTTTTAAAATAAAAAGCACCATTAAAAAGGGTTAACGTAAATCGATTTGCTGACTATCGTACTGCCTACACTAAGAAAAAAAAAAAAAGAAAAAAAAACAACACAAGAATGCTAGGATGAAGAGGGAACTGGGAACGTTGTTCTTATCTAGGGACGAGCTTCGAGCCTCCAAGCTAGGAAAATTTAGACTGTAGTTGCAAAAGCAATAATCGAATATATAACTCGTCAGGTATGATTTAACGATTACCGCAATGCGGACGTGGTCATCCGGACAATATACTGCACATAAACCTGCGCGCCCGCCACAAGTTGGGTAAACCAATGAAAATTAATGGCTTCATATTCGACCCTCGTGTGAATGCAGAAAACGGTTGCCTATATTCACCCCTATTCGCTGGCCATATGTCTCTAACACGTGTACGTCTTCTCTCTTCTGGAATGGATCCGAGCTCAATGATTAGAATTTCTAATCTATTATGTTTCCATAAACGGAACCTGTACCAAGTAAAGTCTTGAAGGGGAAAAATACAGGGTGTTCCTCAACCCCCTCCACTTCTTTTAAATTGGGAAATAGGATTAAAATGGGACAACTGATTTTCTTCAAAGACTGAGGTCTACTTTATTCCAAGGTTAAAATAACCTCCCCCCCCCAAAGGGGGCCTCGGACAGACCATCACTTGGAAATTTAAATGGAAGAAACAAACTGAAATGACGGGTATTTTGAGTCGCTGAACTGGAAAAAGTAATCAGAATTTTGATTCGACCCGATTTGGGTCCCAAATTCGCCTGCTGACTATTACCTTTTCTGAGGGGCCCGTTTGAATTTGCCGAAAAAACCAAACAGGATATCGGAATAAGGAAGTTTCTTGTGTCATTATAATCGACCCGATTCGATCCCAATTTAAGCCATCCAACTTCGAGACCTTCAAATGAGCCAATTAATTCTACTTCGCTATAAAAAAAAATTGAACGAGGGATCGGAATCAGGATTTTTGGGCCATCAAATTCGAAAATTTTATCAAATTTTGAACTGAACTCCGACCTGGACCTTAAAATCCGAATTTGAGTCCTTCAAATGAACGCACATGACTTTTCTAAATAAACTGAACAACGTATCGGGACAGGGGATTTTGGGGTCCCTCATCAACATGGTTTCTTCGAAGGTCGATCGGTCGTAATTAACTTTTGTCGAGGAAATTCAAGGATTTCTTGATAAAGGTGAGCAAATAGATGCAGTGTACACGGACTTTCAAAAGAATTTTGACAAAGTAGACCACTGGATCATTATTGATAAACTGGGAAGCTTTGAATTCTCCGTGCATTTAAAGGAATTTTCTAGGTCTTATCTTAGCGAGGGAACAACCTCTAGACCAGTAGTTCCCAAACTTTTTTCGTTCGCGGCACAGTATTTCTAAGTGAAACCAGACACGACACACAGCGATTTTATTAAAGAAAATTAATAACACATAAAGTTTGGGACCCAGTGACATACATATAGGTTATAGGACATAGGTCAAGTTACGTAATCACTATGGTTCATCTTTCAAGTTCAAACATTGCCTACTTACCCAGCGCGATTATGCGAATGATTTGTAAATAAAACTTTGATATTTTCAATAGTCTCACCCACTGTGTCACGTTCAGTTGCTGTTACTTATTCATCGTATTCCTATTACGTACCGGTGTTTGTATTCAAAACTCGATAAATTTTTAACAAAAAAGCGTAAACTTTCGTTTCACATTGAAGATGGACGTGAGTTAGGTACGTCATGATGAATTTTTTTAGTACTGATGTATGTTTTAATTAAGTAAATGTCACTCTTCAAGAAAGTTTGTATTTTGAAATCCAATTTTTCGCGGCACACTTTCAGAGATCTCGCGGCACACTTTTGTGATGCACTTCTGGAGTAGCACACGGATCAAATTTTGGCCCCCTGTTATTTTCACTACGTATTAACGATATTACTCTTACAGTTAAGAATTCAAAAATTTTGCTATATGCAGATGATCTAAAAATATTTAGGGAAATACAAAAAGAAAATGATATAAAATTGCAGCAATCAGATATTGAAGGCTTAAATAATAAGTATACTACTTGATTCCAAAATTACTTTCAAAAGTCACGTGCATAAGATCAGAGCAACAACAAAAATGTATTAGGTTTTCTCATGCGAAAATCCAAAATGTTTACAAATACTGAAGGTTTAGGGATTTTGTATCTGGCCTTAGTTCAGTTCCAGTTGGAGTTTACTTCCATAATTTGGGACCTATTTACTGAAATAATGAACAGTCAAATTGAAAGAATACAAAAACGTTTCTTGAAATATCTCCGTAAAATGATACAATATGACAAGGCTGCAATCAAGACGTAAGCTGGAGGTCTGTGTATGCTGCATGATATCCTGCATGGGAGGGTAAATTGTGCGTCACTGTTGGAATAAATACAGTTGTTTGCCTCTATATGCACAGGCAGGTAATGGAAACTTTTCTCACCCCAAAACACTAAAACATTGTCTTAGAAATTTTCACCCATAAATAGGATGATGGGAACCTGCAATGAAGTCCTGGCTACGGAGATAGACAGGGATATTAATGTAGAGACAAGAATTGGCTGGAGGAGGAAAATTCTCTCACTTCCCCAACAAATTAGTCCGATTCGCTATTCGAAGAGAGGGGAGGGTTGGATGGTCTGGGTGGAAGCGGCCTCGGCAGTACGTAGGTAAAATTCAGTTGTTCTTTTTTTTATAGTTTTTAGTGTAAGATAAGTTAAATTAACATAAAATGTAAAAAAATGTAACAACATTTCTGTAACAGGGTGTCTACTGGATTTGGGAAACAAAATATGACTTTTCATGACTATCAGGGGGATATAAAAAGGGAGGGGGGAACTCTGCGCTTCGTGCCTCACCTTGGGCTTTGGAAATATTTACCTTGTAGGACATCCCAAATGTAGAAAAGATGTTTTTGAACATTTTTCGCGTCAGAAATTCATCCTTCCAAGTCGAATCTTGGGCCAGAAAGGGAGCCAATAACTTGTGTCCGCATTATGCTGCAACTTTTACAATCTGTGCCATATAACTACGTTGTGGAGCACAGAGGGTTGGTTTCCCACTTGTTTATCAAGGCACAAGCTCCTCTTTTACAAAAGTGTGGTTTAGGTTCCAAAATTAGATTCGAGGAGTGATGTGGTTTCTTTGTGGGGTTTGTATGAAAAAATAATTATTGATATTTGCTTTTTGTTTAGATTGTATTCAGTGTTTGCCTGCGAAAAAAGACTTTCTGTACAATTACTTTAGGACCTGTCTCTTCTGCATATAGACCGGCTTTATTTTCATTTTATTGTCTTAAGATCAGAATTAGGTATGAAGTAATGTTCTATTTTAAGTGACACCACTTTTTGATCATTCGCATGATTTGCATCGTTATCAGTAAGAAACAAAAAACAAAACAAAACAAAAAGTTGAGGAATTTTAACGAATTCTTACCAAAAAATGTCAGCAACTTTGGGGAATTTTTAAAATTTTAATTGGCAGCGCTGCAATAAATACTTTATCCATAGTTTGAAGAAAGTTACGTCGAGTTACATTCCCACATTATTTTTCTCTCCATTTTCCGGCTCGAGAACTATTAAATTTTAAAAATGTTATCTTTTCCGAGTATTTATCACAAATGAAAGAGACTATGTAAAGGTATGTTAGTGTGTAACCGATGATTGAGGGTTCAATAGGCTTATTTAGGCATTAATTTATGTGAAATTGTGTCTGTGTTCGATAGGTAATAAAAAAATGAAAACGATTAATTATGACGAGGATGAGTTAACGCAAGCAGTGGCGAGATTCTTCACTTGCCCGAATATTTATTAGTGAGAAATTGTCAAAATTCTAGAACCTATTAAGGCAATATGTAAGTTCAATAACGGGTAATTTGAAGACAAACGATTCGTGTTCAATGTCTTTCACTGTATATCATTTTGCATTTGCAACAGATTTTTGGAAAAAACTGAGGGGCCTCCCCCAGATAAAGAAGCCTATGTGGTGAGCTCCGGCGGTAGCAGCAGTAGCGGGAGCCGCACCTCCAGCGAAGATCTTGAAATAGTAGCTTAAGATTGTAATGATAAGGAATTTGTATAGCCTGGCAATGATCCATAACCAGCGATTGAAAAAAAACAAGGGGCGCTGCTATGGTGAGCCAAAAAAAAAAAAGTTTCTTCAACGAAATTACCAGCTTAAACTACAAAGAGCCGAACCCGGGGGCAGAATCGCCGACAGCCTTACGAGCCAGACGCCATAATGATTTATTTTTTGCCTGATTTTTAGTTCCTTGTCATCATAATATTATGTATTTTCTTGTTTTGTTCTTATTCTTCTTATACTCCTGAATTCAGAAGGTGGACCATGGGGCATTATTCTTCGATGTTTGAGAGACGAAATTTGGAGGGAAGTGGGACTATGTTTTGGCACGGGGTACTTCGTTTTCTTTTTGTTCTTTTCTTCAGATTGAAAAGGTGTTCGAAGAGGAGGCCTCTCCTTCGTCACCGTGGATCTCCAGGAACGTGGCCAGTTGTTTATTATTAATATTGTATACGTTTAGGTTTACTGTTCCTGAGTTGAGTTGATGTTCATTGTGTTTACTGTCTGTGTCAAAGTGGGAGGTTAATGAAGGGTCACGTAGCCTGGGGGCAGTTTTGTGTTTTTGGCAGGAAGGGGCATCCTCTCACTACCTGGTACATAAAATTATTATGGTGTTCTTTTCTTTTGGGTATAAATATATTTTCTCTAGTCGCAATACGCTACCAGTTTTTCTTCTTTTTTTAGTGGTGCTGATTCCATTCCAGCAGACGGGGGGGGGGGGGGGTGTGGATTTTCCTACCGCCCTGTTACACTAAAATTGGCATCCCCGTCGCCACATTGTTGATATAATGTTGGCGGTCTCATAGTCAGCGTACTCGTTCTTTATTTCGGGTACTGGGTCCCACGCTGCCAGAGCGAAACGCTCGTTGAAATCCAAACTTTAAAATTATTACGATTACGGGCAGAAACGAGGAATCCTCGATTAATAGTACAAGAAGGCGAGATCGATTTGGGCCATTTATTCTATATAATATTTATTTCGTAGTGTGGCAGAAATTTATTCAAGTTGAGGAAAATCGGAGGCTGGATGAGGCAGCGAGACATGTGCCTAAATATCGGACCGAGGATGCCGATTTACCGCCCCGCTTTGTGTCTGATTTCGAAGCATACGTTTCAGACTACCCCTTGTCTGAAAGGCAGAAGGCCGAGTGATTCCGTACTGCCGTGAAAGTTGCTAACCCCTCTTGGGATTATGGGTTAGACCTCCGGAGAAATACCTACGAGGACTTCCGGCAGGCCTTTATACGAGCATTTTGGGGGACGGACGCCCAAGAAACCGTGTGGGCCGAATTTCAGCAGAGTAAGCTAGATTTCACATCAGTAGCTGCCCTAAGAGCTTACCTTGTAGGTTGGCACAATAAAATCCGAAGTCTGGATGTAATTTCTGCTCAGCCTCGAGAGATTATTCGGATTATGAAGGAGAAATTCCCGATCGAATACCGGGTAAATTTAATTTGGGTCGATAACCTTGAAAGGTTCTTGGAGGAAGTGGTCCAGACGGTAATCGAAGTCGATAGGATTTGGGGGACTGAGGAGGCAGCGCCAACCAGGGGTTCTCGTAACCAGGGTCGTGGTAATGCTCATCCCGCAGGCATACAGAACAATCAAAGCGCACCTCCGCCGCGCCGAGAGGATGCCTCCCGCGACTATAGAACTACCCAGAATGGGCCTAATAACTGGAGCCGTTCGGGTGGCGACAGCCAGCGCCAGGGGTAACAGTTTCCTCCAATATGTAGCTCACACTTTCTTCCATCTGACTATGATCCACCAGTGAGTGTGACTGGAGGTCCTCCCTGACTGTCTGCAGCCGGTAGTTTGGTGAGAAATTTTTTAGAAGATTGCCCTTGCAAATTTTGTCAAAGGTGTGTATTGGAAGGGCATCACAGTACATTTTTCAGGTGTCCTTTGTAATTAACCAACTGGATTGCATGCCACATTACCCTCCCATACAGCAGACACGAAACCATTTCACCGATTCTCACTTTTGTCACTACGTACATCTTCATTTTGGTGGAAATTCGCACTCCCATCTCTCGGCACATCGGAAATTATCTCTCGCTCGAGTAACTTCCGTCGAAAGAAAAAGGAAAGCTCGCCGCTGAGCAACAACGAACACAACGAGCAAGGAATACTTCTTTTCTCCATTAAATTTTCGAATTCTTCGATTTTGACCGAACACAATACATGGAACTGTATACGATAACCCGCAGCCCATCTTCGCGCCGAAAAATCTTTAGAATTAGTACGTATAAGTGCGTATACATCGACGCAAATACATACTATATCCCTCGCAACGTAAAGGTTTCGGTTATAGACGAGAACATCGACTTATTTCGCATTCGCCAGCAGCTTTCAAAAGAAAGGTACCGCGAGAAGAAACCCCCGAGATCAAAATCGACAAAAGGTTCCTAGGTTATTTTACCCTGGAAAGCTCTGCTGCTTTTCGTTTTGATGCAATACACGGTACTTAGTTCGCTCTTTATCCGACCGTTTACCGCTTTAATAGATTTCATATATAATTAAATTTGGACCATCTAGGAAGATATCTCAGCAGTCTGACGAGTTTTTAATTAAAACTGACATGAGGATAACAAGGCGCATGGGCCACCGAGTGTAAATAAGATATGGTGTAGCGCTCTTCGCCATCTGATATTTCTATCACAGGACTTTTGTGAAATGTTTTTTACCTAGTGCTAAGCTGACATAAGCTGCATTGCACACAAGCCTTTCTCGAAATGAGTCACCAGGCCAAGAAATCGTTCCTTTAGATTTTCCAACATCTCAAGAACTGAGTCCTGATTCATCACATAACATTCGAGGAATGTTATATTCGTTCCAACCTATAGTCTGTTTTCCAACGCCAACTTGACCAAGTTTGTCAGATACTTGGAATTCAATCAACACGATTGAGGCTTTTCAACACCAGGTTGACACGTTTATCAGACACTTGGAGTTTAATCGATATGACTGACGTGTTTCGGTAACAGATGGTAGCACCTATCCTAAGAACTGACAATGATTTAGACTGAATTATGCATGCCACTGATGCGCATGGTCTGAAGAAGGGGAAACTGCCACGTTAAGTAGCAGCGGAGCCAGAGGCAGAAGCAGCACTCTGCCCATTCCCCCCCATGAATAACGCACAAAATACATCCAGAAGAACAACAGATGTTTCAACTGTCCCGTTCAAGGCCACCCTGCAAAGTTTTTTAAATCATCAAAATGCAAGCAGTGTGATAAAACACACCATACCCTTATTCATCGGTCTGATCGAGAGCTAGAGAATCCAAACGTGCAAAAAAGTGCTACCTGTAGTTACAGACAAAACCTGTAAGAATGAAATGATACCTAACTATGTTTTTGCATGCACGAAAATTGTCAGACTAAGATTACATAAAAAGTATCGTTAAAAAGACCATGTTCATTTGATTAATAATCTTACAATGGAATGTGTTTGTCGTGAGGTCGCTGGAGCCTCTCGGGCTACTTTTCTTGACTTTGTTTTTGGAGTTTGAAGAATCCATACATAAGAGTCTTCGGATTATTTTTAAAATTCAAGTACAAAAAAGTTATGAATATACGTGTATGAAGAGAGGGAAGAAAGGGTATCCTGTATGAATACATAATGTTCATACAATATTATTTCTTGATTCTTATTGATTCGTATTATGAGATTTCATACAAAATCTTCCATTGGATAATAATTTACTAATTTTTTCTTTAGCTTTCAGTAAATTCTTCGAAATATGGATGTGAGACGCTTGAATTTACTGGAACATACTGAAAGTTGTTGGTACTTTGTCTTGGCAGATTTCACAATGATCGAAGAGGACCGAGCGTCCACTGAAGTCCGAGGATCGTTCAGCACTTACAGATATTACATTTGATTTTTTGAGAATCTCGGCCTGAAGCCGGAAGATGTACTTCCGGTTTCTGATTTAAAAAAAAGAGTCTGATGTATCTAGTTCATAAAGAATGGGTCGATATTGAGAGCGGATGTTTGGCAACCCCTGGCATTCGCGACGGCTGACGTATCGATTAGTCATAAAGCTCTCAAAGTTCTTCTGGTCACCAGAAGCCCAGTGGACACAGAGTTCATTCGTGTACCAAGAGAAGAAAGTGGTTCTAGGAAGATGAGACAGGTGCACGTGTCATGGAATGAGCAGAAGTTACGAAAATTATATGCTAATTTTGGTAAGTACAAACAGACGAGTGATAGTCTGAATATTTCATGTTACTATACACGATGCCAATTACTGGTCTCGGCTCCTCATAGATATTAATCAATTGGATGAGGCTGATGAATTCCTGGAAGACAGAAGTGAAACCAGCAGCACTAAGGCATCAGATACATCCAGCCTCCCGGAAAAACGGAAGCGTTAACTAACATTAGGGATCCTGGAGAAGAATAAGATGATCTTAAAACGATAATAGGCACAATAAACATAAGAACATTGAAAAATAAAGAAAACCTGAGAGAACTAGAAGAAGCTTTTGAAAAATCCGCAATACAAACATTAGGCTTAGCGGAAACTCGAAGATCCGAGGAGAAAATTGCAGAAAAAGGGAACAAACTATGTGTACTCCTACATAAGGGACTACGCGTCAACACGCAACAAGATCACTCAACATGTCAACAAAATCAAAAAATGTTGATCTTGTTCACTTGTATACTAGATTTTGATAGCTCCAGTCATTCCACAGCACATCTTGTAAAATTTCGCGTGTGTTTACATATTTTTCGCATAGTTTGTATTGGAATAAAAAATTACTGAAGTGAATGATAATAATAAAGCGACGAACGACCAAAAGTCAATGATAATATTGATCTTGTTCAAGCTGAGTCATGTTTGCATAATATGAAAGCAGGCATGTACCATCAGATGCGTAACATAACACAAAATAGAATATGGGGTGATTTTGATTTGTTTTTTTACAAGGTTCCAATGATGGGCTAGAACTACCCTCGTTGTCTTACACTAGATAAATCATACCAATACTCAGGTTTCAACTACACTCTTCCTCTTCATTCAATACCTTCCTTATTTCAATTATCAAACAACAGTTACTCCTGGAACTTATTGAAAAATTGTACTATCAAACTTGTTATCATTTTTTCAGATCTTTGAGTTGAGAAGTTTAATGTTTCGAATGTAGTAATGACAAGTGATGGAAAAAGTTTAGATATTTATCGATATTTCTAATATATCAGAAATATTGATATGAATTTTCCAATATTGAAGATGGTTTAATCTTATCAATTTTCACGAATAAAAGACTGCACAGCTGCACACTGCAGTCAGTGTTGCCAGATCTGGGCTTAAAGGACCAGATATGGTCCTTTTGCAAATTTGGTTCAATTTCTTAGTCTTTTTTAAAATATCCACTTTTCGAAATTTAAGCAATAAAATGCTAATTTTACTAAAATACCTTGTCTGAATCAAATTTTCAAGTTTAAAATAAATAATGTGACCTGTTGCAAGAAAAAGACCCTTAGCGGCATTAAAATGTTTTAAGAAAACGGCCCTTAGTAATGTAGAACTAAGGTCCCATTTCTCAGAACACTTTGATGCTACTAAGGGCCTTTTTCTTGTACTACATATTGATATAATATGTATAGAGTGTGTGTAGTAAGCTCGTTGTTGATATGTGCGTTTTGTTATATCTCGCCCTGGTTGAGCTGCGCTGTACTGATTATGCTCTGTACTGGTTACTACTTTTGTGACCATCGAACATTAAACATTGTTTGGTCTTATGATCTTGTTATTATTAAAACTACAAAATCTCATTGAATTTTTCATGTACAACAGACAAAGGCTACTAGATACTATAAACGTGTTGACAAGAGAGTAATCTTCCGCTTATTTAAGCAGTGCTTTTCAGCTTCTCAGTGTTGGTAACAAAGCCTCCAACTTTGACATCAAGACCTCGAGTAAAAGAAAACACATTTTATAAATTTTTACGCTAATAGCATTTGGGAAACACCAATTCCAAGATATATGTACTTGAGCTTTCATTATTCTTAGGAACTAAACGTCCTGTGAACATTTGAATTGTCATTATGTTTATTACATGATTTTTTGGACTCCTACCATTTGGTTTGTTGCATTCTATTATGTTACAAAATATTCATAGTTAAATAAGTCGTTTATTTTGGTGATTTTTATAGATTTTTTAGATTTTTTCATTCATTATTATTACATATTATTATTATTATATATTTTTCCGTGCGATACTGGCATCTTAAATACGCCATAATTGAATCAATAAGTGGAATTCATAGCTAAGTTTAGTGTTAAGAGCCGCAGTTCCAATCACTGCATCTAGGATTTAGCTGACAAACTGCAGGTAACTTTTTATCTCATAAATTAGATCGTTTTTTACTGGAGCCGAATTATGTGACTTCGTTACTTATAACGTACATTCGTTACCGCCAAGTCTAACGAATTCCTTATTGGAGCCTGTATTCTAAGAGTTCGTTATAAACGTTCGCAATAACTATTGATAAGAGGATGATAACTAAAAATAATAATTTCAATTTTCGAATAGATATTGCTTTGTATTACTAGTGTTTGAAATTTCGTGCAAACTGCTAAGAAGTAGAAAGAATTATTTAAATCTCAGCATACCATGGCGGCGCCTCTGCAGATTTTTCTATTGAATGGTCATGTAAATATTCCTCGTCGAAGAAATAAAGAAGAGAGGTATCAACTGAGAATGTCAAATTTTGTGATGAAACTGAATGATGACGACTTCAGGAAAACTTTCCGAGTAGACAGACAAACGTTTCAATTTATTTTCAACGAATTGAAACCTCACATTCGAGATGGTTTGACAAAGTACGCTATCACTCCTGAATGTAAAGTAAGTATGAAAGCAAATCTTCAAAACAAAAAGCAATTCCGAAAGAGGATCACAGATTCTGTTAAGTCCTATAAAAGAGAAAGAGAAAAATAGTATTGGAAATTCTTCTAGAGGTGAGTGTTAAATTTTTCAATCGCAGCATCGTTCTTCATGTAATGAATTATTTGAAGATTGACGTGTTCTCATTTAGGAAAGTTTCAGACCAACGAGAGTTAATCCGTTTACAGAAAGAACACAATGAATTATTGGCGCAACGTAATACTTTCGAAGAAAAGAGAATTGAATTAGAGGCAGCGAGAAATGCTCTTCTTGAAGCTCGCAATGAAATTGAGTCTAAAGAAGTAGATGCGTTGAATAATATTGCTCTAAATCTATTTAATGCCTCCATAACGAATGGACGACATGTTTACAAATTTGGTTTTGTATTATCTTTCCCTTTACATATTTCATGTGCATTCTTGTTTGAATCTTCTTTCTTATATTAACGTTTTGATCTCTCTCGTTACTTTCAATATTTTCATAGACTTCTTTAGAGGGTTCTTAATACTTCCCTTCCTATTTCAATTTTTTATTTTTCTGATGTGACTAATTTTTTTAATTGAGGAAATTATGTACCATAAAGGAAAGGTATTCCACATGGACAGGGCTAAGTTTTAATTATTTTTTACAAGTTCAAGTAGCATCCAAAATAGCCGTCCTTCATATGGTGTTAATTCAATGTTATTTGTCTCAATCCCTTTTATTTTATCTGTAATAGTGTGGGAGGCTTCACCATGTAATGTTTCTATGTGCCTTCCTGGTGCTGTCATTGTTAACTTGTGTTAGTCCCTAGAACCCATTCTATTGTTCCAATTTCAACCTCTCATAATGAGTGCATTCTTTATGAGAAGATGAATTGAATATACGTTTGAAAAAATATCTCCCTCATTTATTTTGCTTTCAACAAAGAACGGAAAAATATTGATGAAAGTGAGAGAGCTGGTTGCACCGATTCATGTAAGGCCTCTTACACACTGGCGCGGCCTGCCACGCGGTCGCGGTCTATGCAGTCTCAAGAATGTGTGCGGACAACTATAACACTTCTGCATGGAAACTGATAACGTTCGTTTCCGCGTTACAAAAACTCGCGCCAAATTAGCGCTACAGTTCGGTTTGAAGCTCGGGCCGGTTGAAAAAGCAGTAGACCAGACCGCCGCACCTTTGGCAAGTATTGGTTGGACCAGAAATAGTTCGTGGCATTTTTTATACGGCTTTTAGAGGTTTTTTAAGCTATAGCGATAAGACGAACAGAACGCGAATCAACCAGAGGCGTCCACTCACTAAGTGCGAAAACGGTGCTCACGCAGTAACTCACGGATCTCATTGTGGCCGAAATGGTGTGCGGAGCTTGTGGCAAAGATTTGGGGAATGCCCCGTTTATCGCATGCCACGGATGTGCGACAACATACTGCCCTGGAGAGTGCGCAGGCATATCGATGGCTACCCAGAACGCGACGAAAAAATCCTCACAAAATGGTTTGACCAAAATGGCCTCACGCTAAATGTAAATATGTTGTGTAAGTACGTCATATACTCCTACAAGGAAACCCAAGAACAAAATTTTAACATAGAAATTCACGAAGCCGACTGCACCGGACCCTGCCTGTGTTCTGAGGTCATAAGTGTAAAAAGCTAAAAATACCTTGGACTTTATTTGGACTCTAAACTCACATGGGAAAGCCACCTAACCTACCTACAGCAGAAACTTAGGCCCATAAACCGACTGCTGTTCCACTTGGGGAACCACTTTGGAAAGAAACATATGAAACTATTGTACCATCTGCTTTACGAATCTGTCCTATCTTTTGGCATCGTTCACTGGGGGAAGGCCGCGCAAACCCATCTTGCACCTATTCGAGTCCTACAAAATTCCGCGGTTGGAGCTATTGAGCGAAAATTGAAACTGAGCATGGCTCAAAAATACGAACAAACCGGATGTTTCGATATCAAGAACCTATACACACGAAACATTTCACGTTTTGCTTTTAAAACCCAGTTAGGTTCGACTTCAAGACAAGCGCTAAAAGCGGTCTCCGATCCTCTGATGGCAGAGTGGTCTCATACCCTAAATGGATTAAAACGCATATGAGGAACCGAGCTAGATACGCAGGCGCAAAATGCTTCAACCAGCTCCCTCCAGCCCTAAGGCAAAATTAGAAAATAAATACATTCAACAAGGAGCTAAACAATGGTTAGCGCTCAGGGCGGGAGTTACATAAGGCAGATCCTACCTGTTAGCACACATATCGCTGCCTGGAGCTGCGGATCCGATTTTTCGGGGTTGGGGCTTTGGCGGGTCGCGGAGTGCTTGGTGGTTGCGGGGGAGGAGCGACACAAGTGTTCCCTATTTCAATTCGTTCTACTACTCTGTTACACTGTCGTCCTTCTTCCTTTGGGGCCATGGAGTATTTTGCGGCCTGTTGGGCTTCTGGCTCCGAGGGTGGTTTGGTTTGCGGGTGTGTCGCTGTCCATTTCAGGCTGCGATATACTTACACAGTTTTTTGTTCTACTTTTGGGTTCTGTTTTCGCTCCTGTCATATCATATCCTGTCCTACCGCTACTACGTTAAAACTTAGCAACACTTTCTCGATTTATCTTTTTGGCTTTTCTTTCTATTTTATATCATATTCTGTCCCATCGCCTCTCCGCTTCTGTGTTTTGTCGTTTTGTTTCGTTTTGTTTTATTTTATGTCTTTTTGTTATATTTTATATATTTTATTTTATTTTATTAGTATCATTTTTTTTTGTGTGAATTCATTGTTTATCCGTCTATGTTTTTCCAACATGGTTTACCTACAATAGTCAAAAAGCTCACCCCGCCTAAATTCCGTTTTTGAATTGCTGTGTGTTTGTGTCTGTCCAAAGATTGTTACCATTTTCTTACCTACACACTACCCGATATTGTTATTGTTTCATATTCCACCTATTACCACGTTTACTAACCTACAATACTGCCTTATTCTTGCATTAATATTGCTATATTCACGTATTTTATTTCTACTTTATTTTATTCTTTTTTATCAATATTATAATAATCCGCCGTTTACTTACCTACATTACTGCTTTATCCCTGTATTATTGCTTTATTCACATATTTAATTTATTTATTCATTTTATTTTTTCAACTTTCTTATTCTTTTGTATTAATATTATAATAATCCGCCGTTTATTTACCTACATTATTGCTTTATCCTTGCATCATTATTGCTTTATGTACGTATTTTATCTTCTTTTTTTTTTAAAATAATATTACAATAATCCGCTGCTTACTTACCTCCATTATTGCTTTATTCGCGTATTTTATCTTTTTTTATTAATATTATAATAATCCGCCGTTTATTTACCTACATTATTGCTTCATCCTTGCATCAGTATTGCTTTATGCATGTATTTTATCTTTTTTTATGAATATTATAATAATCCGCCGTTTACTTACCTACATTATTGCTTTATCCTTGCATCATTATTGCTTTATTCACGCATTTTATTTATTTATTTATATTATTATTATAATAATCCGCCGCCCGATAGGCGCCGTGTGGCGTACAGAGCGGCGTAAAATTATACCAAGATTGCACTATAAAAGTTTGAAATTGCACTGAATTAATTTGAATTTGAATTATGCTTTTACCTCATGCTTAATATACATAATGATTTTTTGGACTCCTATCCATTTGTATTTTATAGCATTTGATAAAAGTCAAAATAATATGTACCACACAGATACTATGTGAATTCAGTGCCATTATTTTAAGAGGTACTTATGATTAGATTAAGTAATTATTATTTTGGTTTCTATAATCTTTATGAAACTATGTTATTACCATTTGTATCTCTCTTATGTTTCAGTATTTCCATTTTCTGATATCGAAAAAGCGCTCATTGTTTTTATAAACAATACAGATAATGAATAGTTCATAGGTTTATAATATTCAAACTCATTTCCATCAATTGCGAACACAATTCTTTATTTGAACACTGAACACGGCCAAAGGTCGGGTAGACAGCTCTTGTACTATAATGACGGGATCGCGACAAATACATTATTCGTTTATAGTCGCAGAATAAGGATATCCCTGTTCTGAGATTCCGATTGTACCTCTTGATTCCTAACCCTGGGAAACTAAGTTTCGATTCTCGAGTCTTCCATTCTTCTAAAAGATACAACACTCCGTGCAAATCGCCGCACTGAGGAAACGTTTGCGCGATGTGAATATAAAATCAGAGATTGCAACGAAAATCATCAGATTCATGTAAGGAGATTTCAGGCAACCAGCACTTCGATGCTGCCTCACCCTATCATTCCGAGTCATTTTTATACAAACAGTTGCCCGCTCTCTCCGACCACGCCTCAGGATTACCTCGTTTGAGAAAATCCTCGAGTTGAGCGCGCACGTATACCTCGCAGTAGCAGCAGCCTAGTAATTAAAATTCGTTAACGAACGTTAGAAATGCCCGTAAAGGCGCTGATTTATAGCCGCGCTATTAGCAGAAATTATAAGACTAGATGACGAGATAATTGTAAAATAATGTCGTACATCCTTAATGGTTCTCGAAATTCGTATAATTTCGCGAGGAAAAGGGAATATTATTTCGGAGCGGGACCCGCCGGCGATACACGGGACAAGAGAGGGAATCGTGCGACAAAGTTGAAAATCAATCTTCCGTTCCACTACCACAATACCTCTGCCTCTTTCTGTCGCGTTTGCCTCGTAAATCACGCCGAATGTGCGGCTGTACTATTTATCATTTTCCGATAAAAAGTGAGATACCTGAACCACTTCGACACTCCTTGCATAAGAACGCAATTTGCTCGCCACTCAGTATTTATCCAGCCCCGCTGCGTCACACGGAACGGCCGGAATCATCATCGCCATCTCGAGCAAACAGATTCAGAATAAAGCAGACCACGAAGCGAAGAAGCGGTTGAAAGAAGACCTCAACACCGGAGCTGCTCTAACCTGGCTCCGACTCATCAATGAATTTGAAGTGGCTCTAGTAAATGATCTTCCCCAACATACAGATTTCGTAAAGCATTCTTAGCGGCTTCGCCTTCACCAAGAACGTGGTTTCTGCTACGGGGTCAGTCACTTCTAGAAAAAATTGGAAGAGAGAGTAAGGGTGGTGGGAGGAGCCGGAGCCACAGATGAAGCAGGAATTAGTGAGAACCGGAAATTTCCGTAATTTCCTACCAAAATATACCGTACTCGTCGCAGCGCAGTTAGAGGAGCGAAATCGACGAGGCAGCGTGAAATAAGCCAAGGAAAAAAAGTTGCGAGAATATTAATCGGTTGAAATTTGAATTTTCAGGAACTCCAATTTGTCGAAAGTTCAAGCAACTAGACGGTAGTCGAATTTAATTTATGCGACCGTACCACGGGAAAACGGTTCACTTTACTTCGGTAGCCAGTTAATTAAATCGTTACAATTAAAAACTATACGCGCGTTTTCACAAAACAAAAAAGTTCCAAATTAGAACTTTATCGAATTTTGGAGGGCGAGTAGGTACAGAACGAGTTCGAAGTTGATTGCCTGAGCTTCCCAGTTGGAGTTCAAAACGGAATAATTCCAGACTTGCTTTGCTACATTAGTAAACTACCGAAAATAATACAGCCTGAAAGTCTTATCTTCCCAAGAATCGATATAAATAAACTTCCGAAAATAATGCAGCCCAAAGCACTACTTTTTGCCCCTAGTAATTTAAAAAAAAAAAAAAAAAAAGGCTATTTGCACTTGATGTCAAGTAAGATCTGTTGTACCGTAGGCGGGGGCTATTCGGGAATCCAGGGGCTATTCGGGAATCCAGGGTCTATTCGGGAAATTGTTGTTTTTCCACACAAATGGCTGCACTGCATGATCTGAGAGAGTAGAATCGCCTGTTTCGTGACTGGGATGTGTAGTGAGGACTGTGACTAACATTGCCAATATTTACCGAGGACGATCCTAGTCATTTTGTAGACTACGGCAGACGTGAATGTAAACAGTGGTTTTTGTCGGATGTATCTTGCTACACTGACAAACTTCCGCTGCGTTCCTTTTTTTGTTATCATCTACTGTATAGGTGATCACTGTTACAAACCATGCCATCTTAGATGTACAGTTTCATGTTTACGCGTAAAACTGAATCGTGAAGTTTCTGATAAGCCACAATTAACCGAACTAACAGAAAGAGGAAAATCCATGGAGGCAGTCAGTGTCGGTAATATGCATTTTGTAAAGTGAATAAGGGTTACATCATGTAGAGTGGCCCAAAAGTTGATTTACCTTTACCATGGTGGCCCAAAAAGGCAGTTGACGCTCTCTGTTGTTAGCGAATCTGGAGTAAAGGAACCAAATTAAAAACCTAGGAGCGATTTCAGCGTGTAGTTACTGGGGAACCTGAAATAGGATTATCGACTGGCAGGAACTTTTTTACGCTGCACCGAAAGTAATGACGTCTTTGCTACCTTGTTATTTTATTTTTATTCGACTTCAGTAATATCATTAGAATCTTTCAGAATACCAGTCTGAGTTTCTAAATAATTTAATATTTTAATAATTAATCCGTGACTGTATGAGTAACCATACAGAGTAATTATGTTACTATTCGCTTACCGTATTACGTAGATGTACATATAATGTACTCTCGTTTAAAGTGCGAAAATAAGTCGTACAAGGAAAGGAGATGTTTGTACAGACACATTCGAGCTAAGCATGATTCAACTTTCAAGCCAGAAATTTCGCTGAGACCACAGACATCGAAGCTTTCGTTTACCTACGCTCACTGTAATGAACAACTTTTGAGTAGAAACTCTTTGTTGAACATCTTTATAGTATCGATAACGATTGTTAAATATTAGTGAAAATTGTTGAATTACAAAGCTTCTGATAAGTGGGTGGGTAAAAAAGTTGAAAAAAAGGGTGTGAACTGGAGATTGAGGAGGAAGATGCAAAACTCCCGGCGTTGTTAGTAAAAGTACCCGGGTACGAGTCTGGCTGTAAAATTGACATCGCAGACTGGATGGCCGAGGATGACATCGAGTTAACAGAGAGTGACATAGTTGATCTGGTAACCAAGTCAGCGGAAGATGATGAACTTGCAGAGGAAGGATGACTATAAAATATCCGAGCAACTCGTGCAGACGGTACAGTGCTCTCGCACTACCCTTGAATACGTCGTAAGTCAGAAAGAAGTCACGGCAGCAGATGTGACTCTAATCTCAGGAGAAGGAGAAACTTCGCTGTCACAATAAGAATCAGCTCGCAGCCGAAGTAATCCAGGGGTTAGTATAGTCTACCGTAGAAGTTTTGGTATACGACTCAGCGACTCACGTTGTCAAGTCGAACGTGTAGTGATCACGGCAGATCTAAAGCGCTGCAGCGTGGATGCCTAGCAGCCACCCGGGCAAAACAATGCATCACACCCCTTTTTTGTCGATAGGTAGCGCTGCAGTGTTCGAGCAAATTTAGAATTTTTACATGTTATTTTTCATACGAGAAAATTTCTCTCCAGAAAATTTCTCTCATAGTACATTAGTCGAAAGTACTGATAGAAGTAAGTAACTTTACCTATTTGCGAAGAATTCAAAATGAAACTGATCCATGGACGTGGAAATGAAAAATTTGAATGCTTTCCTGGATTATTTCTTATACGGAAAATTTTTATCCAGAAAATGTCTTCCAAAGTACTGTTGAAGGTGCTGATAAAAGTAAATAACTTTTAATCGAAGATGAACGGAAAACGGCAGGTTTCCTACACTGCTTTGGCTGTGGAAAGAAGCGCTTTTACGCTTGTAAGTAGGTAACAGTGACTGCAACGTAAAGGCGGTAGGTAATATTTAATTTCTGCCGAACCCAAGTGGAAAGTAGAAATTACCTACCGCTTGGGTTGTATGATTGTAAGAATAAATATAATTGAAACACGAACTTTATTTTTGTGTTCTTTAAACAGAGAACAAGTAACTGCATAGAAGCGATTAATTAGTAAGTAAGTAACGTACGAAGGAAAATCGATCTACAACTGTTAACGTACAACACGTTATCACGAAAAGAGAATCGTTCAGAAAACATTTCGGCAGAATGCTAACTGATAAGAATTGAAAATGAATTTGGTAGCTGATTGGTCAAGTATTTGTTTGTTTTCCGTTCATCTTCGATTAAAATACAGTACGTTGGAGCAGAGGAAAGTAATGCGGTTCCCGCGTGCGATTACGCACTACGGAATCGCATACTTTCCTCTGCTCCAACGTAATATACTATTACCTATTTGCCAGGTATTCAGAAACATAGCCGTACTATCTGGCCTACCTCCAGCTGGAATTAAGGTCACACTGGTTGAATATAAGAACGCTGCCCGCCCCAACACATAGATGGCCATTGTGGAGGGGGATGAGAAGTTATTCAACTTCGCAGCTGCACGCTCGACACTCCTCATTGGGGCAAGTCGCTGTCCGGTGGACACAGCCCCGAGTGTGATGCGTTGCGTCACCTCAAAAAAAAAAAAATAATAGTTTCGAATACTAGCTGGGTTGCTAACTAGAAATGAGAAAACTGCAGAATTTTTCAACGTATACCTTTAAAATTTTGTATGAGTGATTTTTTTGGAGATTTTTATTTAAAATTACACAGTTTTGCACGAAAAATGCTCAAAGCTGAAAATATCATTTCTACTCGTATATGTACTTTGACGTCTTGAATATAAACCTGTCCTTAAAAAATCTCCTAGACATCGAGAAACTTTTAAAAAATGAAAATAATTAGCTTATATCTTATACTTATTTTATGTTTATGACTTTTAAATGAATTTGGTAACAATGAGGGATTTTTCAAAATATCAGGAGAACGCAGCAATTTGGAAGGAAAAGTAAATTTTCAAGATTTTTGCAGTTTTCAGTTCGATTTCTCATTTTAAAATACTGTCAACTGAGATAACTTTACACACATTGTCATGTTTTTGAAGATTGAACGCGCTCCAGCAGGTTGAAAATGAAGGGAACGGTAGTCATGTTTGGTATTACTGTTAAAAGGAAGACTCAGATAGATTCACTGAATCAGAGATATTACACAGATTAAGCCGGAATTTGGAGAATACGGTTCCTCATTAACTTATTAGTAAAAGGAGACTGAGACATTTCTAGAAACTGAGCTAAAGGTAGGAGGTTGTCAACTTCGAAGCTCCATATCTGAGAATTTAAACTCTTCGGAACAACATTGGGTATACCCTCCTTCATAAGAATCACACATGAACATTTCAGGGTTACCATAATGTACAGCGTGGAATTCTTTTTATGCTTTCCTGAACAACTGCGTGATGTACCTTCCACTCAGTTTGGAATAATGGTCCTGAAATTGAACATGACAAACGTGGCTGCCAGATGGGTACCGCAGCAGTTGACCAACGATGACAGCTGCTTTGAATTTTTTGATACTATTCGAGCGGGAAAGTAAGACAATGTTAGAAAGGATCGGAAAGGAAGACGAAAACTGGTTGCACTTTTGAACACCGGAAACAGAGGTACTGTTAAAGATTTGGAAAACAGCGCAGGAAAAGTAGCACCGCTCTGGCATTGAGAAACTCGAATACCGGTATAATAAAATGTTTAAATCACGGGGAAATTATGTGGGGAAATGAGGAATTTCCTCTAGTATACGAGTAAGTTTATTTCATTCTACCAGTGTTGTCTGTTTTCGCGTACGACGCAGTGTTACCTTACTTTTGAAATATCTCACACAGATGTGTCAAACACTACTCTCAACAACCTTCATGTTTTGTACGTTTTACAGGAGTTTGCTCGAAATAATTTTGTTTATTCCAAATAATTTCATTATAGGAGGGTTCGAAATGCATTCTGGAGTTTGAGGAATTCTTAAAGGCAACATGTCTAGTACAGTAATACTTGAAGATAATAGACTTTTTTCTGTACTGCGTTTCAAATAATTGATAGGTACCTAGGTAATCTGACAGTACATTGTTGTCTCTCCCCCCCCCCCCCAAAGACACTTCACAATGCAGTTCAAGTTTTCTTTGTTCGAAGACAAATCCCAAGCAACAGTGTTTGTAACCTTATCTATAGGGCAGGGTGATCTACCAAAGACAGCTGTTTTCAATAAGGCAATCAATGACAATCACGTGGTTTACTGCGAAGAGCTGATGGCGGGAAACTATGCATTGCATGCAAGACGCTTATTTCAGCTTATAATTATTTCAAAATCTGCCTCAATGAAAGCGGGAGAATCGAATTTGATCTACCTTGTTTCATTTCCTTTGAAAGTGGGTCCTTAGATACTAACAAGGTACGAATAAATGTGCCCGGCAGAATTTCTTATCCCTCGAAACTATTTTCTGATCAAGCCCTTTGTTCTGTTCACGTCGCACTTTCATCCAGCCATTGTTGAATTTTTCATTCACTTTGCCGGGCTGTTTTCTTTCTCAGTTCTCCAAGTAACACCACTTGCGCACTGGCATTCCCCATCTCTTCGCATCTAAGACGGTTGTACGCTAGGCATAGCACAGCCGATATACGAAGAAAACTAAAACTTTACCAAATTTAGTCTGGGGCTTAAAATTCACGCACGGCTAATTTCTCGCGTCGCTTCTACGACCGTCTTTTCGAGTATACATTCTTCTGCCACAACGACCTTTTCCTCTAACCAAGACCTGCTTCCATGTTCGAGTTCGTCGAAAATGAAGAAGATCTTAATGAACAATTTGAGATGAAACAGGGCGAAGAAAAAACTAATCTCGAAAATCGGATTTCCACCGAGGTACATGACTATGCGGTGGCGCAACTTTAGAGAGGGCTGCATAACCAAACGAGGAAGACCCCTCTAGCTTAGAAAAATTGCTTTTAAAATCGCGTTAAAACGATTTCAATCACGCATCACTTCCGAGCCGGAAGGTGGAAAAAAAAAGAGGAAGAAAATTGGAGAGGAAAATTTGATTCCACGGCGGTGTTAGCGTAAACTACTATACCTTATTTGGGACATCTTTAGTGAAGAGGAGAACATCTTACCGATACACACACACATATACACATGTACAACGTTATTTTCCGGTACCGTTGTCGTCGAAACTCCATAAATACGGCGTCGTGTATTTTCCGACATAAATAATGAGATTTTCCACGATGATACGTCCCGGTTGATTTACAAGCGGGCGTCCCCAAATGTGTCACCAGTCAATATTTTATTTCGTGTAAACGTTTCCTATACACACTTGAAAACTATCTCTATACAGCGCATACGCTTTCGAAATTTACCGGTGAGAGTGAACGATGTTGCGATGCGATTATACAGCAGTATTTGCAAACATGGAGATGAACGATATTCGAGATGAATTTTTTGCGAAGTATACACGCTGTAAAATGTGGTTTGAAGGAGGAAACGATCCGAATTCATCGCAGACAGGTTAATAGCACGTGGTAAGCAAAATACGACAGCAGTCACGCTTCAAAAGGGAAAGGTAGTGAAAAATATCAAAAATGGCGGATGAAGAGCGATGTTGTAAGTATGCTAGGGTGAAGTAGCCATCAGCTGCTAGTACCACAAATGCAAGTGGAGTGCACCCTGCGTGTTTTGAAGCAAAGGTGCCATTTGGCACTGCAGTTGAGATTCTAAGGAATATGTCAAGAGTAGCCACTAATAGGAGATATCAACGAACTTAAACACATACTATTGACATTCATAGTATGATATACAAGAATTTTATTCCTCAATCCGAGCTCCCCATGCCACAATTTTCAAATTGGGTCAAATCAATACAAAAATGAATTTGGCAACTTTTAAAATCCTTCAAAGTCCATTTATTTATTTCAATTTGTGTCCTCGTAAGAAGCCCAAAAGTTCCATTATTCGTGAAAAATGCGAAAATATATTTCATTCACATGGTACAGGGAGGGGTAGGACAAGGACAATGAAAACATTTTCGGGAATTGAGAGTTATGATGGTAGGAAAATACTTCTATTCAAAATGGTGTCCGTATTATTAACTGTACACCGTGAAATGAATAACACCCTCTCCGATGCTGTTTCGCCTTATAAGGCGTGTTTTTATATCCCTATGCCGTTTTCAGGGTTTTTATGACAGACACAAGAAAAATGGCAAGAAATCATTTTCATGTGAAATGTGGTGTCGATTCATCTTGCTGTTTATCTTTCATAGTACGACTTAGGGCCCAAAAATATTCCTCAAGGATGCCATTTACAGATGTGCCAAGCGGCACCTTAGCCTAACGCAAAATACCTTCCATTTCGTGCACCCAGACTACCTAAAGCCATCTGTCTCCATTCAAGTATGTTTTGCCACATCATTCGCATGTACTGCGTGTAAGTCCATTGTTGTAAGCTTTGACCAAAAAAAATAATAATAATAACAATAATATTCTCAAGTTCTCTCAAATACCCTCAAGCCTTCCTACATACAATGATACCTGTTCAATTTAAACCTAAAATAAGTATAGACTGGAAAAGCAAAGAAAACTTACGAGTTAAATATACAAGGTGTCTACCTCAGAATGAAATATGGGCAATGAATAATGGTGACAATTAAAAGTAACGAATGCTCACAACTTTTGAGTCGAAAACAATAAAGAACTAACACAAGGGTAACAACAGTTAGTGACTTTTCAATGAGAGGGATAGGGGGAGAAAACCTGATTAGGCCAATGAAATCTACATTTTTCCGATTGCATTTTTAAAAAGGACAATTGGAAAAAAAAAACCATTGTATAATATCCAACTACCAACCGAATCCGATTTTCCAAAGAACATTTTTTAAGATTGATAACCAAAAAAATTAACACTTTCGAAAATTTGCCAGCTTGCTAACTGAGAGTTAATTTTACTACATTTTTAGGTCTGGAAGACGTGCGATGTGGGAGGAGAAGCTGGTATCTCACTGGTATAACCCTGAAAACAGTAGCAAGTACGAGGTGAGTCTGAGTTTCACACCTGAGCAAAAACTAGATACTGAAAATTATCACGGTAATTTAATACGAAGAATTTCATATTGAAAGGATGATTGACTGATGTACAAGTTTATGACAAGTCAGAGGAACGAAATAAAATTTTTAATAAAATAAATCATCGTGCATCCCTCCAGGTTAGAAAGTCGCCAAAAAGTAGGTACATGTCAACCGGCAAGTTCGAAAAAGTTGATTTTGGGGAAAAGAAATACTGTCACCATTTACAAGGCCGATGCTCGCCATTTTTGCTTCACGTACATTCCGGATCGAAGCATTGAAACTAGGTGCCCCTCAGATTTAGAACTGGTAAGGGTTGGGTCTATAAAAATCACTTTACTTTGTATTGTGACAGTTTTGATCTCACACACGGTTTTTCTTTTTATTGAAAATTAGCCCGACACAAATTGACAGGGGTAGTAAGTATTCCGGCCATTCTGTTGAAAATATATGAGGAGGGTTAGAATTTTGCAGGCCACAAAAGCTCAAATTTGCTAACAGCAAAAATTTTGAAGCTGAAATTATCAAATAAAAAATACTTTATTCTCAATACCACACTAACATCATAATTTTAAATCAACCAAATTTTTAAAGTCTCGACAGTAGAAACAGATTACTTTTTGCTTTTTGAAACTTCCCAACTTCGAAATTTTTGGGACCCATGAGCCAAGAGAAAATTTCTTACCTCAAGTGGTGCTATCGACCAGTGATTTTATAGAAAGGAGAGGAGGGAGGGGCTTTCTCTTAATCACCTAGTGGTTATGATAATGAGCTTCAACTTTCGTTTGCCATCGTAATTAACTTTATGAGAATTTTTCGAATGGCTTTTTGTCAACCCTATTACAATTCGAGTACTTATAATGCCATCACCATTATCCATTACTCAGTCACTACTGCACGATTGACTCTTCCAACCTCCTCTTCATGTAATTACGCATTCTCCAATGACCAGGTAATATCATTCATCTTACATATTCCACTGTTCCCAGTGCTCCTTCATTCCGCCTTATCGGTGAGGGAAGGTATCTTCTCTTCCATTATGATCGGAGTCACAACTTTTTCCAGTTGTACACTTCTCTCAGACAAAATAGTCTACAGTTCTCAAATTCTTCAAATACAGCATTCAAAATAGGCCCACTTTTGAACAATCCTCTCGTCCGTGAGCCATTCGTCCCTTCATGTCTAACTTATTGCCCGGTTTTCTAAGAAAACTAATGTGTGTCTTACTCATCTCACCTTGAGATCACTAAGCTTACTCTCAACTATCCAGTGACAAGCATCGAAAGACATACCTGTTAGTTTGTTCTGCCTTTCTGAAAATTTCGACACTGCCTATCAACTTGTTTTCGCTTGCTCTACCACAGCATATCACCAAGCTCACCTCAAGTCAGCCAGTTGCTCTTTACCTTACTCTTATCTCTCACAATACCTTCTGACATCGTTCACATCTTTGATTCTATCAATAACCTTGCTCTCCTGGCCTTGTCTATCAACTTGTCTTTCGCTTGCTCTACCACAGCCTATCACAAAGCTCACCTCAAGTCACCTGCCTGTCGCTCTTCATCTTTCTCTCATCTCTCACAATACCTTGTGATATCGTTCATTTCTTTGATTCTATTAATACCCTTGCTCTCCTACTTCAAACATACACTGCCTCAGTCAAAAGATAGTCGCCGCGTCTCAATTACAATGTCAAAGTCAATTCATTCTGAGATAGACAGTTTCTTGATTTTCATAACTAGCATTTCCTGTTTTTATTTCAGTTCCTTCAAGCTAGCCCGTAGCCAGAGATAGACCAGAGGATCGAGCCCGTGAGAAATTTTCCACAACCGGAGTCCTTCAGCTCCCACCCCCACGACAGTCACTGGCTACGGGCCTAGCTTTGTTTGAATTTCAAACCGATGCATGATAAATGTACAGAATATTTTGTAGGCGCTGCAAGGAAATGAAACAGGCGAATGGGCAACTCATCTAGAATACACGTATACCTAAGGTTTTGTTGACCTGTTTTTTAAAATATCGTAAATGTTCCTTTAAAAAATCTATAATGAAAATACACTCCTCGGGACCTAAAAATAGTTAAGCTGGTGGAGAGAAGGCCAAGGACAGTTTTGCCAACAAGAGAGGAAAAAATATCGAATCCAACGCCCGTCGGGTGTTCAGGGAATAGATTTTCAGAAGTGGATTTTCAAGTTAGTTTTCGTATTTGGTTTCGAAGTGAAAACTTTCTCTCAAAGCCGAGTACATTCCTTGATTCCTACGGGTTTCATGATCATATTTTTCGCCTCTCATCCTTTTCTAGTGCATGGTGTGCTAATACCTAGAATGAGTTGCTCAGTCACCACTTCGATTTCCCCACAAGTCTTAGAAATCGATCAAAAATCTGCCAGTCTTGTTCGAATAGATTACTTCAGCAATGATTTTCTCGGTTAAGTACGAATAAATCTCTTCAACGTACATAGTTCTTCGTATACTTCACCTCAGCAACAGTTCACTTGCTTGACAATATTCAGTCGCCAACAAACAACCATTACGACTTAACGGCAGTAAAATACGTCTTTCTTCACTTACCTATAACACAGAAAACAAAACAAAAAATAATTAATAAAATGTTGAGAAGTATTAGTTAAACAGGCGGCCCAAGTCTAACAACATACTGAGATGACTACCATCATACCCAGTGATGTACTGCATTTTCGGGGTGGAGGGAGGGAGGGAATTCAACTTTTCCAACTGAAAAAATTTTCAGGCTGATGAGTGGCACAAAATAGCATGTAATTAAACTGTAGATCTCACAGGTAAAAGCTTCAGAATTCAAATGAAAATCGAGGATACATAAATTTGACGTCTGTTGCCTCCTTCAACAGCAGCATAATTCAGCCAAATAGCACAACGCAGAATCCGAGGGTCAAGATCAGTCTAGCTCACTTCCACTACGGCTCAGAAAGAAAGATACTCAAATTATAGCTATTGCTTCTGCATACTTAGAATTAGCTCGTCTACCGCCCCCCCCCTCCCACCCACATGCCACCACCAACCACCAAAGAAAAAGCACAGAGCCCACATTGAGACTCTAGGAGCCAATAATGAGTCCGATAAGTCTGGAAATGGATCGAATGACTAACAAGGTTTGAAAGAGTTTTCTAAGTAAATATCAGATATAATTACAAGAGAGTTTTCGCAAGTTCAGGGAAGCTACTCTTTCTATAATAATTTTCCCGGGATTTTCCTGGTTTTCCAAACCAATTTTCCAAATCTTCCCTGAATTCTTTCAGCTGGTATTGTATACAGCTTTGAAAATATTTATTATTTGAGATCAAATTTGATATTCATTGACTACTATGAACACTGCATACTCTTTCATTCCCATTATTCTCAAGAAGTTCCCTGATTTTGATCAAAATTATAGCAATTCCCTCACTTTTCCAGACTGACAAACTCCCAGACTTTTCCCAGTCTTCCAGAATACCGATAAGTCATATGGACAGAGCAGCCAAGTAAAGATTTTATCAGAGTAATGAATTTTAGAAATGTTTAAATGAGTCGACTAGTCAGAAGACAGTCTGAATAAAGTAAAAGATAGAGAGTCACAGAGAAAGGGATCTGGTTGGCCAAGTGGATAGCACGCTGGTCTCGGAGTCCGGAGGTCTCGGGTTCGAGCCCACGTAGTAACTCGCTACATTTCGAGCCGGTTTTTCGGCAAGAAGAGAAGCGGGCTAAGACAGCCCAAAAAGTCTCTCCGACGTCTCTGGGGTAATGCTCAAGAAGAGCGGATTCCAGGACTCGGGTTGAGAGCAAAATGAAAAAGAGATAAGAGTCACAGCATCTGGGCCGCAGTGATGCGACATCTTCATTCGTGTTGAATTGACGACCCCGCAAGGCTGACTTTAGTTGAGGATATAACCAAAAGTCGCACGGGGCAAGATCAGGACTATATGGAGGGGGGGTAGGGGTTAATTGTGATTTTTTTTTAGAAGTCATCACCGCGGCGCAGATGTTTTTCTCCTCCTTACCGGCGGCGGAATACGCGAAAACATTCAATAAATGGCAAGAATGAATGGACGCCTGTATTATAGCCATGAATGGCGCTTATTTTGAAAAAGATAATCGCGTCCTTAATGAAGATGATGATTAATAAAAAATTTTGTAATCGTATGCTTTTTTTCCTTCTTTAAAAAACCTGTAGGGGTCAACGCATATAGTTTCTTTTAAACTGGTCTGGAACAGCGAGTTTTCAATCAAATGAGCTCGGCGTGGTCTCAATCGATAGCTAATGAACCAAATTATCTCCCAACTGCGTTGAAATGCCGATAGGTAGCGTTGGTGGACCGTAAGAATTTTAATCTCAGTTACTTAGCGACAGCCTATGTAGATTTTCATGAGAGCAAACACAAACTGTGACGAACTAAACTTATGTCCTAACTGGCCGATGGGAAGAGAAAAAGGAGAGAAAGTCATGCGAATACGAAGGAGAAGAAGGTGGTTTTAAAAAGAACACTGGGAGTACAGGAATGCAGGAGACAAAAGACGTTTGTTAAACCCTCGCATCGTGCTACGCAAAAAGTAGCCAAATTGGACGATTTCTACGAAAATATACAAAGGTTGTTCCAGAAGTAACTCCTCCAGGCCCATATCTTGGGAATCACTCAAGTTACAAAAATGGAACAAAGCTCATTTGAAAGAGAACTTTATTACGTTTCTAAAACACAATTTATAGTTTAACATAGACGCCGTTAAGTTCGATACATCGCTGCCGACGCTTAATCAGTTTTCGCACTCGGGTTTCGTAAAATTCAGCCGGCTATTCTCGAAAAAATCTCGACACTGCGGACTTCAATTCGTCATCCGATGCAAAATGATACTTTTTTAGATATTTTTAAAGATATCTGAACAGGTAAAAATCACTAGGAGCGAGGTCGAGGTATAAGGAAGGTGTGGAACAATTTCGTAATGCAACTCCGGTAACCTGGCTTGAGTGCGCGCTGTGGTGTGAGGTCTCACATTGTCATGTTTGAGTAAGCAGGCACCGCTGGCCGGTTGAACGCGGTTTAAACGATATTGTAAAGCTGTTAAGGTCTTACAGTACTTCTCAGCATTGATTGGTGCCTTTTTTCAAAATGGATTAAGTTTGGCAAAAATGTCATCCCTTTTCGACCATTCTGGGCGCCCTGACCGAGGTCTATCCAGTAATTTGAACGCAACGGCCTTTGTTTCTCTTACCTATATTTGTACCACACTGATACCAAAATACTCATCCCCAAAATGCGCCTTCAATTGTCGGAAAATCTCAACCTGCGTAGTACCTGCAAGCGTCACAAAATAGACTACTGACTTTCGCCTCTACGGAGGAGCAGTGCAAAGTTTTCGTTTTGGACACGTGTTTCGCAAACACAAGTTGATATGGAACTGATTTACCCCTCGTTTTGAAGCTAACGACTTTATCTTTCCAGAGAGCACGCACGCACTCTTCCAGCTCCAGTGGTCCCCAAGATATGAACTTAGAGAAGTTACTTTTGGAACAACCTTTGTACATCCGAGAGGAAAGGGTCGCCGCCGAGTATTGACTTGGTTGGGATGAGTCCTACCAGAGTCGAAGTCATCGTGCAACCTAAATTAGTCAGCATGGGTCTCAACATAATTTAAATGAATCCCAGTGAGTCTTTAACAGAGTCGAAGGAAGAACTTGAACGAGTTTTCTATAGAAATCGAACGGAGCCTAAGTGAGTTTCAAGAGTTTGATGAGTTCCACCAACTGGTGACCAAATTCTTATCATTTTTATTCGTCTGATTCAAGGGGAAGTGGTTTCAATCAGTTCTCTTTTACTCGTTCTTCCTCGACAGACCCCATAACAGTTACATTCAAGTCAGAGCTCAGTTCTTAGACTAGCTGGATTCAAGGATTATGCTAATTGATTTTCATTCGTAAATCCGGGGATATGGAGTTGCGAGCAGAGCTATGAAGGCTGTAGAGCTGCGCTTCTGCACGACACGACAGTGCGGACGCATTGCGGGCTCGCTACCCGAGTATATCGACCGGTTTGTAAACAATTTCCAATTTTTAGAAGAAACGCCAAACAAGGCCGATGCCGGGCTGGCGAGTCCGGCGAACGCATAAACGCTGCGGCAACATGATTATCTCAGTCCATTGAATATAGTTGAACGAAACCACGTACAGGTTACACGATGGGGTTAACAATGGGAACCGCAACGCCGATAAAATATTCAAACCTGGCACCAATCAACTGGCGAAAACTAAATTTACATACGCTAATGCCGCGCGGCGATGCGATGAGAAAAATCTACCGCGCGCGTTCGGCCTATAATTCGAGGAAAAGTTGGTCGTTATCATTAATTGAAAAAGTTTTTAGCGTTTTTTAACCGTCATTTCAATTTTTGCACCCCCCCCCCTCTCCCACTATATATCTTCTAACATAGCTCTCTATAATCAGTTCATACGAGACGTTGAACGAAAAAAAAAAAAAAAAAACTTTCGACGCGAAATAGAATAATTTCGAAAACGAAATTCGCGAGTACGCCGATAAAATCTTTATGTCGATTGCAGCCGGAAAGACAACTCGCGTAAATATTGGAGAACGAATTACAAAGCACAGTTTTCACCAATTACCAGCCATTGTTTTCTACGACATTTGAATCTCGAACAAAAAGCTTCGCGTGTTTTTTCTTTCCTTTTTCACGAGATACAAAATACGCTTTGAATAAACCGTCGTCATATTCCGACAATCATGTTTCACAATCAAGGCGAAGAATAAAAAAAGAAGAACTGATGTGATGCATCAAAGACGACAAAAAGATTTCGATATTTACGTACACCAGTAAGTATTTCAGACCTTTCACACTTTCGCAAATCACACGGTGAGGAAAATAAAATGGATGGAAAAGCGACAAAAGCCATTACAGCAGAAGTTATACCCTACTGACAGATTACATCTGATTTTAACACGTCGGCCGTCCTCTTGGAAAATTTGTTTTCGTCAAGTAATGAACACGGCAGCTGTTTCTTCCCTTGTCAAAGTTTCCAAAAATTTGGTCGTCATAAATATCAATCTGTTAGGGGAAGACGAGAGCTTTTTTTCTTTCGCCGCTTATAAACAACAATTTCGTACGTCCGATAAAACCCGAGCCAGTAAATCAGTTCGACGAAAGTGTTCGATGTAATTTTTCATTTTTCATCGAGGAGGGAGGGCGTGCAGGAGTTTATTACTCAGTGGCTAGTGGCATACTGAACCGATATCTGCAAGGCGTTACACAAATACCACTTCTTTGCTCAACATTCCAGTTAGTAGCCGAGATCAGGAGGCTCTTTCCAAGATGGTTTCTTAGGAAGATCGGAAAAATGTTTCTACTCTCCATAGAGGGTTTGGTGGAACGTTTCGAAGCGAAACACACATCTCCCTGCGTGTCATTCAAACGGATGTTAAGAAATACTTCAATTTCCTCTTCATCCGCCGCTCAGTGGAAGTCCTTTTTCCCGAAGAAAACAACATCGTTCGGCAGGAACAGGGAAATGATCTTGAAGTTTCAAATACCACATCAAGGTAACAAGGATCAAAGATTCGTGTAACCAGCCTTCAAACGACAATACGAAATACCTTACCGTTCCAAAGTTACTGGACACGATTTTAGAAAAAGATCTTGACCATTTCGAGGAACCATTTGTCAATGTTGATCCGACTCCGGTTTTGACTTCTCAAAATTTAATTCCAACAATACAAACTGAATAGGGGTATGCCCAAATAGCATAAGTTACGGTTTCAATTTCAAAACTTTCAACCGAAATACAAATGTAGGAAATATCAATATTGGTTAGCTCGCGTCGATTAGTGAACCTTCTTCCAGGGTGGTTGCCCATTGCTGAGATTTCTAACATTTCGAAAATCAGACCTCGGTTTTGACGCTCGTACATCTGGACGAAGGTATTTCTAAGTATCGTTAATTTATTATATAAAGTTTCGCCATTTTTTTCAGAAATCCGTTTTATTTAGTGCCGGAAGAATTACGCGGGCCGAAAAAATTGGAATTTCTAATGATCGTTAAACGTGACATGTTGGAGTTATTATCTTCACCGCTGTTGAAACACGCAACACGAAGACATTTTGCGAGCAGTTTATGTAGAGAGTCAGATATTCCGGAGAGTACTTACATTACTTGGATCGTTCTTTCAGTGTAATGAAACCTCAAATTTCTGTTATTCAATAAAGAACATGAAAATCTTCAAAATACTTTGTTTTACATATTTTCGTTTCCTTGTCAAGGTTATTGCTTAGGTCGCTACACGAAGTTCGTTGAGCACGTAGAGAATTATGCAAATTATCAGATTTGTGTTTAAAAATAGGGAAAAATTACTCGTCGACCATCGTGAAAAAATATGAGCTTGGAAAAATTACGCATTTATTACCGAAATTATAGACTTGAAATTCGTTGAACCTGTTGAGAAAAAATGTGAGCTTGGAAAAATTATGGAAAGAAAGAAAGGATAAGTAATATGGCAATCCGAAGAAAATCACAAATCACAGACTGCAGATACAAAGTGAAGAAGATGAAAATGGAATACGTCAGCCACGTAGCCAGGAGGGTAGGTGGGAAGGAAGGGTAGCAGCTTAGCAACCAAGAGGTGGAAGAAGGAAGGTAGGGAGACCAAAAAGGAGGTGGGAGGGCGAAATTATTCAAACAGTGGGGACAATATGTGGGAGAAACTCTAGAAATAGGGAGTACTGGAAACGGGTAGGAGAGGCCTACGTCAAAGGATGGGCGCACAGCGGATATTAAGACACCAGTGGTGTCGGAAGGAATCAATGGAAATCAAACATCAAACTGTTTCGTTTTATATTATTTGTATTTTTTGTTTTCTTATTTATTTTATGTTTTTTTGAAAATTTGTCACCAGGGAATGATGAAAATATTGGAATAAAGGCTGATTTTGATTTTGATTGAAATTAAAATGGACATTACACTTTTAAAACTTTATTCATACCACTTTAGGGGAGGAGCGGAGACATCATGTTTAAAATTCTATTTATTTACCTCTTTTTGTTTCTTAGCAATGTCCCAGTTTAGTAAGGCATGAAAGGAAAACTTTTTGGGGGTTGGGGGTAGCCCCCAACCCCCGTAACTACGCCGCTGCTTCAAGTTCTTCGAATACTCCGCGTCGATCCGACTTCGCGTTCAGAAGAAGAAAATGGTGGAATCATCTTTTTACACCGTGTATTGAATTGTTAGTCTATCATCACCATGTGTGTGTATATGAAATTGCATACTCAATTCCCCGTAAATACGCCGTGCAGTTCAGTAACGGAGTACGCTGAGTAACTTCGAGAGGTAATGACTGGTAACGATTTTTCGTCATTTTATTATTTTTACTTTGTCTAGATTGTTTCCTCGAGTGGCTTTGGTCACGTTTCGTGAATTTTCAGAGTTTATCGTCTTCAAGTTTTGATTTTGTAATTTATGTATGCGTTTTCCGTTTTTGTTGAAAATCCACTTTTGTTTCACGATGATCTGACTTCACAATCAAAAAATAAAGAAGAGGGTATAATTGAAAAAATGATCTTGAAACATCAACGTTCTTGTAAAACGACCCAGCTATACTTCGAATAGGTCTACGAGCGAATAACTGAATTTTTACGCGTAGGTAATTATCAGATACATTTACTAAAGAAAATTTATCTTCGCACAAATTGGTGCGCAAGCAAACTATGTCTTTATTACATTCAGAGCAAATTATCTCCGTGTAGGGTGATTCAAAATGATGTACAAGTACACAGAGAAACAGGTCCTTCAGGGGGAAATGAGGGCCCATATTCATGAATCACCCTGTATTATTCGGAGACTCCCTTCAACCTAGAAAGTCAACTAAGGTGACAAATTGGATAATCGCATTCGAAGGGCAATTGACAAACATAAAACGGAGAACCATAATATTATAATTTTTCAAGGCGAATATTGAAGCAAATAGAAATTTTCAAACCGAATAATTCCAACGGCACCAGTTGCTCGACCTTTCCGAGTGAATGCAAATGATTGTTGAAGAACAACTATAAGCCGTCGTAACTCGTAAGAACTCTATACAATTCATTAACAGAGATTATTTGTTCTCCGATTCAATCAACAGCATCCCGGCTAATGAAATTCCCAACCGTGCTTAATTTTAAAAAAAGGGGGGAAAAACGAATTCGCATTTGCGAGAAACGGAAATCGTCTTCAGTTCGCCAAAACTGATTACTGGAGAAAATCGAATTACTCTATAGGCCGACTACACAAATACCATAAAACAGACCTCAGGCTGAGTAAATACGACCAATTGTCTTCAACGCATTTCCAGCACAGTATTCGGGGAAAACCAGAAAGGCGCGCGATAAATTCTGACACCACTTTTGCTCAACAGCTCACGGCGCTGAATAATAACGCGAAAACAAATTAGCCGGCACCGAAGGGCAGTTGTGTTTCCAAGCGACAACTCAGCTTCTCTAATGGTGTCTTTGAACTTGGTTACACGGTGGCACGAATTTCAACAAGGATTCGCCCGAAGCGTACGTGCCCTCATCTCGCCACTTCACCCGCAAATATTCGCCGTCTGTTGTCAGACTCATTTTTCTAAAGGCTGCGGCCATTTTCTCCAGTTATATTCCGAGTGCCCTCGCGTACATGCACGAAGGATACCGACACATTGGGGATCAGAAAACAACATACATGCAACAAGGTAAGAGCGCGGATTATTACTCATAGTGGTCTCGCGAGTAACCATAAAACAAGAACAGTATCCACCCCTCCAGCGGCATCATTACCACAGAATTACAATGTGCAATTTTCACGGGACGCAGAGCTTAATTAATAGGCAACCAAAGTTATTCACGATCATAAGCACTTGTCTATTGTACTGTTGGAAGGAACAAGGGTTTTGGGAAAGTTGTTGTTTCAACCGTAACTTCATTAAGGTGTGGATAGGTTTGATTAGGACAGTGTTGCTGAACACAGCAAACACGTGTACCACTCTCCCTCACCCCTCTTCCCACATCCCTTGCAATATATGTATCAATATTTAGTGCTGTCTGCCTCCCCAATGGTTGATTTATGACAAAGAATCATATTTCTGCCCGATGACAATTCATACCGGTTCCAGTCACAAAAACAAAATCTCACCTACAGAACTATAAATAGATGAATGCATAAACAATGAAACGGTGGACTTGGGAAACACATAAATTTAGACGAATTAAAAACAATAACTGGTTTTTACATGTAAACTGGAACCAGCCCCGTAGCCAAAGTGTATGTGTGGTGAGACGCTATGAAACGTTTGGGGGGGGGGGCAGGACGACATCATTTTTGTAACAAGCGAACAGAGAAGTGTGCATGAGTTTTTTAATTTATTTCAAGGGGTGTCTCGCCTCGTTATCTACACAGGCTCGGGTAACTTAGCGAGGGTATACTGGGGCCATTACTCAGAAATCTCAATCCCAATCCAAGAGTCACAAATTAGTTAACTAAGTTTTTGTTCTAAATTTGAAAATGTGTCTGTGACATCAATTCTCTTCATCCCTTCTTTCTTTCTCGTTTAACGTAATGATGATTTTCTAAAATGATGGTATCTTTGCCTAAGGGAGGGGGCTCAAGACACCTCTAGAAGGGGCTCAGCCCAGCTTGCTCCCATGGCTATGGGGCTGATTGGAACCTGTTCACAACCTGTACCATCAACAAATTGCATTTATCAGAATCGTTGCCATCGTGTACAGGCACTATTTGCACAAAAAATGATTTATTACAAACTTTCTGTCTTCTCAGAACTTGAAAATATGGATACAACTGGAATTTTCTTCCTTCCAAATATTGGAATTATATCAATACCGAGTTAGCAAACGTTAACAACGTAACCAAAGGCGAGGATATTCATCATGGAAGGCGGTTGGTAAGGGTACTTTTCCTAGCTTGTCTTCAGTTGGCTTCCTTGTTATTATTATTTCTATTTTACAGCCCTTATTCGAACGTACAGTCGACCCTAATTGCCGGAAGGGAGGAGGGGGTCATGCCGTCCAATGCATCCATTTTCGAGCTTCGGCATCCATCGTTCAACTCGTCCCCCCACCTTGTAAGCGGTCTGTCTACCTTTTCTTTTTTTTTTTCATTCTCTCAGCGACCATTCTTCGACTACCTTCCCCTATTTGGCCCCTCCTTCGCCAAAAGTCCCGCGTGTATTTTGGATCCTTCAACCTATATCTTGTGATCCTGTTATTTTTTTAATCTCTCTTAGCTTTCATTTATCTTCCATCTTCATCACACTGCGTAGCATCCTGAAGCGGGTCATCTACAAACCGTCATTTTGTGACTGGCAAGGACCAAGTTCGAGCTCCGTACGTGAGGGTGGGTATTACGCACTGAAGTAAAATTTTCATTTTCACCCTCACCGATAGATTGCTTTCAGCACCTCCCAGTGCTCTCAGAAGTTTTTCAAGCGTTCGCTATCCTCGTTCTTAACTCCAGTTTCCCCCTCTCTCGAATACCACCATTTGACCAAGGTAGTTATATTCTTTCATAATCTGGATTTCCTATATACCTGCCCCACCGAAAATCTTGCCGCATGTATGTTCGTCATTACCTTGGTCTTTAACGTATTCATTAACCAATTGACCTTCGTGCTTTCGATATTGAGGGTACCTCGGCCATAGCTTGCAGCTCCTTCAAATCATTGCTCAGCAATACTATGTCATCAGCAAACTGTAAAATGACCACTGCTCTTTACCCTCTTCAAAAGGCTCTTCCTGTTTTACTCCTTTCCTTCCCCGATCCTGTCCAACCTCACGTAAGCTGTTGCTTTCTCATACATTGTCTTGTGTACTTCCACGATGTCTATTTACCCCTTGTTTTCCTGTTTTTTCAGTGCTTCCCAAACTACCATATGTTTGACTGAATAAAATGATTTATTAAAGTCTGTAAATATGAGACACAGCGGCATGTTGTACATTCTTGCTTTCTCCAAAATTTAGTTTAATACGAAAATATGGTCAATTTTTGCACATCCCTCCTAAACCCCGCCTGTTCCCGTGCTTGATTCCGGTCCAAACCCCCATAAAATCTATTTTTTAATATTTATCCGAACATCTCGCTTATATTTATCGAGAGGCTGATAGGCCTGTAATTGTTCAAATCACTCTCATCCCCTTATTATTTTCGTTTGACGCCATTATTTTGGTGTACAGCTCGACTAAACGAATCTGCTGAGAAAGTTTGTCATGAGGAGTGCAAGCGCATGCGTCATAACTTTCAACTCCGCATTCTTTACTTCATCCAGGTTCATAGCTTTGCCCTTTTTTGCGGTTTCTTTCATATGGGCATGCCTTCCTCCTACCTTTCTTCCCCTCCTACACGTTCCTCTTCCGAAAACCCCTCTATTCCTTTCCTTCCTCCCTTCCTTTGTTTAAATTATCTCATCATCCCTTTTACTATCGGTATTTATAAATCCTTTAAAAATTCCGGTGCTTCCTCGACTATTTCCTCTATGTCAAAAACTTTTTTCTTAGAATTCCTTCCTTCTACAGTCGGAAGTAAATTTTGCCAATTAACCAGTGCTATACGCATCGTCTGGCTCGATCCCCCCCCCCTCCTTCAATATTTGTTTCGTCTTTTTAATCCCCCTTCCTCGTCTAATCAGATTTTTCAGCTCGCATAGCTCGATTTGATCATACTGGTTCAGAATGGGTCTGCTCCTTATCTCAGTTGTCTTAACAAGGACACTTTTGTTTCCACGCTAATTTCTATCATAGGTTCTCTTTTCTAATTTTGCTCTCAACCCGAGCCCTGTAATCAACCTTTTCGAGCATTACCTCAAAGAAGTCGGGGAGGGTATTAGGGCTGTCTTAGCCCTCTTCACTTCTTGCCGAAAAACCGGCCTAGGTCGAAACGTAGTGAGTAGCTATGTGGGCTCAAACCAGGAATTTCCGGATTCTGAGACTAGTGCCATATCCACTCGACCAACCAGCTCTGGTCTTTCTTCAGTACGAATAAATCTTTCGCCTTTCTATCATAGGTTGTGGGTCTAACCCTTTCTCATTTGCGTGACTACCTCATTGATGGATTTTTTCTGTTGCCTCAGTTCTCAGTTATCTGACCTCTGGTCTCACTGCTCGCAGGAAATCTGTTTTCTCAGTGATGCCAGATTAGTGGATTTGTATCCACCTGATGGAGAAGTGTACAGCTACATGCTACATACCGCGCACAACTGTAACGTGTTTCGCTTGTCTTTTCAATACACTGTTCTATCCCATATTAATTTGAACCCCTCGTTTTCCAGGACAAAAGGAGAAGGGTTGCATTAAAAGGTGACCATAATTGGTATGTTATTGAAATTTTACTAAGAGCGAAAAATATATACATGGCTTCATACATGATTTTAAACCTCAAATTTCTTCCTTACGTTCACTATGATCCTTCGAAAAATGCAACAATTTACTCGTTGTTTCCTAAAGGGCCGAATATACTCAAAAATTTGCATTATCACCCTATGTTCTCAAAATTTAATTTTATTACTGAATCGCAGCCTTCTTGCATCAGGATTTCATTTTTAGCAACATGATTTCATAATTCAATTTTCCCCATGTAAATGTGCTAAGATTGGCACTTTTGATTCTCACGTTTTAACAGGGTGCGAACACGTCCACAATCCGCATTTTTCCGTTCTTCATACTTTCTTCAAATAACTGATGACATCTATTGAATTGAGCCAAATTCAGTTCTACGTAGAAATATTCCCCACAAAATGGTATCACATGGCGTAAGGTGCTGCTCATTTCCCAATTTTCATTTTCCTTCTTGCTCATCACTGGTTCTTTACCCCTGACAACCAATGTGCCCAAACATTTGAGCACGACTGGATAATACCAATCTGCGCCTCATCTACTCCTCTTCTACTTAAGAAAAGCGATAAAATGATCAAAGTCTGAACATTTTTCCTTTTAAATTCTACCAACTCATTCCCTACCAAAACTAAAAATACATGCTTATGTTAGTGGCAGTCTCTGCACAGCTGATTTTGAGAATAAAATACTAAACCTTCACGACTGTTCCCCCCGTCCACTCCCCTAATATCCCTGTATGAAGGCTAAAATATAATATTACAGGAATGAGAAACTATTTTCGACAGTCTATTATTTTGATTATCACAAGAAAGTACAATCGAATATCCTGGGTATTTTTCTTGAAGAATGGATCAATCAATTAATAATCTATTATAAGTTTTTAATAAAAAATTTGAATTTCGATTAAAAAAATGGAATTCATTAATACGTAAAAAACGGAATTTTTTGATTATTTTTACAAGCAACTGCAACGTTTTATTAATCAATAATTCATCAATTGGATTCAAATAATCGACAGTTTACTATTTCTGAACAAATATCGATATATTCAATCATACAATCACTAATTAATTAATCGCCAACAATTTTCTTTAAGTAAGATACTCGATTGATAGAATTTCCAGGCTACTGACTTGAATTTTCATGTCAATCTACCCCCCCCCCCCCACCCACGGAGACGACACTCAAATTGTAGGAATGGTGTTTTCAAGGTACCCAATTTGATGAAAAATTTTTGTATCTGTGTTCTTATGGATTCGTTGACTCCCGAAACAAATGCATGTAAGATTTAAGTTCGAGTCAATGCATAGGTCAGCATTTAAATTTGAGAAAAGGACATCCCCCTCCCCGATAAAGATGCCAGCTGAAGCACGTGTACATTATGCGGCATTACTTTGTCAGTCATTATACAAAACAATTGAAGGATAAAGAATCAAAACTTACATTTGCCATTTTACTTCAATGGCGCAAATTACACGGATGCAGGAATATCTTTGCTGCGCCTGTGAATGTGCGATATGTATAACATACTCGACGTTCACAGGCGCAACATACATATTCCTGCATCCATGTACAGTATTTTGCCTATTTGCGCCCTAGAAGTAAAATGGCAAATGTAAGTTTTGATTCTTTATCCTTCAATTTCTTACTTCGCTACATTTCTTGGATCGAAAATATTGACGTGCTTTCCTTCCATCTAGAGACAAAGCACAACAGGCAGGTATCTGCTATTCTCTCTTTCCTTCTGTTCCTCTCATTTCGATCAATCAGGGGACCAGTCTGAGCAAGAATCTGTTATAAACCTTTGGTTGTATTTTTCAATTTCAAGCCATTCTAGAATACAATTCAGTGAATTATCTCAAATTTTCCCAATTTTACATCAGTCCCCTTCGAGCGAGTAGAAATTTTTCGCCATTTGAAGATCTACGTCGACCGGATCACACTCGTTCCGAAAACAGAAAGGGATATTACGTTCCTCCCTGTGGGCACAAAACCTTCACTGGGCTTATAAACGATACGAGCCCACACATTCGCGAGGTTCTACTTCATTGTCTACTTCGATGTAATATTTGAACAGCCAAGCGAAAACAAATAAAAAATCTGAAAATAAATACAGCGAGGAGAGGGGTGCAGGTCGAGCTACGGCGGAGTACAAACAAACATAAACAGGCCATGTATTTTATATCCTACCGCAAATGCCTTCAGGAAAACGAGGCACTGGATAATTCCTTCCATGGTGTCGCCTCTCAAGCAGAATGTACCGTTCAATCTCCGTCCCTTCCTGCCGTAGGTCGAGGTAACGTTCAGCAGCGTTTTGGTCACATCGTCGTCCAAAAACGAGTTTCCGACGTCGGAAGACGAATTAGCCGATATACAGGAGTGCGAGGATTTAGGTACATCCGGAAGGGAGGCGCTCGTGCAGGGGTTTTTCGAATTAAAAGCGGCGGCGTCGGCGCCAGTTCGATGGACCGAAGCCGTCGATGTCGAACGTAAACATCCATCCATTAATGAAGAGGATTACGCCGGTTGCGGACCAAATATTTTTAAGCTCCGGAATAAAATCCGCGCGCCGTAACTGCCGCTTTCCGCGCTCGTCTTTCTTCGCCGGCGAGCGTCATATTTTTATACGAAATTCCAGCAGCAGACGGTCGTATTTCGGTTCCACCCACGGAAACATCGGCGTGGCAAGTGTTTGAGCGCACCGAACTTCGCGCACGTTTTCAGTTCACTCAGATTTTTCTATAAATGCTAATTAGCGACATCCGCGATATTCTCGAAGCCAATAATACTAAGAGCGCACGATATCGTACTCATGGCTGACCCTTCACAATCTGGAAGAAAATGGAGGTTTTCGAAAAAAATCAGCGGCGCTCTTGGCTCTTTGGGCTGTATTGAAAAACACAATTTGCAGGTTACGTAAAGATAACGATTACTCAAAAATGTCGTATAATTCACACACAGAGAAGGATGCGAGACCCCCTTCCTAGATACACCTCACCCACCGAGACAATTCCGAAATAACCTGCTGTCATGACTCATTTCACACACGAATATCGGATAACATTCGCAACACAACCTGACTTTCTCAATCAGAAATTACTAAGAATCCCGTTTTTCCCCCATCGGATTTTTCCTACAGAAATGGAAACCGATTCCTGTCACCACCATAAGCATAAGTACAAATAGGGCTTCCTCTTCCCCTACTCCAAAATACGGAAAGGTCCTCAGAAAATTCAAAAATGGCAAACAAGGGCGGTTAGGACCGAGCCATACTACACAAATTCGCAAGTAAAGTTATCAAAACGAATTTTAGCCCCCTCTCCATCCCTGTCTCTAGAAATGCTATCTGGACTTGCGACCATGAGTCACGCTCAAACTCACCATAAGAGACGAGTCACGATTAATTAGAATAGCAGTGAAAATAAGCTCCATCACGACTGCCTCGAAGTTTTCCGAAGCTAGTCAATTTTTTACGCGGCTTCGACCAAACTACACCGCGTAATAAATTGATCATCGTCGGGCTACTTTCCAACACAATTTCAAACTTCCATGTTCGACGAACGATTTCGCTCCCCGGCTTGAGTCCCCGGTATGAACAGGATGCCCTCAATTTCAGATAGAAGACTAGTCGGAAAACCTATCGCGGTGAGAAGTGTACAACTGTGAACTATCTGTAGGCTACTATTTCTGACTCGATTTATTTCAATATGAACGGAGTTTACAGCGATATCAAGAATATGAACAGAAAGGGGTGGGAATTACAGTTTTTGGTTAGTTGTACCTTCTATCTTCGGCATCTACTTCACCTATGAAATTAGGTCCGTAATGGCAGAGGGAAATGAAGGTGCTGCTGCCATGAGCTTATGAATTTTCCCACCTGAAAGGTTCTAATTTCCAAAATTGAAGGGGAGACGTTTTTTATCTCTTTGTTCAAATTCAAAAAATGAAATCGATACCTTGCCTCATGTCCCCCTCCCCTTCTCTACACAAGAGACCATGCTACGAGGATACGTGCAACGTTACCAATTTCCAAACTCATCCGAATCCAAAATATACTAAAGGTAGAAAACTTGCTCAGTTGGTGAAAAACCTCTCAATTGGAATTTTACAAGATTCTTGAATTGGAGGTATAAGAAAATTTAAATTTAAAAAAGTTGTTTCGCCCAAATCGTGTTTTTTGTTTCTTCGGGGGGAGGGGGGGGGGGAAGGACTGATTCTGCATATGTTCCTTAACCTGCGCTCTACTTAAAACATTCTAAGGAAATTGTACATCACCCAAGGACCCCTCCTCCGGTCAAGAACGATAAGGCGCTCGACACTAACATTTCTCAAAAGCGGATGAAATCTCAAACATTTTCAAAAAAAATTGTCATACGTTCAAAATCAGATTTTTGGAATAAATCAGCTCACGGTAAAACTAAAGAAGGTTAACACGCTATTTGATGATTAGGGTAAAAATGGAGAGTACGATGACCCCATCCATTTAAAATGTGCAGGGAGGCATGGTTTTATGCTTATTTGCGAATTCAAAACAGAGTCTCTCCTGACGGACATTTAAGGGAGCTAAAAATAGGCCGGCTGTCGTGTAATGACAGTGACTGCGTTAGTGTCGTATTTCCAGCATTTAACAGGATTGTAGTGGTGAAACTGCTGGTCTGTTCTCATGATTTGTTGCGCTCTACGTAGGCCTTACATGTGCCAACTGATTTCCAAAATCCTATAGGCGAACCTGAAAAACGCAAAACCGTTCTTTCCTTTTCATGGTCATTGATTTCACATTTTCGGTATTCGTTTGAATTTAAATTTTATAGCTAGAAAATGTGAATTCTTCCTTCCGTTAATTTTGGACAAACAGATGAGAAAATGGAGGTGCAGAGGGTTGAAACACAACAGACAAGATGGGCACGCAATCAGGCATACTGATTTTGCCATTACCCAATTGGGTGGAATTTCAAGAAGTTCACTCTTTCCTATTGTGAAACACACACCTTCCATGAATAAATCCTGGGCATGAGCCTGATTTTTTCCCCTCGAATTGTAGAGGAGAGGGATACAAATGTCTATCTTCAATGACATGCTTCTTGAATTGCCATATTTGGCTCCTTTCAGTTTATTTCTGTTTATTCAAGTTCCACACCGCAGCCATAAGGGTTAATTATCAATAATGCTATTAATTCATTATTTTATAACTAAACAACAGACAGATCCAGTTAAAAACCGAGTTCTCAAGTCTGTAGGCCTATAAGACTAATTTCAGTTTTTCATCACCAAAAAAACTATCGATTGAAAATTACTTCCACATGATTGCATGACATTCAAGAAAGGAAATTCATTCTCGGCTCCCATTATCTCTTTTGAAGAACTTTTCCTGTTTCATAACTTTCACATTTTCACTACCTGTGGAGGTCTTGATCAACGTTCAATGAAGGCTCCAGAAAAATGTACTGAATTAAGATATTCTATTACATTTCAAATCACTTCCTCCTTAATGTGCCGAAAAAAGAAGTTTGGATGGAATAACTTGACTATTTTCCAGATGGATTATATTAATAGGTTTTAATGGTCAACGAACTTGATTTCGAAAAAGTACTCCAGGGTATTCCAGCTCATTACGCTAATAGGAGGTAATAGTATTTGACGATAGGAACTAAAGTCAGTTCGTATACATCTGGCCTATACTTGAGATGAGAGGGACTACAAGTCTTTACAGTTTGAAAATTGTACATCTTCATTACATGTCTGATTACTGATTCTAATTCAGCATTTTTTGAGATGATCATTGGGTGAAGGATCGACAAGATAATAAAGATTTACCGAACCGAACTGCCTACCTTTGATACTTCAATCACAAATTTCGAGTATAATTTTTGATGTGCACAACTTTACATATTGTAATCTCTCTAATTCTCGAGATAAGCAACAGTTGGTCATAATAGTTAGTTCCATTTTCAGGGTACTATCTGGAAGTTGTACGAAAAAGTCACCAAAATTAACAAAAAAATTGAGATAAAAAGGACCTAAATTTCATGGGTTTCGGCCTTTTAGGAACCAATTTTTGCGGAGCTGCGTACAACGTCGGAACAAAATTCTAGTTATTATTCATTTCCATGAAACACGCTCAACTCAAAATTCTAATATTCCACGTGGGGAGGGGAAACTATTACGCACAAACCTGAAAATAATGTATATAGATTAGGATACTTTTCGAACCACAATTCATATTTCAAAAGAAAACTTCGGTCCGAAAATTACTGACAGTCATTTCTTCTTCAATAATGTGCTCACTTTTTCATAGCACGCATCATTCATTATACATATAATACTGTATAACTGTATTAATATTCAGGAAGCTTTAAATGTTTTCAACATCCTGAGCATAATTTCAACATATTTTGGTTTAAAGAACCTAATAAATCTCAGAGCTGAAATTTCGGATTGACTTAAGTATTTTCAGGATAAATATTCTGCCAAAGCTAAATAGCTCTTTTAATAACACAATAAAAAATCCAACTTAAATCCTTCAATAATAATAGAAAGTTCATTTTTTACCTTCTTAGGTACAACTACTTCTTCAACAGGTGGAAGTTCCAGTTTGGATTTTCAAAATTCACAACAAAAAAAAAAAGTTAGATGGTTTCACAATGTGATTAAGAAGTGTTACATACAGTGAACACCTTTCTGAATGCAAAATATAGACTAATATTTCATTGGAAAATTGAAACTTTTCAGTCATATTTAATGAATAACTGAGAAACTGCAAATAGGAATTCCAATTCGCTTCGTGAGTTTTCTTCAATAAAAAAGAATGAATGAGTTAATGCAATCTGCTATTTTATAATTTCGGCTTCTGTTCTGGTAGGAAAACTTTAAAAAATATTTTCTAATTGCAAGACTTTACTCAATTATTTTTACTGAGTTTCTCAAAGTCAACCAAGGAAATGAAATGTGCTTTGGTATTTTTACAGGTGGCAATTTCAACTTTTCTCGAATGATGCGGAAATCTGCTTCTCGGTTAAAGTATTTTCAATAAGTCAATGCAAGACAATGACAACTTCCACAGTTTCGTGGCCAAGTTTATTAAAACCTTTTGAAAAGGCATTATAGACTTGGCTGAAGGGGGGGGGGGGAATCTGGTTAGCTGAGTGGATAGCGCGTTAGTCTCGGAATTCGGAGGTCGCAGGTTTGAGCCCACGCAGCAACTCGCCAGATTTCGACCTAGGCCAGTTTTCCGGACAGAAGGGAAGAGGGCTAAGACAGCCCTAACAGCCTCTCCGACGTCTCTCGAGGTAATACTCGAAAGAGCGGATTCCAGGGCTCGGGCTGAGAGTATATTAGAAAAAAAGGATCCTCAATCGAACGCCTGTAAAAATATGAACCACAAATTTCTGTTATCAGGCATCGAGCTTTCGTTTAATTTAAAGTCATGGTCTCTATTTCTCGAGTTTGAAGTTTATATCGTCACAGGATCGCAAACTGAAATTGCTGCAACTATTGTCAACACCTACAGGATTTCAGCTCTGGTTGTAGCATCATTACGACAAACAAGTTGGATATCGGGATAAATCGCAACTCTTTTTGGAGGAAACAAAGCATCTGATACCACTGACGCTGATAAACTTCGAAGAACTGACGTAGATGGGACCTGAATTTCCAGTTCAGAGTTTGAAAGTTCAGCGACAATAGTATTTTGATGTTTTGGAGCAGGAAAATGAAAAACACGACTTAACAATATTTTCAAAAAGTGACCAAAAATGATTGAAGATTGAAAAATGACCAAGAGGTCGTCCTGCAATACAACTCTGTAATATTACCCAGGTTGTGAAATTTCCTCCGGGTGGTCAGCAGAGGCTAGAGAAACGAAAGATCCGAAATTGATGCAAAAGTGGGCAGATTTATGTACACTTTTTGACCCAGCGAAATTGGCTTTCATTATTAGATATCCCGTAACCGAGCTATATTGCGGTAGTTTGGATAATACATGGAGGGTCATCGATATGGACGAGACCAGAACTGAATGGCTCGTACAACGAGATAGGTTTAAATTAAGCCTCGTTTAATATTATTCCACTTCGTACGTATGAATATCCGAACCATAATATGGTCTACTGTTCTCACGGTAATGCAGTCCCTTCTAATCGCAACCCCGAAAGAACAAGTTACCGTTAATCTCACACGTATGCAAACTGCCGTACACGAGTGTTTTCATTGTACCTAGGTACAGTACACGTGTGTGTACCTATGGTGTGGTGGGACGGATGGCGATGCACGCATGCCAAAGTGGCCCCTGAGACACCGCACTCCCAGCACCGGAAACTACCCTTTCGGGCATCGCATCAGTGCCGAGGGGAGTGTGTGTACCTATGCAGCCAGATATAATCTCGTCATCGGAAATATCGCAGCTGCGATAAAACTTCGATAACCTTGCGGTTACACAGAGTGAAAGAAAATGTTCAAATTATGCGCAGCTACCGCTGACGACACTTTAATAGTTTCGGTCTTAAGAGTGTTCCTCTGTCGGCGGGGGCGAGGTACGTAAAATCGTTCTCCTCCCAGCATACCCGGAGCAAGTTTCTAGTACACGAAATTGGAGAACCTTCAAATTCGTTACAGGCCTCGCGAGTGAACGCATTTTTCCCGAACGAGGCTCATAATCGTTCTAAACTCTTCGGATGGACCCGCACAATAAAACTTTCCAAATAAGGTTGCAAATTCCTCGAGATAATCGCATGGCCGCGTTTCAATCAATCGAAATTAGCTTCTTCGAGGTACCTCGAGCGTTAGAGCAAATGTTCCGAACACAGGTCGAAGTACCGAACAGGAGGAAGGAAACAAATCAAATTCATAGGGCCAACTCGCTTTTGAAAAGTTAAATACCAACAAACTGGCGAGTAATTCTTTGTCGGCAGGCTGTCCGGTCATCTCGAACATCAATGAGCAGCCGATCGGTATTTTTCAGAAAAACAGAATTCCACATTTTGGCCGACCGAAAGCCCGGAGCTTCGTTCCTCCCGCGTATTCAAATTGTATGCACACGAAATCACACAAAGCTCTCCGGACGCGTCAGTACGAGCTCGACCATTTAGGGTATAATCGTGTTTTTATGCTCTATGTTTTGTTCTCTTTGTTTCACGAGTTTTCCGTATATTTTATTAGAATTTCCGCACTTAGTCCTCCCCTTCTCCATCATTCGGCTTTATCTTCACGCCGGCAATCTGAATTGTAAATCTGTTATTTATGAAAAGGCTTCCGTCCAGACCTCGAGCGTCGACAGACATCGTCAGGACGGATTGAAATGCGTTTCTATCGTAAATAGGTACATCGTGTGGCTGATGAAAAACGAGAAAAAAAAATTTGCTGACACAAGTGGACTCTACTTGCAACCTCTGGAGCTGGGGATCCTGGAAGGTTGGTAAGATGTTGGCCACTGGTTACCAGATCTTAACTTCTCAACTTCACCTTCTCGAAAGAAACAGAGAGATTTCGACCCCTGGAAATCAGATCTGAACTCTTCAGCTCCACGAGAGGAATAGAGAGCGAAGGAAAAGAAAAAGGAGCAGTGAATTCAGTAAGGTAGCAGGCGACCATTTTCTGACAGCTCCCCCTCCAACAAGGCAATTTCTTTTGAGAAACCACAACAATCGGGTTATCTTTTCTGAACACAAAGGGGCTTCCAGCAAAACGTCTGATTTCTTTTTAGATTGTCTGACTTTTTTCGCAAGGCTGTTGCTATAGTCATGCGATCTTTTCCTGCACATAAAAGACCACAGAAGTATCGTTTGACGTCTGACATTTCTTTCAAGTGTCACTTGGATCGAATTATCTATTTCTGCACGCCGAGGGCTCAACAAGATTTAACCCATTTTTCGAGACCTCTGCCAGAATCGTGCGACTTTTTTCTCACATTAAAGGCCAGAAAAATCGCCTGACTTTTCTTTCAGGAGCCAGTGGCATGCAAGTCAGCAAAACACCGATAGAGTATGCTACCGGGAAGTACACCGAGTTCCTACCAGGGCTCGACTGAAAACAAGCGATGCTCATAGTCGGACTGCGAACTAGTCATGGAGTCACAAAACACAAGCGGTTTAAGAGGTTCACGTCAATAAGGTCGAATGAAATATGGTCGAAGTGAAAGTGGTCGAAATCCATAAGGTCGATGATGCATTTAGGTCGATTGAAAAAATTGGACGAATAATGAATAATATGTAATTTTGAAAATAACACTTGGAATTAATTGAACATTTTCGTCCTGAAGTCACCGACGTATTACAGTATTTTGAAGATGCATGGATAAACCAGCAACGAAGGAGGACAAGGAAGCCACCACGTTTGTGGAGCCAGTATGATGCTACCCTCGAAGGATTACCACGGACAAATAATTCGGTGGAAAACTGGCATCGCGGATTTGACGCATTGACAACACGGTATCACTATTCCCTATGGGAAGTTAAAGAAAATTTCCGGCGTGAGCATTCATTAACAGAAGCAGTGGTTGAGTAGGATTGCGCAGGAGGTCCCCTTCCTGAGAGAAATAAACGGGTTATCCTGGGACAAGACAGATTAGTTGCCGTCGTCCTGAAGTATGACGAGGAAAGTGATGACTTGGAGGCATACTTGAGGAGTGTGGCCCATAATTTAAAATATTAAAATTAACAGTGACTAGATTTCCTATTTTTATGAATTTGTAGAAGCCATTTTTCTAATTTTAAATTGTACTTCTATTTCGTGATAATGTCATTCTATTTTTCAAGATTCGACCAATTTTTCATTTGACCTAAATGTATCATATCATCGACCTTATGGATTTCGACCACTTCCACTTCGACCTTACTGCCGGTTGCCGTATAAGATAGGAGTGGCGAAAATCAGCTCCTGTAAGTACTGCGGAGAAGAAGAGGAAACCTCGATTCACATCATATGTCAGTGCCCAGCAACAGGCCAGACAAGACCCAAAGCATTGGGAATGGAGTATCCAACGCCCAATGAAGTCAAAGGGATAACACTCAGTAAAATTCTCATCTTGACTGTACAAGTGGAGCTACTGAGCTGATCCTTCACAGTAACCTGAGGAACGTACAATGGACTACAGGGTCTAAGCAATCGACGCACACAAGGCCACCTCACACAAGGATGTGTTCCTTTCAGGAGCCCCAACTAATTTTCCTTTGGTACACCTGTTGTCCGAGTCAAATCGTCTCACGTCTGAACTTTCTTTCAAGGGCCCCTACTTGAATCACGTGATCTTTTTTAATACACAGAACGGGTCCTAATAAAATAGTCCGATCTTTCTTAGATTTGTTTGAGCCTTTTTTACAGGCCCCTGCTAAAATAGTACTTTTTTAAAAGCCAACACGGCCCCTAACAAGAACTTATGCTTTTTTTTGTGGTGAATGGGCTATTGAAATCAGAGCAATGTTATAACCTTAAAAACGGTGGGTCCCTTAGGGCGCTTGCTGACTGGGCTTTCTGCTTTGAATTCGCCACTGAGCAAGAGGTTACGAAGGCATGAGAAAGTCTCCGATTTTTAGATTTCCACAAATGCACAATAAGTCAGGATCGAAAAATACGAGTATTCCTCATTTCATTTCGTCTTCTGATATTCGATTTTTTGAACTATTAAAACTTTTCTTCAGTTTGTAATCCTGCTATGTCCAAATTATTACCTGATGGCATTTTATTACCCTCCTCAACTTTCGAATTTCAGCTCAAGAACTGTCTCAATCGTTCGTGTTTCCGTTATTCTAAATATACCACCTCTATTTGATTTACCACCCCCCCCCCTTTGAAAAATAAATAGGCAGAACTGGAGAAATACTAGCCTCTTCACATTTCGATTTTGACTCAAAATTGGTCTCATTTGTTTTTCGACTATTATTCATTTATGCTGCGCAACTCACTCATAAATAAAGACGCTTGTCCTGAAACAGCTTCCCTTCTTCTGGATTTACATCCACAATTAAGGGTCGACCTAAAAATTGTCTCAAAGGTGGTATTTATTGGGCGAAGTCTGCAATCTTTTCGGATCACTTCCTAGAATAGTGCTGTTCCACGAATAAGGAATGTCAGCAATGTTTCGAGGCAAAATATCCAGCATGTTCAAAAATTTTCCCAAGAGCCCCATTGGACCTAGACCCCTGTCCCCTTCAGTGTGACTTCAAGGCGGGCAAGAGCGGGTGAAAAGTGATATTCGAGATGACCGTCAATTTTCAAGTTTCAGAGGTTTTGAACTTGAAAATTAAAGTGACTTTTCGATCTGACTCCCCGAGGCGCCACCAAGAGGAGTTGGGACTGATAACACTACACAACAATTTGAGATTTTTAAAAAAACAGTGGCATGAGAATATATGATTCTATATGAATTTTCGACAAAGAATTTAATGCCGATGTCAACTTTTTGATTATAGTTCATGTTTCCCAATCTCCTATCTTAAATGGGAATTTTAGCATCATCAAGATGATATCACTGATCAAACAACTACGCGTTCAGTATTGTTATCAGTATCAGTGTAGCCATTCATGGACGACAAAAAGGAATAAAAAGTGGAAAATTTGATAAAATTTTGAACATGGAAAACGAGAGGCTCTCGAGAAAAATGGTTAATGCCATCGTATTGAGCATTCGAAATAATACAGCTAAAATCATCTACTCTCATCCCGTTGTTTTTTATGCTCTTGTGTAGTGTAACAGTCATTTATTCGGTATAGTGTTCTACTCATAGGTTCTCAAGGTCGCGAAATAAGATCCTCTCCGAGTACTGTCTGGATTTTATCCTCCGAGGAAAGGGGTAATAAACAGGGTCAAAGTCGACTAATAATCCGTTGTTCGAGAATCTACTCTATTCATCACTTCAACACCTTGAAAGTGGCCAAGAAAACTAATGAACCGATCGATTATCATGCAAGACTAATATAACCCCGAAAAGTCTCCAACACTCAAATAAACGTATTTGGTGATATCGTAAGACAAATCAATGCTAATCTAGAATTTTATGTTTTCGCTCTGTCTCCCTCGCTTAAGAACCACATTTTAAGCGGTTCGAGAGAAGAGGTTATAGTTATATTGGGCTCTGTGCCTACAAATGGAGGCTAGTAAATGCGATTCCTTTCCAACTTCCACAATAGTGGGTACCTCAGAACATTCCTCAATTAGGATTTTCGCCTTGAATCTGTCACTGCCTTCACTCGTGATCAAAGGACTCGTACTTTAAGTTAGCTCCCTCACTTGTGAATCCAAATTCCGATATAGTCTGTGTATGGTGATGAATGTACTCACCCATCCGCTCGAGGACAAAAACATCAAGTCAGTCTACGTACAGTGTACTTTGATCAGATACAGTCGCTATTGCTCATCCTTTAGTTTGCAAGTGAATGGTAATAGAGACAGCGTGATTTTCGACTCAAACAAGAGGACACATTATGACTTTGGGAGGGATTCTGCCTTAAAATTATGTTTTCACTGAGGTCATTCGTAGACGAGTACGCCATTGACAGGTGATTGCAATGTATATATCAGTAGCGTATCTAGGATGAAATTATAAGGGGGTGACTTTTGATTTTGAGGGTAAACCCCCTAAATACGCCACTGGTATATATCATCCTCCTCACCTCAGAAGAAAAACGCAAGAAAATTGGATTTCGGGCCAAATTCAAAGGGGAAGGCTGCTGCAAACACGGGCCCTCTACATGCGGTCAGGGAATGACAGGTAAACGAAGAGAGATGGTATGTTGAAGCTCAGAGCTCAAACAAATAAACTTATATTCAGGTCAAAAATCAAGGGGGCACAAAATAGAGTGGGCAACGACGGGCAGTACAAACGGAACAAATTGAAGTACATTCAAATCCAAACGATGAACAAACAAACAAACGAGTTTTCGAGTCAAAAATCAAAAATGATGGATATGGGCGTTGACTTAAATAGATTCGCTTAGTTTGTGAACAGCAACGGAAAGTACAAATGGAATATATTGAAACATATTCAAGTCGAAACTATATGTAAATAAATAAACCTGTTTTCGGGTCAAATCGCAAGTGGTGGGGGGGGGGGACTCAAAAAAGGTATTCTCAACTTTAAGAGTAACGAGATGAAGCATAACTGGAACAATTTAAAGTCCACTCAAGTCCACACAGATTTCATCCAAGATCATGTTTGGGTTACTAAAAAGAAGGGCAAAGGACTACCTGAAAATATGTTCACCTTGTTAGTGAACATGGGGTGAAATGGAGACAACTAATGGCAGCATATTCGAGCACGAATGAATGTACTGTCTTCGGACCGACATTCGAAAGTGAGAGCAGCATTCCTACAGCCCTTATTCAAGTCTTCCCAACAGAAGGGACAGGAAAATGGTCAGTAGGAGCACAAAAACAGCACATACGAATGAAACCATTTCAGGTCAACATGCAAGAGTAGCCTGGCAATCTTCTAGCCGACGTTCCATTCTTTCTGACAGGAGGGGATGCAAACGAAGTACCTGGCAGGTCAATCAGAACACAAACGAGACCACGTTTGTGTCAAAATTCAAAAAAGGGCTAAGGAAAAATGATACCAAGTGACACCAGATAATGATTCACTAGACACGGTGAAAGTTCGCCAATCTTCCATTTCGAAATACACTCGTTATTCGTTCCCCATTTCTCGCATCATTAGACTTCAGTTCAACCACCCCACCAGCACTCCTGACACTCGTTCGGCTGAAATTCACTTTTAATTACAGTCACATTCCACGAGCGGACGGAGTAAGACAAACAATATACAAAAGTGAGTTTCCTTGCGGTGTAGCAGCTCGCGACTGAAAAGGGGCGGCTTTTTCACTCTCGCGAATTCGGCTAGGCAACTCATTTTACAGTCTACAGCCACCCTTACCGCGTGTACATTCGGTCTAATGAAATACGATAGTATAAACGGTATTACGTGCGTATGGGAAACAAGTCGCGTATTTTCCAGATCAGAAAAGGCGAGCCAGCGGCTCGAAATAATTCGCGATTTCGCCCGAAATTCAAAAATTATACGCTACCCCTATAAGTCCCCTTTTGTATAACCAGAGTGGAGCGCTGAGCGCGGGACAAAAAAAGCGGGAAAATGTAATCGTCGGCGAAAAGAACAAGAGTCTGACTAACGGCCGCATCAGACGTGTACTTCGGGCGGCGAAATAAAACCACAGAATAATAACGTGGAGTAAAAAATAAAATGAAATAAAATAAAATAAAACAAAAAACAAACGAATAAATGTGTTAGATTCGCATTTGTCATTTCTGCGGTGTCAGAAATGCGAGCAGCGCTAAAATAAATGAATTTTTACATCCCAACCGGCGATTCGAGAAAAGTAACGTATATCTCGAAATTTGGAACAGTGGTTTCTAAAACCACCACATTATTATACGTCGGATGGACACCAAAGCCAAAGGTGACTTTCGTCTTCTGCAGCTTACGAGCCCTAACGAATCGCTATTCCCATTTCGTCTTCCTACGGGTGCGAAAAGTGGAAAAAATTTATAAATGAAGAAGTGCACGCCAAACTCAGCGCAAACAGACTTCAAAATTCGAACACTCGCCGGTGTTAAACTATGCGTAGGGCAAACGCCCGCGAATTAGAATTACAAATTTCAGGTAAAACGACCAAAAACGTAATCAAGAATTCCATTACCAAGTCCTGGTCGAATTGCGATACTGCTACGGGTCCCTTTCTGAAATTATATACAGCCAGCAGGGTCGAATCCAATTTCTGATACCACTAATTACCACTCGTCCCGCAAATATGTCAATGTCGCTAGTTCGATTTGACATAGAAGATACGTACAATAATTCCTTATAATTCAGGGCAGGGCGAAGTTAAAGGTGAAGGGCAAGTCCGAATCGTTCTCGCGGCACCCTGTAGAATTGAGTTATACTTCGAAAAAAAGCGACCCAAATCTTAATTTAATCAAACAATTTACATTCCCCACCCCCCGAAAGGGGTCAAGTATAATGTAATTTACGCAACGGTTTTCAGCAATGTGAATTATCTTAAATGAGGACAATACTAATTTTCAACGAAATTACGATCAGATACTGAGAACTTGATCCGAAATTTTATTTGAGATAATTTGAAAAATATCTGGATAAATATCTTTTCGTAACTTTTTTGCAAGGTGATACTGAAACACTGAAGAGGGTTGAAGCCAAAGAGCATTTACATAAGAATTTGACTAGGATGAGAAGGGAGAGGGGGCCAACAGGAACATTCGACTGCTATAAAAAAGCAATGAAAGCAAACCTATCTTCTTTTCTTTATTTTAGTATGGGAAGGGGGTCTTCAAAAATATCAAAAATGAAAGGTCCAGATCCAGATCCATTGATATGAATGACATCTCATGCGAAGATTTGCTAGTTCCAGATTTCTGAGTTGGCAGCAATGCAGTCAACTCCCATATAGCTCGTGTAGCCACGATCAAAACATTGAAATTCCAAAGTTATTCAGCATTTTTCTTACCCCTCCACCCTGTTAGGGTTGTTTTTCTCCCAGACATGGAAATTTTATTTCTTTATCTTGAATAAACTTCAGCATACAATAAATTGTTCCAGCAATGCAGGAAGTCCATGGCCACTGATATCTCTTGACGCTGGAACTATATGATGGCAAGACCCTTTGCAGAAAATAAATTTCCCCGGGAAGGACAGAACTCGAAAAAGAGCTTCCCGACAAATACATATCAAAACTGACTGCTCACAGTGAATTCCAAAAATTAGTCGGACAGTAACGAATGAATGGAGGCTCATGAATTCATATTAAACACGAGCCGATTTTGCATTACCTCGCGGGTCATTTCGTGAAACATATAGAAAACGTATACATATTAGGGTGATCAGTGGCGTAGCGTCGGGAGAAGGGGGCACGTGCCCAAAAATATTCTTACATAGTCCCTTAATATCGGCGATTTTTAAAAAATACCTCAATTTTCGACTTTTTCTCTCTTGCAAATCTTATTTCCCCCCCCCCTCTGGAAAAATCCTAGCTACGCCAGTGAGGGTGATCTTTATTTCCACTTGGCGGAAAACATTTTATGTTTTTGGTCGGGCTGCTCCTTACACCAGTTTTAAATATTAAAAATAAAATTTCTGCCAAGTTTAAGCAAAAGCGGAAAAGGTTAACCCGTACCGCATGGGGAGAAATTCTTATCAAAATTCAGACTAATTTTTGGAATTCGAGCGTCAGTAGCTGGAGGGGCTCCCTACATGAGCCTAAAAATTATTGTTTTTACAAAATTGAAATTGTATGGGTCGCTAAGTTCATTTAGGACTAATTTCCTCCCTCACCTAAGTCATTAAAAGGTTCTGCGGGGAGCTGATTTCTTACTACTTCAATTTCCGTCAATTTTCGAGTTCTTTACATCGTTAATACGGTTTCCCATGTCTCTGAATCCATTTCAGAGGTTCTTTACCTCCCCCTCCCAACCCTTCAGGTTTCAGAAGAAACTAATCACTAATAACTCCAATGTCCCGTTAATATTATGGTTTTTTCGATCGCTGAATCCGTTACAGGAGTCATCCTCCTCCATCATTGAGGCTTCGTAATCTTCAGTTCCTCCAATTTCTCCAGTATCCAAGTTCTTTACGTTGTTAGTAGAATTGTCGGGGACCCTAACTCCGGTTCTGGGTTTCTTTCTCTCCTCCGTCTTTCAGGCTCCACAAGAACTCAGAAAACCCAACAAAGAACATGAAATCTAATGAAATTGGAGAAACCGGAGGTTGGCCCTCTGTAAAACCTCAATGGCGAAGCTGAAACAGATTTAGCGACCCAAAAAACCATGCTATCGACATGAAAAACTTGGAAACTAAAGACACTGGAGTAATTAGAGATTCGTCCTTGTGGAGCCAGAAGGGTTGAGAGGAGAGGCGAAAGAAACCTTGAAATAGATTTAGTAATTCAAGGAACCCTACTGCTGACGTAAAAAACTCGGAAACTGAAGGAAATTGGAGTAACTGGAAATGAGCCCGAATGGTTTAGGAAAGGGGGAAGTAACCCCTAAAATGAATTCAGCGACCCTTACAATTTCTATTTCGTAAAAACAATATCTCTCGAGCTCATATGGGGAGGCTTCCTTAGGTACTGAAGCTCAAATTCCAAGAATCAATGCGAATTCCCATAAGAACTTCTCATTTGGAACTGATATCGGGGGCGGCCCATTAAAAAATTAAAAGCTAAAATAAGGACCACCCTAATACATATACATACACCGGGTGTCCCAGTTTTGGAGGACATGCTGGAAAGATACTGGAGTGCTCGACGAAAACAACAAAAGACAACAGGTACACATATGGCATAACTGTTAAAATTGTAGGGATTACACGGGTCTAAAATTAGAGAAAAATTGAATTTTTCGCGAGAATTCATCCGGAAAGTTTTTCAAGAACAGAAACGGATAAAACGGCGCGAACTCAACGAAAACTCACGTAAACAGTTAAAGCCTATTCTTAATAGTAAAGGAGCTACACGAGTTCAAAAATTTGATTCATAAGATTCGAGCGAACATTTCAGTTACATAAATTTATATTTTGATAGCCCTTTCAAAACCGAAGATAGGCAACACCTCATGACTACACTTCTTGTTCCATTTTCAAAGTACAGTCGGTTGCTAATTTGAAAAAAATTCAAAGTTGCCTAGCAAAATTTGATTTCAAAATTGTAGAATTTTGACGAAATTCAGACAGAATTCTATATTTTCAAGTGAAATTTCATCGAGCAAAATGTATCCCTCGCGTTGGCTATAAATAGTACTTTGAGCAAGGAACAAAAAGTGGTGACAATATCGATTACTCGTTTTCAACCTTGAAGGGTCCCTTAAAAGTATAAACTTACGTGATTTAAATTTTATTCTCGAATTTTACGACTCAAATTTTTAAACTCTTGTCGCCCTTTCAATATAGAAAAAGCTATAATTAGTTACGGTAGTTTTTATTGCAATTTTGCTATTTTATGTGAGGAACACTCACTTTTATCCAATTACAGAGCTCGGTAGCTCCTTAACTTTTGACAGCAGGCCAAATACGAACATGAAGTCTGTGGTTCGTCTCCGTGCGTAATTTAAACATCTTCTGAGACTGGGATGCCATGTACAAAATATTACTCCTTTAAAACATTATTTTGACGTCTTGGATATTTCTTTGACATTCATTTTTAGAGGAGGCAAGGTTGTATACAAATGAAACCGTTTTTCGAAAAATTCACCAAAGTTTGGCTCTTTTGCCTCGACCGTTACCCCGCGTCACAGTTGCACCTAGGGCGAAACAAGGAGACAAAAAGTGGGAGGGAAGTCGAAACGGTCGATCTGAAAATAACTCGAAACTGAATTCATGTAGCGACCTACTGAACCCTTTTTGGTGGCACCCCGCGGGATAAGAACCGGAAACCACCCTCAAAATCGAAATCTGCGACCTCGAAACCCTAGACGTCGGCTTCTATTTCAAATTTCAGTTCTTCACCCTTCTCCCACCACTTCAAAACCTCACTGTGAGGAATGAAAGGGCGTCTGAGGTGGTGTTTCGTGTACTTCGTAGATACGTGGAACTCTTAAGAGTACTACTGAGTAAAATTAATTTTTTTTCTCCAGAATTCAGTGCTTACTATTATTACCCGAGACCCCTAGATAAATAAATTACATTTCAAACTTCACCTCTCCTCAAGATCAGAATAAAACTGTTCGGAGACCCTGAAACTGACTCACTCTAGTGTACAGGGTGTTTGAAAAAGTTTCATCCTGAGTGAGAGAATTTCCTTCATCGTAAGGGGGAAAAAAGGAGTACAACAGAAAAATTACGATTTTTTCTGTGTTAAGTTTGAATGTTGATGCCTCAGTGGAGCTGAAAATAAAGTAAAATGAAACATTCGACGACAGCGATTTGAGAAGCCCTTATTTGGATACTCCGTCTGATTTTCCAAATCAACTTGATTCTAATCCTCCTCTTCTCTAAGCTTCCCTAACAAGGAATCATCTTTGGAACTACAAAAACTTACGCAATACTATTTGAAATGAAGAACCCAAGAAACTATATCGATAGCTTAGTTCGATTCTTCAAATCAAGGTCCAAGTCCATCCTGATCCGAAGTCTTATGACGCAATGAGATATTCCAAATTAACAACCCATTACACAACGCCGATAGTTTATTCAGTACCTTCCCAACTGTTAATATGCTGTCTTTTAGAAGGGGAGGGGGAGTCATCTAACAGATATAAAGATATCTTTTTTGGTCCGGCACCGATTCGACCAAGCGTTCGTGAAATCAAAGGGCTTTCTGCATTGCGACATGGTAGAATGGACTTCGGATTAAAAATGAATGAACAGGAAATTAGAGCGACCCTATTCGACAGGGCTACATTTAGTAACCCACTCAAACAGAAACGGGAGGATTTTCGCGACCGAACCCGAAATATGAACCATTATCTCGATACTATAGATTGCCTCGCTTCCAACAGGTAAAATAATTTTCGAATCAGAGACGCAAAAAAAAAAACCAAAAAAAACACGACTTGGTGGAAAAAGCGGTTGGCTTAAAATAAATCTCCAATTATACCGCTTTCATAATTTTCGAACTTTAAAAACCGAGAGATATCCGGAGGGTATTTGCCGGAGACTTACCGGACTCACGAATAATGAAGCGAATTCGAAAGGTGGAAACGTATTTTCACTTTCGGCTGAATCTGCACTGAAATCTCTATACCAGGTGCGTGTTGCCCGTGCTCCCCTGGGATCGTCCTCAACTCGCGACTCGTCGCCCTAAAATTTACATTTTGCCCTCGAATACAGATATTCTCATCAGCCTATGCAATGTAGGATACCGAGCCAGTAAAATCGATCCAATTCTAATATGTTTCACGCATAATATCAGATTTTACGATACGGAGGCCGTTAATTTCGAACATCAGAATCTACTTCCCAGTCCCAATGGTCAAAAAACAATTCGGCTGATTTTCAGATCGATCGACAAAGGAATATGCTCCTCGTGAGAAAATGAACTGAATTCTGATATTTTCAACTGACCGGCACCCCAGCTGTTGCGAAGAATACTAAGCTGACACTTGATTCGCTTATGTCAGTCCTCTGGCTCCCTGTGCCACCGACTTCGTTTTTCCTCTCTCTTACACCCTAAGCAGAGAGAAAATGACTCCTAAAGAGGTATCAGTATGAGCAACTGTTGACACCGAATAGACATGATGCACCAGCACATCACTCTACCAAGGACCTCAACTCCTATCTAGCACCTGCATGTGGGGGGGGGCTGCATACCAAGGGATACAGTCCGGCGGGAACTGATGCTCGAAGGGGGTTGGCAGAAACTCCAACTGCCTGAGACCTACTCCTTTCCCGTCCAGGCGAACCTATCCATCCACTCCCTTTCCCACACCATAGGCGTAGCCAGCGAGAGGCAAGGGAGACAATCCCCCCCCCGGATTTTGAAAAAAATTATGTTCTAGACCTCACAAGATTATTTTCGAATATTTAAAGCCAACTGAATAAAATTCTCAGAAAATAGGATGTGTTTACAGGCCTAGACGTTAGACAAAGAAAATGTGCGACTAATGTCACACTGATAGCAAAGCAGCGACTTGCACCTGCACAAATTCTAGTTTTTTGCGCCTTCCCCCTGCAAAAAGTTCTAGTTACGCCCATGCCCCACACCCAAACTATCCAAATCCTTCGTCTCCTGCCACAAAGGCAGCGCTAGACGTCCAGAGGTAAAAGGAAAATAGCATAACTAGTTGGTGTTATACCCAAGGACGTCACTGGCTTTGCGGGTGGAAACTGACTTCTTTCAGGGTAGGGATTCACCCGCCAAAGTTATCGGGTCAGTGAAAACTAGTAGCTGAATGAACTCCAGGAGGTCAAATACTTCGATAGCAAGTAGGAATGTAGGGGTGGGGGATAACAGCATGGTTGTATAAAGGCCCGCAGTTAGGTTGAAAGAACTGTTTTAGTTAATGGTATCGCCCTATCAGATTATCAACTACTCTACCATGAGTCAAACAACCCTTCCTTCATCAGAAAAGTTCGATGAACTCATTACACTTCCCGAAATTCAAAGCGTTCTATCAAATATCAAAGTGATAAGAGCATACCGAAGGTCAATGAACCCTCATCTGAAGGTCAACGAACTCGAAAGGTCAACGACATCAGTATTATCATTTTCCCATTACTGGTACAACCTAAATCATCTAGTCCGAGGGTTGTTTTGAAGTTATAGTGGTGGTGTTTCATCCCATGTGGTCACTAGTCACGCGGGATATACCCGGTGACGGGCCTACCATCTTCGCTTCCAAATCAGCTAATTTTGTGGGCAATCCTTCTTTTGTAGTTTTCTGTCACGCCACCACCGCTAACGTGCAGGGAGTCAGCTAGGGGCTTCCATGCGACCAACGCTACCCCGGCATCTATCCCCTTGAATACTATATTTACAGCTCTTTACATAACCCGGATAGCCGGATGTGAAGGAGGCTGACAACTTTAGCGCTTCCCACAGAGTTCATTGCGGGGGAAAACACTCACTCCCTAAGAAGGCTAGATGTTGCTGCCCAGTCAGGTGGTCAGAATCGTAGTTGGGCCAGAAAGGTGGATATCATACTTCTACTGTCCCAGGACTTGTTCTACATTTACAATCCACTAGCCACCACATCAGTTGCATAATTTGCGTGGTATATTGTGTATAGTGTATCAAAGAACACCCCATCCCCCTTACGCCTGACCAAACGTCTGCAGTTCAAATTCATGAACCTGAAATTCTTGTTCTTTGTTTTCGGTACAAGACAAGCATTCACACCAATGGATCAAATTCGACTTCCTACGCACTTTATACACCATTCAGACTGGGAAAATGCTGGAGCTTTGGAATTTGAGCGCCGGCATTTCTAGCACGTAGTAAAATTCACGATCGTACGTCGGTACGGTACACAGTGTTCAGAAAAAAACTATAGGTGGACGAAATTCTGGAACCGAGTGTATGGGGGTTTTTGAATGGTACAAGGGGGCTTCGCCCCCTGGCCGCTTTGCGGCCCAAACCTTCCACCGTCACTTGCTTCGCTCGTGCAGGCCTTACTTGGCGCTTCGCGCCTTGTCCAAGCGCCACAGTCCTCAGTGTTTAGTCTGAAACTTTTGTTCCTGAGTTGAGGTTTGCTTTGTGCTTCTTTTTGCTCCCCCTCCATCAGCGGTCTTCAATCTTCCACCATGAACCCCCTTCCATCCTTTCTTCATCACGAGCCTCTTTCTCCACCACGATCCCCTCGTTGACCATAGTTGCTCTCCGCCTCCACGGTCACACCTCAACAGTCGCAGCCCTCCTCAGCCACAAACTCCTCCCCCACAATGGCCATAATCTCCTACCACAGGCTTCAATGCCCACCCCATGGTCTCTTACCTACGCAGTATCCTCCCTGCGAACCCTTTCCTTCTGCACATTCGGGTAGGCCCTCTCCCCTTGGACTTCCTCCACACCTCTACAATCATTGACCACCACAACCGACCTCCACCACCTGGGCCTTAATCTCTTCACATTGCCCTCTCCCTCGCTCCATGACCTTCTCCATCCACAGCGTCTCCCCCACATGGCACCCTCCGTTCATACCTCCAATCATCACCCAGTCCTCCACCTAGTCTCCCCCGGATCACCCTCTTCCACCCCGAGTGCTCCCCCCATTAGGATCACGTCTTTCGACCACCCCACACCACTATGGCCTTCATTTCTGTTCGCATACCACACCCCCACCAAGACCTCTTCACCCAACTTGGAGATCTTTTATGTTAAAGCCAATTATGTCCTTGAAAGTAGCTGATCTGCCCCTGCAATTTTCCTGATTTTTAGGTAGGCAACCAGCAGTATAGGTAATTATGTCATTATATTATGTCTTTTTATGTCTCATTATGACTGGTATGTCTTAGACGAAGGCCGGGATTTAGATACCAGGCTCCTTGGAGTTTTTTTTTAGGAGGGGGGGGGAGTTTTGGTTTTTAATATATAGAGATGCTGAATTCAATTTTCAAGTTATTTTTACATGAAACCTAAACGGGATGGCCCCAGAGGGGGGCAAATTTCAAGATTTACGAAATTATCGAGTGGGGTACCAAAATGCAGGTTTCATCACCTAATCACATTTGTGATACTATTTTGGTTTCGAAACCAAACGAAGCTCCTCTGGAGGGGGGGGGGGGTAAATTTCAAAATTCACAAAATTATTGAGTAGGATGCATTAGGAATACACTTCTACAATAATCGTGAACACAGAATCATCGTCACAGCACTCCGTTTTTGAAAATCACATGAGATAAAGCGAAATCAGCTTCCGTTTAACTCTGCTCACTTCACAAGGTTCCATAGTGACTGGACCACGGCTGTCTCAGTCGGTATAAATACGAAACCAGGTGCTTTGATGGCTTCAGAATAGAGCCCCTTGACATTTTTTCAATTTATTACAGTTTGTTTTTTTGAATTCTGTTCGCCTAGATTTTTTCTTAGAACACTGTGCGGTACATCGTACCCCCGCAGCATTTCGGCGCAAACTGTACACAGAAAATCAGCGTACGTGGGCGAGGTGTTAAAGTGCTCTCGTATATTTCATCTAACACTCCCCGGGCGCGGCGACGGCACCAGGTGTCCAGAATTTTTTCAGCACTCCGTCGCTACGCACTCCCCCCCCCCCTCTTCCGACCCTCAAAACGAAGTAAATATTCGCGTCGCGTTTCGTTCGAGGGAATAAGCTTCGTCGACCCCGTACGTAACTAGAGTGGACCATGGAGAGCAGCGCAGAGTGGCGCGGTGCGCGGTAAGTGAATTATATACTTCATTCAAGAAGTGGAGAGAGATGGAAAAAATAAACTTTTTTGCGCCGTTTTAGTTGTGCGAATTAGCCGGCAGAAATTCATTAGCCGTTACCTGACCAGCGTTACAATTGTGGCACGAGATACACGAAACAATCGATACAATACTCGAGTTGATTCAAAACCCATTCGTCGGATACAAATGCCGAATCCAGGTACGGTGGCGCAGCTAGCCTAGTGTTCGAGGGAGAGGAGGGTCTGGTCTTGACCAAAAATTGGGAGGGTTATGTCTGGTGGAGCGTGCGGCGATACACGCATGCCAATGTGGCTCTTCAAACTCCGTCCCCGGGACCTCGAAATCTCCCCTTTCGAGTATCGTGTCGTTGACCAGAAGGGACGAGGGTTTAGTTAGAGGGGTAAAAATAGAAAACCCACTGTTTAACAAGAACGTAAAGGTGAATGGTCGAGACCCCCCCCTCTCCCTAAGCCCCTGATCAGGTACAGCTGTTGACCTGTTGACTGCAACAGTGATTTTCGAGCTTCAAAGTGTGATATTCTTGGATCCAAATGAACATTGTAAAGTTATACCGAAGTCTCGATGCGTTGTTCGAGTCGCGTAGAAAGTCGCGAGCTTCGACTCAGTCGAAAAGCAAACTACCCTCAAGAACATGACTTAATGTCCATCAATCGACTGGTCTTGACCCCATCGCCGCAAATACACTCGATTTTGGACCATAGCGAGGATCTATCACCCGATATTTGCTAACAACTATTTGTATCAGATTAATTACATTCAAATAACACATGGATGGTGTGCTCTACAGTCCTATATCCAGTATATCCGTGATCAGGGCACACAGATAAATCGACGAGTACGCATAAGGTTGACCTCAGAGAGGAGGGTATTGATAGAATGTTGTATAATTGTGCGACTTAGAGTTCTTTTGCATGGACGAGAATTCCGGATAATTCTATAAAATCAAGACTTGTAAATTGAATACGAATGGTGTCGGGCTAAAGGGTACAAGTCATATGCAAAATCATACGACTTGTGACCTTTTTCCCGACACCATCCTTATATTTTAACGTTAGTTCAACGATCTGGGGAAAACTGAGCACCTGATGAAGGGGATAGGATCAAAGTTGATCAAGCTAGATAAAAAACAAGGCAACCTATTCGGAGTTAAACCTAAGTTGCATGTGTTGGCAGCACTGTCAGTATGTGAATTGTATTCTCATCACTTTGGGGTGAATAGACGTGAATAGATCACCACAAACTTATAACAATACCCACCAAACGTTTGCCTATGGTAGCGCTACCTTTTCTTCTAACTTGCTCTCAACTCGAGCCCTGGAATCTGCCCTTTCAAGCATTACCTCAGAGACGTCGGGGAGGCTGTCAGGGCTGTCTTAGCCCTCTTCACTTCTAGCCGAAAAACGCAGCGCTACCTACGAGAGGTTTAGAACGCAATTCTTTTTGTACGGGAGCCTCCATCTCCAAAGGAATGACGTATGATAAGCCCACAGCGTATGAGTTTATATGTACAAAAGGCCGAGCCCCTTCACTCACTCACTTTTATTTTTCTCCCGAAACACTGCCTTTTATGAGGTTGTTTTCGTTAGAAATGATTTGAGGTTCATTCAAAACAAGTTTAAAACTCGGTGCGACACACTGTCTTATCTAGTCTTACTAAGAAAATGAAAAGGATGCAAAGCAATAGTAAGTAGTATTTATTTATTTATCCAATTACAGATTGATCATGATCGGAAAGAACTTCATTCTCAGAGTGATAACCATAAACTCTTTTGTCGTCGAGTCGTAAAATCATCTCCTGTCTTTTCGTTGTAAGAATATGGAGCCTTCTTCTTTACTACATAAAACATATATAATGTCCCGTCTCCCCACTCCAAGAAATCGAGAAGCAATGTTAAGATCCCCCCCCCCACTTTCCAAAAATATAACCACTTTGGACGACTCCAAGTTTTAACTGCAACAGGAGTCTCTAGGTATCAGGTGCTGTGAAGAAATTCAACAGCACAATTAGGCCTGGAGCTATTTTAGCCTCAAGTTAGTGTGTTCATAAGTTCATATCCGTATCCCGCACTCTTTTACTAATTTTGTGAAATGATGCTAAAGCCAGTAGTACAAATTTTTCTTCAAGTTCCGTATCCGATGTTGGACACTGTTGATCCTGGGCAAGGTTAGTCGGGGTAGTTTGCTGTTGCTTTCCCAAAAATTTGTTGCGTTCGAGTTTTTATCCTCTGTGCCGAAAAATTTGCAGCCACAGTTCACTTACTAGCTACGTGTTTTACGACTTTTGATAGGCTGCCATGACGTACACACGCACAATATCAGTCTTTCTGATCTGGTGATAACACGCCTTGCAAATTAATGCACCTCAAATAGCACAGAACAGTGATCAAAGGAAGGCAAACAGGCCATGAAGACAAGTTACCAGCCAGAAAACGTCAATGAGCAGTTAGAGAACTGAAACTTGTCATGACTCTAATAAAACTAACAGAGATAGACTCCATAAGTCTATATTGAGACACATTCACACTACATCATATGACTGTAAAGACTCATAAACACAATTTATAGCACGCAAACCAATATGTTGAGACAGTTTAAAACGTATTGAGACCTTTTGAAACTCTTTAAAAACGATTATAACCCATTGAAGACTCTTCAAGACACTGCAGAAACTTGTAGGGACTCTTTAGGTTGCAGTTAGATCTCTCAGAGATTCTATAAGAACTAGTAATCGAGGATTAATCAAAATACTTGAACAAAATGATAAAATTACTTAAGCAGAATGTCTGCAGGATCCGAAAAATAAAAAATATGACTTTTCCATGACCAAAATTGAAAATTTTTTCGAATCTTCGTGCGGGAAGGGTCAGCCTCTCCTCCTTTTAATAGGCTTAAATACATTCTTTCTACGTAAATTTGTTGACATTTCACAAAACACTAGCCTTCATGAAGTGAAACCACTCATATAAACAAATATTCTACATGGGCCTTATTTTCTGGAGAGGGATACAAAATGGACATTCGAAAACTTTTTTTTTGAAATTGCCATCTGAACAACGCCATACGATGATTTCAATTCTAAACATCACCCAAGGACTTGGGCAGGAGGTGTTTGCTTCTTATTATATCTCATCTTTACATTATCGTAAATACAAACAATTTTTTTGTGGTTGTGTATTTCCCACACAATTTTTGATTTATTACGATAAAATGATAGAACATAATCCGAACTTCCAGTTTCAGAAATTAAAATAATAAACAAAAACATGACTTCTTCATGATTGTGAAACATTTCAGAAAAAACAATTTTTTCATAATTTCTATGGCCTCGTTTGAATAAACAAGAATTTTTCGTGACTTTCATGACCTGCAGACACCATAATAAGATGTATTCCTTTTAAAATTCATATGAAAACACAACTGACCAAATACAGCACTTGGCCAGCACAAACAGGTACTTTCATCCATAGTTAATAATAAAAGACTCTTTAGGACTGACTGCCACTTAGTAGTGACTTATCAAGACTCAAATTATTACAATTTACTACTCATTAGAACTTCAAATACTCATCAGGACTCGGGATTTTGTTATCTCGTTAAGACTCCATAAACAATAAGACCTTAGTTGAGACTCGCTGAAACTTTTTCAGGCTCCTTGAAACTGATAAAGGCAAAGAATTGGTAAGGTTTTTCTGAAACTGATTAAACCTCATTAAGACCACAAAAAGATTGATCAAGAAGTTGTATTAACTCATCAAGACTCTGCGAAGTCATCAAGATACCGTTCGGACTCATTAAAACTTTAATTTAAGTTAACACTCATTAAGAATCACTAGGATTAAGTAAAGACTAATTATGTACCGTAAAGAAATGGATGTGAGGAAAGAGGAAGAGAAACCGAAAATCTTCCAACTGAGAAGACCCTAGTTTTGCGAGCAGAGAGAACCAACAAGCTTTTTGAGTTTCTTTACTGATTTAAGAAACAGGCGAAAACATTACAAAAAGTCTTCAAATTTCCGACTGAAAGCCACTGATACCCCAACTAAAGCTAGCCGGCAAATCTTTGGGAGACGGGGGGGACAGAAGTCCATGCTACACCTCTACTTGGTTCCAATGTGCAGTTGGCAGAAAATACATATCACTCTCCGTGGCCGCTCATGTTCAATAGAGAGATTTTAACCATCCTCTTATCGGAAGAAATTATGAACAGCCATCGATAACCACCAAATTATTGGTATCTCAAGTACTTCCTAAGGAAGCAAACACCGATTTGACCAAGATCTGGTGGTTCTGTAACCGCGTCAGTTCGAACGAACAAAGCATTACCATCGCAGAACGGGTTACCACCAGATCAGGAAAATTCGGTACTGTGCGTGTGCAGGTCGTGGACAGCTAACTCAACGAAATGAAAACATATGGCTAGTACGCGAGCTGCGTCTGCACTTTCTTCGGCACAGAGAAGGAAAACTCTAAGGCAACAAACTGTCGCAAACTAACCCGACTAACCCTGTCCAGGGGAGTCGCATATCAAAAACCACGACCGCTAGCGTCCGGCATCGGATGCACCATCTGAAGAAGATACGCGGGTTCAGTCACTTGTCTATTAGATAATACCACGAGAGCCCATGAATTAATATCGAGATCGCACCGTGAAACTTCTGACCAAAAGAGCCATTCACCCGACAAATAGCCGCAATCGAAATTGAAAGAAAAGATTTGAAATCAGCGCGAGAAATGAACTTGCCACCCAAACTTTCAGCCGCTTTGAGACCTCACAAGTAATTTACTTAATGAGGGTCCATATGGATCGAATTCGAATACCCCGATTCGTATCCCGAATTCAAGTACTTTTATATACCATTGAAGTCCGACCCTAATTTTTTTCTTGGATGCTGTACTTCGTCACTGAATTCTCGAAACAAAAGCGAGTTCGGAACCGCAAGAATTTAATTATTCGTAGAATGAAGCCTCCGGTCATTTTTCATTCAGCTTCGAGAACCTGAGACGATGCGAACATCGAACATAAAAGCTAGATCACTACAAGAGGCACGAAAGTTGACTTTGGACCAAATAACGATGTTAGAAACCGGGGTACAAGCTCTGACTTAATTCGCTATGTAATCAAAATACGGTCACGATAGAGTGTATCATTTATCAAAGAACGGGCGCAAAAAGCTAATAAAATTACGATGGGAAACGATAGAGAAGAAAAAAAGAATAGCAATAGCATTTCGAGTTACAATTCCCGATAACGCCGATCATTATATAAAAGTAAAATGTACACGCGGAGGTAAAATTCTCCCTCTGGTGCAGCGAGCGGAAACTTCTTCGCAAAACGAACGAGGTAAGATTTCGGCGAGAAGAAGACTTCCATCTTTTTTTTTCTTTTTTTTTTTTGACAAAAGAATGTAGGTTAACGTAACTTTTCAATATCACAAGCTCCCTCTATGTTGTACGTCTGTAAACGTGCTTTTTATTTAGTGTATGTATGTAAAGGCGAATCAAATCAGCCTTCTCAAGCTTTACAGTGCCGAAGTGCGCGGGGCACGAAAATGAGCAGAATATTCCAACATTGCGGAAACAATTTCGTGCCGGCACCTTCAGCTTGAACTGCGCAGCAAATCTCGTCTTCTTGTTGTTAAAAGCCAGAAAATTTTTCTTTTCTTTTTTCATCGTTATTGATAACACTTGAAATCATCTCATAACACCGTGGATTACGGACAATTACGACAAGTTATTGCATACAACATGAGATCTAAAGTTCATGAAAACATCGATTATAGCTAGTAATAGTTTTCAAAGCAAAACCTCCGACGGCTTTCCCAATTTCGACCATGGCGTTAAATCGATCTACATAGTTAGCATGAATGATCTACTCCCCCTCTTCGCTCTGGGAACAAATGAGTCCGCGAAATACGACCTAGAATGCAGAAACTAAGGTCTTTCAGGGTCAGTATTCTTCTAAAGGCCAAAAAACGAGATTCACAAACGGTACCAATCAGTCCTAATTACCAAATAATCAAGAATCTGTCTTCTCATCAGAGAAGAACCTGAGCCAGAAGCCAAGATATCTCTACTTCCATAAGGCAAAGAGAACAAGATTCTATTTTCAAACTCACAGAGTTGACACGGATTTAATTAATCTGACAGTAATCTTGAACAGGCTGTCATTCTTGAGAGAGTCTGAACGAGTCTTTTGATACGTGCTGACAGGTTTTCATTGTCATTCTTCAGAGTCTTAACGAGTCTTTTGATACGTGTAGTAAACAGACACAGTTCACTGTGTCTTCATGCACGTCAATGAAATCCGAAGTCCTCTAACAGTCCTAAAACTCTTGATGAAGGTTAATGAATGTGAACAGCAATTAGAGGTTTTCACGCAGTGTTAACACAATCTCCATGATTCTTAATGAGTTTCAATTAAGCTCGGACGAGTCTTCGCTGAATTTTAACTAGTCTTCAGAGAGACTTAACAAGTATTAATGCGTCTTAAGAATCCTCACGCATCCCAACAGAATCTTAACGAGTCTCAAAGAAATCTAACATGGTGTTATCCCGTTTTAACTGGTTTTAGCAACTCTTAAAGAGCCCTAACAGAGTCCAAATAGGTCTGGAAAGAATCTTAACAAAGCGTTGAAGAGTTTCAACTGGAACTTACTGCGTCCAAGGCAACTCTAGACAAAATTTTTAAGTGTCTTCAAGAATCTCAACTGTCTCAAAAGAACCTCGATGAGTCGTAGCACAGTCTACACGACTCTTAAGCAGTTATAACAGTCTAGACTAGTTTCAGACCCTTTCAAACAATTCCAAACTTGCTGAAGACCTTTCAAGACTTTTCCAAACTTGTTTAAAACATCGCAAGGTATTTTACAAATTTATTCAGAGTTCTTAAAGATTCTTCCAGACTTGCTTAAGATCATCCCGAACTTCTGCAAGACCTTTCTAGCCACTTTTAACTTGTTCTATCTTCGGTAAGGTTCTTTTTCATTTGTTCAAGTCTTTAGATACCTCGCTGACTCGATAAAGACTCTTTCTGAGTAGTAAGAAACTCTTTAAAATATTTCTAGCGTCTCACAAGCGTGCTTGAGAATAATTTAGACTATTTTGAAGGCTGGCGTCAAACTATTACAGTGTATCGAGAACTCATCAAGACTCTTCTATCTAAACAAGTCCATCTTTTGAAGATTTCCAGATGTAAGTCTATACCAGGCCTGTTGAGAAATCTTACGTTTCTTCCAGTCTTGATTAAGGTTTATTAACACTCCTTCGGATTGATTTTAGACTTCTCAGGACTCTATCAACCCAGATTAAACTAATTAAGACTTCTTTAGATGTACGCAAGATTTTATGAGGCGCTTGTAGGCTCTTCCAAAGTTATTTAAGTTCTAACAAGATCTTAACAAGTATTGACGGGTTTTACCTGAGCTCAAATGAACATCAACACAGTCTTGTTAGTCTTTATGCATCTCAACGGGATCGCAACTCTGACCCTGGCTTACATTAGTTCTGAATGAATGTCTCGAATCGTTTCAACTGGAACTTACTGCGTCCTAATGCATCCAGAAGAAGTTTTAACACGTCTTGAAGAGTCTCGACGATCTTAATCGAACCGTAAGGAGTCATGAAGATTCTTAAGACTCTTACCGTGCATTCATACTTTTTTATATGAAATGCACATACGGTAAATTTCACCAATATCATTTTCTTTTCCTTCGAAGCTCAAAATGATTGGTAAAGAACATTTTCCATGATATCTAGAAGTTTTTTAGTCGCTAAATTCATTTTTGAGATCAATTCAGCCTCAACTCCTCCTTTTTGGGCTTCACATATCTACAAGCGAGCTGGGTACTTAGTAAAGCCAAATTCAACATTTTATAAGTTAGTAGAAAATGGAGTTTTGTGGGTCGATGAATTCATTTTTGAGGTTTTTCGAGTCGTAACACCTCTCTTTTGAGTTCCACAAAGAGGCTAGCACTTACTCCAACTTCAACATTCTATGTGCGTTTTTCACGTCGCTGAATTCATTTTAGAGGTAAATTCAGAGGTCGGAACTGTTAATCACTCAAAACAGTTTTGTAATATTTTACAAAGATTCTCCGAGGAAAAAAAACCTGGATACTTACATACTCACACTACCAGATGCAATACATTATTTGAATTGTAGGTAGGCTGAAACTCATTTAGGAGTCTCATGGTTACCACTATCACAAATTCTCCCACCACATCTTCCAACTTCTTACATTCTACCACCACATCCTTCGTATCTTCAACCCTGTCGAAAGGCAGGGTGGAAAGGGGGGAAATATCCCGGGCCCGGACTTTTAGGAGGGCCCGATATTTTTAAAAGTCCTGAATTTCAACGCTTTACGGCTACTTCATACTGTACATCAAATCAGCAATCACTCCTTACATCATGAAAGAAACCTCTTATCTCGTCGCTTATAATTTTTTCCCATATGACAAAAAAAAAAAAAAATGAACTGGAAGGAGGGGAAATCCCCCGGCCCTCTTTTTCTCTCTATGGGGCTGCGTCTCTTCATGCTGTTTCCATTTCAATTTCCTCTTCTAATTCTCCCACCGCATCCTTCGGCTTCTTTCCAGGTTGTATCCGTTTCGACTGCACCTCCCGGTCTTTTTCCTCTTTATGAGCACCTTGACATCGGCTGTACACTGGTGCGGGAGTTGCCAGACAACCGGTCCTCCATTATTATTCCATGATTCTAAATCTAAACTGTGCCTCTCTCATTCAATCCAACGCTGGCCGCATACGTGTTCAACTTCGGCGTTTTCACTTGGCTTCTCTACAAGCTACAAGCTAACAAGCTAGCATTTAAATTACATTGCGTAAATACTACAAGCTACAAGTTGGAATATTTGAACTTGTAGCTTGTTAGCTTTACGCAATGTAATTTAAAAGATAGCTTGTTAGCTTGTAGCGTGAGAAGCCAAGTGAAAACGCCGTTAACGTTTGGTTTGGTTACTGATTTTTCTACCCGCGCGACTGTGATGCTGTCTGGGTCCCTACACCATTTGCAGCTACCTAAGCTGCAAACACTGCTGTCAAACCACCCCTTAATGTGGCGGCACCTTTGTTCATATTTTGTTTATCTAGTCTGGCGACACCTTTTTTCTGTTGTTATCAAATTTCTGTATTCGTTTATTCGTTATTCGCATTTCTTACCGTTCGATGTTAAATAAAAAGTTAAATTCAATTTTCGCTAAATTCCTCCTAAAAGTGAAGCAAAACGGTTAAACAACTGCAATTCCCAAATTTTTCTGTCTCGACTACAGTTCCAGCAGCAAATCCTACATCTACCTCATTGCCACTCTCTCGAACCGACCCTCTAATGACACTGATGTTGAGGTACCCTCTACCTGAAGGAGATCCATTATTGTGTAATGTAAGCTGCAAAAGATGAAGCCTCTTCATTTTTCCATTTGCATAACAAATTTAAAATCTTACAAGTATCCGGCAAGACGTAAAAGCCTTTTGAAGGGGTAACATTTGATTTTGCATCCTGAATTTGATTTCAGTAAGTACCAAACCTCCGTTGGAATTGCGGAACCCATAAAATACGGGTTAGAGCTGAAACTACCTCAAAAATGAACCCAGTGGCTCAAAAAAACATAAACTCAATGTATAAAATGTGAATTGTCATTAGATTATTTTGTGGGAGAGAAGAACGCACTGGGGTAGAGAATGAGTAACGGTAGGGTGAGATGGGTTTTTAGTAACAGTTCCGTATTTCATGTATACAAGCACTATTATACATTATTTGCAGCAATTTTCTTCTTTATTGGATTTCATCACTAAAATAGGGGAGTTCTCAAAATCTCCTGTATTGCGGAACAATACCTCACTCATGCCGGATAATTCCGTGTTAATAGATAGCCTGGTCTGTCTCTATACACAACAGAACCAAATAAGCATTGTACAGGTCAACAACTGTTGATATTCATGAAGCGGTGAATTTCGGCGTGTGAACTCAAGGGTTCATGTCCTGGAAAGCTGTAACAATGTCTAGTACAGTTGAATCCATGTCAGTCAGTGGTGAAAAAGTTCTACAGATTTAACAAGGATCTCAATACAGTCTCAACGAGTCATGACGAGTTTTAACTAAGCTAAAACGAATCTTAACACAGTCTTATGAGTCTTCAAGCATCCCAACGTAATAACAACCCTGGTCTTTGCTCCAAACAGGTCCGAAAGAATCTTCACTGACATTTACAGCGACCTAATGCATCTAGATTACGTCTCAATGTGCCTTAGTCTCAGCTGTCTTAATCAAAACTTAATGAGTCTTGAATCTGAACTAGTCCTAAGATGAGTCGAAGTCGAACCTATGTCAGTGAATTCTAAAAATTCTTCAAGGGTCCTAAAGGGGTTACAATGAGTCTCGATGAGCTTTAACTGAGTCCGAGTGAGCCGTAACACAGTCTCAAGAGTCTTAATGCATCTGAACGGAGTTTCAAGCCTAGTATTTGCTCGCCGTCCTTTTTCGGAGAGAAATTCTGAAATCCGAGATACTCAGGCAGACATACAGTAACGCGTAGATCAAATCTACTACTCATATGGCAGAACACAGACAGACCAACAGATACGAGTAAACGGGCAAGCCGACCCAATTCAAATTATTGTTCTTCTATCCAAGCAGCATCGAAATTAGTCGAGAAGATCCTTCGATTTCGAACCAGCCACGGATCAGGTCTTCCGCGTTTCAGAGCAAATTGGTTTCGCAGCCACATATTACGATGAATTTCCCCGCCTCCAGAAACACGCGGGAAACAGAAAACAAAAAGGCACAATATAAGACCCCTCACCGTTGAAGAACACAGAACTTCTCATGCTTGATGAACTGACGAAATGAAATGGATCTGCGGTCTTTACATAATAATAAAAGCTCGACGATGAGCCTTAATATCGATTCGACCGGCTGTACACAAACGAAAACCCGAAAAGGTAGATAATGCCCGACAGCCCGAGTGGCAGAGCCATGGCGAAGCGATATAAGAGACGTATGCTGGCGACCTTGAAGTCGTATATAAGCCCAAATCCCGCTAACAGCGCGTGTTGCTGAATTCGGCCGAGCTTTATCTGCGGATAAATTCGCCCTCGCCCGTGTAATATCGTTCAATAATCCGGCCAAAGCTGTCGGCAGGGATCCACTGCTACGCGAAACATGCAAATTAATTCTCATCCAGCCTTCGAGCTGAACCTGTCAGCCGAAGACAAGGATCGTGTCTCAAAACTGTTCACTGGATTCTTACACCGGCCGAAGTAGCTTAACTAATAAACTAAGTAGGATGTAAGAGGTGGTTTTGTACGACCATTGGGAGGGGTGGCTCGCTAGTAGGTTACTTCGCAGCCCAACTTATCGACTTCCATTTCACTGAAATCGAACCAAATTCAGTCGACAGTGATTACATTTGACCAAATGCAACCTAAACCAAGCATGACCAAAGACCATTTGAGGTAGTCAAAACAGACCAAAATTGACAAAATATGACAAATCCTACCAAGAATGGCCAAAACGGGGCAAAAAGCAAGCTGAACTCAACATACGACTAGAAATTAATAAATCGGGTTACCAGTACAACTCACCAAATTTGACCCAACAATGGAGTAAAATGACTAAATTCGTTCATTAAATAAACCTGACTGAAGAACTAGAATAACCAAATCCGACCAAAAATGACCAAATCTGACCACATATAACCCAAATCTAGCGTACCAAAGACAATCAGTTTTCACCAAAATCAACCAAAAACGACTAAATCTTATTCGATCACAACTGACCGACAACGACGAAAACCGATAACGGAAAGAACAAATTTGACTGACCAAACATGATCAAAGACGACAAAGGACAAACAAGTCTACCAAAACTGACCAAAAACAATCGAATTTGACTAAAACCAACTAACTGCGACCAAAATACGTCTTCTGGACACAACAAATCAAAAGCGACTAAACAATTAAATCATCCCACTTGTGAGCCCGATTAACCAAAAAAACGACCGCTATCATTCAGAAACCACCAAAACCAAAATAGATTGAAAAAAACTAACTGCGACGAGAACCATGCATGACCAAGTAAGGGTAAATTTCGGTCTAAATAAATACACCCCGTGTAAAGTCGAATTTTACGCGCCTGTTCGCTTCATTTCCCTCCGCTTTCACCCGCTTGTATGCATGACTGGTTCGCATGGAGAACCTACTGGAGGGCGAGAAACGCATCCCTTGTGCCAAGGTCCTCGCGAGCTCATGCCTCGTGGAATCTAGTGAATGACGGTGGCAAAATCCTGTTAGTGGAGATCGACTTGTACATACCTAATCCGTATTTCGGTATTGTTGTCGAATTAGTTGTGGTGTGTTGGTGAAAAACGCCAATTTAAGGTGTTTTGCTTACTGAGTACACATGTTCTTATGGCTTTCTAAACTGCTTTTATATTCACGCTTGCTCGCTTTACTATCTCGCCGGCGGGAGCGTATCTGATGCCCTAGGCTCTCCACTGTGCGGGTAGACGTTACCTTACCCAGGTGACAATGTGGATCCGGCTGTGGTCCAGGTATTCGGTCGAGTCTCCGGACAGCACACTGAGCTTGCCGCACAGCTTCAGGGCCGGGACTACCAAGGTACTAGGCATTCGTGCGGGCTAGGTGTTGACCCCCTGGTATGTTGGTGTTAGTCGGATACTGGGCCAAAGAATACGATCGCTTTAATGCTTTGCTATGTTATTAGTTTTGGGCTATGGTGCAGTAGTGTTTTGTGCCCGTATTCAAAAGTGATTTTCAACTCTGTTATAGGTACCTATCCAGAGCAGTGCCCGTCCAGCTATCCATCCGCCAGTACTCCGTCCTCTGTAAATATGTAGTTATGGTATCCTGACTTAATGATATTTTTGTACAGGGAAATTCAACGTACCCCTGGCCACGATGCGTGTTTCAAAGTTTCTAATTCTCAACTTCTTTCTCGTTTTTCTCTTTCACGTGACTTTTTTTTCTTTTTTCTTTTATTTTTTACTCAAGAATGATCAAAAACAATTAATTTGGAACAAATCAGACCCAAAATAAACGTATTGTCATGAAATACGCCTACAAACGATGAAATCCAGCCAAGAAGTACGAAGAAACAATACTCAAACACGGATCCAGACAGTCGTCAATCACTGACCCCCCCCCTTCACCCTCTAAAACTGTAGGTCCGTTTTTCTCAAGAAAACTGATTCCTTTCCTTTTTCTTCGACCGCTTTTTCTCGCCGCAGTGCTTTCGTTTGTTTACTTCCCTCTTGCCTTCATTTTTTGGATGTTCGCTTCTCGCCAAATGGCGGACCTCTTTTAAGGTAAATCTCGTCCCATCCCGCATGTAGACCACAATCACAGGATTGCGAACAACATGAACCGGTATTTTATTTACACATGGGTGAATAAATCAGAAGAATTTCGTTCGAATTCAATGGAACAAACCCTTCGCAGCGGTAATTAATTTTCTGACAGGAAAAAAAAATATAGAAGGATCCCCTTATTCCATAAGGTCTCACCGAGTTTTCCATCAATCAACTAACGATCGTTGAGAGCATAGTTCCCACTCGGGCAGGCGGCTTTCTCAATACCATCCACGGTACTAGTGAGATATTTTTGGGTAAATACATAAAAATTTGCGCTCAACGAACAGTATGGTCACCGATGTAAGAAATTAGATCGATTAGCGTCTCAGTTTGCAAAATAAACGAATTACCCTCGGGCTGGTGCAAAATGGGAAAAGAAGTTCAAGTAGTGCGAATCTTCCAACTGTGGAAAAATTCTATTAGTGTATTTTAATTCTGATTATATAATGTGGGGAAGAACTGTAAGAGGACCTGAAAAGTTGAGAAAACTGAATCCAATAGAAGGGCGGGGAGTTTGCAGGATACTATAGTAGCGAAAAAGCGATACGTATACTCAAAGAATGTGGATATTTTCAAAAACTGGCCTTTGAAAACTGTAAAATTCTCTGCTGTGGACAGGCGCTCAAGTGTTGTTCATTGCTACAGAAAATTAGAATTTCTTATGAAAAAGGAACAAGTAGATAACCCATACTAATGACACGTACATAGGTATATTTTCTGAAAATCAGTTCTCAAGTTTTGGTGAAGAATTTCACAGAATATCATTTCCTGCAATACACAGGCAAGTTTCCCTCGGAAAGCAAAAAAAAAGGTATCAAAGCATTCGGACAAACGCGGGTAAATGCGACTATCTCTCAAGGAAGGCGGCTAGTGACTAAAATATATTCCAGTTTTTTTAGAAGAACTAGTTTGAAACTTTAGCAACACTGGCTGCACAACACGCTTGCATCACCACTGTGTTCATCACACCGTGACCATCAATGTTGCGCGGCCAACAAACCCAGTTGCAATGCTACCACAGTGCACACAGTGTTGCTCAAGGTTCGAACTTATTATTCTCATCAAATCAATATGTTCACTAACTGTGTTCCTTCAGAGCAGCTCACATAACGCGTTTTCAAAATCATGCTATTTATCACGTGCTGACGGATTTCCACATGATAGCACAGGGTATATACTAGAATATTAGTAAGTTAAAAAAAAGACGACTTCAAACGGCCTTTATTCATTTTTTTGTTAGCAGCCTCAAAAAATGTTTGCTGGCTACAATCGTTTACTACTTTTCTGTTGCTTCCTTCCTTTATGTTGCATTTAAAACATCACTTCTATTCTCTCTTTCTATGTACAGTGGAACCTCCATAAGTCGAAACTGAAGTGAAAGCAATTTAATTTCGTCTTACACAGTCTTTTGAGTTAAATAGTTTCGAGTTAGAGGACAATGTATTTTTAAATTTTCGAGTTACAAAGTTTTTTCCCTCTTCCTCATACAGTCCTGCGTTAACATGAAGCGAAGATGTATACCTGTTTATTTTTGACATCATTTTTGGAGTTATACAGTTTAATTTTACGGCAACGGTCGACTTATAGAGTCTTTTCCACGTCATGTTTCGAGTCGTAGAGTCTAATGTATGACAACGGTCGACTTATAAAGTCTCCTCCTTCATTTCGAGTTATGACTACAACATTTTGACTTAATCAGTCTAATCTTACATTGAGTGATATGAGAGTTTCAAGAGAAATCAGTTTTAGTTTGCTTTACACAGTTTTTCAAGTTATATAGTTTCGACTTATGGAGGTTTCACTGTATTTCATTCATACTTGCTGACTACTCATTAGCTGACGTCTGTGCAATAAGCTTAAGTTGCTATGTTATTTTGGCAGTTCTTCCCAATTATTTAATAAAATAAAACTTTTTTTCGATGACCTACAGCCAAAAAAGGTGACTTTAGATGATTTAGATGACCTCTTTTCAAATCAGATGACTTTGATTATCGGTAGACACCAGCAGCTTTTTGAGAGCAAATTTTTTTGAAATTTCTGTTCTGAGAAACTGTTTATTGTTGTCCAATTAAACACAACTTCTACCCCCTTCCCTCATCCATACACACAATGAAAAAGACTACCCAACTTTTTTTGTCTTTCTTCTTAAATTTAAAAGTTATTATTATTTTTTTAAAGGAAAATTCCAACGGGCCAATATTGAGCTCAACAGTTATGTACTAGTTTTCTGTAGCCGTGTACCACCCCTAAAGATGTTTCCACCCAAAATTTGCGGTGCTGACATACAGCCTCTCCTCATTATAAAGCTCCGATGAGCACACAGAATTCGAGGTTAACTAGAACCGTGCAAAATAAGCACAAAAATATGATGCTACTAACGATCCTGAAACCTAGTTTGGGATGACACCACTTTCTTGAAATCCAATTTAGAAGAGACGAGTATTGTAATTAAGCCTTTCCTCTCCAAATTTCACGGGGAAAGGGGGCTAGCGACATAAACGTTACAAGTGTGGGTAGGAAATATGAGACAAACATGATCCATACATAACAGCATCCTTCCAGAGTCGGCTTAAAGTGTCTCTTATTATCTTTTAGTATCCGTGGGAGCTTTGTGAAGTCATCGGACCTTCTTTCCCTCATTTCAGGGGAACCTCATTATTCCTCATCATTTTCAAGCCGAAATTATTGAATGAGATGTTCGCGGTCTCCGTGGGAGGATTAAAGAATGTTTTTCGTCTCGCTCTCACATTTACCGCACAGAAGCTGGAATTTAGCACCAGAGCCGAGAGCAAAATTGATGGCAGTCACATTCAGTCGTGTTTCGGCACAGAACTTCGCGTTTTGGCACAAACAAAACGCAGAAATCGGTGCGTGTGTTTCAATTAGAATGCTAATCGTGCCAGTCGTCGCTTATAATTCTGTTCGCCGTACATTTCCCTTTTTTGCAGCACAGCTTTCGCCAAGTTCGGAAAATTCTGAAACACGTTTACATTTCCCCGGCACGAGGTTATAATTGCGAAAACGCTGCAAAAAGAAATTCGCCGGCAACTTTATATAGAAGAGAAGGTATACCACTTTCTTTTTTCTTTCCTTTTTCTCTGCCTCGCTTCCACGAAACTGAATTTTTCTGATGAAAGTTATCATCTTAGATGCTATTTTCTCCCCGTTCGCAAACTTTGGCGTAGTCGCGAAAATAAAATATATAAAAATTTTACCCGAATGAAGCGTATCTGGATTTTATTATCCGTAGTTTAGAAATGAGAATATTTTCGAAATACTCGACTCGTTGTTCGTCGTATACACGAATGTAGATATTTTTCGCGCAGTCTGCGAACTCGGAATTACGTTTCAAAACATAAAAACTTACACGACTGTAATTCGTGCTATTTTGTTTCACTCGAGCTAATACAAAATATTCCAAAAGCGTGAAGTGATTTCGGTGGAGGTCTGGCGATGATATCAGCAATCACGGCTGAGCAGGTACACAGACCTAAACAGATGCACCGAATGGAGGATGGGCGACTTCGACAAGTTCTAATGGGAGAAATCGGATCTCAGTTGGTAGAGTTCAAGAGGTAACTTCTTTTGGCGATCAAATCTCATAAAGCGATGACGATGAGAAAACTGCCCCACAAGCTGTGGTCATGAATATAACATAGATACGCCTCTCAGACTCAACTTTAGCTCATTCTTAAGAATTTGAAATTACTTTGCTCATGCATTTCTGGCACTAAAATAAATCGAGAGGCAAAACGAACAATACTAGGTAACTGAGCAATTCACCAAGTTTTACGGAACATTCCACGTCAAGTTATGGAAGAAAAACAATTTTGCAACTTTCTAACATCGTTTTCGTACAAAAATGAAGTAAAACCAAAACACGATTACCCACGAGACCAGAATACCTACCTACAAATAAGGTGAAAGACATTTATGTACTTACATTAGGGTAGAGTAAGACGTTGTTTTCATTTCCTTTATTCATTTGTGAGGCATTCTGTGAAAAGGTGACATACGTCGAAGAACTTATTCTTCAGTTTTTGGTAGAATCAGATAGAGCACAAATGCGCCTGCATTTCAAATAAATTAAGTCTCTATCTTCAATATTAACTCAAGTAAAAGCAGCTGAAGTTTTAGCTCCTGTACACTATAGTCAGGTGATGGATCTAGAGGCAGTTTTCGCTGAAATCTGAAAAACGAAATTTCTCACTTGAAAATCCATTTTGTGTTGTAGGCCAAAATTCACTTTTCCAACGTATGATATCTTTTCACAGAGCACCTCTCTGTTTAAAAAAAAAATTTCTAACATTAGCTAAGATTTCGTGAAGTTCTTTGTGTGAAACGACAGTGGGCCAAATTTCAATAAAAAATGTTAAAATCTACTGGTTAACCTAGAAGCATCTAATTTTGGGGACTAGCACGTGCATTAAAGTGTCTGGGCTTGAAGAAGAAAATTGGGCATCTCAACTTCGCACCGGATTTAAGAATTTCACTACAACCACTTTTCCACCACCAGGTGATTTTCAAGGCTTACCAGCGAGATCATTGAAGAAATTCTGGAAAACCCGAAAGATTTGACATAGAATAGAACCTACAGATAACACACAACTTTTGCAAAATGACTTGTGTATGTTATCAATCTGGAGCATCGAAAACAAGTTACCACTAAAAATAAAAAGACGTATTAAAGCTAAATTCACGACACTGACGACTCTTATGACGACTGCCTATCACATAAAAACTGGATATTCACCAAGTAGAGACAAAGTCAGAGATTTAAAGGTGATAATGAACTGGAAATTATATTTTTCGAAGTCAAGTCGTTAATAAGTGTAGTAGAAGGAAACGGATACTAAGACACGAGACAGTCGAAACATTTTTAGAATTCAGAAACGATCAAAGTCATATCATTTAGCAAGATCCCATCTCGAGTCAGCAGCAACAGTGTAAAATTCAACAACAGCTAAACTGAATAAAGAAATTAGAAAGGTGCAAAAAGGTCTCCTGAATTTTCTATACTACGGATTTTCAATATCATGACAAAACAATACGGTATTCTGAATTTGTCAAAGTGTACGAAATGGAAACTCTCGATAACAAAAGCGCACCTTCACTTCTATGGTTTAATGATTTCCTAAATGGAAAAATAGAAGCCCTTCGCTGTTAGGGAAAATTATTATTCTCGTTCCTTCAAGGTTGAGTCGTAGAAAACAGCTCCTTAGCACAGCCCTATAAAAATCAATTTTCAAAATTACCTGAATTATGAAACTGGAAAATGAAGTCCTGATATAGACTAAAAACATTAATTTAAATCAGAACTTATAAGAGTACTTGCAAGAATAATTTGTCCACATTCAGCCACCGACGGATTCTTCTCTGACTCCACGCACACACCGCCTCCTTCCTCTCATTATTTTCGGGTTTTCTTTTTTCTTCCTGAATTTCATGTTCATTGTCTTTATTATCCTCTTAAAACCACCCTTATCACTGGCCTTCCAGGCCGAGGTAAAAGGGCTGTATGAATAAACAAATAAGTAATAATTAATAAAATCCGGCAATCATCTCATTGCGAAAAAATAGTTCCAGTAACTTTTTTTTTGAGGGGGGGGGGGGTCAAACGTTAAAATTGTATAAATTTTTCTCATCTCATACATTCTTTCAAAAGATTCAAAGCACTTGGGTAAACTAACAGAAGTCGCAAATTGAATAGAATTTCAACTTTGAGACCTATACGACGTCAAAGAGAACCCTCTGCTGGTTGCACCCCAGTATATACGTAACTTATATATTAGGGTGGACCAAAATATGATCATTTTTCAAACGTGTTTCGCTCTCAGTACCTCCACAAAAAAGAGGGGTTGAAGCCTCTCGAAAAATTTTCAAACTTCACGATAAAACTCTTACAGAACATACTGGAATATTTGAGGCATTTGTAAACAGTTTTTCTCAAAACTATTCCCAACTAAGTAAATCCCCACTTCAATCAATAAATGATTATAGCTTTCATAATATCACCGAGAACCTTATTTCTGAAAAGGAAATTTTGAATATTCCTGAAAAAATGCCACCAAAAAGAGTACTTGGTCCAGATGGAGTTCCACCATGCTGTGAACTACTGGCCATGATTATTACAAAAGAAATATTTTCGGATATCTGGAAGGTTTCAAGGTAGTCCTAATACCCAAAACAAAAGACACAATATTTCTTCGCACAGGCCTATAACTATCCCTTCAACATCAACTAGGATTTTCGAAACAATCTTATACGATAGGGTTTCTATATTCAGGTAAAACATAACCTCTGTAATTAACAACATGGCTTCATAGCTGGAAGGAGCGCGGTCACCAATTTAAGTAACTATTATGATACGTAGCAAAAAGTATTGATATGGGTACCCAGACAGACGTTATTTATACTGATTTCCATCATAATCTACTATTGGCTAAACTGAAATTATGTGTTTTTTCTCAGAACTAGTTGCACTTATACAATCGTATCTTCACAATAGAATAAAAACTGTCAACTTATTTATAAACGATTTACCTGCAAAATGAAGGTCGTCACAAGCACTACTATATGCTGATGATCTGGAATTGTTCAAACGAAACAGTAGTGAAAATGATGCAATGAAACTACAAGACGACCTGAATATACAACATAAATTGCTGGTGCATACAAAACAACAATTTGCCACTGAACTTGGACAAATGCTAACAATTAAACTTCATGAATAAAGGGCAGCTGGTAACTTTTTGTCACTCAATTAGGGGCACTCTAGATATATTAAGTCAGGGATCAGGGACTTAAAATATTTTCTGACTATAAGCTGATCTTTGTTCCCTATCTTAATCAAATTATTGGGAAGCGCTAACCAAAAGTACTTATGTTGGTAGCCCTGCTTCCACAATGTGGGATAATTTAACTTGTTCATATAAAAAAGTGTAAAAGGACTGATCTTTGAACGCCTCTGGCGTGTTATAAAAATCGTTTTCGAAAGAAAGTTGTTTGAAATAATTTCGCCGACAGCACTGAGCTACCAGGACAAAAAAATTACCTCTATGGACATTTTTTCAACGCAATTACGTGAAATTGAGAATCGTGATTTTTGATGTAGAAGAATAGGGACGCTGAAATAATCCCCCAGACGTTTCCAATGTGTTGAGCGTTACTTAGTTTGTGTTAGTGTGTTACACTAGCGCTACCTAGACAATGCTGACTTCCCAATTAAAAAGGCGGAAGTCCCTACCAAGCTTTATATTATACAGAAACTCTCAATCTTCGTCAAACCCAGAAACGTTTCTGACTCTCTACTTTTCATTAGATCAAATTTGTAATTTGGAGCAATAATATGACAAGCTGCTACAAAAAAACTGACCATATTCGTTGAGATAATTTAAGACAAATTACTACATCTTATATGAAAAACAATTTTAATATCATCCCAGTGAGCTAACCTATAGTGAACACCAAGGGTAAAGAATCAAACCTTACATTTGCCATTTTACCTCCAAGGCGTAAACAGGCAAAATACTGTACACGGGTGCAGGAATATCTTCGCTGCACCTGTGAATGTGCGATATGTATAACATACTCCATGTTTACAGGCGCAGCAGAGATATTCCTGCACCCGTGTACAGTATTTTGCCTATTTGCCTCCTTGAAGTAAAATGGCAACTGTGAGTTTTGATTCTTTCCCCTTCATATTACTTGAGGGCTACCAAATACAATTGTTAGAAACACGTCGAAATGTGGCAATGGTTATTTTCATTTATCATTTGTTAACTTCTCACATCGTCGACTCGAACCTACTTCATAAAATCCCATTAAATGTCTCAAGTTCAGCTCCTAAAAATCCGGGCCCTGATCGTTACGGTATTGCTGAAAAAGAATATTTCGTTGTTATAATCTTTAACAATGAACGTAATTAATGATAATTAATTAAAGTTCACGTAATTGCATAATAATGGTTTCAATTTCCATACAATTAATTTTTCTCAGCCGTACAAATGATTCAAGTGCCAGAAAGAAAATATGCGAGGTACAGATAAACGTAGTAAGTACAATGTTCTCTCGTGCCGAAAGTGTTAAGTGTTCTCAATTTTTTCTCTCAGCAACCATAGGGCGCGTTGTATTGAACTTTCAGAAAATATATTCCCCTCGAAATGTTATTAAATATTGCTTCATTTATTCCCCATTTTCCATTCGTCTCAAATAACATTGTTCCTGCCCAAAAAGGGTTATAAACTGACGAAATTTTCAAAACATTCTCCTGATCTTCTTCACTTTTGTTAGTTAACATAAGTGTCCATGAGGCCATCAATATCTTAACTACTCCTCATCTCCAAATAGGGCTCGCCTGTGGGTAGGGGGTGGTAAAATATTGTCCAACATAAATAAATAAACTGTACTCATTTCATGACCACATCAGCTTACTAGCTTCAGAGGCAGCTTTACCATTGTTTCTGTTCAACGAATATTTTTCAAAATATTAAGCCGGCGCCGAAATATATGTACACTAGAGACTCGAAGTAACGAAAAGAAAACTGTGTTTACGACGTATTTCTGTACACTTTTCCTTATTCGCTGAAGAATATTAATATTCGCCCTCGGGAAAAGGGTAGCTATGAAAGTATCTATCAATTCGGCCAATGAACCGAATGGAATTTTCCGGTCGCGTATAATTGTCTCCCGTTTATTCCCCTTATTTTGCAAATAATCTTGTCTCCTGTCCGTTATTATTTTTCCAATTAGGTCCGTAATGAAGTTGAGTAAGAAGACGGTGCGACAGAGAACGAGAAAAAGCGACACCGAGGTCGTGTTAACGAACGAGCTGGTACAGGAAGCCGAATTTACCAACGAAAGGAAACAATAGAGGGACACAATTTTTGCGAGACATAAAAATGACCATCCCCAGATGTCGAGTAACGCACGTATACGTGAAATGGAATCGCGAGTTCCATAACTCTCGAATTTTCGTGTGACCGAACTCGGAAGTGGGATTGGCGAAGTTCTTGTGCGGAAGAAAAGACTGGCAGGCACGAAATAACGAGAAAAAAGAGAGAAAAGGTCTCGTGTCCTGAGACCAAAGTGTTTCCCTCACACTTTCAGCGTAAGGCGTAGATATTATTCGGCTTTAGCAAAATACGTTTTCAATCGCAAAATAACTGCTCCTGTCATGTGAAAAAAAAAAAAAAAAAAAAGAAATCGGAGCTGCAGACCATTGGGCCCGTTGACACATTTTGTGCTTCGAAATCTGTACATGAAGACGGCAATTTAATTGTTCGATAGAATAGGTTCCGCACGTTTTGAGACAGTTGATCTAAGCGATACTGGCGGTGGGTACTGACATCTTACATGGAGGTAGCGACTGGAGACACGATGTAGGTAGCAACTAAAGACAAGAGTATTACGGTCACCCTCTCATCTCCAATGTACATTTTCGTATAAATCGATCTGCCTGGCTACTTTTTGTACAGCATGATGAGAGCGTCTAAGAAACGTCATTTGTCATCTTCATACCTGTACTTTCTTTACGTGATCTTTTCTACACCACACTTGTCATATTATTCTTCTGACTCATAATTCATTTTCTCCCTCGATCAGCCAGGCAGGACATCCGCTTATTTCAGTTATAGTTTATACGTTTTCAGCTCTCGGAGTGAGACTTACTTTTACTATCAATCGATACACGCGCCGCTCCGGTGGGGAATACACTCTTTTCTTGCAAAACTCGAAAAACCTGCACACCCCAAGAGGCCAAGTCAGTCGCCCACTCTGCAGTAATGTACATTTAGTATATCCTCCGAACAGTTTCCCGAAATTTGTATCTAAAAACAAGTATAATAGAATAAAACATTCTGAGGCTTCTCGACTCTTCCTGGCGCTTCTAGACTTTGTTCCATTTGAGAGAAACCGTTTATCGTTAACTGGGGTAATATCAGCGATATCTTCTGTAGGAGCGCTAGTATCGTTATCAATGAACAAGTCATGAGTGGTCGATATTACCACCGGTGTCCGATATTATCCCACTCGAAAACCCCGCACACCCTAAGAGGTCAAGTTTATCCCTCTCTTTCCAGTAATCCAGATTCAATGCACCCATTGAACAGTTTCCAAAATTTGTATACAAAAAAAAGTATAAAAGAATGAAACATTCAGACGTTTCTCGACTCTTACAGTTTACGTGTGATTCCGATTTACATATCAATGGTCGCCTGTTATAGAAAGTGAGCACTGCTCAATAGTTCAGTGTGCCGTTATGAGACAGTGCGAAGGAACATGAGTTCTAGTCGCTGAAATTTTAGTTTTTTTAATAATATTATTTTTATTTGATAATTCTGTTTCTCAATAGTATTAAAAGTTTGGTTACCTCCACTTTTTGTTGAAAGAATTTTGAATTCTTCTCAATAGTTACTTCGTTTGCCTCTCATCAGTCTCTTATCGAATGGTTTCTACTGTCGGGGACAGTCTCCCCCTACCGAGCCGCGTTTTTTGAGAGACCATTTCTTTCTGTATTAGTTATTTCAAGTCCAATAGCAGACTACGAAATCCATGAGTAGATATAAATTCGAAGTAACACGCGATGAATGGAAAAGTAATTCGAACGTGAAAATTGTGGGATATTGCGTCAATGTGTCAGAGTTATGTCACCTCGGGTGTGAAAATGCCGTTGATGTTGCCAAAAAATGAAACAATGACAAAGGCACCGCGTTGATAAGATTTCGCAAACGACTGAGATATCCAGATTTCACCCCAAGCAAAATTCTACGGTTCTGCGAGCTGCCGTATAGCCGCCTTCTGAAATTCGATTTAATTTGTCGATGAAAAATGAAGGCGAGGTATTGATAAGTTGAAGAAGACAGTGAGAAAAAGAGGAAACAGTGTATGCTCGTCTCCATGGTGTGAAGTAACTATATCTTCAGCTGAAAGGAAACCTAACTTCGGGCTGTGTTCTGCTCGCGGTCGCAGAAGTTATTTGCTCGGCCAAACCCACGCTGTCCGTCAGAGAACGAAGAATTTTTCCGCCAGATAACAAAAGCCACCATGGTGGCTTGCATTCGAATTTTACCACATTTCGGAACAATAACATCAATTTACATTTTCCACTACCGAGAAGTTCCGAAGTAACTTTTTAGGATGAACGAGCAAGAATTTCACTATTTACAAAAATCTTGAAATCAACAGATCTCTTCATCCCAAACTGATGGAAAGCCTAGAAGAGGGCGGGCTCACCATAAGAACGCCAATCAACGACATCCCCATCCCCATTGAGGCTGCACGGGCAGACAGCAAATACTGACAGGAGCAGGTCAGTAAGGGAAGGTAGGGAAAGCCCAGTAACACCTCGGGTACTGCGAGAGACTCTTCCATTCTAGATTCACCGGTAGAGCCTGGAACCTGATATCGAACTCGCTCCAACCATCACTTCGAGGAAGCAACTGGGAACTGAAGGGGGACATTTTTTGAAACCGTCTTACCCACGGAGGTGACCCCCCTGGCTATGAGCGAACCTCCTGCCTTGGATACGTATCCCAAAGTGGGAAGATGAGGAAGGAGGGCCGAAACATCGAAGGCCACAAGCGACACCTAGATGCATGTAGACACTGTGACTGAAGAAAGACTACTCAAGATTAAGATTATATCAGTATTAGTATCATAGTCTAGTATTATTCGCATGTATTATGCACATGCGAATTACAATACCTGCCAAGTGCTATTATGCGTTTTTTGGCGTAAAATGTTCTATGTGATGGCCCATATACGAATTAAAGTATCCTTAGTTGGTCAACACTGTCACACGTACATTATTCTTGTCCCGGAAGACCGCGCTATGAGTAAGTCCAAGACCACAAATTCTGTAAACTATGCTAAGTGCCACCCAGTGCCATACGCACATCACTGATTTCACTTTACTAGTTGTAACATGCGTTGCAAACTTGTTTTTTGCTCTCCTGTAAAATTTTGATTTTGGCACTTAGCAGGCATTGTAATTCACACGTTCAATGTAATTTAAAAGTGTGAGCTCCTCTCCCTGCCACGCGATAAACCTACTCGAAGGTACGTAAGGCAGTGGAAGGAGACACTCCTAATTTTATTTTATGTGTTTCGAAATAATAAGTGAAGTCACCTGACAAGTTACGGCCTAGCTACTGGGTAGGTCCTTTGCCTCTCATTGAATTAAAACCAAAACTCTCCATTGTGGCAGTTTCTATAAAAAAGGGTCAACTTTGTCGGTCAGATCATTTTTGAGTTAAGCATATATGTTTATATAGTAGACTCAATTCCTGACAAAATAAGACCCTTTCCAGCTTCCTATGCCCTATATTCATCTCTCTATATGCATTAAAAAAGAGGTACCTCGCAATTTTCGAAAAACAAGATTTTGAGAAAAACGCGTTCAAAGTTTTTGAATACATTTTGTTGATTCTCTTGTCAATTTCATAGACTATTATACAGGGTGTCCGGCCTTCGTTCAAGAACCCGCTAGGTACGCATAATACTAGATAGAACAGGAAAAAACATTGAGTACGAAAAGTTGCCTATGAGCAAATTCAACGGGGCTACGCCGTTTTAAAAATTACAAAAAAATACAATTTTCAAAACAATATACAAGACATAATAGTTGACGGAATGATTAATCTGGATATGGGGACTAGTAGTACTCTGGCTTGGATAGGAAAATATAACAGTACGATGTATTGCCTATTCTCATAGTTGTAGGCGTTAGAAAACGTTAAAAGTTGGGGAAACTTCATTTTCCGTTAAATGGTCCAGAAGAAGATCGTTCTTCAGCCCAACCCTAGGTAAATAATTAATGGTTTGAGAGCTATCGTGACTATGAGAACTTGTACGTATCTAGGAGACGAAAAAATTATTCAATGCATAACTTTTTAAAAATTCAGAATTCGGCGAAGATGGTCGAAAGATGTAGAACTACTCGCTGATATTTCTCGAGGCTGCGATCTTCTTCATGTGAGAGAGCATCGAATTTCGTTCAAGAATCCATAATAATCTTAAAATCGATATTTTTGCTAAAAATTGTACTTTTTAGTTTTTCCCGCTCTGGTTTTTTTTCTTACCGACAAAGTTGTCTCTTTTTATAAAAACTGCTACAGTATTTCAGTTCGGGACTACGAACCAGAAGACAATCCAAACTGACTCTAAAACGTAGGAAATAATTCCTATATTGCACTCGTGCGTTTTTCAATGTTACGGTTACGCTTTTTTTCTCTACATGAATCGGTTTGGAAATCGTGAGCGAATTGTAGTAAAAACTCAATGAGGGAGAGGGGGAGGGGGAGGGAGAGAGAGAGAGAGAGAGATATTCCGGGTATGAATGAGAGAAGTTTACTTCCAAAGTGGCCTAACCAGAGGTTGTTACATTTGTCACTCAAACTGGAGACCTAATGCAATCTCACGACACATCACAATACCTGCATTCTTTAGCAGAATATGTGCTGTTTCAGATTCGAGCCACTATGGAGGTAAGCTACTCATTCATTTTGTGTCACCAGCTAAACATTTTTTGACATTGAAAAAATATTCATGTGTTTCTTAATGGGATAAGCTTAAAGTTGTTAATGGGAAAAAAATCACATACTCGACTAAATTTTTTCGGCTAAACTCGAAGCTTACCCCATTAAGAAACACATGAATATTTTTTCAATGTCAAAAAATGTTTGGCTGGTGACACAAAATGAATGAGTAGCTTACCTCCATAGTGGCTCGAATCTGAAACAGCACATATTCTGCTAAAGAATGCAGGTATTGTGATGTGTCGTGAGATTGCATTAGGTCTCCAGTTTGAGTGACAAATGTAACAACCTCTGGTTAGGCCACTATGGAAGTAAGCTTCTTAGTTCAGCCACTGGGATTAAACTTCTTCAAAAATTGTTAAATCTTGGACCACCCGGGTGTGCATTTAAAAAAAAAAAAATTTCTCAATGTACATATTAAATATAAATTAAGAGGTTCCGTATCCTAAACCTCACATCTACTCTATCTGTCTACCTAGATACACGCCGAAATGCCAGCTGTCTACTAGAGCACTGTACACCCAAGTATGCTGGTATGCTGAGTCGCCATTTTCAACTTTTCATTCGCCGTGCAACATCGATCTTCGTCGCGGGCGGCGTAAATCGTTGCCCGCGACGCGTTTGCTCGTCAACGGAAAAAGTAAGGATAAGAGTAGCAGCTCAACAATACTCATGTTTATAGAGTCGTCGTTCTGTGGCAGAGTGGTAATGTACCCGCTTCGCAATCCTTACTATCTTTAGTTTCAGTCTCACCACCAATGTCGGAAAGCTAGTGATATACAAATAGCTCCTTCCCCCTCCCCCATTAATATCTTAACGAACAAAGCGACTGCAGTATCTATCAAGGTGGAAAGATAGCGCGCCCTGTAACTTCTCCAGTTCGAACGAATAAGGCATTTCAACCACAGGGCGTGTTACCATCAGATCAGAGAGATTTGGTATTGTGCGAGTGCACGTCACGGACAGGTTACTCAACGTTATGAAAACACATGGCTAGTACGCGAGCTGTGTCTGCACACTCTTCGGCACAGGGTATGAAAACTCTAACGCAACAAACCGTGAGGACAACAACGGCAAACTACCTCAACTAACATGCCCAGAAGAATCGCGCAACTGCCTGATGTCTATATTCTACGGCACCAAGAACTATTCTTTGGATGGCCCTATCTGTCTGACAATCTATCAGTTTTCCTGTCATTCTAAACTTTCGGGTCTGTTTTTCTGACTGGCTGGCAAGATAACCGATGGACGGCTCGTAGCTGTCTTTCTATTTGACCGACCAACTCTCACTTTCTCTATCTTACTGGAAACTGTGATCACGGGAAAACGCCCGACTGGGTCCATGCTGCCGACAGCAGAGGTTTCACAATTACACGACTGAACACTCGCACTGAAACGTGAGAAAATGTAACTCAACCAATCCTTTTTGCCTTCATTCTGCCTTGTTTCGAAAGAAAAACGGAATTTACAAAAAAAAAAAGCAACATACAACTGGAAAACAGATACACGGAATTACTACGCGAATACAAGCGTTATTATTTTTCAGAATTGAAGAAAAAAAAAGCACCTGCAGCACATTTATTATACTCTACGTGTATCAGGCAGAACGTTCGGAAAATCGTTTGATATCCAATCGATACGAAAGCAATGGGTACGTTCCGTGCTCATTACATTTTATTGGTACATAAAGGGCAGCCGATAAAAATGGCATATAAAGAGTAACTAATGACTTTTTCCCAATCGAGCATAATTCCCTTCTATCTCTGGCGGCAAACTTCACAAAATAGGCATTCGAGAAATACATTCGAGCTTGAAACTCGAACGCACCTCTCCTCTGTCGAAAATATTTCCATAAAATGGCTACTATCAATAATTTAAAGCATTTGCTGTGCCAGCTGGACATAATTTCATTTAGATGATGCCACATACACGCCTGCATTACGTGAATAGCCTGCGACATAGTCGTATCTCGGAATACTGGAAAGTTCTACACAATTTTTACGGTGCATCGGTGGAAAGGTGAGCGATAAAACGAAGGAGAAAATACTACCTATTGTTTAAACGTCTTTCAGAAAGTTATGAAAATATCTTTCCTCGTATAGAAGAGAGTCAGAAAAAACGTGAAAACTGCCACGATACCAACGTATAATAAACTCGAAGACGTTCTCGAAACTTTACAGAATCGAATTCGGCGGAATAAAGCTGCAATGCAGAACATCGTCTTCGACTTAGGCTTGTTAACCGTTTCGTAAAATTCGAAGGACTTCGATATTCACTCGTATACGTAACATTCGTTTCTCGAGCCCTGCGATACAACTCACGGTTATGAATGGAGGAGAAAAAATGGAAATCTGAGCCAAGAATATTGAAAGCAGCGAGACATTTTCTCAGCCAGATTTGAAAGGAAAAAAAAAAAAAAAACACGATGAAATTTGGATATTCGCGTGTCTCAATTTACAGCAGTTGCAAACCTTGATCTACATTTCGAATGAATATTAATTTTCATTTGGCCCCTCTTTTTCAAAGCCTTATTTGATCAATTTTTTTTTTTGAATTCGGGTTTCGCAATTTACAGAACGCCCGCGGTCTCTGACCTTCATTTTCAATAATTATCTTTTTCAACATTTCGTCGGGTATTTTAGTCCCGTGCACATCGCTTCAGAGCTGTTCACGAAAGAAAAAGTCTCACGATGAAAGCCGAGAACCAATATCTGCCCATAACTTCGCAAATAAAAAGGCCCAGTAAAGAAACCGTAGTTTCAGACAAAATACGAAATCTTTCAGGTTCTGTAGATACTTATCAACTCAAGACCGATTCAATTTCACCTTTCAGTTTATCGCTATTCAAGTGACCAGCCAGCTATTTTCCCCCTCCGATTAAAAAACGTTATTACTCAAATTATAGCAGACAATTCAACAGTATACGCACAACTCGTCACTCTTGACCAGGGCCCAATCAAGACTTTTTGCATCCTTCCCTCTCCCCCCTCCCTCAAACATCAAATGGTTTAGTAGACACTTGCCAGATGCAAGCATGCCAAACTGGCTCCCCAGACACTGCAGAACATTACCCTTTCGAGTATTGCATCGGTGACTAGAGGAATGTTTTGGTAGGAAGTACTGATAAGCAAATACTAAAGAATCAAAAAATTGAATCAAGAACTAATTCTCAGAAACTTTTGAGTTCCGAGTTCAAATTTATTAGTCGCACTTAGCAGAAACGCACGATGCCTGAGATACTCCTAGAGAGTAGATACCGATCTTGACAACTCTTGGGGTGCTGAGTCAAAATAATGTTAGACACACTGGACTCCAACGCTCTGTTGCTGAGATGTGAACCAAAAGTTGGTCAAGAATGGTTGGGGCTTTTTTTGGCTGTCTGATTTGAATCCCCCTAGAAATATTGGGTCATTTCCAGTAAGTCCCGGTGGCTTACTTCAACAAATATGTGGGAAGGAATTATCAAAAATTCGGGGCGAAGACAATTTTTATGAGGAGGAGGGGATTAAGACGTGGGGGAAACTTCAAACTAATCAAACTGAATTTTGTCAATCCTGTTCCCAAATGTCAATCGACAAGCAAAAACAGGGTTTCAAGTTTTCAATTCGTCGAATTGCCAACTCTGGCCCGAAAGTTTTGAAGGAGAGAAAAGCTGCTTCCCTTGTCTCCCATAGCTCTGTCCGCATTTTTTCGGAGAGGGGAGGGTGAAAACTTGAAAAGATGCAAAGTAATCATCTGAAATTCGTCATCGTTGTTCTCAGAAGTCAATCGACAAGCAAAAACAAGTCATCAATTTTTCAATTTTGCCAACTGATTCTGATCGAACTCCTAACTTGGGCAAAAAGTCTTGAGGGAGGGACAAGTTGCTTTCTTTGCCTTCCATAGCTTTGTCCCCGTGAATGTGACTACTTACAGTTTTTTGTTTTAAATAATATTGCAATAACTTACTGGCACACCACAGAGCTTGCGTATCAAGTTTGCTTCATTTTACAAAAAATTATATTTTTTTTTACACTTAGTACACTTGAAACAAATACCTGTTAAATATTCCTGCCCACTGAAATTTTACGCCACAGGTTCTGACCTACTCTGCCTAACTGTAAATTCAGCCCTGCTTTTGACCTGTCACATTTATGTAACCTCAATTCACTTCATTTTATGATCATTCTTCAGAGTCTCTACTGGCCAGAGTCCCCCTTCTCCCTTTCTAAAAATAAGTTATTCAAGGTGTTTACAGAAACTGAAAAGTAAAAATGAAGTACTTTTTCAGGATCCTTTGCAGGACTGTAGCATGAATATTTACCATCTGTTCCTCGAGTCCACAAATCTTTTATTTATTTCCAATTGTTTTATACCCATTACCCCTATCTCCCTTTTGCTCTCCCACTTCCACTCTCTTTCTGAATATAAATCCTGCGCTACACTTTTTAATGACCAATCATATATAGGAATCGAAAAAAAATTTTTTGAGTATTTCTAACAAAAATGAAGGACTTTTCAATTTTTTTTTTTAGTTTCAGCACTTTTTAGGACTTTTAGAACCTACTTTCGAAATTCAGGACTTTTGAGCACCTGTAGACACTCTGATAATCTGTCATTTCTCGAAACTGTTCCACGCATCAATGGCTTCATCACGTGACCGACTCCACATGTACGACCTCAGAGTTGCTCCTATTTTCAACCATCGAAATTTCTTATGAGATGCCTCTTAGATCAGTTTCCATAGGATAAAATAATTCCTGAAAAGTTTTAGGTTGATCAGGTAAGAGGAATACGCGCCTCAGGCCACTGCTCCTTCTTAGGGGAGAATACACGGAGTTTTGACGTTTTTAGCAACTATTTTCTGAAGACCTAAACAGAGTTCAGAATGAATTCTCATGATAAATTCCAAAAATTCTTTCAATTTTGATTGCAAGTGAAAAAGCTTGACTTCCCAATCTAGGGTAATGGCCCCGAGGGAGTGGCCTCGAATGAGGAGCAATAAAAATTCAAAATAAAAATCGATTTATAGGGTTTCGAGGTCGCTGAATTCAATTCTGGGTACAGTTTTTAAAGCTGACTCCCTGCGCAAATATTAGTCATTTTCCACGATTGTATTCGATCGGTAGGTTTTCAAATCGCTGAATTCAATTCAGGGGATAATTTTCACACCACAGCCCCTGGGGTACCAAGAATGGGGTGATACATTAATCATTATTAGAACCAGCAATTTTACATTTTACTTTTAATTTTTTTTAAATTGATCCGAGACATATGCCCGACAACAGAAAGAGTTCTGAATTAGGAAGCTGAAATTTTGATACGCTGTCCCAGATAACAAAATGAAGGTCAAGTTGGAGATGACCCTAATGGGACACACGGATTTTGATACAGTGGGGGAAAATAGTCCGGAGTCATGTATTAAACACTCAGAGATAAGAAAGAGGTCGAAATTTATTCCTCTATGCAGTTTGAGTGAAATTTTCGACCATGTAAATTTTGACTTTAGTAACTCATTCAATACTCAAGATAAGTAGCGAATAGGTATCGTAGTTTTTGTTTAATTTTTAATTTGGGGCTATCCATAATCGTCCTTAATATGTATAATTTGAAGGGTAAAGAATCAAAACTTATATTTGCCATTTTACTTCGAGGGCGCAAATAGGCAAAATCCTGTACACAGGTGCAGGAATATCTTTACTGCGCCTGTGAACGTGGAGTATGTTATACATATCACACATTTACAGGCGCAGCAAAAATATTCCTACACCAGTGTACAGTATTTTGTCTATTTGCGCCCTTGAAGCAAAACGGCAAATGTGAGTTTTGATTCTTTACCCTTCAATTTCACTTGAAATTTTTGGAATTTTGCAAATTTTCTCAGTAAATTTCGTCTTTGACTATTCCTTTGCATCTTGTTGCAGTAAGGCTGTATAGCTGAAGCACAGATATACTGGGCCACCTGTCGAATTCACTATACGGTACGCTCCGCATAGCCCCCAGTATACCTATGCTCTGGCTATATAGCCTTAGTAGCAGGGTGTCTACTAATATGGATTTTTCAATAGCAGGGTGTTTATCACACACGAACTTTCCAACTGTATGAACTTTGTATGACTTTTGTGGGACTTTAGTATGACCTTTTTCAAACCATTTTCACATCCGAACAGAATTTCATAAGAAAAAAAAAAATCGAAAACATGCTAATAGCACATAAAAAATTTGAAACACTTAATAATCAAGTAATAACGAAGGAATTATTGCAGAAAACGCTGCAGACAACACAAATTTTGAATTAAATTTTAATTTGGCCATATTTTGATCAAAAATACTGCGATTGTTTAGGAAGAATTACCGAATTTGTACGTTATTAAAGGCAATTGTATGACTTTCGTATGACTTACATGACCACTGCCCCAATAGTAGAACTATTGTATGACTTGTACTCGTATGACCGGTAGAAATTCTGCGTTGTGAAAGGGAACAGTAAATATCATTTCGAAAATGCTACCAAGAACTATAATTGTTATTTGTTACCTCGTATATTTGAAGGGGCTACCTGAAATAAAAAATCATGCAGCTGCAAATTTTATGATTTGAAACTTCAAACTAGTATTGCTTCTTCAATAGTGAATACATGCAATGAGTAGTCGTGTAAATTTTCGTTACATTTCCAGTACACTACCCGTTGCTTACTATCAAAGAGATTTATGAGCCGAAACTTGATGTCATCTTCGCTTTTCCTGAGCATGGACCTTTGGCTTCTATTGTAAGAATGATACATTGTCTTTTGTGTCCTCTTAAAGAGAACTATAATCAGTTTCCTCTTTCCTCACCTCACCTGGAACACCCAGATCTGCCTTACTCTTCAAATTGGAGGTTGGCGACCTCATTGTATGATAGAGAGAAATGATAATGTCGGCTATTTATCTTATCAAACATTTGCGACAACACTAATAGAAATTTTCGAGGGAAATTCAGCAACTCTTGCGACCTTTTATTACAGGCAATAATTGTTCCCGCGGAATCTCGGGCGTATTTTTGTCGTTTTGATACCCATAAGACATCGCGTGCGATTCAAAAACGGAACACGCTTACTAGACTAGTCGTTTACGAAATTACAGCATTCCCGCGGCAATTTTCTCATTCGTTTTGCAGAACACAAGAGTCTTCGTAATAAATTGATTACGACGTCCAACCAGTCGGCAATTAACTCGAACATTTACCGGAATTTATACGAAACTGCATCGTCGGGTTCAATGCTCGTATCCGACAGCTCTTCCTATGTGTATTTCCATTACATCCCATCCTATTCCCAATTCGAGAGTTGCGTGTGCTGCTGCCCCAGTGTCCCAACTATCTAATGGTGCCGTCTTGATTACCTCAATCATCGTCAGCTTCGTACAAGATTCTCCTCTGTTCGTTTTCCTCATATTGTGTGTCATTCGCCGTGCCAATTTCCTTGGAACCCGTGTCTCGACGACTGTTTCGATTTTTAATACTGGTGGATTGTATTCCGACTGCTGCAACAATGAAAGGATTTGTTCCAGCAGAAGCAGAATCTACAGTACACCCTGTTCTACAAACTTCCTCTGAAATACTCCGGCTGCATAGCTGGTGCTACCGAGTACATCCCTCGGGTTGTCGACAAGGGAACGCCCTCTAGATATTAGAGATTAGCTTCAAATAAGCCACTCGAGCAAATAAGCAACTGTGGCAAGCAGCAGCAGTGATAACAGAGTCGGATGGACTAGTATTGGGAAAGTTATCATCAAAAATTCTATATACTCTAAGATGTCACTGTACCAGGATGAAAACGAGGGTAGGAAAGATTATCTTAGCACAGAGAAAGCATGCGTCCTACGAAAAGATGGTCACTCTGAAATCAAACAGTAAGGAAGGCAAGGGGAAACCATCCTGGCTAATCTCCTCAAGTCATAACAACTTGGTAGAAAGCATCCAAACAATGGCTCTGAGTCCGATGCAACCTTTAAATGGGTAATGGGTGCGACGAATGCCACCATCTGCTCATGAAAAGAACCAAATAAAAATTAGATCATAGAATGTAAGCAACTTATACTCGATTGGGAGATGATAGAACGCCATCCATGAGATGAAAACACTCAATTAAGGCATTTTGGGCATATGCGAGCATCGCTGGACAAATACTGGTATATTTGTAGGCAAAACGATGGAATTCTTTACTACTCAGGAACAGACAATAACATGCTACAGGGTGTCTACCGGATTTGGGGGAAAAAATATTATGACTTTTTATGACATTTTTTCATGACGATCAGGGAGATATAAAAAGGAAGTGGAAGGGGAGGGGCAATATAGAACGCGCTAAACTTTTATAAGAAATATTTACTCAACATTTTTTTCTCGTTAAATGAATGAAACTGATTTTTTTTTTGGTAATGGAAATATTGTGAACTAATGAGATGATAAAATATCATGAATTTTTCGAGTTTTTGTTAAAATATCATGACTTTCACGACAATGTTTTGAAATCATGACTTTTCAGGCCAGTAGACACCTTGATACATCAAAATGGCGTTGGTATAATAGTAAGTCCGAGAATCCACAAATTCGTAACAAACTACACACCAATTCCAGAAACAGCTACTTTCACGAAAAAGCGATTAAACGCACATGCTACTACCCTATGCTTAAAATATCTTGGACTGCTAAAAAGAAAAATTATGAGCTGACGAAAGCTTGAACGATAAGATTCGTATGTAAAATCGTTAAGAACAGAAAGATCAGCTATTCAGGCCACATCACCAGAGGGAAAAAATACAACCATCTCCGAAAACTTGAACTATAAGAATCGTACGTAAAATCATTAAGAACAGAAAGATCAGCTATTTAGGCCACATCATCAGAGGAACAAAATACAACCATCTCCAACTGACATTGCAACTGAAAATCGAGGGGGGGGGGGCAGGTGACCCATTTCAAATGAAAATTGGATAATGTCACTTTTGATTCTCACCTCTTCAATTACTCAACATCACATCGAACTATACGCTCATTACTCGTATTTTTGCAATGATATGGTCTAATGAATGTCCCTCTACCATCGCCTAGAATGCATATTTTGCTATTCCGCACACGGCACGTGAAAGAGGAGGGTTTGAAAGTCTAGAAACCATTCGCATCTCAAAATCGATACTTTAGCCATAAGGTCCCTTTCTTCAGAGCCGGTCACATATCATATTTTTATGATTTATACAAATTTATGAAAGGTTATGGATTATAGATTATTTCAGCCAATTGATTATGAAAGCTCAACTTGGTGCAGTGGAAGGCTTGTGACGAGATAGCAATGTTGTTTATATACTGAAAGTCACTTATAGGAATGAAAAGCCATAGTATACAATAAAAGTTATATTACAGATACTTGTAAATAATGAGCTCCTAAAGTAAAGCAGGTTTCTTGCGGTGGTTTTGGTCTGGCTTCTGGGTGGCTTTATCTAACAGTATACATGAAACAAACACGTATACTGTCAGTCATATGATGTCAAGATAACGGTACAATTAGTTAGGTGAAGCGCCAACATAGGAGATCCTAGAGGCGGTTCATGAAGTCAGTACAATGCGGTGTGCGAGGCGTCTGGATGGCGGCTTGCGCGGCGGCTTATAGTGTCTCTAAGTGTCTTTAAGTATTAATCAAAATTGTGGAAGACAACTTGAGAGCTTACCAGTGAACTCAATGTCAAGTCCTGCTTGAATATCAAACTCACCACAAACACCACAACTTACAGGTGGACTCAATGTCAAGGACTGCCTAACACCAAATGCACCACAAACCTATTACTTATAAGTGGACTCAGTGTCAAGGACTGCTTAACACTAAATACACCACTAGTAATGGGAGACGGGAACTTACAGAAGGGGACTCAATGTTAAGGATTGCTCAAACATCAAACCCACTACTAGTAACAGAGATGGGAACTTACAGAGGTGGACTCAATGTCAAGGATTGCTCGAACATATCAAGTGCACTACTAGTAATGTTCACTTATTACAGGTTGTTGGCCGACACGAGTCGGTGAATATATTGCAGGGTTCGTTATAGTTAGCTTTTGCACAAATTATTACAGAGCCTGTCAACGTATTGCCACTTGGGGCCAGTGAGCGGGCGAGCGCTAGCGCGAGAGAAACAGAGAAAGAGAGAGAGAGAGAGCGAGATCAACTTTAGAAATAAATTGGTGGTTTATCTAACGATTATCTGACCTGTGAATCTTCACAATCTTGCTTGGACCGGCGTCAACACGAACACGAGCGCAAATTCACTTTCTCAGTAAATTACACGATGTACGAGAACGAAAGAAAAACTCACATTTGAACCATATGAACATCTGAACAGAAATGAGACTAAGGTCTCCTGCCGGCTACCAGGTACTGTAGTGACTGGTACAAACATGATCATGACTCATTGGTTCAACGTTAGTTTTCGGTTAACATTCTCAAGCGATTGGCTTTGTTGAAGTATCTGAGGCTGTCCGGTACGAGGAGTTACAAAAGAGACTGAACCTTTTTTACCTTATCTACTTTATCGTTTCGACTATTAACAATAGCGAAACACTATTGCTATCAGTCGAAGTCGAATTTTCCGGTTACAGGCTGAAATGCTTTGCTTTGAAAGCATTCGAGGCTGTCCTTCTCGAAATATTAACTGATCGCATGAATTCACTATTTCGACGATTAATTATAGTGGGTTATTAGTAATTAATGTCGAAGTCGAATTTTTTCGACAACCGCCCTTTCAAATGTACCGAATCTGGCCCTAATGCTCACAACACTGAGTAAGCGAACCACAATTCACGCACAACACAGTACTAATCCATCAGATACTGGTGGTAACCAGTTTTGGAAGAACGATACGCCTTGTTCCTGAAACCGGGTTAGGCATTGCAGAGCACGTTATCTATTTACCTCGATTGGTACTACGGTCCTTCTATTGGCTAGGATCTTGTACGTGGAGGCACGAAACCAGTTTGACGATTTTTGGGTGCTGGGAATCGAACGCGCGACGCAAGGATACAAGGGCATGACACCACTGAGCCACAGACCAGGTCTTTCATATTTGTTGAGAGATAAATGCTCCTTTACGCCATTGCGGACGCTCATAGCAGTGAGAATTTCATAATCGTACAGGTGTATCGGATATTCGATTCTGCATCTCTTTTTATTTATTTTGGCAAATTCTGCTACTTCGTTGGCAAAATTAAAAGATTTGTTAATTCAAATTTCTTTTTCTTTTCTTGTTTCTTTTTATAGGGTGTCTACCAGATCAAGATCAAGATCAAGATAACTTTTACTGAGGGGTAAGTGACAGAATAAGTTTTAAAAAAAAAATAGTCGAAGAGAGAAACTTAAATTAAAATTAAGATAATTATATTCTCATGATTAGTCTCATGTCCACCTCGGCCCATAAAGGGCAAAATTCTCTTGTAAACGCTCCATTCCCTGTGGTTGACGGCTATTTTTTGGTAGTTCATTGAATCTAGAAACTGTTTCATGTCGTCTTTCCACCGCCCTCCCTGGTCTACTAGAACTGGTAAGCAAAATAGATGACTTTAGATGACCCTTATCCAATTTTCTAGTACATAATGTGGCGAAGAACGCTCCCGAATATTCGAGATAAGCGAAGAAAGATCGACACGTTTCGAGCAGCAGAATACAAGTTCGATAACGAGAGCGATAAGGAGTTTCGCCGATAACGCCGGGGTATACAAAGGCCGCTGGCCGACGCCGTATAGTCTGGTTTTTATGCGATAAACTGTGCGTTTTTCAAAGCGATCTAGCTACTGTTTGCATTGCGTTGTGTTTGTGAGGAATGCTGTCTCTTCAATACTCTATGTCGCATTCAAAACATCATGCCTATTCTTTCTTTCATTCATACTCGCTGACTATTTACTCATTAGCCTGTCTGAACACTAAACTTCTGTTATTTTGGCAGTTTTTTTTTTCCTCCCAACTCTTTATTAAAACAAAAATTTTCAAGATGACCTACAGCAAAATAAAAATTACTTTAGATGACTTAGATGACCTATTTTTAAAATAGATGATTTAGATAGCGGCAGACATCCTGTGAATCATTGAGTCTGCACATTGGCAATTTTAATGTCAGTTGGCAAAAAGCAAAAATGGCTAATTTCCCTCTGCCTGTATCGAAATTTTTTGCACCAAGTTGGGATTTTCGACCCCCCCCCCACACACACACATAAACACAGGCAAGGCTCAGCCCACCCATGATACGTGAATGAGTCTTGTTCTGGTCGTAACAGGATTACAAATAATCTCAGCACAGTCCGATCCAAATGGAGATTCGGTCTTCGGTGGCTACCTGGCTAAAGGCAAGCAAGACAAAGGCAACCAGGGAGCAGTGTTGCCAGATGGGTAGTTGAAAAATGTACCAAAAAGAAATTCTCCAAAATTATACCAGCTTTCAAATGAAATGTGTGATATTTTGTACCGAGTAGAGGAAATTTTTCTGGTCAACATTTTAAAAATGTACCAAAATCCACTAAATACTATTGAAATGTACCAACACGAACCAAAAAATGACAAAAAGCACCAGATCCTACCAAAAATAATGAAAATCCGCCAAAACGTGCCAGCATTGTTAAAATTACCAGACATTACACCAGAAAAGTTGGAATGCACCACATCTGGAGCAAATGTACCGAATCTGACAACACTGAAGAGAGGAAGAAGTTCAATCGCAGGCCACTTACACGTAAGCAAGGCAATTCATTTTGGGATCGAGTCTCAACACCAATCAGCTGATCTCCCATCTGTCCCATTGCTTCACCAGGGATTTCCTCCAACTACTACTGCATAGCTTTATTCAATGTTTTGCCAAAGTTCCATCAGCAGAAGAACATATTCGAGCAAAGGCACCTAACAAAAAATGACAATACTGCTCGGTTGAGAGCTGAAAGAAAAAGTACTCTTTCGAAACTTTCCACTTCAACGCGAGAGTTTTGAAATTAATTCGCGAATTAAAATGAAACCTGAAAAAGCTGCACTCGCCGGTTGAGATTGTTAGATAGGTAGGGTATTTAGTGGACAACGACCAAAGTTTGCAGATTACTTTTCTGCAAATAATAATATTTTGGCTTGTACAATCATTTCGTTGCCCATGTACAGCCTGTGTTGAAGTTTGTTTTTCACTTATTAGGAATAATTAGAAATTATTTCGTCATTAAACTCGTCTCGTAAAAAGGCACAAAGTTACGGTTAAATTAAAAAATTAATAACGAAGTTTTCACGCGCAAAAATTGTGCAGACCTTCTTAACGAGATGTTTGTATTATTTTCATTTTTTTTTCTGTGTGTCGACGCAAATCTTCGACTTCCCCCTCCCCCCGCCCTTCTATAGATTCAGCCTCGACGCGCGAAATGAAATTGCCGGCGCAGAGTTGACCGGCATTTTCTCTCGAGTTTTAATTATCTTGTCGTTGAAAATACCAACTCGGGAAGCCGACTTTTTCGCTGCGCCCTCGAGTGTCTAATAAAAAGCAGATGTTGAGGTCTGGAGTTTCACCGAGCTCGGCTATACAGCAGCACATTCCGTTAACGTGCATAAAATTTTGTTATAATACTTCAACGATTAGTCGACGCTAATTGGACCATTTTCTAGGAACCGTCGAGTGTGCACAGGTATACGGCAGCCAACATTTCCAGTGTTGTGTGCTCGCCCCCCCAGGTCTTTAGCCCCTTTTAACCGACACAGAGAGACGCGTACATGCAGTCGACTACTTTCGTATCCGGGTTTCATATCAAAGAAAAACCCAACCCCGTACTCGAAACTCGGTACGCTCGTGACACAATTTTCAACTCGGACCACAAAATCTGCGCGATTTTCTCACGACGAGGAAACACTCACCCCCCTGCGAACATTCTTTTCTTCCACCGTAATTGGTCTTATTTTCATCGCTGTTCTCGCTTCAGCAATCGCCGTGCTCGATATTTATTGGAAAGTTTGCACTTCTGCATGGGCAGTGTCGCCGGACAGAGGCGTAGCCCAGGAACGGGGGCCAAGCTACCTTCATTTTGCTACAGTGAATTTAGGGCGACTCGATAAAAAAAGGCATATTTAACAAATTTTGCTTGCCCCCTGGCTACGCTACTGTCAGCAGACCTAAGATTTCAGAAGATTCCAGACATTTTAGGGAAATCTCCGGAACGTTCGCAACACTCTAGAAATGTTCGCAGATCTCCTAATACTTCTTTCACATTTCTCAAATTACCTAAATTGTCCATGAACCCGTCATCAAATCTGAATTTTTGTCATAAATTCATTTAGTTCTCAACGTTCAACACTGTTCAACCGCATACTGCAAGTGAGACATCTGTAACCTATTCTAGTATGTCCTAAAGAAGAGACGTAAAACGAACATAGCTCTAGGTCCATTTTTAGAAACAGTTCAGGCTCATAGATCACAGATTCTAGGTGGGAAAACCGGCCTCAGCACAGTAAGGATGCTGAAAATCAAGAAGAGCTTTATGTTGGCTGTGAGCTACCACATTTTTCAATTTCTTGAATTCTTGTGAGATTTTGAGATGGTACTTCTGAAATTCAGCAGGGCCGAGTAAGCAAAACAATGAACTAGGTCCGAATTTCCGACACAGTCAACATCGAACCAGTTTGGAATCAGTTGTCATCTGCGTTTGCCCTTTCCACTTCCTTATTTCCCATAGTGAGCAGACTGTCAGACCACATAGACCCGTGTGCAGTTTGAGATCGATATGGCATTTTCAATAACCTTTTCGCATTTACAGTCACGTCAATTCGCTGTGCACGGAGCTCGGAAAGGCTTCCGGCTCAGAGGCTTCGCTGCCCTCGTTCTTAAGGTGGAATCTTCGAAAATATTTTTGCTTGACCGGTGACTGGATTGGGAAAATTGAGAGGTTTGTGAACTCAATCTTATTTTGGACGGAGCTGACACTTTGTCATGTTGCCCTGCGTGCCATTCGAAGTGGATACGTTAGGGCTCTATAACAAAGACAGTGAAGGACAGTCGCCATTTTCTTTCCAGGTTGTTCCGTGAAACGAGAACTGGTCACGCGGTGTTTACCGCTTAGCCGATTTTCTGTTGACGGACCGAAGTGGAAAGAAAATGGCGGCTGTCTTTACCCGCGGGAGAAATACAGGGCCTTACAGTGTGTCTCCTAAATACGAATTTTCCAAAAGTGTGACCTATGTATGACTTCTTCATGATTTCTGAGACTTTTGTACGACCTTTCTTCGAAACATTTTCACGCCACAACAGAATTTTCACAAGGGGGAAAAATCAATTCAAAAACATGCTAATTCAAGCGCGGATCCACAAAGGAGGAGGACCCCCCCCCCAAAAAAGAGGAAAAATCTGTGGGGAAAGGAGGAAAAATCTGGTTATAAGAGGAGGGGAACTGAGGGGACATCTGCGGGGGAGGGGGCAGCAAAAAATTTCCGTGCGCTTTTTCTTCTGCCATTTCCCTCCCCACAATGGTCGTCTGGATCCGCGCCTGTGCTAACTGCAAACAAAAACTTAGAAAAAAAACACTTAATAATTCAATAATAAGGGACAAATCATTGCAAAAACTGTTGCAAAGAACTCAATTTTTCAATTAAATTTTCAATTTGGCCATATGTATTTTGATGAGAAATATTGTAATTGTTTAGGAAGAATTACCAAATTTGTAAGGAAGTAACAGGGATGGAAAAGCTGAATGAATAGCTTCGCTTCCGGCTTCCAATATTCCCCTCATTGAAACTGCTTCTAACTTCCGATTTTTTTGCTTAAATACAAAAACTTCCAGCTTCCTATTTTTTGGCTTCCAGCTTCCATCTCCATGACTATCAAAATTTTTCAATGGGAGTTTGTGATTTTTAATTTAGCGCTCTGAGTTTTAATTCTTTGATTGCTTTTGTCATAAAACTTACAATATTCCATCGTGAGTACATTTATAAATCCAGACTGAGGTAAGTGGAAAAAGTAATGGTAAAACAAACGCAAAATTAGCAACTGTAAAAGAATTAAGTAGCAGAAAGAAGAAGCTAAAATAAGTTGAAAAAAAACTGTCCTCCGCTACTAGCTCCCAATTTTTTACATCAGGCTTCCAACTTTCAGCTTCTGCTATTTTCAGATGAAATTTATTGGCTTCTGGCTTCCAGCTTTCATTTCCATCCCTGGGAAGTAGAGGCAATTATATTACCTTTGTACGATTTGCATGACCACTACCTCCATTGTGGGACTTCGCTATGACTCGTATGACCAGTAAACACCCTGTCTTAGTTACTTTACTTCTGCTTGAAGGGTTCTATCTACCAAGCTCCTTTTCAACACGTGTGGCACGTGTTACGCTGGGGGCCTTCACTGTTACATTCTGAAAGCACCATGACTTTTTTCCCCTCATGATCCTGATCATAACGCCAGCAATAAGAAACTACTCCATTACGACTGTCCGGGGCTGTGTTTTGCAGATGGCAATCGGCACAAGTTACACATGAAAATAATTCGAATGATGGACGCCTAACCATATTCCTAATTATACAATATGAATGAAGGGGAAACTTTTTCCTTTTTTAGGCGTTATAATTTACCAACAATGAATTTTGACAGAATACAAACCATAAATCTAGCCTGTCATCCAGAGAATAAAAATCAATGACTTTTCCAGGTTTTCCAGAAAGTGGTAATCCTGCTTGAGTAGCTATCTCTGAGAGCATTTTTGCAGCAACCCTTAACCAGAAGGCTCCACATGAGCCTACAACCTGAATAACTGAAAGGAGTGTAGACAAGAACGGGGTAAGTTATCTCAGGAGTAAGTTGTCTCACGCGCTATTTCTCCAGTGTGAACAGGGCTCATAAAATCCAATGACGTCAGGCAAGTTTCTGGGGTGATAACATTTCGTGTAAACCCGACTCGTTCGTGATCGCCTTGAGTTATATAATGCGTCTGTTTTCGATATGTCAAGTTTCGTGGCAATTCAATTAGTCTTCAACATCATCGGTACCAAGCTGACAAAAAATTTCAACTTTCCATTTCATCCCGGGCTCATTTTTCATATGCACGATCACATATTCCCCCCCCCCCATTCGTCAGGTGCTGTGTGGCACATTTTCGACGAATAACTCCCACCGCACTTGACGCCTACTTCAAAATTTTTGGCAATTTTTCTCGACAAACAACACGGGCGAAACGTTACATTCAAAGTGGGAGCCAGCTGGAATACAAACGATGGCTGAAAAATTGACCAGCGGTCGCTCGTGCGTGCGAATTCCCCGGAGAATTTTCGTATCGCAGCCTCGAAGCCGAGGAATTCTCGCGTTTTTCAAAGTCGTATCCGTATTTTTGTGAAGATATACGTGACCCGAAATGCGCGAATGAAATTAAATAGAAAGGGTTTCCGCCATTCGACTCTTTCAGAATATTTTGTCACTTCTGCCGTTCGAATTCGGCGTATAATTTGCGCATATATTCGTTGTCATTATATGTATAACTTGTGTGAGGGAATTCGATTATTTGACATTGGTTATTACTACGAGCACTACTCTCCTTTACCTCCAATTTGGTTCGGCTACGACTTCGAACTTTGTAAGCCTCGTAGTACAGACGGAGCATTCCCGAATGTTTCCCATTTAGCCGAAGCGAATTTTTATGGAAATTGGCCTAGCAGTGGTAAGGATCAGAGGAATGTAACATGCGGTAATGTACCAGGAGCAGAAAGTCACAATCGGATTTTATTTCAGGTCAACAGGGCTACTCATTAGGATAATTAAAAATTAAGTTTTTTTGTTTTCGAAATGTTAGTATATTGTTTATCATAGTAAAGAATTAGATGACTGGAGCATCCAGTAGGTTACTTCCAAGCTCATCTACAAGTTTTTCAGTTGATTATTAAATCTAAAAATTAGTTACAGAAAGTAGAGGATGTTCCGACCGTTTTCAGCTACATCAGCTCCGAATTTGATTTCCCCACAAATATTATAGACATAGTACATGCTAGGAATACACTTAGCTCGGTGAAAGTTCACCTTAAAATTGTGGAATCCTTAAAATGTTATCAAAATATTCAAATTTCCAAATTAAATTTCGTTATTAACAGTTTTTCAGCAGTACTTCTCCAGGTTAGCAACAGACAGTACTTTAAAAATGGAACGGGAAATTTAAATGCTATTTGTTATTTACCTTTAATACTGAAGCTACAACCTAATTCTAAGATTTTTCATGTATTTTACGACTCGAATTTCCAAACTCACACAGCTCCTTCAATACTGATGATAGACAATAAATACTTATGAGAATTTCTGTTCCGTTTTCAATCAACTAACCCAAATGTGGACCGCATCAAAAATCTAACGGAATATTGTAAATCAAGACCCAATGCATCATCTCGCCAATTTGCTCGATATCTTTTAACTGAAAATTGGAAAATTGGTGGGAAGTCCTAGCACTCTTTCAGGGGAGAGAAATTTCTGACTAAGCAGTGGCGGGTTTAACGGGCAGCAAAAGACATTGCTGACTGGGCCCCCAAGCAGAAAGCCCCCGGGGCCCTCTCCCGCAACTAGTTCAAGTGTGAAATCAGGAGCTAGAGATTTACTCAGAAATGAACAGGATGAAACCTTGAGAGTTGGAACTTCTAGAGAAGATAAAATATAATGACTGCCCGATCGTTGTTTTCCTTCATGAATTGGGTGTTTTTCCCTCAACTTGTTGTAGTATAATTCAGTACTCAGTGTGATAAGTACTGCTCAAATTCAATTGCAAAAGAAAAAAATTAGATCTACGCATAGCTCCAGAGGTGCATTTCAACGGCAATCGAGAAATTAAAAGATTTAAAAAAGAAAGCACGTACACAATGATTTGTGCTGAAAGCGAAAAAAAAAAGGTAACATAGTGAGAGAAAAAAGTCATTACGTCATTAGGGAAACTGATTTCATTGGGGAAAATGTATTTAGGAAAAATTAAGTAACAGAAAACGAACTTAGGAAACTTTGCTTTGGGGGGGGGGGAAATCGTCCGGGAAAATGGTTTAGGGAAATTGTCTGTGAACCTAGAAAGACACAGGCTGGGAAAATACTGATTTTCCCATTGTCAGAAAACGAAAAGTAGGAAAAGTGTTTGATGAAAGAGCAGCTGATTCACGATTGGAGACACATGAAAAACATCGAATGAGTTATTACGAAGTTTTGGATACAATGAGTAGCGATTTACGAGACAGCGCGAAAGGATTTCGAGAAATCAACGACTTTTTTGATATCTGAGAATTTGAGTGATCTAGAAGAAGATCATTTGGAAACTAGTGTCAGCACTTTGATGAAAAAACACTCAGAATTCTTCACTAAGGATTTGAAACATGATTTGAACAGTTTCATTGACATGTACACATATTTCTCAGGAAATCGTGATTTCTCCATCGACACTGTCCTACATTATTTGGAGTTTGTAATTGCAAACAACATAATGGACAGTTTTCCCGAGTGCGGCAGTTCGTTTAAATTGTTTCTGACTTTACCTACAGGTTCAGCTAGTGCTGAACGTGTTCTGAGCTCTTTGAAAATTGTTAAAGAATATCACTGTGCCTCCTAGCTGAAAATACTCAATAATTTCTGTATCTTTTATATTGAAAGATCAGTGGAAAACTCACTGTATTTAGATTCGGCAATAGAAATATGTGCCTAACAAAAGGCAAGACACAGATTCAAAGTTGCATAATGCAACCTTTCTGAATTCAATAATAAAAATTTTGACCTACAGAAAATATTTATTGTTTTATTATGCGTGCCACAAAACTCAGCCCCCCCCCCCGGAGAAATTGCTGACTGGGCCTTTCTTTTCAAATCCGCAACTGTGACTAAAAGACATAGCTGCTCGGTGATACTCAGTTCTCCTACGTCGATTCGATTTCACGCTCGAGAAGTGTCAGGTTTCTTTCCAAAACTTCGAAGGACTTTCTCAAAACTTGGCGTTTCTACATTTAATTTTGAAAACTCTGTATCTCCTTTAGTTTAACCGAAATTTCCCAAAGGTCGCTGTTTCAGGTGCACTCGAAAACTACGATCTGTTTCTGAGTTTTACGATTTGTTTTCCCATGGTGCATCATAAATACCCAAATGTTTTTATTCCTGAAATACACTATTTACGGATGTATTTGAAGATTTTAAACTGCATCTGATATTATGGATCAGAAATAGGGGACAATCGTGTAGTGCAAGACGCTATGTAATTGAGAATTATGCTGCAAGATGGCGTTCCGGTTCGAACACGCATTCGCCACTCTTGAATTATATGCTGAAAGTTGCATGTCAATTGATAATAATCCTAGATTTCTACGAAATCAAAAAAAAAAAAAAAAAAAAAAGTAGCGACTTTGAAGTCGATGGTAGAAATTCAAATTCCTCAGATCTTGATCATAACGCTAGCAAGAAAAATGTAAAAGACTGATATTTTCTACAGGTGGAAACTTTTTCCTTTTTCACGTATGATTACTCACTAGTAATCAATTTTAATATAACATAAGCCATAAACCTAGTTTGTCATTTAGAGAATCAAAATTTCCTGATTCGGGTGAAAATTCCATGACTTTTCCAGGTTTTCCAGAAAGGAGCAACCCTATAATTTCAGTTACCCTCCCTCCACACAGCCCAAAAAAATCTGATAGAGCTCCTTATGAGTAAACTAATCGAATGATTCTGGCAGGGACCTCAGAAAAAGAAAGTCAGACGATTGAAAAAAGATCAGACAGTTTTGCTGGGGTTCACTATGCGAAAAGAAAGATCACATGATTCTGCCCCCCCCCCCAAAAAAAAGAGAAAAGTTGGACGGATTGGGGAAATTTTCAAAATTTTCGCAGTAACCGGGTGTCTGGATGGGCTCTTACGGTGGGAAGCCCAGTCAACAATTGTTCACCAGCTGTTTTGTTACAGCCGCTACTGCTAATTGACTTTTAGTTTCAGGCAAAACAAAAATCTTTGAAATTTAAGTAAATGAACAGACCCGAGGAAAGTAATCGCACGCAATCAAATGATACAAGCTAAGCAGCAGTTACAGCAAGAATTCATTTCGATTATTCTTCGAGTAAGCTGATATTTGAGAAAGCCTTCTGGGCCCTAAAACATACTATTTCACAGTAAAATGAAGATATCGACCAAGGTAAGAGTACTCCAAAGCGGTGTGATCCCGGTCCTCACCTACAGGGCGCAGACCTGGGCCATGACCAAGAAGAACATCGCAAGACTAAAAACAACACAATACTCCATGCTATGCAGTATCCTGGGTATCTCCCTCAAAGACAAGGTGAGAAAAGAAAACATCATGAAGGAAACTAAGATGGTGGATATTGGGTACATAATCAAAATATTAAAATTCAAGTTTGCGGGCCACTGGCCATGGAGGGAACCCGGAAACGGGGGTACAAGTTGTCGGTGTGGACTCCCTATGGTAGTAAAAGAAAAAAAGGACGGCCTCCCATCAGGTGGCGGGACGAGCTGGCTGCAAGAGTCGGCACAGGTTCGATGGGATGGCCCAAAATAGATCAAGATGGAAAAGGATGGTGGAGACCAATTATCAAAACTGGGCGGGTTAATTAGGCGTCAGTCGGCCGTTAACCCAGGTTAAATATATAAAAAAAATAAACGGATGTTTGACTCCGATTAATCGCTTTACTAAACACAGTAGATTCTTATTCGTTGATCATTAAGACTGATCTAAGCTACATATCAGTTTCATTGGAAGATAATTTTAACTGATTCGAGCTTCATTATTACTTAGCATACTCTGTCCTTCGAGGGCAATGTCGCTTAGGACTGTCTGTTATACACACACCGCGAAATGTTCCTTCAGATAGTCCAACGAGATCAAAACTTAAAAATGGAGAACTTTCGAGAGACTCGGGAAATGTTTTTATGAATTTTAGGGGACTTTCTCAGGCTTGCATGGTCGATCTTTACAGGATTTTCAAATAAAATTTTTAGATTTTACTGCAATCAAAGAGAAATGCTACAGTTTCAATTTTTTGGGAAACTTTCTATCATAATTAGAGAGTTCTTAGGGACTCGAGAGACCGACAGACATCTCTGTGTCATCGAACACACTCAAAACAATCTAAATCAAGGGTTCTCAAACTTTCTTTTTCGCGTACCACTCAATGTCCGGATATGGTCACGTGCTGTCTGCGGCATGAAAGGGGGCACGGAAAACGAAGTAATGAGAACGTCATTTATAACCAAGGTCAGTGGCATTTATAGCGCAACAAGGCATTTCGGAAAAGGGTGGACCAACTAAATAACATGTACGAGAAATGGGTCATTCGCAAAAGAAGCGAGCCAAAAATTTTCAATATTATTTCACTTCGAGGAGGTGGCCTAAATTTGATACGCCTGGAGCCAATGTACAGCGAGCCGATCGGCATATGCCGGGACGGATAATGTAAACGAAAAACAGGAAGAATCATCAGATCAAGATGAATGGAGTCATAGACGCAAAAAAAGAGCTCAGTTCCCCCTCAATCCTCTGAAAGCCCCTCCATTCCCCTAACGCCAACATATCCAAAAAGTTGAAAAATTATATGTCAGCCCTCCCTGGAAGTCCCATTCACGTCGGCTATTTGCGCTTATGGAAGAAATCAAACTTCTAGCACATTATAACCACAATGATAGTAAAAAAAGTTACTGTTGTATCCCCAAGACTGATTATTCCGCAACCCGTGCATCACAGTTTCTGAACTCCTGGTCTCGACCAAACAGGACTTTCGACACAAAATTTCAAACACTCTTGGTCAAAATCTGTAACTCTCGACAACGGCAGCACATAACAATCCATGACGAGCTTCAGGCAGTGAAGATAGAAAACAAACCCCCGTCGAGTAATAATTCACAACCACGTCCGTCACAGAAAGCTGATAAGGAATTACTTCGGCAGTAACCCGGGCAAGCAGCGTATAAATTTCGGTTCCTTTTAAAAGCGGCGAGAAAAAATCACGTTTTCCATTGAACTCCGCCGAAATCTTCGATTCCCGGCACAATCGTTCATTTACCGACCGCCGAACCTATGAAAGGGAGCATAACGAAGTCTCTATCCGCGAATCCTACCAACAAAATTTCGCCCAATTTCGAGCCCTTTACATACTCCATTCCTGGCGTCAGGCGCCAGACTCGACATGTCTACACACTCCACCGTTATCTTTACGTAATTCCTGCGCAATTTCGGCCCCCCTTCGAGCGCCGCGAATCCTTTAATTAGCTACGCGAAATAGATATTCTAATTACTAATTACTTCTTAAATAATACACACACAAAAATCAGTGGGAAACAGAGCGCCACCAACCACACAAAACCGGCGACCGGAATCTTATTTGTATAATTTTTGGCTGCACTACACACGCGAGTTCGGCAAAAAATTTCATTCACATTACCCCGAAATCGAGTGCGACACAGAAAACTGCGATCCAATTACACGCATTCGCCGATCGCGGCGAGTACGCGAAAAATATTTATAAATGATACAGACGGTCGTCGCGGACGTTTATCCACAAAAAATAATGATAATAATGATAAAAGAACAGAAAAACCACGAGAGACGAGACGCCGAAATTTTCCAGCACTTCACGTGGCGGGCGAGCTGTTAACGAAGAAAATTTCAATCGTAAACTGACGAAGTCTCTCGCCTTCAGGACGTCGACGGATGCTGCGAGTGCGGCGGGCGAAAAGCCCTGGCGCCGCTTTAACGAAAATTGCCGAGCGTCGTCGTTCGACGTAACGCGTCTGCAATTCTCCGCTTAATATACGTTCTTTCATTTGCGATGTGATTTTTCAGTCTACGCTCGTACAGGGGCCGACGCGACGCGACCCGCCGCACATCATTTATTTAGCGCCCCTTCAGGAGGCTACAACTGATGGACGTATTTTTCGCCCCTATAAATAAGTATACTATAAATCGTGCAAACGTTTCGCTAATTCGCAGGCAACAGGAGTAAATCAGAAATAAAGGACAGAGAAAACTCCAACAACAGCTACCACAATTTTGAAAATCTTGAAACATATGTATGTGCCTGCATATCAAAGGGTGCCACGTGGTCGGAGCTAGTTTACAACATACAGCCATATTCAGCGCTTTCAGATTTGAAAGAAGCAACCGTAATAGATATGGTGTGGTAGAACGTATGGCGATGCACGCACGCCAAAGTGGCCCCTATGACACAGCACCCCCAGCACCGGAAACTTCCCTTTCGGGCATCACATGGCTCGGTGCATCGAAAGCCCTCGTCATAGGGCGGGCGTTACGTAACAGTAATAGATATAACCTGTGGTGTAGAAAATCGCTTGATGATACATCGTTGTCATATTCCATATTTGACCCCTTGAACTAGGGATACTATAGTTACACACAGGTATAATTAACCGCCATTTTGATTCGCACCGCGCCCGTCGATGCGGAATTGACTACGCGGTACGCTTCGCGTTGTCGAATTCGACATTCACGGGCGCGTTGCGAATCAAAATGGCGGCTCATTATACCCGTGTGGAACTATAGTATCCTTACATGAACTCAGTAGGACATTGGCATCCATAAGAATTTCCAATTTAATGACTTGCACTTACACCAGCCATCAACCAGAGCTAGAGAACAGTTCGGAATATCAAAATCTATTCCGTTCCTTTCATACCAATAACTGACCCATTCCGATGATCCATCCACATGTCGAATGTCTCAAAATGAATTGCTCACCTTCCATTGTTCTATTCATCCGCATTTCCTTCCATTCTTGTCAAAAATCATAGTACACACTAAAGCACTGCACGAGCAAATAAAAAGTAATCGAATACAAATACAGAATCGGAGGGTAGGGGGAGCGTGCCATTTATGCGGGGTATGTTCTTGTTGTATAGTTCGTTGTATTAAGCGGCGTTCACACGAGCGTCCAAGACGCAGCGAATTCAGTCGCCAGCGACCAATTTGCTCATTTGAACATGTAAATGCGGCGAGACGCTGCCTAGACGCAGAAGTTGAACATGTTCAACTTTCTGCGACTGATTCGCTGCGTAAAATTTGCTGCGATTTGGACTCTCGTGTGAACGTCGCTTTATCGTGTTATTCGAGTATTTTTCAAACGTCGCGCTGCCTATCGAGGCTTCATTGAACTATGAGTATTTCTCTACTTTACTGGTTTCACTCGTTTCTGTGGAACTAGAATTCCTTTTATCAACTTACTGTCTGTGATATTTTTTGTCAGGCGTTTTGGATCAATAAAGTTACATCGAGTTTAAAATATTTGCCTATTTAATTTGAGTTTTCTGCCGTTTTAAAAGAAATATTAATAACAGGTTATGGGCCCAGTCGTTCGCTACTAAATTCGGTGTGTTCTGAAGCAGAATTCGTTTGGTGTTCTCCAGTATTCAAGGATGATCAGTTTGCAGTAAGCTAGCTGTCTCGCGTCCGCCCATTGCTCTCTCGTTTGCTGTATTGATGGCTGTTTGTCGTACATGAAATTTCCTGAATATCCTGCTGGAAAGTACCTGGCCTGTTCTATTGTTGGTACGGTATGGATTCGAAAGTAAGGAATGTCTTTATTGAACCTTTAAATGGTAAGAACTATGAGAGTTGGCGTTTTAAAATTGATCTGCTGCTGAAAAAGGAGAAGTGTTATGAACCAGTTAAACGGATTCCTGCTGCGAAAGATCGTAGTGCTGATTGGTCTGAGAAAAATGACACTGCTATGTATCTGGTTGGTGTTCACGTTGCTGACGAATTGCTGCCTTTTATTAGAGGACATGAATATGCGTTTGACATAATGCAGTTGATTGAAAAGCTGAATAGTCAAGAGGGTGAAACGAAGATCGTCGAGATTAGAGCTGAATTAGCTAATTTTAAATATGTTTTAGGAACTGATGTATTGTCGTATTGTACTAAATATCGTTCTTTATGTCATCGAATGCCTGACCTTGGTGATCACACACCAGTTCGTTTAAATATTTTGTCATTAATTCGTACGTTTCCTGTTGAATTTGCTCCTATTAAAGTTGTGCTCCAGGACAAGTCAAGTGTGGCTCTTAATTGGGAGTGTGCCACTCGAGAATTGGCTAACTTTGCGGCTGGACTGAAAGAGAGTCAAACTTCAAGTGCAAGTTCCGTGTCATAGCCTGAAACTAAATCTGAAGATCGTGCTATGATGGCTGGTTGGAAGCCTAGAGCGGCTGGTAATAATCGTGGTAATTTTTCAAAAGGTAATCGATCTGGAAATGTTGATAATTTTCGTAATTTTCGTGGTAATCGTGGACGTTTTAATAATAATTCCCACCGTTCTTTTTCTAATAATCATTCGGGCAGTAAATCAAAATTCAAATAGCTCTAGCTCTGGTAGTAGTAGTGTCAAGTGCCAGTACTGTGGTAAAGTAGGTCATTTTGCTCGTAACTGTTACCACAAAAATAATAGGAATAATTTTAGTTCTAATAATAGTAATAGTAATAGTCAGTCTGATGGTAATGGTTGGAATCAGAAGACACCCAACACTGGCAATGGTAATTTTAATGATAGTAATCAACGTAGTTTTGCAGGTGTTAATGAATTTTCATTTTTAGCTACTGATTCGTGTTGGTTGACCAATGGGTCAGGTTGTAAACCGGTAAATACTGAAACTTTCTTTACTGACTCGGCTACGAATAATCATTTGTGTAAAAATCGTTCTTGGTTTTCGTCTTTTATAGAATTAAGAGTACCTGAAAGAATTAGCGTCGCCAAGCAGGGCGTTGAGCTGCTTGTTACAGGGGTTGGAAATGTTCGTGCTCGCACACCATCTGGAGAGGTTATCCTAATTCGAAATGTTCGATATTCAGAGGATTTGCCTGTCAACTTACTGTCTGTAAAGAGAATGGCTGAGTCTGGTTTAAAAGTTATATTTGATGAGGACCTATGTGATGTAATTGTTAAAGACAGTAAGCGAATTTTATTTACAGCATTTGGTAAAAATTCTGAATTGTATTCCGTCGTTTTTAGTAAAGTACCTGATGATTTTTGTCAAAATTCTGATATTACGAAATCCTTTTTAACCGACGGAACTAACGTAACTAATTCAGAATTGTGGCACCGTAGATTGGGTCATTTGAACTATTGTGACCGGCCGGTTCCCGTTTGAGAACCATAATAGGGAACTTTGACTGACTTTGACAGGTGAAATGTAACCGTTTTGAGAACTATAATAGAAAGAAGAACCGAGAGAGAAGAATCATTTTGCTCATACACTATAATTCAAAAGTAACCCATTTGACAACCAAACTTTATGCACTGGCAATCCTAGCGTATGTTGCTATAGCGTAATAAAGATAGAGATCTTTCTGAATAATCGCCCCAGTAACACTTTCCTACTATCAAATGACGAGGATTGCAAAACACCAAACTGAATATTAAGTCTAGTATCAATGTTTGTCCATCTGAACAAAGTATTGCAAAAATGGCTCTTTGTAAATACTAAAAATAAAGAAAATTTAACTAAGATGAACAAAGACTTGCCGTCTTTGCGGAATGAATATAAAGCAAATTCAGAGGTTGGCAAATGGTTGAAAAAGTTCTTTGGTCTACCATTTCTGAATTCAAAGGATGTAGGTGATGTATTTGTCGAATTACTGAGTGAAGCGCCAAATCATGCCGATGTGTGCAATTTCGCTGATTATGTACTGAATAATTTCATCGACAATGGTTTGTTCATTTCCTCCCTCACAGTGGGCAGCAGCACCATCAGACAGGAGATGTACGACAAATGGTCCTGAATCCTTCCATAGCGATTATAATATACAGTTCTACTTTCCCACACCATCGGTCATTCTAGTATTACATGTTTCAAGAGACATACAATCAGAAACATATTCGAAATTCTAAGATATCGACAGGGATATTGTCAATCCAAGGAGAATTGAAGAAGTGAAACAAGATGAATTTGTTTTTAAACAACATATGTGTTATATAAATAACGAAATAAGTAATTTGAAATACATAGAAGCAGTCGGCCGCGGATTTAAAATAAAAATTACATAATTTGTGTCTGTTTTTTAAAATTATTTGTTACCTATCTAATATACTTCATTACCTATTTAAAATTAAGATTTAATTAGTTATCCTTTGACGTTGTAGTGATCAAATATGTAATTTGTTTTCATTTTTCTTTTAAAGCGATTAAAGTTACCAATGAAAACTGTATTTTATTGCTACTGCGTCGGACTTGTTATGTATTTCATAAATTTACGTGCCTATGGTTCTCAAATATCTCGCATCCTCTTATATACGAATTACTCGGTCGTTCGCAGTTCATTTTTGATTTTGAATCTCGTTGGTTCTCAAATGTGCTACTTTTTTGTCATTAATCAATTCAATAATGGAAGCATTATAACAATAGGCTGGTTCTCAAACGTGCTACGCCCATATTGTGACCTTAAGTCACTGCAACGTAAAGGCCTTCTGCCTGGAAATAGTAAAATTGTTGAAGAGTTTTGCAAGCCCTGTATTTTTGGCAAATAGTCAAGGAATTCTTTTAAAAGAAATTTAGAAAAGACCACTTATCCATTAGAATTAGGACACACCGACGTCTGTCAAATTTCCTCACCTAGCTATGACGGTCGGAAATATTTTGTTACATTCCTTGACGACTTTACACATAGTTATTTAATGTACCAGAAATCTGAAGTTTTTTCTAAATTTAAAGAGTATCATGCTTTAGTTACAAATAGGTTTAATCGCGGAATTTCAAGGTTGCGGTGCGACCGTGGTACAAAATATTTGAATGAACCGTTTAAGAATTTTTATAGAGAAAATGGTGTGCATCTTGAACCGACTATGGCATATTCGCCAGAACAAAACGGCAAAGCCGAAAGGCTGAACCGGACGCTTGTAGAGCGTGCTAGGACTTTTCTCAGAGCAAGTGGTATCGATCGAAAGTATTGGTCTGAAGCACTGTGTTGTGCTTGTTTCGTAATTAATCGCTGTCCCACCGTTAATGATCAGATTCCTTATGAATCTTGGAATAAAAATAAATTTGATTATTCGAAACTTAAACCTTTTGGCTGTGATGCCTATAATTTAACGTACCGTCACACAGGTGACAAGATGATTGATAAATCTGATAAATTGGTTTTTTTTGGCTATGTCCCTGGTGGCTATCGCCTGATAAATGTAGAAACTCGGAAAATCCACCTGTCTCGTAACGTAAGATTTAATGAGTTGTCATTTACTCATCATGGTGGTAATGTAAACGGAAATGATGATTTATTAACTGATGTATCAAGCATCTATGAAACGTCTTCAGATGCACACAGCAATGAAAGGAAGCGGTGGTAATTGTGAAGTCTTAGAGGAGGCCCCTATTTCCATTTTATTCAACAGCAGCAGTTCGAAAATGAAAAATAACGAGACAGATCTTTGCATACCCAAAGCCTCGAAAGAGGACAGAGGCCGAGTATTTTCAGATCATTCCTACGCCATGACTACAAGCAGATTGTCTATTCTAGTAGGCGATGTAATTGGGTACATTTCTGGTTTCCTTGTTCGAAAATTAGAGAAAAGAGTTTTATGCTTTGATTGCTATGAGGCATTGAAAACTGAAAATGTACTTTCATTTCTTCAAGAAATGAAAGCATATACCAGAAACAGTGGTTTGGTTAGAGCCTCGGAAAATGTAATTAAATTATGCAAGTTGGCTGAGAGTGTCTTCCGACAATACGAAAATACGCTGGGAAACCAAAAACAACCAATGCAATTTCTGATTATTAAGACCCTGAATGAATTGTCAACGCCACTATTCAAAGTTCTTGATGATCATGTATTGGAGACTTCAGCATCGGAGAATCATCGGTATTTTCTATTGAAAATCATTTTGCACGAATTTTTCAATCTCAGATTACACCACTATGCTTCTGCTGTGAATGAGAATGTCATCAGTGTCCGAATTCGTAATACTTGTACGAAAAATGTACTTTTTCAGAATCAGTAACTTTTTGTATGTTTTCTGTAGAAGTCAATGGAGCTAAGAATGTGTGATTTTTATTCAGTGTCCGAATTCGTAATGCTTGTACGAAAAATGTACTTTTTCAGAATCAGTTACTTTTTGTATGTTTTCTGTAGAAGTCAATGGTGTTAAGAATGTATGATTTTTATTAATATATTTTGTAGGTATAATATGTATTGTAAAAAATTTGGAATTGGTACTTCTCGGCTCGTAACTAAGACAAGGAGTGGGACTACATTCTTTGCCCCCAGGAAAAATTTACCTTTCCCCCTGTGTATGCACTCGAAAGAAGAAAATCTGATTTTGCACAAAAATCATAAAAAAATTGGCTCCCCAATCTGTACTCTACCTCCCTTGATATTAGAACGATGAAGATGTGATGTTTTCAAAAATTGTTGGTAATAATGACTTGATTCCATGAGATGCATTTGACAAGCCGTACATGCCCATTCAACATAATATATTTTCTTGGAAATGAAAAAAAAAAAAACCAACAAAAAAAAACTGGACATTGCTTATGCTGAAAGTTTTCAGTCTGAAGAGTAATATTGGTTCATTGAATTATTTTTGCAATTTAAATGACAGAAAAAATTGAAGCAGACCCATTTGTTTTTTTCATATTATTCAAAATTACTGCCTTGGTTTTTCTTTTAGAAATTCAGCTGTGGATGACGATTAAAATTGAATCGAAAATTGGATGCTACATCAAGTCCGGAACAAATAGTAAATTAAATTTTTTCACTGAATTTCATAATTTCGACGTATTTTCTGTGAGTAAGATTTAAAAAGATTCGTGTAAAACTTAATTAACTCTCTCACAATAGAATTTTTTCAGTCAACACCAAGGCCCAAATTTCTTAGAAAAACTATACTGGAGAATACATTTTAATCGGCTGGAAAATTAATTTCTCTCCTGCTGCTAGATATTCTTGCTAACGTAATTTTTATTAATTTCAAAAGTTGCTGTTCTTAACTGCTAAAATAGATTGAGAAACTCTCTCTCAGAGACCAGCGAATTATATTTCAACTCGTAAAATAACTTTGCAGCATATTAGCCAATACAAATAGAATCGAATCTGCTAAAACAGATGAATAACACCGAAGTGGATGATGAGACAGCAGTCATTCCAAATGAAAAAGCTTAATGTTTGAAAACATAGACGAAAACATATACATGCATCATAAAAAAATGAAGCGAGAGCAGGAAAACACGTAGGAACACTTCAAACCAGGTAAAACGCGTGTAAAGTGTATAGCTGCATTGTTTTCTTGCCCGTCATTGACGTAATCACTGCTATTTTATCCTTTCTGCAGGGCGAGTCGCTTAGGGCATGTCTATTAGTGTATTAATGGTCGAAGTTTACAACATACAGCCATGTTTAGCGCTTTTAGATTTGAAAGAATCAACAGTAATAGATATGGTGTGGTGGGACGTATGGCGATGCACGCACGTCAAAGTGGCTCCTATGACACCGCACCCCCAGCACCGGAAACTTCCCTTTCGGGCATCGCATAGCTCGGTGCATCGAAAGCCCTTGTCATAGGGCGGGCATTACGTAACAGTAATATATATAACCTGTGGTGTAGAAAATCGCTTGATGATACATCGTTGTCATATTCCATATTTGACCCCTTGAACTCAGTAGGACATTGGCATCCATAAGAATTTCCAATTTAATGACTTGTACTTACACCAGCCATCAACCAGAGCTAGGGAACAGTTAGGAATATCAAAATCTATTTCGTTCCTTTCATACCAATAACTGACCCATTCCGATGATCCATTTATATGTCAAATGTCTCAAAATGAATTGCTCACCTTTCATTGTTCTATTCATCCGCATTTCCTTCCATTCTTGTCAAAAATCATAGTACACACTAAAGCACTGCACGAGCAAATAAAAAGTAATCGAATACCAATACAGAATCGGAGAGTAGGGGGAAGCGTGCCATTTATGGGGTATGTTCTTAACATGGGGTACCTCTCGTTCTTGGCCGGTAAGTGGCGCAGCCACGCGGAAAAAATTACAGTGCTTTTCTGTGACGCGTGCAATCATCCAGTAAGTCGTTATCAGTAATCTGCTTCTTTACTGGAGTGTGATAAATTGAAGAAGATTGTACATGCCGGTGAACTTTCATTACAGTGTGATAAAACTGGTATTTTGTTAGCAAACAAAAGCCCTTGTAACCCGAAAATGAACAAACCGAAGTAAGTGCGCACAATATTCTTTCAGTTTCTAAGCAATGTTAAATATGTGAAGGAACTATTTCATCAGTTGTGCCATGTGCCTAATATGGGGTACCTCTTTCCACGAGTAAACAGAAACGAAAAACGAAGAAGAGAACAATACTACGTCCGCTGTGGAATCCAAAAGATATGGAAACTGCGGTTAAAGCTGTGATGAGCAAATCCTGTGGATATTACAAGGCTGCTCAATTATATCATGTACCACAAACAACTTTGGAAAGGTGAGTTTGATACTGATCGGATGTGCATGTAGAAAGTAGGTCCAATTTTCATTCAGTATGATGTTTCTACCAGATATGTCGCAAAAGCGAGACAGAAGGAAGACTTTGTTGTAGTACCTCCTGGAAGACCCCCAATACTTGGACTTGAGCTTCAGAACGAGTTAAAAGAGTACTGCTTAGAAATGGAACGAAAAATCTTTGGATTGAGACGGAATGATGTCAGGAGAATGGCTTTCCGAATAGCCGAGGTTCATAAACTTTCTCATAAGTTCAATACTGAGAGCGAAAAGGCTGGCTGGAAATGGATGAGGTCTTTTTTGGCTCGCCATCCTGAACTGTCTGTGAGAACACCGCAATGCTTATCATTAGCTCGTATTCAAGGTTTCACCATGGAAAATGTAAACCGTTTCTTTGACATCTATGAAGAAGATCAACTACAATCCAACCAGACCCTACAATGTTGATGAAACGGGTATCACAATAGTACAACACAAAACGTCAAAAGTAATTGGAAAGAAAGGAAAACGTTCAATATGTTCCTTGTCATCAAGTTTATTGTGTGATATTTTCATGTGTGAATTGCGCTTAGAAGATTAATCCACAATATATATATTTTTGACAATTGTTACCGATTTTTTTCGGTACCCCATATTAGGAACATAGGGAACCCCATGTTAGGAACACACTTTCTTGACTTCAAAAATCATGGACCTTCGGGAAAAAATTCATATTTCTCCAAATTTATGCTGAATTTTCGGGGGGACATTCAAAAATGATGGATAAAGGTTTCCTTTATTTTCTTGACTACTTATTTTTATTCTTAAATCAGTTTCCTTGATTTTTCGAGCAATTTTCAAAAAGTAACCCATAGATGGCACACTTACCCTATTGAAAGGAACAATGCTACTCAGTTCTCATAATTGCCTGTAATTTCCGAGAAAGGTAATCAAATATGTACATCTGTAAACAGAGATGCCGAACGGGAACGAACGACTCGTTCTTCGTTCCTTCAGCTAGGGAACGACGCCGTTCCGTTCTTTTTTCGTTCCGGAACGAGGAACGGAACGACGGAACGGCCGTTCCCTTATCAGTATTATTCCCCTATCATTTCGCCGTAAGCCTGATTGTTTATTTTTATTTGCAATTTGTAAAATTTTAATTTCTAATGAAGGAAATAGAATTTTTCATGCCTTCACATTAATTCGCTGCAGGTAGAGGTTGCACTATTTGTATTTTTATGAAGAAAGTACCTGCGAGTAAACTGAATCCACCTTTGTTGTTACCCAAGGTGAATCACCTTGGTTGTTACCTACAAATTTCAAGATTCAGGTACTCCTCATGTTCCTTAATTGTCGATTTGAGATCGGTTGTTATCGGCGAAAATTAATGATGATTGGTGTCAAGTCTGTTTCCTTGCCATTCTTGTTGATAGTGAAAACATATTTTTATGAAATAATATTTCTCTATCTACGCAACATGATAACCAGGGTTGAGATTTTTATGCTTTTGCATATTTTTTGCCATTGCTTCACTGAACACTTACCTTTACGAACTGTAAGCTTTGAAGTAAAATGAGCCATATATTTAGAAGAGCATTTTTTGTATATTTTATGGGTAGTTGCTTATTATTTTCGACTATTTTTAAAATTCTTAGGGCATTTTCTGGCATATTTTCACAAATTTACAGTTTTAAGGACATAAAAATGCATCTTTCACTAGATTTACTCATTCTTTCTCAGAAAATGGCAACTCTGTCAAAGGAACTTCGAACTTGGTGAACCAAAAGAAAAAGAACAAAGTCGCCTCTTTCTTTCTTCTCTACCATCAAACACTTCGTTACAATACTTTTCATTTTTTATTTCAGTTCAGTACATTATATACTGATGCAGAGTCTATTTTAGGAGAAATTTGGAACTGCATTGTATATGATTCTGCATACAAAATTTTTCGTCCTCCTCCTCACGAATAAACTTATAATATTCGGCAAACTGAGGCCATGGACCTGCAGTTTCCGACTGTTCGTTGCACTTATCCGTCATTTAATAAACTTTAAAATGCGAACGAAAAGTATAATTTAAAAAATATGGAAAGATTTGCTGATATATATCTACTGAAGTTTTGTTACTCAAATAACTTGAACTGACATGAACACCCCCCCCCCCCGGAAAGACAATTCGCGCCTATTTTTTATTTATTGGCAATAATTGACTTTGGGAACGTCGTTCTTCCGCATTTTCGTTCCGGCATGAGCCGTTCTGAACGTCGTTCCGGAACGACATGTAAACAGAACGGGAACGGAAGGAGGAACGAGCCGTTCTTCTCGACTCGTTCGGCATCTCTGTCTGTAAACCCTGTAAGGCGATAAAAGAAATACAATGCCAACAACGATGCGATAATGCCAACGACAATGCCACAATGTCAACAACCACACCATGCTGCGAACGAACCAGTTACAGACCGGCATTGTTCTACTACTATCCACTTACAGTTACATTTTCTGGTATTGTTGTATTCATTTTATGAGTAATTAAAATCGGCAATATACAATGCATCACGCATTGTGTAGCCCTCACATACAAGTAGAACATACCAATATTAATTTGGACCTAGCAACGTGGTGGCGCGCTAATGCCGCTTTACAATTTTACAATGAATTTCTTATCAACATAAGGATAAACGTGCACGATTTTATCCTAACGTCGATAAGAACATAAAGAACCAGATGTTATTGAAAACTTCCACCAAATGTCAGCCATTACATCGCTAGGTCCAAATTGACAAAGTAACTTCTTTTTCCATTCTGTTCCATTCGCATTCTATTTGTATTCCATCCACATTCCATACTAAATCCCCTAAAATAACTCATTCATATGAGGAATCACCAAAAACCAAATGTTTCATTCCATTTATGTTCTATTCATGTTCCATTCAATTCCTCAAAATAACTTGTATAAGTCAAATCACACCAAAAACAAAACTGTTTCATTCATATTTATGAAAACAAGGAACGTTCTATTCCATTCATGTTCCATTCACATCCAATTCCTCAAAATAACTCGTTCACGGAAAAGACACACTAAAAATCATACTTACATTCCATTCCATTATGGTTCCATCCATATTTATGAGAACATGGAACCTTCCATTCCATTTGCGTTCTATTCATGCCCCATTCAGGTTCCATTCAATTCCTCAAAATAACTTGTATAAGTCAAGTCATACCAAAAACAAAATTTTTATTTCACTACTGTTTTAATCATATTTATGAGAACAAGGCACATTCCATTCCATTCATGTTCCATTCAAATTCAATTCCCCAAAATAACTCATTCATGGAAAAGCCACACTAAAACCCATACATTCCAATCCATTACGGTTCCATTCACATTTATGAGAACACAGAACCTTCCATTCCATTTTATTTGCGTTCTATTCATGTTCCATTCACATTTCATTCAATTCCCCAAAATGACACATTCATATCAGGTCACACTAAAACAAAAATTTTTCATTCCATTGCTGTTTTTTTTTTCAAGAAATGTTCTATTTCATTCACATTCCATTTGCATTTTATTCAAGTTTAATTCCTCAAAGTAACTCCTTCATGTTAGATCACACCAAAAAGCAAACTGTTCCATTCACATTTATGAGAACAAGAAATGTTCCATTCCATTTGCATTCTACTTGTGTTCCATTCCATTCAATTCACAAAAATAACTCGTTCAAGTCAGGAAACACTAAAAACTGAATTCTTTGGTTCCATTTCATTCACAATCCATTCACATTCACTTTCCCAAAGAAACTTGATCACATCAGGTCACACCAAAAACAATAGGTTCCATTCATATTTATGAGAATACTACATGTTCCCTTCCATTTATATTCGACCTGTGTTCCATTCTGTTCTGTTCAATTCCCCAGAATAACTTGCTCACAGTCAGGAAACACCAGAAACTAACCTGTTTTATTCCATTATTGTTTCATTCATATTTATAAGCACAAGAAATGTTCCATTACATCCACGTTCCATTCATGTTAAGTTCCTCAAAAAAAATTCATTCATGTCACGTCATACTAAAACCCAAACTGCTGCATTCATATTTATGAGAACAAGAAATTCTCCATTTCATTTGTGTTCTATTTGCATTCTACTTGTGTTCCATTTGGTTCTAATCAATTCTCCAAAATAACTCGTTCACATCGGGTCACACTAAGAACAAAACTGTTTCATACCATTAGTGTTTCATTCATATTCATGAGAATACAAAACATTCCATTCCATTCATGTTACATTCCCCAAAATAACTAATTCATGTCACATCACACCAAAAACAAAACAGTTCCATTCATATTTATGAGAACAAGATATGTTCCATTCCATTTGCGTTCTATTTGCATTCTACTCAACATGTTCTATTAGGTTCTATTTAATTTGCCAAAATAACTCGTTCACATCAGGTCACACAAAAAACAAAACTGTTTCATACCATTAGTGTTTCATCTACATGAAGATATCAATGCTGGCCGTCTATATTTAAATTTATTCAAGATGAGGCTTAGTTGTTATTAAATGTACAAGTACATTAATATAACTGTCAAACTGGTTCAATAATCATAAATATACCAATTTATATTCAAGGTTGAAACAGTTTGACTTGAGTTTTAAACAGAATAAGGAATCTAAACTAGAGAGCAAAAATTGACACAATTTTGGAGATTTTCAGTTTGTTTAAAAAAAAAACAACAAATTCACACATTCTTTCAAGCTCTAGAAATCAGGCAACACTGCCTCCTCTCTCTCTACACAAAATCCTAGTGAACAGAACAACCCTGTACCAACTGAAGTAAACATAGCAGGCTCTGCAGCAGTACCCCAAAATCGTCGCAGGACCAATGAATTCGACTGGCAGAACCAGTTACTATCGCCATCTGAAGGATTAATGCTGCGCTGTGCGTGGATAGTGATTGCGTAGTCAATATTATGAGACACATGGCTGGTAAAGGTTCATTCACGCACATATCTTCAGTACAGAGAAGAAAATACTATAAGGCAACAAACCTTAGGGAAAGCAATGGCAAACTACCTTGACTAATTTGCCACTACAGCTATGTGGCAGAAAATCACGCGATCCTTACGACCTGACAGAGTAAATAGGACTGAGAAGAAGAAAGGCTACCATGTGTTCAAAAACAAAAAGATCTAGAGTCTGTCTGAAGCAGAGTGCTCAACAAGCACAACAGTAATAACCTGAAAACCAACTGATTTTGATTTGTTCACAAGTAAATACAAGGGCAACACGCTATGTGCCTTATCTCTTGCTTTTCATAGATTTCACCTTGACTAAATCTTCCAATCTGCCAGTTAGACTCAGATCTGCAAATTCCTTTTTTCATATGTAGCGTAGTATTTGGATTCTAGCAACAAAAAAAAAAGTAGATAGCTGGACAGGTAGAGAGAGGATTACTACTAACCTCTTATGGTTCCACTAAAGGAAAATTTTAAATCTGGGCAGTAATAGTCATTTCGAGATGGTATTCAATTTAAGAGTATCAAGGTTGTTCTCTGATGGTATATCTGGGTTAGACACAAAAAATTACAATACGAATTTATTTTAGCAACTCCGGTTCTAAACTCATTAGCAATTGGTTATGCGTTACTTTCAGCTCATTTTAGTATACCACACAGTTTAAAATTCTAGCAATTGTCAGCAATTCTCAAGTGTGTTAGATTTTGACAGTCTGAAAGATTATTTTGGAGACAAAGGCTAAAAAAAGATGTTTATCAGTGGTATAAATTTTCTCAGCAATGAAGTAAGTATCACCACTGTGGGTGTTTTGTTTAATAAGAAGCACAAGTTAAATGATTTCTATTCACAATACAGAATGAAAGGGTTAACATAATGATACTCTTTCCCTGTTTTCTACTCAAAATATATCGGGAAATTTTCCTCTATAACTTATTGTCAAACAAAATTCACTTGAACAAAAGTACACTGGTCAGTTGAAGGCCTTTTCAATAATTATTTCACACAATTCTCAATATAAGCATATTAGCCCATCAATTACAAAACGGATTCATAAATGACTTCTCTTACAGGTGATCAAATGGGAGAAACAACACATTGGGAACCAAAATGTTGGCGGATAATTATACTCATCTTTACAGTAACCAATCAAATTCGTGATATTATTTCATTTTTGAGACAGATCTTCATTGAAAACAATGGGATAAATGAGTTCCTTCATTCACCAACAACAAAGATATAATAAAGACACTATACCTGAATCCGATAATCTCATACAACCGATAATTTGTGAATTCAATCATTTCTCGTCACAGCTGAAGCACCAACATAATAGGTAAATCTCTGGGAATACATACCTGCAAACAAGCAAATGAATGAACAAATCAATAACGATACTAATTATATACATTCTATAAAGTATAATCGGTTCTATTTATTGGAGCAGTGTAACACGAGGAAAATATTCAAATCATTCTATAGATGAAAACCAGTAGATGAGAACATGATATTTGGTTGATTGAACGCAATCTTCAAAATAAATTTCTTCACAAATTTTTCACTGAAGCTGATATTTTTCAAAGATATGAGAACTTTGCTTAGCATATAGTTCACTTCCCCAGTAAAAAAAATCATTTTACACGCCAAGCAAATGAACCGTTTTTGAAACAAGATTGCTTACACAAAATATACAAAGCAGAAGGGTTGAATTTCTGATATTTGAGAGAGACCACCATCAATGTTGGGTCTCTGCCCTGCAAATAAACAATCTCGCACAGAAGATGTGAAGTAATGAAGGGTTGATTTCTAATATTAATGAGAAAACGACTATCAACAATATTCCGTGGAAATTCCACTTGTTCCATCTCTTTCATCTCTCCAAGATCAACTTATTCGGTAATTCGGGTTTATTTCTGGGATCTTGGCTGAACTACAGTTTTTCTGGTCCAGATGATTAATCACCAGATTACAGCACCTCACCCTGCTATGGACTAGCGCAAAAATATTACCTTACTAGAGACTGCGAGTAACCATTTATTCGCACTCAGCCGCGGCAATGTTCAAGGTGGAAAATACCCGGCACAGCTTTAGCCGCTCTATTGGGACAGTTTTAGTCGACGTGTAATAATAATACGCTGATAAGATTATAATTTATTCGAGTCCGTCCACCTTTGGGTGCAGGTTTATATTTCTCATTGGCCGTCACGCAATTTATACGCGAGCGGCGGTAGAAGAAAATTTTTAGCCGCTTCGTTCGCCACTCGCAAAGGGATAATTTTTGTCGAGTTACACGCGCTCGTAATCCTTTTTTTATGACAAAAATCGGGCACGTTACAGAACGAGCGAGACGAGTTATTATAAATGGTCGCATCCTCATCGTAAACGTCGCATTTCGAGACGCCCATTTTGTTTACACTGCACAGTCATGAAATATTATTTCGCCGGCGATTTCATACCACAACGCCGTGAAATATCATTTTACAACTTTTAGCGGCGACTGATGATCATCAGAATATCATAATGGCCAGTAGGAAATCAGCAGAAAATGGTTGCAAAGAAGGAAGAGATCTAAAGCTCGTACAAAAACGATCAATCAGAATACTATGTACCTCTGGTTTCATTATCACACCGGTTCATGTAACACACCGTCACACACATTTTGTACGATCAATCGAACATGATTTTTGAATTATACGCAGTGAGATAACAATTGGCACGGATTTACATTATAATAAACCAACATACACTTCTTGATGGATCGTCCATCAATCGTAAGTACGTTATTTACACACACATTTCACAATCCGAACGAAAGAGTCGAAAGATAAACTGCAGAATTCATAGAAGTACTTCTGCTCCTTAGAACTTCGAAGGGTAACATCAACCGATCAGCGATCAAAGTAACAACTGATAAACTGAAGCCAAGTTGCAGCCAGCCGGCGCTGATGGGCAAGTTCCGACTCGCAGCCTGCAGCAGCAAGCATCATAATTTTACAATTAGACCTTGAAGAATCATCGTTCCTATTCCTGATACCCATTGTTGGGCCATGCTCATGGCTTTCCTCGCAAGATAGAGTTCTGTAGCACAGAATATACCTAGATGGTGATATATTATACGACAAGTTAAAGGAAAGAACGATTACGAGTGTGAATTTTACTTTTTACGGAATAAGGCGGTAGCAAAGTGAAGTAAACGCAGGCGTTTGTAATCTCTTCACTCGTGTCGGCATAGTGCGGCGAGTGAGATCATTTCCGCACTCGTGCGGGATGTACAACAGTCTTATTATTTTTTGCGAAACACTGATGCCAAATTCGAAACGATAATCACTCATTTCCCATTATGAAATACGTTCCAGGAAGACAAACTTTCCAATCGACGATCTAAAAATTAATACTACTGTCCGCAATTTTATCGCTCATCACTATAGCGTCCTAGTTAAGGTAGTAGCACATTGTAGTAGAATAGAAACCTGCCAATAGGCCAGTAAAGCTGAAAGACAAATTCTTAACCTTATGATAACACTACACAAAGCATAAAAAACAACAAGATGACATTAAGTGAGTTTAGCTATGTTTTGAATGCTGAATACAACGCGGTTAACCATTTTTTCTATAGAATCTCTCGTTTTCCTATTCAATATTCAAATTTTATCAAAATATTCACTTTCAATTCCTTTTTGTTGTCCACAAATAGTTATACACACACACACTGATAATACTGAACGCTAGGGATGGGCAACCGGTTAAATAACCTAACCAACCAATCAGCGATAACCTCTCAGACCGACATTCGTACCGGCTGGTTAACCATAACTATAACTAGAGCTAGGGGAAATATGAAATGCATATTTTTATAGGGTGCAGCTGATACGACATATTCTTGTTTTCTTTGCGATTCATAAAATTCTGATGACGATTCGGACCTAGCAACGCGGTGCAGCGCTAGCATCGAGTCTCCCCCCCTTGCCAGACCAACGTTTCCAACGTTAGGATAGCGGTGAACGTCTCCATGCATTTAAATGGGAAAATTGTGATTTTCGTTTTGTTCCAATTTCATCAAAAATTCATTTATGATAGCAATCAAGTAAAAATAGATAGCCCAGTAACGGTTAAATAATATTTAGGACAAGTTTTTGCGAAAGAATGTATTGGAATTAGTGCAGAGTCACTCAAAAATTGAAGTTTTTCACGTCCTGTTCTATTAGCTTTGATATTCCCTAACGTTGATAAGAGCGACGTATGTGCGTGCGTTAGTAATGGTGTGTAAACGGATGTTGTTAAAAACTTCCACCAGATGTCAGCCACTACGCTGCTAGGTCCGAATACTGAAATTTTATAGTGCATATTTTTGCATATTTTGACTATAAATGCCTATTTTACATATTTGAGTCATTTTTAGAGCATATTTGTACATATTTGAGGGGTTTGGAGCATATTTTCACCAATAAATAAAAATTATTGTCAAAACAACTGAAAAATAAGAACAAAACCAAGAGATTTCAAATCTGTTTTGAGGGAAGTTTAATTTTCTTCATAAAACAGAACTGATGTACAAAATTTTCAGTTTTCAAAGCTTCATAGTGTTGCCACGTTATTCAATTTGATACCCATGTCGCTATCTAGAGTTTTCAGAGCATATTTTGCCATAATTGAGGTCAGATAACTGCGTATTATAAGCGCATATTTCAACATTTTAAGTGCATATTTCCTCTAGCACTAACTAGAACCAACCAACTGAACTGAAATGGGGTTACTTAACCAATAATCAGTTAACCGACCAACTGGATAGTGATACAAAATTTACTGATTAATCGCTGAAAAGTTATGTGACCAAGGTGGGAACAAGAACAATATGGAAATGTGAACAAGAATAAGAACGAGAACGTTTGTAATTTTATGGTAAGGGGAACAAAGAACATGAATGAAAATCATGCAATTAGAAGAGAACAAACGGGAACAATGATTTCTGCGTTCTTCCAACACTAGTTTTGAAGAGCAATAACGAATAGAGTTAATCGAAAATATTTCAATGAAATTCAATATTCCTCATTGAAAATACATAAATAGAATTATTATATGCTTGTATCTTCTGATGGGATTATTATTATCTTTATATTGGGCTCTGTACAGCCCTGAAGTACCTGGGGCTGTGGTTCGACGGGAAGTTGCATTTCCGAGAGCACTTCCGACGGGCAGCTGAGAAGGCGGATCGAGTAGCCGGCCAGCTGTCCCGTCTGATGTCGAACCTAGGGGGGCCGAGAGAGCAGCGACGTATGATGTACGTCAACGTCATCATGTCGGTCCTCCTATACGGGGCGCCAGTATTCGCCGACGCCATCGAGATACCATACAGGAGAGCGGAGATGGAGAAGATCCAGCGAAAAGCCGCGATAAGGTGTGTCAGTGCGTACCGCACTGTTTCTTCGGATGCAGTAGGCGTGTTAGCGCGTATACCGCCAATCGAACTCAAGGTCGGCGAAATTGCGGCGGTATACGGTGCGAAGAAGAAAGCGAAGACGAAACGGGAGGCACTTCGGGTCAAGCGAGTCATCCAGCAGGACACGCTTCGGAAGTGGAAGGACGCGCTCGCCCATTCGACCAAGGGCGAGTGGACCCGAGCGCTGATACGCGACCTCGACAGATGGGTAGGAAGAACGCACGGAGCGCTTAACTTCCACCTTACCCAAGTACTGAGCGGCCACGGGTGTTTCGGCACGTACCTATATCGGATGTCGATAGCGCCGAGCCCCGTGTGCGCGCACTGTGATCGAGGGGCGGAGGACACACCTTGGCACACCCTGTTCGAGTGTGAGGCCTGGGAGCAGGAGAGGCGCGGGACGGCCACAACAGCGATCGATCCCGGCGGCGACGATGAAGAGGAGGACGACGACGTCGGCGTGATCAGCCGTCTCGCGCCGGACACCCTGGTTCCAGAAATGATGAAGAACGGAAGCAGCTGGAACCGGGTGTCGGCCTTTGTCTCGGCCATCATGAAGAAGAAGATGGAGACGGAGTGGTCGAGACAGAGGGCCGGCGATTCATCAAGCTCGGCCCACACCATCGATCAGGAGGTGAACTCTGTACCATCCTAGAGAAGAGCTGCTGCAGCTGCACTGCGGACCCACCGGTAGGGCTCACCCGTCGCCACCACCTGCCTGCGTCGACACACGGACCAAGACAAGGAGGTGAGGGGTGAGTGAAGAGAGGCAGCGCGTCCGGCCGTGGGGGACCTGAAATTTCCAGGCGAGCGCTCTGGGAGTGCGGACCTCGGTCAGTAGGGAACCCCATGGTGGCCCTGGTAGGACGCGCGCACCGTTCCGGCACGTAGAAATGGGGGCTCGGGCCCGGCCCCAAGGCGTCCCTCCGGTCACTGACGCGATGCTCGAAAGGGTAGTTCCTGTGGCCGGGGGTGCGGTGTCATAGGGGCCACTTTGGCATGCGTGCATCGCCATACGTCCCACCACACAATACTACTTGATCAAATAGGCAATGTTTGCGTTGGTGTTTTACAGACAACAAGAAGCGCCTATCATTCATGCATTGAGTGCTAACAAAACCTGCATATAAATTATACGTCCCTCAATGTAAACCGTTTTTACATTAAAAAATTTCTGGCCAGTAATTTTGTATCGAGGAATCAAACCCGCGTCCACTGAAATATTTAACTGAAATGCAGCGATCATCTGTAACTACTCGGCCATGGAGAGAATTACAAAACAGCGACTTAACGCATTTAAATATTCACGACATAGTACAGCTGTTACCGTTTATTGTTAACTATTGTTACGTTTTTACTGGCCACTACCTGTGTATGCTGTTTGTGCGCGTTAACAAACTGAAGACAAGACTGTGATACTGTACTTTGTAGTAATTAACTGAGCAAATTAAATTTTTGAATTAATTACGCACACAAAAATCACCTGTCTATCATTTAAATAAATAAATAAACAGACCATGTCAGCGAGAAACATTGCCGCTTCTGATCAAGTACTATACAAAATATCTTCCACAACAAGAGCCAAAAGTGAGTTCACATGACTTGGGAATTGCTGACTTGCTACGCTTGTTTGCCAACTGTAAACACTCACTTTTGACTCTTGGTGTGTAATATACTATTTTTTTAAATCTCAAATTGTCATGTAGTGTAATTTGGACCTAGCAGCGCGGTGTTGCGCTAGCATCGAGTTTTCCTCCTTGCCGCACCAACGTTAGGATAGCAGTGAACGTCACCACGCATTTAAATGGGAACATCGTGATTTTCGTTTCGTTCCAGTTTCGTCAAAAATTCATTTATGATACCAATCCAAGTATAAATAGATAGCCCGTAACGTTTAAATAATATTTAAGACAAGTTTTAGCGAAAAAAATTATTGGAATTAGTGCAGAGTCACTCGAAAATTGAAGTTTTTACATCATGTTCTATTAGCTTTAATGTTCATCCTAACGTTGATAAGAGCGACGTATGTGCGTGCGTTAGTAATGGTGTGTAAACGGATGTTGTTGAAAACTTCCACCAGATGTCAGCCACTACGCTGCTAGATCCGAATGGTTAGCTAGTGATCGGGGCCACTTTGTTGCGAGATCGCCCAACATCTTGTCGCAGTGTCATTAGTACATAGGTATTTAATGACACTTATTCACTTGGTCTCTTGGCAAATGTAAATCATCTAAGATTTCAGGCATTTCAGAGTAATAAATTGATAATTTGATCTTTCAGACTTTTTTACTTTTAACCTTCAGCCCACTCTCAGATTTGCACATGGATTGGTATGCTTGATATTTCCTCCAGGTGTAAAAGTTTAAGTCACCCATACACTACTGTAGCTACTGCTGGACAATTGACAAATAGTTGACTGTAAGAAATTTTGTTTTTTAACATTTGACATTGTTTTGCCAGGAAATCCAAGACCTTGTGTTCGACCCAATCCCTTTTTGTTTCACGATGCAATTTTTCTTGCTGTTTTAGTTAACCTTCTTCTTGATTTCATTAGTATAAGGTATATTTTATAAACAACCCAGTCACCTAGTGACTGAAATTAGTACTCATTCCTCAAAGACAATCAGATTTCTTTCTCCTTTTCCTCTGTATTTCCTTTCTCGTAATATTGAGCCACCTTTTTTTTTTTTGAAGTAACTAAATGCTGGCACTGCATTTTGTGATCTATCTATTCATGTTTAGTTCCGGGTGAAGGAAAAAAAGTTTTTGATCCCCCTAACATTTAAAAAACACAATAGTGTTCCCAGTTACTTTTCATATTTCTCTCCAAGATGTTGAAAGTTTCCCATCTTCCTCTAGCGACATTTCTGTCAATTGATTTCCCGTGTCAAACGAATATTCGAAAAATGAAACCTGGGGCGAAGGGGGGAGAGGCTAAGCCCTGTATGAGACACAATGACTAACAGAAAGTGGATGCAGTACAAGGTGCAGGTATCTCTGGGCCTCCCAAATATATTTGGTATTTCGGATCATGTTTGATAATGAGGCAAGTTGCGTGAGTAATTCGAGGATGGTTTTCCGGAGGTGATCTCGAGTATTACGGATGAAAATTTTCCGTCTTCGATTACGATAATCATAATGTTTTCGTATAATCTGCGAACAAACTTATTCGGCTGACCTAGAATGAAGTATCCTTTGTGGCCTGTGCTGCATTTATTCGCGAACACATCCGCAGTATTCTATCATTCGTCTGTGGCGAATTATTTGTCTGGTGTTACCAAGGATACTGCAACGTACGATTACGTCGAATAAAGGATCGATTTTTAAAATAAATAAAGAAGAAAAAAAAGTCGGGTTTTATGAAACATTTGTTGAGACTATAACGAATAATTCTTATACGTCGATACGATTAGGGGTGTTTCACACGTGTCTTCGCATACGCAGCTAGTCTACCCTCTGTACACAATAATTTATCGTTTGGAATAGTTCACGTCGTAGAACGAAGCGTATGTGTCAAATTAATGTTGAAACACTGTTACTGGGACCCTAATACGCTTTTTCGTATACCAATAAATTGTGTCAGGAGAGAATAAACCCTTCCCATTTCGGAGTAATTAAATTATAGAACAAATAATTTCCACGGGTGTATATTTACGATAATTACGACGGGAAACACGCAGAGGAGATTCTGACGAATGCAATACCCGTAGCAAAAGTCGCACTGGTCTGACGCAGTTCATTTACAGTGAATACAAGTAATTGGACCAGAAGTGGAAAAACCTTTCCGGAAAAGGCGAGAACATGGAGTTTTTTAATCCGCATGCGAGTAATTGAACGTAGTAAATAAAACTGTACGAACTCCGTGATCAATGATCAAGTTTACTTGTGCGAAGTCTTGAACGAAGGACTGTCTACTCAGCCAAATCGCCCAAAAGTTCTCCATTCTCACAGAAAGTCTCCCGACAATTCGAAAGGGGAGTATTTCTTCAAAATGACAATGAAAAGGATGAATTTTCGAGTAAAATAACTGGTAATCTACCACGTAAAACTGAAGAAAATCTTTTAAAAGAATTATTCTTCATATGAGTCCGCCAATAGTCTCCCCCTTCCAGATTTCCAATTCTGGAAAAATCTTATCATTATGGTTTCGAAAATCTCACTTGCTGCTGGAACGATAGTAATAGACTGGGGCGTTTCAGAAGTAAGGTCACAATATCTGTAAAAGAGACTCAAAAAGAAATCGAAACACTGCGGACGAAAAAGAGTTTATTCGTGAGGAAAATTTGCTATTTTTCTACATAACACCCCCCCCCTCTCCAATCATTCATTGAACTGGCACGCAATTTTTTCTTGGTCTTTTGACAGGGTCCTACGGCTCACTCACACTTTCGAGAGGAGCCCAGGCCATCTACTTAGCCGACGACACTCTTCTCCTTGTAGACGAGAGGTCGGAGCAGGAAGTTCGCAGCAGGTCCATACTCAGCATCGAGATGGTATCTCGCTGGATGCAGGCGAGTGGTTTAAAGGTGGCTGCCCAGAAGACAGAAGTCATCCTTTTCCACAGGCGGAAAAGGGGCAGGCCACAGTCATTTGACCTACCGACACTGCGCGAACCGGTACCCCTACCGCCCCGGAAGATGTACATAGGGATGACGGTGGACAACGAACTGTGCTGGACACCGCATCTCCATACAACGGCAACGAAAGCAAAGCGAACATTGAAGGCGTTGCGTCAGCTTATGCTAAACCTCCGGGGGCCGAGTGAGAGCCGAAGAACGCTGTATCGACAGTGATTCACTCGGTTCTTCTCTATGGGGCCGCACCAGTCCAGAGAAGCCGTGAGAAGGTCCAGCGGGCTACGGCACTACGCATAATCTGCGCGGATAGAACCGTCTCATATGAGGCGGCTCTTGTACGACTAGCTCAAATGCCTCATATTGACCTGCTGGCTAAGAAGAGCGGTACGCTTTATCAGCGCTTCCAGGAACTTCCACCAGCTGATAGAAAAAAGAACGGAGCAAAGGAAAAGATTAAGAGAGAGGTCCGGCGGCAAACAGTTCAAGAGTGGGTGGCCCGCCTCCAAGAGCCCGCCCATGGCCACTGGACATTGAGGCTAGTACACGACCTCGATGCATGGCATTCGCGATGGCACGACGAGCTAATGTACCATCTTACGCAAATTCCCACCGAGCATGGGTGCTTCAGTGGTTATCTTAGCCGTTGGAACTAGGTATCCAGCCAGTGCTCGCATTGTCCAGCAAAGGTCGATGACACGCAGCATGCCATCTTTTGCTGCCCAGCGTGCTACGACGCACGAGTAGTGCTCGAGGCGTCAGTCGGCAGCCACATCACTCCCGAAACACTGGTTGACGTGATTCTGGCTAGCCCTCAGAACATGATCCGATTCGCCGGCACAGTGATGCGGGCCAAGAAGGACGCCGAGCGCGTGAGACAGCGGACAACATCCACGCAGCTCACGGAATCCACGCAGCCGGTCTTGAGCTACGACTCCCCATAAGTAGAAGGTTCGCCCACCAAAAGGTTTGCTCTTCAGCTGAAGCCCGTCACCGTTTCCGAACAAAATACCGAAAGGTGATACCAAGGTATGGCGGCAGTAAGGGCGAGGATGGACACGACGACAAAAGTGGGACCGCCAACAGGAAAGCGTGAGCTGTTGTTAGATGGCATTAAACAAGAGAGAGAGAGGGGGGAGTGTTCAGTCCGGACATTGGACCACAGCAAGAGCTTTAGAAATCACAGAATAGTGTGTAAAAAGTGCGTGTATTAATGGAGAGTAAAAACAGATCTCAATGCGAGTGCTAAAACATCTAAACTGTAACTGAACTAAACGGATGTCCTACCTGACCGACCGAGGGAGAAAAGGGAGAGTGAGTCATGAGAATAAGAAGAAGAAAAAAGAAGAACGTGGTATTGTGAAGATCACATAAAGGGAGTGCAGGCACGCAGGAAACAAAAGACGTTTGTTGGACGCTTGCATCATGCTACGCAGAAACTAGCCAGACAGGATGATATACAGGGTGTCTCTTTTGAAATTATCCACCTTCCACCTGGTAAGTAAGCAACCTACGCCAACAATATGTAGATACATTTGCATACACTTACTTTTGAAGGGGCTGAGTTATAGTCAAATTTTGAAAAGTTTTCCATCTTTGAAATTTATTTTTCTTCTCACGATTGGAGATAGAAAAATTGTACCAGTAGGTAATAGTAGAGGGCAGTTGTGGTAACCACAGAAAAAAATTGTCGGAATCGGTACAACAGGGTGTTCATAAAATCGATGTTAGTACTATATCAGAAAATTTTCACGTTTTCAATTTCCAGTGAAACTTGCGCTCTTCAGCTACTTTTTTTTATTTGCAATAGATTGTACATTAAATTTCCCATAAAAAGGTCATTAGCAATTTTCTTGTATCTGGATTAGAACTACTCAAAATGGAGTTCAAGGTATCCCCGTGACGAATTATTACTTTTTAACACAGATGCACAGACCTTATGAATATAATAATCATCTTCTACAGCTATTTACCACTCCACAAAGTTATATCGTTTATGGGGCTTATTCACCTCCCTCCTTTCATCTATTTATGAAGCCCATGCAACGAGGGGGGGGTACCGAGTATTTTATAAAGTTTAATATGGAATAAGTGGTTCCAAAGGTCGCTAAATTCGGGTTCGGTAACATTTTGGCCATATTCCCGAACTGTGGTGCATAGCGATGGGAAGGCGGTGCAAGATGACAGTAGTGGTAACCACACAGAAAAAATTAAAGATCATGGAAAATGGTTGAACAAATTTCACTTTGTACAACATTGTATTGGAAACTGTTGGTATCTTTTCTATTTCCTGTAACACGTGGGGGGGGGGGGTATTAATTTAGTGTGAGGAATGTTATTTATGTAGATTAAAGAATCTAGACCCAACAAATTGCTGTTAACATGGATGGAATAACCAGCTGGGTTATGGTCTTACGATAATGAATGATGAAAAAAGTTTTCCCCATGATGAATCCAATTACGATTCCAATTCCAGTTCAGATTCTGCCAAACGAGAACGTGAAAGTTGGGGATAGCGTTACAGAACATGTATTATTCAAACTGATGGACCATTTACTCGATCAAAACAGAACGTTGTATGCTGACAACGTTCATACAAGTGTTAGTCTTGTAGAAAAATTGTTACAGAGAAGAACGCATATGTAGTCGGAACAGTGAGAAAAACACGCAAGAAAAATCCTCCAATTTTAGCAACAAAAAAAAATTGAAAAAGGGGGAACTGTTCACTCTTGAATAGTAACACTCGAGTTCCCTTGAATAAATGGAAAGATAAGATGGATGTTTATTTTTATCTACAAAACATAACGCCCTGATCAAATGATGAAGGGCTATATGGCTCCCCATTATGTAAAAGCCTGAAATGGCTTCGGAAAATCGCTTTTGAGTTGATCTGTAACACCGCTCTAGTCAATAGTTACATACTTTTTGTAACTGTTCAGAGCAAACGCTTTTCCATAGCTGAATTTCGAGAAAAAAAAATATTTACTAGCGGTAAATGAAGACTTGCCAAAGGATGATGAAGATCGCATCACATCAAGCCTTCACAGCCTTGGAAAAGTACTGAAAAAAAGGCCGTTGCAATTCCTGCTACCGGAGGATAGCATGACACGTAGGGCGTTCTGAAGCGATGAAAATGAGAAAGATCCAATTCAGATATACTTCATGGCCCGATAAATTCGTGTGTATTGATTGGTATAGCGGTAAACATGTAATAAAACTTCATACATGATTTCTTTTTTAGGTTTTCCTCTACTTCACTATTTTTTTTTTTTTTTTTATCCATCAGCGTCAAGAAAAACTACGAAAATTGAAGTAATTTTCGTCTGAGATCATCGGTTATAGGTATGAAATTTTTCAATTCGAGCCCTGTATCTTATATGATACACAGCCTATTTATCAGTTCGGGCCCTTTGCGCTTATATAGCAGCACGCAAAAGGTCTATGACCGCTGAAACTCATCTGAAGGATGTTAGGGAACCCCCCGAATGCCAAATCAACAGAAAACCTTACTTGGTCTGAGGTGATAAAACCACTTCTAAGTGTGGCCTTCAAAAAGTTGAAAAGTAAGTTGGTATATAGATACAATGCCTGAGAGATATTCTAACTCAGATTACACCAATATAGTGTATTACTCTGGTTCATGCGGAGGAAATAGTGAGGAAGCAGCTCGTCGTTATGCAGAAGATTCTCCAGAACGGCGCCACCCACACAGTAGAGAATTTAGAGAAATTTCCATCTGACTGAAAGAGTTTGGTTGCTCCGATCGTTGTGAGGTCTACCAATCGCCCTGTGCATGTCGACAAGCAGATACTTGATCTGATCCGAGAAGATTTAAGGTTGAGCATCCATCAAATAAGCATCATGACTGATATACTTGTAACTAGCTGACCCGCATCGCCGCTCATCTAGACCGTGAGCTAAAGTGAGTTGGGTTAACTGAGTTAGTCCCTTCCTCTTCCCTTTACAGCAAACCGCTTTCCCATCTTTCATCACCGCTCTTCCAACGATTCCCTGTGATCCACATCCGTGATCTTTTCCTGCCTGAAAACTTGAAGTTTTCCTCTCTCCACCCTTCCCACACAGCCGGAATCAGCTGCTAATGCGACTGATAAGCGGGTGGTTACTTCATTTCTTCTTCTTTTTTAATGTCTTATGGACTTCACTTTTTGCTTACGTTCTTTGTAACCAGCTGCGAATTTAGAAGCCAAGCCGCTATAGGCACTCAACAAAATGTCCCCCTCATCCCTCAACTCCATATCCTCCTGATGAACTAAAGCTCAAAAATTGATAATTATTTCTCAGTTATGTTTTCTGCAACTGTTTCCTTTTTTCTGTCTGTCTCTTATTTTTCTATTTTTTCCAAATTTCCTTCCTTTTCCCGCTGTTTTTGTACAAAAATTTGTCGCCCTAAGCACTTGCCTAATGTGCCTATCGGGAAATCCATCGCTGGAACTGATACCACATATATGCAGTATGTATTTAGATTTATAGGAGGGGGGAGCAGGGCCGTACCTAAGATTTACGTAAGGGGGGATGCGATTAAGATGAATATTATTTCTTGGTGGGGTGGGGCCTACAAATACTCCAAATTTATATAGTTTCCCACATGTACCTCTCCGTCGCAACCCATTGTTTTTTGGCCGATGGAGGGGGTTGGACCCCCCCCCACTCCCCCGGTATCCGCATCTACTCTCAGCTCTTATGGGTTCACCCTCCAATCTCGAACAAATATGCACACCTACTCACAGATAAACTAACACTTTAATACATACTAGAGGAGAGAGATTTTGATCATGAGACCCTACACATTTTTATATGCAAATTTAACTAATAGTTGCTCTAAAAAAATTTTAAAAATAAAAACGCATTTACCTATTATACTTAAACTAAATGTCCTTTGTTGTTTCTGTTCCTAACCTTTCATTGTGTATGTTCGTGCGCGCGTGTCTGTGTGCGTGTGTTGATAGCCGAATCACCGTGTAACGGCTAGCCGGTTCTTGGCTCCGAGAAGGTTCCCTGAGAAATTCTACTGAAATTTACGGAAATTTACAACTGCAAATAGCTTCAACACTCATTGCGTTAAGATGGAGGGCCCTGATCTATTTGCAGTTTACTGCTTCATATTTCTGTTATTCAGAGAAAAATGTTCCTGTTTTCAAAAATTCAATCGGATAATTAGAAGAGATGCTGAACATAGTTTCCATAAACTGAAATTTTAGAGCTTTGGGGGTGATATGTGGTTGAAAATGGACCATATGGTACATGAATGAGTACGAAACAATATCCAAATAAGTTATGGCCGCATTAAATCCGATGTACATGTAATAATGAGGCATTTTAAGCTCATTTTGAAAATTTCAGATTTTCAACCTCCTAATAATTTCTGAAGGGAGGCAGTTACAGCCACGAAATTCTAAAACCTCATCCGGATTCATACGAACACATTCAGAAAGTTCGAACTCCCCAGCTCTTACGGTTCACCCGCCAACCTCGAACAAACCAACACACAAAGAGACAATCATTCACTTTTATGTAGAAAAAGATATATATTCTGAAAATGTTTAAAAGGAGGTGAATAAACCCCATAAACGATAAAACTCTGTGAAGTGGTAAAGAAGCAAATGACGATGATTATTATCTTCATAAGGTCTGTATGTCTGTCCTAAAAAATTATTATTATTCTTAACGGGGATATCTCGAACTTCATTTTGAACAGTTCTAATCCAGATACAAGAAAACTGCTAGTGACCTTTTTTATGAGAAATTTAATGCATTATCTTACTAAAATTGATTTTATGAACATTCCATTTTTCTTTCTGTGGTTACCACAACTGCCCTCTACTATTACCTACTGGTACCATTTTTCTGTCTATCTCTATTCGTGAAAAGAAAACAAAAGAAAATTCAAATACAGAAAACTTTTCAAATTTTGACTATAACTCAGCCCCTTCAAAAGTAAGAGTCTGCAAACATATCTACACATTGCCGTGGTAGGTTGCCTACTTACCAGGTGAAAGGGGGTTCATTGCAAAAGAGATACATGTATACAAAACAATACATTCGCGAGGAGAGGGTCGCTGCAGGCTCTTGAAACAGCACCTCCCCGTCGCTAAGACACCCTGGATGAAATATATCAGTAATCATCCTGTCAGTTTAACCTAAACAAGCATCAATTTGAAGAAAATCATTCAGTTCCCAAGTTCGTCGATTTGATCCTCCTGTTTTGCAGGCATTAACATTCATTTTTGTTGATTTAATTTACACGAACGTGGAATTCCCTCGATAACGACGAGAGTGAAGATCTAACGCTGAGAATGCACGGCAGTTTGGAAGTCTCTGCGATCCTCCCCGGTTGACGACCGCTAGTGTAAATTTCATAAGAAAGTTGGGTATTTATTTTCGCGAATGAAAGAGGAAGAAAAAACTTGCTCGGTTGTTGAGACGAATTCGCGAGGGAAAATAAAAATGAAAAATACTTGGAAACTTGTCTTAATTCTTACCAGCTTGTATACAATTTGCATCCTGATTCTCAACTCTCCTCTTTCTCGTACATAAAAAGTAAGTAAGTATACATACAGTCTAATGCCACGCTACACTATATATTTGAGAAAATCCTCGCAAGAACGTCGCTTTGCCATCGCATGAACGTAGAAAATGTTTCACATCCTCCTAATTACGTCGCCTCCAAAACGCTTTTAAAATGGAAGCGAGTTTCGCAGAAACGTTTTCGTTCTAAACTGCGAAAGTTTATTCCGAAACTCGTTCGTTCCCCCTCGTGAGATCTCGCTTTCCCCCATACGTCAAACCGTAATCATTTTGTAATTGTCTGCATATTTACACACCACTCCGCTGGAACGCCGGAATCAAAATACAAACTAATTGAAGAAAAAGTGAGTTCGATCCGTCGCATGCGAATGTTTCGCCGTATGAATTTACTCTTTCCTACTCGGGAGGGGGCGAGGGGATTCGAATAGTGACACTTGATTTGGGAGCTGTTACTGAAGCTGTTAGTTCGAGAGCTTTTCTGAACACTTAATTCGGTATTCGATGACCTCGGCTTTAAAAAAGGGCCTGAAATTGAACATACATTTCGAGTACAATAAGGATATAATTTTCCACGATTAACCGAAGGGTCGTGTGTGGCAAAAACTGTCACATAAATGAGCCCCTGTTTCACTCTTCTTCCGCGAGTTAGATCGATACGAGACGAAAATTGATTCTGAAGTAGTATATTGAGCCCACTGCTGAAAGGAGGGTGTACCTCGAAGTATGCCCTTCTTAAGGGAATCGGGTTCTCGTGTAGATAGGTTTCTCAGTTTTTACTTCACGGAAACCCCATCTCGATATCACTTTTCCCGGGGAAATAGACCTTTTCACGGTGACGTCATGAGGAGGACTATTGCGCCGTTGCTCTAACAAGTCGCAGCCATCAGGGTCCAGCTTGTCTTGATTACATCCATTTTACATTTAAAACTTCATAAGCGAACATTCGTTCTTCTTTGCGAGTCCATAAATATGAAAGAGGGCATTTCTTAATGCTTCCGGACGCTTATTTATGATGTTCGAGCGCATTCTGTACGATTCTTTACTCAACCATGCCTCCACCATTGCAATACACCTATACTTCTGTCAAATACAAACGGCTAGTTGTACTCGTAAGAACTTTCAACTTTGAAGTCTATATGACCGAAAATTCCAGCGCCATTCGATGAATGTTCGCTGTGGATTACGATACTCAAGTTGGTAGCAGAACGTAAAACAATGATCCGGAAGAAAAATCTAGTTTATTTTTGAGCATTTTATTATTTATTTTTAAAAACCAATTTGTTTATTCTGAAAATGGTTGGGAAAAGAAAATTGAAGGATTCTGAAAAGGAGACAGAAAAGAGCGAGACACCAGTGACTGACAAATCGGATGAAGAATGGATGGACGAAACGCTCATAGAAGAAAAACAGCTTTCTACTAACATCGACAATTCTCTGAATAAGCAGATCGAAGATGCAACTCAAAAGACGTTGGCTCCATTTCTCGAATTGCTGAAATCTACGCTCCCGGGATTTTGGGAAATGCTGACTATACATGGGCCCGATGCGGAATGTTAGAGTGCACTCTGTGCGACTCTTTACTCAACCATGCCTCCACCATTTCGATATACCTATACTTCTGTCAAATACTAATGGCTATTTGTACTTCAAGAACTTTCAACTTCGAAATCTCTATGATCGAAAATTCCAGCGCCATTCGACAGGGGCGTAGCCACGGAGGGGGTGGTCTGAACACCCCCTGGTATTAGCCGAAAATGTGAAAAAATTAAAATTTATTCTGGTAATAGTAAGTATTACATCTGTAATGTTGTAAAAGTGAAACGAACCCCCTTCCCCTTCATACCAAATCTAGCTACGCCACTGCCATTCGATGAATATTCGTGGTGGATTATGATACTCAAGTTATGACCTAAAAGCATTTAGTTTTGATTTAAATCATGGTTCAATATTAGGAAATGCTCTCGTTCACATTTATGGATTCGCAAAGAAGAACGAATGTTCGCTTACGGAGTTTTACATCCAAAATGAATGTAAACAAAAAACGCTGGACCCTACAGGCTGCGAATTGCTGCGAATGCTGGAGCAGCTGCGCAACAGTCCTCATAACGTCGCCCATGAAAAGTTCTATTACGAATATTTTTGTAAAATAAATCTGCACTGAAATGAATCAACTCTAATCACCTCAACAGTAAGACCATACGAGATGAACCACGGCGACTCACTGCGAGGGGATGAGGCTTGAATCACGCTTAAGCTGAGGTTAAGGGTTAATTCGGTCTGAAGGCCAATGCATCCGAATGATACCAGCCGCATGATGAATGCCCAAGACACATCGAGTGCTAGTTGGCATTTTCGCTTTGGAGTACGCCCACAGGCGCAACCAGGAATTACCTCTGGGTAGGGCTGAACCAGAGAAAAGTGGGGGTGGGTGTAAATTGCATTAGAAAAAGTAAAATACTTGACTTGTAATTTTCAGCTTAAAATTTCGCTCAGGGCGGTGGATGGGGAGAAGCTATAGCCCCCATAGCACCCTGGTTGCGCCTATGAGTACGCCTCACTCTAATAAGTAGGAAGGTCAAAGGAAGTGTTGTTTTCAGCCAACATTCGAGATCCATCCGGCCGTGGAGGACCTGAAATTCCGAAATATTATTTTAAAATATTTTCCTCATGCACTTTCTTCTTTTCTGATCTACTCGGTGGAGACAATGATTGTATCTAATAAAATGAAGGGGCTACACGTCTTCCTAATCATTGAATGATTATGTTATGCTGATTTTGAAAAGTTTTCTCCCATTCATATGTAAATTATTATCCTGAACTCAGAGATGCAAGTCCCATAGAGAAAGCCACATCTCTCGCTCTTTCACAATTTTCCTTCAAATGCCGCGTGATCTGAGTAACTGGGGGTTCCGGTTCTAATACATTTTTCTAGCACATTGATGTACCAAAAACTATGTGAAATCATTTGAAATTCTCAGTCTGACAAAGGCCACACAGAAGCATAGAAATGGGATAGGAAGACAAAGCAACAAATTGCCCCCCGAATCAAAATTATTATAACTAGGGTTCTTAATCAATACTATTTTCAATAACAACGATAAGGTTTTTCAATCAGAGAGAAGAGTGGGAGTAGAATTTCCAGAGTTCACAATTTTGAGGGTTTTATCTTACTTCACGGTTCACATTCTCCATACCGTTGAAAATTTTGAAAATACAGCTCAACAGGTTTTACCACTCCCAGGATTCACAACTGAAGAGAAACTTTCCGAAAATGGATCAATCAATTGTCCCTCTTCCCCCCTCTCAAGACAGAGAGCACCGGGACCGCAAAAAGGATTTGAAAATAGAAAATGAAGAAAATTACCGGATGGAGCCAATTTTTGGAAAGTCACTTTTCGATTACCGTAGTTCAACATCTCGATGGCCCGCTGGTTCACACGTGATGATCCACAATCATGAAATTTTACGAATTCCAGTGTTTACAATATCCTTGACTTATTGTTTGGACAGTCCCAATAATTCCAAGGATTCACAACATATGAAATTCTGAAGTTTCATAAACAGGGTGTCTACCAAATGCAAATTAGTGAAATTCATGACTTTTCACTTTTTTCATGGGCTCACAATACTCATGTTAGAGGTCCTCTAAATTGTAAAATCAAAAACTAATTTTGACGTTTTAATAATACTTGTTCAATTTTTTCCTTTGCTAATATTTTGAAGTTCACATTTCAAAAGGAAGATGATAAGACAACGTACTTAAGATGTACCTTAATATCCATCTTTTCTTTTCAATGAGAGAATGAAATAATACTGGTGAATGTATTGCAAGGAACAAAGTGTAAGAAATTAGTGAAAAGTAAACATATTTTTGAAAATAATATCGGAACAACTAAAAAACAAGGAAAAGAAAAAAACCGATTTTTTCCATTTTTTTTATCTAGGAGAATTTGGAGAGAATTTATGGTTTTTGGGGAAAAGCAAATAAATATACAATTGAATTTGTGACTTGTTTACGACTATTATGACTTTCATGACCACTGACTTCAAGTCATGACCTTTGCATGACTTTCATGACCGGAAGATACCAGGACAATTAATGATAAAGACACATGTTCATCAGGACAGACACGTACTGAAGCGACCTTTTTTCTGAGGGGAAGGGTGCGGGGATCGATTAGGAGGAGAAAACTAATTTTAATCAAATAAAAAGACGATTTTCCAAATCAACAACATTTTAGAAATTCACCACCAGAAGACAAAAAAGTCAATATAATATTTGAAAATGTTCAGATAACCAATCAGATTTGGCCAACTGTAGGTCAATTTTGCTAATTTGGCCACCTTTGAAAAATTTGGGGCTTCCTCACCTCCCTTCTTCTCCATCGGTACGCATCTGTATCAGGGTTGATCATTTTCACACTCTTCTAACTGTAGAATACTACAGAGTTCACAATAACTGAGTTTTTCAGTGTTCAGGATTCCCACTTCCTAAATGTGAATTTTGAAGCATTATTACCGAGATTCAGTACGAGAGGCTTAACAATTTTGAAGAATCGTAATTTCTAGGCTTCACCATACCCAGCGGAGCGCTTGCTGGCTTTAGAGATTTGGTTGTTTTCTTGAAATCCAGGATTAATTTCAAGGGCAGAAAGCGAAGGAGGGATGGCTTATACATTGCTTATACTCAGAAAGAACCAGCGGTGGATCCACTAGACACTTCTCAGAGAGTCAATTCACAATAGGCAATAATTGAATTATTTTCACCTCCTTCCCCTCTCTCAAAATTTGAATAATCTCTGTACCCTCAACAGGATATTTACAGAACAAACAAGAAAGAAATATTTGCAGTTTAAATGACGAGTTATAATATGTACTGTTTATGCATACTCACTGGGGTTGAAAATATTTACCTCCAAAAAGTTTGCCAATTTAGAGATTTTTCAATTGGGTGTCAATTTTCAGAGTTTTTGTAACGTTCATTAATACCCCCCCCCCCATTCGATTTCTTTTTTCGAGGGAGAGGAAGATACTCTTTTAGACTGGCAAAGATTCTTCAGTTCTTGTTTTAGGATCCGAGCGATTCTCTCAGACTTATTCAAGTCGTTTGAAGGCACTTTTGAACAGCGACGTATAAACAGAGGGGCGGGGGGGGGGCTCCACCCTACAAAAATATTCCAGAGTTGGCGAGTTAATAAAGTTAAAAAAATAAATTATCAGTTAGGAAAATGTTAGAAACGTTTACTTATTATTCATTTGTTGCTTGTTTGGTTTTATTACTATTTATTAATTTTTTCTTACTAATTCCAGAAATGTTCCGCAGTCGAAATTGATTCTCAGTTAGAAAAACGTAAATTTTCGATGAGCAAAATTCGGCTTCCCCTCCCCCCCCCCAAAAAAAAGGAGGTTTACGATTCTTCGATGTTTGATTAATGCTCTTCAACACCTGATGAAGGTATTCTAAAACTTTTCCATGTTTGCTGAGGACTCGTATAAGATTCTGTAACTCTTTTTCAAACTTGATTAAGAATTTTCAAAGCCGACTACGACTCTTCAATACTCACTTAAGATCCTCCAAGGTCCTCCTCGACTTGTTTAAAACTCTGTAAAGCCTTTGTTTCCAGAGACATAGGAAGCATGGGCCTTACAGAGTTTTATTCACAGCAGATTGAAGACAAAATATATGAGTAATAATGAAGCAAGTCGGCTGGTAGTTGAAGGCGCAGAGATAGGAAAAGTAAGCGATATACGTACTTGGGCCACACTGTTTCCTTCGAGGGGGAAGGGGGTGGATGAAGAAATTACGAAGAGGAGAACAGAACACAGGCCGGGAAGAGCTTTTGTACGGCGAATCTTTAAAGAGGGGATAAGTCTGAAATCGAAAGTTAGAATTCTGAAATCATGCGTACTCCCAGTACTGAGTTGCGAAGCTCAGACATAGGCCCCACAAAAACACAAGAAACAAAATTAAAAAGCACACAAAGAGCAATGGAAAGAAGTATCCCAGGAATAAGAAGGAAAGATAGAATTAGGAATACAGAAAAAGGGAAAGAAATGGGGTGACAGATATAGGGTACTAAGAGCAGGAGATGAAATTTAGGTATGCAGGGCATTTAGCAAGAATGAGTAACGATAGGCGAGTTACAAAGGTAACAAAATGAACCCCCTACGACCATAAACGTAAAAGAAGAAGACCAAAACAAGATGGGGAAATGAGTTACGTAACAGAATGGGCACATAGTGGTATCGGGTAACGTAGGATAGAAGGGTATAGGAAAATAGCAGAGAGGCTATGCCCGACCATTGGGCGGTTAGTGAGTCCGAGTTACTAGAATTAGAATTACCTAGATCAGTTTAAGGTCAAAACATCTTTAATTGTATATAAGACTTGCTGACTGTTTCAGATTCGTGAATCTCCTGAAGACCTTTTTTGACTTAAGATTCTTTGTGATTCTTCCAGACTTGATTAGGACTCGTGGTATTTTATTAAGACTCTTTAAAATTCTTTTAGGTTCTCCAAGACTCGAATAAAATTCCTCTAGGCTTGTTTGAGTTTCTGTAATACTGCAAGACTCATTCGAAACGCATTAACACACTTCAAGAATCTTCCAAATTTACTCAAGATTCATTTCAGGAACGTAACCAAAGTGACTTTGTTGGAGAGGTAGTGTTAGGGGACAAGTAGATAACTCAGTTTTTCTGACTGATAATCGCATGTCATTGATTAACGGACATTTTTGAAATCGACAAACACAGAAGCCGAGTGAGGACTTTATTTTGTCAACCGAGAGTCAATGTTGTAAAATTTTCTGATTCCAGAAAAGTGTTTTTTAATTGGGGGGGGGGGGAGACTTCACTGCATTGTGGACATCCCTACCTCAAGCTATTCAAGACTTGATGGCGCGGGTCAAATTCTTTCAGAATTTTATGAAAATCAAATTTCTTTAGACTTTTCTGAGATTTAGATTTTTCCAAATATGATTGAGATCAGATTTTTTCGGACTTCAGAGACTTTTCCAGGATTAGTTCGGGAGTTAGGCAAAGTATCTACGCCCCTGAGCCAATAATTAAACGGCGTGCAAAATTTCCATTTCTTCTTTTTGTACTTTTATTTTTCATTATACTTTTGTTTTTGAAGGGCCCGAAAGTGCTCCATATAATTCATTCTACCTCCATGTGCATTCAGTGTTCTGAACATGGGAAAAGCAAGACAAGTGACCACTGTCTGCCTACTTGTCCAACTGCCTATCTTTCTTCCTTTCTGTCTGTCTGCCCGATTGCATGTCTCGGATTAACTGACCGACTATTTGTCTCTCGATCTGAGAGCGGTTTGGAGTGATAGAATATTCCCTCGCAGATTTTCCTATTTCAACAGGTAGCTAACTCGCCAAACTTGCCATTGGTTTGCTGATTTCGGGAGGGGAGGGGGGGGGGTGGAACAAGTTTTCAGTACATAGATAGCCGGTTAGGCAGTTACCATTCGAATCCCTCTATATAATCAAGTTTTCCTATTAGTCAGATATTTTGAAGCATTGGTCAGCTATTTTGAAGTATTTTCAATCGAATATTTCGGTCTAAGCAAGGCACTTTCTTCTGTTCCTCTCCCCGGGCACCAGCGCTTGGAGAGAATATAAATATAGGAACTTCCTTACGGCCACACTAAAGAACCGACTTAGATTGTTTTTCCAACTGATAAAAGGGGGAGGGCATTTGTATCTCCCTATTGAGGCTAACGAGGAATTAAAAAAGTATTGTTATTTCAATTCTATTATAACTGAGTTCTGATTTTGCCGATCGACATACTTTTCGGGGAAATTAAAATTTATAGCTCACTATGGCAGTTCAATCGGAGTCGTTGAGCGACGGTAATGAGGAGGAAATGCTTAGATTTCGCTACCAACGAAATTTCTCAAGAAAGTTTCCCGTAGCAATCGTTCTGACACAACACAGGCAGAACTTTGCAGAACTAGTTCGAAAACTAAGAATTTTGCAATACAGCACAACATTGCAATGTATTCAAGTCTAAGCCGGTTCATCAGATAGTGACTTTCTCAACTATAATGGAAACCGCTCATTGATTTTAATTTACTAAGAGCGAGATCCAAGTTTCTACACAGTAATTCAACTGTATACGCCTTTTAGACGATACATATTGTAACGACCAAACAATATCCAAAATTTAATAATTTTCGCGGGTTCGCGCTTTCACAACAAAAGGTCGCAATGCACTGTCTTTTCGTTAAGAATATGAATATTCGTCGCTCAAAAGGCATCTCTATAAGCGGAGAAAGGGTAGCGCATGAACCGAAGTCGAAATCGAAAAGCGTGCGGCGAGAAAACGAATTTTCCATTTCCATCAGCGGGGGTTGTTGGGTTGTTCGAGGTTACCGCCGGAGCTATTAAGAGGTAGCAGGGTAGAAAACCGACTACAAAGGGACGATCTAATTGGTCACATAATGAAAGCGATGAGAATATTGAAAACTGATTTCACGAAAATTTCCAAAAGCGCCGCAGTCTATTACCAGAAAAGGTATAACGTCGAGAGATTCTCTCGGCAAATGCGACCTCTAATTATCCCGATATTATAACGCAGAAGGTCAATTTTTGATACACGTCTTGGTCGGCGCGTCTCATTCGGGTCCATTCGGTTAAGTTCGGGTTCCTCGACCGGGGAAAATGGCAAATATTTTTGTTTCGCTTCGCCTGGGCGTTCGAATTTTTTTCGTTCGATACGCACTTATAGGATGAAGCAAGAAAGACAGCTAAATTTTCAGAAAATAACGAGAAACTAGAGCTGAGCTATTTTCTGTACACTGACTAATCAGATGAAAAAAAAAAAACCGTAGAGTGGGGTAATATTGGGCATGGGTGATACTATCGGTCACTTATAACTTGTTGCAGGAGCGTTAGTATTGTTACCAGGAAAGTCAACTGGGGTAATATCAGACATCGGTGGTAATATCAAGGGATGGGCAAAAACGGGGAATTTATTTTTATTCCCAAATAGATTCCCTCCCTGGAAATTCTGGGTGGGAAAATTACGAACATCAGGAATTTTTGTAAATTCTTTATTTGCACGCTGTTAAACAAAAAGCTCCCAAGGGACATTTGTTGACAAAATGAGCTATTAGTATGGTTGGAAAGAGCCTGAAAAGTAGAATTCTTTAAAATTGGACCCCCATCCCCGATACAAGAATGTATATCCACATTGAAATAGGCTTATCAGTAAACGCTATGTCTCTAAACCGGCATTATTCGTTGGTTTTTATGGTGTTTTCCCGCGCGCAGCGCAACAAGCACTCTATTGCAATCAAATTTTCATTTATTTTATTTTATTTTATTTTTTTTCATTAAATACGACTGAACTGTTTACACCTCATAGTTCAGTTTTAGCTCAGTTGCGTTCTCTGTCGACTGCTGCCATCTATCGATAAGTCGGTTTACTATTATGAATGTAACCTCTCCGTGCTTTCAATTATTCAATTTACAAATGCAACTTGTTTACATTTTATTTAGTAATTTCGTATTTTACTCATGACAGTATTGTGCAAATTGTACTTTTCTACAAAAGGAACTATTTCGTCAAAGAAAGTGAAGACATTAACTGGATTTAGAAGAAGTAAGTGTATTGTTTGTTTGTATGAAATGGGTTCTCAGTTGAATTAGTATATAACGGTATTTGACTCGAACCAAGTACATGCAACATTCTGTGAAACTCATATCAGGAAATTTTCCGAGAAATAATGAGATATGAGTTATGTCTCATAAATATGTTAGCAGTATTAAGTGGTAATTTTGGTATTCTGTTTCAGTTCTTTCACTAATATTTTGTTTCTCGTTTGACTATTTACCTTTATCTTTTCGTTATCAGGAACTACAAATCAACCAAAACCATCAACATGCCTTCAACCATGAACTTGAACTTCTATTATAATCGTGTAGCGGAATTAACAAAAAACGTGAATAAATAATTGGCAGATCACGTTTTGTTTTTGAAATGAAGGATTATCTTTCTCGCATTTGAACGGTTCACGAATATTTCACGCGCTGCGTGACTAGGAGTGGAGCTAATGTCTTTGCATCTTATAAACATTGTAAATTGTAATGATGAGTGAGAACACATTAATGTGCGTTTTGTAAAGCGAGAACACAACACTTTATTTGAATCGAACCAAAATTCCCTGTCCCTCTTTGAATTGTTATCAGCAGTTATCAGTTCACATTCATTGAAACTTGTGAGTTTTAAAATTCATTGGATTTATGTTCTTTGAATTTATTTGTCTTGTAAAGATAGAGTGTTTGATTTCTGCTTGCCGCTTGGAACAAATCAAATAGAAAATGGAAATGTATTTTAGTATGTTCAGTGTTGAACAAAGTCTGCTGCATAATTGCAGTCTGCAGCTTCATAGTTTGAAGCCTTGAACTTCCATGATGTGCATGTAGCATCTACGGTTTTCGCTGTGCTATCACATTTCGAAATGTTTCAATTTATAATAAATGTGACGCGTTGCGTGAAAAGGGCCATTGTGGTGATTTAAAATTTTGAGTTTGCGAGTCCGGTATCACCAATTTCCAAGGTCTACAGACTAAAGAATACCGCATTACAGAGCCTGGAGATCTGATAAGTGTGAAAGCAACCTCAAATTCTGTAGACCTTGCCAATCTGTGGTACCGTACTCGCAAACTTAAAATTTCAAGATCACCATATGGGCCCTTTTTACGCATCGCGTCACAAATAATGAAATAATAAGAATTTGCAAACACCCTATTGCCAGGTCCTCCGGACCTCGCTTGTTAATACTACATTTTTTCAAAAAACAGATTTAGTCAATTGGGAACTTTTTGTTTAACAGCGTCCATTTTTCATGGCTGCCTACATGTGTATAGGAAAAAGGCTCCCTCGAAGACCTATAATGACCAGATATCGTCTAGTCTTCAATTCATATTTTCGATTGCAAAAATACTAAATGAAATTAAAACAAAGGTGACTAAACCAAGAAGTGATAATTTGATATAGCTAAATCTCAATAATCAAAATACTCAACTCGTCACAAGCTGAATTACAACTCATAGATTTTCAGACACTTTGTGATATGACTATCATAACTGTGACCTGTAACAAGAAAAAGGCCTGTAGTGGCATCGAAATGGTTTAGGGAAAGGGCTCGTAGTTCTACATCACTAAGGGCCCTTTCCTTGAGACAAGTCACATTTGATAATATTCAAGACATTTCATGAGATTGGTTAATACTGTTAGCTGTCACAGTGCGACTAAGTACTGCGACTGGTGCCTGCAAGCTGGTCTACAATAAATTCCCCATCTTCCCTGAAAATAACTTCCCACCCAACATTTCTTTCCTTTCCAGTTTTTTTTTTTTCGGGGAATATTCCCACCACCCATCATTAGTAACATCGTCTACTCATAACTTGTTGTAGGAGCGCTTGTATCGTTATCAGTAAACAAGTCATGACTGGCCGTTATTACCACCGGTGTCCGATATTACCCCAGTAAACGGTATTTACGTTTCACATGATAAACAAGACCGGACAGGTTCAATTTTGAGAAAATAAGACATGCCTGCAAGCTCTTACACGCCTGTATCACCGAAATTCGATAGGCACTCCTCGGTTGACGAGTGGCAGAATCCAACTGGGCTATCCAAAAATAGGTAGAACGGAGCTAGCTCATAACCAGAAATACTACTTGACTGTCGGGTGTCCGGAATTGAAGCTAAAAATGAAGGTAAACTCTGGTGCCACAATTTTCAGTTAAATGTCGAAGTTGAACTTAGAGACCCCGAATCTTCTTTTCCCCCTTCCCAGGAAGAACTCGTTCCAACACCTGTGAAACCCGGAAAACGGCGTTTAATTTGTGTGGTTACGGGAGGGACGAGGACAGGGTCAGTGAAAAAAATGTCGAGGATGGAAAGCAATGGAGGTAGGCGGAGTCTTTCAAAAGCACCAATTCAGTCCTAAATTGTAACGTATCAAAAGCACAACGATTTTGTGTTCTTCATACGTCACAAATTGGGCTGAACCTGGGCTAATTAGAAAATGGCAACATCACACGTAGTTTCTCGGTTCGTGCATAAGTTTTTTTTTACCAAGTTTAAATATAATTTTTGCACTGTGTTTGTGGGCCCCGCTATAGAACATATCTTTTTACTAGTGTAAACCCAACAAAGGCGTTCTGATATAATAGTTTTAAATCCAGTTAATACTTAGTTTGCTCCAATCAAAAAGTAAAGTCATGCGCCACAGTTCAGTGAATATCCAAAATGTTACCAAAACCGAATTTAGCGACCTTTGGAACTAATCATTGGATACCCATATTAAACCTTACAAAATACTAGAACCCCCTCCTCTCACTGCATGGGCCTCAATTTCAAATATTGGGTAAATAGATGAAAGGAGGGGGTGAATAAGCCTCACAAACGATAAAACTCTGTGAAGTGGTGAAATAGCTGAAGAAGATGGTTATTATCTTCATAAGGTCTGTGCATCTGTGTTCAAAAGCAATAATTCTGTCACGTTTCGGGACCGCGGGGGTCAGCGAGATGCGCTTTCCTGGGGAGTGGGAGCACTGAAGTCGAAGTCGCGATGATGGGTGACCTCACGGGACATATTGCGGGAGCGGAGACTCCAAAACGCGGACATCTTCGACGCGAGAATAAGTATGGCAATAACGACACGGGGGGGGGGGTGATATATAAAAATATATTCGATGCAATAGTGTTCATACAGAGGACACAACGAGACGAATTAAGAACGCGGCGATGGGAACGATAACGGCAACTACTTTACACTTTACAAGATAAATACACTGAAAGTCGCGGCCGATTGCGAACGTACACACACGGGGGGGGGTTACAACTGGCTCCCCAATCAGCACTAGCACTGCACACTGCGAAGTAAAGTCGTGACGCGGTTACTTCCTATTGATGATTGCGACAAGGGGGAGGGGGAAGAGAGATTCGGGGGAACTGGTTTCCAGCCCACACACCCAAGAAGGAAATGGGGGAACTGGTTTCCAGCCCGCACACCACAGGAAGGAATCGAGGGAACTGGCTTCCAGCCCACACGCTGAGGGAAGGATTCGGAGTACTAATTTCTAGCCCACACGCCGAAGAGTAGAAGAAAGAATAGCGGAGCAAAGCAAGAAAAGCGGTGGAGCAGGAATAGCTTGTCGTAATAAACTTGCCCGAGTTGGCTCGACTACCCTTAATTTTTCCGGGTAGTTAAGTATATAGCAGCAACCGACTTCGTCCGCGAGTAGCAAAAAGCCACCCTCGCGGCACAAAAACGTTCTCTCAATAGCCGAAACACAAGACCTGGTTTTTGGTTCTAGCAATAATGGAATCTTGAGGTATTTACCCGCCTGAGTAGACAAAGTACGCGCGTATGTAACAATTCTTAGCGGGAGTATCTTGAACTCCATTTTGAGCAGTTTTAACCCAGATACAAGAAAATTGCTATTGACTTTTTTTACGGGAAATTTAATGTAAAATCCACATTGCAAATAAAAAAACAGTACCTTAAGAGGGCAAGTTTCGCGGGAAATTGAAAACGTGAAAATTTTCAGATATAATTTATACTAAAATTAATTTTATGAACGCCCTGTTGAACTGATTCCGACCATTTATTTTCTGTGGTCACCACAACTGTCTCTACTATTACCTAATTGTACCATTTTTCTATCTATCTCCAGTTGTAAGAAGAAGAAAAAAATCAAAGGTAGAAAACTTTTCAAAATTGACCATAACTCAGCCCCTTCAAAAGTAAGAACATGCAAAAATATCTAAATATTGTTAGGGTAGGTTGCCTACTTACCAGGTAGAAGAGGGGCATTGCAAAATAGACAACCTGTGTATAATAAAATCCGTTCTTCTATAATCATCATTGTTTATGCCACAGAGTGTCATACAAATACAAATTAAAGTTATTTTTAGCAAATCCAGCAAAATTGTGAACGACAGAAACCGATTTTCGCTTTTTACAGCCTATTTGGGATCGAAACTGACATTACCCAAAATTCATACCCCTGTAGTTTCTGTGTACATTTCGGAACATGTGAAATATTCGTCACGCATGTTTTGCGGGTTGCTTAATTACCATTTTAGCAGGAGGAACAACACCAAGCCGCACTCAGTACACTCCCATCAGTCTTTCTCAATTCCTGAATAAATTTTCTGACGGATAATATCACTTTTTTTTATGCTCACCTCCTCGTTTAAAGACGATACAATTTCTGCAAAAGAAATAAAAGATGGGATAGATTAAGAAGGTTTTGTCAAGAAAACTGCTTCAAAATCATCAGGACATTTTTTTTTAATGAGAAAAAGAAGAATATGGACCAGAGATGCGGACAACAAATGGCATTTAGCAGCAACTATCTGGATACTTCTCGATAAATAGGGGAAGGCCAGCCATCAGAAGGGCGGATGAAACACGATGAAATATTGAAAGTTACAGGCCCGCAGCGGATCACCAGCGCCCTGAACAGGGTATACTGCAAACGGGCGGCAGATGCTTATGCCCAAAGATGGGCAGATTAGATTAGACGATGGCTTACCTAGGGATAAACGCTATTAGGTTGATGTAGAATTGGTTTAAAATTAATCAAAGTTATAAAATAAAAAAAGTAAAATAAAAAAATTGATCAGCCCCAGCGAGGGGTGTACCTCCCAACACCGTTTTCATTGGTTTTCATGTTTGCCACTAAGCAGTCTCGCCCGGTACTCAAAAGTCTACACGTCACCCAATTCGTTGACAAGTCACCGAATTAGTGAATCTCTATGTCATTCTTACCCTTTAGCTTTCAAATTCCTCCACTATTTTATGCCTGATTAAAACCCCCGGACAGTTTTAGCCAAAATCACAGTTGAAACTTTAAAACAGAAAAATGAAATTAGGTCCCTCGATCTTCGCTGCTAATTTGAAATGGAAACTTTTTTCTTGTCATTCTCGTCTTGTATTCAATTTTTAAGTGTTAGGTCGCGAACCTAGAGAGCCTAACACAAAGATATTATTTTGAAGAATAATACACCACTCGTATTCATCGTTTTTTCTTTTTTTCGCAAAATGCATTATTTATGAAACGATGGATACGAGAGGTGACTTTTCCTCGCTCGGCCTTATTTTATTTAGTCGACCAGAAAGTGATACCCATTCGAGGTGGTGTGACTTTTTTTTTTGTTAGCTTCTTCGTCCGACAGCGAAATGAAAATTCGCATTAATTTCGACGTCGCCGTTTGAGAGGAAATGGCGAACGGCGGCGCATATTGCCGGAGAAGATTTACGGCGCCGACATAACCGCACTTATTGACCCGGTGTTGCGGTTTTGCATAGTTGGGTTCGACAGGCGAACCGAGAAGATTTCGATAATCACCGAATAGCGGCCCATTTTTAGCGACTGGCCTCAAAGCGAATTATCAATGCCAAGACGGTTTAATCGGCCGCGATACCGAATCGCATATAATTCGATTTCCCGAACATAGCTGTTGGAGTTGGGTCAGTCCAGAAATGCTTCGCTTCGTCAGAATGTACTCGAAGGCTAGAGCCCGGTGTACACGATCAATTACATTAATGAAAAATGCCAATAGAATTGAAGGCGTGTGCGTAAGTTACCAATTGGAATTTTGATGAGAAGTTGTCAATTGTATTGACGTCAATATAATTGATCGTGTACATCGAGCTTAAAATAAATTAAAAAGGATTGAAATCCCAAATGACAGTTGAAAAGAAAAATAGAAATACATCCTGCGTCAAAAATAGCATTCCTTACATTCAGTGCCCAGGAGATTTGCCAACGTATGCGGCGACGGGCAGACTTTTGAGTATCTTGGGAGATAGCAAGATAACAAATATGAGAACCTTTGAAAATGGTGTTGATGCTAGGTATACTCCTCATCGGGGCTGATCAATTATTTTCATTTTTTTCACACCTTTGATTAGTTTTTGACGAATTTTGTATTACGAGAATAATTTACCTCTAGTGTAGGTGAGCTATCGTCTGACCTATCTGCCCATCTTTGGGCATGAGTACCTGTCACCCGCTTCCAGTACACTGTTAAGGGCGCTAATCCATTGCGGGTCTGTAACTTCCACTATAGAATTTTGGTAATGAGTTGAACTGACTCGAGAACTGCAGAGATGAAAGCTGCGTGGAGTTCATTGAAGAAAAAAGGACTAGTTTACGCTCCAGCATTTCATAATGAATATTAGGAGCTTGATTCTAGAGCGGCCAGTGCCATATTTCTACAAGGTATGAAGTTGTGCGCACTCGCAACGATTTGGCCGCAGCCAGTTTAGAACCAAGCTCCGGATATGTGAACAGGCCCGTTGCACTTGTTCACTTTTTCAGAGTAGGCCCAGTCAAATCTGAAACGGAGGTGGAATTTCTACAGGGTGTTTCAAGGTATGTATCCAACCCTCTTCTACAGAATAAGTAGGCAACTCGTCCTGACACCACTTAGATATGTTTGCCTGACTGCACATTTGAAAGGGACAGATAAGGAAATTAACAGAAATAATTACATACCGCATCAATTGAAATTTTTTTTCTCAGAACTGCCGGCAAATAAACTGGTGGAACTTTTTTATAATAAAAAAAGACAGTTGCTGCAATCACTTGGAAAGAAAAAGATTAATTCATTAATTACCGCAATCGAATCGACAGGGTGTGCAAAAAACTGATTTTGGTTGAAATTACGTACAAAAATTTTCTTATTTTTTTTTAATTTTCTATGAAAATTGTCCTCTGTACTCGGTGATTTTACCGCAATAAACGATTCATTTCTCCAAACTTTTCAAAAATACTCCTGGGGAGGGGTAAATATGATTCTTTGAGGAAGAAAAGAACTGGTACACTATTTTTTTTTCTAGCGTCATTTTTCAAACTGTAAATTCTACTTTTTCTCGCCATAATTTCTTTAATACAGTAGGAAATTTTGCTAGTAATGAACGAAGCAGCTAAAAGGTTGCAGACCCTCTTCGTTATGGGGTACTTCCTACGAACTGAAAAGTTGGGAAGAATAAGAGTTTGAAAACCATAATTTTCTATGTAACGCACTGCATTCAGCAAAATTTTCAATGAATTTCGGATTGAATTGAATTGAATTGTATCTGTCAGTATTTCGTATTCTGACCACCGTCTCCAATCGTATAAGCCCCAATTTTCACAGTAACACCAAAATGATATCAGAAATGGGATCGGTGGCCTAAAAAACCTACTTTCCGATATACACATTGCATTTCTCAGTATTTTCTATTTCCATCCCCTCCTTCAATCAGAGGTGTCCCAGTTTTTACATTAACACCAAGACAACGTCAGCAATTAAATCAGCGAGCTTGATGACCCACTGTTTGATATCACCTTGTACTTCTTGGTATTTTATATTCACCCCCCCCCTCCCCACACAAGTGCTCCAAGTGTCACAGCATCGCAAAAATGATATCAGAGAAGGAATCAATGGTCCTAAAAACATATGGGGTATTCGATATCCATATTGTATGGGAGAAAAACTCAAAAAATCTATTCATAGAGAATTTATCCTGAGACGAGAGAGAGAAAAAAACGTGTCTGTGTAGTATTGTGAGGTTGAGGAGAGGAAGAGAAAGTGAGAAAATTCCCAGGGGTGAAAAATTCTGGAAGGGAAGTATTTCACTATTGACAGTGCTCCGTGGAAGGAAGAAACCCTTCCTTAAAATAAGCTTTGCTCCATAAGGTTGGGGTCCCTGTTGAAAAATGTACGATATGAGTATGGACGCAGACACTCCCTCCCCCGTTTTCAACGTATCTATTACAGATACATGAAAACTGTTGGGGTGGATTTTATGTAAACCTTAGCGTAAGTAGTATAAGCGTTACTTCACGCCATTTCTCGTCCTAATTTTAGCAGTCCTTACATCCAAGGAAGCATTACATGACACTCAATGAACATCTTCCCGAATGGACCAAACAACGAATATTTTTGACCATTTTAAATGAAATTCGACCAATTTAAATGAAAGAAAAAAAATGAATGACAATTTTAAGCTAAATTCAATTTGTCGTTCGGTCCATTTGAGAAAATGTCTATTGAGTATGCTGTAATGCTTCCTCGGATATTATTATTACTATTATTAAGCCTTACATAGTGAGGTTTACACTAAATTATTACCATTAACCTTTTGCCAAACTCCATTCCACCCTGCTAGGCCTGTTTTTGGGCAAAGGCCTCCCTCTACCTGTTCCACTCCACCCTGTTTGAGTGTGAGACTTGAGGGCAGGAGAAGCGCGGGATGGCAACAACAGTGATCGATATCGACAGAGGAAGCATCAACAATAACGATGGCGTGATCAGCCATCTTGCACTGGACACCCTGATTCCGGAGATGATGAAGAGTCGAAGCAGTTGGAACCAAGTATCGGCCTTTGTCTCGGCCATTATATGAAGAGGAAGATACAGACGGAGAGGTCAAGACAGAGGGCCGATGACAAGCCAAGCTCGGTCCACACTATCAAATAGGACAACTCTGTACCATTCTAGGAGAGTTGCTGCGGACCCCCCGGCAGGACTCCCCTGTCGTCACCACTTGCCTGCGTTGCCACGTGTACTAAGATGAGGGGTGAGTGAAGAGGAAGGGCATCCAGCTATGGGGGACCTAAAATCCAGACTAGTGTTCCTAGGTAGCGCGAACCTTAGTTAGTAGGGAACCCCATGGCGGCTCCGGCAGGACACAGGCACCGGAAGCGGCACAGCCAAATGAGGGCTCGGACTGGCCACAAAGCGTCCCTCCGGCCACTAATGCAATCTCAAAAGGGTAGTTTCCAGGGCCGGGAGTACAGTATCATAGGGGCCACTTTGGCATGTGTGCATCGCCATATGTCCCACAATACCACTATCTGTTCCACTCCAATCTACCCTATGCTATCCTGTGGAAACTGTTTCTGCTTAAGAACTGGTCTAGGTTATCGCGCCAGGTGAGTCTTAGTCAACCTTAGTTCCTTTCCCTAAATAGCTGCCAAAAACTTAATTTATAAGTCTATCATTGGACATCCTACCAATGTGACCTGTCCAGTTTGATTTAAGCCTTCGAATTACATGTAATGCGTTTAGGTTCCACCTCATTTTTGATTTAATGGTATTGATAGGAATATTTTCTATTCGGGCTGAACACAGCGCTAGTATCGCGCACAATGAAAACGGTACAATTGGTGTGCGGTAAATCGATCGAAATCAATTTTTATGAAAGAAGGTAACTTATAGGAAATTGTACCCTCTACAAATTTTGTTGTCTTAATTTTTCCGCTAAATGGCTTCGTTCTCGACTTATTTTGAGATAACTCAGTTAACATTCAAACAGGAAAATCGTCCTGATCCCTCTTCAATTTTGCCGATTGTAGCGCTCCTAGCGGATGTTCGGCCCGAATTCATTTTATATTGATTATCGATCTTTCCATTTTGTTTTTAATCGTTTTAATTTTGTTCTCTTGGGCGAGTGTTAGGGACCATGTTTATGCTCTGTATGACAGGGTTGGTATAGCAAAGGAATTGAAATCAACTTTTCCACCTGTTACTAAAGCTGCCTTTTAAAATCCTCCTCCTTGGATACAAGGACTGCTGAAATTAGGACAACCAAAACTGGAATGAAGTGACGCTTATACTACTAGTGTAGATTAACTTTACTACGTATACTTTTGTAGTATATCTTACGGTTGAGGATTTATAGAGGAACAATCGAGGTTGGAAGTAATTATGTCCCCCAAGGAGATCGACGAAGCCTCCAATGGTGGAACCATTTTTCAAAATATTCCTCAGAGTCTCAACTGCACATATGCCAAGTGACATCTTTTCACTACAGTCATGAACGCACGAATTCTATCCAGCTGCACCTTCTGGCTCAGACTTGACGTGATTTTTCAAAACTGGTAACAAGTACACCTCGACCGCTCCACTCTGGCTGATTACTACGAAATCTGGAATCAATTCAGATTCTCGAACAGCACTCGAATGATCGCGTAAAATTTCGTAACGAAATAGTTGAAGCGTAGGCGTCTCGAGTCCAACTTCGAGTACAAGCTTTGATCTCACTCGTATAAGCTCGTTCAGGGACACGAAAGTCTTGTCGAAGACGAAATCAACGTTGTAACATAGAATGACAGCACTCAACCTGAGGGAAATCGTATAAAAAGTACGCTTAAATGAAAAAGAACAACAAAAAAGAAATAAAAATCCGAGCAGAACATTTTCCAACTTTCATAATCCTAAAATCCTGTTAGAAAGGTGTTGTTTTCTCGAGAAATCTAAACTTTCTTTTTTTTTTCTCTCTCTCTTGTACCCTTCGTCTTATTTCGGTTGCTGCAAAGCCGTGCCGTTCATCGGCGGCGTGTATACGTGTATATCGCTTCCACCTATTTCTCATTCCTTATTTATTAGATTTAAACTTTCAGACTTTTCACTTACTGCTCGTGAGAAAAGTTCTCAGGTCTACAAACGGTATTTTCTCCCCTTTTCGTGTTTGATCATCAAAACCAAAGTATTCGTTTTCTCGCGCTACTTCTTCGCCCACAATACCGATGCACAAGGATTTTCGCGTTTCGCCCTCTGATGGCAGGGGGTGAAAGGGAGAGGTGGGGTATTTCGAAGCTAGAATTATAATAAATTCACGATATGTACGTTTTAGGGGACCGAGTAGGGAGTGGATAGTATGAAGGGGCGATAGACACAGTGGTGCGAGTCACTTCTTTGGGAGAAGTTGAATTAGACACAGGAATGCGATCTCAATATGTTAACATGTTTATAGAAATAGAGAAGCAAGTCAGAGATTCCATTCATTTGTCAACAAATGGCAGTACAAGTTCGAATGATAAACGGGTCAGCTCTCTTGCTGATAACCAAAGTGGTGTGAGTCAGACTTACATCAGTGGGCTTGTGAACGTTTTGCTATTTCCGTCTAGCTCTGCATATATGCGTAAGATTTCCATGAAAAACGATGGATTCTGACAGAGAAATTACAGATCCTTTGAATCAGCTTGAGATAAGTGATGACTAGGAGTCTAAACCAGGAGAAAGCTCATGAGAAACAGAAGGTATCTTAATACCTACAAATTTGTCAACAACTTTTACTAGGTACCTACTGTAGAACATAGTGTTATAAGGTTTCTAAATACTTCGAAAAATACAGATGACTGTACAAAGGTATCTTTTATTTGAATGAATAAGTACGAGTGGTAGTTTAATCATTTGGATAGTGAGGGTAGTAAAGGCTACATACGTAGTGTTTTATTGTTGCAGAATCAGAAGAAGATGAAGATGTATACCGCAGACGCCATCCCAACCATTCCAGCCGATTTCCTACTACTGAAACTAGTGAGAATCAAGAAAACATTCGCCCAAAGAGAACAAGGAACAGACAGAAATATGAAAGCAAAGCTAAGAAGCAAAAGAGAGCACCGGATTCGAGGTTTCTGTATATGCTCTATAAGAAAAAACTAGGAGATAAGCAACAAGCGGCGTTCAAAAAGTAAGGTAACAAGGGCTATTGTACAAAAACTATAAATTGAGTAGTGCCATGGAAAAAGGGGATTTCTACAAAAACACAGTTCTCTGGAAATCGTTTATAAAGGATTTGTTATGGTAGCACAGTTGTTCTGTTCAAGTTAGAATTACCCAATTTGGAACATTTATTAGGGCAACACTGCTGGTACTATTTTCGTAGTGATAAAGGGTGTGCAGTGATTACAATGTATGCAGAGAGCTAACAGCTGAGCCAGAAAAAATCCCCTTTTTCCGGTTCATGATTTCACTCTAAATGACGGCTAAAAAATTGGTATGTATTGTAAGAAAAACAACTTTAATGAATGCAGTACAGTGTACAAAACCTTAGTCTATTATGTAAGTATGAAACATTTTTTATTAAAAAACATTTTTTCTGTACCAATTTTTTGCCTTTTTAGATACAAATTTCATAAGCGAGCGGACGTCATTGATTTTTGCAGCTTTAGGAACCGTTTCTAAGTTCCATCTCTGCAGGGACTTCATGACATTTAAAAATTTTAAAATCATTAAAAAGGGGGAAGTAGGTTGCACTGGCTTCCATTTTCAACAACTTATAACGCATGATTCTACATTTTTGAATACCATACTTCAAAGTTTTGCTCACTGGATGAAGACAGGTAAATGGTTTGAAACCTGTAGCCCAGTCGCGAAATGTTAGAAAATGCTTTAAGATGAAAGGAGCCGGTGATAAGCGTGATGCGCGAAAAATTCGAACATAGTCTTCCAAAGTTTCAAGTGGGAAAAAAATTGAATTGTGTTTACATAAAATTTGTGATAACTCTAGATTGGAACGAGATATCGCGATGCGGTAAACGACACCATCTATAGGACAGTTCATAGAACTAAATTAAATGTAAACACGAAGATAGGGATTTTGGTCGAAATCCCCTTTTTCCATGGCACTACTCAATTGTAAAAATTTAATTCTACAAAATTTGAAAAGATACAACCTTGAATTACTTCTCAACATAGTTACCTTACCGATTTAGGCATTTATCGAATCGGCTTACTAACTTATAGACGTCTAACCTACAGAATTCGCCATCCAACGAATCAAGCGTTCAAAAATTAAGGTACCAAGGCTTGTGTCAAAGACCAGTGGATGGATTGTAAATCTGGCAACGTAGCACGATTCTACATTTTTTTTACATTAGGAAAACACACTTTCCCTCCATTCTACTCGTAGTATTCGTAGAGACGGTTCTCTATGCTGCAAACAAAATGATGGCATGCGTATTCGGGGATGCTCGTGGAATTCATTTGGTTTTGATTGATTTTCTCCCATGTGGTACAGAGGGTAAACTCAGATATATATTGCGAACAGCTGAACCGCTTAGGTAAAAGAATTAAGTTTGCTTTTTGCAAGATAGACCACGACCATACTCCTCTTCTGTCCTCACAACTTTGTTGAAATCGTTCAAGTGGGATGTTTTGCCGTACCCAGCTCACCCTCCAATGTTCACTTATTTCCGTATTTAAAAATATACCTAAGAGGAACTCATTTTAAAAACGACTATGAGCTGCAAAAAAGGAAAAAAATTGTAGAGGAGTGGACGCCATTGGAATTTAAAAGGGGGAGAGGCGCTCACCTACCTGCTGGAGAGATGAACTCGTCAGCAAATTTAGACTTCTCTGGCACAGAACTGCCCTTGACAGAAGCAGATAGAAACGGACGATGGAAGCCTAAGCCCGGAATTGGGCGGACTCAGAAGCGTAGTGACTTATCTGCGCCGCGGACTCGAGTCCAAAGTTGTGAAATTTAAAAATAAAATAAAAATAAAATAAAAATGAGCTGGAAAACAGTTCTCAATTGGTTTGATTCGTTGGAAGGTGAATTTTACAGGGAACCAATGGAGTAAATGCCATCATCGGGAAGGTAACTACTCGGACATTGAGATATAGTTCAAGGTTGTATCTTTTCAAATTTTGTAAAATAAAATTTTTACCATTTATAGTGATTTCATAATGGCTCGTGTTACCTTACTTTTTGAACGCCCCACGTATACCAAAGCTTTGATTGTAAATGTGAAAAAAAAAACGTGCAGAAAATGTACCTGAACTGAACAGACGAGAAATTTTTGATACTTTCTCAAAGCCGAGTACTTCCTTTTTTGAAAAAAATCTTTTTTTTAGGTGGTTTAATTGTGCAACAAGAAGCTGCCAACCACATCCAAAACTTTAAACTCATATCATTTCTGAAAGGCACAAACCTCTACTCCACAATATAACCCATACAGTATCCATGTCTCTAGTCAATAAGCTGCACAAAACGTAGCTAACCCCTCCCTCCACCCACAAAAACAGTTGTAGGACGCCTTCAAAATTCATCGAGAAATAATTCGAAGTCTGTTACAAAGACCTATAGATTTCAAGTTGGACACAATAATGTCAATGTTTGCAAAAGTTTTTTTCTTGAAAACATTACAAGTGTCAGATGGCCGTATCTCAAAGACAATGAAAAAAAAATTCGAGTCAACAAACAGGAGTTGATGGTTGAGGACATCAGGCTGAACCTGAATTAGCTTCCGACTAAAAGAATTAGTTCTTTTGGTATGATCCGAATTGGCTCCGCCAGGGCTAGGTTCATGGGATAGGCTTGTACCCAAAAATGATGAAAATTTGTTTTTCTTCAAAAAAGTTGAGAAAGTGACTAAAATTACCAAAAAAGTGACCATTATCAGACCAAAATGCTACTTTTTTCAAAGACTTATTGCAAATAGTATGTCTAGTACATATTATAGAGTAGTAGGCACATCTATGGAAAAAAATGATGCAAATAAGTTTCAGTAGGATTCCTTCTTCTGTAATTTCTTCTGTTCTCACCTCTTAAATGAACTGAAGAAAACAATTAGGGAAAAAACTTCATTACAATAAACAAAACAAAGTACCAACAGACAACGAATACTTCAATCATTAATACTATAAAATAATAGATGGCGCCAAATCACAGAAAAAACACCATCACCAAAAAAATTGAGACACAGTTAATGAAACAAAATGTGGGGAAAATAACGTAATAAGAACTATTCAACAAAGTTTCAAACTAACACTCAGGGACGAAACTATAAGGAGGTATGTGGGGTTGAAACACCCTCTTAATAATTTGGCAGTCGGCAAATTTTGAAACTTTGAAAGGTTGAAACAAAGCTGAAATGTGGAAGATATTTCGAAAATCTGTAAGTCGGTAGCAAACCTTGAATTTCGATTTCAATGACTATTCTGTTTTTACTAGATTCTCTGTTTGACCTAGGGCCTGAAATTTTAGAAAGTTGAACATTTTATTAAAACCTAAAAGCTGAAAACAAAAGATTTATTTTTCAGAGTCACAAGCTGAATCCGATAGGAAATGTTATATTATTGTTTAATTTACGAGCTTTGGTCCAGGTGAATATAGGAGGGAAATTTAGTCTGGAACCGAAGTCAAAACTCCATGTGTTTTTCCCATAAGAACGAAAGGGAGCTTGTGGCACGGATTCCCCTAATATGATCAACCTGAAACTATGTAGGTTTTTCATTTTATTTTACTGGAACCAATAATAAGAGACGAATCAGAAAAAATTCAGAAAAAATACCACGAGGAAATAACGACCACAAGGAAGTTGTGTGTTCCACTCAAGTATTCCTAACACCCTTCAGCTTACCTTCCCAGACCAGGGCATGCTCATGTGCGCAAATGTGAGTGCTTGGAGGATAAGGTTCCAATCTGCATTTGCATGAACGAAACTATGGGGGGGGGGGGGTGAAACAACCCAATAATTTGTCAGTTGGCAAATTTTGAAACTGTTCATTTAAATTTTTCATTTTCTAAGAACGTTTGTTTGTTTAATTACTTTTTTTTTTTCAATTAAAAAATATTTGGATTGAAAATTCGGCAAAGTTTTAATTTTAAAAAATATCTGTCGGCAAATTTTCCTTCTCCACCCCTTCCCCCAAACTGAAAATCAAGTTTCGCCTCTTTACTGAGACGCGTCTGATATTTCGGTATTATCGATTTTATTCTTATTCGTTTTCTCTTTTTTTCTTTTTTGTTAAATTTGAAAATTGATGGTAAAATTTGTTGTACTTTTTCAGTTTTTGGGTTAAAAATATTGGGGCGGGGGCGTCGCCTTCCCCAAAGTTTTCATTACGATGGCTTCGCCTCGCCCCCCCCCCTCAAATGCCAAGTCAGCGCCTATGGCACTATACTTGGGTTTGTACTCGTAATGTGAAAACTGCTTAAATTTTAATCACATTCAGTGCAACAGCCGGAAGCTATCCAAATTTTCTCGAACAGCCGAAAGCCAAAAGCCGAAGCTTTATTTTTCACGGTCCTCAGTTTTAATCAAAAGCTGAAGCTGAAATTTTCGGCTGGCTGATCAGTACGAAGGACAGTTTCTGATAGAGAGCGCTACTAAGTTACAGAGCAGTGTATTGCAGCTGAAAAATTGAGCTTCGGCCTCTGGCTTAAGCTTTTGACCCTGAGAAAATATACGGCTTAATACAGCCTTTTAGCTGTTGTCATACATTTTCTCTGGATTACAAAAAGCTGGCTTTTGGTTCTTTGATGGATAATTTGACTGAATACGCCCTTTCAGTTTTCGGCTTTTGGGTGGCTGCAATACACTGTTACTAAGTACTATTTCGATTCTAATTTATTTTCTTTTGAACATGTTCCCCATGCTGGCTGCAAATTGTTTTGATTTTTAGAATTCTTTGGAAGAATTTTAAAGAAAAAAGGTAATTCTTAACATAAAATGTGACTTTAGTGACCAAATTTTGAAAGGTGACCTAAGGTGACTTAAGGTTAAAAGGTTGCAAAAGGGCCCGAGTGGCCGCCCTGTGAAAATCAGTATACTTGTAATGACCAGTAAACTGTTTTAAGCAAAATCAGTTCAATTCAAGCTTTCAAGCTAAACTGAGACGTAAGGAGAACCCTAAGACAATACCATATCTAGTTTTGGACTTTCTTATACTACCTTTTGCATCATGTTAATTTCTGAAAAACAAATTAATGCGACTTACGCCACTGCTACTTTCACCCCTTCCGCTGGTTGCAGATTTACGAACGGCGGTGTGATTTTGAAAGAGTGCGAGAGGCTGGCAATGGTTGTACACTATAATATGCAATTTGCATTTTTGTGTTTTGAAATCGCAGGGTCTGTCCGCACACGACTAATGACCCAGTCGCATGCGGCATTATCACTGACAACAAGTTGCCAGCGCCGAGTAGCTGTCGTCGCGTTCCGCTCAATTTGTACGGAATATTGTAATCTTTGTAATTGGCAAGCAATGTCGGTGGCAAATTCGACAGTACGGATCAACGCATAGTAAAAATGCTGCCTTCACTCGTTCCACACCCGAGTATTTCGAGCTACGTTTCACAGTTCAGCGTGTACATTGTTGGATTTCGAGTGTTCGCTGATTCGCCAGCCAGGGAATAATTTGAATTTCACTCATGCAAGTCAATCGAGAACTGAAGGGACCTGCTCGACTGACAGCGAATCGAGAATTATATCGGTATTGTTTGACAGTACGAAATGTGGCACGAGATGTCTTCTATAAAGCGGGCTAAAATTCACAAGTTGATAGTACATTTCCGAACTGAAATGACTGATACAGAGAATTCGTAATAACAGAGCGCACCTCAAGCATCAGACCATTTGACAGCCACATCTGAACTGAACTGCCCGCGAGGAGAAAAACTTGAGCGTCAATTGAGCGCCTGAGGTCGGCCACAATGGTAGCCGGGCAAGGCAATATGTATTCTCTCTATATATTAAAAACCAAAACAACTTATAGGGACTTCTGGAGACCCAGTTGAGTCTCATTAAAATTATTTAAAACTTATCCATATTGTATTTTGGGCACTCCAATTTCTATCTTTGGATAAAAATAATTCCGGGAACGAAAAGAAAAGAAAAACGAAAAACTTACAGTCTCACATTCTCCTGCAAGTTCCCATATCCTCCCCTCACAAAAAAGAGCTTAGTAAAACGTAACACCTTGTAAAAGGAAAACAAATAAATTTGTCAGACTTCAGAATCTGACAAGAGACAGCTGTATTGCCTTTTTCGATTTTTCAAAATTGTATCCTCAACTCACTCAATTTTCAATACTGGCAGGTTTGCAAAATGGGGTCAAAATAAGATTAACAACGAAGGCAATCTTTGGAGCCTCTTCACGAAAATTGTTCACTCTTAACCTCCTTCCTCTATTTGGCGCTCCAGTGCCCAACTTAGTAATAAATTTAATATCAGAAATTAATTTATCAGCCTTCAAAAAAGTTTACAAGACCCCCAAATTGCATTTTTTAATTTTTCAAAATCTTGTCTTCTCCCGTTCCTCTTTCAAAGACGGAACAGTTTAAAATTATATTTAGAAAAAAAAAAGAACTTGTGCAATCTTCGAAGACTTTGATCCTCATATCGTATTCTACGCTTACTACATATTGGCCCCTCTTATCGTATTTTAGGTCAACTATTGACCCTGAACCTCTCTCTTCCTTTTGGGTGCTCCGATTTGTAACTTGACTTCAAAATAATATCAAAAACAAGTTCACCATCCTACAAAATCTCGTCAGCGTCCCACATTTCCTCAATTTTCAGAATTCTGTCTCTTCACACTTTTCCTCCAATAGTGGCACAGTTTGAAAAATCGTGTCAAAATAACATTGAAAACGAACTCCACGATCTTCGGATTCTGGTCTTCGATATCCATATCGTATTTTACAAAAATTTTAGACCCTTAATTCCGATTGTTTGAAATTCTATCCCTCGCCGCTCTCCCCCCAAGGGCCGCATAGTTTGGGAAATCCAGCGATCTTCTGAATCATTATTCAAAATCCGTGTCGTATTTGATGAAAATTTGGACCCCATTTCTTGTGCTGGTGCCCCAATTTTTCAACTTAGAGACTTATTGACACTGGAGATAAGCCCTCTCACTATGCTAAGGCACCACACGAAAGGGGGGAGGTAAGGTACGAGAGGAAAACAAAAACTTCAGCGATGGAAGAGTATGATGGTGAGAAGGCGACTCCGAGTGGAGTAAGGAAAGAGCCAGAAAAACTACTTTACGCCCCATATGGCCCATGTTGAAGTGCTACCTCATAACAGTTCATTTGAACCCCGATTTTTGGTAATTCTAAAGTAGATGTGAAACACTGAACGACCTTTTTGTGGAGTGGGCTACTTGGAAAACACAGATTATCGAGAACGAGAGAGAGAGAGACGAAACACGTAAACGCAACAGGCTGAATTACCCCCTTTTTTTCCCTAATTGATGGCAGTAATTTGTTCTGTTCCGGTCAATTAGCTATCAATCGGAGGTAACCACCCTGACGTAACCGTTATAATTAATGGAAAGTAATGCGATCAATCCTTTCGGCACCCTTCGACTCCGTTTTTCCGTGGCGATCTGCTATCGCCTCCAAAACCGAGTACATTGGTTTTAACCTTTGAATGTAAGGGTAAGATGAAGGAGACTTTTCGTTGTAAAAAGATTGTAGGTACGTGTTACGAACACGAGGGAGGCAGTGGTGGCAATTGCCCCTTACAGAAAGAAATACTGAAATGAGAAATTATTCGCAAGTAGCAATGTCTTTCAGAATCTCAAACGAGCCGGCTGGAATATTTTAAAATCTTTCGAGAAATCAAATGTGAAAGCATGGTTGTTGAAATAAGTTAAACCACCCCCCCCGCCCCCCTCATAAAGAATAATGAAAAGTAATTAGTAAATTAACAGAAATGTTTCTCGAGAGATTTCAGAGCCGCAGTTTGCGAGATTTTTAGAAATTTACTAGATATTTTATTTGAAAAATGAGTTTTTCTTGCGCCCTCCTCATAAGAAATCTTTGGACGCCACTGTATAAAAGAGTCTCGAAAATCGTAAATGAAATTCTCCAGTGTTTTTGCAAACTTTAAAAAAGTCTAGAAGAGTCTTACAAAGTCTGGGATACGTTTTCGAGGATCTTAAACGAGTCTGGTGTAGTTTTGAGGGAACTCAGAACGCTATGATCAAGTCTTGGAGGTTTCTGATCAAGGCTAAAAGAGTCTGCAGAGTTTTTCGGAAGCTATACGAGAGAACTTCTCAGTCTGAACCGCAGCGAGGACATTCGAAATCAAAAAACGATAGCGATTAGAAAAAGCGTGCGGGACATAAACTATGACTCTAGGGCTGAATTGTAACTGCACTATATCTGAACGGTGTGACTCAGCTGTAACCGAACTATAAGTAAACGAACCGGATGTCCTGCCTGAGCTGATCGAGAGAGCAAAAGGAGCACGAATCGTGAGAATAAGAAGAACGTGGTTTAGAAAAGACAGGAAGTACAGGTATGCAGGAGACAAAAGACGTTTGTTAGACTTTCGCATTGTGCTACTCAGGAAGTAGCCAGGTAAAACGATGTAAGCAAAAATGTACATTCGCGAAGGTCGCCGCAAGTCCGAATAAGTCTTTAGCAGTTACTTTTTAGCAAATGAATGACTTGTGAATCCAGCTACTACCCTTCGACGAAAGTAAGCACGTCGCGAGATCTAGATTTTTGCATCCCGCATCTTTGCTTTCTGTCCAGTTCTTCTACTGTAAGCGATGATGCTGCTCAAACTTTGCGGAAATTTCCTTTCAAATGACTGAAATCGATGGTGTGGTGGGACGTATGGCGATGCACGCATGCCAAAGTGGCCCCTGAGACACCGCACCCCCAGCACCGGAAACTACACTTTTGGGCATCGCATTAGGGCCGAAATTAAAGGAATTGATATGGGACTTAATAGTAAATGTAATTGAGGTAATCCTCATAATTCTCACATCACATTGGTTTCCTACAGAATCTTCCACTGGATGGTAATTTACCAATTTTTCCTAACCTTTCAGTAAATTCTTCGAAATTTTCTGACGTTTTCCTGATTTACTCTCAGAAATATTAACTTTTCCTGACTTCTTAACCTTGTAGACGCCCGCTCTGGTTGTTTTGGCGATGACTAGGTCCCGAAGATTGTTGAGTTCGTTTTCAGCTAATTTTTATTTAAATATTATTTTGCCTTTATTTCCCAAGCTATGCCACCCTACGAGCGAAAATAAAGAGAGACAGAATTTTGAAAAATTGAAAAATGCAATGCGAATATCTCGTGGGATTTAAGGCTGATAATTTCATTTTTGACATTATTTTGATCACGAGTTGGAAATCGGAGCACCCAAAAAAAGAAGAGGAAGGGGGTGAAGGGCAGTAGCGTAGCCAGGATTTTCCCGAGGGGGCGGGGCGGGGGAGCAAAGTAAGATTTTCAAGGGAGAAAAAGTCGAAAATTGAGGTATTTTTTAAAAATCTCCGATATTAGAGGACTATTTTATAAAAATGAAGATAAAATTACTGCTCGAGCAAACATTTTTTGAAAAAACGTGTTTTAAAAGCGAAAAATTGCTCATTTGCTCATTTTTGCATATTTTACATTCAATTGAGCCTTGGGGCGCATTCGCCGACCCCCCTCCCCCACTAGCGAAGGGCCAAGAGTTCTTGCAAAATACGATATGGATGTACAATGGGTTTCAAAAAAATTGTTAAGTTCAATTATCTTCACTATCTTTTATTTATTTTTCTTAGCTAAGTATTTGACAGGGAGGGGGATCATAATTTAAAGAATGTAACATTGCAGTGAGGATGCTTTTGCTGGTTTCAAAGACAATTCAATTAAATTTGAGTATTATTTTGATCCGTATGAAAACTGGGATATTAACACTGCTTCTATTTTAGTAGTGTCTTGGGTTTTAAAACTAGAACAATAATTTCGATTCTGCCTTTCCTTTTGGTACGTGCCACAGTTCAGAAAACAAAAGGCTAAACAAATCAACAAAAAAAAAAAAATGTAACGTGTCTCTGAATCGTGGTTTTTGTTTTCCGGTCTTAGAGGGATACCTTACGATAAAACTTCAACATTAGTAGTTTTTCAAGAGAATTTCCGACCTTGAGCTCCCCTCTTCACTTTATTTTGACAGCGAGCTCGGGGACTTCGTGGTTCATCCGAATGCCGTCGTCAAAAAACTGTAAATGAACACCTCGGACACCTGATAATTAATGCCTGACCTCATACTTTGATGTGTTGTTCTCGAAGCTCCCAAAATATGCTTCATGTATCCCTGGAATTTAGACCATTGATAATAAGACTTTTTAAAACAGGGAACAGTAGAAAGGGAAGCCACCATATTTGGATTAACTCCATGGGTCCAATGGGCTTGTGCTTTGATTTGATCAATTCTGAGCATGTTCTCCCCCGAAGCTCGAATTTCGAAATTAGAACCGAAGTCGTATCAGAAACGAATTTCTCGGTTCTTAAAATTCAATACGGGTGGTGTCTATTAACATCACAACAGAACCTCTGTACGACCCCTTTTGGTGGCATCCAAAGCAGCTGGATCCAGTCAATACTAGAAAACGAATTCGCCGACCTCGAAAATCTATAATACAGGGTGTCTACAGAAATTGAAAAATAAAAATGAAGTACTTTTTCAGGATATTTCATCTTTCCCCGAGTGTGCAAATTTTACTTTATTTCCAATTGTTTCATCCCCTTTGCCCCTCCCTCCGTTTTACTCCCCCACTCGCCCCTCTTTATGAATATACATTCTGCGCTACACTTTTTAATGAGCAATCATATAAAACGCAAAAAATTCATTTTTGAGTATTTTCAACAAAAATGAAGGACTTTTCAATTTTTGTTTCAAATTTCAGCACTCATTAGAACTTTTAGAATCTACTTTCAAAATTTCAGGACTTTTCAATACCAGTAGACACTCTGATAAATCAACTCCCATTGCCAATTTTATTTAACCTTCCCTCTTCCCTCAGGCGACGACGACCAAGATTGTGGCATCACTAATAGCCATTTAAGTAGAAATCAAAGGAATTATCGGAATTACGAGGATAGTCCTCCTCTCTATGAGTACTAGACTGGCGGGGTGAGGGTGTTTAAAGAAGAACTGAAGACACAGAGGGGAAGGTGAACTCTGACAGATAAATTATGATGAAAGCAAAGGGAAACTAGATCAGTATTTTTCTCAGGGACCTAAAATATAAGGACACTGAATGAGGTAGAAATAAATAAACTTGAAGAAAGAGATGAAAACATTAAAACTAGATATAACAGGAATTAGTGAAGTGAAACGGCTAGAAGAATATAACATTTGGAATATAAGACATCCAGGGATATAGTGTTTACTGCTAGAGGGAATGGTTGAAGTAAAGAACTGAAAAGGAAGGCAAAGAATAAGCTTGAAGAGCACATAATGAAGGATACAAGGTATAAACTTTCTCAGAAATGAAAAGATTAAGAGGGTCGAATTCTCAACACATTTTTAGGAGGAAGGAAAAAACTGATCCGTCAAAATTGTCAAATAAGGAGGGACAGATACATATCGAGCTGAAACCTGGCAAGAATTTCATTTTATTTCATTGGAATTCATCCACAAGGGCGTCCCCGAAGAAATAATTCATCTAGGGTAAATATGCGTTCACATTAAGATGAATTTTCGTTTTAAATTAACTATAGTACAGAAAATTTCAATATTTTGCGGATGAAATTTTTAATACTTTACTGTAGCACAGAAAACTGCAACAAAACATCCGTACCGGCCAAAGAAATTCGGAAAAAATTCGCTCTATCTTATTTTTTACTTCTTCGGGCATTTGGTTTTTTATAAAACGTACTTACTTTACAAAATGCTCGAATAAGGTTCTCGCCTTTTCAGCAGACATGGCCGATATAAAAAGTACAAAAACCGAAGGGGAGGGGAGAATTAATGATGCCACTTTTAAAGAAGGAAACGTGCTTGAAGGAATTCTGGGTTCACAACGGAATTTTCACCGGATTACTAGTATTTATCTTCCGTCGTCTTACATATTAGGAAAAAAAAAGACCTGTCCGAAATGCAATTAAAAAGAAAGAAAAAAAAGATGAAATAATACGAATTTTCTGCATTTTTGAGTTAATTAAAGTTTTCGTTCGGCTCGCGAGCTTGCAAACTATTTGATAGCGAAATTCTGGAAATATAAGGCAGAATTTACTATAAATTGATTCTCGTGAATTTACGAACAACTGCACGCGTGCCGTGGCGTAGCCGGGGGGAAGGGGGCGAATGCTCCCCAAGGCACCTGAAACTGAATGTAAAATATACAAAAATGAGCAATTTTTCGCCTTTAAAACATGTTTTTTTGAAAAATTGTTGCTCGAGGAGTGATTTTATCATCGTCATTTTTATAAAACAGTCCTCTAATATCGGCGATTTTTGAAAAGTACCTCAATTTTCGACTTTTTCTCCCTTGAAAATCTTACTCCCCTTTCTCTCCTTGGGAAAATCCTGGCTACGCCACTGCATGCGTGTCAAGCTGGATCCCCTCTTGGCGACCTCATCAAGTAATGGTTTTTCCAATTTTAGCACTCCTTTTAACACTCCTCCCCCCAAGAAGTCTGGTTGGCTGAGTGGATAACGCGTTGGTCTCAGAATCCGGAGGTCCCGGCTTCGAGTCCACGTAGCAACCCGCCAGAATTTTCGACCTAGGCCGGTTTTTCGGCCAGAAGGGAAGAGGGCTAAGACAGGCTTAACAACCTCCCTGACGTCTCTGAAGTAATGCTCGAAAGGGCGGATTCCAGGACTCGAGTGGAGAGCAAATCAGAAAAAGAGAACACTCCTCCCCCTTTGGTCAAGACCAGACCCCTTCGAACACTAGACTGGCTACGTCACTGATGTGTTTATTTATTTATTTTAATTTTATCGAACGAGTATTTAAAGTACCTATGACACCGAAATCTATTCTCGTTTGTGTTTTCATTTAGTTCGTTCAGTCCTACGCTTAATTATCACACGTAGTCATTTTCTCAAGTATGTAAATTGCTCGTACACAGATAAACACGAGGACATTATAAACTCTAACCTACAGCTTTGATTTGATTCGTTTCCAATAAAATTATTTTAATCGCGCGCGAATCCGGAAAGGCTGGCTGAACGACCGTACAATGCCAAGAAAATACTAATAAATTTACGATCATGTTGGGCGAAATTATAACAAGGGAGAGAAAACAATAATAAGCGATTGCTAATTCCAAATGACATTATGAAATATTGCGTATTTTCGAAGTCGAATTACTCAAACTCAATAATTTGAGATCTCACAGGCTGGACCATATCTAGAGTCAGGTTAGACGAGTCCAAGAACTCGGCCTTCCGCTGGAAATTTCACTCGTAAATCCCTATTGACTGAATTTGTGGTATCAACTTGAAGAACTATTTCACGATATGATGGACGACTTGTTCAGACTAATTTGAGACTCGATCACACTCACTAACAGACGGATGACTTAAAGAGATTCCAGATCGTTCTAGAGGTGGTACTAAATGAGGGTATCATCTCCAGGTCGTACCATACGGACAGACTGAGCTGTAGCTCAGAGCGGCAAAATTCTGGGGCGGAAAATTAGCGGCCCAGAAGAAAACAGTTACCTCAACTTTGCGGTAGGTGGGGGCGGTAAGAAAATAAGGCGGCAAAGTACATCTGACACAAGTTCAGAAACAGAGAATTACAAATTGAATTTATGACTTGTGCTTCGAGAAAATCAAGAATGTCACGGCAAGGACGAACAACACGAATTCGTTTTACAAACAAGAACTATAAAATTTGCGTCAGTTATAGCATACACCTTGAATTTGAACTTTTCTATTCATAGCTGTGAAATCAGAGAAAAATAATTTGAATTCCATTCATAAACGGCTTTCAGTACCCGTCCAACGTATACAAAGCTAGTATTCCAACATACAAAATCTACACTGGTTCCTTGTAAATTCTCGTGGTCAGGCGTCCACTTGGCCCCTCCCTATCCGTTCCCTTGATATGTAGAAATGCTAATGGTCCGAAGCTGCACAATCATAACGCACTGAGAGTCTTGAATTCACCATTCGATTACAGGCAGCGGCGCTGAGAGCCATTTCGGGCCCCGGGGTAAACTGTTGTAGCGTCTCTAATTCTTCATTTTATAGTCATACAGGGTAAAATACTTTCGGGGAGAGAGGGCTCATAGTACTTGTTTATGGAAGAATAAAAAAAAATAGTCATGTTTATAACTATTTGCTTCATCTGTTCATTTGTGTGTATTCATAATGTACATATGTAGCTCTGTATCACGTATTTGAAGGGCCCACGGAGCCCCCCCCCCTCTCGACGCCACTGAAGGCAGAATAATCATAAAAAGTGAACATTTTATCTTTCTGAAAAGACTGAAGCTAGAAATGTGAGCATTCTTATAAGTAACCGTTAAATCACATTCTGGACTTGAGCATGAAATTATTAGCTTGGTAGTAATTTACTAAGCTTAAAAATCACAAAAGCGGTCAAAAAAAAATTCAAGACGCTAGCTTTCATACTGACCTTCAATCCCCGAAAATTACCTCATAATTTACCAACTGACCATTTTGAGGCTAACAAAGCTAGCATCAGAACTTCGAGGTTAGATTTGGATGGTGAAAAACTGGCTGGGGGCATGTGGTCACAATGATCCAACTTCAAGCCATCATAAGTAAAAACTATTTTTCTGAACGAATTACAGCTTCTCATCTTGAAACAGCGGGTTTTTTGAGTTTTGAGCGAGAAGTGTTTAGTATGGACCGCAGCGACAGCATTCGAAATCAAACCGAGAGTGAAGAAAAAACTCGTGTATTTATCAAGCAATAGTCAAAACAGAGCAGACCGAGAGTGCGAAACATAAACTGCAACTTAACTAAACGGATATCCTACCTGGCCGATCAAGGGAGAAAAAGGAGAGTGGGTCATGAATACAAGAGGAATGTGGGTTTTGAAAAGATCGCGTATCAGAAGTACAGGAATGCAGGAGACAAAAGACGTTGGTCAGACGCTCGCATCGTGCTCCACGGAAAGTCGCCAGGTAAGACAATTTCTGCGAAAATGTACATCTGTGAGAGGAGTGGGTCACTACAAAATTGCAATAAGCTGGATTTTGAAAAAAAAGTTTAGGTGTTGCAATAATTTTTGATTGTTTCTGGCGCTCAAGATGAAGAGCACTATTTATAAAGGGCAGTACAAAAGAACTGAAAAAGGCTGAAGCAAAACCTAGAACAACATTTTGACAAGAGGAGGGACCAGTCTACTAAAATGTAGGAAATTAGGAATGTTCTTCACAAAACTGGCATCGCAAATGACGTTAAACATTTATTTTTGTACACATAACTTCAAATAAAAATGACGGAGGAATGCAAACCTACCTTGAACAGTTAGAAAAAAATAAAAAAATACGAGATTTCAGGACGATTTTTAGAGAAAGTAAAATGTGTAGCGTTCAAAATAAAAATAATAAAATGTGGCAGTTTTTATAAAAAGGGGTAACTTTGTCGATCGATTAAAGTCTCAGAAAATGCGAAAAACGAAAAACAAAATTTTTTGGTCGAAAAAATCAATTTTGAGATGTTGGTTGATTTCTGCAGAAAAAACATCGCAATAACGAAAAGACAAAATTTACGCGCATGAGAGAGAAGAGGGGGGGAGAGAAAGAAAATTATGCAAAGAGAATGAGAAAAGAAGGCGAATGTCTGCGTTCGCTTCTTCGTGGTTTTTCGGAGTTCTCCGTCAACTTACTGCTGCCGTGCTGCCATCTATTGGGATGTGAAACGAAATGTAGGAGCGCTAATGTGCATTTCCTAATGAAAGATTCGAGTTCTTGAGTTATTACAGCCGGAAATAACGAAATAACATTGCTGTAAACGGGAAATACGGTACTTTCGGCATATTTAGCGGGGAAAAAACATAAAATATGCGCATATTTCACCTGTTTTTAGGCATATTTCTGACAGCCCTAGTAATGAATATTATTTTTCCTCTCGGTTAAGAATGCAACTTGGAAAGATGAAAATAAAAGATTCTCATTCCGGCGTATATTTTGGTACTGTGTCTGAATATTAGCTTCAAAGCCTCAACATTTCAGATTTGGTTTCGTTTTATCAACACCAGTTTAGGAAGTTAGAATTAAAAATGAAGCTAGCGAAAAGCTCATTTTATTGACTTTAACTTATTAGCTGTAGTCAATGAATGCAGTAAAACTCCCATAAGCCATAAATAAGCAGATAACAACCTTCGACATAGACGATGGCAAACACCCTCTTACTACCTCGCTATTTGCGAGGTAGCATGTTCCCAAAAATTTTGCGTGTTTTTGGTACACTCATCTTTGACCGCTTGTATCTCCGGAACAAAAAACGCTACAAATTTCGTCGATAGCTCGTTGGAATGGGCATTCATTCCTCTATTACGTACTGTCCGTAACTCAAAATTCGTCGGATCGACAAAGTTACCCCTTTTTATAGAAACTGCCACAAATTTTGTAGTGAACTGATGTCGCAAATCGAGTTTTGGTCCCTGTCACCCCTCAATTTCAGTCATTTTAGTTGGTGTACGTACAAAAAGAATTTTCAGAGCATTTTTAGCACAACCAACATTTCGAAAATGTACAGGCAGCGTAACTCTCTTTTTTAATTTTACTCTCAACCCGAGCCCTGGAATCCGCCCAATCGAGCATTACCTCAGAGACGTCGGGGAGGCTGTCTTAGCCCTCTTCTCATCTTGCTGAAAATCTGGCCTAGGTCGAAATGTAGCGAGTTGCTACGTGAGCTCGGACCCGGGACCTCCGGATTCTGAGACCAGCGCGCTATCCACTCGGCCAACCAGACTCCAGGCAGGATAACTGAACCCTGCCTTTACTAAAAAAAAAAATGTGTTTCGCCCGCACCACTGTTTCAGGTGTTGAACAGGGACTTTTGCGTCCCATTAGCACATGAGGGGTCACATTTTTTCAAAATTCATTTGTGACAACCACCTTTTAGACAATGAACTGTTTTCATTGCACCAGAGAACTGAACTCTCTCCTAACAAAAAAGTCGTTTATGTTGGAGCGCCAAGGGCTTTTGATTCCATGATAGCTCTTCCACGTATTCCGAGACAAATTACACCCCATTATAATAATTCCACGTAAAGAAGATCCTTCTCAATGTTCATTTGCGACAACAAACTTCTAGAAAATAGATGGTTGTCGGTTTAGACAGTTCGACCCTCACCACGTTGAAAAATTATCCTATGTTCGAAAACAAAAGATTTATGATTTTACGGAGACACTTTCGCAGGTTCCGAGACAAATCATTTCACATACGGGATTAGGAAATGGATGTATTTACTACAGACAGAATAAAAGTAGTCTTATCCTCAAACAACACTGGGTTCTGACGTTGGGAAAGTTCGTTTTGGGTCCTTTGACTAGTTAATAGCTATTTAATTGATTCATATGAAGGCGCACATTTTTCAAGGTTCATTTGCGAAACCAACATTCACAAAATGAGTTATTTCGATTACAGACACGATAATTGAACCCTCCTCTCAGTAAGAAGTTGCCCTATGCTCATGAGCCACTGGTTTCTGACTTTGGGCGGGCACTTGTGCTTCTTCTACCGGTGTCTTAATTGCTTATACTGAGGAACAAATTTTGCAAAGTTCATTTGGAACAACCAATTTCAAAATATAGAATAGACAGGGTAATTAGGATCGCCCCTAGCTAAAAAGTTGTCCCATGCCTGAGCGCCACTGGTTTCTGATTTCATGGACGCTCTGACCAATTATAATCCATTACAATTGATTCTAATAGAACGTGAGAAACTGAAGAATTATTTGCGACAACCAATTTAAGGAAAAATGACAGCTTAAGGTATAGACACCCTTCTCTTGTCTGAAAAGTTGTCCAGAGTGAGCATAATATAATTTCTATCAAACTTCTGATGGCCGTGTTTACACGCCTTTGTCCTTGAAACAGAAATTTTTTAAATTATTCACCTAAAAAATAAAAGGCGGATCCACGGGAGATGGAATGGGATAAATCCCCTCAAATGGTGATGAGAGAAGGAGGCGGCAAAAAATTTCCGTGTACTTTTCCTTCTGCCACCCCCCCCCACAAAAAATGATCGTTTAAATCCGCACCTGCAAGCTTTCTGTGGCATGATTCCGGAGGGTTTATTGGGTGCCCTCGTCATCGTCGTTGCGTCTTTTATTACAAAAGATTGCGGGTATCTTCTTTCTCCGAGTTGTTTCTTAGATTTTGCGAGTCCGGGCGGACAGGATGGTCTCCCTTTTAGGTTCTTGCAGGGGGAACTGGCCGGCGAGTTGGTCGTTGAGCCACATCGGCACACTGGCATAGAGAAGAAAGAACTCTAACGCAAAAAACCGTGGGGAAAGCTAGGGTAAGTTACTCCGACTCACCCTACCCACGAAGTCGCCTGATAGGATATGGCGCCTGAAGGTGTGAGAGTGAGTGGCCATAGCCCAGCAAGCGGCTCTCCCTGGCGCTGCCGTTGGTAAGGGTCCTGGGCTTGTGGTCCTGTTCCTGGGAAACTGGCGTGGACCGGGGCTTGTTTCCCCCTGCGGCGCCTTTTGGTGCCTCTGTGGGGTAGGGGCGGTGGCGGCCCTGGGTGGAGAGACGTACACCCTTTTGGCGGATCCAGGTTCAGTAGAAATATGGAATCCACACTTTTGGCCTAACTACCATCCAGAATTCAAAATAAAAATTCCGACCACCTGACTGAGCAGTAACATCTAGCCGTCTCAGGGAGTAGGCGCTTTCCCCACACGGAACGCTGTGGGAAGCGCTGAAGCTGTCGACCTCCACGTCCGGCTAGCCGGGTGACGTAAGAGCAGGGGGGAACAATGGAGGGGTGTGGTTAGCCGAGTATCACACCTCGAATAACTTCGAATAAGGAAGTAAACCCTGACAGAAAATCATTACAGAAGGCAACGGGAGACCACTGTCATTATCCATCCCCAGAATTGTATCATCATGAATACCGACAAAACAATGGCCCTAAGTCTCCGTCAGGCTGACTCATCTCCGCCAAGACAGCCGGATAGGGTGCGAAGAATTGGGTGCCCTAGCATCAGCAATTTTTCATGTAATCATTATGAACCAAGCATCTAGAAATTTTTTTTTCATTTTTTATTGTTGGCCTTTGCCAACCTTCTCCACGAAATATAGGTGGAATTTTTCAAAGCTATGTAATTTACTACTTTAACAGACACGAACATAGTACAGAAATGGCGGGCCAGAGCTCCTACTTTCAATTCTGAACGCCGGATTAGAAACACACTAATTCTCTTTTCAAAAGTACATGATGTCTCAATTTCTCGTCATTTCGGCTTTTGAAGACCATTTTCAAGGCGAAAAAGGCTCGGATCAATATTTCAAGGATATAATTGAATTCAGCGTTAAAAAAATGGACCAGAATTGCTACCCTTCCAAGAATGTGTGATTGAGCCTCTCTTCACGTTTAAAGTTCATTTTCGGACGGAAAAAGGCCTGCATCCAAATTTGAAGTTTAGATTCGTAAACTGCACAAAAAATTGGTTCGGAATCGTACTATGGATTACTGATAATAAATCTGTAACCCAATTCAAATGAAGCCTAGATCCTCAAAATCAGTCTTTTGTGGCCATTTTAGAGCTAATTTACAGAAAAAAAATATTATAGCTACAGAAAATTTGAGCCCGAATTCGGAATTAGCGGGTCAAAAACCACGCAGAACCAATAAAACACAGTTAAACATTCTTTTGTTGCATGGTGTAATCGGACCCACTATGGAAGTTCTCTATTTTCACATTTTGAATATTCATAGCCCCTTCAATTATGAGTATAGGCCATACTTGTACAAAACGTTTGTTCCTTATGTCGAATACTACCAACTCTTACCAACTTAGCATACTAAGCCGAAATACCCTATCGCAATATAAAGGGTCATTTTGAGCCCTTAACTTACGGTAGAGCAGTTACAAAAAATTATTAAGCATTTTATGAAGAATAATTTAGACAAAGCATTTTCCTTGTTGAACTGATAAGTCTCGGGATTTCGGGGAAAACTATTTCCGAGATACATTCAGCCTCCTGAGGGGTGAAACTCCACCAGGAGTCTTCGAGACTACAAGTATATTATTCAGGGTGTCTAACAAATTTGAAAATTATAAATATTGATCTTTTATTAAATTTTCATTGGACTCTTTTCAGGATTTTTATATGCGCAAAAGTTGAGTTTGCAACACACATAGTGATCAAAGTTGAGTTTTCGACAACACTACATCATTATGATTCCTAATTTTTCAATTTTTATTGAACCTATATTAAAATTATTAAACGTTTATTGCACTTATTGTACTTACTAGACTTATTTGCCAGGTAGACACCCTGTTACTTAGGGAGCCAGGTCAAATGACTTTGAGTAGAAAAATCTTAGCTTATAACATTGGTCCATTTCAAAATCCAAGTCTACCACACTGATAGCTTCCTTATCATAAATCCCGCGGTTTCTGCCAGAACTGAAGAATACAGGGTGTCTCAATAAGCATGCCTCACCCCCTGTAACCGGGTAAGTAGGCAACTCATCCTGACAAGTAGACTAGCACTTACATTTACAGGCGTAGATACACAATTCTGAGAAAGGATGTATGTAGTATGTACCTGGATTTTTTTTTCACAGCATTGCTAATCGATAGACGGGTGGAATTTATTAGTAATAATAGAACTACAGTTCTGGCGACTACTGGAAAAAATACCACAGTCGGATTAACAGGGTGTTCACAAAATCGAATTAGGTTAAAAATGACCAATACATAAATATTTTATATTTTTGCAATCATGTCCAAATAAATTGCCCTCTGAATCCACCAATTTTTTCACTGTGACCAATTCGCTCCTTTATAACCATCACAAATCCTCCTCGACGTCCCTCTTACCTATTTTAGTTCATGAATTTGAAAATTTTGACGTTCATGAATTTGGAAATTATGACAAAGGCAATTAGAATTTAGGCTTTGAAAAAATGTACTAAGAAACAGACAATGTGAAAGTACTTTTCCCGCCGCAATTTCTTATTGTTAACAGGCAATTTTGCTACGAGTAAAAAGCGAGGCCAGACAGCAGGGTCTCCAGCTCTCCAGGTCTCTATTAATCACAGACTTCGCACTTTCAACAACGTGAAATGTTAGAAAGAATAAGAAATTGAAACTCCAGTCTATCTGTTAGCAATTCTGAGAAAAAAGCGAGAAAAATTCCATTAATGTTATGCATAATTTTTTCTAAATATCTTCACCCCTTCAAATGTTAAAGTAGGTAAACATATCTACAGGTTGTCAGAATGAGTTGCCGACTTACCCGACTGGAAGGCGGGTCACATGCCGAAACACCCTACATACATTCCTCACTTTTCAGAACGATTTGTGTCCTACAATTTTATTTTTCGTGGACTGGAATAAACCGCGGTTTTCACGTTTATGGGGGCATTTATCCAAAATACGGGCCTGCCGGAGTTACGAGGTGACTTTATTAAAATTTTCAACTCTTGTGAGATTTGTACGATTCCTATGTGAGAAATATCATGAAAAAAATACGCCAAAATGCGAAAGCCTACATCCATCTAGACAGGACGGGACCCGAAATTAACGTTCAGAGATGAGTAAAACAAGGGACATCCACTCTCCCCAAACCTCTTTAACTGTTTTCTAGAAAAGATCTTCAGAACCATAGAATGGGGAAACTATGGAATAAACGTGGATGGGAAAAGGTACGACGTGGTTCTGTTCGGTGAAAAAATAGAAGACTTGCGAAATATAGCTAAAATCCTAATGGAATGTAGAGAACAGCAGGATCGCTGGCCTAGAAGTAAATACCGCCAAAACTAAATACCTAACAAATCAGGAAACCAGCAGACTACAAATAAACGGAGCGGTAATAGAAAAAGTCAATGAATACATATACTTAGGGCAGATAATTTCTTTCGAGGACAAACTGGAGACAGAGCTGGAGCATCGAAAAGCCCAAGCTTCGAAAAACTTGTGGATTCTGGTCATTAAAAAAGATATATAAGAGCAGAATAAACGAGACAACAAAAATGAAAATATTGGAGAAGTGCACCGTACCAGTGTCTATGTATGGGGCGCAAATGTGGGCCGCAACAAAAACGCAAATCGATAGACGAAGGTAATGCAGAGAGACATGATAAGAAAAATTATGAATATTAAAAGGAGGGATAGAATTAAAAACACAGTTATTAGGGGGAGGGCTAAAATAGAAGATACTGGATACAGGGTGAAAAAATCAAATTCAAGTTTAAGGGGCATGTAACGAGAGACGACCGGTGGAGTTAGGGAACCATGACATAGACTCCGTATCAGGCTAGAAGGAGGGGTGACTAGGAACAAGGTGAAGGGATGAAATCATGAGATATGTGAGCACTAGGTGGCAAAGTATGACGATAAAAAGAGACGCCTGGAGAAGGATTGGAAAGGCCTGTGCCCAGAGATAGGCCTACTGATGCGACTACTATGCATAACTTAAGTTGTACATCATGTTCTAGTATGTCATATTCACCCCTTCAAATGTTGAAGTAGGTAAACATATCTACACTTTGTCAGAATGAGTGCCTACTTACCCGGCTGGAAGGATAGTCACATTCCAAAACACCCTACTTAAATTACTCACTTTTCAGAGCGATTTGGGTCCTACAATTCTATTTTTCGTGGACTTGAATAAAACACGGTTTTCATGTTCATGGATGTATTTATCGAAACTATGGGCCTGCCGGAGTCACGAGGTAACTTAATTAAAATTTTCAACTTTGGTGGGATTCGTATGATTCTCAAGAACTGTGTGCTACTTTTTCGTGATTTTCGAGACCGACAAGTACCCTGATCTCCCCCCGCCACAAAAGTAAGCAAAATTCAAAATAAAATCGAGACATTTAAAATATAAAAACAGAGCAGTGTTTATATTTCACTAATCAAGTACACACAAATTGGGCTAAATAGAATTACCTTTGTAAAAAAAGCTAGCTTTTGCGCATTAGCAGTAGGAACCTCAAGAGTGGGACCATTAGCATTTTATAAAGCCGTGAATGTGTGACGATCATACAGGAGCATTTAAAATGTCGAAATTATCATTTTTTAATACGATGTACATCATAGAAACTTCGCTGGTTCTGCGCTCATGTGATACATCCCAATTTACATGTAATTTTTTATTCTCGTATACGCGATACCCAACTTCGATTAACTTACATCAAAGCGCGCAGAAAAACTGCGATAAAATATTCTTTTGTCGCATTCGTCGGGGTTTTAGTTCCAAATCGTACAACACGAACGGGAATACGGCTTTAAAACGTTATTCGTGCATAAGTGTGCGAACTCCCCGCGCACACTTGCATAGGGAAAAGTAGAAAGTGAAAGAGACCCATAAAATAAATAAAAGAAAGAGGGAAAATATACGAAACAGGGTTGAAATAAAAATTTCTGATTGTAAAAATGGAGCAAAAAACTCGACAACCGTTTCTGTTTGCCTTTGAAATCGGACCGATAGAATATAATTTTTTTTTTGCCGACGAAATTGAGATTTTTGATCGAAGTGTATAATATCGTTTACATTCATCGTATATAAAAACGTATTCGAATTATTTTTCCTTCGCCCGTCAATAAAAACAAACAAAAAGATAATAATACGCAGATCTCTGCGCTGTAAGTGATTAGCATAACAGCCTTTCGCTGGATTTTTTTTTGTTTATTTATTTATTTCGTTTTTACAATCTAGCGAAATGAATATTAATTAATCTGTATAGCGTCGGATACGAAAGATTCGACCGACTGCTTTCCTTGTTAAAGCAATCCGACTTTACGAAAAATGTATATCACTGTGCACCCAAAAAGCAATATACCTATACTGGTTGTCACAAATAATAGAATTTTGATTATCTAGCTGAGGGAGGGGTTGCTTGTGACCAGACTGTGGCTGAAACCCTTCACCAATACTCGTTTCGCATGATTTACCCTTTGTTCGATTCTGGCAACTCCCTTTCAGCCTATCTAACGTACTGTCTGCTCAGCTGAATCGACTCACCTATCTTTCTGTTTGGCTGAGTGCCTAATAAGCTGGTTGCTTACACTATCTGTCTTATCTATCTTTCTGTTTGGCTGAGTGCCTAATTAGCTGGGTTCTCACCCTATCTGGCTATTTGATTAGTTGTCTGTCTGCCTCGGATCCAAGAGGCTTACCTCGACTGTGGAAGGCGGCAATCTTCCCCAACCCCTCCGCCATTGGGTTGTTAATTTCGATCCCAGCTTGGCACTACACGGGTTGTTATCTATCAGTCTGTCTGTCAATCAGGTTACCTGACAAGATAATTGGCTGGATTTAAGGAATTTTGCGATATCAACTTACGTGCTGCGAATGAAATACATTTCAATCGAACTCACCTGAAACAAAAAAAAAAAATGAAAATCAATGATTACGATTATTTTGAAAATAGTACAACAAATTTACCTTCGTTTAGGACCCAAAAAGGGTGAGGAACAGAAATATTCTTTATTTTCGATCAAGGGTTAGTCGACATTTTGGGCCGAAAATCTCATTTTTCTATTTTTTATTAATTCTCCACATTCCCTGGTGTCAGGGTTGTTCATACGTTCTTCGCGATCAGGGAGCAGGAGGGATAGAAATATGCTCTACCCCCTTTGGTAATTTCTTACCTTATTTGAGTTAGGCTCCTCTCAGCTGACTTTGAGGTAAGTGTCGCGAACGTAGTCGGTACCAGTGGATATGAGCCTAGCCATGCTTAGTTATAGCAGTCCTAATTTTCAAACTTATTTTCCCCCTGGATGTCAAATTCGGTTGGGATAAGCTTGCTGGTTACGTCCCCACGTGGTCCGTAACAAAAAGAACGTAATTATTCAGGACGATGTGGATTGCTCCGCCAGTGGGAATCGCGAGACCTGATAGTTTGTTCGAGGGGGTATTCAAAACTAATGTCCTGAGTAACCACTGCTAGGTGAATTATGATGGAAGGAGACCGTCACCGAGTTTGTGAAATAAAAAAGATGAAGTTCAGAGAAGTTCAGGCTCCTATGGATCTCAACCCCAAGGTCAAAATTTCGAGATTATCTAAAATTGTTCATGGTTCCTTGGGAGGAGGGGACTCCCACATTGTTTAAAACCAATTCGAGTTTTAAAATTCTTGATTCTTTCGTGGTCTGGGCAGACACTCTTGAGTTACTCAATGGGCATTAGCTATTATAAATATTTTTTCTTCTCCGGCCATAAATCTCTTTTTTATTCAGAATCTTTGTACTTTTGGGGAGAGAGATTACTGCAAAGTAGTATGATTTTATTTATTATTGTTATCGCTCATTGAATGCATTCATTAGTGAATTCGAATGTTGGATTTTTACCTATTGGTTATATTTATTTGCTTTTGGAATACGTACGAATATGAAAAAGTATTGCACAGTAAGAGCCACTGGCTTCATATCTGTTTTACCCAACTGTCGTATATCTACATTGCCCCGAATTATTTTAAATTTGATTTTATTATTATTTCTTGAATTTTCAATTTCGAATACACGTATTTTTGTTAGCTACTGAAATGATCTTTATAATTTCAGTCAAGTGGACTTGGAACAACTTTTCTCTTTTTATTTATTTTTTGAAAGTACACAGACGTATTACTGTGCTGAACACTTAATTCTATAATACGTGAGATCTCTGGGACTTTTTTTTCTTTTTAATTTATTTATTACTTCCCCTTTATGGGCCCCTTTTTCATTCAGGGACATGAACGCGGAGTTCTGAAGAAACTTGCGTTCATGCTGATGGTTCAGGACTTTGGCATTATTTGATTAGTTTATTCTAGTCAAGTGTACTGGGGGCATGGGTCATCGTGGACTCGTCCAGACCCGTACGGGGCTTGGTGGAGGTCTGTGGTTAAACATCCTATATAATTATGGTGCTAGTCATTGTGCGGCCAAGTGGTAAACCTGCCCGCTTCGCAATCCTTGTGTCTCGGGTTCGAGTTCCACCAACGGCAGAAAAGCTAGAGCTATTCGAATACCCCCGCTAACATTCTAATGAACACAGCGACTATAGTGTCAATCGAGGTGGAAAGATAGCGTGCCCTGTAACCCCCGCTATTTCGAATGAACAAGGCACTACAATCGCAGAGTATGTTACCACCGGATCTAAAAAGACTGATACTGTCATGTGCACGTCGGGGCCAGCTTACTCAACATTGTGAAAACACATGGCTAGTAAGCGAACTGCGGCTGCACACTCTTCGGGAGAGCGCAGGAAAAACTCTAACGCAAGAAAACCATTGGGAAAGCAATGGCAAACTACCATTGTTTCCCTGGCTTTCTTTTAAATTGCTTTAAGTACCAGAATGTGAATTTGTACGTCCATCTTGAATCTCTTATTCTAGCCACATAGCCTGCCCATTTTCATTTTAGTCTTCTTATCGTTCTGACTAAATTGGGGCTAAATCTTAGGTTCTGTTTGATTTTTATGATCCTAATTTTTTGAGTTTTTCTGAGGCGCAGAATTGGTCTTTCAATTGCATTTTGTGTTTTTCTAATTTTAGTTTCGTCTTTTATAGTCGTAGTCCAAACTTGAGACCCATAAATCAGTGACGGTGCTATACACATATTCAATATCTGACTTTTTTGAAAGCTTGAAAATGGACCTTTAAACACATATTTAAGATTCCAGTATTTATTCCATGTAATTGCGATTCTCCTGTCGATTTCTTTTTGGGTTTTATTTTCGAAAGAGACTAATTGACCGAGGTAAATTATCTCATGTACTATTTCTAATCGTGGTTTGTCTACGAAAATATCCTTATTTGTTTTTTGGGTAAGAATTTTTGTTTTCTGCAAATTCATTTGAAGTCCTGCTTCTTTTCCGACTTTGTTTAACTCTCTTATCATTTCTCGAATTTCATCTAATTTGGGTGAGATTAGAATAATATCGTCACCGAGTTGAAGGCAATTTATAAAAACACCGTTTATATTAAATCCTTTCCATTCCCAGTCTATTTTGTTAAAAATATTTTCTAATGCCATGGCGAAGAGGGAGATGCCGCCAATCACGGGTGGCGGGCTGCGTTCCCTAGTAGGTGAGTCCACGGTAAGTCGGGTGTCGAGAAGATGAATCCTCCACCTCCTCCACGAGGCAGGGCACGAACGGGGCGCAGCCCCCAACGATGCCGCTGCTGAGAACACAATTAGGAATAAGATTGTAAGGCCCGCCTCCCTCATAAGGGGAGGTCCGGTTTAGCCAAAAAGAAGGAATACCCTAGAACATAAAGAAGTTTGTAAGGCCCGCCTCCCCCCTAAGGGGTGGTCCGGATTGGCCGAAGAGCAAAATTACAAATCGATTGTGCCGGGTCCCCTGTAGCACCCAGCGAAAGACCTCCGGGTGAAAGCTGGGCAAAGCAGGGGACCCGAATTGACCATGAAAGACTGTAATTATTGTTAAGAGTTGTAAAACATTTTGTACGTAATAATACAATTGACCTACCTCCTTTGAGGATTGGGGTCCCATAAAAAAAAAAGCTACCCCTGGAAAATTGAACAATTAAGGGACAGGGTGGGCAACCCGCAGCAATTTGTGATCTTGAAGATTATGGGTAATTATGTCATTTTATGTCTTTTTATGTCGGTTATGTATTAAAACTTGGATATCTTTTATGTTAGAACAGCTTATGTCCTTGAAAGTAGCTGATCTATCCCTGCAATTTTTCTAATTTTTAGGTAGGCAACCCGCAGTGCGGTTTTTCCAGGAAGGGAGAGAAGTTTTGGTTTTTAATATATAGAGAGAGTGGGGGAGAAGCTGTGGACGGAGGTCATGGAGAGAAGGACAGGGTAATGTGAAGAGATTAAGACCCAGATGGTGGAGGAGCTTGGTTGTAGTGATTGATGATTGTAGAGGCGAGAAGGAAGTCCAAGGAAGAGGGCCTACCCGGATGTGCAGAAGGAAAGGGTTCGCGCAGGGGGCGATACTGCGCAGGTAAAAGACCATGGGGTGGGCATTGAAGCCTCTGGTAAGAGATTATGACCGTTGTGGGGGAGGAGTTTATGGCTGAGGAGGGCTGTGACTATTGAAGTGTGACCGTTGAGGCAGAGAGCGACCGTAATGAAAGAAGCGGCTCGTGATGAAGAAAGGATGGAAGGGGGTTCATGGTGGAAGATTGAGGACCGCTGACAGAGGGGGAGCAAAAGAAGCGCAAAGCAAACCTCAACTCAGGAACAAAAGTTTTAGACCAAACACCGAGGACTGTGATGAACGGACGAGGCGCAAAGCGAGTGACGGCGGGGGGTTAGGCCGTGAAGCGGCCAGGGGGAAAAGCCCCCTAGTTTTCTTATCAAAAATGAAAACTTGGGGAGATTTTTATGACTTTGTCAGCCAAGTGTCGTAATTTTCCCAAATATAACAAGGTCTAAACATAATTTTCCTTGCACATTTTGAAAAGTAGTAGATTGATTTTTCGTTCTTCTCCCTGCCTCCTTTCTGTGCCATCTAGAATTCTTATGCTATCGTTTGTGGTTGATGGTATAAATCGGTTCAGATCTATTTTTTACGGGGCGGAGAAAGGGATTCTCCTTGGTCGTTTAGTTCGGAACCACTCTCGTTTTACTTCGGACTATGGGTCAATCTCCAGAAACTGAGAATATTAAAGTGGCATTGTAAGTGTTTTTATTTTTTTCTACCTCCCCCTTCCCCCCACCACCCAATAATATTTAGTTAATACGTAGTAAAGAATATTCAACAAGTTTACAACTCAAGAGTATCAAAATTTAAGGAAGGAGACGATTTTTCTAAATTCTAGCACCCACCAAAAAAAAGTTTTGGTTGCGTCCCTGCTGCGGATAGATCTCACATCGCAAGGATGCGAGGTGGACACGATTCCATTCGGGCACGAAGCGACTTAAATCGAATTAATGGCGGGGGGTGCGACTAATGCACAGGGCTACACCTTGTTTTCCTAAGAAATAGCGAGTTCTGCAACTTTAAATTGAAAAACCTTCACAGAGAAGACAATCCAGCGAGACAGTGTACCCAATCAAAGCTGAAAGAATTCAGAAATATATCACTTTCAGATCTGTCTCTACCAGTTACATCCTCATATATCTTGCGATCTCAATAATAAACGTGCGGATATTTGAAAATGTGTCGGTAAATACTAAGTAAGACGAAAGTCACTAGCCAAAACAAATTAAACAAACATCGTTTAGTAATAATGACAGCAATCAGCTATACGTGCATGTCTGCGTATAGCTGTGTAGTTCTCGCTAACATCTTAAAATACCTTTGTAGAGTATCTCAGAGAGGCTGCGAACGGTGATAAAAAAGACTAAACGGGGTAATTTCGTTTGCGGATGCGAAGGGGGAGGGGGGTGGGCTAGAATAAGTAGGTGTGAGTACGTAAATACGGTATAATGCGACCAAACTCATAATACACTGCGCTCTGACGCCGCACCTTATCCTGGGAATCGACTAATTTGGGAGCTTCGTTGGCCCGGAGCGCGGGGTCTTCTCTCACCTGCGACTTTTCTTCGCCGTCACTCGACGTTGAACCTTTTCGCTCGCACCATTTCCGCAGAGATTTTTTAAAGGTGCTTCTTTTTCATTACTACATTATTATTAACGTAATATATATTTGTTAAATTTGAAGGAACGCGAATTCGTTTCACCGCAATGGGAGCGTTGGTAAGTGCAGCCCGCGTTTTTGTTCTTATTCATAAATTTAAGGAGCTTTGCAGCGACTCCCGGTTTTTATACGATATTAAATTAGACGGGTGGCGCGGTTCGTATACACGTGAAAAGGAATTAATCCGGCAGCCGGAAAACGATATATACACTCGGCGAACTAGGCCGGCTAAATTACAGACTTTTCGAAGCAGACCTTCTCGCGACCCAAAAAGGAAACTCGAAACTGCACAGAGAAATTGAAAACTTTTCCTCCTCCTCCCCCCCCTCCCCCGCGCGTGAATCGAGTGAATCGAGAAAAGCGGTTTATGTACGCGAAATAGACAGCGCAGAGCCGCGGCCGCCTTTCACACGTGAACTTCCTCCACGAACCCTATTTCGAATTTCGTTCCTTTCATTCGGGTCCGTCCGGCTCTGCGTCTTTAATCTGCTTGTTTCTGATTGCAGGAAGACCTCGATAAAGAACAAGTGTCAAGTAAGAGCTATTCTTTTCCCCTTCCGCATAGACCACCTCCTGATCGGCCATCAGAATACTAAACGAAAACTCTTGTCTCGAATTCGTGTGCAGTTCTGAAACGAGCATTCGATGCGTTCGCCCAAGATAAAGGCTACATCGAGGAGCACATGGTGGCCACCATACTGCAAATGCTGGGCCATGAAGTTTCCGAACAAAGATTACAAGAAATAATAGCCGAAGTTGACGCAGATGGTGAGTCCGAATTTGCTCTTTTTGATTAACGACCGTAATTAGGTAGATTACGAGACGCGTTGAAAGCTCGAGAGCTAGATGTTTCCGTTTGCTCCCCCCAACTTTTATACTACACACTTTTCTCTGAAGTTTGACAAAAAAAAAAACGAGCTAACTATGTACGATAATTTATTCGCCTTGTGGAACAACTTTTCGTTCGCCCGATTTAAATGTCCTCGTTTAGACATTGTACAGCTGAAAATTTGTTACTTTTGTTCCTAGTGTCTCAAGTCTAGCGAATTACAACCGAACTTTTATTTTCGAAAATATTCGAAACAGCGAAGTACAGCGTTTTTTTTTGTTTTAAAATTTCTTAGGGCCGTTGACCCTGATTTCAAATTAGATGGAAGCAGTTGGACTAATAATCTTATGCAGGAGCTACCCAAGCGGCAACTTGCGAGCACGCACCAAAGGAAACAAATTATAATGTTTGGGTTGGTTGCTAGTTGTTCACAAGTTACCGCTTATGCAGCAGCGGAGCCCTTAGGCGGGTAACTCTAAAAAAAACGGTATATTTCAGTTACCAGCACACAGGGGCGAAACTATAGGGGTGTAGGGGGTTGAAACACCCCCCCCCCATAATTTGGCAGTCGACAAATTTAGAAACTGTTCATCTGAATTTTTCATATTTTATAAATGTCTGTTTGTTTGTTCGTTTTTTGTTTTTTTTTTAAATTAAAAAATATTTTGATTAAGAAATCGGCAATTTATAATTTTTTGAAAAGTTTGTCAGCGAACTTTTAGTTTAAAAAAAATATTTGTCGGCAAATTTTTCTTCTCCACCTTCCAAAACTGAAAGTCAAATTTCGTTTCTGAAAATGGAGTACCCTGGACTCCTGTCAGAGACTAGTCAGTCAATAGCCGAAGGTAGGTTTCAAGCTGAGTATCGAACGTTATCTGAACCAGGGCTGAAACAAAGTTGAAGTATGGAAGACATTTCGAAAATCTGAAAGTGGGTAGCAAACGTTGAATTTCGAATATGAATGATTATTCTGTTTTTACTAGATTCTCTGTTTGACCTATAGAGCCTAAAATTTGAGAATGTTGAACATTTTATTAAATTCTAAAAGTTGAAAGCAAACGACTTATTTTCCAGTGTCGCAAGCTGAATCCGATAGCAAATGTTCTATTGTTTAATTTACGGGCTTTGGTCCTGGTAAATATAGAAGGGAAATTTAGTCTGAAACAAAAGTCGAAACTCCGAAACTCCATGTGTTTTTCCCATTAGAACGAAAGGGAGCTTGTGGCACGGATTCTTCTCATCCGATTAACCTGAAACTTTGTAGATTTGTTTTATTTTTTTTGTTTTGATTCTATTGGAACCAACTTAGGAGACGAATCAGAGGAAATTCAGAGAAAAATATCACCAAGAGTAAATAACGAACATCTTAATGTGTAAAGAAAGTTGTGTGTTCCTCTCAAGTAATTCTAACATCCTTCCAGCTTACCTTCCCAGATTAGGGTATGCTCATGTGAGCAAATGTAAGTGCTTAGATGAGAAATTGAAAACGAATAAAGTGGGATTTATTTTACGTATATTTTTGGGGGTGGTTAAAAAAATTAGCACCTAGCGGCGGCCAGTCAGGTAAATCCGGCCTTGTTAGTGAATAAAAACACTAACCGTTAATTTTTATACAAACTGTAGAATGATAATCCAAACACCCATTTTTGTTCCAAAGTCCGATCGACGTGGGACAAACTGGGGTCTTCAACAGGCAAGTAGAGATGCTGAATTGAGGAATGCATTCACTCTCATTTTCCTCTTTTCTTTCTTTTTCGCAAAAAATGAAGATGAGCCCATTCTGAATGGGAAGAGAATGAAAGTTTTTTTCCTTAATTCGGCATCTCTAACGGCAAGGTCTCGTTTCTTTTTCGGTAAAAAAAAAAATCGCTCCCATTAAGCAAGAATAGAGCTAAACTTGAAATTTTTATGGTTAAAGATCACTAAAATAGGAGTTTTCGGATCGTTGATTTTGAAAATTTCACCAGAAGATTCTTCTAAAATTTCAGTTATTGCAAAGTACCTATGTTTAGCATAAAATTTTCATCTGAATAATACAAACATGAAGCGATAAACTGCAAATCAATCAGCACCCTCCGACTGAATGCAATATGAGTTGACGCTATTTCCTATCATAAACTTCCACAGGTTTCATAACGGTGAGTACAGAACCCTCTAGCAATCAGGCGCTGTACCGTTACCCATCTATCAACACACGTGCACACACACAACAAAATTCAGTTTTTGTTGTTTGATTGTATGGAAAGTGTCACGTGTTTCATGTATCAATATCATGAAAATATGCAATAACTACAGCTAAAGATATCGTCGTCATAAGTACACGCATGGTTACTAGTCAAACTTCCAATTTGGTGCACAAGTTTACCTACCCATTTCAAAGAAACATGTATCTACCCAACATTGAGTAGGTATCTACATATACTTGCGGTTACAATAAAGAATACCAAAGTAAAATGATACTGAGCCAGTCTCAAATTGGGAAACCAAATATGAGGGAAACTGAGCACCAAATATTTCATTTGATTAGTTATAATAGCCTACATATACTGAGTTAGAGAGCTAGATACCAGTGTTCCTCCATCAAACTCACTTTAACCAACCCACTTTAGCCTACAGTCTAGATGAGCCGCGAAGCAGGTAAGCTAGTTCTCTATAAAAATGGTTCTTACCATTTTCTTCGTATGTATCACATTTACAAAGATACAAGACTCTACGTACAATGCCAACATTTGTCAGAATTTACGATAATCTGTCTCCTAATCGTACTAGGATAAGTAGGATGTTCATAGTAGGTAGTGAAATACGGTCATACGTTGCAATAATTGATAATTCTGCCAACACACTGGCGTCAGAGTTAACTGACAGGGGACAGTTTCCCCTTCTCCTCTCATTAAACTGAGGTAATTTCCTATTGCGAAATTTGGGTTTCAGGCCCTTGAATGCCAAATCAGATGGATGGGATTTTAAACTGAACAACCTGAAAGTGATTTTTCACGTCAAGTCGCTTTTGCCTCTTCTCAAAAATTAAATTTCAATGTCGAAAGCTATAATCCAAATCCCCAATATACAGGCAGTAGTTTTCAAACAACTGATACTTCGAGAATATTTCAGAAACGGGTTCGTGGATTCTTCTACAAAATTTGTTGACCAGATAGAATAAAAAAACATCAATACTGATCAAAATTCGAACAATTGCCGATCAAGGGGTTCTCAAAATTTATACTTATTTTCCTGTGATTTTTATCATCCCATCAGAGGAGAAAATCATTACGACCATTAATATGAGGCCGAATTAGAAATACAAATTGATCTTAAACCGATACAGCTCCGATTCTCAAGTCGGCAACTTAGGGGTTCTCAACTATTAAAATTTTTTTCTGGAAGTACTATTACCATCATCGTAGTACAAAATGAATTATTTCTCCAGTTGAAACTAAAGTACACAATCGTAAATGGACATTGCCCCCGATTATCGATAATTACTCAGCCAAGAGTTCACAAAATTTGATATTTTCACATTAAGAATCATTCTTCTTATTCTGATATGGTATTATAGTTTTATAAAGAAAGCCACCTGTACAACCGGACCAGAATTGACAGTTGCCTGTTTGTTTTAAGAAACTTTGTTCCTCTGGATTTCGATGGCTCAAATTCGAAGATTTGGCCAGACTGCACAATTATAGGCCATCAGCAGGTAGCCGCCGGGTCTTCACTTAAAAGTGGTGCGATAACCGAAAGCGTGACCAACTGAATTACATTTTAACGACGCCGGCGAGAGAAAATTACCAACCCCTAGCGTGGTCGCATTACCGATGACTGGAAAAGCGGCGGCAAATTTTAATCCGATTTAAAGTTGGCAAATATCCACAAATAATCGCCGCTACTGCCACTGCCGCCGAATTTATATAATTTTAAATTTACGACGTAAGCCGTTATACCGAGTGTAAAATAATGTTAATAAATTAAAAACTTCCAACTACGTCGCTCCCCCTTGCCGACTGTCATCCACAAGTCCGATAAAAGGCTTGTTCGTTTAATACAATTACATGTTAACTCTATCGCTCAACGAGCACATTCACCTCATAGCTTACCTATATAAGTATAATCTGCGAAGACAAATTTGTACAATTTGATCGCGTTTTAATCGTTGTTCTTTTTGCCCCCCGAAAACAGGCTCTGGACAGCTGGAATTCGAAGAGTTCGTAACTCTAGCAGCGGGTTTCCTGGTTGAAGACGAAGTTGAAGATGTGGCCGCCATGCAAGAAGAGTTAAAAGAAGCCTTTCGACTGTACGACAAAGAAGGTGAGTGATCAAACCTAGGACCATCTGGCAACGGACTGGGGAAGTTCCATTTTAATCCGATACATTATACGTAGAATTAAAAGAACACGACGGTGCTGAGATAGACAATTGAAGGGCTCGTGTTTATGTTCACTCTCTAGCCATAACAGACTACGTTAACCAACATCTGGCAACAGGGACGTAACGAAGAGTTTTTTCTGGAGGGGCAAAAATTATTAAATTCCCAACTGACTCAACTCGTAAATTCTCAAGTATCAAAATTTGTTTATATTGGCTAAAAAAAAGAAAGAGAAACCCCTTTGACTTGTTGGATTTTTCCAACTTTTGATTCATCTAATAAAATTTCCCGACTACGGTGGAGGCTTGGGAGCAGGCTGCCCTCGTGCCCTCTTATTTTCGTCCCTTTCTGGCACGATCATAGTTCGCATAGTCTGTCAAAATAAGAAAAAGTTTCAAGATATCAGAAAGTGGATAATTTCTCAATTAACAAATATGTACAAAAGCAACTGATGGGCATACGAGGGGTAGTCAGCTCCCGGGCAGAATCATTTTTCACTCAACGCTGAACACGCATTTGCTATATTTACAGGGTGTCAAATTAAAAATATACTAGCAGCGCACCACATATCTCTATTCTATATATTTAAAAAAAAATGAAAATTACAAAAATTTATAAAGTTATAGGCCACACATCATATCAGAATTTTCACTATCCATCTTTCGTTTCTCACTTATTCGTTTAGCACGCTTTGTCTTTCTACCAAGGCCTATCTTAAAATGCAAAAATACACTAACACAAATTATAAATCAAAAGAAAAAATATTAAGAAGTCACTCAGAAGCACAGTCGGATCACCACTAATTGGAAAGCTGATTAGGAGTACTTTACATAGGCACAATGTCCTCATTTGATTGGCTTGTGTACGGAAATGTGGTTTTATATGATTGGATAATACTGAAAGCCAATCAGAATGCAGTATTTTATTTGTGTATGGAACAGATTTGGGTGATCAAAAAAGCATAAATACGTAGTCCAAAACAACAAATTTTTCAGGAGAAGCAAAAAACATTAAAAAATTCACATTCACTGCTGAGAGAGTCTGATACATATCAGAAGTTACTTCTGCAACAGATACTTATGATAAATACGTTTTCCATCATTATTTTACAGCCATTAGCTAATTATGAGGAATAAAAGTGACTTACGAGGTTTTCACTTCAAAGTTACTGGACTTACGAGTTTTTCAACTCGGAATTTCCAGACATACAACGTTTTTATACTGGACTTACGTGTTTTTCAGCTTGTATGTTAGACTTACGTGTATTCTAAATTGAAGAATAGAGAATGATAATGTAAAAAGCTTGTATGTCTGACTTACGTGTTTTTTAAACAGTCTACTGGGTGCGCTAGAGTGCACTGAGACTTCCGAGGTTGTTAAATTTAGATGTCTCGATTTTTTTTACCATTAGAAACCACAGAAAACTTATTTTCACCAAAACTTGGACTTACATGTTTTTTTAAACCAGGCCATCGATATGAAAGAGGTTGCTTCACTGAGAGTTCTTAGACTAAGATGAACTATGTAGGTCAAGTAGTGCGTGAGTAATGGACAAATAAGTGGAAGAAATGAGAGTGAGTAGTGAGGTTGAGTTGGTTGTTACCTCATAACCCTCCTCAGACTGAACGGATTTGAGTGATCAAAAAAGCATATGAAAGAGGTTGCTTCACTGAGTGTTCTTAGACTAAGATGAACTTTGTAGGTCAAGTAGTTCGTGAGTAATAGACAAATGAGTGGAAGAAATGCGTGTGAGAAGTGAGATTGAGTTGGTTATTCCCTCATAACTCTCCTTGGACTTAACAGATTTGAGTGATAAAAAAAGATTCATAAAGATCCTGATTCATCGAGTGTTTTAAGACCTTAACCAGCATTGTGCGATAATTAGAGCCTGAGATATAGGTGTTGAACTTCATTTTAAATATATAGAAGATGACTTTATATGACTTAAAAAAAAAAAAACTTTAGACAGCTTACAAATATATTTTTCTTCAGGAAAAGACTAGAATTTCGCCACTCACTTCACTATTGTTTTACCTAGGACTGCTCGCTCGCTCTTTCCATTGACACAAAATTACCTTCATATTTTTTACTTTTTCCACAATGAGCCAAATAACAGGGGGTACAAAAATTAACTGGAAATGGCAAACGAATCACAGGTGATTCGAATCGCGATTCGAATCAAAAATTTTTATTCGTAAAATGTATTCGGATCAATTTGTGAAGGATTCGTGAAAGAAATGATTTGAAGGTGATTTGAATCGCATATCAACATATATCATTAATTCGTGATTCGAAAAAATGTGAGTGATTCGCGATTCGAATCTTTTTTTCGACTTTCTGGTTTTTGTTTTCAATATTTCAATTTTTGTTTTGGCTTTTGGTATTCGTTTTTATTTAATTTTTGTATTGCTTTCTGAGTTTCTGTGAAATATGACGTGTCAAAAGAAAAAGGTCTTTAGTGGTATCGAACTGTTCTAAGAAAAGAAACCTCAGGCTTTTTTCTTTGTCAGTTCGATGTCAGTAAAGTAGTTTCTTTTGACAAGTCATAATCTCATAAATACGAACTGTGATATTCTGTAAACTGTGAAAGTATGAAATGTGCATCTAATATGAGCCTCAAGGCGCAAAAAAAAAAAAAAAATGAATTGGGAGAAAAAATAAGCCGCATATAGGTATACCAAGGATTTTCATAGCGTAGATCAGAATTTCAATTTTGAACAATGATAATCACTACAGAATTCTGAAGAAACCATCGATGATCCGGGTTACAATCACTCAAGCTGTGATGACGATAAATGTAATGGAAAAACTAAAAATCGTCAATTGAGCAAACATACTTAAAAAATTGAAGAGAAAAAAAAACTAACACATGATTCAAAAATTGTGATTCGAATCGTGAATCGAGGAATTTGTTTCGGATTTGAAAAGATTCGAATTGTGAAAATTCAAAATGATTTGTGATTCGAAACGTTTTTTAGGCGGTGCAGGCAGCAGAAATGCATCCCAATATATGAGTAATTAATTATAAAGCTGAGCTGTAGTATAAGGTATTAGAATATAAATGTGGAAAATGAAAAAAAAAAAAAGAAAAAAAAAAGGTATTCGTCTAGAACAGCGCTGCACTGTTTTCGTTCACAGAGTGATTCGTTCGCATTGGGCAGGGGGCGCCACCTCCGCCTGCCAGTAGCATGTTATTAATTTTTCAGTCACATTGTTAAAAAAAAAAAAAAATTATAAGATTTATATGACCTAGTAGACACACTTCTTTCACAATGGCATCTTCTTTCGAGATTTCTCTGTTCTTACTCATCCATGATCCACTGTAGGTCGTAAAAGTTCAAAAGATAAAACGACTGCCGACAACAAGATTATCAATATCGGCATTTACAGGAGATCTAACTTGATACTCAAGGCATATGATAAACCCGGTTCAATCTCATGATTCCGAGGGTGTAATGGAAGATCGGAGGGTCATTTGGAAAAACTTGAAAGTTCAAAAAATGCGAGCCCCGGCACAGGAAAATATTTAATGGGCGTGTCACTCTGTAGCTGAGTGGTATCGGTCCCACTTCGCATCTTGGCAAAGTGGGTTCTACTTCCAGTGCTGGAAATCTACTGAACAGGTTTCTTCCCTCTCCTTGCAATATCTTAGCGAACATAACGACGGTAGTACGATCCAAGGTAGAGAGATAGTGCGCTCTGCAGTTACTAGCCTCTGAAATAGGATTCACAGCGAAAAATATAATAAGAGACAGTGAGTAAAGTTTTTAGGTGTTCTGTTTCCATAAATGGATGCATAAAACAGAATACGGGGTTAACTAGTGGCGGAAGGAGCAGGTAAGGCTACGGCAAAAACGATAGATATGATATATACATAGGGTGTGACGCTCTGTGAGCTCCAGCACAGTAAAATATTTGATGGTGTGTTGCTCTGTGGTTGAATGGTATTGTGTCAGTCTCAAATCCTAGCAACGCAGGTTCCACTCCCAGTGCCGGCAAGCTACTGAACAGGTTTCCTCCTTCTCTCTGCAATATCACAGCGAACAGAACGTCTTTAGTACGAACCAAGGTCTAAGGTGCATAGATAGGGCGCTCTGCAGTCACTAGCCAGTTCTGGTAACGGCATAATGATTGCAAAATACGGTACCACATGTACCTGAAGGCCTGGCACTGGGTGATTCGTGGGTCGCTTACTCAACATTGTGAGACCCATGGCTAGTAATGATTCAGATGGGAACATGTCTTCGGCACAGAGAAGGAAATACTCAAAGCCACAACTGCGAAGAAAACAAACTATCATGACTACCATGTCTAGTTACCAGCGCGATATGATCGCTAGTCATCGATTTCCTTAAATGTAGGTGTGAAATAATCTTGTTTAAGCAGAGTAATATTGCAACCCAAAATTCATACATCATCATATTTTTATTATTTATACAAATTTATGAAAGGGTATGGGATATAGATTATTTCAGCCAATTAATTATAAAAGCTCAACTTGGTGCAGTGGAAGGCTTGTGATGAGCTAGCAAGGTTGTTTATACACTGAAAGTCACTTTTATGGGAAAGAAAAGCCATAGTATGCAATAAAAGTTATATTACAAATACTTGTAAATAATGAGCTCCTAAAGTAAAGTAGGTTTCTTGCGATGACTTTGGTCTTGCTTCTTGGTGGTTTCATCTAACAGTATACATGAGACAAACACATATACTGTCAGTCATATGATATCAAGATAAAGGTATGATTAGTTAGGAGAAGCGCTTACTTAGGAGATCCTAGTGGTGGTTCACAAAGTCATTACAATGCGGTGAGCGAGGCGTCTGGATGATGGCTTGCGCAACGGCTTATAATGTCTCTTAAGTATTAGTCAAAATTGTGGAAGACAACTTGAGAGCTTACCAGTTAACTCAATGTTAAGTACTACTTGAGCATCAAACGCACCACAAACACCACAACTAATAGGTGGACTCAGTGTCAAGTACTGCTTAACACCAAATGCACCACAAACCCTACTACCTACATCCTACATGTGGACTCAGTGTCAAGGACTGCTTAACACTAAATGCACCACTAGTAATGGGAGACGGGAACTTACAGAAGTGGATTCAATGTTAAGGATTGCTCGAACATCAAGTGCACTACTAGTAATAGAGATGGGAACTTACAGAGGTGGACTCAATGTCAAGGATTGCTCGAACATATCAAGTACACCACTAGTAATGTTCGCTTATTACAGGTTGTTGTTGGCCGACAGGAGTCGGTGAATATATTGCAGGGTTCGTTATAATTACCATTTGCACAACTTATTACAGAGCCTGTCAACGTACTGCCACTCGGGGCCAGTGCGCGGGCGAACGCTAGCGAGAGAGAAACAGACAGAGTGAAAGAGAGCGAGACAGGGAGAGTGAGATCAATTTTGGGGAAATTAGTAGCAAAATCTAACGGTTATCTGACCTGTGAATCTTCACAATTCTGCTTGGATCGGCGGCAACACAAATACGAGCACAAATTCCAGTTCACAGTAAATTACACGACATAGGAGAAGGCAAGAAAAAACTCACATTTGAACCATATGAAGATCTGAACAGAAATGAGACTAAGGTCTCCTACTGGCAACCAGGTACCGTAGAGACTAGTATAAACATGATCATGACTCATTGGTTTTACGTTAGTTTTCGAACACCCTAAAGCGATTGGCTTTGTTGAAGTATCTGAGGCTGTCCGGTACGAGGAGTTACAAAAGAGACTGAACCTTTTTTACCTTATTTATTTTATCGTTTCGGCTATTAACAATAGCGAAACACTATTGCTGTCAGTCGAAGTCGAATTTTTAAGTTACAGACTGAAGTGCTTTGCTTAGAAAGCATTCGAGGCTGTCCTCAAGATATTAACTGATCGCACGAATTCAATATTTCGACGATTAATTATAGTGGGTTATTAATAATTAATGTCGAAGTCGAATTTTTTCGACAGCAGGTATATGTAATACCAGAAATTAAGGATTTTCATTTACTCAGGATGATCGCAGTATCAATTAAGAAAGAACTCTATCATCACCAAGTTGCATCGCCTCCAGTCACGCTGAGTTCTAACGAACTCCAGTACTATTGTTGACCCCCATATCGAGCAACTCCATGCAAAAACTCATATCAGAATTTTGGATTTTCTAAATTTACAACCTGATTTTTTTCTTTTTTACGGCCATACATCCATACAGAAAAGCGAGCAGATCAATATCACTATGCGAACATTCTTTTTATATTTCGATGTAAAAGTTTTCATAGCGATATTTCCGGATTTTCCTTCACGTAATATTACAGATGAAGTGGCAAGATACTATTCGCATACAGCGAGATTGGGCAATCCACATTCTAACCCAGCTCCCTCGTTGGTTCGAAATTCGTATTACGCAGCAAACTCTCAAGGGATTGGATGTGTTCGCGTATATGTGCTTTGAGAATAGAAAAAAAAAAATGGGAATAGTTTACCGCAAAAATTACAACGGCTCACTAGGTGAAAGGGTGGCTTCTTAACGACATAATTTAATTATTCCTGTACGTTCCTCTGAGTCTCAATATGAATTCTGGTGAAACGAGTAATTAAACATATTCATGATTTCGTGCGCACTTATTCCACATCTGTTCTCTTCTAACTTATTGTTTTTAATGAACTTCAATATCACTAGCTATCATATCCACCACCTAACATTTGCAACAACCCAACAGTTGTTTTCAGAATGCAATCAAAGTATACATGTTCTATACAAGCTTCGTACTCCAAGAGTTAATTCCTAATGATTTTAATTTACAAATGATATACGATGTATGTGTACTGAACCATCAATATTTTCCTATCCTACACAGATAAATCCAAATCAAAACATTCATCTACTCCTCATTTCGAGAGAACAGAACCAGAGTCTGAAGATCCGGGAACCAAAGGGTATTCTGCCAACTCTCCATAGAAAAACTGAAAATTATTAACAAACTACCCCCTCCACTCCCAAAGATCCCAAGCGCGGAGTACAAATTTTGCTAACATTCCTACAAATTACCTAATTTTATACGTCAAAACCAAAAAATTCGTCTACTCCTCTGTCGCAGATATAGAAACCAAGAACCAAGAGACAATATTTTACCAAGTCTCCACTGAAGATCCCAAAATGATCACCAACCTACACCCCCTTTTTCCAATTAACCTAAGAAACAGAATAAAGATTTCGGTTGCACTCTAGGAACCATCTCATTCTGAAATACTTGGAAAAGTATTAGCATAGACCATGATAAGTCTTATCAGATTTTGATTACTATCAAAATATTAACCAGTTTTCATTACTCCTAGTAGCGTCTCAGTCTGAATGACTCATAACTAAATCCTAATGAGTCATAACGCAGCCTGAATGAGTTTTGACGAGCTTCAAGCGTGTTAATGGATTGCATGGAAGAATTCTTACGAGTCTCAAATAATGTTTGCACCAGTCTGAACAAAGTCTAAAGAAGTTTTAATAACTCTGAAACTTGATGAGCTTTTGAAAAGTTTCGGTGCGTTTCAACAGTCTGATAGGTCTGTGCGCAGGATTTATCAATGGGTGAGGGGTAATTAAGTTTCCTTTACAAAATGCACTATTCTTTCAACGAATTGATGCGTCGGGGCTCAGCAAAAACTTATATAATATTGCATCTACATGCACTTCAAGGTCACGATAAATGTTCAGTACAGCTGATTTGTATAGTTGATTCAAGATATTTTGAAAATTGTAGTTCGAAACCCTCCGGCGGAGAAAATTACCCCCTCCCCCCAAAAAAAAAAAAAAAAAAAAAACGCGGGCCTGCAGTCTGAACAAGTTTTCAGGAACTGAGAGGGAATTTCAACAAGATTTCTCCAAATTCTGAGTCCGAATGATTATCCACCCATAAGTCCTCATAAGATCTTCATGCACCTTACGAAATTCTCAATTCTTGAAGAGTTTTAATAACTTTTAGCACAGTACTAATAAATCTCAACGAATCCTTACACGGTGTTATATAATTTAATGATTTTCAGCGGGGTCTAAAGAGTTACCAAGAGTCATAAAAAAGCTGGAAGATTCTTACAGAGTTTCCAAAAATCTAAGAATCTTGGACAGTCTGAAGCCTGACTGATTTTCAAAACGCCTTAAGCATGCATACGGACGTACCAAAGAGTTTTTCCGGGGGCGGGGGGGGGGAATTTTGAAAGTCCCGACCGACTCAACTCAGAATTCCCAAGTATCAAGACGACAAAAAAAACCTTTTGACCTGTTGGATTTTTCCAGCTGACTCAACTCAAAATTCCGAAGTATCAATTGTTGGGTTCCCTCCCCCATCTTCTCAACTCAATTTCTAAAATTCTCAAGTATCAAAGCGAGAAAAAAAAAATTTAATTTGTGGATTTTTTCAACTCGCTAGACTGAAATGGTAAATTTTCCCAACTGCTGAGTGAAAAATTCCGACGGTGGCGGGGGATGCGAAGAAGCTGCCCCATCCCCTATCGGTTATTCCCTAAGCATGCAAGAACTTACAGAATCTGAAAACATTTAAAACCTAGTTTGGGAGAGTTTTCTCAGGTCTCGAGTTTTAAAGAATCTGAACATCTAAAACAAGTTTGCGGGAGTTTTAATGGGCCTCAACGGGCTGTAGACGGGTCTTCGAGAGTTTTAATAACTCGCAACGAGTCGTAATGAATCTTATACAGGCGTAGAAAAAGCCTTAATTTGCTTCAATCGATTTTTACGATTTTATAGCAGTTTTAACTGACCTTAAATGAGCCTCGAAGTGATCTTAACGAAAGTAAATGAAAGAGTCTTAATGAACCTTAACGGAGTTTCTACGTTTTACCGCCTTTTACTGGTTGTTTTTCCCTTTTTACATCGTCTTCTCATCCCTCACTGTATCCTTCAAGAACTTCGGGTCACTTTCGTTGGCGAGGGAGTCCGAGAATGCGAAATTCCCCAATTCACGCATCAATTTCTAAAACCCTTCGACTACTTAAAAACCCTCTATTACCGACCTACTTAAGCATACAACGCTGATTCGAAAATTTTATAACCTTGTTTGCGCTGAGAGAACTCTCGTGTAAAATATTCAGCATAGTTACTTCGTTATCGACACAATACATTATGTAACATCGAACGCCATGCAGTATGGATATCCATTTTCTCTTGGCGCGCGTTAGGATGAAAAATAAAATAATAATGTACACGCAGAGGGGCGGTAAAGGGACGGGGTGTATGAAAAAAAAAAAGAAGGTAATAAGATATACGATGGCAGTCATCCAAACGTTACAAAATTTTCGAACGACAACCACGACTGCACATTTTTTTTTTCGAGTCGTTGACGTGAAACATGAATCAATAAGCATCATTTATCTACCGGGTGGAAATATCGAGTTTACTGACCTATAAATCCGGACATTGTACTGCGCCGCACGTCTCTTGCGAATTTGCACGACGATTCAAATTCGGAATTATTTTACAAGTTTTCCCGGATACTGTTTTAGCTAGCCGGTTATTACACTCGGTTGTATCGATTTCTTGAAAAAGAACTTTTATCAGTTCTAAGTTTCATACCACGAGGAAAAGGAAATGGAAAAAGTGCCGAAGAAGAAACAAGTTATCAGGTACAATTAACGAAGTTAATTTAGAATTATTATTTGAGGCATGCAGTGGCATGTTTTGTAAATAAGAATACTTGACAAAACACACAGTCAGCCAAGAGACATACATAAAACATCCAGTATTAGCTCTGGAGCTAGAGTGGGATTTGGTCTCGAGCATCCTTTCGGCTCTATTTTTCTCATAGAAGATAATGGGGGAGGAGGTGTAGGTAGATAGATGCCGGATTTTTTCATACAGTGTCGACAGAGAAACCGAAAGGCAGATAAAACACAGATAGACAGTCAGCCAGCCATCCAGTCACTCAATCAGACAGACAGACACATAATCAGATAGACAGCCAGCCAGTCGCATAGACACACACACAGGCACACATTAAATCAACTCCGAGATGGTTGCAATTGAAATTCCGTACGTACATTAATAAAACTCAATTTCATCTTCAACACAACTACCTACGGAGAACTGGAAGCTGGTTCTCGATCAAGATAAGCACTTCCTGAGGAAGTTTCCATAACTATAGTTCAAGTTTGCCTTCATCCCTAACGATAACTGAGTAACCCAAACGTGAAGCAATCCAGAAATTTGGATGTACATCTTCGGGTCACATGGATGTATTTTCTTTGTGGGAAGATGAATTAGAAATGTTTAGGTTCCATTATATCTCAATATAAAAAAAAATTTCCTACGACAGAAAATCATCTAGTTCATTTTTCCGATTAAGCATCAGAATTTCCCAAAAGAGTGCTAGAGTCTCTTCAATGGATGTCGAGAATTTCCCGAATGTGAGCGCCACCTGTGGCTACAGAAAATAGCAGTCTCACAGACAGCTGCATGGATCGTCGAACGGAGGACTTACCTGAGAACTCCAAACGAGAGGATTCAAGGTGATACCAGAGTTTCAGTACGTCTAAAGACACAGAACTCGTTCCTCCATCATCATAGCCCGTCACCTGCTGACGGGGACATGATCCTTAACTTCAAACACAAAAAGGAATTCGTGAGAAAGTTAAAAATGCAGGCTAGGTGATCCGGGAGAGGTTAGCTCAAGTGAACTTGGAAGAGAGACACCCAACTCTCATAAGCATCAACTTGAAAGTGAGACTCGGGAGGACTAGCCCGGTGATTCCAAATAAGAGAATTTAACACGACTCAGAAACACAAGTGTAGAAAGGTCTCAGTCTTGGGATCTTGAGTGTGTTTGTGTGTGTGTGGAGGGGGGGGGGGTCGCTACAGCATATATCCCATCATATTTTTGCTGTAATTAATGCGCCAAAATACAGTCTGAAGTGCTCTTTTGACACCGTTTGGGGACTAACAGCCTCCCCCCGTTCCTACGATGGTGCTCTGGAAGACTTAAACAGATGCAAGGCCTGTTCGCTATCTGACCAAACATTATTTCTCGTAATTTGATAGAAATAGCACAATTCACTGATATAGTGACCATGAGGAGGAACAAGCAGACCAGCAGACGCAGTCCCCAACTCTACGCAATGTACTCTCCTTTTCGTGTTCTTCGACAAACGCCCAAGCATATTGACCGTCAGGTAAACTCGTAAATCGACAGCACCACACAGCCGATAAAGCTCACTTTCTTTCGCTTTTCCACAATCGACTATGCGACATTAATGCGCATTAGGGCACAAAACGTATACTACACGATACACAAACGAGGAGACCCGGCTTATTGACATAGCAATCGGACTTCATTTCTGCCAGCACACGGTCTCGCCAGCAGTCTACCGCAGAGTTCACGTCTCGAAATTTACGACCGAACACCAATCGATCGATTCCACTTAGAAGTCGTCGATGGCCGACCAGAAGCGACGCACCGAGGGCAATCATCGTGAGCTGACGAGCCACTCTGACTCTTGAGTTCGTCGTCCGAGTCAATACGACATCGTGCATACTCCCAGGTGTCGTAAATGCTCGCTGACAGCCAGTACTCGACCAAATCAATAATGCATTTTTAACATTGCGTTTTACAGGAAATGGTTACATAACAACGGCCGTTTTACGAGAAATACTCAAAGAGCTGGACGATAAAATCACGAACGAAGACCTGGACTTGATGATAGAGGAGATCGATGCGGACGGCTCCGGGACAGTCGACTTCGATGGTACGTAATCGACGCACAGTGCGTTCGTTTTATTCATTTTTTTGGGAGCTACAGGGGACCACAGATATCATAAGCCCCCTTTCCGTATTAGTACAAGATACACGCACGCATGCACAGGACCAGAGAATGACAATCGATTACTGCTTACATATTCCCGGATTGGACTCGCCGGTTCATTAACGGGTTCATTGTTTACGCGCAAATTACTTACCGAAATTTTCAGCTCATTTGTGTTGCAAAAACACGCACACACGTACAAGGACGTGCGCTTTCGAAAACAGGGATGGGAACAGGAGCGGGCTGTACACTACAGACTACACCCTCGTCTTCGTCGCCGGTCACATCTGGAGGATCTAAGTACGCTCAACTCTTATACACAAATGCTAATTTCGTATGCATTTTCACGCATCACTCGAGTTGCGACAAGATGACAGTCTAGCTCAAGTCTGTATAATGTTGGACTCGTGGGTCGCAGGGGGATACGAGATTTCTGCAAAATGGCATATAAGAGGGGGAAAAAACAAAAAAGAAAAAAAAACGTTCCATCAGATTATTTTACAACTCGAACTTTTTGAGTGACACTGAAAAGCCTGGATAGATGAAACAAATGCTGGTGTTGCCGCACACAAAAAAAAAACTGAATTCAAATTCGACTTAGTACAAATTTTTAGAAAGGTAGTTTCCAGGGCCAGGGTTGCGATGTCTGAGGAGCCAATTTGGCATGTATGCATCGCCGTACGCTCCACCAAGTGACAAGGTTGAAGGTAATGCATTCTATAATAAATCGATGACCTCGTTTGGAATTCTGCCAGGTCTGGTTTGCCGAGTGGATTGCGCGCTGGTCTCGGATTCCAGAGGTCCCGGGTTCGAGAGCCCACGTAGCAACTCGCTACATTTCGACCTATGCCGGTTCTTTCGCAGGATGAGAAAAGGGCTAAGACAGCCCTAACAGCCTCCCCTACATCTCTGAGGTAATGCTCAAAAAGGCGGATTTCAGGGCTAGGTTTGAGAGTAAAACTAGAAAAGAGGTTAAATGACCTCAACAGTAGAGGTTGATCAACTAGTAGAGGTCAATCAGCTTGTCATAACCTTGAGAGAGAACTTCTTTAGAAACTTACTCCGCAGGAGAAATATAACGCATTACCAAACAAAACAGGTTGAAGATAATTTGCCACGCACAGAATCAAATAGGAATGTGATGCCACCAGCATTAACAAAGAAACCCTATCAGGTGTCAGATAATATTTTTTTAAACTAGTGGAAATTCCTTAGTCGGATCAAATATTCCTAAATAAAAAAACTGTCAAGCAAGTGACGTCAAGTACCACATAAGCGATATAAGAATCAATATTTGAACAATACTATCGGGAGGGGGGAGGGGGTGGTAACCAGTTGTTTCGTATGTTTAGTACAAGAAAGTTAGACTGAAAAAAATAAAAGAAAAAAAACAGAATAACTGGAAACACAAATCTTTTCACATTGACCCTCTAATCAACATATCGAATGTCTTCACTGATCCCGGAAGAGCATATGGTCGGTGGTAGGGTACCATACAAATCAGTTTTTTCAAACATTTCGAAAATTATCAACTGTACGAGAAATTCGATGATGGTGGAGCGTATGGCGGTGCACGTACGCCAAATTGGCCCCCCGAAACCGCACTCCCCAACCTGGCACTACCCCGATTGGGCCTATACTTAATTAAATCCGGCATAAAGAAGTCTTCTACTTTCTTTTTGAAAATTCTTTCCGGGAGTCATTAAGGAGAGGGGGGCGTTCAAAGCAACCTAATCAATCAGCTATCCGGAATATTAAATACTGTACAATTCAACGAATACCAGTTGCACAAATATACGAGAACTAGGGGGGGGGGGGTGACGAATCAGATTATATAAAAGCTCTCAAGAAACTTATCGGTCTATGAACTCTTCATCAAAGGCCAATGACCTACAAGTTTAATAAAAATGAGGGGTTGATTACTTAGGGCACATTACAGGTCTACACTAGCAGTGGCTTTGTGGCGTAGCTGGAAGAACTCGGCTTCATAACCCGAAGGTATCGGGTTCGATTCCCAACGCCGGCATCGTTATCAGTAATGCAAGAAAGAACTCGTCACACATTCTAACAGCGCATTCTGATAACGTACACAGAGTCACAACTACTTACAGCAGAGGCCTCCGAGAAGTGTGTAATCGGTCGCCAGTATCTGCAACCACGGGGCTAGTGATACGGGTATTTGACAGGATGATAGCGCAGTCGACCTAGGCCGATGAAGAGAGAAGGGCTAAGGCAGCCCTAAAAGGCTCCCCGACGTCTCTAAAGTAATGCTCAAAAGGGCGGATTCCAGGGCTCGGGTTGAGAGCGAATTAGAAGAAGAGGAGCCTCTTCCCTTCTGGCCGAAAAACCAGCCTAGGTCACTTGAATGCCATTCCCATTCTAGACTCAAAAAAGGCTCGTTTCCTAATGCACGATTTCGAAAACGATTAGGTCTACATTAGGAGTTCCAGGCAATGAACCCTTTATATTAAGTCAGAGAATCCACTAGTGTTCATGGTCACTCGCCTAAGCTTAGCTGATGGCTTTTAAGCTGCTGGTTGACTTGGTTTATGGCTTGAAACTAATTTTCCGCCTTCAAATATGACTTAATTATTACACATGAGTTGACTTGAGTCACAAGTTATAAGGCTTGCAATTTCACATTATTTTGATAACTGATGAGACCAATTTAAAACAGTAAATTCCTTATAATTATATATAAATGATGGCCAATTTTTTATCAATTTATTTACAATTTTTTCCCTTTCACTTGTGGCGTCAGCTGAATCGAGAAGTTTAAGCTGTATAACCAAGCTTATGGCTGACTCATGGGATGAAAGTCGACCAGCAGAATTCGCCTGACTAGCTTTCGACTTAATGAATAACGACCAAAATTATGACTTAAAGTTTAGTTTCAGTCAGTAGTGGTTTCAGCGGAACATTCCTGCCGTTTGGAATACTGCCTGCAGAGTGACTTCATTTTAGATCAATGACTTCAACACCAGAGGCTAATGATCCCGAGGAGTCATTCAACCGGGCTGTATTTCCAAAAATCTACTACTTGAATGCTTCGAAGCCAGCCTAGTAGAATTTAAAATGCAAGAACCAAAATTTACGATTTTTCCGATATCGAAAACGAATTTAGTAATCTTCAAAACTAATACAAGAAATTATAAACGTTTTGATCCACAACCCCTATTGGAGCTCCGTTTTTGAACCTCGGATCAAAAATCAAAATCATTCCAAAATGCAATCTAGTGGCCTCGAAAATAACTCATTTTACGATCAACCACCACGAAAACTTGAGAAAAAAAAATTGACACCGACAACTTTATACGTAATGTTTTTGCACTCGATGAATCTAAATTTCAATTCCGAAATAGAGCAGCCCTCACCATCATCTCTCGATAATTCCCCCCAAAACAGACGCTCAAGGGGCTGCCTACATTGAACTTGCAATTATCAGTCATCTGACTGAACGGCTTCCTTCCACCCTACTTATCATGACTCATGAGTTATCGCAGTATGTTCAAACCTGAAAGAGGGTACACATTCACGACCCCCTTCCTCGAGTATTACGCAGTCATTTATGAAAGTCCCACATACAGGGACACCGCAAGTGGGATGAGAGTGATGTTAACCACCCTCCTCAATAATGTTCACAAAGTCGGTATTTCTTGGCGCATTCCGACAGACAGCTAGCAACAGTTTTCCTGCTTATATATATACCCTCCCCCCTCACTGAACGAGCCGTACGGACTTTAGCCGGCCCCAATATAATCACACATAATCAAATGGCCAAATCCCTCAATAATTACGTAATATCAGATGGCCCTTAAATCCACGACATCAGATCTTCTTTGGAGTTCACAAATCTATAACTTTCAATTCTCAGACTCTCAGTATCTCAGTTTGAAGCGATGGGTCAGCCTAATGTCAAACAAAAATTTAAAAACTTTGAGATCTCATCGACCTTCAAAAACCTCAGAGTTCAAATTAGGATTAAATAATAAAAACCAGTGATCCAGAGATAAATTTAGTAGCCTTCGAAATTTTAAAACGATATCCGCATCATCACTGTCCTTCTTAATTTTCACCCCCATTCTCCAGGCGACACTATTTTCTCATTGGATCAAAAATGAACGTGATGACAGATTTTAGCCAACTTCGAACCATCAAAAATTACATCCAAATTGAAATAGAAATCTTCCTGATTTTGACCTCCACTCCTCCCAGATCTGATGAGAACAGAAAACCGGGGTGTTTGTTCCGGGTGCGGGGATCAGATAGCCTTTTCTTGTAAGAAATTTAAGACTACGATTTTTTTCCTTTTGCTGCATATCCTATTGTAACGGAGGGAGCAAAAAAGACGTAATTCCGGGCTCGAATTTTCTCACTACGGTTCTACTACCCCTCCCAATTCAATTTTAAAACTGAAGTCAAATCAATACCAGAATCGAATTCGGTAACTTTTAAAAACAGAGAAATAATACCAGTTGAGTATTTGTTGCCTGGTCTCATTTTAACCTCTAGACTAGGAACATAAATTTTCGAGATATGGCCAAACTAACGTAGCAAACGGTTATAGCGACTTTCAAAGACCATCTGATATTCATCGTCTATTTGTCAACTTTTTCCCTTAAATCTTTCCCTTTCTAAGAGACTTAATTTAAAAATATAAGTTCAACTAAAGTGGCAAACGAATTAAGTGAATTTGTAAGTATCAAATATAATATCCATAATATAGAATCCACCAACTTTTCTGATTTTGAATTCCCCCACCCCCTACCCCTAAGGAAACTATATTTTCAAATTATAATCAAACTAACGCCACGAAAACCAAAAAACGGTATCCATGAATGGGTCCTTGTCAGTTTGTTCCAATAACTCCTCATGGCCTTTCCCCAGGAGCCTCAGTTTGAGGACTGAAGTTAAATTAACGTCATAAACGACCTCAGCGATTTTCTAAAACCAAATAATATCAGTAAGAATTTTTCAACTTTTTTATTTAACCCCCCCCCCCCATACACACACAAAAACCTCCGTTTCAGAATCGAGTTAAACTAATGTGACAAACAAGTTTAGCGGTTATATTGTACTTGTCAACTTTTCTGATTTCAATCGTCCCCCCTCCGCTCCATTTTACCAGGGCTCTTTCATTTTCAAATTATGAGCGAAGTAACGTCACAAACAAATCCAGCGACTATCGAAAACCAGAAACAAACTCCTTAATGTATCTGCCAACTTTTTCAATTGAACACCCCCCCCCCGAACTTTCACTTTGAAATCTGAAGTTAAATTACAGCACTTTAATTGAAGGGTAGCCATGACGTCATTTTGTATAATACCGCGCCCGTGGATGCCAAATCCGACTATGCAGAGCGTACCGCGTAGTCAATTCGACATCCACGGGCCCGACTGGATTCAAAATGGCTCATGGCTACGCACGAGTTAAATTGCTACAGCTTGTAACTACCAAAAATTACATTATTCATACTGTAACTGTCAACTTTCCGGTTTTAATTTGTGCCCCCCTTACATTACAATCGAAATTTTTAAATTAGGATGTTACACCAACACGACGAACAAATTTAACGGTTTTTTTCAAACACCAACATTTGTACCCATATTGTATTTATCAACTTTTTAATTCTGAATTCCCCCGCCATACTTCTTTCAAACTAAAGTCAAATCAATGAGCCGAATTTTCCGGACCCCTAAGAAAAAACAGCGATCGTGTATTTGTCATAGTTTGTTTTATTTTGACCCCCTTCTCCCTCGCAGAAAGTTTCAATTTTGTAATCATGATCAAAATAACGTCCGAAACCAATTCAGCAACTTTTGACACGCTTACAACGTTTCATTTTAGTTTTGGGTCCCCATCTTCCGAAAGCCCTCATGTTGAAATAAGGGCCAATTGAAGGTCATGAATGAATTTAGCCACCCTTAAACCTCCAAAATTGACAATTATACAGTTGTTTTTGTTTTTTTTTTCATTTATCATCTCTACCCTCCCCAGACTCAACTTTCAATGCAGGGTCAAACGAACGACAGAAACGCACTATCTTGAAAATTTAACAAACTGATATCCATCCTAGACTACATGAAATTTGTAATTCTTGACACTAAACTACTCATTTTTTTCAAAAGATATCTCTTTCTGAAAAACTTATGTGATGAACCCTAGGACCTGGGAATTTCAGGAGGAACAAAATGAAATGATTCAACTTTTGAACATAGGATCTGATTTACAGGTTCTTGAGGTCACTGTACTCATTTTCGAAAGAAATTTACGAATCTGGTCTCTCCATTTTGTGAACTATACATGTCCTTCTCAAGTGTTTTATTCAAATTTTGTAGACTCTTTTTGTGGAGCAAGAGTGACGAGATGATACTGAGCGGATCAGTCAATGACCAAATGACGGAAGGAGGAGGACAGGAGAAAATGATATCAATTTTTCGACATGGAATTCAATTCATAAGATTTCGAGGTCCCTGAATTATGGGAATAATTTCTACTGTAGATCTGATAGCGTGAGCTAGCATTGAATCGACCGGCGACAAATATGAATCAATTTTTTGGACCTAGTGCTCTATTTGTTGGAATTTTCAAGCCATTAGCCACACAGCGATCTTCGATGGGGTACTGAGAGCGCGGTAAAAGTCTTTACAAATTCAAGTTGAAATTTGCGTTCGGTACGATGTCGGCGTAGCTGATTTACCGGCTCCACTAAACCTGCAATTTCAACTCAAAGGAAATTATTCTGACACCTCACCACCCTCCAGCTAGACAGCTCAATTCGTCCTCTTTCAGAAACTTCATATTATATATAATTGAATTTACCGCTTTGTAACAAATGTTTGCTTTTTGCTTTTTCAGAATTTATGGAGGTGATGACCGGCGGCGACGACTAAACGTATACAAGAATCTCCGACAGTTTGTTCAGCGCGATTCGCTCGCAATTTTCTCTTTTCCAGTAGACTATGATAGCGGTTGTACTTGTCACACCGTGATTGTCATTTCTCTAGAAACATTGTTTCCTTTTTTTTTATATATAAATTTAATAGTGTTTGTTACAAAAAACACGAGAGAAAACAGGCGATATCGATGAATATTTCATGACTTACTAGGGCAGAAAATCAATAATTGTATCGCAAATATTCCCGATTATGACGTACGCGAACTTGCACTAGTTTTTGGTTAGAACTTGATGTATGATGGACGACAGGACGGTAGGGTGTCTTATTTAAAAACTTTTCGAATTGATCTGACCTCCTTTTGAAGTTTTTCCTTGTCCTATGAAAGTAACGTTGTTAAATTTTCGTAAGTTTTAAATAAGTTTAAGGTGGCCTCCCGGATCTCAAGTTTACCGAAGGATTTAAGGATTTGTCAACAAACACTTTTCGTGGTTCAAAATCGTCTCTATAGAATATGCGGCGAATACCATTAAGATATCCCAAAAGTAGGAGACACTCTAAGCAATTAAAAAAAAAATTTGTTTCTCGTCACTAGCTGCACACAAAAACGCTGAAGAAACTTAATAATCAAACAATAACGAACGAATTATTGCAAGGAATGTTGCAAAGAACACAAATATGCAATTAAATTCCAATTTGACCATATTTTGATAAGAAATAACATTGCGATTGTTTGGGAGGAATTACCAAATTTTTAAGTAATTAGAAGCAACTGTACATATGACTTTTGTATGCCTTTTATGACCACTGTCTCAATTGTAGGACTTTTGTAATGACATGTATGACCGGAAGACACCCTGTATACAGACGATTTCAGGCGATGAAGTGCTAGCTGACAAATCATTATGTGAATATACTGCGTTAAAGTAAGCCCCCCCCCCCCGGGTGACCGCTTCAAAATTATTCAACAGTTCTAAAATTTTGACGTTACTTTCGTAGTATAGGGCAAAATTTCAGGGGCTAACGGGGTCAAATTTTGAAAATTTTCAAAACAAGACACCCCCTAGTGCAGGGGTGTGATTGTATTTCACTGAACATACGAGTCGAACTCTATGAACCCTTTAGCATTTCGAAAACAAGCGAAAACTGGCTTATTTGAAACAAAAAAGGCCTCACATAGTAACAAGCCAACCCACAGGTGGAGATACCAAATCACTCAATAATCGGGCTATTCGAACTAAATTTTCCGATTTTCTATGAACATTGCCGATTTCCTATGAACATTATCGGTGATCCGTTTTACCCCCGAGGCTAGACCACATACTTGCTAGCTGCTACCTGGGCCATCTGGGCCTACGTTCTCGAGTTCAAGGGTAATATATCGTTTCCTCCCTCCGCTGGTAATGAAAATGACTTTAGTTCCGAGATTTCTTCACTTTCCTTTTTTCCCGCTTCCTACTTTCGCCATTCCATTAATATCCGACGACTCCGCGGTTGCTTTTATTAAAGCCGAGTCTCGAGCCTCGGGTTGGTGTTTTTCGTTAAAAGCTATACTCCAGAGAGCGAGAGAGAGAAAGACGGTGATAAATGATATGGACGTTCTATCTTGGAACACACTTCCTCATTGCTCTTAATTTGACGTCTTTATCATATTTTCTGATGGTTTTCGTCTCCCCCTCGCGCTAACTGGAAGGCCTCAGCTGTCAAGCTGTATCCCGAAAGCACGAAGACGGGCTGCGAGTTGACTGTTTTGTCTCCCGGTTATGGCTACATCAGTTAATTACCAAACCGAGAGCGTAATTTAAATTTGAAATCCCGTTCGCGGATTTGCGTGCAGACAAGAGGTGTCTTTTTTTTCCAGCGCCAAGCCGTCAGTGCATTCCAGCAAAATGGAAATCGGACCGGCTGGATTAAAGGGTGCTATTAGACGAACAGTACCATCTACAAGGTCGCACATTTTTCAGAGAGAATTGTGAACGGTTTCAATGAAATTAGATTCACAGCGAAAAATATAATAAGAGACAGAGAGCCAAGTTTTTAGGTGTTCTGTTTCCATAAATAAATGCGTAAAACGGAATACGGGGTTCGCTAATGGAGGAAGGAACAGGTAAGGCTATGGCAAAAATAATAAATATGATACATAGGGTATGACGCTCTGTGAGCTCCAACATGGTCAAATATTTGATGGTGTGTTGCTCTGTGGATGAGTAGTATCGTATCAGTCTCAGATTCTAGCAACGCAGGTTTCACTCCCAATGCCGGAAAGCTACTGAACAGGTTTCCTGACCAGTTACTCAATTATAAGACTTTATATGACTTATATGAACTGGTAGACACCCTTATTTAACAATGGCATCTCCTTTCGAGATTTCGCTGTCCTTGCTCATCCATAATCCATTGTAGGCCGTCAAAGTTCAAAAGATAAAACGACTGCTGACAACAAGATTATCAGGATCGGCATTTACAGGAGATATAACTGGATACTCCAGGCGTATAATTAACCCGGTTCAATCTCATGATTCCTAGGGATTTGTAATGGATGATCGGAGGGTCATCTGGAAAAACTTGAAAGTTCAAAAAATGCGAGCCACAGCACAGGAAAATATTTAATGGGCGTGTCACTCTGTAGCTGAGTGGTATCGTTCCCGCTTCCCATATTGGCAACATGGGTTCGACTCTCAGTACCGGAAAGCTACTGAACAGGTTTCTTCCCTCTACCCGCAATATCTTAGCGAACGTAACGACGGTAGTACGAACCAAGGTGGAGAGATAGTGCGCTCTGCATTTACTAGCCAGTGAAATTGGATTCACAGCGAGAAATTAATAAGAGACAGTGAGCCAAGTTTTTAGGTGTTGTTTCCATAAATGGATGAGTAAAACGGAATACAGGGTTAACTAATGTTGAAAGGAGCAAGTAAGGCTATGGCAAAAACGATAAATATGATATATATGGGGTGTGACGCTCTGTGAGCTCCAGCACAGTAAAATATTTGATGGTGTGTTGTCTGTGGCTGAGCGGTATCGTGTCACTTTCAGATCCTAGCAATGCAGGTTCCATTCTCAGTGCCGGAAAGCTACTGAACAGGTTTCCTCCCTCTCTCTGCAATATTACAGCGAACAGAACGTCTTTAGTACGAACCAAGGTGGATAGATAGTGCGCTCTGCAGTTACTAGCCAGTTCTTGTTACGATATACACTCGCAGAACATGGTACCACATGTACCTAAAGGACTGGCACTGTGTGATTCGTGGGTCGCTTACTCAACATTGTGAGACACATGGCTACTAATGATTCAGGTGGGAACAGGTCTTCGGCACAGAGAAGAAAATATTCAAGGCAACAAACTGCGGGAAAAGCAAAGGCAACCTACCCCGACCACCTCGCCTAGTTTCCAGTGCAATGCGATCACTACAGTTACCAACTATGAGATATAGATATAACCCCAGAAGAGGGGGAGTTGTTCAACACAAAAAGGCGGCGCGGCGCACAGTGCAGTTTTTCACACCAGAAATCGAGAATTTCATTATACAGGATGACTGGAGGTATCAACTAAAGAAAGAGCTTCGCGATCATTGTGCTGAATCATTCTCGAATCAGGTAGAGTTTTAATGAACTCAAGTACTCTTGCTTTCCCCGTATACACAAGAGCTCAACTGGAACTCTGGATTTTCTAAAATTACAAAGTGATTTCCCAGTTACTATGCAACAGAACAGAAAAACAAGTAGACTGATACCGCTTTGTACGCATTCTTTTTTTACACTTGGTGTTGTGAACCATATGGCGAAAATGTGAAACTTTAACTAAGAAACGACAGTGCCACCATTTACACTTTTCCATTGAGGTTACAGAGTTCTTCTCGTTTCACAGGAATATGAGTCATATTCTTTTAACAACTTGCAAAAACAGGATCCTGCTAAAAACTGATTCTATGGTCGTACCCTTTCAGAACTCAAAATAAGCAAACTCAATTCAAACCAGCTGAGCTTCCACCCCAGTATCTTCACTACTGCACTTATTACCTTTAAGATCAGATTGATGGTAGCCATCGCAGGAACAAGCTACACATCGAAGGGACTTTCTTACAGATGAAAGTTAGAGGGCAAGGAGGGAGGTGTCGGATAAGAAATTTCTAGTGAAATAAATCAAACGAAATCATATGAATATGAATTAACAAATTATTTCTCCCCTTCCCCTCCTTTTAGCCCTTCACGTCACTGGAATATAACGTGACTAGTTTGACAGCTACAAGCGTAGACTTAAGGGACATGAAGTTAAGGACGAAAAACACCATTTTTCGGGGCAATCAATGATAATATTTCTTATACTATTGGTACTGGCATAGTAGAGGAGAAATAGAAAGGACTTGAACATTTCAGAATGCCTTTTCTTTCAACTTTTTCTTCCCCCTGATACTTCACTCCATTTTCCAAGGAAAGTCAGTTTTGATTATTTCAAAGGCTGATTTTGACCTTCGGAGCTCAAATTGCTGTTCGATAAGGAAACTGAAAAGGTTTCGAATTCAACGGCGCGAAAAACTAAAACGTAACACGACTTTCCAATGAAACTCGAATTTGAACTTTTTTTTTCATAGCAAAATTTTAAATAGAGACGTTTTTAGGTGGCAATCAATGACAACACTTTCTGAACTATCAGCACGAATATCTCATGCACACTCGACCTAAGTGACAGGTTGACAATAAATCAGTTTAATACACATTCTTATAGATCTCGATGCCCTCTATCGGGCTATACTCGTAAATGACGAATTACTTCCTTTTTAGCCCGCTAGATGGCGTAAGCTATTTGAGCCACGTATTATATAACAACGTTATTTATAATTTTCAAATCGCTCTCCTGGAAAAAGAACAAACAAAAAAACACACAGTTTTTGACACTTAGGTCAAGTGCGCATGAGACACTCGAGCACGAACACAGCTACAAGAGGAAATGAATCCCTTCAGACGGCTAATTTCTTTAGCATGTCAACTCATCTGTAGCAGTTGGTAATAAAGTGATAACACATTCTGTACTCTCGACTTTGAACAGTGGAAGAGAAATGGAACAGACTTAAGCGCCTCAGGAGGTCTTTTCCCTCGACTCGTCAATCTATTTTAGCAAAATTTGAAGCAAAGTTTATTTTTGGGAGGTAATTGAAGACGTACTTTTTGAATGATCAGCACTACTAGTGTTGATACAAAAGAAATTGAAGCAGTGACGGATCCAAGGGGGCACGGGGTACATGGCCCCCTTGGTTGAAATTTTTAATGAAAAAAGGAATAAAAATGATAAATTGAACGGCTCATTACACGCCACAAATGTATAATAATGCATCTATATATTCGTCATTACGTATCCCACATTAGATAAAATATTTTTCCATGAGCACCCCTGCCCCCACACCCCTGCCAACATAAAAGCAACAGCTAATCAATATGCATCGCCGCTACTGTACCCCCCCCCCCCCAATATTCTTTTTCTAAATCCGCGCCTGAATTGAAGCCTTTAGAAGGTTAATTTCTTTAGCACATCAACTCAGTTTTGACATAATTTGGAGCGCCATTTTCTGCGCGGCAGTTGATGGTTCTGGCATGGTGGAGGTGAGATAGACGGGATTTGGGCACTTTAGAAGGTCTTTCCCTTCGACTCGTTATTCTATTTTAGGAATATATGAAGCGAGGACATTTTTGGACGGCCATCGGTAACAATTTGCAGCTACAGAAGACATTGAAGCCTTTAGAAGAGTAATTTCTTTAGCTCATCAACTCAGCTCTGACAAAATTCGGAGCGCCATTTTTTGCCAGGCAATTGATCGTTCTGGCGTGGTGGAGGTGAAATAGACGGGATTTGAGCACCTCAGAAGGTCTTTTCCTTCGACACGTCATTTTATTTAAACAAAATTTGAAGCGGAGACATTTATGGCGGGAATCAGTAACAATGCTTTTTGAACTATCAGCGCTAGTGCAACTACATACAAAAGGAATTGAAGCCTTTTGGGCTAATTTCTTTAGCTTATCAACTCATACTTGGCAAAGACTAGAGCAACATTCCTTTTCGTAACAGTCAGTGATAAGGTGACATTGCTTCCTGTGCTGCCGGCTTTGGGAAAGTAGTGCAGAAATAGAAAGAACTTACGCACCTCAACCGGTTTTTTTCTTTTGCTTGTCTGTGCCTTTCAACAAAATCTGAAGCGAAGACAGTTTTGCGATGCAGTCAGTGATAACGCGTCTGCACTATCAGCTCCGGTGTGGTTACAAGAGGTTGAAAATAACTGAAGCCACGCGGCTCATTTCTTTCGCTTATCAACTCAACTTTGACATAATTTGAAGCGAAATTTTTTTGTAAGGAGATTGGTTATAACGTTTGGTACAGTGGTAGAGACACAGAAAGAATGAACACCTCAGACAGCCTGTCCTTTCGGCTTATCAATCTACTTTAACAAAATTTGAAGCACAGATATTTTTGTGTGGTAATTGGCGATGCCAATTTTTGTATGTACTATCAGCACTGGTGCAGTTACAAAAAGTTTAAAAGAACTGAAGCGCCTTAGAAGACCAATTTCTTTCACTCATCAACTGAATTTCGGGAGAATCTATCTTTTCTTTGCGTGACAGCACACAGCAGCGATGACCTTTCCTGCACTATTGGAAATGGTGCAGTGGAAAGCGACTGCATAGACTACAATTTCTCGAAATAACTTTCCTTTTTTCCTCATCGCACAAACATCAGCAAAATTCGAAATCAGAATTTCAGTGAGACAGTCGGTGATAAAATTTCGTGTTCAGGGGTACGATGAGCTATAGCCTTTCCAAAAAGCTTTCTGTTTTCTTATTCTCCCATTTATCTTTTTTTTTTTTTTTTTTTTTTTTGTCATCATCATACCAACAGTGGCTAAGTTTTAAACAGATATTTTTGCGTGACAACTGGTGAGAACACTTTCTGCATTATTGGCATTGGAGCAGCTATGAAAAGAAGCTGGAACAAAATGAGGCTCCTTAGAAAGCCATTTATTCTGCTCATCCACTCGAAATATATCAAAAAGAACATGTTTTATGTGCAGTTATTCATTTTGCCTTTTCAACACAAACGTAGGCGTTGAAATCGAAGCCGAGTCTCTCTTGTCTCGTCTCTGTAAACTCAGGGCCAATATCTATTGACGTTCGCTCATGTACCGCCAGGTAGCCAAACATTGATAAATGCGAACGAACGTAACGAACATGAACAAATGGAAACAAATGTGAACAAAGAGAAACAAGCATCAGTGAATGAATACAAACGGACTCGGACACGAACACACACAAACGAACAAAAATGGTAGTGTTCCTTAGCGGTCGAACTGATCCATGCTCTGTCCTAACAGAAATCTGTCCAGACATAACAAATGCAATCGAGCATGATTAAGCATGAATCCTTTCATGTACCAACAAGCAGTTGGATCACGTTTTTCCTGTTCAAGGGCGCTTGTTCATGTTCGTCTACTTGTATGTGTACATGTATGTTTATGCATAGTACCTACGCTGTCCACACCTGACGAATTTTTGTTCACCGTGTGCGTTCATTCCTGTTTGTTCACAGATGTTTGTGATGCCTGAACCTGAACGCGGTCGTTTGCCAAATGTGTACCTTTCAGTGAATGTCAAGCTGCATCCAGGTATCACCAACATCCACAAACAAACAAGAATAAATGCACATAAACAAAAATTCGTCAGGTGTGAACAATGTACCATGCATGAGTGTACATAGACGAACACAAACAAGAGCCGTGAACACGAACGAACATGATCCGACAGCTTGTCAGTACATCAGAGGATTCGTGCTTGATTGTGCTTGACTGTATTTGTTACATATGAATGTCTGGACAGATTTCTACATAAATATAAGGACAGAGTGTGGATGAGTTCGAAGACTGCCATTTTTGTTCGTTCGCGTGCGTTTGTGCTCGAGTACATTTGCATCCGTTTGCTGATGCTTGTTCCTGTTTGTTCGCATTTGTTTCCATTTGTTTATTTTAGGTTCGCGGATGTTCGTGATGTCTGGACCTAGCTTCAAGTAATTGCGTTTGTTCGCATTCACCAATGTTCGGTGACCTGGCGGTAAATGAACGAACCTCGATGGATATTCACTCCAAATTTCCGAAAAATTTAAAGACTAGAATGGTTGTATTGTTCTCTGGATACCTCACTTTCTGTCTTTTTGGCTGGTAGGGTGACCATTCTCCCTATCTGGTCTCCGATTATAATTACAAAACAGTTTTGCTATATTTCTTACCACTTTGAGGTAATACGTATGAAAGCTCACGCTTTGAATCCTAATACGACATAAAACAGTAGTTATGTTGCGTTTTGTATTATTAGAAACTAAAGTTCAAATTATCATTTTTGAAAATTGCCTCATTGGCTAATTCAGTGTTAAAATCATAATGCGTTTTCGTTACTGCTGGAAGGGCGCGTGTACTAGGAAACGATGAGTTCCTAAGCAAGGGAGTTTGTTACACCCCCAACAGAGCTCTGGGGGCTACTGATTGCAAAAGGTGCTGCTACATAAGAAAGAAAATTACCGTGCTTTAACGGCCGAAAGCGAGCAGAACCGGCAGAAGGAAAGCAGAAAAAAGAAAAGAAAGCGCGAAAAAAAGAAACGCGATTAAATTTCTCGTTGCAAATTCGTCCTCGTTAACAAATGAAGGAAAATTTAAGCGCAGATAAGGGAAACGGTGAGATTGAGGAAACGTTAATACCAGACTTAAAATGGTTCCCTATTACGCGGTAATTCAAATCTTTCCCCGGCTTAATTTTCAGAAAACAGGAAACGTACCAGCAATCTGTTGCCAAATGCTGTTTATTCCAGGTGGTTGCAACTGGCATTTAGAATATTAGTTACAAATTTCATCTTCATCCCCTCCCCCTTTTTTTCCCCAGCGTAATTCTCAAAGGCGACCGAATTATTCTAATTCGCGAACTGGCAGTGTAATTCGCCAAAAAAAAAAAAGAGATCATCGAAGTTCGTTAAATAAAATAGCCGTATTCGAGCAACGCCGTGTAATTTCGAAAGCCGATTTTATTGTAACAAATTCGCTGTGAAAATATTCCTGTTTACTTAGCCCCGTTCAAAAGAATTTATCTTTCTGAAATTCTTTTTCTATTTCTGCGTCAAAGCGCGTTGCGTTTCCGACGAATTATTTCAGAGTTCACGGCGTCGATAGGCAATCCGTTTAACGCGTAATAGTTCGTTTGATTCGATAACAAGAATTTTACCATTTAAAAAAAATAATAAAGTTGCTAGATCGAATTTTTTCCAGTATCGTTCGTTGAACTCGGCATAAACATATGAAAAGCGAAAATTCAAAAGTCGAATTTTCTAGAAAACTGCGAATGAATGGAAATTTGCGAGGTTCGATTCAGAAACAAGTTCTAACGCTGCGGAAAGTTTTCCGCGCGATGAAGCGAGAAGCGAGAAGACAAAAAAAAAAGTTTTTATTCGATGAAAAATCCGAATCGAGGTCTTGCCGAAAATCGCGCGTAACCGAAAACTGAACTGAAATATACTTCCGAGATTTGATTTTCGCAGTAATTTCGACTTTGAAGTCGTATTGAGCAAGTTGAAAAGCCTTTTGAGATACTGAAGGAGAGGGGGAAAGTTCATGCAATTCTGAGAATCGTGACTGCAGGGCGTTGTCGACTAGATCCCTTCAGCCCTCTCTACCCTGCCACTTCCTGGAGCAGTAGGTCAGCGACATTCCAACAGTTTGCTTTACAAGGTCCGTGTTCCGCAAAGGTCATTGTTCTCTGAATCTTCTACTTTTCATTTCCCCCTGGACAGTCAGTTTTTCTACATTGTCTTACCTCACCACGTATCCGAAATACAGGGTACGTTTCAAAAGTAAGGTAACACATTCTTTTTCTCCACAATGGGTAACACTGGCGCGCTGAAATTTTGAGGGAATGTCGAGGAGATGTCTCCAGACATATGTTATTTTTTCATGCGGTAGTGTTTCGTTGAATGGTTCGCGCGCTGTGTAATTTTGACCACGGAATCTAAGAGTACTAGTCTATTTGACTGAAGTGCGCGGTGTCATACGCAAACTGTTAGTCGAGAAACTAATGAATATAACAAGAATACTCTGAGAGGATTTTTAGATGAAAGGCGAACAGATGAATTTCCACGCAGTTAAGGGAATTTTAAAGGTCACCTCTTAGTGTCAGAACACAGGACCATAACTGCCTAATGTTAGAATTTTTTTACTTGCTGCTGCATTAGCATGGAAAAAATATAATTTTCTAGACATTTCACACGAAGAACATGTTTTTGTAAAAATTTTGGTATCATTGGATTTATTGGAAAAAAATAATACTCTTATTTACTTGGTTGGTAAAACTGGCACTTGCTGATAATGTAACCGCGTAGGTAAGTTATTGCTGGATAAAAATAATAGTTTTGTTGAAAAACAGACTGTAAATGGAAAAACGGACCCAGGGCACAAACTTTTCATTAAATTCTTAATTCTTTAGTGTAGAACTCTAGTTGTTACGTCTCAGACAGGTTGTTGATTTTATAGTATATTGAGAAACGTCCAGCTGGTTGATTTCACGATTATTTCGCTGTTCTTCCGAGGTGATGATGATGAGGAGGAGGAGGATGATGTGGGTTATTTCTACAATCACATTTCTGCTTGGATTTATACAAAACATAATGATGACACCGATCAAGAGCGTCCAGACATTACCAAGTGAGTTACACAATACCATGAAACAACCCTCAAGTTGGCAAAATTTAAAAGCGGAGACATTGTTTTAGGAACTTTGAAATTCAAATTTTCCGGTAAACAACATCTTGCAGTAAAATATGTAATTTATTAGGATTTATTCCCTTCCTCCTCGTCCGGTAGCAAACTTATTCTCAAATGTATACACAACTACCTTTCAACAAAAATAAATACATACTCATACAAGGATAATGGAATATTTGCCAACGCAAGTTCCAAACTATCATGAGATCATGATATGTGACTCGGATAAACTCTGTGTAAAGATAATATCCCTTAGATTTCAACACCATCCCAAAAGTACGTCTGGCCCCTCTTGAAATTTTAATTCTTTTTTGAATAAATAAATAGTGAATTGAGAACTGAGGGTTGAAGGAAGCCGAGGGGCCAAAACAAATCACACTTGTGCGATATAAGGGAAAGAACTGCAGAGACTAGGACCTACATACGCTCGAGTACTTTAATGACTGATGAAATATACTGTCTCCTACTCACGAAGAATATGTCGATCCCAGGGTCTTTTTGGGTAATATCATTATACGAGTATAATGCTAGAGCGCTGTCCATATGTGATGCTGATCCTCTACGTGTTATAAATCGATCAGTATTTCTTGTATTGAATGTAGGAACCCTGAATTGAATACGTGTTAAGTTGTTGGAATCGAAAATTTTGTTATTCAGGACATTCCTCAAGAAGATCAACTTTGCCAGACATCTTCTATTTTTTAGATTGATAGTCTCAAAACCAACCACAAGTTCTTTATATATACAATTTTAGAAGGATAATACGGGAAGATTTTGCAATAGAAGTATTTTAAAAATCTTTTTTAAATTTTTTGAATTTTATCTTTACCTTGCTGAGTTTTGGGATCCCATACAACAGAGGAGAATTCCAATATTGATCTGACAAAACTAGAATAAAGAATTTTTATTGTTTCTAAATTTTTATAACACGTTCCACTTCTTTTTAATATGAAGTCAACTATTCTTTTAGCTTTAGATTTTAATGTTATGTGATCGATATGCATATTGAATAATGATTTCGAATCCACAATGATACCTAAGTCTTTCGCAAAATTTACACATGCACGTGTATCTCTTTTTTTTATTTTATGCTCGTGTAAAATGGGACATATTTTTCTTGAAAAGGTAATTTTTTCGAACTTGTCAGTATTAAATGGTAACAATTATCACTCCACTGAACTAATAAGTCACGAACTTGTTACAGTTTAACATAATCATTTTGAGATTTAAAGTATATTTATCCAACAGATACAATCAAAATTTTCATGTAAGCTCTTTCAAAACATTAAGGAATTTACAGCACGAATTAAAATAATTCCATAAAACTGAGAATTTTTCGGCAATGAACAAAGATCAAGGGGGTAGCCTTATCCATTCCCGATGTTTTTAAGCTGAAGAGACTGAGTGAGTTTACTTAGGTCATAACTACTTTGCTATTTATTCGTTCCCATAGGCGGCAGAACTGAGGGTGGGGCAAGAGGGCTACTTATCCCTTTAGGATTTTATAGGATATAGTTCTGACACCTTAGCCACTCGTCATTTCCCACTAAGAAATTGAAGTGGAAGAAATACTGTTTTGAGGATCTTGTCAGAAAGTCCTCGCTTTCAGTTGGCTGTAAAAAATTTACTTAGTTATCCAAAACATAGTCGGAATATAATAACTTTCAATGTGAGCGTTCATCAGTGCAATATGTACTTCTAAATCATTTTCTACTGAAAAATTCCAATAGCAGGAATACTTTCTCGAGAATTTTAAAGAGGAAAGCCCGGCCCGTCGCTAGAAGTAAAAGTCATCCCAATATTTACAATAAAACATGGTAGGGAATCCCTGGTCTCATAACAGAAGGTTCTCAGTTCAATATGTGAGTACTCAACCCATTCACCCTTCAAAATTCAAGTCTCAGGAATACTTTTTAGAGAATTTTGAGGGAAAAGACCAGGCCTGATGCCGTATGTGAAAATGTTTCCTGTAATTTGAAAATCATAACATGCAGTTTATTACCTCCTGATAGATATAGCCTTGGTCATTATGAACATGATTTTTTTTTTTTTTTTTTTTTTCTAATAGAAAATAGAGAAAATGTTTCCATACATCAGGCATTTTTTTCGGCGAAAAATTTTTCAGAGAGCCTCTGGGTCGGAACGTGATCAAACTATACGAGCATCAACTTGGCAGAAAGTGAGATCCGAGAGGACTCGCCAAAGCACTCCAAACGAGAGAATTCAAGACGACTTAGGAAGACTTGAAAAGACACAAGGCCTGGTATAGAAAGCTAGACATATAAGTTGTGCACCACCTTTTACAAACGATGGTAACTTTCAAAGTCGCATTCTTTTCTTGCGGACGACTTCAGGCAAACTATATCCTGGCATACACGTCCTGGGCTTCTGGTCCCAAGAACTCTCAAGAGATCTAGATTTTCTGATCCTGAATCTTAGCTATTCCGGTCGGTCTTTTTCGGCAGTAACAGTAACGAATACCAGAGTTTCAGTACAACACCCTGTATATAGACGATTTCAGGTGATGAAGTGTTAACTGACGAATCATTATGTGAATATACTGCGTTAAAATAAGCTTCCCCGCTCTCGGGGGAGGGAGAGCCATAAAATTATTCAACACTTCTGAAAATTTGACGTTACTTTCATAGTACAGGGCAGAATCTCAGAGGATAACATGGGCATCATCCTCCCCCCTCGCAGTGCTTCTTATTACGACAAAATTCTCTCGCATCAGACGGTCGAAAATAAGGATTTGGAAACTGATCCCCGACGTACACGCCGAACACTGAATTTCCCAGCCAAAATTGTTCAATGGAGAGAGAATTCCACATTTCGGTGCACAAGACCGTCTAGAAACCTAATCCACGAAATAACAACATGGCTGACTCTGTCGGTGAATGTGGGCCAGAACTGCCGTTGCCGAGCTTCGTGGATGCATCAGCGCCGAATTGGACCATTTCAGAAAATATCTCTTCAAACGAGTTCTGCGCCGTTTGCACCGCCAGCAGCGCTCGAAATTGTGGCACGTGATTTCGGGAGTAAACGAGAAAATTTGGTTTCCTATTTTCTCTCGAACGAGGCATCTGGCAAACGGCACCAGCAACTCCGTACTTCTCTTTCGTATGAACATTTCATTAACCGCTCTTATTGTTAAACGAGCCGGCTTTAAATAAAAGTGATTTAATACGATAGTTGGTGCGCTTTTAACTTTCGTTCTAAATTGCATTGTTGCCGCCGAAGCGAAAACAATGGAACTTATTTCCTGTTTTACGTATCAGAATGCGCGAATATCGCCGGCCATTTATTCCAACTTATATTCCGGCCGCAGTTTCGGGAAATTCATCAGAAACTAAGCTCATCAACTGCGCGATTAAGTCCTGCACACTGTACCAGACACGAGCATTCCGGCAGCATGCGTACTGTCTTTGAAAGGCTCTGGGAAAATCTCTCCGGCGAATCCGAATGGGCGCAAAAAGCATACAAGACTTATTCGTAATTTTCTTCTTTAACTAAACATTGAGACCGTTAGAGTTTGCTAACTCTGTGTGGCCAAGTGGTAACGTGCCCACTCCATAATCCTCGTGTCTCGGGTTCGAGTCCTACCAACGCTGGAAAACTAGTTACATTCGAATACCCCCACTCACGTCCTAGTGAGCACAACGACTACAGTATCAGTCGCGGTGCCAGTTCATACGAACAAAGTATTAAAATCGCAGGGCGTGTTACCATCAGATCAGAAAGATTGGTATTGTATGTGGGCACGTCGTCGACTTACTCGACATCGTGAAATACGTGGCTAGTAAGTGAACTGCGGTTCTTCAGCATAGAGAAGGGAAACTCTAAGGCAACAGCAAACCACCACAACTAACTTGCCCAGAAGAGTCGCGCGTTAGAAACCGTGACTGCTAACGTTCTGCAACGGATATGGCGCCCGAAAAGGAAGAACTCTATCAACACTGGTCAAGATTCTAAGAACAGAGATCCTCTAAGTCCAGTAGCAGACACTGCAGAGGATGCGGCCTGCACAGCTCCACCATCACTAGAGAATAATAATAAATCTGGGTAAGAAACGAAAACAGGTCAAAGGCGGAGAGGAAGGGTAAATCGTTCCTGAAAACCCTACATTAGAACACTACCACTGTTAAGGGTTAGTAGGAGAATTAAGGCGTTACGAATTTGAGAAAACGTCGGAAAAAATAAAGGACGTGGCGGGGATTTCGGAAATGAGAAGGAAGGGAGAGAAATTATACTTTTCGAAAAATTGACACAGATGCATAGGCTGTTACTTCAACAAAAAAAGATGGGACAAAGTAGTCGAGATAAAAGGGGTATCTGGAAGAATAGCAGCCCTAAAACTGGCCACGGAAAGAGGAAAAACTCTTTCAATAATCCAACTATACACACTCGCCAGTGTAGCCTCGGAAAAGGAACTACAACTGTGCGGAAGAAACGATAGAAGGCGAGGGAGGTATCACGCAATAGTCATGCTGGATCGAAACGCTAGTATAAGAAAGGTTGCACCCCAATTTCAAAGCCTTAGTGAATACAGAAAGGGGGAAGCCAGCAAAAGTGGAGAACGGTTTATCAATCTGGCTCTGGGGGAAAATTTAAAAACTGTGAATATGCTTGTGAAGAAACTACAAAAAAGGAAATAGGCATGGCATTCCCTAGACAACAAAAAATCGATCATTTCCTTACCAATGACTTAGGAATAATCAAAAAATATGAGATCTTAAATAGAGTTACGTTCTCATAAGATCATAGAGTGACAAAAGCGAACGTTGGCTCCGCTCTCGGCTCGAAGAGTACCGAAAATTAAAAACAGGGGAGGGCCAAGGGGGAGTATGATCATACCGATATGCAAATGGGTTGAGGCGAATGAGGCACTAAGGACAAAGATGGATAAGGCAATGAGACGAACATTCCTCAGCTTGTAAAAGGAATATGACTGGATGGAAAAATCCATTAGTAGACGACAAAAACACGCAGATGGTCTCAACCTTCAAGTCTGAGGTAGACGGAATATGTCTTCTATCTCTGTGTCCATGCCTTTGCGATATGAAGGGAAGTCAAATTCTTAATATTGTGTGTGTGTGTGTGTGTGTCCAGTGTCTCTATTTACTGCGCTCAGTTTTTTCCCGAGGTGGGCTATAGGACAGAAAAACAAAGAACATCCAAGAGGAACACGTTTTCTTGTCTCTGTCTAGTGTCTATGAGCATAACTTAGTTATAGGAAATGCATCATTATAGAAGAAGGTATACATAGAAGAGTCCAGGTAATGAAGGTACATAATTGATTATATTATAACAAAACAATGTTTTAGAAATTAAATATTAGTCTGTAAAACTTATCCGAGAGCCGATATTGACAGTGTTCATAACGTGGTAGTAATGAAATACAGGCTTAAATTGAAGAGACTTGGTAAGAAAGACGAAGTAAAAAGATGGAACTTGAAAAAACGAGAAAATATTAATATTAGAAGGAAACATCAAGGGGATATTGTATTAGGATTGGAGGTTGAAAAAACACATGAAATTAATCGTGTGGGGGAAGAGGGGGGGGGAAATAAAGGAGGGAATATTGAAATCAGCTGAGGAAGATTTAGGTAAAACCAAGCGAGAGGAAAAGAAACCATGGATAAAGGAAGGAAACCTTAGAAAGATGTATTGCGAAGAAAACATGAGTTCGCTCTGTCCTGACAAAATAATTTTGTCAAGACAGAAAGAAACCACGAAAAAACAAATTGACAAACTCTGAAGTTGACAAAACTTACGACATTAAACAAGATGAAATGCATCTTTGACAAAATGACAAAAAATCGTTTTGCCTAACAACACTAGTCAGAAATGATTCGCTCTCACCAAAATTTCAAACCATATTGCTGTAGCTGACAGTCAAAAGTTATTCGCGTTTTTCCACTTCTCCCTCAGAAAATGAGAAATTTTAAAAATGTACATGGGTGCATTTTGTGTTGCATATTCAACGTGTTGAAGGTGTTACCACACTGGAGCTCCAAACTATTGATAATTTTTGGAAAAGTGAGGTAATGCCTTCAACGCATTGAATATGCAATGCAAAACACACAAATAGACTTTTCAAAATTTCACATTTTCTAGGAGGAAGTGAAAAAACGCAAATAACTTTGGACTGGAGAGAGCCAGAGCAAAATGATTTGAAAATATGGCAAGGGGAGATCATTTATGACAAAATGAAGGTAATGAAAAGTTAGCACTTGAGAGATACAAAATTTTCTCCAGTTTGCTCTGTCCCTAAAGGTTCTTGAGAATTTGTTTTTGAGGAGAACTGACACACTTGTCAGAAATGATCTGCTATTACCAAAATTTCAAATCATTTTGCTCTAGCTGCCTCCAGTCTAAAGTTATTCGCGTGTTTACCCTTTCCCCTAGAAAATAAGAAATTTTGAAAGTGTACATTGACGCGTTTTGTGTTGCATATTCAACGTGTTGAAGGCATTACCACATTAAACTTGTACACTATAGCAAATTTTATGAAAAATGTGGTAACGCCTTCAACATATTGAATATGCAATACAAACTACCATAGACATTTTCGAAATTTCTCATTTTCTGGGGGAAGTAGAAAAACGCGAATAACTTTGGACTGAAGATAGCTAGAACAAAATGTTCAGAATTTTGGTGAGAAATCATTGATGACAAAATGAAAGTAGCGGAAAGGAAGAACTAATTTATTTTGCGGGAAGCAAAATTTTCTCCAGTTTGCTCTGTCACTAAGAGTTCTTGAGAGAAATGAGTTTTTTTTTGTTTTTTTTTAAGGTGAACAGACAGACATGTCCGAAATGATTTGCTCTCGCCAAAATTTCAAACTGTTTTGCACTAGCTGTCCCAATCCAAATTTATTCGCAATTTTCCACTTCCTCCCAGAAAATGGGAAATTTCGAAAATGTACACATATTGGTGTGTGTTATATTGTATACTCAGCGTGTTGAAGGCGTTACCACATTGAAGTACTACACTATTGCTAATTTTTGAAAAAGTATGGTAATGCCTTCAACACGTTGAATATACAATGCAAAACACATAGGTAGATCTTCTCGAAATTTCTCCTTTTCTCCGGGAGTGAGGAGGGAGAAGGAGTGAGAAAATGCGAATACATGTGGACTGAAGAGAGCTAGAACAAAATGGTTTGAAATTTTGGTAAGAGATCATTTATAACAAAATGAAAGTAATGAAAAGTAAGAACTTCTCTAGCAAGAAGCAAATTTTCTTCGGTTTGCTCTGTCTACATATAAAGGTTCGTGAGAGGAGTGAGTTTTTTTCAGTGAATTGAAAGACTTGTCAGAAAAAATATTGTTACACAGAACAAAACAAAATGACAACTGAATTTTTAAAATTTTGTCATATGATAGGACCTTAGATCGTTTTTTGTCAGAACCATTTTGTCAATAACATAACAAAAAATGAATCCAATGACAAAACAAAATGACAAAAAAATTACACTTCGTCAACGAATGAATTACAAACTATACTAAACGACATAATAATAGATAACAGATTATGCTGAGCGACACTGCAATCGACTGTAGACTATGCTAAGCGAAAAGACAAACAAGAAGACAAAATGACAAAATAATTTTGTCAAGACATAACAAAACCACGAGAAAACAAAATGACAAAACTCTGAAGATGACAAAACCTAAAAAAGATGAAATGCTCCTCAGACAAAATGACCTAACATCGTTTTGTCTAACAACCATGGTGAAACGTGGACTATAAGAAAACCAGAGAAGAGAAGGATACAGGCTTTTGAACTATGGTCCTTTAGGCGGATATTTCGTACCAAATGGACAGACAAGGTAAGAAATGAGAAAGGACTCAACAGAGTAGGAGCTAAAATGGATATTTGGAATTGTCTGAAAATAAGGAGAGCTAATTAATAGAGCATAACTTGAGGCACCCAGGAATAATATCACTGCTGCTAGAAGGAAGGGTGAAAGGAAAGAATTGGCTGGATCGGCAAACATTCCAGCATGTTCAACAGATTATCAAGGATGTCAAATGTCAGAGTTATCTGGAAATAAAGGAACTCGTACAAGATAGGGAAAAATGGGGGGGGGGCTACATCAAACCGGTCGTAAAACTGATAACCCCGTTGTTTTTTTTTCAGAAGAGGCATATTTAAAGCAAATTCAGACTGCAGTCGCGCAGCAAAGATCAAGATCAATGAGCAAATGGCTGGAAGAATTCGGGGGAGGGAGGAGGTGGCGTAACATCAGGTACAAACACAGTTTTCGCGCAAGTATACTCAGGTTAGTAATATGACGCCATAGTAACGGGAGTGTATCATACCCTAATGGAAATTTCTATTAACAACACGGCTGCAGACTGCAGTCGCGCAGCCAAGATCAAGATCAATGAGCACATGGCTGGAAGAATGTCGAGTGGAGCGTCGAGCGTGTCGGGGAGGGGGGGCGTTACAGTTTTCGCTCAAGTATCCCATCGATGTAAGATGTCAAACTTTTAAGCATTGCAAATTAATCGGCTGCAGATTGCAGCCACGCAGCAAAGATCAAGACCAAGAGCAGATGGCTAAAAGGAAAAATAATTTCCACGGAAATGTGGACTACTGAACTGAATTGTGACCTTGAAGAGCTAAATCATACTGATTGGCTTCACGCAATACGCACAACTGAACTGAACTGTGAACTGAACTGGAATCAAGTTCCGTGCCAGTCGGAAATAGGATGGGAGGGCCAGCCAATAGACATATCCATGTCATTATAGATTTAAAGGTAAGACTGAGATTTCTTCAAACGTGTATTACGAGTATAGCATTGTATGAATGTGAGAGACCTTGATATTAAAGATACACGATAGAAAAAGGATGAAAGCTTTCGAAATGTGTTATCGGAGAATGTTGAAAATCAAACACACAAAAAAGATTAGAAATGAAGCGAATAGAAAGGAGAAGATAAATCTGGAATATAATCTTTAGGAGAAGAGTTAAATAGAAAGGTCATAATATAAGACATCGAGAGATATTGTTATTACTGCTAGAGGGAATGGTTGAGGGAAGGAACTGGAAAGTAAGGCAAAGAATAAGCTATTAAAAGCAGATAGTGAAAGATACAAAGTATAAATCCTTCTCAGAAATTAAAAGATTAGCATAAGGGAGAAAAAAGTAGAGACACAACCTGCTAGTCGAGAGACTAAGGGATGTAAAAACAACAACAACAAAATATATTCTGAAATGTTTTTTTTTGACAGTGCTACATCGGGGATCCTGGCGCCGACATGTCAAAATCAAAGGTGAGAGGTTAGGTTCTTGATATGATGTCTTATGTTGCTTCAATGATAGAGGGAAATGAAGTTTACGTCTTCGTGTCTTATGTTACATCTTATCAATTTTTCAGGGGAGAGGGGAGAGACGGAGGCCATGTTTTTAATATGTACATAGAAGAAATGATTTACAATGGTAATGTTCATTTGAATTCGGTATTTCTCTGCCGCTAGGTCGGTGATTCAAGATGTACTTAAGCATTCAAGTACGACACTAAACTATTCAAAGAAGTTCTCGTCCTTACCGCCTTCTCCTAATCGTACCATCGTTGAAAAAATCCAGTTCTGTCAACGGAAAATCTCGGGTTCTCTCGGACGTAAAAGAACAACGCTTTTTAAACAATTCCTCCGTCGAGTAACAAATGTGACATTAAGTTAAATTTACAAAACAAAAAAGTTAATTAACATGACGAACGCGGACGAAGTTAATGCATTTCTACTTCGGAGAATACGTTCGAAGTTTCACTTAGCGTTTTCTCTCATTTCTCTGGTTTTGAATTTTTAACAAAATTATAGTAAAAAAAAAAAGGGGTGGCTTCATTGTCGTCGACAACTTCGTTTTTCGCGAAGAAACAGTAAAAAAAAATCGAGAACCAGAGTAAACAGTTATTGTTTCGCTGAGTTGCACTCGACCAGAGGGCGGGCGATCAATTATTTAGAAAACACGACGAAAAATCTTAATTACACTACGCTCTTGCCTTTTTCCATTTCGCTCTCACTTCTCGTTAATTAAAAATGGAATTCAAACTTCCAACTGGAATTCGGTTTTAATTTGAAAAATAGCTTCCGTTCGCCGCGAAGAGTATATTTTTCCAAAGATTATACGGGCGCCAAAAAGAAAGCCGTAGAAAAAGTAAATACGAGCATACTAATAAAAATATTATTATTTTTTTCTCGAATATCCGGTTAAAGTTTTTCCACATTGCTAGTTGCGGGAGGCTCAAAATATTATTCGCGAACGAATTCTTTCAATTTATTTTCGGATTTCATTTGAATATTTCGAACTTAATTATTCACTCTCTCGCGGTTCTTTAAAGCCAGATTAAAGCGTTCGTCGAAACGAAATCGTTAATTAAATAAAACCTTTGAACTGGCGGGTATAAATTTTCACAAAATTTCGAATGATAAATTTATCGCTTCGGTAGTTTTGAATTCATGCAAATCACGTGCATCGGCTGCCCGTGTTATGCTGCATTGTTTTTGGATTCGAAGGCGAGGGCTACTCGATGCATTTTTCAGAATTGCATACAACCATATGTTTCTGGGTACGTGTATTCGGCCTTCCCCGACTTCGAATTTCAATTTTAGTAACTTAAGCCTATAGCATTTGTTAGTACGCGGTAGTGCCCTTTAAATGGCTCTTTTGGAATGGTCCGCAAGATCAGTCTCTGTTATTAATGCGAACAGAGGCTATCTCTACCTTTTGGCTGACCTGGATAGTTGCGCCTGATCCTGAAGTCTTTTCTCGACGGCTGGAAACGAGGCGGGTTTTCAGCGCACGATGAAAATTAATTTTCCACGAAACTCGAAATTTTAAACTTTTCAAATACCCTGATTATTGTTTGTGCTCATTCAGATTCCGAGACTCATCAACTCGTTGAAGCTCTTTTATTCAGGCCAGAATTCTTTGGTTTCATTCGGACTTTGAAAACTTATACACCGCCGTTGAACTCTTCTCATCATCATCAGTCCGTCACTCATGTCTGAGTGTTGGTGACCCATCTTTAACAACGTCCACCACTTCTTTCCAGCCCACTCTGTCCTCCGCCTGTTCAGAGAGCCGGTGTATCGGTAGCCCCGTTGACTCTTCCATCTGGTTGGTCCACCTCTTCGGGGATCTCCCCCACGAACGTTTTCTCTCGAGCTTCCCCTGCACCACCAGCCTCTCCAGACTGTCACCCAGTCTTCTCGCGATGTGCCTGAAGAACTGGAGTATCCGTAGCAGGTCGACAATAGGCGGTCCTTCACAGCCAATTCATTTAGTATCGACGCACTGGTTCTTTTCTCTGTACAGGGTATTCGGAGCATTCGTCGATACATCCACATCTCCCATCCGTCTATCCGTCCGCTTCGATGGTCCTTGTTTCACATCCGTACAGGAACACTGGAAATACCAGCGTTCTTATGAGCCGCATCTTTATATTCCTCGTTATTGACCTATCTCTCCATATTGGCGTGAGCTTCGCTGTTTTCTTTCTTTGTATTTCTGTTGAGCTGTCGCCATTTACGTCCACGGTTGAGCCGAGGAACATAAAACGATCCACCCGTTCAAAGTCTTACAGAGCATCCGAAGGCGCACCATTTTGCTGCCACGATCGATTATGATAATCTTCGTTTTGCTTCTGTTCAGAGTAAGGCCACAATCCTCGCTGTTCCTCTCTATTCGATCCAGGATTTGTTTCATGAGATTCCTCAATAATCAACACTGATTTCACAAATAGTCAGGATTGGTTCAGTGTTTATTTCAAGACCAGTTAAGACTCACACGGACGCACCAAGATTTTAAGAATTCCAAGATCCACAGGACTCAGTTTAGATTCATTTAACTACGAGACTCATGATTCAATGATGACTGGAATACTTATCGTAAACAAATCGATAGCAAACTCACACTTGGCACTCGATTCAACAACCAAGATATTCGATTATGTACCAGCTGTACTAATCTAAAAAAGCCTGAAACTAATTACTCAAATTTTATTCGCATTCTAGTCCGGCAACGTAGGCAAACTCGTGAAAATAAGCAGAACCAGCGTATTCCTGAGAATATAAAAATTTTCAACAAGCTGGTAGAAGACACCACTCGCACAATCCAGCAATGGAGAAATGATTCATTAATAGAAGACTGTACAAGGAAGGAGAAATGCCAATAAATTTCCAGAAAAGCAGGCTAATTATGATCCCTAAAGAAGCAGGTTGCAAGCAAATGTGAACATTATCATACCATAAGTTTACTTTCTCGTAGCAAGGATAATAAATAAGAGAATATCTACGAAATAAGAAGGTACAGAAACTAGGGAAGCAATTTCATGTTTGAGGCTTTTATTCAAAAAAGGTTCGGATACATAATGTAGAATTACTTGTAGATTTAGAGCTTTTGATAATACTGAATAGTCAAAAATGTTTCACACATTGAAGGAGATGGGAGTCGAGTAGATATAAAGACAGAAGAGTAATATGAGCAACCTACTAGTTGAGAGACTAAGGAATATATGACCATCAATACCACTACCTATCTTACCTCACTGGACCCCAGCAAGGAAACATACTACCATTGTAATTTCAAAACCACGCAAATCAACAGAAAATGCAGAGTCGTATCGTCTGATTTCTCTTCTCAAAATCCCCACTAAAATCTTCGAAAACGTCATCAGCCGCCGACTGAAGACAATAATACAGGAAAGTAAAATGTTACAAAACTTCACATTCAACCGCCCAGCAAGTTAGCAGAGGGGTGCAATCACTCACTGAAGCACTTAAAGATGAAGAATCGGCACCGCAGAATTCTAAGAAGTCAGTGCCGTCCTTGACAAAGTAAAAAGTATGGCACTATGGACTAATCCACAAGATAAAAAAATAAATTCACCCTGGATTCTCCAAGTTGATTCCATCATACCTGACTGGCCGAAAATTTTATGTACAATATGGTACAGCCTCCTCGTCCATTGCTGTCATAAGGCTGGTGTGCCCACAAGGCTCAGTCTTCGGACCAACTAGTAGCGTAGCCAGCCTAGTGTTCATGGGGGTCTCGTATTGAATAAAGGGAGAGGAGGTGTTAGGGGTGCTCAAATTATAAAAACACAATTTGACGAAGTCGCAAAGGGGGTCTGGACCCTTTGAAGCCCCTTCTGTGGCTACGCCACTGACCAACACTCTTTCTATTTAGCCCAGGAAAATCACACTCATAAAGTACAGTGAAAAGGAAAAAAATTGTCCGCAAAGGTTGTACAGCTGGGATGTGTTTAGAACGGTATCCATAATACGTAGTTGAACGCCCTCGCTCCAACCCATCCACTTCCTCCTAGTGGTAGGGGGGGGGGGAGAAAATGAGAAATTTCTATATCTTATTCAACTATTTCGGCGTTTTTCCAAAGCATGAAGCATGTTATGGAAAAAATACATCAGACAAAAAATGTTGCTCATTAAACTGCCTAAAATAAAGGTTCTTACAGAAAATTGTCCAAGTGGTACAGATAGGCACCAAATGCTCGCAGAAGAATGTTACATGTCGCTTGCTGCTGTTTTCGAGACAATGTAGGAGCGCTAATGTGCACTTCCTTATGAAAAGTTGAGTGATCACAGACGGAAATAACATTGCCGTAAATGGACGCTGTTCAACAAAAGGGAACCAACCCACAGTTATTAGTATCGTTGGAAAGAGCGTAAAACGTAGAATTTTTCAAAATTGGGCCCCCGATTCAAAAATGTGTACTCACGTTGAAAAAAGCTTACCAGTAAACGCAACGCCATATAGTTTCTACATGGCTCTTGAATTTCGAATCACGTGTTCTCAAAAAGCGGATTTTGTGGATTGGTTCCCTTTTGTTGAATAGCGTCCAAATGGGAAATACGGGTTTTTTCAAAAAATCATTATAAAATAAAAAAATGACGGGCATGCTTCAAATCTGAACTGTAGGGAGCTACATATTCGAACTTGCAATTAAAAATTTAATAGGTCAGGTAGCAAAATTAATACTAGAAGTGCGGTGAAGTAAAAAATGAAAAGTGCCTTAACAGCTTCTTATCAGTTGCCGGGCCGACTCGCGCAAGCCGCACGACCTATTTAATTTTTCTCCATTATCACTCCATGAGGGTTCACAAAACATCCGCTAGATGTCAGCCACTTTGATTCCGAGTCCCAATTGTTTCGGATTCGTGTGTATTTAATGCTGTATATGATTTTTGGGGTACCATCGATTACCATGGCACCCAATGAAATCAGCTGCGTAACACTCCTCCGTGCTCGTTTTCTATATATCCCTCTACGTGTATGGTCTAAGATGAATACACACAGGAGCGCAACCAGAACTTTTTTTTTTTGGGGGGGGGGCTAGAATTTATAAAAAATTGTCTCCCTCCTTAAATTTTGGTGTTCTTGCTTTGCAAACTTTTTGAATATTCTTTACTACATATTAACTAAATATTATTGGGTGGCGAAGAAAGGGGGAGGTGGAAGTAAAAAACAAAAAACTAACAAAAAATGTCACTTTAATATTCTCAGTTTCTGGAGATTGACCCATAGTCCGAAGTAAAACGAGAGTTGTTCCGAACTAAAAGACCAAGGACAATCCATTTCCTCCACCTCACAAAAAATAGGTCTGAACCGATTTATACCATCAACCACAAACGATAGCATAAAAACTATAGAAGGAGGATGAAGGAGAAAGGGAGAAGGACGAAAAATCAATCTACAGCTTTTCAAAATGTGGAAGAAAAATTATTTCTAGGCCCTGTTATATAAGGAAAAATTACGACACTTGGCTGAAAAAGTCATAAAAATTTCCTGAACTGAATTGTCATCCTGAAGAGCAAATCACACGGCCTGGCTTCGTGTCAGTGGGAGCGTAACGGTTTTCGCTCAAGTGTACCCATGGCTGGAAGAATGTCAACCACTGAACTGAACTGTCACCATGAAGAGCCTTGATTTCGATTCTCGCCTCAGAAGTAACGCTCAAAAAGAAACACTCAAAAGTTCTCGATCAGCTGTTTTCCTTTCGCGATGCTCCAAACTAACGCACAAGAAGTAACGTTTTTTTCGTTGATGTGCCAAAGCAAAGACATGAAAATGTTTTTTAAAAAAACTTGAACAGGGGTGCAAGCTCGATTTGGTACCTAGCTGTTTTCATGAACTGTAAATTTGTACAAACCTACAAAGCAACATAGCCGCATCAGGCCGTCAGCATTTTTTTTTGCGTTTCAAATTTATTTTGAAAAAATTTCGAAGTTTTTTTTTTAGGCTGGGGGGGGGGGAGCAACTATAGCCCCGACAAGGAATGTGTGGGCATCGTCTCGTCTATTGTAATCTATATTCAATAACAATAAAGAAAAATTTATATAAAAAAAAGTCACCCATGTTGCGCCCTTGGTTCTCACAGACAGTTCTTAATGTCCGATGTTCAGTGGCGGATCTAGAGATTCCCCTAAAGAACCCAGATGGATGACATTTTAAATAATTTCTAAAGACAAGTTTCATAACGTGATTAAATCGTTTCAAAATGAACATTGTAGGCTGTAGAGTGCTGCTGATACTCAAAAACAGGAGAAAAACTCAAAATTCGCAATGTTTTTCCTTCTTCTTCGGCTCGAAGGCGGGGTGTTCGAATACCGCCTCCCCCACCCCACCATAGATCCGCCACTGCAGATGTTGAATCTGTTCCAGATGATTTGTAATATTATGGTTAATTCTTATTACAAATACTGTATTTTAAATTGGGCTAACATTTATGATGTGAAAAGTATTTTTCTACAAAGATATTCAGCAGCAAGCGACATGTAACATTCTTCTGCGAGCATTTGGCGCTTATCTGTACCACTTGTTTTCTGCCCCCCCCCCCCAAGAGGAAGCGGGCGGGTTGGGGTGAGGGCTTTTAACTACATATTATGGTCACCGTTCTAAACACATTCCAGCTGTAAAACCTTTGCTGATAATTTTTTTTTTTCAATTCCGTATTCCTTCTGGGTTAATTGTATACTACGGATACACCAACGTCTCCTGACATTACGATTAGCTTATTTGGCGTGGTGGAACGTATGGCGATGCACACGTATCAAAGTGGCTCCTGAAACACCGCACCTGCTGATGACACAAATGTTTCTGCGCGACATACCAGCTACAAAAAAGCGGTAAACGAACAGCAAACCGCAGTTAATAAAATTTCTCAATGGGCTGAAGATTGGAAAATTATGCTCAACGATAGCAAATCCATTACAGTTGATGTTACTGTTCGTCTGTATGGATATACTCTTACAGTTCTTGATAAGAAACCAGTTCCAGCAGCTAACACAGCAAGATACCTGGGCCTTCACCTTGATTGCCGATTAACTGGCACGAGCACATTCAAAATAAACGTAAAATGTTGGACATACTTCACAACTTCTACTAACTTACTGAGCCTACCTCCCAACCTTTGAAAAGTAGCAGACCCATCTACACGTCAATATTCTGTCCAATTGGGTCCAAGGAGCGGAGATTTAAGGTACCTCAGTTAAAAGTAACATCGAAATACCAAAACTGTTCCGAAATAAATTTTTAGAACGATCACTGGAGCACCTTGGTTCACTGCTGTGGATTGTACTCCTTTTAAGTAAAATGCACATCAAATGCGAGAGAAACGATAAGAAGTAAAGAGCAGTATGATTTCAGGTCAGGAATGGGAACCAGAGAAGCGCTATACTGTACACAGCTCTGACTGCAGAAATGTCGTGAATTCCATAAACCGGTGTATGTGGGTTTCATCAACTTCGAAAAAGCTTTTGATCACGTGCAGCATGAGAAACTAATCCAAATACATACCACGAAAAACTGGCCTGAATGAATGGGATCTAATAGCCAACCTTTATGGGAAACAAACAGTCTTTGTGCAGGCTAGCCGAGTCGCCTCGAGGCAGACGGCCGTACGATGAAGAGTCAGGTGCATCCTCTCACCACTACTTTTCAATATCTATTCGGAACAGATGCTAGTCGAGGCCCTAGAAGAACAGAAGATAGAGGTACGAATTGGAGGTGACATAATAAACAATACAAGATCTAGTAGCCGAATCAATAACCGACTTACAAAAACTGCTAAAGGAAGTTAACGAGGCATGCAACACATACGGCTTTACATCAACATAGGAAAAATAAAATGGATGATGGTCAGCAACGATAATGAACAACTCGAATTAGATAACAACATCATTGAAAGAGTTTCACGGTTTAAGTACTTGGGATCCTGGATCAACAAGAATATGAACCCAGATGAAGAGATAGAGGGTTCGGATTGCCCTGACCAAAATCACTTTCTGCAGCTGGAGCAAAGTACTGACCTCAAGGAGTCTTAGCACACCACTACGCCTGAGAGTGTTGAGGTGTTATGTCTGGTCACGGCTGTTGTGCGGATGCGAAACCTGGACCCTGAAAGTAGCCACAATGAATAGATTAGAAGCACTTGAAATGTGGTGCCACAGAAGGATGCTAAAGATCTCCAGGACAGAAAGAATACGAAACGCGAAATTTCTGAAACGTATGGAAAAAGAGCCAGAATTACTAGCAACAATCAAAAGAAGGAAACTCGAGTATCTGGGCCATGTGCTTCGGGGCCCTAAATATGACCTACTGCAGACGATCATGTACGGACGGATCGAAGGAAAGAGACAGGTTAGCCGAAAACCCGGTAGTAGGATCTCCTTGGACAGGAATGACGCCGGAAATGCTGTTTTACTCAGTCAGAAGCCGCGATAAAAGGAGAAAAATTGTCACACGTCCTGGATATGGCACTCAAAGAAGAGACTTGTTAAATTCATTCAGTCTTCAGAAAGACTAATTAGGACTTCGAGCATTCCTTCACACCCATTCTGGCTCACATACTCTCTTCTAAAACCCTTTTACGTTGTACTACTCTTTCGCTCTAAATATTAATAAACAATCGACAATAGATTCATCAATCTATCGAATACGAATGAAACGAAATACTGAATCATCTAGCATTTTCTCGCCAATCACGAATGCTCGAGCATTTGCCACCACTTCTGTTCGGTCCAACAATCCATCACGAGGTCATTCGACGAATACATCTGCGACAGAACTTCGGACGCAGCTTCATTTCTGCAACCATTTATTAAAAGTTACTCGGAGCTCGGGGTAATTTCTTAAGCCGCGAAATTCGTTTCATTTTCGTTTCCGCTGCCAAAACGGTCGACAAATGGCAAAACGGCTGGGCGAGTTGAATTGAAAACGGACATCGTCTAGCGACGAAATTTTTCGCACGGTTCGGATGGTGCAGCGGCGCGACGTGAAAACAATTTTCCTGATTTATAATCCCGATAGTATGCGAGAAAACGTTCGCAATCGGCCGGTGAAAAATGGCACCGCAATTCGGCGGGTAATTCTTCGTAGGTGCCACCGCTGTCATCGCGGCCGCATCCTCGTTCTTTATTTGCTTTATTAATCTGTTCACCTTCGGCGGGCCGATCGATACCATGCTCGCTGCACACGGCGACTCCTCCGCGAAATACATAGTTAGTCGCTTCGTTATTCTCATCATCGGCTTCACTCGCCGTATTCATTTTTAATTCATCTCGCGTACATTTTAAATCAGCCGACTCACTGGCACCGTCCGCGGTCTTGTTCGCGTCGCTGGCTTCGCAAATCCCGGGAGCATTCGTTCCTCTCAACACCGGCAAATTAGTTTTCGCACCGCCGATGCTCGGATACTCGCACATACCTGCGATCCGGCTGCGTACAGGTCTCGCTGATTCTCGAAATCACCGACTGTATGTTCTCGATGCTCGGCTTGGTTGCTCGCAAGTAGAACAGAAATTTCACAGTCATTACAGAGCGAATAAAATGTTTCCATTTCCAAGCAATGTACAAAAAAAAAAACAAAAAAAAACCAGAAAGAACGTACCCAAAGCTGTATTTTAACAGCGAACGTTATCTTTGAAATGTTCAGCTTGGCTCGTGTATTTTATTGTCAACGCTCATTATCGCCGACAACGTTTTCCTCAAGAATTACAATGTCCGACTAGATCGCGTGTTTGTGTGGGGTGTGTATACATGCGGCGGAAAACTGTAAACTGCAACTTAACACAGCAGAGGCTAGTTTTAGTGTCTAGCCCGAATCACATAAATTACGGATAGTACACCAAAAATATTTCAGCATGTTGCTTCCAACTGACGCGGCAACTTCATTAGTGTTCATAATTGCAACTAGTGTGCGTGACAAATTATTGACGAATGATCGTAACTTCAATAGAAAAGTAACTGAAACTTGAACATTTCGTACGTCAACGTTTAGGTGAGACAGATTCAACACAGTTTGATGTCCAATGTCACTATACTTGAGACGTGGCTCGAACCTGTCATATCTACAGCGTGGATGTTGGATTTCCGGTCTCAAACCAGGCGACATTAATTACCCAGCTGACTTCACATTGGGTATCTTGAATCATTCATACAACGAGACAAAATGAAACTTCAACAGACACGATTACGCTCGATCATGATCACGAGTCCCAGCACTGCCACTTGAGAAAATTTCCCCGACTCTGCGTACATCACCGGAAGAATCAGAGACAAAGTTCCATTCGATGTGTATTCATCACGAACGCAGGTAATTAGTACCAGTAAACCAAATGTAGTAATTTCGGGCATCTTGAAAAGTTAATAATGAGAACCCCCGGCGAATACGATAGATAACATTCTATACTTACCAAATGCAGGACTGTGTTCACGACTTCGCGATTGGACACTTCTCCGACTTTCAGCAACCCGATGAGCACGCCAAATTTCAAATTATCCTTCATCTCCATCGCGACCACTTCCTCCGGTCTCTTGATATCCGACCACGAAGGATCAGCTCCTTCGGCGTCGGCTGTAGAACTCATATTCGTACGACCGCTTCTAACCGAAAATTACATAACATCCAAACCGTTAAAACCGAACACTAGAAAGTACAAACCGTACGAAGTTCTCGAACTTGGTTCTACATGGATGACGTTCCAATTGCACAAGACGAGATAATACGTGAATTTAAAGGCATTCAGAATTATTAACCGCGAGAAAAATTCACATTTTAGAAACACGTAAACTATATAAATTCAATAAATTATCAGTGAGTTTGTTTTTGGTTTTGTTATCATTCGTCATGTCCTCGACGTTCATTCGACTGATTCGTTTTGCCCCAACGCGAATTCCTCGGATCAATAAAGTAAAGATGTCCTCTATAGATGCTAGTTAACTCGTCTGCTTAGTTTGAAGTTGAACATTGGGATTATTGTTGTATTATAATTATTAATAATCCATCCCAGCTGAATAAACTCAACTTTTATCCACTCAAAACGAGCATTTTTAGAGTCGGTTACTAGTAGCCGAGCATATTGCAATTTGGACCGGGTGAACATATGGCGCGCTAGTATCGCTCTAGGCTGATAAGAATTATTTGAAAGAATGATCAAATTATTATGATTATGGCACGGCCATCAAATCATGGCAATCAAAAATCAAAAGAATGTGTACAATGTAAATAAAGCAATTTTCATGTTTTTTCGCATTTAAAAAACATGTAACATAATGTAAGTGGAGATATCAAAAATTTTTGGTATGGCTGTTAAAAATTATATTTTCTCTAACCAGAAACTTTTTTTTTGTTTAAAATTGTTTTTTTTTTTTTTTTTTTAAACATTGAAAATGACTGGTTTAAAAGTTAAAACAGAAAAAAGATAAATAAATAGAAATAGACAGCGTGGTAAACACTGCGTCGACCATCAGAACCATGTGATCAGTTCTCGCTTCATAAATCAAGCTTGTAAGAAAATGGCGGTACATTATACCCGTGCCGTGAGCAGAGATGGGCAAGATCTAAATCAATAATAATCTTAGATCACAGATCACATAAAATTTTGATCTTTGATCTCATCTCAGATCATTTGAGTTTGCCTAATCTGTAATCTCGTTTCAGGTTTTTTTTTTTTTAATAGAAAATATCAGATCATCAGATTCTTTTTCTGAGATTTTTTTGAAAAATCAAATTAATCCTAGAAACTAGAAACTAGAAAGTATCAAGTTTTAGGTCTTCTCTTGTTATTTCTTTGTGAATTGTGAGTTTGTGACGTTATAAATCCCTAAAAAACGTACGGTACAATATCGATTCTGATTATGAATTAGAAGAAAGAGAATTATATTTTGATCTATGATCTGATCTCTTTGCCAAAAAACTTATTATAGATCAGATCTTTTTTTGCTTGGAGTTCTGATCTTTCTGGAAAAGATCAGATTATTTAGAATGTGATCTGATCTTAGATCCGTTTTTCCTGTTGGTGATCTTGATCTGATCTGAAATCATACAGTTTGTGATCTTGCGCATCTCTGCACAAGAGCAAAGTCATGTTTGGAAAATCAAAAAACAAGTTGTTTTTGTTGTTTTTTTTTTTGGGGGGGGGGGATACGGGGCAGAAAACCTTTTTTGTTGAAAAAAACATGTTCAAAAAAACGTGTACAGAAAATCTCCAATGAAAAAATTAAAAATGTAAATATATAATAGTACCAGGGGCGAAACAAAGGGGGGGGACACCCCCCGGGTCGTCAGTGCAGTTGGAAAATTCGGCAAATCGTCAAGTTTACTGGCCACTCGGCAAAATATTCATTTTCAATTCATTTTATTCGGAAAATTTTCAGTTGTCACCCCCCTAGAAAAAACAGCTAGTTTCGCCCCTGTATAGTACTTTAGCCTACATGAGTATACAATTTCCTTAAGTCTACATATTATGATTTTAGTTGCCACTACATATAACGTACTGAGTGGATGTGCCAATATTACAAATTCATAACCCGAGTTTGAAAGTTGAAGGTTGTAAGCCGGAAGCTGGAGAATTTTGACGGTAAAAAGCCAAAAGTCAAAATTTGATAAGTATTTTTTGATGAGAAGCGAAAAGTTAAAACTTAAAAGCTTTATTTATTTAGCTTTTCCTTTCATTTTTCGCCCTTTCCCTTTCCAAATTCCGTTTTCTTCTGTTTGTTCTGTCCTAAAGCAACATCAAGTTCTATTCTCAACAAACTAATAAACAATGCCTCATCATTTTTTTTTTTTTTTTAAATAAAAAGTTAAAGCATTTTGATACTGGAAAACTACAAGTCAAAAGCTGGAAAATATTTCAGTGAAAAGCAAAAGAACCAAAAGTTTTCTATGCTACAATTGAAAGCTTCATCTTACGGCTTTCCGCTATTGTTCACAGCATTTTCTTTTCACTTTTATAAATAAATATTATTTATTCTTTTTTTCTTCAATTTTTGCTAAAATTAAGATGAGAAATGCAAGAGGAAATGATTATTTAAAACATTTAAAACACGAAATAATTGAGAGAAAAAAATAACAATTTAAACATAAAAAAACACGTTTAAAACTCTTTTTTGCTTAAAACGAATGTTTGTTTCTTTTTTTGGTTTAAAACATGTTTAAAATACTGTTTAGAACACTTTTGTTTTAAACATTGCAATCCTGCGCAGAGGTAAGTAAAGTAATCATAATTATTATTTTTATTATTCCCTTCTTTTTTTTCTGGAAAGTAACAAAGAGAAAAATTTGTGTCACGTTAAATACATATTACTACACTTCAGAACACCTTTACAATATTAATAATTTTAGAAAAATCGAAAATATACCTAGTTTTGTTTCTCCCTTTTCCCATTATCATCTCTATTGAATGGTACTAAAGTCTGGTCCAGTTAAGAAACATATGTAATTTTTTTACAGCGCTGGTAACGTGTTCTTGAACTCGTCCTTCTCCTTCAACTTCACAAATCACAATGTCCATTATTGATGTGTATTGCGGGTTGCAAATTATGTTTCTTACCTGGACCAAACATTAAATTAGATTGATGATCATTCTTTCAAAGTTTCCATTTTTGGCCGCTAGGAGACGATTCTTTTAATACCCGGTTCAAGGTCAACCCGGTCCCAAACGCTATTCGGGCTGCTCAAGCGGTGGCACGCTGTTGTTGTTTATCTTGTAACCTTGATTGAGGGGAATATTTCATTTACAGGCATACTTATGAAGAAATCTCAAAATATTATGAAAACAAAAGCCTTTATCGAAACAATAAATAGAACAAAATTTATAGTACATACATAAAATCTCCCTTCCATTGAGTCCATTTTTATTTTAATCTGATAAATTTTCCTAAAATGTGTAGGGTTTCAGTAGTTTCTTTTTTTTTTTTCAGGTCCTTAATATTATAGAGGGCCACTCATTCGCGCTGACAGTCCATGACTTCTCAGCTACTAGTAGCCGAACCCACTATTTTTTTCTTTCCAATTCAGAATCACAGTACAGTTCAGTGGCGCATCTGGAACGCTTACCTCCCTAAAGTGGTTTAGAAAAAGACAGTAAAACAAAAATGGGTCATCTTTCTTCTTTGTCTATTCTTCATATCATATTACAGAGTTGCTTAGCTAAGCCGAAGCTCTTGGTCGTTAGACGATTGATTCTGGCGCAAAATTAACTATCCATTAACATTAACTAGCTAATGAGACCACGTTAGCGATTAGCTGTCAGCCGATGCCAATTGTTTGGAAATGTTAGCTTTTAGCTAAGTTCTTAGCCCTTCCATTTGGCTCTGATTCACAGTTCAGATCAGTGGCACTTTATTTTGGGGGAATTAATTAGTTAAAATTTGAAAATAATAAACAAGCAGCTTCCCAATAGAACTAAAGGGGGAGCGAAGACATAATTATACTATTTTGGATCCAACCGCCATTGATGTCGAATTTGACCACAAAGTATACTCCGCATAGTTGCAGTCGGCATCCACTTTCCATGGCCACGGCTGGATCCAAGATGATGTATTTCTTCACTTCCCCTCTAGTTCTCTAGTTTCACTGCTTGAAGAGGGTCTGCTATGCCTTTACTAGAGCGCTATAGGTAGATACAAGTAGGGTCATACGCCATTTTGGATCCAAAAGCGCCCGAAGATGCCGAATTGACTAGGCATAGTCGGATCCGGCATCAACGGGCGCTTTTGGATCCAAAATGGCGTATGTCTCCACTAGTGTATTCTAGCGCTTCACCTTTACTATATTCAAAGCTTCAACCTGCGAAGCTGGAAACTGCACTCACATAGCAATGATCATTCTTTGAAGAAGTGAAGAACCTGTCTACAAAAAATGATTCTCAAATTTGAATGAAATGGATTCCTGGAGCTAGAAAACGTTCTTCTAATCTTCTATATTATTTAATTCAACCAATTTAGATGGGAACTTAGGAAATTGTAATTCTTCATCCGCTAAACACAAAGGATTTTTTTTTTCAATTCGAATGAGAAACTTTATTTCAATTCAAATAAGGTTTACAATTTGAATAGGCATAACCAAACAGGCTCTGACCATACATACTCTTTTTAAGAGTATTTACCTACTCGCTTTTTTTTTTTTTTTTTTTTTTTTTAAATAGAGAACTCTCGCTTTTTCTTAAAATTGTCAATACCTAAATAATAAATTGTCGATTTATACTTTTTTTTTTCTTTTCAACAGAATTATACTTTTTTTTTTTTGATCATCTGGGAGATAGAATTTTTTAATATAATGTCAAATTAGTTTTTTGTTTTTATTTATTATTATTTTACGAAAGAAAAATGTCAGAAAATAAAGTTCGTCGGCCATTTTTACAAAATTTTTCAACTATACTTAATCATTTTATCCTGAAAACATCTGATCAGCTTGACAAGATGATTACCAATACATACTATCAAAACTTGTTAACAGGCAGCATGTAGTTTTAAGAACATACATTATTTGTTCCTCATAATCATAACCTTGCAACTCAGCATTGATATATAGAACAATTGAAAAATAATCTACCGCAACTTACCTACACATACAATTATAGGTCATTGTTTAACTGTTCACGCGGACATTTCCTTAGATCTTCTTGTTTTGCTTGATAAATTTGGACTTATTCATATGCTACGTGTTCGTTTGCTACTTGTTCATATACTATTAGTTCATTTGCTGCATCCCATATTCCCACAATCACCACAGAGAGAAATACTGTTGCTTTGTTCTCAAGTAAAGACAGCCACAATACAATAAGACTTTTTATTGCTTGAAACCTGAAACAGAATACCAAAATTAGGAATTAATTCTTTCATCATATTTATGAGACATAATTCACATCCCATTATTCCTTGGAAAATTTACTGATATGAATACCACAGAAATAGATAGGTACTTATCTCAAAGGAACATCTTTCACTTGATCCAGATTTGATCAGAATTCACAAACAATTCACTCATCACATCATTGATTAGAGAATTCACTGAGAAGGCAAGAAAATCCTATGTACATAAATATATCCTAAACTCGAATATATGCAACAAGGCTACTCCGGAAAGAGTGTACTCCTCATAAGAATAATTTCCTACAAGACATGTTCTACTTGGCTCACTTCAAACAAATTGTACACTTATCAAACTGAGAACCCATTTTATACATTAGCAAGCAGATTAACTTACCTCTTCTAAATCCAGTAAAGAGTTTTCCTCAATTTTCAAAATCTTTCTCAACGGTCACAGTACTCCCCTCCTCAACATAGGAACGTCTAAGGTCTACCATAAAACCTGAGAAGCTGAGATGATTCGAAGTTTTCGCCTTTTTGCGGGACCTTGGTTTGTTGGTTTGTTTCATTTTAATTCCTTTTGTTTCATCTTTTCATCTTTTCTCTTTCATTCGTTTCGTTTCCCGCTTCGTGGCTTCGTGCTTCAGTCTGTATCAATTTGTGTGTGTTTCGTTAGGGCTCTATAGTTTCACCTGGGTATACTAAGCCGCCATTTTGGTTCATACTGTGCCCGTGGATGCCGAATCCGACTATGCGGAGCGTAACGCGTAGTCAATTCGGCATCGACGGGCGCAGTATGAACCAAAATGGTGGCTTAGTATACCCAGGTGAAACTATAGAGCCCTAGTTTCGCTTTCGCGTTTCCCTCCATTTTTTTGTTACTCTGTTTTTCGTAGCGTGCTCTTATCACCGTTGGTACTATAGAATTCATGAATAGACGTAATTTACTTGAACATAACCGAAAAGTGCATAAAATATTCTGCAGTAAACAGTCTAATGCAAGAACTGTGAAAGCAATGATTGTGATTTCAAAAGCGGCAAGAAACTTGATATTATTCGTCATATGAAGAAGTTACATCTTTATTCTCGTTCTACCAACAGTAGTAGGTTGATTCGCCTACAATTGCAATGTAATGAAATTCTTTTGAACTATGAAGACTCAAGTAAACATATCGCGATACTCATGAGATTGAATTATGTACGAAGAATCTCAGATTTCAGAACGAAGAAGTTTTATCAACTCATTAATTGCTATTCAAAATGATGGTGATCTTGTTTAGAAGTCTTATAACTCCCTGTTATAACTTTTCTACAGATTTCACGGGCTGCAGGAAATGTCGCAATATTCTGACCTGTAGAAAGAAAAAAGATGAAGAACGGATCCATTATACGATATTTCATTTGTCACCGATCATATGAATTGAGAAATCAGCCCATTGCGAGGAAAAGAAGATGGAGAAGTTCTGGTAATGTTGATCTTGGGAATTTACTTTACACTTGTAGGCAGGCCTCTTTTGGGCTGAGTATTGGAAGATTGTAACAATGTTCTATTCCTTCGTATAGGGTCAAATAAGACTGGAAAAACATTTCCAGCCGGTTTCAGTGTATATAAAGATGTACATGGTACAATAACTGTTAGAATTTGTGATACTCGTATTTGTCATTTTTGCATCCTTGAGACAGATTCCTCTTAGTGCAGGAGATCGTAAGCAAATAGCTGGTAGGTAGGCAGTTGCTGAAATTTATTCTCTGTAATTAGAAACTTACACAAAGCATTTCCTGGACAAGAAAGAGCCAGTTACGAATTCACGAATTTCTTAATTATAAAATACGACGGTCGTTCTGATCACTTACCTATATTAATTAGGCTAATGCAGCCAAATCAATGGTCTTATGCATGAAATATTGCTTAATCTTATTATATTTGAAAATCATCGTGCTATACGATAGAAACGGCCGTTGTATTTAAAATAAAAAAATTTGTAAATTCATAACTGACTCTTCATTTGGAACCTATAGTTAACGCTGTAGCAGGTAAAATAGATATTTGGACTTGTTTGAAGATGAGGAATGATAAACTAATAGGGCATACTTTGAAACACCCAGCAATAATATGACTCCTGCTGAAGGAACGGTGGAACGAAAGAATTGAGTAGGTCGACAACGATTCCAGTATGTTCGACAGGCAATCGAGGATGTCAACCGGAATAGTTATTTGGAAATACAAGAATTTGCACAAGATAGGGAGAAATGGGAAGCTGCATCAAACCGGTCGTAAGACTGATAACCTCATCATCATATCATACTAAACATGTTCTGGTTTTCTTTTGAATTTGTAGAAAGATTTATGCATGGCCATTATTACGTGGAATGTAGGGAGCAAAATATGGATTTTGTTGGTGTTTTCTTTTGACTAATGCTTTGGAAAAAAGGTTCTCAAACAGCTTTTATCTTTATACTTTACTTACCTTGGGCACTCACACACATTTACTTTGGTCTTTTTCGTTGTCAGTCGGATCATGATTAGGCTCCTCCACATTCTTTATCCCTCGAAATTGGAGGGTGATGATATCGAACTCACTTGAGCCCGCCGTCATCTAGTAGTTTCATAAAAATCCAAAAATCATCCCCCCCCAAAAAAAAAACAACAAAAAACAAAAAACTATAAAAATAGATTTTTTTGTCTGTCATACTTCTTTTGTAACGAAAAAAAAGAAGGAAAAAGAAAGCACAACCATCACAAAAAATAGTCGCGGTACTCGTATAGTTTTACATTTTTCATTTTAGGGCGGCTAATTTTGAAACCGGAGGGGCTTGGCCCCCTTGACCCCTTCTATTTCCGCTCCTGATGGAAGGAGTAAAAGGGATATTAGTAGTAAAATAGCACAAGTTAAATTAGCATTTTATCAAAAGTCATCTTTTTAAATCAAAAAATTGTTCTTGAAAACTTTGTTAGGAGTGCAACCTGATAAGGATATGAAACATGGACCATAGAAAACCCAGAGAAGAGAAGGATCGGAGCTTTTGAGATGTGGTACTATATGCGGCGGATACACAGCATCAAGTGGATGGATAAAGTAAGAAATGAGGAAGTACTTAACAGAGTAGAAGGTAAAATGGATATTTAGAATTGTCTGAAGAGAAGGAGAGATAAACTAATTGGGCATAATTTGAGGCACCCAGGAATATTATCTCTGCTGCTAGAAGGAAGAGTGGAAGGAAAGGACTGGGTAGGTCGGCAACGATTACAGTATGTTGAGCAGAAATGTAAGTGTTATTACGAAATGAAAGAACTTGCACAAGATAGGGAGAAATGGAGAGCTGCATCGAACATGTTGTAAGACTGATAACCTTATCATCATCAAATATGCAGGAATTCATCGTAACATGTATCTAGAAACACTGCACAAGCAAATTAAGTATTGTCGTCTGAAGGGTACTAAATGTAGACGTTTAGATAAAGCTATAAACACATTGATGACTTTGACGCGCGATAAAATGTTCCATCGGTTAATTAAAGTGTTAAAAAATAAGTTATCTGAAAAAATGATTCGTATTCCCAATAGTCACACAAGAAGTCTTTTGTTGAAAGCTGAAGATCTCCAGTTATGGGATGAAGATAATCCGAATGAATCCTGCTGGCTTGTGAAGTCCTCCAGTTCATCCAGGGAAAGTTCAACAGAAATGTGCTCCAAAGTAAAAGTAAGTATGAAAATGAACGAAGTTCTAGTATGCAGTACGATACCGGCGCGGATTTAGAAGAAGGAGATTGGGGAGGTACGGTAGCGGCGATACATATTGATTAGCTATTGCTTTTATGTTGGCAGGAGTGTGAGGCCGGGGGTGCGCCCGGAAAAGAATTTTATCCAATAATAATAATAGCCTTTATTCGGTATGCACATGAAAACAAGATTTCTTTTTTAATGGTACAAACTAAAAGTAACTTCAAAACAAAATTTGCTTTAACTTTATGCCAGTGCGTACCGAGGCCCCTCGTCGCAGGCATAGGCCTCCCCGATTTTTCCCATGTCTTTCGATTTTGGTCCGCTCTCACCCATGGTAGCCCCACCCTTCTAGTGATTTCCCCCTCCAACTAGTCGCCGGTCGGCCTCTACTCCTAGTGTGATCATATGGGACCCAGAATGTGATCCTCTTACACCAGCGGTCCTCCACCATCCTAGCTAAGTGACCAGCATATTTTATTTTTAACTTTTTGATTGTGTAGACCACATCTTTGCATTTAGTTTTTCCTCTTATTGTGGTTGCCCTAGTTTTATCTTTCCTTTTTATACCAAGAAGACTTCTCTCCATGCTTCTTTGTGTAGTCACTAGCCTTTTAGTTTGGGCCTTGGTAAGGGACCATGTCTGGGCCCCGTATGTTAGAATTGGTATGATGAAAGATTCCAAGATCTTGATTTTAGATGATATTTTAAGGTTCCTTTTGAAGATTGATTTTAGGGACTAGTAGCCTTTCTATGCTTGTCTTATGCGTGTTTCTATTTCTTTTTCCATTTTTTCTTTAAAAGATATTATTTGCCCCGGGTACGTATCAGAGCAGTGCACGATACGAGTATATACTCATGTGGTATTCGGTATCGTATCGCTTAAAACGATACCGAATAGTGTCGGCCGATACCGAGTATATACTCGGTATTGTAGCGACAGGTAGTCATTTTCGTGATATGGTATCGACGATAACAAGTATCACTGATAAGGCATCACTACTGCACCACCTAAAATACAGCGCTAATCATAAAACGATTTCTGACCGAATATTACTCGGTATCGTATCGGTGAAACCGACTACCGACTACGTAGTCGGTAGTCGCTCTCCAACGATACGATACTCGAGTACCGATATCGGTATCGTGCACTGCTCTGGTACGTATACTCTTCCACGCTTTCCAATTTCTCGTCACCTATTCGAATATTTGCACCCGTAGAGTTGCTTAGTACTTTCGTTTTTGAGATATTTACCTTTCGCCCCGCTTTTTTGCTTTCTTCAACCAGCCCGTCGAGCATTCCCTGTGCTTTCTCCCTATCTCCGCTTGTCAAGATTATATCATCCGCAAATCGTAGATGATTTAGATTTTCCCCGTCAATTTTGATACATTTTTTTGCCCAATCGAGTTTCCTGAAGATTTGTTCTAAAACAGCGTTGAATAGGTTCAGGAAGGGTCGCCTTGCTTCACTCCTTTGGACAAGGTGAACATCGGACCCGATCTGTCCATTTTACCATACGCCTTCGTGTTGTGGTATAGGGCTTCCAGCACCCTCACTATTTTTTCATTTAATCCCTGGGTCTTTAAAGCATTCCATAGATAATTGTGGTTCACCGTATCGAAGGCTTTGCAGAAATCTACGAATACCAAGGTTACTTCAATGTGATACGCGTTAGCCTTTTCCACCAGTTGGTTTATCGTGTGAATGTGATCTACAGTTGCATGTCTTTTCCTGAACCCTGCCTGCTCGACCGGCTGGGTGCTATCCAGCTGGAGATAAGCCCTATTTTTCAAGATTTTCACGAACACTTTATTTATATTGGAGGAGAGGCAGACCGGACGGTAGTTGTTAAGTTGGTTTTTGTCACCCTTCTTGTGCAGTAAGATGATTTCCGATTCTTTCCACTGTTTCGGAATTTTCTCCTCCTCGATGATACGGTTGAACAGGAGGGTTAGTGGCTCCGCCAATGCCTCAGAGAAGTCCCTCAGCGTTTTGTTTTCGATTTTATCGGGCCATGGTGCTTTTCCCAATTTCAGACTTTTTAGGGCTGCTTCGAATTCGTGTTTTAAGATTTCTAAAAATGCCTCGTCGTTTGGTTTAAGGTTTTTTGCGTTTCTTGTCACACTTGGATACGATTGACTCTCAGTTGAAGGTTTGTACAGGTCCTCGTAGAAGTCAGTGGCTTCCCGCAGTATACCTTCCCGGTTTATTATTCTCGCGCCTTTCTTGTTCTGTATACCAACTGCTATTTGTTTACCGTAGCAGAGCTCCCTTTTCAGTTTTTTAGTCGACCATGTATTCTCCACAACTTCCTGTACTTTCCTACTCTCGAACTTCCTGCAGTCATTCTTAATACCTTTTTTGATTGCCTTCTGCAGCTCTGCGAACTCAGCTCTTTGCAGTGGGGTCATATCTTCTACCATACGCATGTTCTCTCTTTTGTTAATGAGTGCTTTCGTCTCGGTTGAAATTTTGTCATCCGTACACTCCTCTTTTTTCTTTTTACCCAATTTTTCAAGAATTTCCGTAACTATTTTTATAAGATAGTCGTAGCTGTCCTGCAACTCCCACGAGCGACTCTGGAGTATCCACTCCCTACATTGGTCCCCACATGGATTCCAATGCCTCATTCCACTTATATAGGGGTATTATTAACTTCGGGGGGGGGGGGGTCTCTTGGAATTATGTACGTGCCCTCTTATTTTCGATCTGGTTGGGATTTGTAGTTCGCACCTACCTACTCTGTGGTCGTATGAGAACTCGAACCTGGACAGTACGCTATGATCTTTCACTACTGAACTATCGTTTATCATGCAGTGGTCTGTCTCGTTTTTTACTCTACCCGAGTATACAGATGCGTTATTATACATTTGTGGCGTGTAATGAGCGTACAGCTCATCATCCCCCCTCCCCTCCCTATCATTGTGTCAGAAATATTCAAGTAACGGGGCATTACCCCACGTCCTCCTGGATCCGCCACTGATACGATCGTACGGAAATATAGAAAACAGTACTCGATGAATTTAATAAAATAAGTACAAAACGCGACGGAAGGAGAGGACGCGCAAATCTCTGAATACTACAAACTTGAACTTAAACTGAAGACAACACATGGCACATACTCGTATCAACGACACACGCACAGATTATGTAATTCTATAAAATAATATAAAATAGCTAACATAACATCACATATCAAACATAATACGACTCAACATCGTATAAAGTCAACTAACTATAAAAAATGCAGATGATACTTATTCGACACCGTCGATGGCGAAGAGAAACAATATTGTACATTTTAGTAGGGGAAGGAGTAGAGGCGAAACACCCGGCCTGTAGTCGTGTAACTTATTGAGGAAGATTACCCACCACGAAGGGAAAAAACGATTCAAAATTATGTTGCACTTCGACATTAATAATCGATTTATGAATTATGAAAAAGAAAAAGATAGGAAGACCTTAAGACGTGAACATTGATTATTCTTTCGATCATGATTTTTTTAGCATTACCAGATACCTAGAAATAACGGAACTATCTCTGACGGGGAATTCGTAATTCTCTCACTTATCACTCTCGTCGATATACGTCCAAGTCAGAGGTCAATTGTCAGCCCCCGACTGGAGTTCAAAACGGAATATTTCTTTTATACCGTCGCTTACGGAAAACGAAACTTTTCCATGAGTGTGTAAACGAATGGGTAATTCCGTTTTCAACCCCTGGCCCCAGGCAGCAGCCAGGTATCTTAAGTACTCGGATAATCCCCTAATTTCTCTGTTCTTGAAGCGTAACGTACTTTCCACACAACGTGGTAACTGGTAACTTCAGTAGTTGAATGTATTTTTCAAGAAAACGTAGGCAATTCCGTTAGTAGTTGAAAAATAAAAAGGTAACCCCAGCAGCCGGACACGTTAAGACAAAATTTGTGCTACGTCCAGCCAATGCAAGCGACAACATAAGTTTTACACACTATATCGATTATCGTCATTTCAGACGATTGATCACATTGGCAGGCTGAGCGACAAATAGGCAGAAGAGAACTACCTTACAGTCTGCACAGGTCAGGTCGACGCAATGGCTGCGGCGATCACCATCGTATCCAGGGAACATGAACAACTTCCATTTACCCGGTTAACGACGCGATGGCAGAGGAGCGAATAGGAGGCGGACAAACAGGTAACTCGTATCTTGTAAATTGCGAACAGATCAAGTAACATCGATAGTACTACGATATTGAGATACGCGATTGGTTCGAATTTCAATAATTTAACGGTAAAAATACGCAGTTATTTTTATGATGCTTAACAACTTGCTGCTTCAAACCGTACACCTCCTCTTTGAGCTTGGTTAACACTTGGCCCAGGTCGTTATTCTCCCCTTTCAGCGACGTCACTTTATCCTCGAGTTTCGCGATTCTCTCAAGTTTTCGTTTTCTACACTCGTACGCGGCGACTCGATTACGCGCCCGTTTCCTTTCCAATTTGATCTTCTCTTGGGATTCCATATTGATGGGCGACAACGGCGACGAAGAATTCAAACTCGGTACCATTTGTGGTTCGTCTTTAACTTCGTGGTCCGAATCGAACGACGATACTGCTGCCGGAATAGGATACGGATTATCCATGTTTATAAAACTGTTGGTCGACGACGTACCGTTACCGCTGCCACTGCTGCCGTTACTTTTAGCAATATCGGCGAGTAAATTACTCTGACTAGAATAGGTTTCCAGTCCACTTAACGGGCCGAACGGATGCTGGAATAATTCCGACCTGGAAAACAAAGACGGAGTACTCGGAGTTGGCGTATGCAACAGGTTACCGCTACAGCTGAGGAATTTCTCCACTTCCGGAGTTGTCAATTTGAAATTCCTTATATCTGGAGAGGACAGAACTTGCGGATCCAGTACAGCTGAGTTAGTTTTAAGTCGCCTGTAACTGTTGGCATTTTCTTGCAGATTGAGCGTCAGAGTGCGTTTCAAATGATTTACGTCGTTCATTTTCGAATGGTAATTACCTTCGTCGTTGTAATTCGATTCCATGAGATTAACGAGAGTACTGTGTACCATTTACACGATGAACGAAATGTTTGTTAAAACGTGAATATCCGGATCGTACGACGGGCGACGCCAACCGAAAAATTAACTGTCTAATGACACGGACCGCAATGGATATCAACAGCGAAACTAGATCGAATGTAGATTCAAGAACAAAGTATTTTCAGATTTGGTACTACAGGATATACACAATGAAGAACTGAAGTAACTCGAAATGAGAACAGAAACAAGTATGAACTCGATTCTCCGCGGCTAGTTTCCTTCGTTGTTCGTCTGCTCCACTCAACGTAGTGTTTCCCCATGACTCATCGTGTTATTTTTAGAAATGATAACGAACTGTGTAGGCGCAAAGACGTCAGTGACGTCACTGAAGTGCCGAACGCACAGGCCAAAAAGTACGCTGTTAAGCCTCGTTTACACGGGCGTCTGAGTCGCTGCAACTTGCATTCGTAGCGACGACGCTCATGGAAACACCAGCGCGTCCAGTCGCTGCGTCAAGACCTCAATCAAGTTGCAGGTCGCCGCAACCAGCGAATAGTTTTGAGTCGGTTCAAAAATTTGCGACTGATTCGCTAGTCGCGACAAGATATTCGCTCGTTTGAACAACGTGGTCGCTTCATGCCGTTATTTGGACGCTTTTCAGCGCAAGGGAACTAACCAACATTTGTAAACAGAATGAGTTCTTAAGTATTGTTGGAAAGAGTGTACAGAGTAAGATTTTTCAAAATTGGGCCTCCAATTCCAAAATGTGTACTCACGTTGAAAAAAAGTTTATTGGTAAACGCTATGTCATATAGTTTCTATATGGCTCTTGAATATTCCATTTGTAGAGGGTACCAATTCACTTTTTAGGGTCGGCTACTAGTAGCTGAGCCTATTGCAATCAAAATTTCCATTTCCTGTTCCAGTATGATCTTTGATCTCAGGATCAAAGTCTGAGATGATTATTCGCAGGACCCAGTTGGTTTCACGTTCATTTCTTCTGTTTGTTTCATCTTTTTTCTTTTGTTTGTTGGGGCATTGGAATTGAGGTTGAGTTGGCAGTTTGTTTTAATGTCAGTTCTAAACTTGAACGCAATTAACCCGACGCAGTTGCACCGTCAATTGTCAGCATTAGTGTTTATGTTTAGTGTTCTGTTTGATTACCATGTAGAACACATTAAAACGGAAAATGAATTCTGAATGCAGTAAATGGAATAATATGGAAAAGGAATTCTCGTTATCTCTGTGGGATTTTGAATAAGCGGTGTGTTCTGTTGTTTTGTGTTGATTGGGTATTTTTTGTGAAAGTTTTTATTAGGGTCCTTGAAGCCCTTAACATTCCTGAATTACATCATTTTGATTATTTCATGCTTAATTATAACTGTTATCAAGCGACTTTCCATCTTCCTTATGTCAATGCTGAGTTTTTAATGCATGAAGAGTTATGATTTCCTCATCCTAAGATGCTATCTGAATTGGTTGAATTGAGTAATATAAGAAGCACATTTTCTGTCGCCAGTTACCAGTAGTAGCGAGAAGCAAACGAGTTGTAATATGTTGCATGTAAGGACATTATCAGTATAGTAAATCAGTATGTTGATGAAGTGAACATTATATTTGTACCAATGTCTTGTGTAACATTATTATTGAGACAAATCAGTCATAGGACATATGTACTTTGTATCTATGTGTAATTATTATCAAGCAAACAGAGAATCTGCTAGTGTGAACATTACATCGTTTTCATTCCCTTAGAAGGGGATAATTGTTTGCTAATCATTTGATGTTTTTAGGGTCGGCTAGGAGTAGTGTTGGTCTTTTATCTGTTGATCAGTTGCTCTTCAGAAATTAGAAATCGGATGAAATCTTCGGCCAGATGGTCAAAGTGCGAATATTGCGGAGCCTGCAGTTTTGCAGTCTGAAGCCTTTTGAACTTACCATGTCCTGTTAGTGTATGTGTAGTGTCACCCCTACTACCTTTCATCTATCAGCTCTTATATTCCAGATCAAAAGACCTATATGATTACCATAAGGTCTTTTCCCTGATATCTTTTCCAACACCCACTAATAAGAGATAGGCTAGGCTCCAATTTTTCAGTCAAGAGCCGACCCTCTTCCAGCAGCTAGCTGCTTGTTCTTCTGTATTCCAGAGCGCTTTTGGCTGTTGTGTCATCATCAGTGGAGTTGTTTTTGTAGTTGTCGTCAGTATTGTTGTTAGTTCTTGTTTTGGTATGTTCCCAAACATGTTTGTTACATCCAGTGATACTAGTTTGTCGTTGCGGTTTAGTGTTATTTTATCCAGCTTGTCTTTTAGTTGTATTATGTTTTTTATACTGTAATCCGGTCTGAAGTTGAAGTGTTCTTTCATGAATTTGGCTATTGTTTTTGCAAGTTTTTAGCTTGGTGATTGTATGCTGTTGATTAGTGGTCTTATTGGTCTGTCTTGTTTGTGTAGTTTTGTGAGTCCTTTTAATGTAGTGCCCTGGGGTTCATTTCTCCCAGTTTCTCTTCGTTCAAGTTGTTGTTTTTCACTATGGTCTTTAGTTTAGCTTGGTATTTGTTGGTTGGGTCCGAGTTTTAGTGGTTTGTAATTATTGTTCTTGATGTATGTTTAAATTTTCTTTATGTATTCATCTTTGTTTAGTACTTCTGTGGTGTTACCTTTGTTTGCTTTGGTGAGTATTAGACTGTTTTCTTTTATTTTCTTTCTGAGTTGGAGGGCTGTCTTCTGTATTCTAGTCTTGTGTTTGTTTTTTCTTGTCTTTTTTATGGTCAGCAGTATGTTTCCAATTTGCGTTCTTGCTTCGTTTCTGAGGTCTCTGGTTCTATAGTCTGGATGATTTGTTCACAGTCTACTGTTCGTTTTTCTAGTGTTTTGTCGCTTGTATGTTATTCTGTTGTGTTGTATTTGTTCCTTTTGTCCTGTGGATAATTTTCTTCTTGTGTGAAATTTACAGTCGTCATGTTTACCGTTTTTGGTGCAAATTTGTGCTGTCGGTTTTGGTCCTGTTGAGTGTTTTCTGCTTTTTGTTTTAGTGTGTAGAGTTTCTTTAGTACTGTGTCAGCGTAGCCGTTTTTCTTTTTGTCTATGTATTCTTTTCCTTATTAGTCTATGGGATGAAGAATTACAATTTCCCAAGATACCACCTGAATTGGTTGAATTAAATATTATAGAAAATTAGAAAAACGATTTCTAACTCCAGGAATCCATTTCATTCAAATGTGAGAGTCATTTTTTGTAGACAGGTGCTTCCAGGGCTGCAAACAAACTTTTTTTGAAAAAAAAAAAAACACATTTTTTTTTGTTTAAAACGGTTTTTCTGTTTTAAAACATAATTTGAATATTTGCAAATACCAGTGTTTTAAACGCGTTTAAAACAAAAAAAAACATGTTTAAGACGGTTAAAAACAACAATTCCATGAATTTTCAATTTTTTTCATTCATAATAAATTTCAACATTATTGATTATTGTGGGTTACACACTTACAGTTACTTATAGGTACGGGGAGGGGGAGGGGTTCATGGGGTTTTGACAATCCCCTTGGCAACTTCAATTTTCTTGTGATCTACTTGCGCCCTCTTCCCCCTTCTACCACTCTGCCCTATCGCCCATATTAATTTTGTTTTTCAGTTTGGACCCCCCCCCCTCAATTTTATCCTGGATACGCCTCTGGGTACGTTTATTCAGATAACAGACGTTGATACTGTGTCTCAAAGCTCCAACATTTCAGATTTGGTTTTGTTTTATCAATACCAGTGTAGGAAGTAAGCGAAAAGCTCATTTTATTGACTTTAACTCATCAGCTAGTCAAGGAATGCAGTAAAATTTCTTCTAGTTTGTCCACTGTCATCAAATTTTCTGAATTTTTGCATTTTTGGACATATTTTTGAACATTTACTACACTTGGACGGTGTTAAGCATAAAGGAACCAACCAACATTTGTGAACAAAATGAGTTATTAGTATCGTTGGAAAGAGCAATAAAAAGTAGAATTTTTCAAAATTGGGCCCCCGATTCAAATATGTGTACTTACGTTGAAAAAAGCTTGTCAGTAAACGCTATGCCATACAGTTTCTACATGGCTCTTGAACTTCGAATCACGTGTTCTCAAAAAACAGATTTTGCTGGTTAGTTCCCTTACGCTTAACAGCGTCCAACTAGTCTACAATTTTTCAGTCCGAAGCCGACCCTCTTCCAGCAGCGAAAGTCTGGTTCAGTTATGAAACATAACTGGCTACCCGCAATACACATCGATATAATATGGGTATTTTGAAGTTCGAAGGGAAAGACCAGTTCGAGAACTCGTTATCAGCGTCGTGAAAAAATTGTTTTTCAACTGGACCAGATCTTAGCTGCTTGTTTTGTATTAGTTATCTTTTTAAATGTTCAAAACGTAGCTTCGAAGAAATAAAATTTCTTCTAAAAAACTTTTTTTATGTTTAAAAATAAAAGAACATGTTTAAAACGCTTAAAAAACGTTTAAAACTTTTTTTTTGTTTAAAATATGATTTGGTTTTTTTTTCGTTGTTTTAAACGTTTTAAAACAACGCGTCGTTTTAAACATCGCAGCCCTGGATGTTTCACTTCAGAAAATGATCTTTCGCGTTCGGACACTCTTGTAGATGCGCTAGTATCGTGGACAAAAAGATGATCAGGATCTTCAATATTGTTTTTTTATGGAAAACTGAAGAGAGCTAAAGTGTCAGCCCTTATCATTTCCTTTCAGATGAGTCCAACTTCAGTTTTTTTTTTAAATTATTATTTTTTTTTTTTTTTGCAGAACACTTTTGTCACTGATCATCTTTTCGTCCAAATGCGAATAAATATTCCGCTGAGATATGTTGTGCTGTTGCGTTTTTACGCTGATGGGTTTACGCGCAAATAACGTGACCTCAGGGATGGGCAAAATCCGGGAACTCCCAAGATTTAAATCAGAAATCAAAAATCCTGGTAAAAAAAGATTTGAATTCGTTTTAGATAAGAATTTCAAATCCAAAATCCTAAATCCTCTCAATTTTCAGGAAAATTGGAACTTTATATCCAAAATCGAATAATCTTGAATTTTGACTTCTAAATTTCAGTAGGTAACTCAGCAGTAAGCACCCACGCAATTTTCAATCTACCATTTGCTGAGGTGGCTGAGGACGTTCGCATACACTCCAGGATGATGGAACTCGTGTGACGTGGTATCAGTTCAGGATGATAGAACGTACGACGATCTGGCTAGTTTTCACTGACCTGGACGATGGAATTTCTGACGACCTTGCAAATCTTACTGACCAGGACAATGGAACTTCTTACGACCTGGTTGATTAAGGTAATTGTGTTCTCTCCACCCCCCCCCCCCGCCCCTGAGACTATGACTTGAACTGAATGATAGTATTTTGGTCCACAACATATGCAGACAGGCCTTGTTCCACCAGAAAAAACAATTCCCCACAACTTTTTCCAAGCCAAGTTCTGAGCCTATAAATTTGGTTATTTTCGTGGAATTACCCGTGTGGGTATTTTTATATATCGTGACTGCACAACTCGTCGGCATTACATGCGATGAATTTATAATTTACCAAAAATTTAAAACCCATCTCCACTGACTCAGCCGCGAAATAGATCAGAGCTTCCCAAACGAAACTTTCAGCGTCATCAGTAGATATCAATGCCGGGAAAATTCAAAACTTCCTGTTGTGACGTCATGATTACTCACACAAACACACTACCGACCGATCTGGCGTACCTAAAGTACCTACCTATATATGTAGTCTGTATGTGTTTTGGAACGGGTGACTTTTGCGTCTTGAGTGATAACGTGTAAACTTGATAAGGGTACTTTGATTCTCGTAAATTATGTTCTGTTGTTCACGCTTCATTTCTGATTCGAAAAAACGCTTAAGCTATTCATAATATTTAACAGGTTTTTTTCCTCGATTTATTATGAGAAAATGTCGAAATAATGTCGCTGAAGTCCTGTTCACGAAAAAGATTGTTCTCCATACTCATTGAGATCCACAAGGCGTTCTTGAGTCATACTTGTTCCTTGCCTATTTTCCAGTGTATTGCAGCCAGCCAAAAGCTGAAAGCCAGAAGCCGAATTCAGTCGAATTTTTACTGATAAGAGAAAAGCTGAAAGCCAGATTTATTTGTACCTTCACAAGCCAAAAGCCGAAAAAAGCCAAATTTTTCCAGCTTTCTTTTGGCTTCTCAAAAACCTACAAATTCGTGAGTTCTCACCAATTTTCCTTGTGTGTGATATTTTTGGGCACAGAAGGTTCCGGTTCCAAACTTGAACATCTTTCGGGTTCCAGTACCGGTTCCAGTTCCATTATGCAAATTTTTTCGGGTTCCGGTTCCTCTAATAATCAGGTTCCGGTTCCTCTAATAATCGGGTTCCGGTTCAGGTCCTACAATAACTCATGATTCACAAAGGCCTCTTCAGAAGTCAAAACAGCAACATTGTGTTTCTTTTCATTTACTAAGCATACTGGAACCGGAACCGGAACTTGATTATTAGGAACCTAAAAAATTATTCTGGTTCCATTTTGCAAAAATTCAATTTTTTGGGTTCCGGTTCCTTGCAATCGTTCGGGTTCGAGTTCCGGTTCCCAGTCCCTGTTTTTGAGAACTGCATTTTCCCTCCTTAAACCTTAAGACCTCAGCAAATTTCAGCAGTGTATTGCAGCCAGCCAAAAGCTGAAAGCTGAATTTTTACTGATAAGAGAAAAGCTGAAAGCAGGCCGAATTTTTCTTAAAATCCGAAAGTAGAAAGCCAAATCCGTATTTTTCTAGGTCAAAAGTTTGAGCCAAAAGCCGAAGTTAAAATTTTTAGCTGCAATACACTGCATTTTCAATTGTTTTTAATTTTGAAAATGAACGTTCACCTGAGCAGTTGGAAGCCATAATGCGTAGGAACATTCTTAGGAGATTAGTGTCCATTTCTGAGTGAACTTGGTACTGATGATGGCATAACAGCTGAAAGCGCTCAGGAATACAGAAGAAGAAAAAGTGAATTGGCACATCCTACACACGGGTATATTGTTAGGAGAATCTCAACATTGACAAAAGTGCTTTTCAACTAGTTTTCGATGTTAATACGGTTTTGTAAACATCAAACTAAAAAAAGAAAAAAAGGTTTTCTTCTTTTTTTTTTCGATAAAAACACTGACGCAGCGCGGCCTTTCATTTTTTTACATGAGGATTTCACTTTACTTTATGGGGGCCCTATTCTAAAAGGATTAATGTGGGGCCCTGGGCCTCCTTTAAATACGGCCCTGGTCGTAATGAGGAACAAACTCGTTTCTTAATTCATCTTCATTTGCAGCTTATACTAAAATTAATGTAAAATCAGATCACGATGGGTGGAAGACTGAACTTGATTTATTTCTCTATTATATTCACAAATTTATGCTACAAAAAATTTAAAATTCGTAAAATTACAATCAGATTTCAGAACACTCCTCTCGGCTGTGATTATAACAACCTGCTCGGCCATTCGGATACATTTCAACACTTACACAGAAACGTATGCACCTGACACCAACACACATGTCAAGAAGTCAGTCGCCAGAGAAGAAGTTGAAAAGATGCAATTCCAGAAATTTTAGGCTATATACTTACCGTAGCTAGATGCGCAGATGCTTGAAGATGGTGAGTAAACATACAGATCACAACATGTAAATTTTATTTGAGTTGCATGAGTCCAATTAGTCGCCCCCCCTTACATAAAGTGTTTGTACTAGCAGCGCAAGTTCATGTCCTCGAGTGTAGCTCGCATTTTACTGATGTTATCGAATAAGCGAATCGATGATAATTCCTTTTGCCTGCATCAGTGATGCTGAATTAAGTGTAATAGATGTATAGTATTTATTGGAAATAACGTACAAATCGTTTTGCCCGTTGATGCCTTCGTCATGATTCCCCTCCTAGTACATTCGATATTGAAATGTACTGTAGGAAATTTTGAAGCGTGAATCTGCAAATATTCATTCAGTCTTTTTGATTACAGAGTGTCGGCTAGTGAAGTTGAAACCAGAAGGCTCAATTTTCCCGACCGATCCACCAGCAGTATGTGAACATCATTCCAAGTCCACGTGTATTCCCAGTTGTTTGGTCAACGCCTCAAACCTGTGATACTTTGGATTCGAGTTCCATCGCAAAAAGATTACTGCGATTCTCAAACTTGCAGACATCCTCGATTAATCGACGCGTATAATTTTATGCTTTTTCATTATCTCTTCCTTCGTTGTTGTTTTGTATTATAGTCTCTCTTTTTGTCGTTTTAAAACTGTAAAACAAATGACCTGTTAGAGTGCTCTATTGTGATCGTTATTTTTCATTTACGTATTCATTTATAAATTAATAATGCGTCCATATTTTCTCCATATTATATCGCTGTGCTATTCATTTATGTAGATTGAGTTGTATTTCAAGTATGTAATCGATTACCGTGATAATTACCACAGCTTTCGTAACTTAGAAAATTAGAATTTGCTGTTCGTTTTACACAAATTCACTTGCCAGTATGGGGTAGATACTTATCTGCGAATTTGACAGGCTTCTTGTTTCGTCTGGACATTATTTGGTGAGACTTCTGAGTCTTCTGTGGTTCTCGAACTTGAAAATTAATGCAAACAAATAGTTCAAATGATTGGACTGAATACACATGACGCCTTAGAGAGAAAGGTTATGCAACTTGAATGACACGTACCCACGATGTTAAAGCGCCTTAAAATGGAACGCTATGCAACTCGATTAACACGAACAAATTGAATACGAGAAGAAATAGTGTCAAAATCGGCTATTTCTATTAGGAGAATATAGAGCACTGAGAGGTCTCATGTTCGCCTAATACTTGTTGCTGCAAGCTGTACGCTGCATACTGATAGCTGGCTACTAGCTGCGCCACAACTACGTACTGATAACTGACAGTTATCCAGACTTTGTTTACCAGAAGGTCTATGAGTTATCCGGTGTCCATAGACCTTCTAAAGAAGGTCGATGCAATTATCAGTAGTTATCACTACAGGTAACTAGTAGCCAACCGTCAGCATGAAGCGTGCAGCATACAGTCACGAAGTATTAGGCGAACATGAGACCTCTCAGTACCTTATATTCTCCTGGTAGAAATGCTACATTTCAGCCCTGTTTGAGCGAATTTGTAATATTTTTCGGATGTTAATGGAGTTGCATATGCGCACTATTGAAGGCATTTTCGATTTGAAATGTATAGTATGTTGCAGAAGCGAAGTTTGAAGGAGTTTGTCAAGGGAATTCTATCAAATAATTTTCGGGTTAAGCACCTGTTTGGCGTGAGAAATCATTCGAAGTAGTTTCAAAATGGAATTGCATATTGAACTACAAATTGGTAAGGATGTTCCAACATAGTTCTTCATTTTCTTCTCCATCTGTCGTACTTACCCAGGGGTAAGAGGGTAGGACTCGAACTTACCTCGGGGAGGAAGTTAGTAGTACTGGTAGATATTTGGTAGCGATTCACGGTGAAGAATCCCAGAGACTCCTGGGAGTTATCGGGGCGCATGAGAGCTTTTGCAGGGCCTGGGGCAAATAAATTTTTGAGTAGCAGCTCAGAAATACAACAGATACTGTAAATATAAAGCCACAAGCCATTGAAATCTTGCATATACATATTTTCACGGCGTTGTTAGGTCGAATGCGATAAGAAAAGCTCTGAACTGAGCTAAGAGTGATATAGTATATTTTATTTGTACAATTTACATAGTTTTAACTATATCAGCTGTTAAATTATACGATGAGCGAGGTGTAATAAGGGCTTTCTTCTATATTATGGTAACATTGACGCATTCGTTTCTCCTCGTGCTTTCTATCATTGACCATGTTTACTACTCAATTGTTTTTAGTTTGCTTCAGTGATTGTATTCTAGTTGTTATCGTGTTGCTATTGTGACATCCAATAAACTGTTATGAAGACTCTGTCACGTTCACTCTTTTCTTGAATATGCTCAATTTACGGTCCAGGATATTGAGCACAATTTCAAATTTCTTCTAAAGCATTTGAATGTCCGTTGAAGGTCCAAACATACAATTTGCAAAAATATGGGAGCAGGGGCATAGCAAAACCAAAATCAAAGAGGAAAAACCCCGGAGGAATGAAGTCCATCAAATTTTTGCGATATTCTCAATTCATGCTCAGTTTGCTCGAACATTATTTCATCGAGCATACTTGAGTTTGCATCACAGGCTCTGATCTACGTTGCTGATTTACTAACGGCCAGTTGTACAGTAGCGGTTTGAACGTTAAACCGTGTTTCAAACGCCCGAATTCGACCGTAAACACCCGAATTCAACCGTTTACGGCTTGAAACCAAGTTTATAAAACACTGTGCAACTAGCCGTAACAGATTTGGATGCCAATTATCGATTAATCAGCCAAATATTACTACCAATCAAAATCCTAGTCGAGACCCTGCATACCTTCCTTATTAGTACTTGATATTTAAACCTGCATAATCATGAATAAACCAGATGAGATTTATTTGTCTAGTTGACTAGATACTTTGTTTTTCACTAAACTTCGAATAAAGAATTCCCCGGCTCGATACGAACTTCGTACAAGCGGCCCGCTTACAATGTACAAGAAACCCATTTCTTGGCCAACTATCTCCCAGTGTTTAAATTTCTCGGGGGTTACATATTCGATGACTTTCAAATGTTTTTTCGTGGGCTGCATGTACTGTCCTAGAGTAACACAATCAACGCCGTTTGAGTGCAGATCTGTAACGAAAAACAAAGGATTACATCAGATTCGAAAATCATGATTCGTTGGTAAAAGTACACTCTTTGAAATGACTTAATCCGTAATTTCGGGTGTATTCAGGAAAGATGGGAGAGACAACAACCAGACGAACAGGTGACAAGTAAAATAACGAAATACAAAAAATAGAAAGATAGTAGGATATAAAGAGCTAGATGACAGACAACCAGAGACACATCCGTCCGTCAGTCACATTATATTAAACACGGGATTTATACAGCGGAAGCTTGGAATTGTGTTTATTTAGGAAAGGGCTGTCTGTGTGTCTATCGGTCAATTCGTTGAACACACCAATAAAGACTGAAATGTAAAGTAAATGAAAGCTGGAAAGACTGTGGCTCCTGTATCCTAGTTCTAAGCTTTAATTTTTTCAGCAATGAAGAAGGTGGGAATGTTTGACTGCCAGTTTGAAGTTTCAACAAATTTCAAACATGTCTTCAGGAATTAGTGAATTTTACCAAGTCTGGAGGAGTCTTAGCAGGTCTTAAATAGATATGGAAGAATCCGAAATAGTTAAAGAAATCCAAAACAGCTTTGCAAATTAAAATTGCGACTCAAACGAGCCTGAAAAGTCTTAAAATACCATAAACGGACCTCAAAGAATATTAGCCGGTCTCAAACAAGTTTGGAAACATTTTATAAAAAAAGTAATAACGACCTAATCAGTAAGTAATGCTGTTGGTCAACTTGCCTTCCAAAGTCCGCTTGACTTGTTCGTCTGTTTCTCCAAGACCCAACATTATAGACGATTTGGTAACAAGGTCTGGATTGATTTCCTTTGCCATTCTCAACACATTCATAGTTTGACTGAAACGAAAAACATGCAGCGTTGTTGACTACTCCGGATTCAAAAGTAATTTCAGCTTCCTACAACTGAAATGAAAAGTAACCTGTAATTGGCTCGTCGATCTCGTACAAACGGAGTTAGATCTTCGACCGTTTCCACGTTGTGAGCGAATACGTCCAGCCCGCTGTTGGATACTTTTTCTATCGAAGAACGACATCCTTGAAAGTCAGGAACCAAACACTCCACTATGATTTCAGCATTTCTGAAAACAAAGACTGGTGGTATGTGAATTATTTTGACTAGCTTACAATCTATTTTCGTGGTTATCGCCTACATGAAATACACGAATTCCGTTTCAAATCTACAATGCGAATTTCGAAATCTTAAATATCAAAATCCCCAAGATAATTAATTCACTGGAATGCGGTACAGAACTGGAAAAGAAAAACGAATACCAGCAAACTCACCTATTTTTTATTTCTTTTACAGTCTGTGCAAAATGTTCCGAACCTCCATCCGGTAAATCTAATAAATGTAATTTCAAGTTGGTAAATGGCTTTTGATGAAAGTATTGCACAGAAAATCACATGACTCGAAGACATTTCAGTAGCGTAAATTTAAGATAATTACCATCGCGATCGACTGACGTTAAAACGATGTAATCAATCCCCCATGAAGCAATGGCGGCGGCGGTATTCACTGGCTCATTCGGATCAAGTGGCGGTGGACTCCGCGAGGTTTTCACGGAACAAAATCGACATCCTCGAGTGCATGTATCACCTAATAACTGCAAAATATCAGATGATAATATTGATATCCCACTCGCTTACATTCAATTGCACATTAACAAAAACATGTTCAGTTCACAATTCAGAATAGAGAACAATAATTGATAGTTCTGGAGAGTATGTAACTTTTGCAACGAAATCGCTACACAAACATTTGCAACAATAATAAACTTGGATAGTGAGTGTATACCATGATAGTTGCGGTCGACGTTCCATGTTTTCCTCCTCCCCAGCATTCCCCGATATTGGGACACCGAGCTTCTTCACAGACCGTGTGCAGATTCAATTTCCTCAACTGCGCTTTTAACTGACTGAAATTCTCACCGGTAGGAATGTCGGTCTTCAGCCATGGAGGTAATTTGAGTCGTTCTGATTCGTTTTTCTCGCGACGTAGTTTTCCTTCGTAATCGCTCCAGTCCTTGATGGTATTGTCAGGTTCCGCCGCAGCTCTGATGAAATCTTCTAGACCAGGTCCGTTGGCGATTTTCTCTTTGATTTTCTTGGACACAGTAGACTTGCATCGTACAAACTGAAGACACAATTACAAGTATAGTAACTCGAATTCAAAATAAATATAAAAAGAGAATTGCGAAAAGCGAAATACCAACATTTTCTTCCGCAGCTCGTAAACTTATCCTGGAGGAAGTGCCAGTGATGGAGAACATGACAGTTCTGATTGAATATTAAAACGCACTCAGCGGTTATCTCATTATTAGAAATCGCCAAGATTCACTTACTTTTCAATCATTAACTTCAACCAATTCAAGTTTAACCTCTGCAAAAGCTCAAGATGAAAGTTCAACACCGTTGTTTGTAGAATTGAAAATATGATAACATTGATAACATTACTCTTGATTTTTTACGATAGTAGTTTACCTAGCGTCAACTATAGATACTAAAAATCATGTCATTCTTCAGCCAAACGAAAAGAACCTAAATACAACAGAGGTTTGAGTCTTTTTTGAAAATTTTATCAGGGCTCATGGACTTGGACTAACACTGGACCGCATTGTAATTATACTTGGAAGACTATGCTAAGCGACACCGATGTCACGATCATGATAACGACTGATAATGAAGTTATGGAAATCTGAATCCGAGTTAAAATTTCTTACTATTTCCTATTTTTTTTTTAAAAATTGCTGTTTTTTTCATTCTTCTGCCCCTGATTATCTATCAGTCGTAATTCCTTTCAGTAGCTTTGTTTCGGTTATGTTTCTTAAATTTACATTCATTGGCACTGCATCGATATGACGACTGAAGTATCGAAACTCTTGAATGACGTTTCCGATTTCGTCAAATTCGTCAAAAGTAAAGCCGTGTTCTTCGACGATTTGATACAGAAGCTCAAGAAAAGTATCAGCATAGTTCGTGAACAGATTGAAGTTTATCTGGCATCTCAAAAGTTGGTATTTCCAGTCTATGTTCTTCGAAATTTGTTTATTGTATATGAAACTTTCTGGTACTTCGATAGGTTACCTCTCTGTTGTATATTAATAAGCCGGTTACTACTGTTTTTTAGAGCTAGTCTCCCTCAGAACTTGCTACAAAAATTTCCTGATGTCAAACCAAGAGTACTCTCAAATGTGAGCCGTTTAATCGATGAAGAATTGAGTGAAATAACTAAATACGTGTTAGTACCTTTCTCCTACGTTGTAGTTTTACCCCAAACTTAGAAAGATGTTCGCACATAACTATGTAACGAGCATGCAAGAGCGTTTACCTCTTTTTGTATCTAGTTTTATTTTGAGTAGATCCGTACAGCTTCATGCTCTCGAGTTACTCCATAGAACATGCGATGCACAATATGACGCTTACTTGATTTCTGTTCTACTTTCAGAGATCAGCTACGCCAGCTATCGACAGACTTGAGAAAGATGTACGATAAAATCGAAAAATGGATGTCACAGCTGAATTGGAACGAATACTTGCAATACTTCAGCGCTTTCTCTCGCATTACCGAATGGGCTGAAAAGTGCTGGAAGTATTTCTATTTCATGTATCCTTTCAACTTCAATGGTTAATCGCTCTTGTTTTGTGGTTGGTTTCATCTTACATCTTGTTCTTTACCGCAGAGAAACTAGCAGGTTCCGATTTGATGCGTTTATCTAACCATTTAGTTCGCTTTGATACGCTCCAGATAATTTTGAGCTTTTGGTTTTTAGTGGGAAGTGTTTGTGGAAGGGTCAGGAGGACATTCATTTGATCTTAGGACGCCGAGAAGAGTCTAAAACGAGTTTGAAAGAATTTGGAAGCGTCTTTAAAACGTCTAAAGAAATCGTTTCGAGTTTTGAAAAATCTTGGGAATTTTAATCAAACATGGTTTTAAAGGAATTTGTTTCAGTCTTAAACAATTCTTGAAGAATCTTCGAAGTTTTGTGGGATTTTTAAACCTTGAACATGGACGTCTCAAGTCGGTTAGAGCCTTACACAAATTTTAAAGAATCTCATGAAGTTTAGAAGAATTTTTGAAGAAGTCTGGAGGTGTTTGAAAAATATGAGGAATTTTTAAGCATGTGTAGACGGTCTTGTACAAGTCTAAATGTTTCTTAAACTTGTTTGAAAGAGTCTTGAAGGGTTCCAGAGGATGTTCAACATGACAGGAGAAGTCTTAAATAACTGGAAAATAATGCAGAAGGGTCTTAGAAATGACTGATAGATTCTTAAATTGGTCTCAAAAAGTTATCATGAGTGTTAATGAACCCCCAAGATCTTGAATAAGTCGGTTAAAGCCTTAACTGCCTTAAACGAGTCTTGAAGATTACATGCAATTTAAGAAGTCTTAAACAAGTCAGGAAGGTCTTCATGCAAATCTAGAACCGTCTTCAACGTATCAGAAAGTGTTTTGAAGGGTTCCAGGGAGTCGTGAACAAGTTTAAATGAATCTGAATTCTTGAAGAGTAATAAAAATGCTTGAAAGAATCGTGTCTTGAAAAGTCTTAAAGCAGACTTCGAAAATCTTTGGAGTAAAGCCCGTTCTAGACGATCAATAATATTGTGTCAAAAAAAAGAAAAATTGATGGTTTCATCCATATGATCAATGTTGTTTCCCTAGACGATCAAAAATTGAGAATGTTCAATCCGTTCAACTTCAACTACACAAAACAACGTTCAGCTTCAAATCGACTCGTCACTGATAAAACTTAATCAATGCAAAAATATTGTCAATGTATCAAAAATATCTATTTCGTTTTGATATTTTTGATGAACTGTCAATTTATTGATGATGTCTCAATTTTTGATTGTTGTGTCAATATTATTGAATGAGTTTCCCCACATGGTCAATAATATTGCAAAGTATGATAATATTGATGTCATTAATATTGTGTCAAAAAAAGAAAAATTGATGGTTTCATCCATATGATCAATGTTGTTTCCCTTGACGATCAAAAATGGAGAATGTTCAATTTGTTCAACTTCAACTACACAAAACAACGTTCAGCTTCAAATCGACTTGTCACTGATAAAACTTAATCAATGCAAAAATATTGTCAATGTATCAAAAATATCTATTTCGTTTTGATATTTTTGATGAACTGTCAATTTATTGATGATGTCTCAATTTTTGATTGTTGTGTCAATATTATTGAATGAGTTTCCCCACATGGTCAATAATATTGCAAAGTATGATAATATTGATCAATATTATTGATCGTCTAGAACGGGCTTTAAATATGGGGATTTTAAATGAATTGGTTTGAGCCTTAAGCAATTCTTGAAGAATCTCTCAGAGTTTTTAGAGATTCTTAAACACGTCTGGAAGCGTTTGAAGAATCTGTGGAAGATCTGCGTGCAAGTGAAGTGTCTACTCCTATCTAGAAGAGTCTTGAAAGGTTTCAAAGGGCCTCGAACGTGTCTGAGAAAGTCTCAAACAAGTTTGAAAAATATTTACAAGCCTTATAGTGTCTTAAACTGATTTAGAAACAGTTTCAAGAGTTTGAATGAAACCTGTCTGTTTCAAATAAACTAGTAGGGCCTTGAACTGTCTTAAACTAGTTTTACAGTCTCATTGAATTATGAAAGAGTCTTGAAGAAGTCAAAAAAAAATCCTCATACAAGTCTAGAAGTATCTTGAACTTGTCGGAAAGAGTGGAAATGTTTCAGGGTGTCTTGAACATGTCTGGAAGAATCTTCACGAGTCTTGAAGAGAATCTCTAACAGTTCTGTAACATTCTTCAATAAAACTTCAGGAAACTTTGGGATATCCGGACGAGTCAGATACAAGTACCGTACAGAATCGCATGCAGTTTCAAAGAAGTCCTAGTATCTTCGGCAAATAAGAAAGAATGCGGGAAAGTTCAGTGAGTCTTACCCATGTCTTGAAGCGTCTGAAGTGTCGAGAAAAGCCGCGAAGTCTTGAACGAGTCTGGAAGAGTCTTCAACGAGTTTTCAGGAGGGATAAACTACTTTGAACCTCCCTCGCTTGAATCCGGCTTCTTAACATTGTTTAAGCGCGCAGGTTGTACTACTGGACTATTTGCCTTAATTTCCCAAACAGATACGTCAGCTTAGAAAATGGTTTGAAATCGGTCTCAATGGACGGCTCGAATCCCAGTGCTCTCAAGCTCGTTGAAACGGTGGACGGAGTCGACAAACGATACATTTTCGAGAACCCCGTTACCGACATGTTCCAAATGTTGAAAATCGATTTTTCTTCGCGCTCTAGAATCACGGTAACGTCGGCGACTGGTTCTCGCACATCGACAACATAAAGGACCGTTTATTAATTACAAATTTCGGATCAACGTATAGCTCGAGTGAAGTTACAAACAATGCGAAGTGTTGTCGCCGCGCATCGAGATGGACATTCGACGATCGGCCAGCTTCGAATTGGGAGACGTGACCGGAGATATTTGCCACAGGGACGTGGAGCTGTTGGCTTTGTTAGAGATCTGACTGTCGGTTGAGGCGCGGTTTCGAAACGGAGGTAAACTGCTCTCGTACTCGGCGAGATACGATTTTTCTTCCTTGTCTTCTTCGTCGAAGTCGATCTCGGTCCATCGTCTACCTGAAATCGTTTTTCAAATTTTTAGATTTTCGGTCGCGGCCGACGAAGACGAAGCGGACGACGATCGTTACCTAACATCGACGTGGCGATCGATTTTCGAGCCGTTTGCGTCGAATTGTGGAATGTATGGCTGATCGGATTCTGCATTTCGCTGCAGGATCGTTTTAGTTTCGGGAATTTCATGTGAACTTTCCAGATATGCCATAGGTCACTGAAAACGGCCCATACCTGACAGTACATATTACGCGTGTTTTAAAAGGTTCACTGTGCGATAATTGTGAAATTATTTGAAAAATATAACGTCGAATGTGTTTTCGAAATCACGTACCTGTTCTATGCTTTCTCGTACCGATATTTCGTGGAATAATACGCAGCCTATTTCTTGACTTCTTTTACGACCTTCTTCTACGGAGACCATGCGATCGGCCCCTTGGTCGTTTTTATTACCCACTAATGCGACGGGTACATCGACTTGTGACATATCCTGTCAATCGGAACATAGTTCTTTAAATTGATAAGTATCGTATGTTTCAGAAGGTGTCATTGACTTATCAGAAAACCTAATAGCAAGTTGCTTTCTTGAAAAATACGAAAATAAGGACTGATCTGTAACTTGAAGGTTTAAATAGTTATAGAAAAACTCGATCACTTCCCAGACTCAACAGACAGAGAACAATCATCAGCACTCCATTAACCAGACGAACACTAGATGTTGAGCGAGGCGTCCAGTATTAAGGAGGTGGCCGAGTATCAGAATAGGAGCTTGAAGCCCCGCAGTCTCATTAATTTTAGAGCTTTTCGAAAATACTTTAGAAAGGTTTATCTGATTTAAAAATATGATAAACACAATGGTATGCCAGACAAATGGCGGTCTTGTTAATTATCATTGCTTATCACGAAAGAGCGAAGAGTTGAAATGAATATGGGTCATTCTTCAAAAGTGCTGATATTGCAGCTATGTTTTTTCACGGAGGAAAGTTGGAGATGTTTGAACTTTTTTTGATGGGAGTTGTTAAGAAGCGTTCTGTGTAACAGATTGGTAAGATTGGGCCGACAGTGAGGGGATTCTGTATTTTCGCATATCAATCAAAATGATGAATGCCATGCCGAAGGACACATGAAAAAGTCCATGCCGATAGACAATAGCGAACAAAAAGTGTTCTGCCGTTGATTAGTAGATTCCAAAACAAAAAATTACGTGGAGAGTTGATAAAGGCATACTAACCCATTAATTTGGCGTAATTATTTTTGGATGATGAACGTCTATCGTTGCATGAAGATGACCATGCCGAAGGACACATTTTTTTTAACTCTTCATTTTAGACAATATAATATGCGAATGCACAAGTCTTGTCACAAAAAAACCGGGATTTGATATACGGACTGTATTGCTCTGATAAGAATATGGGTAATTCTCAGAACAGGGGCATATTTCAGTTCATGCACATTTTCTCAAAGACAAATAATGCATTCTGATTTTTTTTTTTTGGCCTTTGTATAGAACATTGTATTCTCAACCCTTTCCAGTTAAGAACATAAGAGCCCCCACCTTTCTACTCCACAAATTCAATGAACGCGTGCTAAAAAGTTCCATCGTATTGGTTGTTACTGATCACATTCATGAATCTTCAGACCAGCAAAATGGCGTAAAAATAAATTAATATTAAAAAAAAAAAATTGTTGATAAAGGAAACAAAGAACCTTGATAGGTAGAATGATGACCAAACATGCATCATACGACCTCAAAATAAGGTCAAAGGTTGGTTATGCACTTTTGGATCCATCGTAGTGGCGATTTTTTGTTGGCTTATACTGGCTCTCTGATTAAACCTTTCGTGCTGCAAATAGCTGCATTGCTTCAGTCTTCTAATAAGAAAAACGTTTGGCTGTTAGACCTCGAATCAAGTATAGTTTATCCATCCTGTGACTGTGAGATGCTGTCCATAACAATCCTGTTGTTTACAATTTTTGGTATCTTCTGTAGTGGCTTATCAGTTCTCATTTGTCGGCGGCATGATCACCTGGGGAAAAGGGTCAAAATACTCAAACTGGTAAATATTTCAAGATTTAAATGTTGGAAATTACTCATACTCATTTTTTAGCCTCAAATTTCAATTATCAACAAGTTTTTCTACGGTAGTGGACTACCATAGAAAAACTTGTCGGTAATTGATATTTGAGGCTAAAAAAATGAGTATGAGTAATTTTCAACGTTTAAATCTTTTACGGTTACCAATTTGAGTATTTTGATCTTCTTTTTACCCCCACTACAAAAGAAATTCTTACCCCGTAATTCATTTTTGTAGCCACTACGAAAGAAATTCTTTCATAGTGGACACAAAACCTTGGAAACCTCCTGCTCCCTTTCCCTGTGGGAATGAATTGAGCCGAACGCTAGAAATAACATTGACTCCCCGCAAAAAATGAAGGAAATCATCCTTCTGAAAATTTACACATGTAATAATGAAATGTGCCCTTACTCTGAGAATTACCCCTGTATAATTTGACCATTAATTGCGACGAAAAATATTGGAACGCCTGTTCTGTGATAGGTTGAAAAAAAAAGCCATGCCGATGGACAAAAATCTAGGGACAATTTTCAAGGCTGGCCATACTGACTCCCACCTACGAAGATGTGATTTCAATGTTACCTCGTGATTCCTTCATCCATTTAAAGTAGCACTACGTTGTCAGTTTGTTCTAATATACAGCTTGAAAATTTAGAAGAAAAAAAATAATAATGAAAATCGCTCCAGGGACAGCCATGCCGACGGACATTTGAGTATATTTAGTTCAATTTTGAAATGGATCAAATTTTCTTCTAAAAGCTTGAAAAAGTAGAACTGAGTCATATGTATCAACGAAAAAACAACAACAACAAAATGGCCGTATCATTAATAGCTTAAGAGATAACTGCTGTGAACTGAAATATCAACATTTTCGAAGAATAACCCATACCTCAATTCCCTCCAGTTTTCCCCCTTCAAATAATCCCAGTTTCAACGATGTCGGTCTCACCCATTTGACATTTGAATAGTGGGGCCATATTGAGTAATTTTTAGCATTTTAGATAGGTTCACTGTAACAGCCAGAAGTGGACTTACGAGTCAAAATACTACTTGAGAGAATGCTTGAATTATTTGAAGGGGAACGTTATATTGACTGCCATCCTATGCCATATTTTGTTGTTGAAATGGCAGACAGTCGTAAGCAACATTTAAATCAAGTGACTTGAATATTCTCAACAACACTGATACTCAACAGTTTCCAATCTTTCTCCAACTACACTGAAATTCGGCTTAAATTATTGAAGAGATTAGATTCTGTTGAACAGATTAATGAGATTAATCTCACCCAAATATCACCAAAAACGTACTAAAAAGTTTTCCGGGGGGGGGGGGGGAATTGTGAAAGTCCCAACTAACGTCAACTCAAAATTCCCACGTATCAAAACAAAAATAAAAACCTTGACTTATCGGGTTTTTCCAATTGACTCAACTCAAAACTCCCAAATATTCAAAGCAAAAAAAAAAACCTTTGACTTGGATTTTCCCAGCGGCCCAACTCAATTCCCAAGTATCAGAGCAAAAAAAAAACTTCTGACTTGTTGGATTTTTTCAACTCCACCTGACTGATATAGTAAATTTTTCCAACTGCTGAGTGAAAAATTCCTATCGAGGGTTGGGGGGGGGGGGGGAAAGGTTAAGTTGTCTTCTCCCGAACCCCTATCGGTACATCCCTGTGTATCATTTTAAGGAACATAATCAATGTTGTTAGACAAAACAAAATGACAGTTGAATTTTAGAAATTTTGTCATAATGACAAAATCGAAATGACATAAAAAATGAATCAAACGACAAAACAAAATGACAAAAAAATTATGTTATGACATTTCCTATACGATCAAATGATGAATTATGCTAAACGACGTAATAACTGATAACAGATTATGCTAAGCGACCTTGCTATCGACAGTATATTACGCTAAGCGACATGACAAAAAGGCAGACAAAATGACAAAGTAATTTTGTCAGGACATAACAAAACTATGAAAAAACAAAATGACAAACTCTGAAGATGAGAAAACTTATGACATAATAAAAAAAGATGAAATGCTTCGCTGACAAAATGACAAAAAATCGTTTTGTCTAACAACACTGAACATAACTGAAATTGGCAGCTCAACTTGTCGCTTGGCATACTCCATCACTTAATTGCAACGTTGTTTACAATTGTCTGCCATTTCAGCAACGACTTGTTCAACTTCTTTATTCTTCAGGTGCCATATCCGATGCCGAAAGTTAGCGATCGCGGTTTCTGACTCGCCACTCTCCTCGGAAGGAGGTCCATTTCACCAGCCCCCCAAGCCCCAAAGTGCATTTTCAAAAAGTAAATGGGGCAAAAATTTGTGTACAACTTGTGTAATTTGTATACACCGGTCCTAGAATTTGTGTACGTTCCCCGCCCTTCCTCGGAACGATCAAAGTTTGAGGGACTGGAGAAATGCTAGCCCCTCAACTTCAGATAGAGGTCTAGAGATGGGGGCAAAAATTTGTGTACCATTTGTGTACCATTCCCTTCCCCCTCTGTGAACGACACAAGATAGGTAAACTGTTTGTGGTGCTCCCCCCCCCAAGTTGAGATAGAGGTCCGGAAATGGGGACAAAAATGTATGTACAATTTGTGTCATTTGTTTATCGATCTCCCTCAATTTGTGTACCCCGCCAACCCGTCTATGGACCATACAATATGAGTTACATGTTACATGTTAGGTGCTGCCCCCTCCCTCTAAGGTGAGATAGAGGTCTGGAGATGGGGGCAACAATTTGTGTATTTTGTGTATCCAACTCCATCAATGTGTGTACCCTTCCCTTCCCCTCTGTGGACAATACAAGACAGGTAAACTGTTAGGTGCTGCCCCCCTCAAGTTGAGATAGAGGTCTGGAAATGGGGGCGAAATTTGTGTACAATTTGTGTATACCGGTCCTAGAATTTTTGTACGTTCCCCGCCCTTCCTAGGAACGATCAAAGTTGGGGGGCTGGAGAAATGCTAGCCCCCTCCCCCACTTTAGATAGAGGTATGGAAATGGAGGCAAAAATTTGTATACGATTTGTGTATTTGGTGTGCCCACCTCCCTAAATTTGTGTACCCTTCCCTTCCCCTGTGCGGACCACACAAGATAGGTAACCTGTAAGGTGCTGCTCCCCATCCCAAGTTGTGATGGACGTCCGGTGGAGGGTACGGCGCAGGCTTCTTACAAAACGTTTCTCAAAAGGCAAATTCAGTAAAACTGACCCTCATTTGGTAAAATCGGATTATAAGGGGGCAAACTGTTAATAGCGTTCACTTCATTTCCTTTTTCTTCCTTGTTTTTTTATTTTGTGCTAATCGATTCTAACTCGTCAGTAGACAAAATCAGATTTTCGTCTTATTCAGTTAGCAAAATTTACATTTTATGAAGTTTTCTTCCACCGCCCCCTCCCTAAAAAAGGTCTCACCCATACGTCTAAGACATCGGGTGACGATTTTCGTGTAACCTATCATAGTTATAGAACAAATGAACTAGCAGAAGATATTCTCGACACAGTGACGTACACAATAGAACAAAGATGGGACAGTCGCTCTCCCTTTTTCAAGGGGGTAGTCCACATTGTCACGGAGCGTTGAATATTTTTGAGGAACTGCATGAGGGTTCACTTCTAAGCTGATGCTATATGGGTAATAAAGAGAGTAGTTATTTGCGAACATTCAAAGAATGTCTTGCCCCACCTAACGTGCACGCCACTATCTCAACGAAATCAAGTGGTTCAAATAACCTTAGAATTATTAGATCCGAGTTTTCTTCTCCTTTTGTTGTAATTGATCAAAAATTTAAGCCTGTTGCACTCGTCAAAAGAGCATTTATCGGTAACCGAGTACACCAATATGAATACTTCAGCCCATCGGATGTTCGACTCCAAGCTCAGCCATCCAGTTTCCTGAAACAAAAACATCCTTTTGAAAACCGCTCACTATGATTGTTAAATAGGTAGTTCAGCATTTGGCGATATTTGAAATGTTTTACCAGTGGCGTATTTACCATTGGGCTATCATGGGCTCTGCAGCCCAGGGCGGTCACTGTGGACAGAAAACAAGAAAACGAAAGGGAAAATGGGAAAAAGAAAGAAACAATGAGAAGCAAAAGTCTGAAAAAAGGGGCGGCAAAAAAAGAAAGCCCAGGGCGGTGGTTAGCATAAATCCGCCACTGGTGTTTTACTCATTATGAAAAAAATTTTTACGAAATGGAAAATAATTTTGAGGAGTCCATATGGGAGGGGGGTTAAATTTAACATGGGATTTCTCATAAGGACATCTGCAATTTTGCCTTGACGCTCACAGTATACCGAATACAGTCGAAAAAATTGAAATGACCATAAAGAATCATTCTCATTATGTAAGAACGTAACGCCTACTGAAAATTTTGAGAAAAATTTACTTCAATGGTGAATTGCCTCTATTCGATTTGGGTTAAATAGAACATTTTCTTGAACTTTAAACTTTATTTTATTTTATTTACAGCTTGGGTCAACGGCCGACCGACGCCTAATCCGCCCATTTTAGGGAATTTGCCTCCACCACTCTCCTCCATCCAAATCTATTTTGAGCGATCCCCATCCAGCCGGCACCTACACTCGCAACTAGTTCATCACGCTAGCGGGTTGGGGCGTCCCTTTTTCCTTTTACTGTCATACGGGGTCCACACCGACAGCTTGTAATCCCATTTCTGATTATTACCTTCGCGGACTAGGTGCCCTGCATATTTAAATTTCAAGTTTTTAATTTTGTAACCAATATCCCTGATTTCTGTTTCCTGACCTTATCCTTGAAAGTAATTTCCAAGATACTACGTAACCAGGGACGTACCGATAGGGGGCAGGGGAGGCAACTTGCACCCCCTCTGTCTCCCTTGTAGGAATTTTCCACTCAGCAGTTGAGAAAATTTACTGTTTCAATCAGGCAAGTTGGGAAAATCCAACAACTTCAACTCTTTTTTTGTTTTTGCTTTGATATACTTGGGAATTGAGTTAGAAGTCGGGAAAACCCAACAAGTCAAAGGTTTTTCCTTTTTTCTTCTTTTGCATTGGTACTTGGGAAGTTTGAGTTGAGTCAGTTGGAAAAATCCCCGCCAAGGAAAATCCACCAACTTAAATTTTTTTTTATTTTTTTGATTTACCTACTTGGGAATTGAGTTGGAAGTTGGAAGACGCAACAAATCAAAAAATTTTTTCTTTTTTCTTCTTTTGCATTGATACTTGGGAAGTTTGAATTGATTCACTTTAAAAAATCCAACAGGTAAAAAGTTTTTTTTTTTTGGCTCTAATACTTGGGAATTGAGTTAGAAATTGGGAAAAACCAACAAGTCAAAAAGTTTTTGTTCTTTTGCATTGGTACTTGGGAAGTTTGAGTTGAGTCAGTTGAAAAAATCCCCGCCAAGGAAAATCCACCAACTTAATTTCCCCCCCTTTTTTTGATATACTTGGGAATTGAGTTGGAAGCTGGAAAAACGCAACAAATCAAAAAGTTTTTTCTTTTTTCTTCTTTTGCATTGATACTTGGGAAGTTTGAATTGATTCACTTTAAGAAATCCAACAGGTCAAAAGTTTTTTGGTTTTTTTTTGGCTCTAATACTTGGGAATTGGGTTAAAAATTGGGAAAACCCAACAAGTCAAAAGGTTTTTCTTCTTTTCTTTAGCATTGGTACTTGTGAAGTATGACTTGAGTCAATTGGAAAAATCCACCCGGGAAAATCCATTTATTTTTTATTTTTGCTTTGATATACTTGGGAATTGAGTTAGAAGTCGGGAAAACCCAACTAGTCAAAAGGTTTTTCCTATTTTCTTATTTTGCATTGGTACTTGGGAAGTTTGAGTTGAGTCGGTTGGAAAAATCCCCGCCAAGGAAAATCCACCAACTTAATTTTTTTTTCTTTTTTTGATATACTTGGGAATTGAGTTGAAAGTTGGAAAAACCCAACAAGTAAAAAAGTTTTCCCTTTTTTCTTCTTTTGCATTGATACTTGGGAAGTTTGAGTTGAGTCACTTTAAAAAATAAAACAGGTCAAAAGTTTTTTGTATTTTTTTGCTCTAATACTTGGGAATTGAGTTAGAAATTGGGAAAACCCAACAAGTCAAAAGGTTTTTCTTCTTTTCTTTTGCATTGGTACTTGGGAAGTTTGAGTTGAGTTAATTGGAAAAACCCACCAGGGAAAATCCATTTAATTTTTTTTTTTTTGCTTTGATATACTTGGAAATTGAGTTAGAAGTTGGGAAACCCCAACAAGTCAAAAAGTTTTTCTTCTGTTGCATTGGTACTTGGGAAGTTTGAATTGAGTCAGTTTAAAAAATCCAACAGATCAAACTTTTTTATTTTGGCCTTAATACTGGGAAATTCTGTGTTGCAGGAAAAACTCTTCGGTACGTCTCTGTACGTAACATCAAAAATTGTGTCTTTCTAAGTCTATTCAGGTTTTTTCTTGGTTAAATACCAAGTTTGGGAACCATAGAAGTAGGTAACTAAGTACCGGAATTATATAGCTTTGGAATTGAAATTTTCATTTCACTTTTGAAGATGTGCTTTTGAGCCCAGAAGGCCTTCCACCCATTAGCTATGCGTTTACCAATTTCACCAGCCATTCTATTTTTAATTGATATCGTTTGGCCCAGATATGTATATTTTGGGGCTTTTTCGATTACAAAGTTGTCGGTCTAGATCCCTTTGACTCTGTCACCTAACGACATAATTTTGAGTTTTGAGGTGTTCATCGCTAGGCCTATTCTCGTAAATTTTTTACGGAGATCCGTGATCATCTCGAGTTCTTCTAGATTTTTTCTTAACAGTGCGAGATGTCGTCGGTGAATTTCAAGCTATTTAGGTACTTGGCATCTACTTTGAGACCTTTCGTTTCCCGCTTGAGGTTTCGGCAGGTCTGCTCCAGAATACTGTTGAAAATATTCGCAGGAAGGGGGTCGCCTTGTTTAACGCCTCTTTGGATTTTCAATTCCCCGCCTTTTAAACTTAACGAACCAAGAAAGAGAAAAAAAAACGAGTGAATGTATGAAAACGATTGATTACTTGGATTTCACAAAGAATAAATCCATTTACGCAATTTTTCGGTTCAAGTCCCATTCTGTCAAGTATATCGAAAACAAGCTTTTAGGAGTCTGAAATCATTTTCGACGTTATTTTGACTTCAATTCTTACCAATAAGGGTGCATCGGTGGTAGGGACGTGAAGCTTCGAAGTTTCAACATACGTATTACAGCTTCAGGTATACATCGATAATAGAGTGTTTTGAAGGGATTCCTCTTCAAACACCCACCACTGAGGGTCCACGAGGTCGGAGGCGAGAAATAACTTCAAAAATGAATTCTGCGACAACAGAGAACTTATTATCGATATACTTGACGATGTATGTTAAATAATTTTGAAGCTTTCACGCTCCTGCTATCTGTGAACCTTTATTGGTAGGGGCTACAGTCAGAGTAATCTTGAAGACGAACTCAGCGCTTCCTAAATCCCTATCCTTGATCTACTTGATGGAATTATCCATAATGTTTTGGTTTGTTTTAGTTCTGCCCCTTCAGAGCCTTTAAAATGAAAGCAGCGATCAAAAATTGCATCAATGGATTCAGAGACGAAAATAAAAGGGACGCGTGGGACAGTCTACCAACAAGCCTCTGCTGGAGTAGGAAAATTTCATTAAATGGATCAAAAGTTGAGAAAATCCAACAAGTCGAAAGGATTTTTTTTTTCTTTTAGCCAATATAAACAAATTTTGATACTTGGGAATTTTGAGTTGAGTCAGTTGGGAATTTCACAGTTTTTGCCCCTTCAGAAAATACTCTTTGCTACGTCCCTGAATGGATCTAGCGTTTCTGAAATCCAAGTAGAATAATAACCATTCCGATCATTCAAAATTTCATGATCGATTTAAATCGAAAATCAATCATTCCAAAAATCGAATTCATCAAAAAATTGGGATCAATATTTTTTCGATTGGTCGATCAATTATCGGTCACGGATTTTTCGATCATTTGGTCGCCGATCCTTTGATTAAGTAATTTACTAAAAACAGGAAAACGGATTAAAATAATAATCAAAAATTCATGATCGGATTGAAAAAGCGATTTTAAACTGCCGATTAATCGAAAATGATCGATCAAAGATCGAAAATCGATCATGAGGTATTTGAAAGATTGATCAAAAATCAGAAATGATCGAAAAGTGATGATTGGATCGAAAAGTTGATTTTTAAATGCCGAATAATCGAAAATGTTCGATTTTTGATCGGAATAGTTATGGATAATTGAAGGGTAAAGAATCAAAACTCACATTTGCCATTTTACTTCAAGGGCGCAAATAGGCAAAATACTGTACATGGGTGCAGGAATATCTTTACTGCGCCTGTGAATGTGTGATATGTATAACATAATCCACGTTCATAGGCGCAAATGTGAGTTTTGATTCATTACCCTTCAATTGTTCTCATGCTTTTATTCGGTTCTGTTATATCTGTTCGAAATTCAAGAAATGTACTTCTTACCCCGGCTACTGACCTTCGAATTAACTTTTTCTCGAAATTCTCTGTAAGTACTCCATCCTTACATTAATAAGAACGATTTTTTGTACGCAATTTTTTCGACCGAACTCCATGTTTTGGAAGTTTTAAAGCAAACTTGCAAACTTTCCTAATGATAAATGCTATGTTAAACTTGACCCCCAGACGGAACCCGTCAAAATAATTTGGTTTCAAAAAACTTTCGGCTGGTTGATTTGTAGACGAGAAATAATAAGTTCAACCACTGTAAGTAAATCAATTCAAAAATCAGGGCATTTTGGAGCTCTTCTTGTCGAGTACATCTTTTTTTCTTCAGAAAATGAAGCTGAGGCTGACACGTACGTGAGTTTGTCCAGCGGTGTCCAAAATCTCAAAATTGACCATATCGTTACCGATGATTGTATGGAACGTGTAGACCTTCTCCAAAGTCGGGTCATATTCTCCGATGAAACGTTTCGTTATGAAGCGGACCACAAGGGCTGTTAAAAAGAAAATTAATAAGCAAACATTAAATAGAGCGAGTACGATTAAGTTAATCAAGAAGATTTTTTGTTCGACGCGTCGACACACATAACAAAATGTTAGAGCCTAGTTTAAAAAAAAAAAATTATTTAAAAAAAATTAAAAAATAGAAAATAGGGCAAGGATTTTTATGCGCTCATAATATGGCAATATATGTGAGGACGCATACGAAAAGGGACCAGTTGACCAAAAGTAAAATGTTACAGGACAAGTGTTTAAAATTGAGAGTATTTTTTTGTAATTACCGTTCTGTTACTTACCAACATTTCAACCGTAAAGGTCCTACATACTCCCCTAATCTCTCTGGTCCGTTCTTTTCGGAAAAATTCCCAAGGTTTTCCAAATAATTTAAATGTTTGATGATCTCCGAAGAATTTCATGAAAAAACTTTGGGACGATTCTCCAATGATTTTCAATGAACTTCTTCGGAATTTTTGGAAGAAAATTCCGATACTTTCCGAAGAGTCTTTTCGGAAATCTTGAGAAAATATTTCCAATATTTTCCAGAGAATTTAATAGTTCAATGATCTCCGGAGAATTTCATCGAAAACCTGTAGGTGAAATCTCCGATGGTTTTTAAGGAACTACATCGGAAATTTAATGAAAAAAATTCCAATAATTTCCGAAGAATCCTATCGGAAATCTTTAGAAAAAACTACCAATGTTTTCCAAAGAATCTCAACAAATTACTTTCAGAAAATCTTCTGGTAAATTTTGAAAAATTTTATAGGAAATATTCGGGGGAAAACTCCGAGGGTTTTGAAGAATTTTATGAAAAATCATCGCAAAACATGTTCGGTGATCTCCGAAGAATTTCATCGAAAATCTTCGGATCCGAGTCCCTTAAACGGTTAGAGTAGACAGGCATTCATGCAGCAGGATAAGTTGCCTAGATTATAAGATCAGAGAGGTTTCCAGCGTGAAATGCGAGACTCCCCTTCATCAGGTACGTAGGTAACTCATTCTGACAATGGGTAAATGTATTTGTCTGCTCTTGCATTTAAGAGGGTAATAAGAAAATACGTATATGTCGGATATCATAGTGCTTTCACCATTGACAAGATGTCTATCGTCGTGGACAAAAGTCGTCCTCCCCTCCTAAATTTTCATGCTCCTGCTCTCTAAATTTGTTGAATATTCTGTACTACATATTTTAATCGTATATTTCAGAGACAACGTAAGTTCAAAAAGCTAAACTTTTAAGGTACAAAATAAAACAGTTTACAACCTTCTAACATGATCTCTGCGGACAAAATTGCATGGCAAACGATGCATCAGTAATGAGTAGACATTGTCACACAAATTTCCGCAAATTTCGGCAATATCTGTCGTTGTGGGCGGTTGCTAATAGTTTAAAGTAGGAGAGAAAATTCAACGAGTTTAAAGAGGAGGAGCATAAAAATTTAGGGAGGGAACGGCTTTTGTCCACGACGACAGACATTCTGTCCATGGCGAAAGCACTGATATTCATGACGATGGACAAAACAGCATTAAGAATTTCCTTTTCCAGGGAATTTTTTTAAACTGTGCTATTACTTGCGCCAATAACTACAATCTGGCACCTGATGCTGTTCGGAGCAAAACTGTACCAATATTGCCATTTGTTGTGCTCCCTCCGGGGAATGTGAAGTCGCTGACAATAAATTGAACTTCTTAATATATACTTTCAATCTTCCTGAATAACTATTCTATGTTATTGGAAAAAAATGTCACCATTTTTTTTTAAATTAAATATAACAGGTATTGAGGGGTAATTCTCCGAAAAATGGACAATTCATGTAAATAGGCTGTAACTCTGCCACTTATTATCAGAATGCTATGCGCAATATATCAAAATTGAGGAAATGAACTCTTCTGATGGAGACAGTGGTAAAAGCTCTCCCTAGTTCAGCAGAACATCATTAGAAAATCGAAAATGCACCTGAAATGTCCATCAGCGTGGGTGTCAACCTGGCCTAGTTCCGTTTTTTTTTTGCTTGCTGGAAGGGTTTAATACATCATTTTCAGGAACTACTGTTTCCCATTGTTGAAGAGGTAAGTTGAGGCAACACGGTATAGGTCTTACAGTATTTTTCTAACCAAGTTAAGTAACCTTTAGAATACCGCAAAGTTGTGTCTAGGAAGAGATATGTCCTTCAACGTGGATAATTTTCAAACCTCTCTGTAGGGTTCCACTATAAGCATAAACTTCTCTCAAATGCTCATATAACTTCCTCATAACTTCCTCTAGAAAGCTGTGTAAGAACTTCTGTGAAATAATGATAATTTGTATGCTAAAATACTCATTTATAGCTGAGATCCTGGTTTCTAAAAAAAAAGTGTCCTTCATCGTGGACATCAACAGCCATATTGAATTTATAGCTCCGAATTTGTAAAAACGTAATAATATAACTAATGTTGGCCACATTACATTCAGCAACATGTATCAAATATTTTCCGCATATTTACCCAATGGGAAAAGGGAAAAGGCGATTTTGTCCTTAAACGTGGACATAAAATATTATTCAACGTGGCTACTCACGTTTGTATCCACGCTGAAGGACGTGAATCTTTCGACACTTAGAAGCAGTCTGTAGAAACAGCCTTTAAATCTTCTTTGTGCAGAGACTACTTTCCTAGATGAATTTTTGGTACTTCATAAAACCGTGATCCGTGAGATTGTAACCCACGGTGCCGCTGTGTGACCGTACAGCCTCATCTTATCACACTATGTAAACTTGAAAAATTTGTCTTTCAACGTGGACAACAATTTTTTTTTACAACCCTCCAAAATCAAATTTAAGCCCGGCCGGTACCGGAATATGATTTCTCAACACCCCTAGTATCGATTTTAACGAAAAAAATTTGAAAAGTGAACCTCATTTTTTTTTGGTTTTTGTGCACGTTGAATTGTCCATTTTTCGGAGAATCACCCTGAGACAAGATGATAACATCCACGACGATGGACACCTCCGTATGCTTTTTCTGCCTTATAAATTTCTCAGCAGAACAAGTGGCAATATTGGTACAGTTTTGATCTCTGAATAGAATCAGGTGCCAGATTATAGTCATTGGCGCATGTAATAGCAGTTTTGAAAAACTCCCTGGAAAAGGAAATTCTTGAAGCTGACATGATGCCTTTGCATCATTCAGAGACTGACCACGACAACGGACTGGAAACCTTGGTAACAGAACCTCACGCCATCCCTCACTGACAGTAAACTGAACTTCTTAACATATACTTCCAATATTTCTGAATAATAATACTACTTTATTGGGAAAAAATAATGTGAAACAAAGGTATTGAGACAATATGGTAACATCCACGACGATGGACACCTCCGTATGCTAGATGGGAATTGTCCTGTCTGGAAATTTGTTACGGATGTTATTGTGTAACCCAAAATAACCTCCCCAGCAAACAAATCTAAAATTAGGGTTCAATATTTGCTCGTAACAAAGAACTGTCAGTTCCTGGAAACTGACCCAGAAGTTCGAATACAAAAAAATATACGAAGGTTTAAAAATTCTTATCTTGATAATGAAATATCCTGTATACTCGCCCAAAATTGTAAAAACGTTTTTAATAAAAAGTAAATCTTCGTACCGGTTTTGCCAACTCCAGTTTGTCCTAATACCATCACTTTCAAAGGTTTATGTTTGGAATACAGGCCAAATTTACAAATCGAGGAAATCGGAGATAGACCGGACGTCATAGTATCTGTGAACAAATTAAGTCCATTAAGTAATAACATCCTGAATTATTGAATAATTTTCATCTGTTCGCACGAAGATGCAGTTTGAAACGAAAACTAAACAAAACGAAGCAAAATTGATCGAGGTACTGCAATAATTAAATTAAAAAATCAGGTAAAAATAGAACCAGTGTACAAAGTTAAGTATTTCGATGCAACAAAATAACGACTCGATTGAGGATGTATACATATGTAACCGGTTTCACGTTAAGCAAATACATTTAAAAATAACGAAGATGTAAGACAATTTTAATGACATAACAAAATACTGGTGCAAAAGGTTATTTATGAGAAAAACATGGTTAGTCATACATTACATACTTTGATTTTTTTTTTTTTTTTCAGTCGATTAAAACGTTTGGGTCGGAATGAATCATCGCTACAAAGTCGTTTTTTCCTTCTTTAAGATTTTTATTTTCAATCCACAGTTGAGAAATAACTCTTAGGTACCTCCAATAAGACTATATGCATTGGTGTTGGAGCCAGGGCAGCTGTCCCCACTTGTGAAGGTACAGGTGCATAGTACGTTTTCCCACCCTCTCCCCGAATAAAAAAAAAATACTATAAGAACGAAAGTTAATTTACACGAAATAGTACGACAGGGTAAGGTAAGGCCAAAAACACGTTTTCCTTTTAATTGGGAAGTGAGAAATTGCTTATTTTCTTCTAAAAATACTTCAGTTACCATCCCAATGCGCAAAATCCTGCCAGATAGCCGAGTCTCCTATGGTATGATAAAGCTGACTCTTTTCTTATCAGAATCGAACGTAAATCATCCTTTCACAAAAACTGATTCCTGAATATTAAGACTGAAAACTGAGTAGTCATCCATAAGAATATATCATACACAGCGTTCAATAAGAATATAAGTATTGGAAGAGGTAATGAAATCTCACTGTCATATAGCTGGTCACATTTGTTGAAAAAAGTCTAAAGTTTCAACACTTTTTGTGTGTACACAAAATCAAAATTACTTCACATAATCGTGAGTTTCTGAAAAACACCTAAGTTGAGTTTCAAAATGTTCTCAGGATTTCTTTTCCTCATTCCAATTTATGTTAGCAATAATTCCTGTAATAACTCGTTCTGGCCTTCTCTGAGTGCTCCCTTTATCCATACTCTTCGCACTTATCTGGGACGCTCTTGCCGTCATCCACTCCTGCGCTTGGTTCTTTGCATCACCCATCACCGGCGTTGCTCTTTCCATTGTCCATTGCCCGCATCGCTCTTTCTGTTGTTCGTCATCGGCCCGCGTCGCTCACCTCGTCGTTCATTTTCCATTGTCCGCGTCGCTCTCCCCGTTATTCGTCATCAACCACCTGCGTCGCTCTCCCCGTTGTTTGTTTTCCATTGTCCGCGTCGCTCTCCCGTTGTTCGTCATCCACGGCCTGCGTCGCTCTCCACGTTGTTCGTTTTCCATTGTCCGCGTCGCTCTCCCTGTCGTTTGTCATCCACCGCATGCGTCGCTCTCCCCCGCTCTCCCCGTCATTCATCATCCATCACTCGCGTCGCTCTTTCCATTGTTTGTTGTCTGTTGCTCTTTCCATTGCCCGCCCGCGTCGCTTTTTCCACTGACTATCACCCGCATTGCTCTTTCTGTCGTCTGTTGCCCACACCATTCTTTCTGTCATCTGTGCTGTGTCAACTTCTATCAGCCCATTCTGAAGATTCAAGTTTTTTTTTTTTTTCTTAGTGACACTCCAAATATTCAGATACAAGATTTGCATACAGATATGAATACACTTTTGATATAAAATTATTTCATGGGTAATATGGGGAGGAGAATGCTAGAAAGTAAAATTGAGACTGATGTCAAAAAGGATGAATTCAAAAAATGCTATTATAATATAATTTTGCCAATACATAATTGATTTTTTCGAGATTGTACTTGGTTTATAAAGTTTCAAGGTCATTATATTTGATTCTGAGGTTAGTTTTAACATACAAGCTTCCAAGTGAGTTGAGATCAAATATTTTTCTTTTCTTCAAAATCCATTCAGTGGTTATTAGGTAAATGAACTTGAGTATGCAAGTGATTTGGGATCAAGTGACTGAATTTCCGAAAAATTACCATCGCCTGGCCTCAGTCCTCACAGGTGGCACTTATATCAACCCCAAAATTGGAATCTCATTACAAGTCTCACTTTCTTGGAATCTTAATGCAAGTCTCAATTTTTCTTACCTCTCTCTCTCCTTCCTTCCCTCCCTTTTCCTATTTCGAAGCTACCCGCTAAAAATAGTTTTGGATAGGGTTGTATAAATTTCCGCTAAATTGGTATGTTTTCAAGATCGCATCAGTTAGTTTTTATACATGAGCCTCCCCACCCCCGTGAAGCAGCAAGAAGGTTGATACTAAATATTTATTTTCGAGATCGTGTTCCAAGGATTGATTTCAAAACCCGATATGAGTGCCTTTAAAGAGAATCAAATATTTGAATTCAACTTACAAATATGTACCAAAAAACTGCTTTTGGCTTGACCTCCCTTAGGTGGCAATTATTTTTGATTCATACCAATGCTCCCTTGCAGGTGATAGAATTAATTTTTTCATTGCCTTCCGCATATTTTTCGAACTTTGATACTGCAAAATTACATTTGCAGCTTTTGGTTGGCCTTTAATACGTGGAAACGCTGCTTCGGTGTAAACATGGAAAACAGCTGTTTGTGGATTTTCTCCCTAGAAATTTGAATCGGTCGAATTTCCCAAGTGGTTAACTGTATGTATTGTGTAATTTCGATTTTCAAGGGCTTGGCAGATTTGCATCACGTTCCACTTGCTCGGTTCTCATCATAAAATTCATTAATATCAATTTTAATTCATTAATTTTTTTTTTTTTTTTTACAGTTTTTGGTTGAACGATCGAGTATTTGAAGATCCACGAAGACCTCGCCGTTGATTCGTAGAAGCCCTTCTTCGGTATGAACACCGAACACTAAGTTTTGGATTTTTTCCGTGGAGTTCTAAATCTTCCGAAAATTTGCCGTCATCGTCACCTGAATAATGATGTGTTGTAATAATTTCAACTTTCATGGATTCGATTGGTCGATCTACATGGCTAAAGTTCAATTATATTTTTGTTTGTTCCATTTTTGTTGTTATTGGAATTTGGGCTTTTTTCCATTTTTGTAGTCTTTTATAATGAACTCGAGGGGGAACTTTCCGCGCAGCTTCCTCATTTTTATCAGTTGCTCGGCAAATATTCTTTTTCTTTTTTTTTCGCTTTTCCCCGTTCCCTTTGTACACTAGCATCCTCAAATGAGTAATGTAAGAGTACAGTGATTCTTCCCGCGTCACTCTAGATAAGGGTTTGGTTGTTTTATGTTACCTTAGACAACTTCTATTAAAAACTTTTAGTATCATTTTTCTGTGCGTTCCCTTGTTCAGTTATTGAGGTAGAAATGAGAATTTGATTCTTTTTTTACATTCAGCGACCCCAAAAATTACTATTCTGATTCCTCGTTCAATTTTTGAGCAAAGTCAAACTGGTTCATTTAAAAGTATTCACAATTTGGTTTTCACAGCCCAAACCGGAATCTGATCAAAACTTGGAATCAATTTTCGAGACCAAGAAAAACCGTATTCGATACCTGATTCACTTCTCTTGGCAAAGTCAAATTTAACTCCTTGAAGGGAAAAAAGTCGGATTTGGGAATCAGTCGAGATCAAATCGAAAATCTGATCAAATATTCGAACTCTAAAATATTCCGATACTTTGTTCAAGTTTCTAAGTTGGGCTAATCTTACCCATTTAACGGGATAAAATTTGAATTTTGGAGCACAAATTGGAGTAGCATTAAGAAGCTGTTTCAATTTTTTTCTGCGATCCAGGAAACCACTACGTCGACACTTTCTCCAGTTTTTTCAGTAACGTAAAATCGGCTCATTCTAAGGGGTTGTGTTTAAATTTTAGGCTCCGAATTCGAATTAGATATCTTTTCAATTTTTCTACAAAGTTAAGCCGGTCCCCTTAGATGACGGAAAATTCGAATTGAGGCTCAAATCTGGGTCAGATCGAAAATCTGATTGCAGTTAGAGACCCGTTGAGTGTGAGTACGAGTGGGAAGGGGTACTTGGTAGGGGCAGATTCAGCCTCCCGGCTGCACGAAGCTCTCTGAAGGATTCTTTTATATTTGGTTTTGTTTGCGTAAGATTCCAAGCAGTAGCGTAACTACTCATTCCTTGTCGGGGGAGGAGGAGGCGGATTGAAACCATAGAATAAAAAGTAGGGACATTTTTTCACCGAGTTAAAAAAAAATAAACTGGTTAAAGAAAAAAAATCGTTCCGATAAGCAATGAAAAATTCGAATAGTCGATTTTGAGATCATTTATATTTTCCGAAAAAAATTTTGTCTACTTTTAAAGGGTTCTGGGGGTGGGGTTGTCCCCCCCCCCCGTATTTACGCCACTGATTCCAAGGATTTTTTTCTTTTAACTTTGCTCAAACTATAAATAAAGACTAATGCAATGGGCAGGGATAGGATATTTTTTGTATTCTCCAGATGTACATCAATTGATTATTAGGAGTGAGAATGACGAATTTGACGTTCAACATTTTTTTGATTTTTCATCAATGAAATGTTTTTAAAAATCTAATCAGACCAGAAAGAAACCTGATGCATAATATCAAGTAACGTGTCAGTTTCAATAATTGGCGGTACGTATCCCCCCCCCCCAAAAAAAAAAAAAAAAAAAATTCAAAGAACTTCATAAATGTCCTAATTTTTATCTACATGTAGTGTCAGTTAAGTGTGGTATAGGGTTACTGTATTTTCGATTTTCAATGAGTCCACCCGTCAATATGTAGCCGGGGTTGCGTCTGCTGAAAGTGCGACCACTTATTAGGAAAATCCGATTAGATCGTCAGTCTGTCTTTGCCTAGATACTTCTATGAGATGAGATGGGGAATAAAGCTATTGAAATGTTCGATCCTAGTGTGTTCAACATGCCCAAATTTGATTCAACATTCATCGAAATATTAACCATCCACCGAGATATTTCTTGAACACAGTTATTTAAGAACAAACCTTATCAAAAAAGATGACTGTGCGTTTACCATGCGCGGACTGCAGTCATGCAGCTCTATCACTCTATGAACAACATGAACGCACTCTGCAATCAATTCAATGAAACAATGGTTGGAAGAAAAAGAAGAGAGAAAAAATGGAATTAGAGAAAAAAACTTTTTTTTTTTGCACTAGCTGCACTGAGGGATGTACCATATAATTTGGGGAGTTACCGAAGGTGTAGCATGTGAAGGCGGGTGAGGAAAAGGAACCTAGACTGGACACGAGGAGCCTGAGGACATGCTAAAGAGGTCGGGTAGTGAGGTAGGGAGTTTTAGTTGGTTATGAAGAGGATCGCAAGCCGGTCCGGAGAGGAGTATGGTCCACCTGATGTGACTTGTTCTCAAGCGAGTAAGGATAGATTCAATTTTGCGAAGGAAGATAAATTAGGGAGCCTCAATCCTCTTTCATTTCGTTCTCCTAAACAATGCTTCTACTTCTTCACTATAACTTCCTGTTGGCATATACACTTGGACTATCACTAAAGATACTGATTTAGCTAAACTTTTCACCATTAATATTCTTTCACTATGTTGGGTATAATTCTTCGTTCATCATAACACACCGGCTTGCCCTTTCTTCGCTGCTGTATTAATTCTATACGCCCTGGTCTAAGAATAACTTTCTATTAACTATCTCACTTCACAAATTCCGATTATATTTAATTTCATTCTTTCCCCCTCTTTCTTTAGATTTTGTAATTTGCCTACCTCATTCGGTGCCCTTATATTCCGTGTCTCTATTTTCAGTGTCGATAGTTTCTCACTAGTAGTTCTAGCTCGGATATCCGAATGGGAAACTTTTTACTTCTGAAATTATCATTTAGTTTGTGAGTTGCCAGCATAATTGTAGTGCTGGTGGTGAGATGCATCTCCAGGGAAGAATACTAATGGAGTTTCCTGTCGGAGTTTGCCTTGTATGTTCTTTTAATGCCAAGATAGCATACTAGAGGAGGCAGTTAGGGGTATACAACGGAAAAATGAAGCGCAAAAAACGATATTTTCAAATTTTCACGTGTGGTACAATTCTTACAATATACGGCGCACTGTCCCTGTCACACATGCACTTACCCATCTATGATCTCCAGTCAAACTCGTAGCTTCCTGTATCACCTTCAAATCTTCCTTCTTCCTTCAATCGTACTAATATCTGTGAATTTCTGCGCTCGTTTTTTTCAGCACCGTATTCCAAAGATACAAAGCTTTCAATATTATACTTGATCCAATTGATACGGCTGACCGAGTAAGATTTATTAGAGCCTTGAAAGAACTCAACGTCATTTGGCACCGCATGTGCGCGGATTGGATTCATTTTTGTCGCAAAAAATTTACGAAAAATGTGCCACCCGCTGTACTTTTTGCACGCTGCTCAAATTTATCGCGCATTCCATTAGTGTACACCATTGTTCTTAAATTGCCCGGCTCTTTTCCGCACACTTCTACCTCGTATCTGACCCGGTATATGTGGGTAATTTAAATGAAAAATGTGCACAATAAACCGAATATTTTTCAAGCCGCGAGTCCTGCCCTCCTCCCAATTCACAGTGCGTGAGATTCACTTCGGTATTCTGTACGGACGTGTGATACAGGTATTCGTATTCGTACGACAAATATCGCCGCGACGTACTAATGCGAAATGGTTCGAAATTCCATTTTCGAATCCCTTAAGTAATAATGAGTTTGGTTCCGATCAAAATCATTCGTGTTCTCTTCCTCATTTGAACAGCTCTCTACGTGGAATGTACGTAATACATACTTACATGTAAATTATAAACTGTATTCAGCTACAAGCGTCAAATTCGGCATCCAGGGCTACGTCAGTCCCCCTGAAACAGAAATAATTTTCGTTAATATGATGAAGAATATGAGAACCAATCTGGAGTCACAGAGGAGGTAGAAGTTTTCAGTGAAATGTTATACAGTTATAGAGATGCCACTCGATACGATAAGTTTACCAGCAATCTTATTTAGAAGGGGCTTTTAAAAAGTAAGGTAACCAGGGCTCAAACTGAGCGTTCAAAAAGTAAGGTAACAAGGCTCAAACTGAGCGTTTAAAAAGTAAGGTAACAGCGTTTGTTGCGTCAGAAACAGCGGACGGATTACCAATGCGCAATCAGTTACCCTCTAGTTAACCACGGAAAAGTTACCCATTTGCAACCCTCGGTTACCCTCAGATTACCCAGAAACCCATTAGTTCCCCTCGGTTCCCCTTTAGTTACCCGGGTAACTAACAGGATTTTGCGCACCCTGATACGCAGTCAGTTACCCTCAGATTACCCAGAAACCCGTCAGTTACCCTTGGTTTCCCTTTAGTTACCCGGTTTGGCGGGATTTTGCACATCGGGTTGTCTATCTGGCAACATAGCACAATTCTACGTTCTTTTTACGTTAGGACAACGCACTTTCCCTCTATTTTAGTATTCGTGTAGATGGTTTCCTGTGCTGCAAACAAAATGACACACGTATTCTGGGATTCTCGTGGAATTCTTTTAATTATGGTTAATTTTCTTCCATATGGTACAACGGTAAACTCAGACCGACTAGGTGTTTGCTTTCTGCAAGACAACGCACGACTGCACATCTCTTGTCACTACTGCTTCGTTGAAGTCGTTCAAGTGTGCTTTTTTGCCACACCCAGCCCACTCTCCGACATGGCTTCCTCCAATTTTCATGTATTTCCGTATTTAAACAGGCACCTGGATGGAACTCATTTTAAAAACGACGATGAGCTGCAACAACATTGCTAAATTGGTTTGATTTGTTGGACGGCGAATTCTATAGGACAAGCATCTATAAGCTAGTAAACTGATAGGATAAATACCTCAATTGGAAAGATAACTGTGTTGGAAGTAGCTCAAGGTTGTATCTTTTCAAATGTTGTAAAATAAATTTTCAACGATTTATAGTTATCTTGTAATAGCTTTTGTTACCTTACTTTTTGAACGCCTCTCGTATACAAAATTAACGACGATTTTCGGCAGAAATTGTTGTAAGAACATTCAACATACCAACCAAGGTCATATAGATACCCAAGGTAGACGACTCTCCATTTAACTAATGTTAAACATCGTATGTTATGATAATTTATCCCGATAGGAGCGCTGGCAATGTTCTACTGCCGTGAAATCAATGCAATCATTGGGAGCCCTAACAAGGTTTTGCGATATCTCGATAACAGTTAAGTTTTATGAAAAAGTGAAAAGAACCAAATTTATTTTACCTGCCATTTTCTATCAGGTAAGATCAGTTTCAAACTTTTACCCACAAAAATTTCGAACTTACTTGCATTTGATGGGAAATTCCAAGGTGAACAAATTTAGCTCTTTCCAATTTTTCATCAAAATCGATAGTTTTCGAGCTAATCCGCAAAAACGTAAAAACGTCCATATAAGCGCAATGCAAACAAGGAGTTCAGCGATAGCAGCGCGCTGGCATGACGGCAAAATGCGGAAACGCGCCAGTCGTCTAACTTGGTGTATCTATGTACTATATGACTTTGATACCAACAATCAACATCTCTAACAAAGGCCGGCTTTCTTCAGCATGTAGCGAACGAGTTTTACTGCCTCCAGCAGATAAGGCATAACGACATATTAAACTATTATGTCTTATTATTTCTTTATTACAAGGACGAGATAAGGGGTCCCGGGGTCTGGATCCTCTTTCAGCAGAAAATCGTTTTTTTCAGGAGCTATGCGAGGCAAATCATGGAGGAGAATGTAAAGGGTCAGGCAGGATAGAGAAAATAAAATTTAAGTCTCCTTTCTTATAACGAAGTTACTACGTACTTGCTTTATTATGTTTTATTATATCTTTATCGTGTCTTACTATGTCTTCACGTCCTTCTCCCCCTCTTTTACCCACTCAGGAAAAAATTCCAGCTGACAAAAATTCAGTTACTATGTCTTGTTAAACTTGATTATGTTTTTACTAAATCTCATTATAACATTATGATGTCCATTTATGTCTCTAAGCAGTCATAAGATATGATATTTGGAATGTACTCGTATAAATATTGCTGAAGCTACGTTCCCCTCCCCTACTGATAAGACATACAGACCAGCATGAAACTCAAGACACTAATCTCTCATCTATATATTACTCCTGATCTCTACATGGAGACAGGCCTAAAGATAGAGATGTGACTTGAGGCGCACTCGACAGGTTGCCTACTTAATTGATATAGTTAGGGCAGATCAATTACCCCGGAATCTGAGATTGTAGCTTTTGTCGTTCTATGGAGCATTCCAGATTGATGTCACCAAACTACCTCAACCCACTCCATTGATGACTGTAGTTCCCGTTTTTTAAAATAATTTCCAAATCTGGTCTGTCTGGCAATGGCATATCCACAGTGGCATGATGACGTCATGTAATCTGGATTGCTTAGCTGTGATATCATCATCAATTTTCTAATCCTAATTTTGCCGAATAGTGATATTACTTTACAGAACATAAACATAAATACATGTTTCAGTGGTTCAGTGGCGCGTAACCCATTTGCAACCTCAGTTATCCTCAGATTACCCAGAAACCCGTCAGTTACCCTTGGTTCCCATTTAGTTACTTTGGTAATTTAGTTACCTTCTAATTAATTTGCAACCCTCAGTTACTCTCAGATTACCCAGAAACCCGTCAGTTACCCTTGTTTCCCCTTTAGTTACCTGGGTAATTAGCGGGATTTTGCACATCGGGTATTTCTCCAAATGTTTTGTTATGTCTTATTATGTATTTATTATGTCTTATATTCTTTCTTATTTTGTCTGATTATGCCTTTGTTAAGTTATATTACGTTTTTATTACACTTGTATTATGTTTGTATTTTACCTCCCCCCCCCCCCCCATGAAGTTGCCCACTCTAGGTCGGCTACTTGTGTTTATGAATCCGATTTTATTTCAGTAATTTCCGTAATTTATAACAATTCAGAGAATGTGTATCATTGTACAAAACTGTCAAGTTTGAAGTGGTCAGGGTTGACTCCAGGCCGTATAGCTCCCATCTACGCAGCTTTTACTGATTAAAAAGGTAAATTACTGCAAAAACAATTTATTTATTTTAATAGCACAAAATTGACGTTTCGACACTCGCTGTCATCATCAGGTTGATTTTATGCTAATAAAATAATTAAATTGTTTTTGGAGTAATTTGCCTTTTTAATCAGCATAGAATTAATCTCTTTTGCTTTATATGTAGCTTTTGTTCCTTAAAAGTGACCTACACCGATTACAGTCTGCTTTTTTTCTACCTGATGACTTTATGGAAAGCTAGTATTTTTCCAGAATTATTTCTAATGTACGTGAGTCTTTTACTAGCGATTTGATTCCGGTTTCTAAGCTTCAAAACTAATAGCCACCTTACGTGTCTTTATTATGTCTTATTAATACTTTATACCTTCGATTTGCTTTATAGTTGACAGCATAATAACATGACAGCATCATATGACAAATATCTAATCTTCCCCTCCTTCTCTGATATGAAGCATAGACCTTCTGCGTCTTTCTGTATTTTCTGTCACTCAAAAGCGAAGGAAAAAAAATCCTTGAAGTAAAGTGATAAAGACGTAAGGCATGACAACATATAACGTGTACTCAAACATGAAAGCATGAGATCATTCATTATCATTAAACTTCCAGAGTAGTTGTATTTTTGGATTATAAATTTCCAAATTGAAATAGATAAGGAAAAAAAAAGAAATTTGCATTGTACAGAAGCCGAAATTACAGAGAAGGATAAGAATAAGACCAATGAAATGATCGAAACGTAAATCAAAAATCACAAACATCTAATTAAAGAGGAGTGGCTGGACATACAGCTTGTATTTCAGTAGTTTGAAGTATTGTGCTTGTGAAAACTGATTCTTTCTATTCTCATCAAACCGAAGACACCGAAGACTAAATGACAAAAAAAAAAAAAAAAAATGATAGGAAAACATAACGTAAAAAAAAAAAAAAAAAAAAAAGAACGAGCTAACAAAAGGACGGAAATAGTGCAACATACTGACAGAATTAGCTAAGATCAAAGAATGAAACATTACAAAAGAAAGACAGAATGATGGTTAAAGAAGAGGAAAAACTAATGAAGAAAAAAAGAACAGAAAAAGCAGTAGAGAAAATAGAGAACCTGGTAGAAAGTAACATACAGGGAAAACATAAAAAGGACACAAAAATGGGGAAAACAGAAAATAAGCGGAATAAAAAATTACAGGAAAAAAACCAAGCTGAAGATTCCCACGAGATGCTGACTAAGGTATCATGGAACTTGAATAGGTCTTTGAAGTCACACAAATTATCGGAATAAACACAAACCAATTCTGAATGACTTACAGTCGAAATAATTCCGAACACAAGTCTTAATTTAGTAAAGGAACAGATAGAAAGAAAGAGACAAATAATCTGAAAACAAGACAAAACCCAGGAAAAAAACTAAAAATAAAAAAAATAACATAAGGAAAATGAAAAATATTGAATAAAAGGGAAGATAAATTATTTGTATAAAATAAAGGAAGACTAAAGTGGCCAAGCGCTAACGCGCCCGTTTCGCAATCAGTGCTGCTAACCAATCCCGTTGAAAATTCTCAGGATTCTTTTAAAAAAATCTTGAGACAAATTTTCGCCTTTTCTATGTTTCTCAACAATAAAATGTTTTCCAACTAATCACGCATAAAACGCAGATATGTGACCTGCTGTCACAAGAAAAGGGCCCTTATAGGCATAGAACTGTTCCAAGAAAAGGGCCTCTAATGGTACTAAATTATGTTGATGCCATTAAGGACCTTTTTCTTGTGACCAGTCACAGATGTATTTTACATTTCCATTGCTGTGTAAAAACTGAGTGCTTATTACTCCCATAAGGCAATACATTTTCCATTTCCAAATTTTGGGAGTGAAAAGTTTGAAAAAACAATACATATTCACTCAGTTTTATGTAAATTCATGAGAACTCGTAAGATTTTCTTGAAAATCTTGAGATTTTGAAGAAAACCCTCAAAATCTTGAGATCTCAAGATTTATCTTGAGGTTGGCAGCAGTGTTCGCAATCCTTGCGTTTTGGGTTCAAGTCCTAGAAATGTCGGGAAACTAGTGATATCCAAATACCCTCACTAACATTCTAACGAACACAGCAACTACAGTATCAGTCGAGGAGGAAAGATAGGGCGTCCTGTAGGCCCTGCTAACACAAACAAGGCATTGCAATTGCAAGGCGTGTTACCACCAGATCAGAAAGATTGATACTGTGCGTGTACACGTCGTGGACAGCTTACTCCACGTCGTGAAACATGTGGCTAGCAAGCGAACTGCGGCTGCACACACTTCAGCGCAGAAAAGGAAACCTCTAACGCAACAAAGCCGAGGGGAAAACAATGGCAAACTACTGGCGCTCGAAGAAGAAAGAACAGAAGACAATAAAAAAAATAGAACGTGGCAAATAAAAGAGGAATCGTGCATCGTACATACTCCAAATTATTCCGAGGGTCCTCACTTATCCTCTGCGAGACCCCTCAACCCCTTCATGTATGGCTCAAGTGGGAAAATATTACTCAATTTCTCGATTTTTTCCACGTGCATTATAGGTACACTCATTTTGAATCAGCTGATAACATGAAATAATTGCTCTAGTGGCATCATTAACGTTCTATGATTTCTGAAATTTACAATCTACTAATATAATCTTGGAAGAATCCATAAAAATTGACAAATGACAATGTTTAACGAAGTATTTTGTTCAAATAAAGTCAATAAATCGAAATCTATCAAAATCTACTTTAAAATCAGAACGTTATTTGCAGATTGCAGACTTCAAAAATCAGAAAATGCTGACAATTGAAGGACTACAGCAATTTCATTCTTTTATACAGGGTTGACAGGTAAAATACATTTTACATGCTCACTTTACATGAAAAATAGTTTATGTAAAATGACTTTTTATGCTAAACTTCACATGCAAAATGTAAAATGAATGAAAAATGAATCAAAATGAGTAAAAAAAAAAAAATTAAAGTCCAATTTTTCAATTAAACATTTTAAAACTTGTACACAACTGGAACAACAGTCAAAAATGGTCGTCTCTTTTGTCATTCAATTTTATAATTTAGACTCCTCAAATAAACTATAGGTAACTCATAAGTAGAGTTTTATAGAAAGTGAATTGCAAAAGATCAGTACGAAACAATTTTTTTTTTTAATTGAGGCATTCAGGCCAAAACAAATTTTAACATTTTTCGTCAATCTTATAAACATTTTAATTCAAAATTCAAAATTTTCAAGGAACAAAAACTAACAAAAAATAATGATTAATAAATCTTATAAGTTTAATTAAAAAAAAAAATCAAAAACTTATCCGACTTCGTGGTATCAGCTATTTTTACTTAAACTGTTCTATTGGTTTGAATTTACCGCCAAAATTTACTTAATTTCATCTCAATTATTTATTTCATAATTCCTTTTCAAGGTTTCATTCTCATTCCATATCTTATCATTATCATCTATCAATTATCAATTATGTTGTTTTTTCCCGTATTTTACATCGATTTTACATACACTTTACATTTCAATTTACATTTTACATTCATTTTACATAAAAAGTAAAATAAATCATTTTACATGTAAAATGCCAACCCTGCTTCTGTAGGTATATACAGGGTGTCTGAGTTTCGGTTGCTAAGCGGGAAGGAATGAATAGTACTTGAATAGACAAAGCAAAAGTGTTATTATCACCTTTTGCCTAATCACAAAATTGAAGGCGCCGCATCTTTGTAAAAATCGAAAAATTCACTAATTTTGACCTATTACAAAAATCACGAGTAATGATGTTGCCCAGTCTACAATGATGCCATGGTACAGCACTCACTTAAAGTAACGAAACAAGTTATTACGAAATCCGGCCTGCTCTGAAAATTTAAGCAGGTAAATGGCATCCAAAATTCAGAAATTTCAATTTTTTACAAAATTGTGCAAAAAGCCTACTTTTACTGAATCCCAACATGAATAACCAAAGGCCGGCGTACAGTTCTCAGTATCAAAACTGGTAGCCCTGATTCAGATGAACAAAAAATCATACCACTATCTCCTTCCAGTTTTCAGAATTTAAAAAGTTAAGACACGTTGAAGTACTTTCAAATTTCAAAAAAACAGAAAATTTAACTCGCCCTAAAAATTAAACTGTTAGGGGAAAAGCTATTTGGTTTCTAGGCTCCGCTCAAAAGTAAGTTTCCCTAAATTCGTAAGCAGAAACAAAAATAAAATAAAACGAAATGAAAGGGAAATGTAAATCTTGAGTTTTGCACACTCTGGAATAGAACTGGAGTTGCTATCAGTGCTACAAAAATGAGCCAACATTTCGACGTGCGTTGCTTGTGAATTACGAAGTGTAATACATTTCTACACTGCGTAACTTCACGAGAAATTATGTCATACAGTCAATGGCGCAGCTAGGGGTTAGGGGGGGGGGCACAATAAGGTTTTCAAGGGAGAAAAAGTCGAAAATTGTAGTGTTTTTTTTTTCAAATCGCCGATATTAGAGGACTATGTAAAAATATTGACACCCCCCCCGACGCTACATCACTGCATACAGTGGCGAATTTCAGAAGAAAAGCCAAGTCTCTTGCTTCCAGGTTTCAAATGTTTGCAAGAAAACGTCGAGTTTGCAGACATCCTAACAGAAGATAAAAGTAAAGCGCACTTTTAATCGGAGAGATAACTGGTACATTCAGTAAGAGCTGATAAATTTTTTGAAATAATTTACTTAAAAAATTTATTCTCAATCTGGTAACGTCTCAAATTTTTAGATTTCTTTTATAATGTGGGGAAATCAGTTAGTGTACAGAAGACAAATGCTGCTAAAAAACTGAACAGAATTAAAGCCTGTTGTTAATTTGCAGCGAAAGTGCACAAACCATAACAATGGCTTGTCATAAAATGAATCAAGTTTCATTCATCTACTTTCAGCGAGAGGTCTTCTTGTATTCCAGTGCCTATTTGATGGTGGTTAGACAACTAGTTCAACAGATGGAGTCTTCATGTAACGCCAGTCATTCATTCAGGCATAACGACTATTGAAAGTTACAATAAATTAGAAGCGTTTGTTATTTTTCTTTTTTTTCTTTTTCTTCTTTAATCATAAGGTTCATTTTTCGATCATTTCAGAAGCTTCATGAACTTCAACGCGACATAACTTTTTAAATTCTGAAAATTGGAAGGAGATAGTGGTATGATTTTTTGTTCATCTGAATCAGGGCTACCAGTTTTGATAATGAGAACTGTACGCCGGCCTTTGGTTATTCATGTTGGGATTCAGTAAAAGTAGGCTTTTTGCACAATTTTGTAAAAAATTGAAATTTCTGAATTTTGGATGCCATTTACCTGCTTAAATTTTCAGAGCAGGCCGGATTTCGTAATAACTTGTTTTGTTACTCTAAGTGAGTGCTGTACCATGGCATCATTGTAGACTGGGCAACATCATTACTCGTGATTTTTATAATGGGTCAAAATTGGTGAATTTTTCGATTTTTACAAAGATGCGGCGCCTTCAATTTTCTGATTGGGCAAAAGGTGATAATAACACTTTTGCTTTGTCTACTCAAGTGCTATTCATTCCTCCCCGCTTAGCAACCGAAACTCGGACACCCTGTATACCCATCAGAAGTTAAATTTTAAGCTGCATAAATTTATTTCTTTTTTTTTTTGATTCGTAAAAATGAATATTTTTCGACTAACGAAAAATGTGACCAACTCACAATGTAAAAGTAGAGTATCTTGATTGTTGCACTGTCTGACGAGATAAATCAGCTCAACAAGTTTTTGGACTCACGAAATTTACATTGGTTAGATGACAAGTCGCAGCACTTGGTCATATAAAAGTGACCGCCACTGATTCGTATCCTTGTGTGGCTCCATGATTGTGGAAGACCTTGATTTTTCTTTTCAATATGAATAAAGATGAGCGGCGTCCCGAGACGGTATGCCCAAATCACTAATCAACGCTAAAACTTAATTACAGCCTTTTTCGAAATAATTTTCCGAATGAACGAGTAAATAATTTTCCATATTACGTTACGCCCCCAAACATCTTTTATTCGTCTTTGCAAGTTTAATTTAACGTTTAGTTGAAACGGCCGGAATCTCAAATTTTAATTAAATTACTGCCGGTTTCGACAAGTCTATTAAGTAGATTGACACACCTCACTTTGCTGGACACTAGGCAGAATAATTTACATTTTTGGGCGATAGGAACTTTATAAATTCTGTTACGATTTTGAGATGCTCGAATTCGAAACAAGTTATCGGAAAATAAATCGGCAGCCGTGTCACTAAAATATGAATATTTTTTCAGCCTTTCAACGTGGTTAAAGTTCATATTCCGTATTCATCCACTCCGCGTAAAATCTTGAAAAAATTTAAATGACGCAGTCTTCTATCGACACTCATACCCTTATCGAAAAGTTTCTCCTAATAAAAACAATTAGGTGTTCCAGTTTTATAAAGCAAAAGCATCCTATTACCATCGATATAAATTTCGCCCACAGAGAAACAGAGCAACCGTTTGCACGGGTTGAGAAAACACAAACATTTTCAAAATTGGAAAACTTTTTGATTTATGTCGAACAATAGCACGCATATTCGCAGAATGGAATTATTTTACTTCCTTTTAATAACATTACCAGACCATCTACTAATAACACCTGTTTTATACCGAGGTAATTCGACGTAAACGACTGGTATAAAAAGAACAAACGGTATAATAAAAACGATTTGTCGAAATGCTATAATGTATACGAGAATCAGCAAACGTACGAGTAAAATGATTACACAAATTGTACTGAAAAAAGGGAGAAAAAAATAGGGGAAAAAAACTTGAATTATAAAACTGAGAACCATATACCAAATATTAACGAGTCTGTTTTTAGACGAGCGGGGAATTTCAGCTCAAAAACGATTTGCTAATTACCGTGTCCCTTGCAATTGTGGGGGCGAATCAGAAAACCAAAACTTGCGAACAGGGCTGAAAATGAGAATACTGTGATATGACCAACAGGATGGTCAGTAGTATGAGGGTCACTCCAGCACATTAGGCCGCTAACATTCGGTTATTATTCGTGTTTGGACACTCCTCCAGAGGCGCTAGTATTCTGGTCAAAAAGATGATCATGGTAGAGTTTTTTTCTAAATATCAGTGGCGTGCAGTGATTTTTCTTACGAGGCAAGTGATAAGAGTAGAGGTGAAGTAAAAATCAGAATAATAGTATATTACACACCAAGAGTCACAAGCGAGTGTTTACATGTCGAGGGAAAGTTTGCAAACGAGCGTAGCGAGTGTTTACATGTCGAAGGAAAGTTAGCGAACGAGCGCAGCGAGTGAGCAATTCCCAAGTCATGTAAACTCACTTGTGGCTCTTATTGTGGAAGATATTTTTTAGACTATTTGATCAGAAGCGGCAATGTTTTTTGCTGACATGGTCTATATTTTTTTTTTAATCTATTAATTTATTTAAATTATAGACAGGTAATTTTTGTGTGCGTAATTAATTCAAAAATTTAATTTGCTCAGTTAAGTACTACAAAGTACAGTATCACAGTCTTGTCTTCTGTTTGTTCATATGCACAAACAGCATACATAGATAGTGTCCAGTGGCCAGCAAAAACGTAACGACGGATTGAATAATATTAGTTATATTAATATTATTTTTTAATTTATTAATAAATTTAAATTTAATTTTATATATTAATTTGATAGAATTAAATTTATTATTTATTTCTATAATATTAAAAAGATCTCAATTTCCTTTAAATTTGTGATTACCAAAAGCAATAATTGCTCCTTTACCTATTTCTTCTTTAGTTCATTCGTCTACATTATTAACTGTAGGTATTTATTTTATATTTCGTTTTTTTATATTTCTAAATTTAAATTTAATTTTAATTATTTTATTATTAAGATTAATTATATTTAGATTTAAAATAATTTGAGCAAGGAACTAGGTAACAGCTGTACTATGTCGTGATTATTATTTAAATGCGTTCTTAAGTTGCTATTTTGTAATTTGCTCCATGGCCGAGTGGTTAGAGAAAATTGCTGAATTTCAGTCAAATATTTCAATGGGCGCGGGTACGATTCCCCAATACAAAATTACTGGCTAGCAATTTTTTTATGTAAAAATGCTTTATATTGAGGGACGTTTACTTTACACGCAGGTTTTGTTAGCACTTGATGCATGAATGATAGGCGCTTCTTGTTGTCTGTAAAATACCAACGTAAACATTGCCTTTCTAAACAAGTAGTCTAAAAGAGTATGAAACATGCTATTACAAAACGGCATTGATGAAATTAAATATTCAAATTGTCGTATCCCCATGTAGGGTCATTCCATATGCATTTATTCTTTTTGGTGACCAACAATAGACACAGGGACGTATCACCGAGGAGTTTTTCCTGGGAGGGGAGGGTGCAGAAATTGTGAAGGTCCCAACTAGCTCAACTCAAAATTACCAAGTATCTAAACAAAAACAAAAAACCTTTTGACTTGTTGGATTTTTCCAACTTTGCAACTCAATTCCCAAGTATCAGAGCAAAATAAAAAAACTTGTGACTTGGATTTTTTAAACTCCGCCTGGTTAAAATTGTAAAATTTCCCAACTACTGATTAAAAAATTCTAATAGGGGGGAGTTCCCTCCCCCCTCGGTATGTTCCTGAATAGACATGGCCAATAAAACAATTTTCCACCATCTTTACAACCAGTTAACCACAAAATGTTTTCATATTGCAATACGTGGCAGTGTCTTGTAAAACTCGAACCACCTCTATTTTGCTCAGTTTTGAAAAAATAGTAATTCTGGTTTAGACTTTCCACCATTAATAATTTCTAATTGTTCATTAGGAGTAAGTCGTGAAAACGGGTTTTCAATAAGATCTCAAATACGCATTTTGTAGGCCAAAAAAAACACAAAAAAAAAACACAGAGCATTCAAACATAAATAACTGGTTGACTAGTAGAAGAACATAATCCCGTTTCACTGTCAACTTCGACGTTTGTGTGTAGCCAAGCTGAGCCGGAAGCGCTTCCAGAACGCAACCAAATGCACAGGTTTTGTCGCGTTGAACATGCTAGTGTGTTTTTGTGTTGGTAATTAACAGGGAGGTGCTGGAGCGTAAGTCGTGCAGTATGAAAAGAAGCGTTAGACCTAACGCATACCTCTCGCTGGCCTGTACAAATATACTTGTACGAGGATTGCCAAATGCTGAACAGTATACATCTGCCATAAATTTATTGTATACTTAAGGGTGGGCGTTGTAAGTGTCATAATACAGCCGCTATTTTGCCCAATGTTTCATTATCTTTTATTTGTTACAAGTTAAAGTTGATATTGTATATAAAAACTTATTTTCTTGAGAATTTTCAGGATAAGCGGCGCTTACTCCGCTTGCCTGAAATGCACGCCACTGCTAAATATGTACTTCTAAAATGAGTTGTATCACCTCAAGTATCATTTTTTATGAAAAACCAAAGAGAACAAAAATGTCAAATTTTAGATATTATTTCCTCTCAGATGAACTTAGGTATTTTGCGGAATATTTCCATCACTGATCATCTTTTCATCCAAATACACCTATCAGCGAGTCGTATTTAATCAGCGACTCTTCAGCATCCAAATGCAAATACCTAACACACTTGGTAGCTGAGTAAGGTAGCCTTGTGACCTATACAGGCATCTCTCCCTAACCTTATATACAAACTGTCTTTTGATAACTTTAAAAACAAGTCGTCATCTCTGAGAAAAGACCACCTTATGATCTTTGAACTCAACTTTTGTTTGATCATTATAGATTTTAATTTCAGCTTCCCAACTCAATTACGTACAAGGTACAACTCCCATATTAGTGGACATGAGTCGCAATCTAATTAAAAAAAATCGATTAGTTAATTAATGGAAATGAATGAACTTTGTAACTATTAGGCATATAAATAAGGATGCTCTTCATTTGTCCAGCAAACAAGCATAAGGGACAATTAAATGAGGTCAACTTTATTTACCAAAAAAGGGGAAAGTTGGTTATAAGAAATAATAGTATATTAAACGACATTGCAAAGAAGGAAGTATTTTCACAAATGCGAAGAAATCGCACAAGTGACATCGCTTTTTTCACGACTCAGTCGCGTACGTTTTACCAAACGTCGCGAAATTTCCTACTGGAAATATCGCGTCATCAGTTTTATTTCCCAGCAGATTGTCAAGAAGGTAATCACTTTCTCCCCTAGGGAAGGAAATGGCTATTTCGTTCCCTGCATCATTGCGCACGGTGTTTCATTTAGATTCAGTTCGCACTTTTGAGGGCTAAACTGATGAAACATGAGCAGCACAAGATGCACTTGTAAGAAAATTTTCCCGTTTTCATTTTTATAAAACTAAAACAACTGATATCAAAAAGGTGAATGCACGCGCTATCCGAACTCGCGTCCTTATATCTTGGAAATAAAGAAACTTTATCCAATGACAATTTAAGACACGTTTTCAGTGAGTGAGAAATTCTACAAAAAGAAATATCAGGGAAAAGAATAAATTTCGCTATGCAAAACCCCCCAATTCCTTAATAGAAAATATTTACCTAAGGAGAATTTAAACATTGGTTACATCACATCGAAAGTAGCATTATAAAAATAAAAAATTTCCTGTAATAAAATGTTTTGTGAACTCAGATTTTTACAAAATATTTCGTGAATATGAATTTGTAAATGAAATTTTGAAACAAATTCATTATTTTTATAATGATAACCTGTGATAAGAATATAATGTCAATTCATAAAATAATTCAACGGTAATTGCTGATTAATTGCCAAATTCAAGGTCACCAGTTTTCTGGATCAATAGTGTTACACCACCGTTGTGTCAAATGGCACATGCATCTGAATATTGCCATTTTTAATGGTTTATAATTAATTTCTGATCGCTCCTCCTGTATTTTTCCATGAGAAGTTCGAATTTGTCCATAGAATTTGATTTTACTCAAGCGTTTCCACAGAACATTTTCAAGTTAAGAAAATTTCTCCATTTTGTGAGTTTCATATTATTTCTCATGTTAATTGGTACGCAGAATTCGAATGTTTACTTTAAAATTCATTCTACTCAAGCATTTCCACAGAACATCCTCAAGTTAAGGAAATTTCTCAGTTTATTCATTTTGTGAGTTGCACATTATTTCTCATGTTATTTGGTACGCAGAATTCGAACTTTTACTCTAAAATTCATGCTACTCAAGCATTTCCTCAGAACATCCACAAGTTAAAAGAAATTTCCAACTCCCCCCCCCCCATTTTACGAGTTGCGTATTATTTTTAATATTATTCGGTACGAGGAATTTGAATTTTTGCTCTAAAATTCATATTACTCAATCGTTTCCTCACAAGACTCAAATTAAGAAATTTCATAGTTTTTTTCATTTTGTGAGTTGCGTCTTATTTCTCATATAATTTGATATGTAGAATCCGAATTTTTACTCTAGAATTCATACTATTCAGTCGTTTCCTTAAAACATCTTCAAATTTTCCTTTTCAGAAGTTGCAATCACATCATTTGGATGAGGAACAGAAAATGAAGGACCAGCTTTAGACATACTGAAAGCGTGAAAATGAAAGAGGACATTTGTCTGCAGGCAGAGTATACCCATTATTCTTCTTACCATGGAAAAAGAATTCGTGTACAAAAATTAATTACCTTGACATTATTGTAACTAAAGTCTAATGTTTAAGATAAAATTTCTTCGCCAAAAAAAAAGTACAAAAATCAGGCTAAAGTGTCTAATTTTTACGGGTAGATAGTGGATAATAGACTGTAAGTCAGGGAAATGAATTCTTGCGGAAAATCCAAGTTCAGCGCATCAAATAAACAAAATGTTGGGTGACTCCTAAAATCAAAAGATTGGAGTACATCTGCAGTTTAAGGATTTCTTAAGTAATTGATTGAGTAAAATTAATTTTCGACTAAAAAATCGAATATTGTATTGGATTACATAACATAGGAAACTAAATACAACTCCCAGGTTGAAAAACATTTATGTAATTCCTCAATTTGAGGATTCCCTGAAGGAACGACTGAGTGAATGAATTTTCATCAACAGATTCGAATTCAGCGTTAAAAAATACTCATAGATGGATACCGTACCAATTATAGACATTCTTAAATTAAGAAATTCGTGTTTAATATCATTGTTGCCCCTTTAGGGATAATTTAGGCAATTTCATATATATCTCTGAAAGAAAGCAGTCTGGCAACATGAAGGTACCAGAGGGGTAACGCGGTGCGTCACACTTCATTCCAACGCTGCGCTTGAAAGAAAAACCAGTAGGGTTGGCAAATCAATTTTACATTTTAAATTTATTTTGAAATTTTTCATAAAATTCTCGAGAAACTGAGAATACTTTATTACCAGCAAATTTTAAACCTCATTTTCGAACAATTTTCTTTTGTTGAGGGGGAGGGGGTTATTTTGGGTTACACAATAATATTCGGAACAAATTCTACCAATCCAATTCATCAGGAAGGACAATTATCATCTTTTGAACGAAAAAAACATTCTGAGATGTCCATTGTCATGGATGTTACCATTTTGTCTCAATACTAGTTATATTTTTAAACATTTTTATATCAAGCTGTTTTAACCCTTTAAAATGGTACTATTCTTTACAGGGTGTCCACAAGGTCAGGAAGTCAGGAAGAGTCAGGAATTTTGAAAGTAGGTCGGGAAGTCAGATAAACGTTAGGAAATTTCAAGGAATTTACTGAAAGGTCAGACATTCATAACTTCGCATTTGAAATTTAAATAATCCGAAGACTTTTATACATAGACTTTTCAAAGACAAAAAAGGAAGTCGGGAAAAAACATCTTGAAGAGTTTGTTCAGAAAGATTAGAAGTAGGGGAAGTGAGGGCAGAATGAACCACTCGAAATAACTTTTACTCTATTCATCCCAGACAGATGGTAATACTGTAATACGATAGCTAGTAACCATTCTCAATATTATCACCTATGACACCGGCAACATATGATGTTTGGAAGTTTTTGGTAAGGTGATTGAATTTTACGTTTTTTAGTTTGTTTTAAAGTGGAATCGTTTTATGGATTTATGACCAATTAAGGTAAGTAATATCTCACAAGAAAGGTAATTTTACCTGCTTTCTGATGAACTTAAGTAAATTACTTGAATTTGCTTCCAATTATTTATTCAAGCGTAAATGTATAAACCATGTGTGTTGGGGAAAAGGAACTGGGCAAAAGGAACTATCAAATAGCAACATTCAGAATTATTTCTTTTGCCTATAAGATTATTTCTAATAAAAAAGAAAAAAGTTGCTGAGAAAACAGAAACAAAAAACCTGCAAAAGAAAAACTATGATATTTCCGAAACCCCCCAATGAGCCCAGAAAAAATGACGATATTCCGTGCCTAATTGGTTCGTCGATGGTTTCAGGCAGCCGCGAAGTCTAGTTGCAAGCAATGTTTGTCAAAACTGGGCTCACCAAGCATGTACTGCTTATTTAGGAGTAGGTTTTTTTATGTCTGCAACTTTTGTGTGGCCTAAATTCGTGCGCTCAGATGTTTTTGTGTAGCATATTTACAATTTTTTATTCTTAAGTGAACTTAATGTCGTTTTATATCGACATAAATTCGTTTCATGGTCTTCGAGTATTTTTGAACCTTCAAATCGAACGTTTTTTTGACATGGCTCTTTTTGCCCGGGCAATTTGTTTGTTTTTTTTTGGAAATCTAGAAAAACACTTTTGAAAAAATCAAATTTCAGCCACCTTAAAGTACTTTCAATGTTGATGTTACTACACCATTTTGTAGCTGAAAGTAAACTCTGTTCAATGGTGTATTCCGATTTAAAATAAATTGATACAAAAAAAAAAAGATTTTACAGTCATTTCCATTCACTTGCCCTAACTTTCCCTATATGTTTATAATGTTAGAAAGTTCAATTTGCTGTCAGTGACTTCACATTTCCAGAAAAGATGGCGTCAAGTTCTGTTACTAGGATTTTCAGTTCATTATCGTGGCCAATCTTTGACTGCTGCAAATATACATGCGTTATATATTTTTCAGCACAATAAACAGCAATACTGGTATAGTTTTGATACCGAAATACGATCTAGGTGCCGGAGCGTACTCATTGGCGCATGTGATAGCACAATTTTCAAAAATTCACCCGAAAAGGAAATTCTTGACGCTGTTTGTCCATAATTGTGTACATCTGTGCTTTCACTACGGACGAGACGCTTATTTTCGTGGACAAAGTAGCCCCCTCTCTAAAATTTGGATGCTCCTTCTCCTCCTAGTGGAGCGGGAGTGGCTCCCCAGACACCGCATCCCTGGCTGTTCTGTAAACTTGTTGAACATTCTGTTTTTCTTTTTCTTCAAGGCGGACGTTGGCGGACGCGATTTCTGACGCGCGACTCTCCTGGGCAGGTTACTCGGGGTAGTTTGTCACTGCCTTCCCCGAGGTTCTGTTGCGCTGGAGTTTTCCTTCTCTGTGCCGAAGAGAGTGCAGCAGAAGCAACAGCAGCAGCTCGCTGGATAGTCATGAGTTTCATGATGTTGAATAAGCTGTCCACAACGCGCACACGCACAGTACCAATCTTTCTGATCTGGTGGTAACACGTCCTACGATTATAATGCCTTGTTCATATAAACTAGAGGGGAGAGGTTACAGGAAGCGCTATGTTTCCACCTCGATTCATACTGTAGTCGCTATGTTCGCTAGGAAGTCAAAAAAAAAAAAATAAATAAATAAATAAATAAATAAATGCTATTTAATATTCTCAGTTTCTGGAGAATGACCCCAATAATTAATAAATAGTTCATAAGTTCATAATTATAAATTTCAAGAAAACTAAGAAAGAATAGGGGTTTGCTGCGCAAAAGTTTTTTAGAACATTTTGAAAAAAAATTACGATGTACGAGTAATGTATGCTTCATTTCTCCCGCTCCCCCAAGATTGAGAAGAAGAGTAGGATAGCCAACACAATGCAGTCCAGCATCCAAGGACTAAATTTCGTTCCAAATTCCTATTCATTCTTTGGAAAACGAGGACATAGTAGTTTTAGATTATTTACTTATTTCACAGCCAGTTACTGGAACACTAAGACTTTTGAACACTGCTCCCCCAAATATGCCACTCAACTCAAAATGATAATGAAATGGCTTCAATTATTCAACAACGAAAATGCGAAAAACATTCTGAATAATGTCTGGTCGTATTTCACTTAATTTCCTGGGACAACAGATCACTTGCATCTTTCAATAACGTCTTTGGATAGTGAAACAGTTACAGGCCGGTAACTAGCAATTTTCTTGAGGGGTAAGGGAAGGGGAAGGGAGTAGATGGCAAGAATGCCGGATAAGGTATTGAAAATGTCAGCTGATATCTTCAAAACCCAGCGGCGTCGCGTGGTGCTCTTTCCCAGGTGTTCAACTGGCGAATCTACACCCTCCTTCCCCTTCCCTCCCCCACAAAAATCAGTATGTATCAAAAACTTATGGTCAGTATCAGTATGTATAAATAATGAGTGCCAATGAAGAATGAAGTTGCATCCGCCCACTCACCACATAGCATGCGCATGTACTTCCAGAACATACATTTTTGCTGGTGAACACCCTGCCATTTGAATTAACAAAGTCTCCGCTTCTCTCTTTGTGGTCTTTGTTGCGAATGCCACTGAGACAAGACCGAAAAGAGTGTGCAATGTTGCTAGGGAACATCCTACGCAATTCCCACAATATGCGACAAAGATAACGCCACTGCGACAAGACTGACAAGAGTGTGCAATGTTGCTAGTGAACATCCTACGCAATTCCCACAGTATGTGACAAAGATTACGCCACCGCGACAAGACCGACAAGAGTGTGCAATGTTGCTAGGGAACATCCTACGCGATTCCCATAGTATGTGACAGGGATGGTAACCAAATAACTTTGAAATTTTGGTTTTGACTTTGGTTTTGAGCAATATAATTTTATACAGATATTGCTCCCAGTTTAAAAAAGTAATTTGGTTATTGGTTTTGGTTTTCTTTAAAGAATAATTTGGAAGTGCATATTGGTTTACGGTATTGTTCCCAAAAAAAAAACAAAAAAAAACAAAAAAAAACAATATAATTTTTATGGTTTTGGTTTTTTGTTTCGTTCTCAAAAAATTCATTGACTATACCGAATGTTGGATTTAATTTTAACTCGGAAGCTCGAGACGAAATTTGATAACGGTGAAACGGCATTGCAGTGCAGTTTTGCACTGATCAATGTATCGATTCTCGATATCTCGTAGGAAAAGACCCTTACATGAATCTATTTTAAAGGTTCTTTGCCTGTAGAATTGTGGATCAATCTCAGAATCGCTTTGGCGTCAAGCGTTGCTGCCAATTATGAATGCTGCAGATTGCAGATTGCAGAACGCAAAAGACAGGTACAGATAACCAGACAAGAGACAAGGGAAAAAACACGGATTTCAAAAATTAATTTGGTTTTGGAAATGAACAATATATTTTCAAGTTGGTATTGATATTGGTTTTTGGATCATCATTTAAATATTGGTTTTGGATTTGTTCAGAGAATAATTCTCAAGTATAGATTGGTTCTGGTTTTGTTAGAAACCAAAATAAAACTATTTTGGTATTGGTTTTTGGTTTTGGTTTTGGTTACCATCCCTGGTATGTGACAAAGATAACGCCACTGCGACAAGACTGACGAGAGTGTGCAATGTCACTAGGGAACATCCTACGCGATTTCCATAGTATGTGACAAAGATAAGAACCGCGCGAAGCGCAAAGAGGAAAATTCCGGCTATTTTTCAATTTTGCGAGGTTTTACCTATTTTGTATTTTAATCAAAATTTAAATCTTTCCTTATTTCTGGGATTTTTGTTGTAAGACAGAAATTAAGTGGGTGTGCAATGAACACCTTGAACACCCAGACACGACGCCACTGTCAAAACCCCTCAATTTCCTCCAATTTTGCTAACCTGGTACTAAAATTTGTCTAGTGTGGACTTTTCAGATACTATCCCTAAGCCGAAGGAATGCCGCAGGGTGATATTGGAGGAGGTGAGTGAAATGAGGGAACACACACACATACATACTTACACACATCTCCGTCACTGCAGTCCAGACAACCTGACAATTTAACCTACAGATATCTAAAGGACATTCGGATAGTTGACATCCGGTTACATTTTCCGCATAATTTGTTCAAATTTCGAGCCACAACTGAAGAGTAAGTAAAGCAACTCAGATAAAAGCTGAAATTTCCATCAGCAACATACATTCCTTTCATTCCCCTGACTGAAACCGAATCTTGATTAAAGGAGTCAACGCATTTCTTCTATATTTTCTACAGACTGCAACACCAACCCGTCTAAAATTATCTAAAAAGTATGATCACCGACTCAATCAGTCTTCATCCAGTTTTAATATTAGTCTCAGCTGACTGTAAATGGGTAAGGAGTCTCGACCACTTCTAAAGTTCTTGACAAAAGTTAATCAGTCTTAAAAGAGATTCAAAGAGTCTGAAGAGAATTCTAGTTAATTGACCATATACACTTGAGACCTTTTGAAACAACTTCAATAATGAATTCAGAGTCTTACCTAGTCTTAATTCCACTTGTTAAAGTCTTATCGTGTCTTGACGAATGCAAGAGGATTTCAATATGACTTGACGGAGGTTTAGCGAGTCCCGACACAGTATTAAAGGGAGAGAGCAGAGAACACACACAGAAAAAGTTTCCAGTACCCCCTTCACTGTAGCCCTGAAAAAATTACAATTCAACCTATAGACATCTGAAGGACATTCAGATTGCTGACATCTTGATCAAAATTTTGAGCCACTATCGAAGCGTAAGTAAAACAACTGAGATCAAAGCTGAAATTTCCTCTATCAATATCGAGTTTTATGATTGCGGTAGAATAAAAATAGAAACGAAAAAAATTAGCACGAATGCGGAAATTTGTCCTACATTATGTTTTCTTCTCCACGTTTGATTTATTGACTTTACCACGAACACTGAAAACCGCTAATAAGCTGCGGTTGTTATTGAAGGTAAGCGTTTCAGAAAAAATAAGAAAATGAACAGATAATTTCATCAGAGGAAAACTTCTATATATTGAAGACGTTTACACCGATCGAGCGAAAGCTGTCATTTGCGGTCGGGTGGCAAAGTTGTCGGCAACAGGAAGCATTAGAGGAAACGCTCACAAGACCTTGGCGAAAACCTATATGAAGCATCTTTCATCTTATAATTAGAATAAGGCGTGTGTAATTAGTGTTTCAGGATCAGACATACTGAAGAAACATAAAAAACGTAAAGAACAGCGAATAATTCTCGTTAAAATGTACGCCATCCTCCCTCTCCGAGAACACAGAAATTCGAAATTAACGGAAGAAATTGAGCGAGGAATAAGTCAACGATTCGCTTCAGCCGCCGAGTTTCCGACAGCGTTAATTTTCTTTACATTCTAGGCCTTCCCCCGTACTAGATCCACTCACGCTGTAAAAAGTAAATTAGTAGCTGGATAGAGTTTTGCTCGAATGCAATCCCAGCAGTCGCATCATTCAATATTTTTTCTCAAACAACACCGATTTTCCTAGTAGTTTTATCGGCTTTCCCCATTAGCAAGGACGTGAATACTCGTAGGAATCATTTTCCAGTGAACTTGCCTCGAGCGTTCTGGTCTATAGTGGAGAAGCTTTCAAGTAACACATTATCAAGCCTGCAAAAAGCGTTGAAAAATTAGAAAATCGTCAGAATTCGGGAAAGGAGCTTCGATTCAAATCGTAACCGATTGGTGAATGAAATAAAAATTGTTCCAAAAAATCTGGTCCATAGCCAAGAACTATCTTACATTTGCCTTTACCTTAACTGACAACAATTTAGGTGAAAATAGTTCTAAGGTAAATCTTTGACCCCACACGAGAAAAACTTATTTTTTCGGTCTTCTGTTTTTTCTCATTCGCCTTTCTTTTCTCGCTCTTTTAACAGAAACGTACTAGAGGGATGGGGTACCAATTAGCAATGTCGGTTCTCAAATGAACCACTCGAGTTTTAGTTGTGAACATTTCAGAGGTTTCAACCTTCATTTCTCTACCTATCGATTTCAAAAATTTCTTCTCAGTTGAAAAGATTGACGTTTTTAGCTTGAAAAAACAGGATTCCTTTTCTCTACTAAGAAAAAGTCGCTACCAAAGTCACTACAAAAGTTGGTTCGGAAAATGCTCGCTATTTCCCATTCTTATTTGAACTCGGAACAATTCTTGGGAAAAGAATTAAGAGGAAGGTAAGATCTCAATTGTTCCAACATGCAATGTTGTCAACTGGAAACATCCCACGGTTCACATACCAAGAAGTCTCAATTTTTAGATGTTGCCAAATGACGATGTTATCGATTAGGGGAGGAGGGAGACCTCCGCCTCGTGATTGGGCTGAATAGAGAATTAATGTTGGCCAACTTTTTAATTCGACCAGTAATTCAAGAAGTCTTCTCAGAAAGAAGCACGCCAGAGCAACTATACATCCGAGCATACTGAACCTCCATTTTCGTGCTTACTTTTTCCGTTGACTAGCGAACGCGTCGCGGGCAGCCTCGATCATCGGCCCACGACGCGTTCGCTAGTCAACGGAAAAAGTAAGTACGAAAATGGCGGTTTAGTATACTCGGCTGTATAGTTGCTCTAAGTATGTTAATTTACTCAATCTCATAGAGGTCATAAATTTGGAAATCTTGAAGGGGAGGAATCGAAGTTTACAACTAACGTAACATCAAAGATATTACTGCCTCCCTCCCTAATTTTTCTCTACTCTTATGGACTTGAATTCAAGTTAACTTAACTTCAAGACAAACAGCCAATCTGGGAAGGAGTAATTCAGAGTTTATAATAAAAGAATACCCCCACTCCCTGCTCACCATGCTTCAAGTGTTTAGATTAATCTGAGTCCACGAGATGATAACTGAATGCGAGAAAATAAGAAGTTTCGAACGATTTGCGCTGATTATTTTCTTATGGGTGCTGAAACCGAAAAAATATCTTACAAAATGCGTTTTCAAAATTTTTCCAACACACTGGAAGCTCTTCCATTGGGTGTTGGGTTCAAGATTTAAGGTATTTTCAACATTCATCAGAAGCTATATAATATTTCTCTTTATAAGGGGGGAGGGCAAGGGATGAAATTTGAGATTCTTCATGATTTCTTCAGAGAACATCTTCCTATTTTGCGGCCCAACCACCACATCAATGCCTTTACAGCGTCATGTGAATGATTTTCTTTCTTTGTTATTTTCTTTTTTTCTTCCTATTTATCTATCAGCCGCCTGATCTCCCTATCAGTAGATCCAACCCAAGAGGTAGCACCAATAGGTCTGAAACCAAATTTTGGCCATTTGTTGAATCAAACGTCTTTCAACAATTAAAACAAAGAAAAAAGGTTTTTATTAAAGATACGTATACTTGCCAACTAACCGCGAGTCTGAAATTCTTGATTCGCCAACCTTTAACAGTAGTTGGGTGAGCTACCCCCCTCCTCCCCCACAATTCAAGACCCAGGCTTCTCCAGACCACTTTATGTATTTTAGGCTGAATTCACTTTGCGGCCGACAGGACAACTTTATGGGTACTTTGCAGCCGGGGAAAAAATGAGATAGTTTACCTTGCGGCCCCTGCAAGAAACTTATGTGCAACCATTTCACCCTGTAGGGAATGAGTAACTACATACACCTTTTCAAGAAACCAAAAGTACTGTTGCCACCAGAGATGTCAGCGTTCCCCAAAAATATGAACGCATTCACACTGTTTGCGTTCGCTTTAAAAAGTGAACCCATTCACATCCGTTCTTGTTCTTGTGAGAAGAAGAACGCGTTCACTTTGTTCTCGCTTGTGGAGGTGCTCCGTTTGTGAACGCGTTCCCGTTCACGAACGGGAGTTCACATCTCTGACTGTAGTCATTCCTCTCTCCTCTCCGTTCTCTGCGTTCTCGTCTACAAAATAAAACGAACGCGTTCCTGCCTGTTCTCGTTCATGTGAGCAGCTGAGCACAAGAACGCGTTCACTTCGTTCTCGTTTGTGAACGCGTTCACTTTGTTCTCGTTTGTGAACGCGTTCCTGTTCGCGAACGGGAGTTGACATCTGTGGTTGCCATCACCATTGTACATAAACAGGCCATTCATTCAGCGCTTTGTCTTGTGTGTGGCCTCTTACTACAATTGAAGGATACCGGTTCCATCTAGGCCAGTATTGGTCTTTTTTTTTTTTTTTTTTTTTTTTTTTGGAATTTCCTTTGTAAAAGCAGAAGAAATTGAAGATTTTTTTGTAGAAGAATTCACTCAGTATGAACCATCATCACACAAAAAAATACACAAATTTTTGGATTACCCTGACGCGTCGTACTTTATAAACTTATGTAGGTTGTACTCCATATGTACGCTTTTTCAGTAATAATAATAATAATAATAATAATAATAATACATAATTCATTTTCTTCCTTTTCATTTATTTTTGTTTGCCGTGGGCCGAAATCCGGTCTATATCTCCTTTCAGCATGGGCCGCAAAATGGAATACCTCTACTTGGCTTACAGGTCACAACCCATACAACCTCTTTACGGCCTATATTCATTTTGGGCCGCAGTGTGCCGACACTGGTTTTTTAAGACTCCGTACATACATTTGGACGAGTGTTAAAGAATTTTGAAACAGTCTGATGTCCTGGAAGAATCTCAGAGAATTATTTAAAAAAAAAAAGTCTTGAAGAGTTGAAAAATCTTGAAACATTCAATCGAGCCTGAAATGAACTCAAACGGGTCTGAAGCCCTCTTTTAAAAATTAGTTTTAAACACGTCTAGAAGAGCGGTGAAGTGTTCTACATGCATGTCCGTAGTGGAGGAGAGGATGACCTTTTACGTTTTTCAAAGTCAGCATTCGACGCACTTTCATAGTTGGTCGGTACAATTAGAAAGTGAGGACATCTTTAAGTATCAACAGCTTTTTTACTGATTATACCCCTTGAGAAAGCAACGGTCTTACATGTACACCTAGAAAAGTTGAAACGTCTGGGTGAACTTTGAAGAGTTAAATTAATTTAAAAGTGACTGTAACAGGTCGGAAATAGACTTGAATGTGTCTCAGCAAATCTAAATGAAATCTTGTAGAGTTTGAAAGAGTTATAAACGAGTCTGAAAATAGGAAGTCTGGATTAAGCCAGGAATAGTCTTCAAGGAGTTGGAGAGAGTTTTGAAAAACCTCTGCTTCGTCAGGCGCCATATCCGATGCTGGATATTGAGGGTCACGGTTGCTGACACTCAACTCTCCTAGCCAAGTTAGTCGGGGTAGTGTGCCGTTGCTTGCCCCACAGTTTTGGTGCGTTCGGAGAGTGTACAGCCGTAGTTCGCTTATTAGCCACGTGTTACGTGTTTCCCGTGTTTCCCAACGTTGAGGTGTCCACGACGTGCACACACATAGTACCAATCTTTCTGATCAGGTGGTACCGTGGTACCTTGTTCATATGAACTGACAGGGGTTACAGGACGCTATCTTTCCACCTCGATTGATATTGTAATCGCTGTGTTCGCTAGGATGTTAGTGGGCGTAGGTATTCGAATATCCACTAGCTTTCCCAGCGTTGGTGGTACTCGAACCCGAGACGCAAGGATAGCGAAGTGGGCACGTTACCACTTGGCCACACAGTGATTCAAAGAATCTCTAAGAAATCTTAATGAAGAGTCTGAAGCAAGTCTAGAAGAATCATAAATACTATCAGTCAGTCGTGGAAAAGTCTTAAATTTTGGATGAATCGTTCCAAATTTTCAGTATTAATAATTTCCCATGGAATCTTGTAAGCTTTATTTTCACAGCGAAATGCACTTTCTTAGCTGGGCACATTATTCAAATTTCAGTGCAGTTCTCTTTCCGTTCCCTTATAATCAAGGACATAAACAGCCTCTTCTATCAGAAAAGGCAACCTATATTTTAAGGGGCAAATTTCAGTGAGAAAATGAGGCAACACTGAAGCTTCCTCGACGATGTTCTATTTTTCTGGGAGACGGAAAATTGAGTTGCCAGAGGGTAACAACCATATTATCACCTCCTTTCCCTGGTTACCTGGTTACGGCTATGGCTCTGACATTGTAAGAGATGAAGAAACATTATCGTAAAAAAATAAGTACACTATCAGGTTATTTCTTTCTGGCTAATGAACAACCGTAGCACTTCCTCTCCGTCACCTTCCACGGTATTTTATGTCACTGATAAACCTCATTAATGTATTTTATTTCGGGCACTTCCTAAATATTAACGTTTTCCCCACAAAAATATCTGTCCTCTGTGCATTTATCTGGCTATGGGCCTGAAGAGCCTGACAAACAGTCTTGAATAGTTTGGGAGAGTCTGCATTTTAATTTAGAAACATCGAAAATGGTTGACGGCATGTCTGAACGAGTTTCAAGAAGTCTGAAAGAGTCTAAAACAAGTTTGGAAATTTAAAGTTTCGCACAGAACTGGAATTAAGTCATCCAAATTGTTTGAAAAATATAAAAGAATAAAAACTGAAATAGTTACGAATAAAATGTAGCGAGCGTATTTTAAAAGAATGGCACTAGTGATGTCTGTATTTCCCCGAGGTCGTACGGGGGGGGGGCGGGGGTTCAGCAAACCAGCACCAAATATAAGAAATCATCAAAAACGTGTCCTTGACGCATCTGGAAAAATTGGCACATCTTTGACTTGATGAGGCTTCTTGGATTTTTGTCTCCCAAATTTAGAAAAATTGGGACATTCACCAATTCTCGGTCCCAAGATGGTCGAAATTCAGATCCCGGCCCTTATTCCCCCTCCTTGCTCCAGTATCTGAGGCCACAGAAAATTCACGAATTTTCAGTTTTCAGTTTTATTAGAAACCCTATCCAAGCGTTTTAGACTTGAATATACAGATGCTTTATGGAAAGTGAAATAGTTTAAGGAATTAATTTCTTTTTCAGTCCTCATAGGTACCGAATCTTATTATTTTTCAACGACGGCTCGATTTTTAACATCAACCAAATTATTTGTATTCTGTTGTCCCGCGTTTGAGTAGATCACGCATGTAACTGGATTTCACAAGGTGAATGCAAAACACATCAAAGTGGCCTACCTTTGAAAAGAACGTGATAACCTGACTCCCTTTGGTGTAGGCTCGTTGGAAAATGAAAACAGCATCTCCTATTTTTTGACAACGGTGCTAAAATTGCTACTATCAACAGCTGGAGGAATCGACTCGCGGATACTTGAAAAATAATTCCTACAGCGAGTTTGTTTGGGCGTAGAACACAAATATGTTGTGGTGCAAATTCCGGACTGTAGAGTAGGTACCTTATCCTCTCCGCATGCGGCAATAGCTCGACGCTTTTAATGTATTCTAAAGTACATATTTGCCTAGTTCCTCTCGAGAAAAATATCAGATTGCTTGCAACTCGCTAGCGAGGAAAAAATAGGTGCCTCGTCTTAACAGAACTCGGTAAAAAATTTTCCGGATTTAAATTCGCCACATCGGATACGATATTCGCGTAGACGCGGCGAAAACAAAAAGCAAAAGCCGAATGTATTAAAATTTGTTGTACGTTTGGGTAAATATGTCACCGCGTGGGTATTTCCGTACAGTGATGGATTCCTACTTGCCGATCTATCTTCGATGAAAAACTAACAGCTATTCTGCGTTGAATAAAAACAAACGCTGAACTTTTTCCTCATTTCATGGTGATCGTAACCATACATCAAAATGAAGTGAATATTTTAATAGCGTCCAGTTTTGCACGCATAAATATACCTATAGTAGGTACTTACTACTTGTGCACCTATTTTATATCCGCTGAGCAAAGTGACTCATCGTACAAAAAATAAGGTATAGAGAATCTGTCTTATACAGGGTGCTTCACGATTTAATCTCCCAATCTTTTTTCCATTTTGAAATGCGATCGACTGAAGATGGAAAAAGTTGGAGGTCTGGGTATACCCTCATCTTGCATCAGATAGCCCTAGCCGTATGTCATCTCTTATGTTAAATGTTGTGGGAGAGGTGGTGGTTACACCGAGGTGCTCAGACTTTAATGTCCATTGCACGATGTCTAACGGGTTGAGCCACATGTAGTAGCGCCAGGTTGCTTTCTACATTTTCCGTGTAGTACTACGCCAATTTCACCAGTCGGGTTATTACAACCTTCAGTTCTGTTGGAGCACTCCCACCGACGCGCCTCGGTACGTTCCAGGTAATAGTTGTACAATGCACGTAGACATTACCTGAAACGCTGGCTGTAGCCGTATTCGAACTCGGGACCTTTGGATTTCAAAAGCCGTCGTTCTTACCGCTACGCCACCAAGGTGACTTATGCCATCCCTTGCAAAAGTATGTGTGGCTAGCTGTGTACATCAACAACGCTCTGCTGCCATGTTGGAGACTCGATTATGCCTTCACCTTGCATGAAATAGTCGTAGCCGTATGTCATCACTAATCACTTGTAGACGTAGGTCAGGCGAGCTGTGTATTCATCCGTGTTCTACTGCCAAGTTGGAGGGAGGTCCAGGTGTGCCTTCACTTTGCATCAGATAGTCCTAGCCATACATCATCATCATTTGCAAGAGTGTGTCTGGCACTGTACTACCATGTTGGAGGCCTGGACATGCCTTCACCTTACATCAGATAGCCCTAGACATATGTTATCACTTACAAGGGGGTGTCTAGCGAGCTGCATAGCTTAACCACGCTCTGCTATCATGTTGGGGGCCCAGGTATTCCTTCACCTTACATCAGATAGCCCTAGCCATATGTCATCACTTTCAAGAATGTGCTTAGTGAACTATGTACATTAAAAACGCTTTGCTGTTATGTTGGTGGCCCAGGTATGCCTTCACTTTTCATCAAATAGTCCTAGCCATATGTAATCACTTGCAAGAGTGTGTCGCTGTGTATATAACCACGCTCTGCTACTATGTTCGAGGCCCGAGCATGCCTTCACCTTGCATCAGATAGCCCTAGCCATATGTCATCACTTGCAGGGGTGTGTCAGGCGACCTGTATATATTATCCAACCTCTACTGCCATGTTGGAGGCCCGGGCATACCTTCACCTCATATCACATAGTCATAGCCATACATCATCACTGGCAGGTATGTGTAAGGCGAGCTGTGTATATCATCCGCGCTCTACTGCCATGTTGGAGGTCCAGGTATGCTTTCACTTTGTATCAGATAGTCCACGCTATATGTCATTGTCATCATTTGCAAGAGTATGGCCATGTTGAAGGCCTAGATATGCCTTTACCTCGCATCAAATGATCCAAGCCATATGTCATCAGTTGCAGGGGTGTGTCAGGTGAACTGTGTATATCATTCATACTCTATGCCATATTGGAGGTACAGGTATGCTTCACCTTACCTCAGATTGCTCTAGCCATATGTCATCATTTTCAAGAGTGTGCTTGGCGAGTTGTGTACCTTAATCACGCTTTGCTATTATGTTGGACGCCCAGGTATGCCTTCACTTTGTATCAGATAGTCCTAGCCATATGTTATCACTTACAAGAGTGTGTCTGGCAAGCTGTGTATGTATCCACGCTCGGCTACTATGTTCGAGGGCCGGGCATGCCTTCGCCTTGCATCAGATAGCCCTAGCCATATGTCATAACTTGCAGGGATTGTCAGATAGCTGTGTATATTATCCATACTCTACTGCCATGTTGGTGGCCCGAGTATGCCTTTATCCTGCATGAGATAGCTCCAGCCGTATGTCATCAATTGCAGGGGTATGTCGTGTACACCATACATGCTTTGCTACCATGTTGGAAGCCCTGGTATGCCTTCACCTTGCATTAGCTAGCTCTCACTGTATCTGATCACTGAAAGAGTGTATCAGGCGAGTTGCGTACATTAACCTTGCCCAGCGAGCGACTGAAGATATATAAGTACACTGCTGAGGTCCCGGTCAGTGTCCAGTCTTACATAGGAGGTAGAACTCAAGTTGTGTGAACGACAATGGCTAATGTTTTTCATGTCAGTCAGTGTCATGGTATAAGAGAATATGACTTTGTTGTCTGACAGAAAAGGATCTCCAAATGGCAACGTCAGTTTGTTACACTATCAAAAATGTTTCCATATAACGGTAAAAAGCAGTGTTATAATTGTCCGAAGACAGGTCAAGAGACATAATGTTTTAATTTCACCTAAGGGAAAAACCACCTCTAGAATGAGCTCTAGCTTGGACAACAATAATATAATTGACTAAGTTGAGGTAGATACTAGTTATTAACAATGACGCATTGTAGTCATACGAGTCTATTCTGGTAGGTTCCTCTTGTAGACTTTCATCCAAATAGTGGTATTTTAGGCTAAGTTTTTGTTAGTACCTAAGGGTGCATCTTGAATCTACTTTTGCTGAGCTCAAAGGGCTTTAACGAGACCTATAAGAGATTGAATGAAAATAGAAAAAAGGTACAAAATTTGTGAAATTTTGAGACATAATGCAACAAAATTTGTAAACTTATTTTTATGAGGAACTATGGAAAAATAAGTCTATATTTTGTTTAAAAATGGTTAAGTTTACTCTGTGGAAGTTTTTCAGAATTTGTTTTGAAAAATGAATGAAAAGAGAGAAAAATTTTTGTAATAATTGCGCTAGAAAATTTAAGAAACATAAAAAAAGATAGGAAACCCAATGAAACAGTATAAAATATTTCAAAAAGTTCATAATTTGACATATTGAAAAACTGAGAGAAAATGGTCAGTTTTTATTTTAAAAACCGGTGATATCCGAATACCCTCCCCAGCACTCCAGCGAGCACAGTGACTACAGTACCAATCGAGATGGAAACATAGCGCGTCCTGTAACCCCACCAGTTCGAACGAAAAGGCATTATAGGGTGGGTTACCACCAGATCAGAAATATTGGTACTGTGCGTGTGCACGTCGTGGACAGTTTACTCAACGTTGTGAACCAGGCTAGTAGGCAAACTACGTCTGCGCACCCTTCGGCGCAAAGAAGGAAATCTTCAATGCGACAAACTGTGGGGAAAGCAAGGCCAACTACCCCGATTATCCCTGCCCAGGAACCTCGCGCATCAAAAACCGCGATCGCCAACGTCCGACCTGAAGAAGAAAAAACATTCACTGCGGAAACTTGATGAATTTTGGGGATGTTTAAAAGTGACGAAAAGTGAATAAAAAATTAAGAAAACCGTGACTGCTAGGAATTTTTAGTTCTGAGGATTTTGAGAAAAATTATGTAACAAAAAGTGAAAACAATGACAAAAGCTTGAACATTTTTGAACTTGAAAAGATAATAGATAAAATAATTCAATTTTTGTCAAAAAAAAAAAAAAAACTTTCTTGGAGATTTTGAAAAATTAGCAAAAAGTTGAGGAATCTAAGACTGAGCCAAAAATTTCGAGTTTTGAGGACTTTGAGAAAATATAAAAAAAGAGTGGAACATGATGGAAGTTTGATACAAGTACAAAAATGAGCATTTCCTAAAACTTGAGAGGATGAAAAGCACATCGAAATAGTTCGATTTTGATCTAAAAATGAGTGTGAAAACCTAATTGATTTTTTTGATTTTCTGAGATAATCAGAAATGTTAAAAAAAAGTATGCTGGGTTAATGAAAAAGTGAGCTGCACTAGAACATACAGTACATTAGTCCTTTACTTTTCATTAGTCCTATCATGATCCCAAAAATGATGTCAATAAATCTAAAACTCAACAGACGTGTATCAATTTTGTTAGTATCATATTTGATTAGAACAATTCACAAGTATTAAGTCATATCTCAAGCTCTGCTAATAAATAAATATTCTCTTTTCTGCAGTGTATCACCTTCTATCAAAGGCGCAATCAAGGAGGGGGCTACGGGGCTATAGCTCCCCCAAAAATTCTTCAACATTTTTTCAAAATCAATTTTGAAATGAAAAAAATTTGATGCCGGTGGCCTGATGTGGTTAAGTTGCGTCGAAGGTTCGTACAAATTTACAGCTGATGAAAATAGATAGGTACCAAATCGAGCTTTCACCCCTGACCAAGTATTTTTTCTAAATTCTAGCTCCCCCCCCCCTCAAAAAAAGAAGTTCTGGTTGCGCCCCTGCTTGCTATAGCCGAGATCGCCTACAACCTGGCAGGTGGTTCTGTAAAAGAACTGCTCACTGATTGGACACCGTGAAATAGGGAAACAGTGTTGACTCTTGACTCACATTCAGCGGATAAAATATGTACTTGCCTCATCACCTTATCAGTTCCTCTAACTGCATGTCGTAGGCTGTAGGCTGCGGCTGCGTTGCTTCGCGATGCGTTATCACCTGATCACTTCAATTGAAGAGCTCTTTTCCAAAGTGATCCAAGCCAGAAAAAGTGATTCGTCAAAGAAATGAAAAAACTGTGTAGCTTCCAAAGTAATGGCGTATTCAAAAAGGTAAAAGTTAAAAAATTTTGTCAGGGGTTTGTCTAAGAGTACTGAAAAAAGCATTCGTGAAGAATTCGTATTTCATATGCAATAAGCCATCACCGTTGACAACTTCGTGACTCAGGTCACTTTGGAAGAACAAATTGGACTTAGAAATGCTGTAATGTGGTTTCTCTTGCATTTGAAATCAGATTTTCAACGTTGTAAGTCCCAGTATGCTGCGATCTGTTGAAAACCATTTTGAAAATGTTTTTCCAACCACTCGTAATGTTGGGAAAATAAAACATAATTTTTCCGGATGAGATTCTCATAAAAAATTTTTAATTTTGACTTTGCAGCTTGGATTTGTAGCTATATTATGGATTGCGTAGAGTTAAACAGGTTAGGCCATTTTGGAAACCAAAGGTCCAGCAAGTCACTTTTTTAATCTCTGGTAACACTGCAACAAAAGTAGGTTGGAAGATGCCGAAACTTGCCTTCGATAGCTTCCATTTCATACCACCAGATGGCGCGTCAGACTCACTTTTTACAAAAATTAACTTAGATCACTTTGGAAAAGAGCTCTTCGATTAATTTACAACATAGCAAGTAGGAAGGGGCATTGAAATTAATCGATAGTACGTGTGGAAGAGTGTAAATAATGAAGCTTTGGCAGTTGGAGTGTTTTTCACCTGCTTGAAAGGGTCTTAAACAGTTCTAAAATAGCATTAAGTAAATCTGAAATAATCTTACACGTGTCTTAGCGAGTATACGAGAAGTCTTGAAGAGTGCTAATTGTCTGAAATCTAAAAAGTTTCACTCAGTCCTGGTGTTCTGGAATCGTTTCAAACGTACCTGAAACAGCGTCAAAGAGTCAACGAGTAAATACAAGTGAATAGTGGTAATATTTATTGAGTTGTTTCAGAGGTCACCGCTAAGATTCAAATTAAAGATTTCAATTCAATGTTAAATGTCTATAAAGTACATTAGGAACTAAGGGCAGAGAACGAAGAAACGATGACGCAAGTCCACGGCAAAGAGAATCTAATTTTCACCGTTTACGTCAAAGAATAAGTATAGCTGAATGATGGTGGAGTTCCTAAGTTGCTCACTTATTCGATTAGAACATACGTTTACACTATAGAGTACCAATACGTACGCGTATAGAAGAGACAAGCTAACAAATAAGCTGATTATAAATTGCTTTAAATATTTTCTCGTTACATTGTCTGGCATTGCGTAGGATATCACACGAAAAAAGATGTCGCCGAAATTTATAGTTTGTAATTAATATCCAGAGGTCGGCAAATGTTCCCGCGAAATTACGTGCTGACTGAGAACAGAGGGGATAGAATAGGGAATATGATGGAAAATTCTGCTTGCATGAAAGCAAAAGTATAAAAAAGACGGAGTAAGGGGAGCGGACTATAGAAAACCAAATATATTGCAGAGTGCAAGCCTCTGTATCAATTTATGCGAATGGGTGTTATGAAAGGTATAGTCCATCTAATGACTTTAAGACTTCAATAATTGTTTCTTCAATACGTACTCAATGTTGGTAATTAGCGAGCACTGAATGTACACTTCTCAAAATTTAGTGAGAGGAGGGAAAAACCAGCGGCGTACTCAGGACTTTCTTATGGGGTTCTTTTCTAATTTGCTCTCAACCCGAGCCCTGGAATCCGCCCTTTCGAGCATTACCTCAGAGACGTCGGGGAGACTGCTAGGGCTGTCTTCGCCCTGTTCCCTTCTGGCCGAGTGGGCTGGACTTCAAGTTTTTCCTATACTCAGTATACCTGCAGGGTGTTCAAGAACATTGATTACCCCAATGAGACATTTTCGGTAAGTTGCTAACATTGAGCTGTATTGTTTACATTGGCTCAGTGTTACCAATTTATTGAAAACATCTCGCTGGAGTATAAGTACTCGATATTTCTGAACCATCTGTATCACCCACCTACTGCATATACCAATCAATTCAATTACCTCAGTTTTAGGAATAAAAACGAACCGATAAAAAGCAGATTCAAGAAAGAAATTTAATCGGATGCAATGAAATTTATTCGAGAATATCCAAACAGAGTTCAAAAGAAGTTCGCACCATCCCGTACCAAATGTACGCGTTTTGACTCAGATGATTTATACTACACGATACGAGTACACAGTGCAGAGTAAAATTATCGATTTCTTCAACCTTTGAAATCGTGTTGCGTAAATTTGAAAGATTAGTAAGAAAAACAAGACCTTCTAGGGATGGCTTCAGCCCCATAAGCCATCCCCTTGGCTACGCCACTGGGGAAAACTGCGTTTCTCTCTACAAGGCCTGTGCTGAAGTGAAGTGCTTGGAAGTTCTATTTTGAACCTCCTATTTCTGATGTTTTTCTATCAGGTACATTTTTTGAGAACCCCTTTCTCAATCGAATTTGCATGGACTACTATAGCTGACTATGTGAATGAACTGAGTCATCAACGTCCAGAGCTTATTCCGAGTAGCTGGGTCAAATATGGACAGCTTCTAATATTAGGTGGGACAGTTTCAGCTACATAGGTTAGGTCCAAGAGTCTGTTTCATGAGCGAACATTCATGGGTTCAGACATTTTTACTCATTTCTTAACTAATATCCGAAATTGTAAACTAATTTAAGTACCGAGACAAAATTAATTTACATATTTTTCAGATTTCAACATTTCCACCTATCCTTTTCCCCCAAGCCGTGTTTGTAAACATCAACATGAGCAGAGCCAGAGAGCGAAGAAGTTCGATAGAAGGGGGGGGGGTACAAACAAGAGCAAGAAATCGCTTCTCATGCTTTCGATTTTTTCGACTATGTTCGAATTTCCCGAGGTTTTGGTAAATACCAATTAAAATATCACAAATTTTGGTTGAAAAAATAAAATAAAAATAAATAAATAAATGAGCTCCATCTAATTAATTTTGCCGAATGAGTAGTAGAATTTTCTAACGTTTGATATAATTCCACGAATGGGAAGGGGCACCCCTCATTTCTTCCTCTCACGGCGACCTTGTTCATTAGAGAATTATTTATTTTAGCTCAGCCCGAATTCTATTTACGGTACCCCTAGAATTGTGCGATACCATGAAGAAGAAATGTGAGCTAAGTCCCAAGGTCATCGAATAATTTTAATCTGACCCTTAAAAGAAGCGAAGTTCAACATGCAACCCTGACGAGAGGGAGGGGAGAAAGGCGGGAAATACCCCGGGGCCGGAATTTCGGGGGGGGGGCAATATTTTTAAAAGGCCTGAATTTCAACACTTACGGCTACATCATACTGTACATCAAATCAGAATAAAAAATTCTGGTTTCGAATGCATGCTCATAATTTTCTCCCATACCTGACAAAAGAAAAAAATGAACTGGAAGGAGAAGGGGGCCCGGGGAAATTCCCCCGGCCCTCTTTGTCACTCTACGGGGCTGTCAACATGTAATTTACAATAGGGTTTTGTGCCATGTGAGTCGGACTTAAATACAGAAAACAGCAAATTACTTTCGAATACCAAATCTTCTCAAAATGATTCCGAATGGTTCAACATGTTGGCACAGGGTGTGAAACACCTCGGACACCCCTCATCACTTACAGTGAGGTTAGAAAATAGGGAAGAGAGGATGAAAAAATAAAATTTGAAACAGAAGTAGATGATTTGGAGGTCTTCGAGCTCGATTATACAGTTAATTTTCGAATCTGATCTCTAGGGACAGGGACAAAACTACGGGGGGAGGGGTGACCGTTCTCCCCCAGTAATGCGACAAGCGGTAAATTTTGAAACTGTTCATTTGAATTTTTCATTTTTTAAGAACATTCGTTGGTTTGTTCATTTTCCCCCAATTAAAATAAATTTTGATTGAAAAACCGGCAAATTTTCAAATGTTTACAAATTCTGTCGGCGAATTTTTAGTTTTCAAAAAATATTTGTCGGCAAATCTTTCTTCTCCACCTCCGAAAACTGAAAGTCAAGTTTTGTCTCTCGCGGTGCCACCAAAGGGGTTCAGTTCATAGAATACTTGTTTTTTTTTTCGAGATGCTATCCGGGAAACAGATTTTTAAGGTTGTTGAATTCAATTCTCAGAGCTATTTTCGAATCCGACCCCTCTCTTCCCTCCTTCGCATCGTCTCCCGCCCCTTATTCCATCTGTGGTGCTACTGATGCCACTAAAGCAATAGTGAAACAAAAGAGGTAAATCGTAGTTAATTTTTAGAGTTGCTCGATTCACATAGGGATTTGCCCAGGCCAGAAGTCTGGTGGCTTCACCTCCCTATTAAGAAAGTGATCACGCTACTGGTCTGGATTTGTGACTTCTGAAGAGAAGTTGTCTCCTGAAGCTCAGCAAATTTCAAAAATTAAACAGGGCTTCGGTAGCGATCACGATCTGTATTTCCTTGGAGGGGGGGGGGCTGATTGTGACTAATATATGGTGAGGGAGGAGAGGGATAAATGATATTTAGTATTGACAAGTAGGGGTATCGTACTCAGTAGCAGTTTTCCCAACAGAGGTGTTGCCCATACATTTTTCCATAGGGCACTTGCTCCTCCCTTACTTTGACAACCTTCAGCATTAAGTCAGCGCAGCTCGACAGGAATGGCGGCTTGTAACTAATTCATTCCACAAAAATTAAGGAAAATCACATATATGCAAGTATATGGTGTACGAGGGGCGTTCAAAAAGTAAGGTAACAAGGATTATTATGAAATAACTATTAATCGTACACATTTGAAAAAGATAAAACATTCTCAACACAGTTATGTACCTTCCTGATTGAGGCATTTATCCCACCGGCTTACAAACTTACAGATGCCTTCTCTGTAGAATTCGCCGTCCAAAGAAACAAGCCAATTTAAAACTGTTTTTTGCAGCTCGTCGTCGGTTTTAAAACGTGTTTCACCTAGGTATCTTTTCAAATACGGAAATAGATGCAAATCGGACTGTGCCAAGTCCAAGCCTGAAGCGAGCGAGAGAGAGAGAGAGCGAGAGAGCGAGAGAGCGAGAGAGCGAGAGAGAGAGAGAGAGAGAGAGAGAAGGGGGGAAGTGGGTATTTGTCCCCGGGCCCAGGAAAGCAAGTTATTTAGATTATCCATGAAGATGCCTATAATTAAGGGTATGGAGATACAATTTCTATTCAAGGTCTCTGAGAGAATTTCCCTCCCTAAGATTTATTACGAGGAGGGGGGGGGGCTCTATTATTTATGGCTCCAGGCTCGGACGAGGCTCTGTACTAGCCTCGCCAAGTTAGGAGAGTGTGCTGGGTGTGAGAAAACGTTCCATTTGAACGACTTCAGAGACACGAAAGGTGTGCAGTCGTGCACTGTCTAGCAAAAATCAGACACATCGAGATACGAGTCCGAGTTTGTGGTTATGAATTCTCTTACTTAAGTGGTTTAGCTGGTCGCAGTATACATCTGAGTTTACCCGTTGTATCGTATGGAGAAAATCAACCAAAACCCAAAGAATTCCACGAGCATCCCATAATACGCATGCCATAATTCTGTTTGCAGCACAGGAAACCATATACACGAATGCTAATGTGGAGGGAAAGTGTGTTATCCCAATGTAAAAAAAGTGCAGAATTGTGCTATGTTGCCAGATTTACAATCCGTTCACTGGTTTTAACACAACAAGCCTTGTTGCCTTACTTTTTGAACGCCCGTTTTGATTCGTAGAACGGCGAATTCTATAGGAAAGGCACCTATAAGTTAGTAAACCGATGGGATAAATGCCTCAGTCGGGAAGGTAACTATGTTGAGAAGTAGTTTAAAGTTGTATCTTTTCAAATTTTGTAAAATAAAAATTTTTACGATTTATAGTTATTTCATAATAGCCCTTGTTACCTTACTTTTTGAACGCCCGTTTTGATTCGTTCAACGGCAAATTCTACAGGGAAAGCATCTATAAGCTAGTAAATGAATGGAATAAATGCCTCAATCGGGAAGTTAACTATGCTGAGAAGTAGTTTAAAGTTGTATCTTTTCAAATTTTGTAAAATAAAAAAAATTTTTACGATTTATAGTTATTTCATAATAGCCCTTGAACGCCCCTCGTATACTATACCAGGTCAGGACAACCTTTCTTGCTCACTAGCCACATTTTGACCACTTTATTAATTTTTCTATTGCGGACGATGTGGCCCTCATTGCACAGAGTAAGGAAGAGCTGCAACAAATGGCAGAGGAACTGCGAGTGTCCGGAGTAGAAGCTGGTCTGGTGACCAACACCAAAAAAACGGTGTTACTGACGAACTGTGGGTAAAATTCAGAAATCAGATTGGATGACGAAACGATAGGTAGGAGTGAAGAGGCAATCTACTTGGGACAGGTAATTGCATTTTCTGACAACCTGGAAAGAGAGTTAAAGAGAAGAAAGGCGAAAGCATGGGGTAGCTACTGGAGCCTAGCAAAAGTCTTTAAGGGGATGTTCTCCTAGGAAATGAAAAATAAAATATTTGAAAGCTGTGTATTACCCATTTTAACGCACGGGGCACAAACGTGGGCCCCCACGGAACGACAGCTGATCGGACTGGCAAGAACCCAGATTGCCATGGAACGCTCACTGACTGGCTTAAAGAGGAAGGACAGAGTGAGCAATTTGGCAGTCAGGAGAAAGAGCAAAATCATTGACTGCAGGTATAAAATCAAAAAACTTAAAATGGACTATGCCAGACACTTGGCCAGGAGGGAGGAAGGGAAATGGGAAAAGAAGGAATTAGTTTGGCAACCGAGGGGTAAGAAAAGGAAGATAGGGAGACTCAAGTTGAGATGGGAGGACGAAATTATCCACACTGGAGGAATAGCCTGGGAGAGAAGGACTAGAGACAGAAAGTGCTGGAAACGGGTAGGACAGGTCTATGCCCAAGGATGGGCGCATGATGGATTGGGTGGCGCAGGTGATACCTGAACGCTGCCGAGGGACTAATACAGACGGAGTCATAAATATCGCTATAGTGTCTATAAAATGTGGAAATGAATCGTTCGTCGGGAAGTCTCGTGTCGCGGGCGTTCTAACCAATTGTACACATATCATGTAAACTTATGATGATTAAAGGCTGAATTGATTGATTAGTTGATAAACTTTTCTAACATTGCGCGGATAGCGCTTATAATATCTCTAAATTAATTTTCTGATGTGGACTACTAACTGGTCATGGGGCCACAAAACACAGGTGGTATACAATAGTAGTGGTGAAAAGCGGCTGCTGTAGGTACTGTGGAGAAGAGATAAAAACCTTGATCCATATCATATGTCAATGCCCAGCAATAGCCGGACAAGACGCGAAGCACTGTTACTACAGTATCCAACACTCAGTGAAGTCAAAGGGATAGAACTCAGTAAAATTCTCACTTTGGCTATAAAAGTGAGGCTACTGAGCTGATCCTTAACAGCAACTTGAGGAATAGTGCAATGGACTACAAAGTCTGAGTACTCGGCGCATACAGCGCCACCTCACATAAATGAAGATACGGTTTCCAAACTGCCCTTAGTCCAAAAATTTTTTTTTTGGGGGGGGGGGGGGGAAATCGATAAAAACTGTGCTACACTGTACCAGTTCATTTAAAACTTCTGTAAATGGTACAAGCGAGTAGCCTGAATCCTCTACACCATACTACCAAAGACGCACAAAAATGAGAATGCAGCCTATCTAGAATTATTGAAGGAGAAGTGATTGAAAGTCGTGGACAAAGGGCAGTTTGGCACTGGACGTAATACAAGAAAACAACAAAACGCTGCCTGCACCGGCGCTGCTCTTCGAATGCGCGTAATTCGACCATCGAACGAGGTATCGAGATTCTATGAAGTTACTTTTGTAGTGCTCGCATTGGCCACTAGGTAACGCTGAAAACCGCATTCCGATTTTTTTTTTTGACTAAGGGCAGTTTGGAAACCATATCTTCAAATGTATGAACGTAATTTTCTGATGTTGTGGTACACAATCACAGCACCTGCTAGAAACATCCCTGCGGCGTCACTCCCCAATTCGCAGATAATATCGGACGCAAATGTGAATACATATCGCATCGGCGCTATGTTACATTACCTCAGGGCTACAAAAACGTTCAAATATACAAGGTTATGTTAGACCATTACTTGTTTTAATTGCGAATTTGTCTTGAGTCAGGACTTGGTGCCTCACCCTTCGCTCTCACCAGTGCCCAGTCCTGGCGAACCTTAGCTAGGGATATAAGGGCCGGTACGCTCGTAGCTAAGTCAGTAACTTGAACGAATCCTCGCTTTGCGTGTTATCTGACTAGCTAGCGGCGCGGGGAGTAGGCGCCACAAAAGGGTGCAATCTCACAAGGGTGACCAGCTCCCACAATCCCGCTGGTTTTTTTGAATTTAAGCGAGCCGAGCGAGCGAGCAATTTCTTGTAGTTTTTAATGATTTAAGCTGTACAATTGGCAGATTTTTAAAAATCACACATGAGGTCAATGACCCTACATATTGGCTCTATTTTCCGCTACATAGAACAATTCCAGAGGGTGCCGTAAATGAAATTCGGATTTTTCCAAGGACCTCACTATCCTACATACATAATTATGACTTTTAGCTGAAAGTGACGATCTGTACTTTTCACACGAGCAACATTTTTTCGTCAACTGAACAAATCGTTGTTATTGTAATTAGGTGTGCAATGGGGGAGGGAGAGGGGACACATGATATTTAGAAAGAATCGATTACTCTTGCACCACTCTCCACTCCGACACCACTAATGTTTAGTACTGACAAATTTGTACTTGCAACTATTTTAAGAAGCTTTGCCCCTCAGATTTTCCCGAAAAGTACTTGCCTCATCAGCCACCTACAGAATTGCCACCACTATTTTCAGTAGTCCCACGGTTTCCTTAAAACAGATCCCGAAGCTCTTCGTTTACAATTCGAAATACGGCCTGTTTTCTAGTACAATGCTGAGACTCCGTAGACTAACCGCAGATCTGCAGCTGTGTTTCAGGAGTTTCTGCACCCCCGCGAAATCTGCCAAAATGCAGCTAATGTGTTTGCGTGTACATACTTGAAAACATCGAAGGATCTTAATCAATTACCCTTGACCTTTGTTAATGAATTACCGGAATAAAATGAAGTTAGAATTAAGAACGAATGCGAGAATGCGTCATACATAAATCAGAAAATCGAAGGTTACACGTTTAATACGTGTGTTTATTTATTTTTCTCCAAATTATACACCAATTTTTCATTTTCAAATGGTCTGAAGTTTTAAATCCCGACCGAAAGATGAATGATGGCATCGTCTTCGTTCGCGTCTGTTACATACGAAACGAAAAAGAAAAAAATTGAAAATCATCCGCTTACGTAACACTTTTATCCGAGTATAAAGGCCCATAACGAGGTGCGTTAAAGTAGCGTTTTAAAAATCGGCCTAAGTCATTCTTATTTTGATCTCCGTGGCGATTTACTGTCACTGGAGCATCTTCGACGGGGGCAGAGCGAAAACGAAGACTCGAACAAGGGGCGCTTGCAAGCGAATTATAGAGTTCTTACCACACACACACAAACGCGATTATAAATTATTTAATTGGAATTTTATGATCCCGAGCCAACTACCGAACTGTACGTCTCTGATTTATCGTCCTGACAGTTTCTAGACGCGTCGCATGTACCGAAATGATAAAGGTATTAGGTAGGCTCATGTTGTGTTGTAAAAGCAAATTCCTCCAATCTTACAACCGAGTAGCTTTTGTATTTTCATTAAAACCGTCGAGATGTTTCACAGTAAGACACACTCTTGGTGTTGAAATATTACAACGTATAAAAATATGCCACTTCGACCAGCATTTGAAAAAATAAATAAATAAATAGAACGTCTAACTAAAGAAATACTGAAAGAGCTACACCGAGAGTTGTGTTAGTAATCAAGAAAGTGATCGCGAAAAATGGAGAAAGCAGGCGATGTTACTTTCGGAAGGATCCCTCACTCATCGTGTCAATTACAGTGATGTCCTTCGAGTTAAGTAGTTTCTCAAAAACTTTCGCGCCAATTCATTTAAACTAATATCGCAATTACGTATACAAAGACCTAAAAGTTCATATAAGAAATTGAAGCAGTATAGCCTACGTTATAGCCGAATACGCTTATTATAGGTAATAATAATTCGGAGGGATGAAAAATGTTACCTTTTTAATGGGTATCGTTATAAAATTTTCCCCGTTCACATTTTCGTTATTGCATCGTTATTCTCCAGTTATTAGCAGCGCACTTCATCTCCACGAAATTATACCCATTTTACTTTATTAACGTGGTATTGCATTTCTCCCTTAAATTTTCGAAATTAAGGAAAGCCAGCTAACTTGGGAAACATCGGGCTACGCTCATCGAATGATGTGACGAATTTAAAAGCCACCGGGCGGCAATACCAATAAACTACTCGATTTGGGAGTTAATGGAGCAGGGGGTGGATATGCTGATTGTCCAGATCAGGTGCCGGTGCACAGGAGAGCAATGCGGCAACAGCGCCACCAGCGTTTGGAGGCTAAAGAGTCGCTCTCTAGCGGTCTAATGAAATATGGCGCGCTGATTGGTGTATTTTGACGAAAAGAAGATCAGTGACAAAAATGTTCAGCAAAAAAACTGAAGTATGGCTCATCTGAAATGAAATGAGGAGGGCTAACACTTTAGTTTTCTTCAGTTTTCCAAAAAATAAAAATATTGAAGATGTTAGAACTCGTTTTACTTGTACATGTTTTTGTGGAAAAATACCCTAATCATATCTTTTCGTTCACGACACTAGCGCTTCTACAGGAGTGTCCGAAGGCCAATACTAAATATTACCTGACAATACTGTCAACGGAGATGTGAAGGGGAAGCAGTCTAGTTCCACATACACACGCTCTCTCTTTCCCTCACCATTTCATTAAATTAATATGGGTGGAGTGTTACTACGTCACTTCCGTTGCACGTTTTCGCGTTCGTTTCACTTTTTTACATATTATACATTAACTGCCCATCCTTAAGCTGCGCAAAGAAGCTTCGCTTTAAAAATATGTGTAGATATAGAGTGCATCAATTTAGTTATCATTGTTCTCTATTTACAAAAACATATCTCCTCCTGCTCTGACACTAGAAAGGAACTGGTTAAGGTGGCTATTTAAAATACATAAATATCTATGTATCTATGCTTTAAGATCTACTTATCAGACTGACTGATATTGTACAAACAGATCAACAGATAAGACTCTAGATTGCTGTTTAATAATACTAGTGGCTTTTTTTTTTTTAATTCAGGGAAATGATGGTGGATTATAGTTGTTATTTTCAGTATAGAGGCACACCAGCAAGAACTTAGTTGAAAACACAAATTATGCAAACCAAATGATACATTTATATATACTGTCATGATATTATCATTATTTGAAAATTCGCAATTTGTTTACATCAATATAAATTTACATCGCATAGTTGTTTCGGAATCATAGTATATTACACACCAAGAGTCAAAAGGGAGTGTTTACATGGCGAGGGAAAGTCTGTACACAAGCATAGCGAGTGAGCAATTCCCGAGTCATGTAAACTCACTTTTGGCTCTTGTTGTGAAAGATATTTCTTATACTACTTGATCAGAAGCGGCAATGTTTTTTGCTGACATGGTCTGTATTTTTTAAAATCTATTTATATTTATTTAAATTATAGACAGGTGATTTTTGTGTGCGTAATTAATTCAAACATTTAATTTGCTCAGTTAATTACTACAAAGTACAGTATCACAGTCTGGTCTTCAGTTTGTTCACGTGCACAAACAGCATACACAGGTAGTGGCCGCCAAAAACATAACGACAGTTAAGCTAGATGCACACTACGCTGACGTTTTTGTGTTAACATGTCACATGACGTGTTAACACAATATCTGACGAAAACAAAACCATCTAGTTCAATTGGACCGTTCACATTACACTGATATGTTGTCAGATGACGCATTATGAAGACACATCAGTGTAGTGTGAACAGTCCAATTGAACTAGATGATTTTGTTTTCCTCAAGTGCCGTGTTAACACGAAACGTCAGCGTAATGTGCAGCCGGCTTTAACAACAAACGGTAATAGCTGTACTACGTTGTGAATATTTAAATGCGTTCTTAAGTCGCTACTCGCTATTTTGTAATTTGCTATGTGGCCGAGTGGTTAGAGACAATCGCTGTATTTCAGTCAAATGTTTCAGTGGACACGGGTTTGATTCCCCGATACAAAATTACTGGCCAACAATTTTTTAATGTAAAAACGCTTTACATCGCCTTCCTGATCAAGTAGTATAAAAAATAATATATAATATTGTGATATAAATGACATTATTTATAACACGATATAAATATCTTAATACAGATGATACTAGAGGGCGTCACTCTTCTGTAGTTGAGCGGCTGGTAATCTACTTTTCAATCCGATTTGGGTTACAGAGAATACAGAAAGAGGCAGAAGGTCCATGTTTCATATTAGAGAGGGAGGGGAAGATCAGATTTTTCAAACAATGCTTTTATGTCATTATGTTGTCAAGTGATTAAGATAAAGACAAACTAAATACGCCAGGAATAAAGGTATGATGAAGCATATTGAAAGTATAAAGGCATAATAAGACATAATAGTACATATTACAGACATAATATAATTTTTATTTATTTTTCAAGCCGTAGGGAAGGGGGACAGGGACAGGGGATATAATGAGACACAACAAGGGAACTTTGTCTCCTGGTTGCTAACCATCACGGACTGACATTCGCTTCGCTTGCATTGATCCCCTGCCATTAGGCGATACGCACCACTGAACCATATTTTCATTTTTACATTTCATAAAATAATGTCATTGCCTAGCAACATCAGGGTTGGAAAACTGATGATGATGTCATAGCTATGCAATCCAGATGAGATGACGTCATCATGCGGCTGGGAATGTCGCTGCCAGATAAAGCAGGTTTGAAAACTATAAAAATGCAGGGAACTACACCCCCTAAATCCAAGGTAACTGGTATAGAAGTGGGTTGAAGATAGTTTTGTGATGTTAACATGGTCTACAGAAAGACAGACCTACAGTCTCAGATTTCAAGGTAACTGGTCTGCCCCCGCAGTATTCATCGGGTAGGGAAACAGTCAGATGCGTCTGAAATCACATGTTTAAGTCTGTCTCCATGTAGAAATCAGCAGTAATGTATATGTAGATGGGAGATCAATGTCGGTCTTCATATCGTTTTAGTAGGGAAGGAGAAGGTAGCTATCAGTAATACATACATTTATACCCAGTATATTCCAAGTAACATGCCTATCTTATGGCTGTCTCTATACCTTTATGTCTTGTCAGTGGGGAAAGAGAAGAAACTATCAGTAAAGTTTATATCAGGTATAGTTTCATGTATATCTTATATTTGTCGCTGGGTCTTCATGTTTTATCAGCAACATAAATAGACAAACCCCATATCTGTAGAAGAATATCAGGCTGTCTTGAGTCTTACGAGTAAGAAAGGAGATGGTAGCTATTAGTAATATTCATATCGAGTACATTCCAAGTGTCATGTCTATCTAATGTTTGTCTCTATATCTTTATTCATTATCAGTGGGGAGAGAGAAGGAAGCTATCAGTGATCGGGTACATCCCAAGTCGCTTGTCTATCTTATAACTGTCACTATGTCTTCATGTCTTATTAGCAATACACATACAAACAAGCGTCATGTCTGCCAGAGAATTTCAGGCAGTCCCAAGTCGACCAGTAGGGAAGGAGAAAGTAACTATCAGTAATATTTATATCGAATACATTCCAAGTATCATGTCTATCTTATGCCTGTCTCTACGGCTCATGTCTTCATCAGGGTAGCTATCAGTAAAGTTTATATCAGGTATGTTCAAAGTTTCATGTCTATCTTATATTTGTTACCTTGTCTTCATGTTTTATCAGCAATATGTATAGACAAGCCTAAAGTCTGTCAGAGAATTTCAGACTGTATTATCAGTAGGGAAGAAAATGGTAGCTACCAGTAACATTTATATCGAGTACATTTCAAGTCTCATGTCCATCTTATATCTGTCTCTATGGCACTATGTGTTATCAGCAATAAACAGACCATTCTCAAGTCTGTTTTTAAATCTTATCCGTAATGAAGGAGAAGGCAGCTAGTCTGCCCTCGTAATTTTTGAATTATTTTCTTTGTCTTATCAGCAATACATGGACAAGTCTTGTGCCTGTCTTTATGTCTTATTAGTAGGGAAGGAAAATTTCAGGCTTCTTAATGTCTTGTTAACAGGGAAGAAGGTAACTATCAGTAATGCTTCAAGTCTCACATTCGTCTTATATCCGTCTCTATGTATATATTATTTCTTATCAGCAATATATTAACAAGTCTTATATGTTTTCATGTCTTATCAGTAGTGAAGAAGAAGGTATAGTCTGCTTCTGCACTTTTTTGGGTTTTTCAGGTAGGCAGCCCGCCTGGCTTTTTTTTCACGGCGGAGGATGAGGAGGATGAGCCAGAGAAGGAGGCACAAACGGATGTTATTTTTTTAATAGGTATATAGAAAGATATAGACAAGTCTCATGTCTGCCTTCATATCTTATCACTAAGGAAGGAGAATTTCATACTTTCTAAATATCTTATCAGTAGGGGAGGAGAAAGTAGCTGGTTTGCCCCTACAATTGTTTGGATTTTTCAGGTAGGCAATCCGCGTTTTTCCTGCGGAGGAGGAAGCGGATATCTTTTTTTTAATATATAATAGAGGCATTGAAAGGCATACGATGTGTAGCCCTGTGCAATTGTTACGATGTTCATTTATTAATGGCTTCATCTTTCAGGTAAACGAAGTGTTGCCTTATTATTCATTTATTTTTCTTTGATTCGAAATACGCCACACATCAGCGGGAGTTAAGAAAAGATTTTAATGACATTTTATATCAAAATCACTTTTGAAATTTTTCCAACCTTGAGAATAAGTTATGTTTTTTAATGATTTTACAATCAAGTTTGATTTTCTGAAAATACAGGTTTGTACGATATTATTGCCAAGGACAGAGTATAAGCAATAAAATAAGGATAAGCTTACTTTGTTTGTATTATTCTTTCAAATATAGCATTGAATTTTCCAATAATACAAAAAAAAAAATGATACGAATGATATAAATTATATTAGAAATGATATTATAGTGCGGTAAATGAAAGAAAATATCAGAATATGTTATACCTAAGCGTTCGGAACCAGTTTTTACAATACAGCAACAATTGAATTTGCAACCTTATATCTTTTGTCTCAGGAACTTGATCACAATGAAATGTGTCATGAATGTATTTTTTTCTCCTCTAATTCTTCCCAAATGACTATCTATAGTTCCTTGAAATGCGTTATTATTGAAATTTTTCGAAGAAAGGGAAATTCAGACTTATCAGTATTACCATTTTAAAAAGTCCAAGAAGAAATAGGGAAAGACTCTATTGGCGACTGAGAATATGTTTACTCAGATAAGGACAAAAAAACATTCTTAGGGAGTTCTAAGCTCGCTGCATGAATGTACTGATCATTATGACTCCGAATCGCAAAAAAAGAATGGACACCTAGGTAGGTTTTCTTATCCAACGTCATAGTTATATTTTAAATTGGGAGATATTATATCGCGATATAATATCCGATTAAGGATGTAAGTGATACAAGTGTCCAATGATATTGCCCATCCTGGTGGCCTATTAGGGTTGAACTTCAACATAGAATTAGCCATGAGAAAATCAGTCATTATGTTGTAAAAATTATAATACATTTAATGTGTCTGAGAACTACACATGTAAATAGACTTTATTCATTTTTATCCAAGTGGTCTGGGCCATAATGGAAAAAAGTTCACTTTTACTCATAATTCGAGCACAGGGCAATGACAGCTGAAGGAAATGTTTGCCGAATTCTGGATGGATAGGTAGATAAATAGGTAGGCAGCAGACAGAAACACATACCTCACAATTTTGTACCAATTTGAAAATATTTTAGACATAGGCCTGTAAAATGTTCGAAGTGGCTTTTCCGGTTACTGCAAAGGTCTTAAAACCGTTATTTCGACACTATGTTTAATTTTTCTAGACAAGTCATTTTTGCTCACACGTGAGGGTGACGAATGAATTCTGGAACCCAAATCGCCAACAATTATCAAAACTAGCGACCCAAAACATTAAATTTCAAAGTCTTGTTCGATAATTAAAGTCAAGTTAAATTCACCCAGTGTTGCCAGAACAGTATTTTTGCTGCTAGATCTAGTAGAATCTAGTGGGTTTTCCATTTTAGCATCTCAATTCTCGTTGGAAAACTCATTTTAAACAGACTTCGGCAGAATTTTTTAAAAACCTAGAGAATCTGAGACACATGAGAGCAGAATTCAGTTTTCATTTCTGGCAGCACTGAATTCACCCCAAGGGATAAAATGTCAAATCTGGTGCACAGATCGGGAGTGGATCAAACACTCGAAATCAGTGACCGAAAAACATTTATTTCGATACTTTCTCGATACATTTCCATTTGAAATTCTAAAGCTGGTTGTACTTCGAAGTCCCCGTTTGCGAGAAGCAAATTTTTTCACTCAAAAGGAAACTGTCTGTCCTTTGAAGATTTCTTTTGAGTCGACTTCGTGATAAAGAAAAAGAGAGTGAGAATTTATGGAACACCCTATACACACATTACAGCTATGTACTAAAAATTATATTTTGTAAGCCGTCGGACCACTACTTATGTCTATAATGTGTTCGTGGTCTTTGATAATAATTACACCGCTTTGAATCTGGAAAAATCTGTTTCGGGAAAACCCTACATGACTCGTATATCGCAAATGGAAAATATCACTATGTAAGTTAAGACAGGAGATGACTCATTTTTAAGACACGAAATCGTACACGATACAAAACGAATTAATAAAATTTTGACAACCTGACATTCAGTCTTGGCTCAAGGCACTGTATACCTACATTCTTATCACAACTGAGCTGCGATGATTTTATGAGCCCGGTTTTCGAAAATATTCGGCATTTTTACGTTTTGTACACAATTTTACAAAACTAATGCAATGATACCCGAAATCTGCTGTTCCGTTAAAAAATCCATTCAACGGCGCACAAGTTTTCTTCCAGCCGATTTAAAAGCTCGTAATTTATTTTTATTAGTCGCACCTATTCTGCTTTATCTTCTCGCAAGCGAGCAGCCTGTTAAAAAAAAATAAAGCTTGATACTTACAAAGCTCGAGAATTCTTTCACGTTTTCCCACTTTCGATTAATTTTTAGAATGCAAAACGAAGCTACATTCCGAGCGACTGAGCTTCACGTATGCAGCGACCCCGAACAAAAAAGAACATTTGTAATTAATGTGAATACGTAAAAGCCCAAATTTAAAAGACCTTTTAGGCTGTTTCTTCCAGGCAGGAAGTTCTATTATTTTTCGCGGCCGAAAACATGTTCTCATTTAGTCTACAAACTCCCGAAGGAATTCGATACAATGTAGAAGCACGTTTACTTTAGGTATGCGTATTTGGAATGGAAATTAAGTGGAATTAATAAGAGAACTCGGGACAAAAAAGCATCTGGAGTATTGTTGTAAGCTTTGATAGTTCCAAGGGAGTATTGAATATAAGAAAGGATGACAGCAGCAGGGCTACTGACATACAAGAGTCATGGTATGAGATTAACTATAAAGGATGTCTAACAACACTGAAGTAGAACTTTGTATACATATGGGTACCATTGATCCGCCCTTCAGAAATTATTGGGGGATGAAAATCTAAAGTTTTCAAAACGAGCTCAAAGTACCTTATTATTACAGTTACATATATCTGATTTAATGCGATCACAATATACTTGGATATCGTTTCATACTCATTCGTGTACCACACGGCCCATTTTTAGCCCTGTATCATCTCCAAAAACCTAAAGATTTCAGTTTTTGGAAAATATTTTCAGGACTATTTCTAATTATCCTTATTAACTGCAAATAAATCAAGACCTTCCAACTGAATGCAATACCAGTTAAAGCTATTTCCTATTATGAACTTCCGCAGGTTTCAGAACAGAAACTAGTTGTTATTGTTTGTCTGTATGTAAAAATGTGTCGTGTGTTTCGTGTATTAAAATATGAAAACATATGAAATAATGCAACTACAAGTATCGTTCATTGTCATAAGTGTACTCTCATTATTACTAATGAAGAACTTCCAATTTCGTGCACAAGTTTACCCACCGATTCCAAAAAAACATGTATCTACCCAACATTCACTAGGGCCTATATCTATACCTGCGGGTACAAGTAGACAGACAGACAGACAGATTAACTGACTGACGGATTGACCTGACTGACCTGGCTGACCTGGCTGACCTGACTGACCTGACTGATCTGACTGATCTGACTGACCTGACTGACCTGACTGACCTGACTTGGCCAACCTGACCAACCTGACCAACCTGACTGACCTTTTTTTTTTTTTTTTTTTGACCCCATCGCCGCCGACGGGCAACGAATGGGTGCGACTTGGCCGCCCCCAACAATTTTAAGGGGGTGAGTGGCCAAGCCACATGTCTTTATTGACATGGTTTTTACAATATATAAACAGTTACACTTTTGTGGGTTGCCCCCCCACACTGACTTCGGCTTACCTATCAAGTCTTGGCTTCCATCAGCAGGGGGGGGGCTTACAATAACTAATCTAACTGTATTTCTTTTCTTCTTCTTTCAGTGCTCTACCTTACTGTCCTCCTCTTACCATTTACTTCCTCGCCTCGGGAACTTAGTCCGTCTTGGGGTCATCGGAACCCGTGCCCTACATCCCCCAGCAGACCAACATGTAAGACGGCATTTTGGTCCGCCGGAGGCGTCAGGCGACGAGGGTTTCTTCTCTGTGTTCTTCCTGCTTCATCCTGGGTGCGCGTTTTTCTTTTTTCTTCCATCTTCGGTCTTCGGTCTTCGGTCTTCGACCACCGCTTACATCCTCTCCTCGGGATTTCTCCGTCTTCGGGTCATTGGAACTCGTGCCCTACATCCCCCAGCAAACCAACATGTACGTCGGCATATTGGTCCGCCAGGAGCGTCAGACGACGAGGGTTCCGTCCTCCGTCAAGCGGGGATTCTCTTTCTTCCACAGGGCCAGCATAGTCTTCTGCATGTACTCCCTGTGGACATCCCCGACTTCGTGCCAATTCGCTGGTCGGCCCTCGCTCCACAACTCGCAGAAGCGGAACACGTGAAGTGGTGTCTCTTCACCAACACCACAGGGACACGCGCTGCTCTCCCGGCGCCTTCGACGGTACAGATACGATGCGAAACATCCATGTCCGGAGAGCGCCTGGCCAAGGAAGAAGTCCATCTTCTCTTCCTTGGCACTTTGTAATCGTTCTTCTACAACTGGGAACAGCGACATCGTCCACTGTGCCACCGTCGTGTTGGTGATCCACTGATTCTGCCATTCACGGAGTGTTGCCTTCCTGAACATCCGCTTAGCTTCCTGGATGGCTACGGTCCCATCAATGCGGGGCAGGTGCTTCCACTCTTCCACTGGAATCTTGTTCTTCACCATGTGTAGGATGCTCCTCTCAATGATCTGCAAGTGCAGTGGAGGCTCCGCATTGATGATGGCTGCCCCCACAGTACTGACAGTTCGGTACAGCCGGCTACAGATTATGTCACAACGTCTCTTCACGCGGTCTATCTCTCGTTTATATCTCACTCCCTGCACTCGGTGGTAGTACAGGGAGGAGCAGTAGAAGAACCGGCTATAAATACAGCCACTCATCATAATCTTTCGCGCTCTCTGGCTGTACCCGAACATCCGTTGGCAGAGTTGTGTCAGTACTGGTAATGTCTTTTCGCATTTCTCTCTTATGTACTTCAAATGCGGCAGCCACGTCTCTTCTCGGTCCAGAACCACACCGAGATACTTCATTGCAGACCGTAGCGGGACGTGTTCGTCTCCTACCTGGATTTCCAGTGGACCGGTGTCCCTGGGGCCTGGCTGGTGACTCGGGATGTCATTGTATAACATTATCTCCGTCTTCTGGACATTCAGCGACAGCCTGAGCTGCCCCAGTAATTCCTCCGCTCTGAGCACTGCTCTTCCATTGTCAAATGCACCTTTAATATCGAGGGACACTACAGCCGTTGCATCGTGCGTGATCCTGCTCCGTACAATCGTCCCCAAGGCAGCGCGGATGGCTTTCTCTGTATTCGTTCCCTTTCTGAAGCCGTGCTGCCTTGCATCCAGGAACTGTTCCGCTTCTAACACTGACTGGAGGTGCTCGTTCATCGCCCTTTCCAGCACCTTCCCCATGGTACACAGCAGGGTGATGGGTCTATACCCGTCAGCAGTGCTCCTATCCTTGCCTGGCTTTGGGATGAACACTACCTTCCCAGTTCTCCATCTCTTGGGAAAGTAGCCCAGGACCAGGCAGGCGGTGAACAATCTGAGGAGCACTGTAGGGTGCTCTCGGTGTAGTGTCTTCAAGGCTTTATGGTTGATGCCATCGTCGCCAGGGGCCTTCCTATTGTTCAGCTTTTTGACAATGCGGCTCACCATCCCTGCTGTGACCTTTGGAGCGGGGCCAGCTGCAATGCTGATCTCGTCCCACCCTCCGGCCTCATCTGGACAGAACTTTGTTCTTAGCAGCAGCTTGGCGGATTCTTTCTCGTCCTTGCACCTGCTCCCATCAGGACGCCTCAGTAACGGCATGCCCCTACCTTGCTCTTCAGCAGCCTTCTTCAGAGCCAGGTACGGCTTCCCCCATGCGTCCTTCTGGGAGCAGAACCTTCGCCAGGCAGCAATTTTTTCTCTTGCCATTTGCCTTCTGTATTCGTGCCTCACGTGTCGTCTTAGTTTTTCCAGAATCAGTTGCCGAAGGGGGGGACAGTCCTTCTGCATTTGCCTAGTAATCCCTCGCAGCATTACCTTCATTCTCTGTAGTTGAGGGGTCCACCAGTGCATCTGTTTACTTCGGGTCACTTTCCGACTGGAGAGACCTTCCAACTGAATGCAATACCAGTTAAAGCTATTTCCTATTATGAACTTCCGCAGGTTTCAGAACAGAAACTAGTTGTTATTGTTTGTCTGTATGTAAAAATGTGTCGTGTGTTTCGTGTATTAAAATATGAAAACATATGAAATAATGCAACTACAAGTATCGTTCATTGTCATAAGTGTACTCTCATTATTACTAATGAAGAACTTCCAATTTCGTGCACAAGTTTACCCACCGATTCCAAAAAAACATGTATCTACCCAACATTCACTAGGGCCTATATCTATACCTGCGGGTACAAGTAGACAGACAGACAGACAGACAGATTAACTGACTGACGGATTGACCTGACTGACTGATTGACCTGACTGACCTGACTGACCTGACTGACCTGACTGACCTGACTGACCTGACTGACCTGACTGACCTGACTGACCTGACTGACCTGACTGACCTGACTGACCTGACTGACCTGACTGACCTGACTGACCTGACTGACCTGACTGACCTGACTGACCTGACTGACCTGACTGACCTGACTGACCTGACTTGGCCAACCTGACCAACCTGACCGACCTGACTGACCTGACTCAACAACACTTCATTTGCCTGCGACTAGCACACACTTTGTATCAGCCTGTATCCCCTTGCCAGGCCAGCATCATGTTCCTTGTACTAGCCTGCAAGCACTGCGCTCGTCTAGTGCATCATCCTGCAGATGAGTCTGCAACCACGTGAGAGCATTTTCATGTCTGCTTGGCGGACTGCGCCGACAGGAGAATGTCGTTGTCCGTTACGCTCCGCAGAGCACGTTGTGCTCCATATTTTTTGGTGCGCTCATTTTTTGGGCGCTACGTTAACTGGACGATGACATTCTCATGTCGACGCAGTTCGCAAAACATATGAAAATGCTCTCCCGTGGTTGCAGACTCGTCTGCAAGATGATGTACTAGCAGAGCATAGTGCTCGCAGGCTGGTACGATGCATGCAAGGGAATACAGGCTGATATAAGGAGTGTGGTACTCGCAGGCGAATAAAGTCTTGAGTCAGTCTTTTTTCTCCGGCGCTAATCTTTCTATCGCTGAAAACGATTTACACTTTATATCTTTTTATTATCTGCTCTTCATAGCTCATTTTTTGCCTTCCTTTCCAGGTCTTTCCCTCAGCCATTCCCTTTAGCAATAATAACAATATCCCCGAATGTCTTATATTTTTCAACAGGTTCCTCAGAAAGAGAAAAGTTGGTGGAACCCACCTCTTTTTGTAACAGAACTGATTTTTTGATTCTCCGAAAAACAGGACTTTTTTTTATTTGTTTATTTAATGTAACTTATTGCCTTTCGGCTATGTACATTCTTAATACTTTTAATACTATTTACATTATAGCTTATGTATCAGATTTGAGGCGGACAGAAAATTGAGTAAAGATTTGGCGTGTCTTAAACATAGATATGATGATGGTGTGACGTTGTTGAGAAACGTATTTCGATGGGTGTTGTATTTTGTGCAGTGGAATAGTACGTGCTGTACAGTAAGGGCTTTAGAATTTCAAAATCCTGTTGTTTTTTTTTCAGCTGCTTATTTTAAAAAGCGCAGTGTGTGTACCACTCGGTGGTTCTCAGGACTGGATTTGCAATAGATAAAAAGTAAAAAAAAAAAAAAAAAAAAAAAAAAAACTAAAAAAAAATAAGAAGTTTAAACTGTGCTTCTCTCCCTCATGGTTCCTCTATGACGCCTTTGATAAATCATACAATAGAATCGATGAAATGGCGAACAGTCGAGTCACACTTTACTTCATCATATTTTCATATTCACAGTCAGACTTACCGAATAGGTCAAGGTGAAACTAGGTCAAAATAAAGAGAGGGAGGAGGAGGTGAATTAAAAATACGGAAAAGGATATAAGTCGAGGAGAAATTGGTTTGATGATGACTATTGCACTTGTTACTTTGGTCTTTCTTAGTTGATTTCACTTCAGTTTGGATTAATCATGTTCGGTAATTATTATCATCCATTTTGAACAGTTGTCGTTGGCTTTGGTCATATTTCGTACTTCCGTCATTTTTGATTACTACCGATCGGATTTGATCGTTCTCAGTGGTTTTTTGTAATGTCTAAACTCAGAGGATCCACTCGGGAAATGTAATAGAATTCAGACTGCTGTTCGAGAATTCGGGGTAGAATTGTGGGCTATTCACTTCCTAACCTTCCGGCACTGTTTTTTACGTACAAGATATTTAAAACAATCCAGTTTTTTATAATTAGATAATTCGCAGAGAAACTGTACACGAAAGATGAGAGAGCTCTTGTGTCCTCGTCTGTAATATTTTTATTTTTGCGAACAAGTAGGCCTTGAACGTCGAGTGAGTACAGCTCAATAAGAGTGTACAACGTTTCAGCTGGATTAAAACCATATATAACTGTAATGTCTTGAAGTACAATGGAAAATATTGTCCTTTCGAAATTTTTTCCATCAGTTTTGGCGGTTTAATAAATCAGGTCTACCGAACGAAAGAATGAAGCTGTCAACGAACACTATTGCACAAAAAGGATTCCCAGAAACCATAAAACTTCCATCAATTAAAGAAAATAAAAAAGTGCTTACGCCATCGGCTGCGTTACGCCTCAGCGAACAATATACTCAAATTTTTATTTGACATTGCCCAGAGTCCATTGGTCCAGTGACCGTTTCTATGTCAATGTTGACGGTTAAGTTTGTCCGTGGGAAATTGAATTTCGAACACTTGATATTTACATTTAATTTGGAAGACCGCGAGCTTATTGGTTGTGTGATGAAGGCTGCAGACGATGACTCTGTTGATAATAATTAATGTCGGGCGCGTGGTTGTTTACACACCCGGATACCATAACTCCGGTTTAGCTTAATCGGTATTAATTATAAATCTCACGAAGGAAATTCAGCGGGGAGGGCTGATTTTAGAAATAGAAGTCATCTACTGAAGGTGTCCCATGTGCAGAGTTGTTTGGTTTTTGCAGTGTGCCGAGTAGATTGAACCGAAGAACCAAATCAAAGATTGTCTTACAAGTGTGGAAAGATCACTTTTACAGTTCTTGTGATTTGCCGCATTTGCCTTTAGGGCTCTTAGTGGCCAGCAAGATAGGAAACCAGTTTCAAGAGCATGTGAAGAAGGGAAATACAAATCGGTCAAAGCACGGGCGTCAGCCTAGAAATTTGAGTGGAAATGTGGACGAATCTACCCAAGTCAGGCTGATAAAGGACTGGTGGGCTGCTACAAATCGACGTAATTCAAAAATTCCAAGGAATTTACAATTCCATCCTGATTTGGGCTTCCGAATTTGAATTTCATTTTTGAAATTGGCAAAAATAACTTGAATATTCGTTTTGGCCTTTATATCAGCTTCAAAATCTGAATTTCATAGTACATAAGCAGGGTGTCTATCATCATTTAAGTCATTTAAGTCAACTACAGTCACACATATTATTTTGAAAAGCGATCATCTAAGTCTTCTAAAGTCATCTTTTGTCGCTGTGAGTCATCTAAAATTTTTTTATTCGATTAAATAGTTGGGAAAGAACTGCCAAAATAACACAAATTTATTGTACAGATATCAGCTAATAAGTAAATAGTCAGTGAGTATGAATAAATAAAAAGATTATTGATACCTTATTAGAGAAATGTTACATCACACGAAGTACAGTAAATATTTCTGTGTATATTCAAAACATCCCCGGTTCTTTAAGAGCCAGAGTATACCTCACCCTTTCCCATTCTTTCCTGTTTGTAGCAATTTTTTGGTATTTCGGTTTATACTGAAACTATCCCCGGTCCTTTAATAGCCAAAATATACCTCACCCTTTTCCATTCATTCCTGTTTGTAACAATTTTTTGGTATTTTTTGTGGCAAAGGAAACGATCGATTTCTTCCCTCCATCTCGCTCTTTGTCCTCCTTTCTTCTTCTTTTTATACGCGAAAATCCAAAAGATAGTCAGATATGCCCATGCGTCGGGGAAAGTCTAGCCACGTGCCCTGCCTGCCCCCATTTTGATTCCTAATTTGAACTACATATTACGTCTAGCATGTTTGGAATTTTTTTCTTTTTTGGGACCTCTGAAGTGAAGATGGTAATTGATAAGTTACAAAAAGGGAAAGTCCCAGGCAGTGTTGTTCCGCCAAATAACTCAAGTTATTTTACTGTAAAAAAATTAATTATATGACATTTTTTTGACATTAGACCTATTTGACGTCAAAAAATTACTGAAAGAGAAAAGTGAAAACCGAGAAAGCTGAGTAAATATTCCTCATGTATTATAGAATGTTTATTATCATTTCGTTTGGAATTAGAAATCACTATTGAATCACTTTATCACCAAAGTCAAAACGCTTCAAGGTGTAGATTATGTGTGTTATCAATCATCATACAGATTAAAAATCAGCAAATTATACCTTGAAAGAGAGAACAAAGAATTTAGAATTGGAAGGTTCTATCATTATGACCAGGGCTGCAATTTTTATGTGAATGTATACTTATATCTATAGCGTAGATTTCCAGGTTTTTAAAGGTCTTTACAAATCACAGAATTCTGAGTCAAATGAGCAGAAATATGAATTTCGAAAATGTTTTTTGGATTTTTTCAATTTTATCTTTATCGTGTGGCTTCCAGATAATTCCGTTAAATTCAAATTGATCTTACCAAAAGAAAAATGAATAGTTTCTTATTTTCATATTTGTGTCCGGAAAATGATAATTTGCTATCCAGTAGTACACCCAGGTCCCTTACTTCATGAATACTTGGGAATCTATAACCTCCTATAGTATAAGAGTGTAGCGAGGGCTCCTTTATACGACTAAAAGTAATGCTTTGGCATTTGGATTTATTAATGGACAGTAGATTCCAATCGCTCGAACAAACAATAGAATTTAGATCTGCCTGAAGCTCAATACAATCAGAGAAGGATTTTTTTAAAATCATCTGCACATAGGAGTAGTCTGAATTTCTCTGTTTCAAAAGTAACATCAGGTTTTAAAAGATCTTCATGAATCACAGAATTCTGAGTCAAATAAGCAGCACCATTTGGCATGTTTCCCATATTTTGGCATTTATCGCATATTCTGCACCAATTCTGCTTATTTTTTAATTTTTCTTTTTCCAAAAAGAAGAATCTAATTCTTTACTCAAAAATACTAAAAATAATTCCCGACTCAAAAAAAAAAAATTGAAAAGACTTTATGATTAATGATTTAGCAGAAAAACTTGTAGAAAAATAATATTCTTTTGCATGTGAGATACCCTTTCTCTTGCCCACATCACGTTCATTAATCATCAAGAAATTATGAATGGGAGCAATACCTCCTGAGTGCATCTCCTATTGAAAAGAAAATTGGACTTCTTAGGTAGATTCTTTGTTAGATCAGTTTGAAATTGGATAAAAATTAACTCAGAGTATCCAACTTAATTTTTTCTTTAAAATGATACCCATGTCGTATTTGCATTTTAGTGCATTCATAGCAAATTGGGGGAGGGTGGTCATTTAAAGCTCATTTATTTTCAATTTTCGATTTCGTTATAGACATCCTGTGAGGCTTTTAAGAGCTGATAATCACTTCATATGATAATAAAACATTCAGTTTCAACGATAAAAATTATCATCTGATGTTTTTCGACAGTTATTTGACAGTAGAATTGTTTTATCGTAATTTTACGTTATTTGACATGAAATGTCAAAAAAGTTATTTGACGCGTCAAGGAAACACACTGGTCCCAGGTGTGACTGTATTTGAAACGAACACATAACAGTCGGTGGTCGGATCCTTATAGAAGCACTAACACTGTTTTTTGACAAAATTGTGGATTCTAATTCAATATCTTCCGAATGGAAGTACTCTGAATTTTACTCCATAAAAACGGCAATACTGGCACGGAATAAACTACCGCTCTATATGTTTATTTCCCGCTGTTTCTAGAATCTTTTCAAAATTTTTAGAGTTAAGACTTAGAAAGGCACTCGAGTACCACTAACCTCCCGAACAAGCTGGATTTCGACCAAACTTATCCGCTCTAGACCACCTCCATCTGAATCCGAATACCTTTATTCGATTTAGTACAGTTTAATTTTACATTGGTTACTTTTCCGACTCCAAAGTAGAGCCCCTTAAATCGATGGCCCATAACGAGCAACGGTTTCTCGTAGACAATCCCATCCTAGTAGTGGCTATTTTTTGAAAAATTTTTGATTTTAAAAAACTGTTTATGTCATCTTTCCAACGAAATTTCTGTTTTCCTCTCTTCCTTTTCTGTCACCATGGTTGCCAGAATGTAGTCTTATAGGTCCATCGGTCGTCTCAGAGGCGGACCACAAGCCCGGCCCATTTCAATTTATTGTTGAAACCACCTCTATACCATAAATCAAATTTTAGAAAAAACATACAAATATGGAATAAAAGTTAACCTCGCTGTCGTTGATTACAACAAAGCCTTTGATTTAGTAAACTACAAATTTATTCTGAAAGCTTTCCACAACCAAGGGGTGGAAACTATAGCTACAAAATTAGTGGAAGAGATCTACTCCGATCTTTTAAAAGTAGGATTATAACCGACCAGTGGCGTAGCCAAGGGGGGGGGGGGTCCAAGGGGTCCAGACCCTCCCTTGAGCCCAGGAAATTTTTGATCAATTCTGCATTCCTAACTACAGTCAGTCATGAAATCTGATGCTGAATAGATGAATAATAGATTTGGTTAGTGAACATGATATTTTGGTTCAAGAGAGGTTGCAGGAACTTTACTTATACCTTCCGTGTGTAGGGTGTGCCAATTCACTTTTTCTTCTTCTGTATTCCAGAGCGCTTTCGGCTGTTATGCCATCATCAGTGGAGTACCATGCAGAAGAAGAAAAAGTGAATTGGCGCACCCTACACACGGAATATTACCAAGTTCACTCACACTCAGAAATGGACACTAAAATTACTTATAGCGATTGTATCTTTTCAAAATATCCAAAGATTTAAGAGGTAGGTATGCGAGGCACACAATTTTCTTAATTTTACTATAGTCTAGTATCTTGGATGCTTGACTGATAATTAAGGTAGGTATCTGAAATGTAAAACGAGCCTCGGGGGCAAATTTTTATTCATAAGCAATCTAACTGTTCGGGAATTCACTTTGTATTCGGTATGTTGATGAAGCAAAGTTTAAAATTAGTCGAGAGATTTGTAGCATTTGTCCCACTAACCAGTAGTACTGGACGTAATATGGCCGATGTGATTAAAGCCAAACTGAGTGGACTTACGGGGGCAAGGTTATGACGGCGCTACTGCCATGAGAGGCGAATTTAGTGGAGTACAAGCACTAATCAAGTCTGTCACCAATTCTGCCCTTCATGTTCATTGTGCTAACCACTAAATCTGACATTATCTACAGCGAGTGAACTTGGGATCATTAGAAATACTACTGGAGTAGTTGAATCGATATACAATTTCTTGAATACACCAAAACGACAGACTTGCTTAAACCTTCATGTAGATGAAATGACGAAATACAAAAAATTCAATGATTTAATCCCACCCGCTGGGTTGAAAGACAGACCTCAATTTCTATTTTTCTGGATTTGCAAATACCAATTATTTCTTCATTAGAAGAAATTTCCGAGTGGACGGACAGAACAACTTCATCAACCGTTATACAATTGCTGAAATCTGTCAGAAGTAATGATTTAAACATGGCATTAAGAATTTTAAATCATATCTTGGCTTATACATTACGGCTGAGTACATTTTTCCAGAAAGATGGAATTGATTTCGCAGCAGCTATCCACATGATAGAAAATATTCAAAATGAGTTACAATCTCTTCGAAAAAATTCAGATGAAACTTTTTCCGCTCTTTTTGACGAGATCATTAGAGATAGTACTAATGTAGGTTATGATATAAAAATACCAAGACTGTGTGAAAAGCAAATTAGGCGATCAAATGCTACAACACCTGATCAAACTCCAGAATCATATTATCGAGTAAACGTTTTTATACCATTTCTCGACTCAGTAATACAAAATCTGAATGACAAATTTATTGCGCACAAAGAAATTTTGAAAGGATTTCAATTAATTTTGACAAATGATGAAATCAGTGAACCAGTATTTCAAGAACTTGCGGTTGAATGATCTGTTTCTATCAGAAGGATCTGCAAGGAAGCCAGAAAGAAATTGTGGCTGAAATTAAATTATGGAGACGCGAACTTGGTGAAGGAAAAAAACATGCAATTGAATTACCTCAGAAATGTAATCAAGATTTCTACCCCAATGTTTATGAGCTTTTGAGAATTTTTTGTTTCATTCCGGTATCAAATGCCAAAGCAGGAAAAAGTTTCAGTACTTTGAGACTTCTGAAGACATACTTCAGAAATAGCACAACATAGCAGCGGTTGAATGGGTTGACGCACCTATTTGTGCACAAAGATGTAGAACTGAAGCCCGAAGAAGTGTTAGAGGAGTTTTGTCAAAAAACAAGACGTTTACAATTTTCTTATTAACTTGTATAGGCATATAAAGTTAAGTTTTCTAATTAGTCATTTTAAATCGACTGTACTGTTTTAAAAAAATTTGATTAATGTAATTTTGTTACTGGCCTGTCATTAGACTAATGTTTCTACATTCTAGGTCTATTATTTCTTTAAAATAAATTGTATGTTTACACACTGTACGAACTGAAAAACTTTTTGCCTCTCCCCTAAACTTTCCAAATTCTCACCTTTCCATGCAAATCTTTTCGTAAAAATAGGTTTCAAAATTTGGACACCCCACTTGAGAAATTCCTGGCTACGCCACTGTACCCGACAGACCAGGTACATACTACATACTTCAAAAAAAAAAGTCAGACAAGGGACCCCCTTTTGCCTATCCTTTTCAATTGTACATTGGAGGAGGTCTTCCGACAGTTCGACTGGGAGAACAAGGGGCTAAACAACATAAATGGTAAGACAATCTCAAACCTAAGATTTGCAGATAATATAATTCTAATATCAGAATCGCATTTGGAAGTAAACATTGACAAAATTTTGAAATTGTCTTGAAAATTGAAAACTTGTACCGATTTTGCTTGCAATATTTTTCGTTATTTCACTCCTACAAATTTCTAAAACCCAAAAAGGCTAAACACGGGCTTGCTTAATGAGTACTGATCCGGCGGGGCAAATGATAACGTCTCCCCGTTGTTTCCGGCTCCACTGCCCCTGCTCATTTTAATTACAAAATAAACTAATTACAAAATAAACATTAACAGGTTATTTAATTGAGGAACCGATCATTCTAAAATTAATTGCTGCTGTACAGAACCGCAGACTCGAAACTTCCGAAATGTCGAAGTGATATTTTGGCTTACAACATCGCGAACGGAGGGCGGCGAAAGAAGAAAGGAAAAGGATAATCTCTCTCTTCCGGGTGAGTCGAGATGGGAAGCAAAGGTATTTCTACATTTGTCACCGGTTAAACGAAAATGTTTTCGTTTGATAGCACCTTTGCCGAAGCCCGTAGAAAAGCTGTTCGTCATTTATACTCGATATACTACAAATGACACCGACACGACACCGACGCAGCCCGCGAACTCAGAGCGCCGCGCTTGAGCCAATGTTACCTCTGATGCGTTATTTTCTCGCACCCAAGGTGTGCACCATTAAGGTTTACGCGCCATTAGTGTTTCAAAGAGAAATCGGAAGGAAAATTCGTAGCGGAAGATCTTTATGGACGTGTGCGTTGTGGTATGGTTCGGTTGCTTCGCCCCCGCATGTGCGCAAAATTATTTAAGGATTGCTGCGTGATCGAGTTCCGATTTTAGTGCATGCATCTGACTAATGAACTCGCTAAGGTGATAAAGGTACCGAGCTGACACTCACAGCTTTCATAAGCTGCAGACAGAGGTATCGAATCACAAGATCTAAACAACCGTTTTCTGTTACACTGATTATCTCGTTCGGGTTGACCGTTTAGTCAATTGAACTCGGAAAATGCATCAATTCGGACAAAAACTATACGAAGTTGACTTTTGGCAAAAATTTTCAGATCATCTCCTTATAACGGGAAAAATACCCCCCCCCCCACTGGGCTTCCGGTACTACAGAGGGAGAAGGACCCAATTTTCTATAAAAGCAGTCATTATCTATTTTTTCATAATTGCCCTAGGAACGTCGTGGGAGGAAGGTTAAATATAACCCTTTATATTTGTATTACCACACATTAGCACATGCTTTATGAGACTAGGTGTAGAATTTTAAGCGGGCTGTACACGGTCAATAAGAATGATTTCATGAAAAATGATCACGAAAATAATCTAACGTTATTAGAAATTCGAAACGATTTGAATTATTAACGATGCTTAATCCTTTTTATGATCTCTTATCATTATAATGACTAAGGTGTCCTTTATTTTACAGGTTTTCTCCAATCGATTTAGTGCGTACTGAAATTTGTTCCAATGGACCTAAAAACGCGCCATAAAATTTGAGCTCAATCTGCGATCATTAATCCGTGGCGCTTTGACTTTGAAGTTATGTGTAATATTGAGATTTTACAAAATACCGCGAATATCTCGGAACATATCAACTTCAAGACCAAAGTGAATATGATATAAAATGTTCCTTGTTGAATTTTCTACAAAAAAGATCTCATACAACTTTTCTCTAGAACGCACATTTCCCGAGACAATCGCAAAAATGTGTGAAAGTTTTGAGGAATGTGGCTTTTGTTATCATAACCGATCTTTACTAGCTAAATCGCAGTTATCTAAAAAAATATCCACTTTAGGACCAAAATGCAAATAACATAAGATGTTGCCTGTTAAATTTTCTATAAAAAGACTTCCAACAACTTCTCTTCAGAAAGCATATTTATCGAAATAATCGCAAAAATGTGTGGAGTTTTCGAAAAACATAGGTAGGTTTTTTCATTATTATACAGCTGAAATATCTTTTAATGTCGGGTAATGCACACTACAATATAACTTCAGATACATAATCCGAGGTCTACTCTATAGTAGGTACCCAACAAACTGTCATGGGCGTAGCCAGGTGGGGGGGGGGAACTGGGGCACTAGCCCCAGGAGACTGAGACTGAAGTTATATTGTGATATGCATTACCCAACATCAATAGATATTTCAGCTGTAAAATAATGAAAAAAACCTATGTTCTTCGGAAATTTCACGCATTTTTGCGATTATTTCGATAAATATGTTTTCTCAGGGGTGTAGCCACAAGGGAGGGGAGGGGGGACCTCCATGGCATCAGCCGAAAATGTGAAAAAATTAGAATTATTTATTCTGGTAATAGTAAGTATTACACCAGTAATGTTGTAAAAGTGAAACAACCCCGCCCCCCATACCAAGTCTGATTATTACGCCATTGTGTTTTCTAAAGAAAGTTGTACAAGACTTTTTATAGGAAATTTAACAAGGGACACTTTATGTTATTTGCATTTTGATCGTAAAGTGAATATTTTTTTTAGATAACTGCGATTTAACTAGTAAAGCTCGGTTATGATAACAAAAGCCACTTTCCTCGAAACTTTCACATATTTTTGCGATTATCTCGGTAAATATGTGTTCCAGAGAAAAGTTGCATGAGATCTTTTTTATAAAAAATTTAACAAGAAACATTTTATATTACATGCATTTTAGTCTTGAAGTTGATATGTTCCGAAATATTCGCAGTATTTTATAAAATCTCAATAAAATACATAATTTCAAGGTCAAAGAGCCACGGGTTAATGACCTCAGATTAAGCTCAAATCTTTTATGTCGAGTTTCTGAGTCCATTGGAACAGATATCAGTGCGCACTAAATCGATTGGCGAAAACTTGTAAAATAAGGGACGCCCTAGTGTCCACGTTCACTATTACAGACGCAGGGCTAAATAATGATAATTTTTATGGACCGTGTACAGCCCGCTTATGACACTTAATCTATCTCAGGTACTTGTGCCAACAGAAAATACGCAATTTCCCCACTGGCTCGTTTCCCTATCTATATTAGTACCTAGTACCTACCCCTCAATGGGAATTTTTTCTGTCTCCTTACCCCACCCCTTCCACGCACATGTAAATTTTTATATTTTTTGGTGCATTTCATTGGTCTTAAAAAGGATTCTGAAAGGAACTTTTAGATCTTTCACATGTGAAAATAACGAAATCCAGGTATGTACCATTCGAGAGGGTTTCGGACTCGCTTAATTCATTCTCGATATCCGTTTGACCCTAAATCCAAAATTGTGATTACATAGGTGAGGAAGGGTACGAAAAGGGGGTGAAATCTCCAAAATACATATCGAAGAATGTTTGTTTGTTCGAGGCTGGCGGGTGAACCGTAAGAGCTGGGGGGAGGGTCGTACTTTCTGGATGTGTTTGTATTAGCTTTGGGAATTTTTTGGGCTAAAAAAATTCTGCACCCTTATTAGGAGGAGGGCCACAAAATTTTGTCCCCACTGGACCACCTAATTTTTTTCGACTTAACTGTCTTGAAACACTCCACTGGAGTAGGATACCTGAAAAAATGAGGTGAATTAAGTGGGGAGGGGGGGGGGGGAGAAATTGAGAAAGAGAATACAGAGTAAAAGGAAAGAAAAAAAAATAGTTCGATTTCTTCGAAAAAATCGAAGCAAACATTTCTTCAGGGGAAAGAAGGAGGCGAGTTTTTCAGTCACTGATTCCGGAGCACTTCCACCTCAATCCAGGGCCGTAGTGAAGACTTTTTCTTGGAGGGATAGAGCGACAGTTTGAATTTTTCACTTGAAAACTAAAATTAATCTCGTCGAGCAAAAAAACAAAAGTGTTGCAACATTTCTAATTTTGCTAACTGCAGCTACTAAATGGTGCTTATAATTGTCTCCCTTCAGAAATTATAGGCGGGGGGGGGGTGTTGAAAGTCAAAAATCTCTAAAACGAGCTCAGAAAGACCTTTACTACATTTATATCTGATTTAACACCACCACAGTATACTTGGATATTGTTTTGTACTTATTTGTGTATCACACGGCCCATTTTCACAAAGTGTCTAGCTGTCTACAGAAATTGAAAAGTAAAAATGCAGTACTTTTTCAGGACCATTTGTAGGACTGTAACCGAGGCATTTTTCCATCTTTTCCCCGAGTGTGCAAATTTTTTTTTTTTTTTTTCCGATTGTTGTATTCCTTTTTCCCTTCCCTCGTTTTTGCTCCCCTACTTCCCCCTTCCTTGTGAATATAGATTCTGCGCTACCCTTTTTAATGATTAATCATAGGAATCGCAAAAATTAATTTCTGAGCATACGCTCCACCAAACATTATAATTGAAAATTCTAATCTTTTACAACGAACGCTGATTTTTGAAGGATGTGATTATTCTTGGAATGAGTTGTGCATTTGACTTGAGCTTAATTTATCGAATAAATTCTAATTAGAGCCTGATTATGTTAAATTTGTCTCTTCCCATGCCGTTGGTTGTAACAAAATGGAAATGTGACCTGGAATTATGAAATGTGCCTCTTGTGCGAAAACAGGCTTTCAAGATGAACGAGTGTAAAGATAAGATGGTGGTAGTGGTGCGCATAGATGTACCATATACATCTGTGGTGGTGCGTTTACGCCTATGACAACCGCGTTTCGAATTCTTGTTCTCTGTCATTTCCCTAAGTCCGTTTCACACGACGCCACGTGAACAAATGTTTTTAAACTTTTGACGTAATTTTTAAATGCAATTTGTGGAAAAACTAATGAAGATAGGAAGCTGCGATTTGTTTTATTCGAAAGAGCGTGATTTTTTCTATAAGAATTGTCATGAAAATAAAAAATGATTGTTTGACACCAGAGGCACATTTCATGATTTCAGGTCACATATGTTTTTACTTCGAAACTTCATCAAGGATTCTACTTTTGCCCGGAGGAGGCGCTTACAATCACTAAATATGAGTAAAAGGAACGTATGAATAAGCAGGTAAATATTAATTGTTTGTTGACGTTTCATACCAAGAATAGAATTAGGTGGATTACAGGGGTGTAGTCCTCTTCTAATTATAATACAGACATATGTAGGGTATAGACTAAAACCTTTTCTGGATTTATAGGAACATATTCTGAAAATTTCACCTAGTTCAGCCACCAGCTTTGAATCGAGAAATAAACGAACAGTTATACAACAGACATCCAACAAGCCTAAATGTTATGTAAAAATTTTACATGACAGACCATATTGAGCTTGTCATAGGCTGAAACTTGGATGCTGAGTTTTACTTTGATATTATTTGATACTTCTCCTTTCGATGAATTTACCACCTGATCAATTTCCTCTCTAATGAATTCTCCGTCAGTTACCTAATTTACATTAAGTGAATTTACTTTTGATAAATTTATTACCTGGATGATAAAACCCTTCTAATATGTGTTTATTTCGAGAACATCCGTTCAACATGCTCCCTGTCAGAGTAGTGTGAATGCAACTTGATTTTTATGACAGTACTATATAGCGTCCTCGTGTGCTTGTAGATGTGATCTACTACATAGTGGACACGCATTTGTGATAACAACGTCTATATAAGCTAGCTGTGCCCAAGGCGGGGAGCGAACATACTATACTAGGAAACTATAGGTAAATTCGATATGCACTGTGAGGTCTAACCTGTGGATGTATGTTAGAGCGGTATAGGGATAACGGACCGTCTCCTCCAATCCCTCCTTACCGGTTTCAAATGGTACACATCGCTCAGATAGGAAGTTACCATAAAGCCTGTCCATTCACACGTTTAGTATGTAAGGCCTACCTTTAGTCTTCGTTATTCATAACTGGCAAAAACAGAGCTATGTTCATACTAACCTGACAGAGAGCATGTTGTATGCGATGTTCTTGGGAAAGTATGAATACACATTTAGGGGGTTCTAACATTCAGGTCACATGCGGAGAAATATGCATTTACATTAAAATATAAGAAAATATGCTCTTTCAAATTTGGTACGGTTCATTAGTGGCTCACGAATTTTATGTTTCAATTAGCTTATTTATAAACGAATATATCAGGGAGGGGATGCAGTTTTCAGTTGGGTACTTACTTACGTTGAGATTTATCGACAGATCCTCAAAGAGAAATATCTACAATACTTCGAACTATCCTTACATTACCACATGACACTAAACTTTTTGGAAAAGGAACCCAAATTCAAATAGAAAAGGCATTGATAAGCCATCGCGCTATAGTTGTCATCTGAATGACTGATGTGCCTCTGAGACCCTGTATAGACCTCTGCTGGGAGTTAAAATAATATCAAACGTCTCTCCTAGTAAAATTTCAACAATCGAGAAGCCTGATAAATCCCAAAAACAGTTCGCGTTGGTATCTGACGCCAAATTCCCAAAACCACAAATCCTTGTAACCATATAATACACAGCAAAGTGTCACTCGTTATTATTGTAAGCATATCTGCGAGCCACTTTAACCTGCCGGATCCTGTACCATATTCTCGCACTTGAGCGTGACTGCGTGGCTGCAGAATACGCGATTCAACTCGTTCAAATTACAAAATGAATTAGACAATGAAATTTGAATTTTCGTCTGAGATTATAGCGCGAGAAGCGAGCACCAATTCCCGTCGACGAAATATGAATACATTAAGTGGAGAGGGCGTAGATGCCCCGCGCTTTAATTAAAGAATTACCTAACGAAAACATACACGGTAAAAGTAAAATTTCATCCTTTCGCAAAATATAATTTATCACGCTTTTCCTTTTTCAGTTTCAGCGTTTTAGCTCATCAGATTTCTCGATACGAACTCGGTGCCACGTGCTATATTTTATACCGAGACCTGAAAATACACACAGAAGCACAATCATGCGACAGGATCGATTGTATTTCGTGTTCTAATTTGTGTTTTAGGTACATTCGGAGTGTTAAATTGCCACATCATGTCAATTCACGAAAGTTGGTAAAAGCTAATACTCGTCGCCCACTAATTTGGACAACAAATTTGAATTCGGTGGCCGGAAATGGAAAGTGGGCAACTCAATTTTTCCTTTTGCAAAAATTTCTCCATGCTATTGATACATCATGTTTTTCCGGGTAAAAATTGTTGCGGACTGCTTTATGAGGCAGCTGACTGATGATTTTCGAATTTTTTTCATTTAATCTATCATTTTTATCAATTTTTTTTTCCTATTTTGGCCAACATCATCTGCAAATCTCAGGTTTGACATATATTTTCCATTGATATTTATCCCTCCTTTTCCTTCCTAATTTATATTCCTGAACATTTCTTCGAGAGCAGTATTAAATAAGATTGGAGATAAGGGGTCCCTTTCTTAACACCTTTGTGTATGTCAAAGTATATTCCGTAAGTGTCTGTTATTATCTTTGCTTTTAGTCCATTGTACATTTCTTTTATTAACTGTGTGAAATTTTGGGGAATACACAGGTTTTCCAATGCTGAAAACATAAAGTGGTGCTTTAGAGAATCGAAGGCTTTGTTATTATTAATTAGTGCAATATAAAGGTTAATTTTGTATTCTAAGCATTTTTTACAATAATTTGGTTCATAAAATGTGTAAATGGCCAAGGGTTGAGAACGATTTCCTACATCCAGCTTGATTTGTAGATTGTTGGTATAATAATATGCTCGGATTCTTATTTCCAGTAATTTCGAAAAAATATTTACTATAGTAGGACTTAAGGTTATTGGGCGGAAATTTTTGATTTTGTGTCATCTCTTTTGTTTGGAAAGTGTTATTATATTCGAGTATTTCCCATCTTTGGATATTTTTCTGGTTTCCAAAATTATATTGAACAGTTTCATAAGCGTTTTGGTCATCCCTCCCCTTCCCCAATTTTACATGTTCATTCTTTATCTCATTGTACCCTGGAATTTTATTTGGTTATAATCAGTTGATTATTGCTACATATTTCTTCGTGATTTAAAAATGGGGGTTCCCGTAGAACATTTCACCGACAAAAGGCCTAAAAAACGTTGGCATCGCCAACGTTTCTAGTAGGTATTCTGGTGATTACACATATGAAAACAATGTTCAAATTCGGCGGTGCGCACGTTTTGGAACCGCTCATACGCAGATGTTACCGATATACGACGGAGTAGTAAGTCGGTGATTCGGATGTAGTGCCCACAATAATGTCGGTGTTGTAGATGGGTCACTGATATTTTGCCGCTGTTTTACCCATACGTCTTTACCAACATTTCACCGATATTTTACAAGTGTGCGGTTGCTAACATTACACTGACATTTTACCAACATTTTACTCACTTTTCACTCAGATTCCACATACATACTACGCATGGGTATGCGCATACAATATACTGATATCTAACGCAGATGCGAGAAATGAATGTTACGATTAATTAGTGTGTATATATTTATTTATAATAACTAGGTATACTTAATACTGGTCGTAATTTAGCGTTCTTCGAGCCCCTGCAGCTGTATTTTCTGCTGGCCGCCATGTCCCCGATGTCCCCGGTTCCTGTTCCTGAACAGTTGACATTTGTCGTACTGCTGATGACAGTTCTGGATTTCTTGAAACTTTCTTTTGAGTTGGTTTTTTTTTGGGGGGGGGAGGGGGGAGGCTGGATTTCTTACTGCTTTTACTATGGTACCTCACGCGTGTTCCGTGGGTATTCTTCACCCACTCGTGAATGGTGTGGAGTGCGTCTCTGTGGCTTTCCAAAATGGACGATGAAAACTCTGCGAAGAAATCAGTTCAGATAAATACATATTAGTCTCGGTTTCATTCAAAAATGAGATTTGTATAAAATTATGTACGTCGTTTTCTTCTTCAATTCCCGTTTATTTTCATTCGCGGGGATCTTGTAGTGAAATCGAATTATGGAAGTGTGAGGACGAACAGGTTTTGGAATTTCACTATAGGAAAACCTCAGTCGCGCATAAAAAAATCGTCTGAAATTATTTCCACCACTTATGGCATCTCTTTGCTATACCCTATTTTGACACCTACATCTGATCTACTTATTTACATCTCGTAGTTCACTTTCCAACACTGGTCTCAATAAGTGGCGGCCCAAGGGTGTGTTTCTGTGGCTCAAGCCACTCTGTTATGAGCACAGAGCCTCGGAAAGAGCGCGTACAACTCAAAAATTTATTTGAAGAAGGTCAAATAGCATTGACAAAGTACCGAAAGTGTTTAGCCATCGGCGTTCTCAGCTCGGACCTCCGCTGGTCTCAATATTATTTTTGTCATTTCTTCTATCACCGAAATACACTTGCCCAATTAAAATTAATGCACCTACTCTGATATTCAAAACTAAGCAACAATAGCAAGAAGAATTAAACACAATCCGCCAGGGATCTGGCTCAAGCCTATAATTACTTCCTCAACACTCCTGTCTCCTTGTTCATAAAATTGGTATGAAAATCCTACATTCAATTATATAGAGGTTATCTTCAAGCCTTTTTTATAAATACTAGGGGGCTTCTCCCCCTAGCAGCTTCGTGGCCTAACCACCGCCCTCATTCACTTCGCTTGTGCCGGCCTAACTCGGCGCTACGCACCCCGCCACTCCGCCTATTACTCAGTCTTTGTGTCAGTCCTATTTGTTCCTCAATGGAGGCTTGCTAATACCTTCTTGACCTCTTCTACCTAACCAAACCCCTGCCCTAGCCTCATCAATGCTGCCCATCAGAACTCCCTCCACCACCATGACTGCCTTCACACGCCAAGGTGGCCTCTGCAACCACAGCTCTCTCCCTATCACGACCTCCTACATTACCCTGGCCGGCCACCTCATCATGGTCCTCCCACTCACTATCTTTTTTCTCCCTCAGAACTTCTCACTTCACTTTTGACTCATTAAGACCTATCATTTCTTCCTATTTCCGAAAGTTCACCACTTCATTTCTTTATCAGAAGTTCTACAATTTATTTCACAGACATTCCCTCGCACCAATTCTCCGCCACAAAGTTTGTCACATCATTCTTCAGAAATTCTGCTGTGTAGGTCCAGCACTACATTCCTTTTCCAGAAGATTTTCAGTTTCTTTCCCTTCTCAGAAGATCTACCATTTCGTTTCTCTCAAGACACCTGGTAGTTTGATTTTCTCTCCTAGAAGATCTGCCATTTCATTTCATTTTCAAAAGATCTATGATTTGTCCCATTATGGTTCCCCGCTTTGTTTTTCTCAGCAGGTATCGACTTAATTCCTCCCCAATAGGTTTACCCCCTTCTTCCATTCTCAAAAGCTCTACTAGCGCATATTCGTCTCAAAATATCCACCTTTACCTGTCAGAAGGTCTACCCCCTTCATTTTTTCTGGACAGATTTACGACTCCGTTTCTCTCAAATAGCGTTACCACTATTTTTCTTCCAAAAGTTCTACTACTCTTGATTTCTTTTCAGAGAATTTGGAAGCTTACAACTTCATTTTTCTCTCAGGTTATAGGTATATGACTTAATTCTCACCTCGTGGGTTTACGACTTCATTTCTCTTTTAGAGGGTCTAAACATAACACTTTTCCTCGCAGAAGATTCACCGAATCACTTCCTTTTTAAAAGCCTACTACTTTTTCCCCCCTTAAACTATATAGGACCGAATTCTCTTCTTCAGGGATTAACACTTCATTTATTTTTCAGAGCATCTATTACTTCCCCAAACATGAACTGGGACTGGGACACAAAATAGTACTATACTAGGTATGTGGAATATAAGTTACGAGGGGCACAAGAAGTCCGGAAGTCGGACGTTCTTTTTCGTTTATAACTCCTGAATATACTGAGAGGATCCCAGTACCCTTTCAAACTGAGACCCAGAATACGTTTGCTGCTCAGAATGAAAAATTATGTGCTCAAAACAAAGTTCTTCTCGATAAGTGTAAACTTATGTTGTTAGCCTATAGACGTACCTATTATACATGAATAAAGGTATGAATTATATCAAGGTGTCATTATGTATTTGGAAAACTATATGTGAATTCATTACCTACCTCAGGCATATTTGAAAATCCAGTGTTCCGATGGCGATAATAGGTGCCTTTCGAAACACAACCTCTGCCGGGTAAATAATATTGGCGTTTCCTGCTGCTTGATGCTGCATCAGTACTGGTACCATCCATTTTCATTGAATTTGTATCACTTAGAAAAATTCACAATAATACAACACAGCAGCAATCAACAACAGTGATGGAACAGAATCAACAAATAACTGAAAAATACAAATTTGAATGCGCACAGAAAACGGTTACACGCGAGGACTAAAGGAATCGGTGATAAGTTGGCGATCCCGACAAAACCCTCATGTTCTGATCCGTAAAATGTTGGTAAAGTAGGTGAAAATCTTATTACACGACATGTCGGTATAATGGGTGTAATAAAACCAGTTAACCGACGCAGCTTGTCGGTATTTCGTTGGCACTTCAGTTTTTGCACTCTCTTATGATGATGAAGGTATTTCGGAGATGATACCAACATCTTACCTCTATGAGTTCCATTACACCTATAAAATTCTTACTGTATTTATAGACTATTTGCTTTTGTATTAGTTCGTGGGCACTCGCTCACGCGTACCGCTATTTTACCGATGTAAAAATGTTCAACGGGATTCCTTTTCTGTACTTTTTGTATCCTCGTTGTTTGTTTTTTCCTCATAGTCACATTTTCCATTCCCTTTGTATAAATTCTTATAGAACTTTGTAATAGTCTTGTTAATTCCCCTCCTGTCATACATTTTCCCCCTTTGTAGTTTATGAAATATGTGATCCACTCTTTTTCATACTTTTGATACTTTTATTGCCTTCGAGCGTTTTTCTAATAATTTCTTTCCTCTGTATATTCTCATTTCTGTGAATGCAGTTGTTTTTAGTTGTAATATATTTCAATAACATTTTTTTGGTTTATAAGTAACTCAATTGTTTCTTTCCGATCCTCTTTTGCTTTTTCTGCTGCTGTTTTTATTGCTTTGATAATTAAATTGTATGTTTTATCAATAACACCACTTAGGTTGTAATTGGACGCTTTTAAGCAAAAACTGTCCAAACGTCATTTGTTGAATGAGTTATTAGTATTGTTGGAAAAAACGTAAAAAGCGAAATTTTTTAAAATTATTTCCCGATACAAAAATGTATACCCACGCTTATCAGTAAACGCTATGTTCATAAACCGGCATTATTCATTGGCTTTTAATGTTACGTTTTCTCAAAAAACAGATTTTGTCGCTTGGGCAGCTTTTGCTTAACAGCGTCCAATTGTCTTCAATAGATTTGGAAGACTGAGATTTCTCTAAACTTATATCTGGAATATAACATTGTACGAATGTGAGATCTGGATAATAGGAACGCAAGAAAGAAAAAGGATGGAAGCTTCTGAAATGTGGTGTTAGCGATTTTGTTTACAAATGTCAGTTGGTTCACGCCGACCCTAATTTCAGCGAGAATCATACACAATAATATTACAAACCTCACAAAATGAGTTCCTTTCATCGATTCCTTACGTTGATACCTCGAGTCACGACTGTAAGCATAATGTAAAACCATCTTTCTATCTGTTTTTCTTACACATGATTACGTTCACTTTTACATTTAAAACCACAAGTGCCACTGTCAAAAGCAAACACGACTCATTCTCGAGTATCTTGTTTGCTTGTCCACATACTTACATTTTAAACTGCAAGCGCCACTGTTGCGTTAGGTAGAACTTGATTACTACTACTTTTTCATTGTATAAGGCTCAGCTGCGCCGACCCGAAAAAAATGTTCATGGAAACTTTTATTAACAACCGGGCTTTTATAGCCATGGGTATACTTGAGCGAAACCCGTAACGCCCCCCCCCCCAACGCTTTTTATTCCAGCTTTGTGCTGATTGATATGTATTGATCTTGCTGCGCCCTGCGCGACTACAGTCTGCAGCCGTGTTATTGCAGCGCAACTGCAGTCTGCAGCCATGTTGTTAATAGAAATTTCCATGGATTGTACCAAACGTTATACCCCTCCTCAACATTCTTTCATCCATGTGCACTGACATGATTGAAATTTTAGCATTTTATATGCTTTTACTACTGGGTATACTTGAGAGGGAAAACCGTAACGCTCGAGAACCGTAAAATGGTTCCCCTGTAACGCTCTTCCGATAACGGTCCCTCGGTAACACTCTTCCGACACGAATTCAGGGGTTGACATTTCCATGGAATAGTATATTGCAGGTCAAGGCTCGAAAGTGAGTGTTTGCAGGTCGAGAGCGTGAATTTGCGGAGCGAGCCGTAAGCGAGTGCCGCAAGCGCGCGAGTCCTGCACACTCACTTCGAGCCTGGCTGTGCAAGATATTTTTTAATCCAGATGTACGGGAAAAATATAATTTTATTTGTTTTTGGAGAATGGATCAGGTAATAGCGAATTAGAGATGTAAACTATCGGACATTTTAGTTACCGATAACAATCGATAATTTCGTGGAAAATATCGATAGTGCCGGTAAAACAAAAGTCGAAACTCGAAACTGTGTACATCACGGTTTGAACTCTGAAGTCAAAAAATGAAGCGCTACGTAGAAAAAGGGGTTTCGACTGATAAAAAAGAAATTCGTTGATCGAAAATCTTTTTTCCACACAGCGCTTCATAATGAAATGAGTAGCACATTAGCGCTCGCGGCGGTGGTATGCGTAAGTTGATAAAGGAGCGGACTGTAATTTTTACTTTACAGAACAGTATTCTGTAAAGTAAATTACAGTCCTGTATTAAACTTGGAGCTACAAAGTAAGACTTTCGGAACGGTAAATAGACCCACAAAGAAGCGTTTTCCGTGCATCTGGATTAAAAATTAATTTTTTTCTTCCAGCCATGGGTACACTTGAGCGAAAACCGTAACTCCAGCAATGTGCTCATTGATCTTGATCTTTATTGCGCTTTGCGCGACTACAGTTCTTCTTCTTTTCTCTTCTCTCATCTCCAGCTCAGTTAGGCTCACCGTTCTTTAGCTCTCGGTGGTGACAATTCAGTTCAGTGGTTAACACTACCATTTTCTTCCAGCCATGGGTATACTTGAGCGAAAACCGTAAGCCCTGTTTCACACTACGCCGTGTTGCCAGAACGGCAGCCGTGAAAACGGTCGGATATCACACGTAGATAGGGCTCTATAGTTTCACCTGGGTATACTAAGCCGCCATTTTGGTTCATACTGCGCCCGTGGATGCCGAATCCGAATATGCGGAGCGTAACGCGTAGTCAATTCGGCATCGACGGGCGCAGTATGAACCAAAATGGTGGCTTAGTATACCCAGGTGAAACTATAGAGCCCTAACGTAGATAGGGATGTGCCTTGGAAATATTCCTTGGAAAAGTAAGAAATTTTTGGAAAGAAATATATTTTTTATTCATTTCCAAAACTTTATTTATTTATTTATTTTTAGGGCTTTCTCACTGAATTCTATCTCTTGACGATCTGTAATAGTAGGCTTTACATTTTTTTAATAGACTACATGAAACCTTTTATTACTTTCTAGATCCTAAATGTGCTACTTGCTACAACCACACAGAAAGTCTAACTGATAATTTTTTCTTCTCGTACATTGTACATTCCAGACATTGTAACCATTCATGACAGAGAATAATACGAATTATTATCATTTTTTTAAATTATTTCACAAAAATATGTACTAAGTAAAGACTGAAGAATCAATTTTTATTCCATTTCCTAGCTACTGCACTGGACTTGAAGTAGCTCAGTTCAATCCACAAGTATATGGAAGAACTTTTTGACATAAAACTGCCTTAATTGTTGAATAAGATTTAATCGAGAACTACTTTCATAGTTCTACACTCAACTCAAGAACAAAAGATAGTCAAACAGCTTTAATTTTAATTAAATGGCTCAGATTTTCATCAAAAAAGGTGTGTACATAAAAAAAAGGCGTATATTTTCATACAAGAATTTGAAAATTTCCAAAGTTTCCATAAATTTCCATTTTTTTTTTTCGGAAAGACATATTTATTTGGAAAAATTTATAAATTTCTTTCCAAGGAATTTCCCTACACATAGAGAATGGGAGCGTTCACACGAGTCGGAACGGCAGCCGTGAAGACCAAGTGTGAACGCTCCCATTCTCTACGTGTGATATCCGACCTATCCGACCTATCCGACCTAGAGCTCTATAACTTCGTGTGAGTATAATCGTCCGCCATTTTGACGTCAACCTTACCCGTGGATGCCGAATTGACTACGCGGTACACTCCGCATAGTCGGATTCGGCATCCACAGGCGCAGTTGGAGTCAAAATGGCGGACGATCGTACTCACACAAAGTTATAGAGCTCTATCCGACAGTCTTCACGGCTGCCGTTCCAGCAACACGGTGTAGTGCGAAACGGAACTAACGCTTTCTCGATACGAATTCAGTGGTTGATATTTGCTGCGCCCTGCGCAACTACAGTCTGCAGCCGCGTTGTTGTTGCGCGACTGTAGTCTGCAGCCGCGTTGTTGTTGCGCGACTGTAGTCTGCAGCCGTGTTGTTGCTGCGCGACTGCAGTCTGCAGCCGTGTTGTTTTTTTAAAAAATTTCCATAGAAATTTTTTTTCTTTGGGTGCGAAAGCATATAAAATGTTACACTACACGAGGAAGTCGGGGACATTTATAATAGATTACTGATAACTCGATATTAAAATTGAGACATGAAAATGCTCTCCCGTGGTTGCAGATCCGTCTGCGACATGTTATGAGTGAGAGTTTCTTATGATTTTTGGAATAAAGAAAAACTACAGTTCTCTGGGTTAACCTACTCTGATCTTTCCTTGCTTGCATCTGATACGATGCACATTTAAACAATCCGGCCATTACTTCACCTGACTTCGAAAGCATGCGATTGCACCAAGATCATCGACCTTGCAATGTGCGGATAAATCTGCACGGTTGTTACAACTCAGTAGCTCATTCATCCGGCTTAATTACGTATTATTGAGCGAGTTCAATAAGCTGTTCTTCGTTGTTTGTTGTCATCACGTGCAACGTAAGTTAATTTACAATCAACCTGGCTAGATGAATGAAACATGTATATCGAATTTAGCGTCGTATACGAACTTTTTTTTTTTTTTAAATCGTCGGGTAATGTTTACGAAAAATAATTAATATGTTCCTATTCATCCAGTCGAACCTGCGAATGTGTGAAATAACGAGTAGCCGAGTATACCGCAGCGATAGGAGTATCAATTGCCAACCCTGAAGTCTATCGCATGTCCGATTCCGATCTCTTCCTCATTCGAGTACGTTGGCCTCGTACGTTTCCTGAATCAATTGTCAAACACGCCTCTCGTTCAGTTCCTCGTATATTTACCTAATTATTAATTTTTTTTTTTCATCGAATATTAAAAACGCCGTTGACTAGGTAAATTTTAATTACAGAGACGAGTCGGAGTTAGAACTTTTTCGTCACGTCGTCACAGATCTTACAAGGCTATCAGTTCAAGTAGTGAAGATGACTTCGCTGCAGTGCATTAACAAGATATACCTATAATAATCTAGTATGCTCCTCATTATAATGTATAAGTAACCCTCTCCCTCACCCTGGTGTATAATCGAGTATTCTGCGGCTCGAACGTCAGAGTCGCTAAAATTAATGTACTTTCAAAAGCACGTTGATTAGCCTTTTGAAAACTCGTATACAGAATCGTGGGTGTAATGTGCCGCGGAGATGAGACTCGCCTTTTCCTTGTGTGTGTGTTCAGAGGCACCAAAATAATAGAAGGAAGTAACAAAAGGATAAGAAGGAAGAAATCTATTACTTAACCGCGTCTGTGGACTGTACGCGTCGCGTCACGTCAATTAGTGATTGATGAAAAAAAATTGCAAATAATACAGAAACGTAGTTCGCAATTTGCGGCGGTGTGTGGGCTCCGAAAAAGCTTTGATTGAATGCACGTGGCAGAATTTTTTCTTCTCTTTTCCATCCCGGGCCGGTGACTCTGAAATTATCGGAATTATGTTTTGTCTTTTGAGATGTTTCGAAGTCGAAAACTAGCATCCAGAATTTGAGCCAATTTGAAGGCGTCAGTGTTTCAGCTTAGATCCAATCCACATAACAAGTTCCACAGCTCTGAGCTGTAAGACAGTAGGGTTTTTGCACTGTTTGAAGTTAGATGGCAAAATAACCAAGATGAACATGTTCGGTTATGTGGCAGGCAGCTTTGAGCGCTATTGCAATCAAATGATAGAGTATGCTAAGCAACAACTGGCATTCGAAGATTATCATACTGATGTGTCAGTTCGAGTACAAAATTCAGTAAGCAGAAGCGAAGTCACCCAGCGCACCGTATCCCTCGGCCAATCACCGGGGGTGCGAAAATTAGAAGGACTCAAGAAGCTACTCACGTTCATTCTTCCTAAAATGTCAATAACACAATTCAATCGAACTCACCTGAAACACATAAAACAAAGACAAATATAAAATACATACTTCGAATATTTACTATAAACTCTTATAATAATTACAATCGAAGAGGTCGTGAATTATGTAGAACTGCATACCTATACATTCTTAGAAAGGATGCTCAATAGTTCAAATATCAGGCAAAGTATAAAGTAAAGTATGGACCGCTTAAGTGATCCGTCGCTGTGTGGCCAAGCGGTAACGTGCCCGTTTCCAAATCCTCGCGTCTAGGGTTCGAGGTCCACCAAAATCGGAACACAACGACAGCGACCCACAGTGCCCCTGCGGTGCTGGCCCGGAGACACCTCGACATGTCTTTCGAGAGTGTATCCGGTGGGCTGACGGAAGGTCGGACATATGGACAAGGACCAGCCGTGAGCACCTGCGGTACATGCGGGGTGTAGTCAAGAGTTTATGGATACTTGAAAACCCCGCATTGCCCGCAGGTGACAAAGACCGGACCGGATGAGGTCGAAGAACCCGGCAGAGGGTGGGGGCAAACCCAAAGAGGTCAGAAGAGGTCGCCCCCACCGTCGCCGTCGCCAAAGGAGGAGAAGAAACAGCACCAAACTGCCGCCAATCACGGGCGACGGGTGGCGTCCCTTGTAGGTGAGACCATAGTAAGTCGGGTGTCCAGACGTATCTCCATCTCCTCCAGTACGAGAGGCAGGGCACGAACGGGGCGCAGCCCCCAACGTGGCCTTCAGTCGCAATTTTATTGTAATATAAAATTAATATATAGAGAGATAAGTATGTACGGCCCGCCTCCCCCATAAGGGGAGGTCCGGTTTGGCTATAAAGAGAGATGCCGTGGAGTGTGAGGGGTCTCCTGTGACACCCGGTGATAAACCTTAGGGTAAAAGCCGGACAAAGCTGGGGACCCCACCGTTAAAACAACGCTGTATGCTCAAGCAGGAATCTAAGGTGCTCATTACATATGTAATACACGGAGCCATCCGGGTTAAATCCCGGGATTGGCCGCCCGTCGGTTAAAAAAAAAAAAAAAAAAAGGCCTCGCACTCGAATAGCGTGTGCCATGGTGTATCCTCTGCTCCTCGTCCGCAGTGAGTGCGACTACAGCACATTTCTCGAAAGCGCAAAATCATTAGTCCTTCTTACAGCTAAGCGCCTTCGTTTACCAGAGCCCTTTTGCGGTCAGTTATCAATGGTTACTTTAACACGTTTATGTACAAACAATCGATTAATTTCAAGGGTTACCCTTGAGAGGCTGTCAAACAGAAGCGCTTGGTTGTGATGAGAAGGACTAATGATTCTGCGCTCATAACACACGTGATATAGTCGAACTCCGCATCATCAGATTAGTTCGGTCCAAATTTTCTATCCAGCATACTTACAGTTTATTATACAACACCTCAACATTATCGTAGTTTACTCAGCACAGTGAAAGTCTTTAGGGTTTTTGCGATGCAAATACCCTGTTGCGTTCACTATTCTCATTATTTTATGGAAGACACAGACAATTAATAAATAACATTTCGATCGGTCAATATTTATAAATTTTACCTAATAAAAGATGTGACAGATAGACTAGCGTTCCTTGAAACAAGCATCGATGAAATTGATATCGATGTGAGGACAAACAGGAAGAAAAAATGTTTATTTGCATTTTTTCATCAAGTCTTCCACATTTTTAAATGCTATTTTCCATATCGCATTGCGATTTATAGGGTGACCCGAAAAGAAGCGAATCTTTTGCATGCGCCTCGAAGGGTAACGTGCCCTTATCGTTTTGAATTATCCTAATATCTGAGTAAAAGGAGGCAATAAGAAAAAATGGTACCAACGATTTTTTAACGATATATCATTAATATTGGTCATCTTAATTACCACAACGCGTGAAACATATCTACCTGAAAGATTACTCCCGGGACAGAAAGAGGAAGAATGAAGAGGGAGCAGTTTTTGCGTCGCTTTTGAATGTTTTTCTACATGCTGAATTGAAAAACTATCCAACTGTTGTACATGCTAAATTGCCCCTCCCGGGATTGACGCTCGGTGAAGGGGAGAGAAACAGAAATTATTCAATGCGTGTGCATTTTGAATTGCCTTTCGCACGATTGCCTCCTATAGTCGTCTCTGCTCGCCTCTGAGAACAGAAGTGAACAAATCCGAGACTTCAAAAACGCGGGCACTATCAAAAAATTGATACTAAAAATTTTTGATAGGCGTGCCTTGACCTTAATCTGAGATTCTTTTGGAGTTCAAAGACTCGGGCCGTAGGTGGTTTCCTAATTTGGATTAGGGCTTCCCAAATTTAGTTTTTACAGAAACTAGGAGGCTTCGCCCCCTAGTACTAAAAAAGTAAAATCCACCGCCGCCGCGGAAAAAAACGCACTGCGGGTTGCCTATCTAAAAATCCGAAAAATTGCAGGGGCAGATCAGCTACTTTCAAGGACATAATCTGTTTTAATATAAAACATCTCCAAGTTTTAAGACATAACCGACATAATAAGACATAAACTGGCATAATTACTCATAATCTTCAAGATAACAAGACGCTATAGGTTGCCTACCCGGCCCCTTAATTACTCAATTTTCCAGGGGTAGCGGTTGTGGAGGAAGCTCCTGAAGGGGGAGGAGAGCCCTTGGAAAATTGCAGGGGCAGATCAACTACTTTCAAGGACATACTCGGTTCTAACATAAAAGATCTCCAAATTGTAAGACATAACTGACATAAGACATAAAAAGACATAAAATGACATAATTACCTATAATCTTCAAGATCACAAGTCGTTGCAGGTTGCCTACCCAGCCCCTTAATTGCTCAATTTTCCAGGGATAGCCTACCCTCAGGAGGGGTTCATAGTTGAGAAGGGAGTTCCAGAAAGGTGAGGAGGGCCCCTGTGGGGGCGTAGGCTGTGGACGGAGATGGTGGCCTTTGGTTGGGGGGGGGGGGGTAAGATGAGTAAGAGGACCTGGTGGAGGAGAAAGTCCTTGGTGAGAAAGGGGACTAGGGAGAGAAATGGCCGTGGTGCAGGTGAGCTGTTGGCGGGGTGGGGTCTTGAGGGGAAGGGTGGTCATGGTTGTGAGAGCTCCTGAGTAGATGTCAAGAGGGTTGGAGGGCTATAGTGAGGACAGGGGCTCTGAAGGGCGATGAAGCCCATGAGGTAGTGGAGGGTGAGAGGTCCTTGTAGCGGAGAAAATCCTTGGTAGGAGAGGGTGGCCATTGAGGAAAGAGGAGGTAGAGGTGGGTGAGGATCATAGAGGGGCAGTGAAATTTTAGTCAATAAAGGCCCGGGGGGAAGAGGTACTCATGGTAGAGGAGGGAGCTCCTCAAGGGGAGGAAAACCACGGTGGTGGCGGGGACTGTAGAGGGAGGTAAAGACACCGATTGGGGAGGGGATAATAGTGAGGAAGGGGTCCTGGTGAAGGAGGAAGTTCTTGGTGAGAGAGGCGGCCGGGGAGGCAAATTAAGGCCATAGTGCGGAAGGTTCTGGTCCTGGGGAGGAGGTCTTGAGAGGAAGGGTTCTAGAGCGGGAGGAGTGGTCACGGTGGTGGAAGCTCCCGGTTGGAGGACCAGGGGATCTTTGTGGTGGTTGAGCGAGGAGGCAGTGGGTGATGGAGCCGCGGAAAGGGAAGACTTTAGAGAGAGACTAAGCCCGCCATTGGAGAGGTCGTAGTGACGGATTAAGAGGTCTTGGTGGGGGTGTGGTACATGAACAGAAATAAAGGCCATAGTGGTGTGGGGTGGTCGAAGGACGTGGTCCTAATGTAGAGGGCACTCGGGGTGGAAGGGGGTGACCAGGGGGGGACTCGATGGAGGACTGGGTGATGATCGGAGGGATGGACGGAGGGTGCCATGTGGGGGAGAAGCTGTGGACGGAGAAAGTCATGAAGCGATGGAGAGGGTAATGTAAAGAGATTAAGGCCCAGTTGGTGGAGGTCGGTTGTTGTGGTCGATGGTTGTAGAGGTGAGGAGGAAGTCCAAGGGACCGGGCCTACCCGGATGTGCAGAAGGAAAGGGTTCGCGGGAGGGATACTGCGGAGGTAAAAGACCATAGGGTGGGCACTGAAGCCTCTGGTAGGAGATTATGGCCGTTGTGGGGGAGGAGTTTGTGGCTGAGGAGGGCTACGACTGTTGAAGTGCGACCGTGGAGGCGGACAGCAACCGTGGTGAACGAGGGGGTCTTGGTGGAGGAGGGGGAGGCTCGTGATGAAGAAAGGATGGAAGGGGGGAATTCATGGTGGAAGATTGAGGACCGCTGATAAAGGGGGAACAAAAGAAGCGTAAAACAAACCTCAACTCAAGAACAAAAGTTTTAGACCAAACACTAAGGACTGTGATGCTGGTCGGACAAGGCGAAAAGCGCCGAGCAAGGCCGGCACGAGCGAAGCGAGTGATGGCGGGGGGGTTGGGCCGCGAAGCCCCCTAGTTGATGCTGAAGTTAGGGTTCAATGGTAGGAAAATATTCTCAGTTTCTGGAAAATGACCCCAATATGGGCAATATGAAATCAGTATGTAGGGTTTCACGTTTCTGATGTTACTTTCACCCTAGAATGAAAACCATGTCACTAAAAAGATGCTGAGGGGCACAAGAATGAGAGTGACAATAGGACAGTAAGAATATTACTATATTCGGTTTCCAAAATCACTGAATTCGTTTCTTATGTCAGTTCTATCCTAAAGTGAAAATTGTGGTATCTGGGGGAGGTATACACGGTTTTTTGTGAAATTAATGATATTCCGCAAATCGATATCAGTTTTCTATTAACTTTATTTTTGGTTATTTTAGTGGAATAGGTAGGCTGTGCGCTTGTTAGTTTAGGAATAGTTATCCACAAGGAAGTAACTCATTTTATAAGATGGCTGGTTCCGAGAGCAACCGAAACATTCAATTACAGCCGGTGTACGTATTTTTATCAATCGCGAACGCCGGTTGATTATATGGGCAATCGATCAAATATATATTCCTTGGAGTCTGCTTCGAAGTCACCTTGTCCATTCGCCAATAAATGTGTCCCCAAGGTCGCGAGGTTCGCGAAATGACCTAGTGCAATATTCAACTTAACGCTTTTTTTTCTCACTTTCACGATTTTTTTTCGACGATTCTTCCCATCCGGTATCAGCGATCAGCGGCTCGGCTTAAGGAAACACATCATCGATTGTCTGGAAAAGAAGATCAACGTACACATATGAACAAATTCTCACTCACCTTGTAAAGTTGTTTCGTAAAACCCGAAAGGAGTTTCCTCTAGTCCAGCGCGTTCTCTTTTTTTTTCTTCAAATCGAACTTGAATATCTGATTTATAGTTTCATATGCGACTGTTCGACATCGTGATCAAGTATTGATTTAGGGCTTCGTAAACTGAAACAAAACAAATAAGTTTTCTGTTGATAAACGTAGACAACACCGAAAGTGGTCACTGATGGTCAGTGCCGCCAGCTATCAGATTTTCGAGGCATTGTTGGCGATGGAAAATTTCTCCGAGTGTGCGTGGTATTTTTTAGTTTCCGGACTATTTAAGCTGAGTGAGCCATGTTGTGGCTCGGAGGGTGGGTACATCCCCACTCTGTAGACGATATTGCCTCTCGGAGATCTAAAAGATAAATAAGACAACTGTATGGCATTTGGTTTATAAATTACATGGGAGTGCTCGCTGGGTGCAATGATCGACGAACAGCAAACTTCCTATATGAGACTTGTACGCCTCAGATCGCTCGCCTTCTCGCATGTGAATGAGTTTTTTCTCATAAGCAGAAACTCTAACAATATTGTCAATTGGTCGACCGGTGGGGCAGAATGAAACAGAATGTAAGCAATAACACGTACATGTTGTGCGTCTGAGAATGTACACCTATCGTGAATAAGATGTAAGACTCCAACAGATTTTGGGAAGTATATACATAACTGTCTTTCAAACTAATGGATTTTGGTGAGACGTTGTTTATCATTTTGGTGATTTATCTCGACAGCACGAGCTAATGTTTCTCGCGTTTACCTGCAACTGAGAGAATATCGAACATAGACTCGTTAAAAATTGAGCTTCGTATTTTACGTTAATTACACAGTTCGGGTTTCGTTACGCCTAGATAACGAATTCGGGATGAATTATTCACGCCTGCATTACGTACATATTACAGTAGGTTTCGGCGCCTACTGGATTTCAAACATATACGAATATACAATTTTTTACGCGTACCCTTTTGATGTAAATATTATTCGCAACTGGTTCGGTGGTTGCGAATTGCGAAGGTCGAATGGAGCGTCTTTGAGATGGCTTCTACTAAATACAGGCCTACCTATCGGTCTTTGGCGTGATTATGGTGCTCGGTGCATCCCAATAATGCTCGTCGGTACATGCATAAACGGAAGTTTTAGTATAACTGCGTCTCGGATATTTCGATTCAACAGTTTGAGAAATTTTCACGGAGAATATACAACTTATGATCGGAAAAACAGGATTCTCCAAGGTCTAATCTACTGAGAGATTTGAATTAGCAGATTAAAAAAAGTAAATAAATACGGATTCGTGGAAAAGGTTCGTGGAATATTTTAAAATGACTATAGAAAAGTGAGTTAAGACAGATATGAGAAATATACTTCAACCCTTTTCTGCTATTAATAATAACCGAATTCTGACGTCAGGCCGCGGTATGATGTGTTCATACAGATACAGACAACTGGATACGTGAACGTATTTACATATTATCATCTCGTCTTTATCTTTTCAACGGATTTTGAAACGAAATTTATTGCGTATATGCGCCATAAACTGGGTAATGGGAGTTTCATATTCGCATAACTTTTCAACATCTGTTAAGGTGTAATAAATTCGATTTAAAAACGAAGTTACTGTCACTTGGGGTGAAGTGGATCAGCTATGAGGAGGTGTATCCCAGCGAGAGAGATATACTTCCTTACATCTGCAGAGGCGAAAAACTTGATTTTCAGTTTGGGGGGTGGAGAAGGAAAATTCGCCGACAAATATTTTCCTTTAACTAAAAATTTGCCGACAAAATTTTCTAAAAATTTGAGAATTCGCCTATTCTTCAATCAAAATATTTTTTAATTGAAGAAAAAATAAACAAACAAAAAACAAACAAACAAAAAACAAACAAACAAAAAACAAACAAACGTTCCTAGAAAATGAAAAATTCAAATGAACAGTTTCAAAACTTGCTGACTGCCTAATTATTGGGGTGTTTCACTCCTCCCTTCCCATTGTTTTGTCCCTGCAAATGCAGATTGGAACCTTATCCCCCAAGCACTCACATTTGCGCACATGAGCATACCCTATTCCTTTTGTAGGGTGTGCCAATTCACTTTTCCTTCTTCTGTATTCCAGAGCGCTTTCGGCTGTTATGCCATCATCAATGGAGTACCCTAAATGAGACTTGTCTCTTGTGGTCCTGTAGTTATAGTCGAGGGTAGTACCGTATGGTGAGCCTGTTTAGTCTTGCGTTCCTATTGGTTGTGTGCTCTGATTGGTTGTCCGTGGTTGTGCAGTCTGTCAAATCCGTGGGTGTTATGTTCTTAGTTGGAATAAGTTCTCACTTTGGAAGTTAGTTGTTGTATTTATTAGGTTGTTTTGTTTTGTTCTTGCCTTTATTATTTATAGTTGTTCTTTTAATTTTCTTTTTCTTGTGTTGTTTTCTGTGTGTAGGATTTTGTACTTTTCTGTCAATTTGTCATTGTTATGTCCCTGGTCATTGCAGTGTTTTCCAAACAGTGATTTGTCATCATTTAACTTGTGTGATTTTTCGTGTTCTTTGATTCTGGTTGTGAATTTTCTGCCTGTTTCTCCAATGTAGGTCATGTCACAGTGTTCACAGTCCAGCCTGTATACTCCGCTGCTGTTGTTTCTGTCCTTTGCTTCTGTTTTGTCATTGCTTATTTGTTTGATCAGAGGTGGTCTGTTTTTGATTCCGAGTTTTATGTCGTATTGGTTGAAAATTTTTTGTATTTTGTATGTATGTGTTCCTGTGAATGGTATTGTTCCAGCATATTTGTCTGTTTTTGTGGTTATTGGTTCGTGGTCTGTGTTTTTTGGTTGTGTTAGTTTGTTAATTATTCTGTCTACTGTTTGTGGTTGGTATTTGTTGTTAGTTGTTATTTGTTTAATTTTGTTAATTTCTGTTGTTCTGTGTTGTCATTTAGTATGTTGACTGCTCTGTGGCAGTAGTTGTGTAGTGCTGCCATTTTGTGTTTTTGATGGTGAAATGAGTCTTTGGGTATTATTGCGTCAGTGTGGGTGGGTTTTCTGTAGATGCTGTACTGTATCTTGTTGTCTTTTATTTGTATTGTAAGGTCGAGGTAGTTGATGGTCTTATTGCCTTTTTCCATGGTGAACTTTATGTTGTTGTTTATGCTATTTGTCTCTGTGAGGAATTGGCCTAGTTGGCTGTCTGTTCCTGTCCAGATGATCAATATGTAGTCTACATATCGTGTCCATAGCTTTATGTTTTTCTTGTGTTTGCTGTTGTTTAGTATGTCATTTTCAAAGTTGTTCCGTATTCCAACTAATAACATAACACCACGGATTGGACAGACTGTACAACCACAGACAACCAATCAGAGCACACAACCAATAACAATAACCACTGATTGGACAGACTGCATATTCACAGACAACCAATAGGAACGCAAGATTAAACAGGCTCGCCATACGGTACTACCCTCGACTATAACTACAGGACCACAAGAGATAAGTCTTATTTAGGGTACTCCACTGATGATGGCATAACAGCCGAAAACGCTCTGGAATACAAAAGAAGGAAAAGTGAATTGGCACACCCTACAAAAGGAATATTACCAAGTTTACTCACACTCCAAAATGGACACTAAGCATACCCAATTCTGGGAGGATAAGGTGGAAGGATGTTAGGAATACTTGAGAGAAACACACAACTTCCTTTACACATTGAGGTGGTCGTTGTTTTCTCGTGGTGATCTTTTTTTCTGAATTTCCTCTGATTCTTCTCCTAAACGGATTCCAATTAAAAAAAAAAAAAAACTACAAAGTTTTCGGTCGATAGGATTAGTCATCCGTGCCAAAAGTTCCCTTTCGTTCTTATGGAAAAAATATTTGGAGTTTTGACTTTGTTCCAGACTAAATTTCCCTCCTATCGGTTCGTACAGCGCTAGTATCGACTACTCTTACCAGCGACCAAAAGGTGAAGTTTTTCATACATGTGCATGTAGCAAAATTTTGGAATCTCGGACGTACGGCCCGAATATTCACCAGGACCAGAGACCATATAAATTAAACAACAGAACATTTGCTATCGGATTCAGCTTGTGACATTGGAAGATAAATATTTTGCTTTTCAACTGTTAGATTTCAATCAAATGTTCAACTTTCTCAAATTCCAGGCTCTAGGTCTAACAGAGAATCTAGTAACAACAGATTTCGGGCTGCTCAAAGGGGTGGCGCGCTGTAGTCGTTTGCGAATGATTGAGTGAGTGAGTAAATAATAACTGAGTGAGTGAGTGAATCCCTGAGTCACTGTGTAAGTTATTGAGTAACTGTGTGAATAACTAGATAAGTACGCGAGTGACTGAGTGAATCAATAAATAAGTAAGTGAATGACTGAGTGAGGAAGTGAATGAATCACTGAATTAGAGAATAGATGAATGAATAACTGAGTAAGTGAGCGAATCACTAAATAAGTAAGCGAGTGGCTGAGTGAATCACTGACTTATTGAGCGAGTGAATGCTAGAATGAGGAAGTGAATGAATAACTAACTCAGAGAATGAGTAAATGACTAAGTGACCAAGTGAGTCACTGAGTAAGTGAGTGAGTAACTTGGTGAATCACTAAATGAGTAAGCAAGTGACTGATTGACTGAGCTAGTCACTGAGTAAGTGATTGAGTAACTGAGTGAATCACTAAATAAGTAGGCGAATGCCTCAGTAACTGAGTGTATCAATGACTTATTGAGTGAGTGACAGAATGAGGAAGTGAATGAATAACTACATCACAGAAATAGTGAATAACTAAGTGAGTGAGTGAATCAACTGAAGAAATATGAAAATGTTTGCGCACACTCATGATTTTCAACCAAAATCAATTGGGCCTCTGTTGATCCAATTGCGGTAATATTTCCAGTTTTTGCAGCAACTATCTTCTATTATCAAAAAGTCCCACCAGTCTATCTGTTAGCAGTGCTAAGGAAACAAAATTCCATTATTAATTTCTTCAAATGTTCGCATCACTGCCCCTTCAAATGAGAGACCAAGCAAACAGATCAACACGTTGTCCGGAAGAGTTGCCTATGTACCTGTTTCAAAGGGGATCCACGCACTTGAAACACCTTGTACAATTTATAAATGCCTGCTCGTTTAGTCTAGAAGGATGTACTTGGTGTCAACACCAGAGGCGCCAAGCGTCATTTTATGGGAAAATGAGACAAACTGAGTTTGAATTATGCATCGAGTTAACTATAAACATGCCATACTCGAGTATGTAGTGTGTACATATACAGTTTCAGCGCGAGACTAAATTCGAATTGTATTCTAAATCCGAATTAAATTTGCGACAACTGCCACTACTTGAAACACTACCACGTTCTGGCGCAATTAGCGAGCACATGTTATTGCGAGGGATAACTTTGTAGCCTCTCTGTAGTTTACAACCTTATCGGTCGTCGCACAAATGTAGTGCAAACAAATGAGGATGCTTAATGTCAGGTCGATGCATGAATTAACCGAGCGAGTGTACCGGAATCAGGATACAGTCAAGTTCAATGAAAATTCAATTTTGAGCTGAGACCGTAGACTGGAATACATGTTCATCGAAATGAGCAGAATTCTGATTGAGGGGCAGAGGTAGACTGATATGTAAATGACAAACGAGATTTTACATAGGACAAGGAACACGAAAGATCTCAGTTCTCGGATTCTCGAATTCCTTACTCTTGCTCGGAGGGAGGTAGAATGCTAAGAGACATAATGTATACTAGGTATTCTATATACAGTGGTGACTCGAAGGAAACATTTGATAGCTTTCATAACTTTTTCTTTCAATATCGACTTAAAACGAAAATTTCCCTGCGATAAATCTTCGCCATGTCCATTTACCGTCCATCAAGATTTTTCTTTTTGCTTTTCTATTTATCCTTACTTTCAACTATTTTACGCATTGCCTTTTTCGGAAGCTTTCCACTATAGCGCACCAGGGTAATTTTCCTGCTTATCTCTAGTTAGACTCTCAAAGAATCTTCACGATTCATTCAAGACATATCCGGACCTCCTAAGCTCGATAGAACTCTTCAAAAGTGGGTTCAATACTCTCCCATACATGTAAAAATGCTTCGAGTCTTCGCCAAATTAAATGAGGACTTTTTAACTGCCAAGCTTGTTCATATGTTTCTTTACCCTTTCAGCCATTTTAAAACTTGTTCAAACTTTGTGAAGGCTCCTTAAGACTCTTCAGTCATCCGCGCTTATTTCAAACGCATTAGAGCTCCTTCAGGCTTGACGAGGACTCTTCACGAATCTGCCAAGTTTGTTTCAGTCTCACTCAAAACCTTCCTGACACATTTAAGTGTGTTTACAACTTTCCAAAACTTCTGTAAGACTCGCTAAAACCCTTCAAGACCTGTTTAGAACAATCTTCAAAACTAATTTACCACTTTTCAGTAACTGTTTAAGACTCGGAGCTTTTCCATACTTATTTATTTCTTCAAAAAGATCTGGCCATGTTCATGCACTTCTAAGACTGTTCAAAAATTATTCAAATTTGTTAAAATTCTTCGAGACTCGTTCAAGATTCACCGAAGCCCTTCAAAACACACTACGAGTTCTTGCAGACTTCCCTCAAGATCCCACCAGGTCTTCATGCTGAAATTATACAGATACTGCAATTTCACAACCAGGAAGATCTAAGCAATCCCCTCGAATAATTATAGCCTATTTTTTCTGCGTGATTGTGATTTCATCGATCTATCTATCATATATTCAGTCTCTCAGTTGACGAGAGAATAATAGTTTTCAGTCGTTAAAGTGCGATTTCTACCAGTCATTTTTTTTAATCGTGAAAACGAGGATTCTTTTCCAGTGACTTTTTGAAATTCGAAGAATGCTCGAGTGTTTACAATTTGCTGAAGGTTACGAATAAAAAAAGTTGCAACCAATGTACAAGCATTCAGCGTAACGAATTTTGAAATTTTGTGCACGAGTGTGGTAAAAATAGGTAGTTTTGCAAAGAAACTCAGGTCAGAATTTCTTTATTCACAACACAGTCAGAAAATTTCGCATAATTATGTTGGCGTCAAGAACCGATCATGGTGGCTTGTAAGAAAATTAATTCACAAAATATGGCGATATGGGGCGAAATAAAAATTTGCAGGAAAGTTTTAAATGAATCAAAAATTCAAATTATAAGTGTCAGAAATTTGAAGCTTTTAATAACTGAAATTCTTGATCGCGGCGAAAATGTGTAAAAAGTGCTACCGGAACAGGCACGATCATTCAGATTTATTCTAGACCCATTAAGACTATTTCCAACGATCTTATGATTTTTTTTAATAGTGCTGGATTCAGGTGGAATGTCTGGTGGAATATCGCAAGGGCGTAGCGAAAGTGGGCTCCCCACGAATTTCTTGAATCGGCAGTTTATAGCAAATTAGACCACGTAGTCGGTGTTTTAGACCTTCAGTCGCTAAAATAAAGAAATCGCTGACCTCCTTTTGTTTTTTTGCTTTTTATTCTCTTTCTTGCATGGGAAACGTTTGTACTGAGTCGGCATTTATCAGACAATTTTTGGTAATTTAGTTAACATTTTGGACATCAGCCGGTATAATGTAAAAGTTAGTGAGATTTCTACTTTTGACTTGTATAACATGCTACCCGAGTCGGCATTTTCGACATTTTTCCACCCCTATGCCGATAGGTCTCGTGAACCCCTGCCTATCATTCTTTCCTTTCTGTTTTATTTTGACCTTGTTTCTTCAAACACCTCTTTTTAGCTGAGCGTCTCTGAGCATTGATCCCTTATTTCCTACTTTAGCAAATACAAGTACGGTCACTGTATTTCTGTTCTGGTTTAATTAGGGGCTTAGTCTCCTCAGATATCTGAACTCCCCAGGTTTTGGGCACAGAAAAAGGAGGAACATGGCAATCTTTAAGAACTAAGAATCATGGGGGAGGGGAGATCCCATCCTAAGTTCTAAATCTATTTGCGCTTACAGACATTTGCTCGCTTTTGTCCTTTTTTTTTTTGGATCACATTTAGCTCGAGTTCAGTTATTTTTAGTCATCTTTGATCTTTGTTCGTTGATTTTGATGTTATTTAATGTTCTCAAGTTTTTTCCAGTCATGTTTGGTTCAAGTTTTAGTCCTTTTTTGCATCTTTATGTCCGATCTTGTATTTTTGTATATTTTTTATTAATTTCTATTTTTCTTTAAAACGTTTAATCTTCCTCTGATCGGTTTTGGTGTAGTTATAACTTTATTTGGTTATTTTGAAGTCTTTTTTTATTCTTGATATTTGTTGGTCATGGCTGGCTGTTTTTATGGCCACGTTCAGGTTTGGTACTTTTTCGGTTGAGTTTTGGGCGCACATGGAGTTGTTTTGGTCTCTTGAGATCCTTTTCATTCGTGTGCATGTTTATTTAGGTCGTTTAGTTTATTTTGTGACTCATCTTATTTTGGTCTGACAAATCATATTTGGGAGTTTTCTATTTTATTTTATTTATTTATTTATTTATTTATTTTTTGTTCCCGATTGAAACTGCGACACAATGCAAAAATGTTGTCCGCTAGATTCCACCTGAGAAGCACTATAATTCCCTCCGATATCTTCCCTTAGCCTTGGTTCCGTATGGGGAATTGAAACAAAAAAGCTGGTGTAAGTGAAATAGCTTCCAGTACACCAGTAACCGAGTCTCTTCAGTAACTGACCTCAAGTTGGAAATTATATCAGATGCAGATCCACGGGGTTAGAATCCATAATACCGATGACTCCATACTCCATACGTTGAAAGGAAGTGTATCAAATACATATCACGGATTCTGGAGTCACTGAATGCGAGTTTGCAGTAATTTCAATGCTATTTTTCACCATCAAAGTTCGATGGGATCGAAAAATATAAAAATTAACATCAGCCATTTCAATACATGGAAATCGGAGTATTTTGATCCGCTGAACTGATTCTTGACATAATCTCATCGGCGACATCCACCCCTCTTCCCCTCAAAATCCACCGGAGCCTAAACTTAAAATATTGACAGTTGAAGGAGAGTCAATAAATTCGAAAACGTATGCAGGCATTCGGTATTAGCTCGGGAGAAACAAAATGAAGCTTTTTACGTATCTCATATCCCTAGAAACATTTTGCACTGCACTGTCCTTCGAAAAGATGAAAAATTCTCAATTTGGGGAGGGGGGAATCGAGAAAACTGCAGTTTGGGGCCATATCATCCTTCTGTTTGTCATTAATATAAATGTACGCGATCGGCCAGTTGAATAACTGAAAGGGGAGTCAACTGAACACTCCTGCCATAGAAATCCTTTTGATCACTGAACAACGATCGTGAGGAGTTACAGGTTATGGCCGAGAAATTCAATTTCGAAAACACGAAGATCGGATTGTCAATGAATACATCAAAGACCAAGGTAATGACTAACATCGGAGCGGAAAGATTTTCGGTGGGGAGGGGGAAATTATGAAAGAATATAATTACCTTGGTCAGATGGTTGAATTCGAGAGAAGAGGAAATGTTTGGTGGAGCGTCTGGCGACGTACGCATGCCAATGTGGCTCCCCGACACGGCACCCCTGGCCCTGGAATTTACCTTCTCGTGTACCGCATCGGTGATGAGGGGAGAGGAAAACTGGAGTTGAGAGTGAGGACAGCGATAGCTTGGAGAAACTTCTGAACACTCAGGGAGGTGCTGAAAGGCAATATACAGATGAGGGCAAAAATAGAAATTTTAGAGAAGGGTGTGATAGCCCTCCTCACCTACGGAGCTTAAATTTGTTCCCTGACAATGTCACCAAGCGACAGTTTGAGGATAATCCACTTTAGGATGCTGCGCAGCATAACGAAGATAAGAATGAGAGATAAAATAAAGTTAAAAGAGATTTAAACAATAACAAGGTCGCAAGATATATGTTATAAAGTCAAAAAAGCTAAGCTAAGTTTCGCGAGACACATGAGACACATGGTGAGGTGAGGAGACAAATGGGGGAAGGTATCCGAAGAATGGCCGCCAAGAGAGTGGCAAAAAGAACAAGAGGTAGACCACCGAAAAAGATGGAGGGATGAGTTGCCAAGAGAACTTGGGATTATGGGGTATGGTGGGAAGGGACAGGGAATGGTGGAAGAGGACGATGGACACCCATGCCCGAAACCGCGTGCATTCGACGGTATAACGGCTTCCCACACAACCAGGGTTGAATGTACGTTCGACTAAAGGCTATAACATAAAAAATACAAAAAAGTTATGTACAGAATAACATTGGGAAAATTTGTGCACCACGATATTCTTTAAAAAGAGGGAAAAATTCTTAATTTCGGTAGGGGAGAGTCGAGAAAACTGCAATTTGGAGCAGTAGTTATGCTTCTCTATTTGTCATTAATATGAATTTACGCGACGGACCACTTTTAAAAATTAAAAAAGAAGCAGCTGAACACTTCTGCCCAAGGAATTCTTCTGAACACTGAACAATGATTTGACGGAGCAACAGATGAAGACCGAGGAATTCACTATCAAACACATAAAGATCGGATTGTCAATGAATACATCAAAGACCAAAGTAATGACTAACATACGAGCGGAAAGATTTTCAGTGAGAGGGGGGCAATTGAAATTGTGAAAGAATATAATTACCTTGGTCAGATGGTTGAATTCGAGAGGAGGGGGAATGTTCGATGGAACGTATAGCGATGCACGCATGCCAAAGTGGTTCCTCAACATAGCACCTCTGGCCCTGGAATCTGCCTTTTCGAGCATCGCGTCGGTGATGAGGGGGAGGGGGACTGGAATAGAGGACGAGGACAGCGAAAGCTCGGAAAGACTTCCGAACACACAGAGAGGTGCTGAAAGGCAATCTACCGATGAAGGCAAAAATAAAAATTTTTAAGAAGAGTGTGATACCCACCCTCACTTACGGAGCTCAAACTTGGTCCCTGACAAAGTCCCAAGGCGAGAGTTTGAAGATAACCTTCTTTAGGATGCTACACAGCATAATTAGGGTATCTAAAGACTCTTCAAAATTTATCCGTGACTTCCCTGACTTCCTTTTTTGTATTTCAGGAATCCATACATAACAGTCTTCGGATTATTTTTAAAATTCAAATAAAGCCATGAGTATAAATTTAAGAACGAAGATACCCTGTATGAATTCATTAGAATGATTAGATCTATACAACATTACGAGTATTTCTTGATTATCATTTATCCACATTATGGGATTTCTAACAGAATCTTCCATTGGATGGTAATTTACTGATTTATCCCTGACCTTTCAATAAATTCCTCAAAATTTCTCAACGTTTTCCTGACTTCCTGACCTACCTTCAAACATCCTGACTTTTTCTGACTTCCTAACGTTGTAGACACCCATATAATGAAGATAAGAAAAAATAAAATAAAATAAAGCTAAGAGATATTCAAAAAATAAAAAGACCACAAGATACAAGTATCTAGGCTGGAGGGTTAAAAAAGCTAAACTTCGCGAAACACTCGTTGAGGCGAGAGGAGACAAATAGGGGACGGAGGCGAAACTTGACTTTCAGTTTGGAAGGGGGTGTAGAGAAGGAAAATTTGCGGATAAATATTTTTTGAAAACTAGAAATTCGGCCGACAAAATTTTTAAAAAATTAAAAAATTTGCCGATTCTTCAATCAAAATACTTTTTAATTGAAGAAAACAAACGAACAAACGTTCTTAGAAAATAAAAAATTCAAATGAACAGTTTCAAAATTTGCCGATTGCCAAATTATTTGGGGTGTTTCACCTCCCCCCCCCCCCCATAGTTTCGTCCCTGGAAATGCAGAATCTTATCCCCAAGCACGCACATTTGCGCACATGAGCATACCCCAGCCGGGGAGGGTAAGCTGGAAGGATGTTAGGAATACTTGAGAGGAACACTCAACACTTCCTTTACACATTAAGATGGTCGTTATTTACTCTTGGTGATCTTTTTTTCTGTATTTCCACTGATTCATCTCCTAAATTGGTTCCAATAAAAAAAAATAAAAAAAAAGAACCTATAAAGTTTTAGGTTGATCGGATTAGGGGGAAATCCGTGCCACAAGCTCATTTTCACATTCTTATGGGGAAAAAAATGGAGTTTTGACTTTTGTTCCAAACCAAGTTTCCCTCCTATATTCACCGCAGGACCAAAGCCCGTAAATTAAACAATAGAACCTTTGCTATCGGATTCAGCTTGTGACATTGGAAAATCAGTCTTTTGCTTTCAACTTTTAGATTTTAATAAAATGTTCAACTTTCTCAAATTTTAGGCTCTAAGTCAATAAACAGAGAATCTAGTAAAAACAGAATAATCATTGAAATTCAACGTTTGCTAGCGACTTTCAGATCTCCGAAATGTCTTCCACATTTCAGCTTTGTTTCAACCTTTCAGATAACTTTCGATACTCAGCTTGAAACCTTCGGCTTTTGACTGACTAGTCTCTGACAAGTGTCCAAGGTACTCCATTTCCAGAAACGAAATTTGATTTTCAGTTTGGGTAAGTGGAGAAGAAGAATTTGTCGACAAATATGTTTTGAAAAATAAAAATTCGACGACAAAATTTCAAAGGAATTAAAAATTTGCTGATTTTTAATCAAAAAATATTTTAATTGGAAAAAAAAAACAAAAAAAAAACCAGTAAACAAACAAACATTCATAAAAATGGAAAATTCAAATGAAAAGTTTCAAAATTTGTCAACTGCCAAATTATTGGGGGTGTTTCAAACCCGCACACCCCCTTATAGTTTCGCTCCTGATGGGGGAAGGTAGTCGAAGAACAGTCGCCCAGAGAATGGAAAATAAAATGAGGCAGATCATCGAAAAAGATGGAGGGACGAGTTGACAAAAAAATGCGGGATATTATGTGGTAGGGTGGGAAGGGATAGAGGATGGTAAAAGAAGATGTTGGACGCTCATGTCCGAAAACAAGTACATTCGACGGTATGACGCGCCCCCTACACAAGTGGGGTTAATTATACGTCAAAATAAAGGCTGTAAAACGAAAAAAAATTGATGTACAGAATATCACTGGAAAAATATGTGCGCTATGCCGTTCTTTAGTAACAGGGGAAAAAACTCCTTATTCAGGGAGTGGAGCAGAGGTGTTTTTACCGTTAGGCAACCTAGGCAGCTGCCTAGAGCGGCAAAATTTTGAATTTTCAGGCCAAAAAAATGAAGGAAAAAGGAATGAGAAAAGTAGATAATGAAAAAAGAATAAAATAGAAGAAGTAACTACGTCATTTCAAAAAGATTTCTGTCATATACGGGGTGACCGAAAAGTCCGTTCCTATTGAAGAATGCTTTGCAAAAATTTCCTAGTCAACTTATCGAGTAAATTTCGTTGCACAAAATTTTGTCATGATGTACGTTTATTCTTTATTCAGCATCATATTATCAATCAATATAAGTAAATTTAAACTAAGGGTTATTTATTTTTTTTGACAACGAAGTGAATTTAGGTCCGCAATTTGGTCTAAAGGGTATTAGCACTTCAGCAGCATAGTTCATAGTCACCTGGCCATTATAAATTGGGTGCACTTATGATTCCATGTGCTCCTACTATGTATAGTTCTAATCAAGTGGGGCGACAGATTTTATACGGGTCTGATTTAATGGCCCGACAAAACAAAGGGATACAACGACAGGAACAAATGCAAATACGACAATTTAATGGGTCCAACGACAATTTCCGCGGTAAACTATTAAAAAAATGAATGACCAACAAAAAAAAAATAAGTGGGGCGACGTAAAAAAACGTATTAACCTACACGAAATATGATGCACGCCAATAATATGAAATAATGACCACAGTAACCTGGGTGGCGATAAATTAAATGTTACAAAGGGCATTCAGAAACTACTGCCAGTAAGCCTCAAAAACTGCCTTAAAAATTTTATTGGAAAAAAATCACATTACAATCATTCGAAATAATGTCCTTGGGCTTCTATGCAGCGGTCCCAGCGTTTCTGCCATCGCTTGTATACATTCTGGAAAAATTCACCTCCAAGCTGTTTAAAAATCGCCTCCGAACTTTTTACAACAGTCATATCGGTCGTAAAACGGAGTCCGTGTAAATTTTTTTCAGCTCCGGGAGTAGAGCGAAGTCGCATGGAGCGAGATCAGGACTAACTGGAGGGTGGGGCAAGACCTGGATGCTGTATTTCTCGAGGAGCGCAGCGGGCGCTAGCCGTATGTAGCCGCGCGTTGTCATGATGCAAGACCCAGCAGTCGGTGATGTCTGGTTGTTTCCATTGAATGTGCTCACGCAGGTTTTTCAACGGCATCCAGGTCTTGCCCCACCCTCCCTATAGTCCTAATCTCCATACGACTTCGCTCTGTTCCCGGGACTGAAAAAAAAAAATTTACGCGGACGCCATTTTACGACTGATATGACTGTTGTAAAAAGTTTGGAGGCGATTTTTAAACAGCTTGGAGATGAATTTTTCCAGAACGTATACAAGTGATAGCAGAAACGCTGGGACTGCTGCATAGAAGCCCAAGGACATTATTTCGAAAGATTGCAATGTGATTTTTTACAATAAAATTTTTCAAGACAGTTTTTGAGGCCTACTGACAGTAGTTTCCGAATGCTCTTTGTATAAGCGAATTTTTGTGTGGACGTCAATTTAAGTGAAAACTATAAGTAAATGAAAAAATAAATAAATAAGGAAAAAATGATAATATCAGACCCCTGTATATCCTTAAGGGCGAAGAGGATGGGGAAAATGACTCCAGAAACGGATTCAGCGACCACAAAAACCGTATTATTGACTTATAAAAATAGAAATTGGGAACACTGAAGTAATTGTAGATTGGCCCCATGTGAAATCCGAAGGGCTGAGGGGAAAGGCAAAAAAACAACTGAAATGGATTCAGCGACTTAAAAAACCCTACTAGCGATGTCAAGAACTCAAAAATTGAAGAAAATTGGAGTAACTAAAATTAGTCCGAAGGGAAGCCTGAATGGAGAGGAGGGAGGGAATAACTCCTGAAATGAAATCAGTGACCCTTAAAACCTTCATTTGGAACAGAAAGTTTGTCGCTTATAATAAAAGTCGTTCTAAAATATTTTTTGTCGTTCTTACTAATGAAATATAGTTGTTGTTATATACTCGTACCATTATTTATAGTACGCAAAAGTCGTGTCGTGTCGTTTCCCATTTATACTGCCTAGAGCAGCTTCTTTCCTTAATACGCCTCTGGAGGGGAGAGTAAAGAAAACTAAATTTGGAGTTATAGTCATCCTTTTACTTGTCATTAATATAGATTCACACGATGGGTCACTTGTAAGAGGAGTAAACTGAGCACAGCCGAAGGAATCATTTTAGTCACAAAATTCCTAGTCTGAACAAACACAGGGGTGAAAGGGTAGTAGATTTAATCCTTATTGCAATGAAGATGGGGGTTACAATCACCCAAGATTTAAAAAATCTAAAAGACCGGAGGGCAAACGGGGCCTATGGAATTACCCCAATCGAATTTTATTCAAGTGTTTATTTTTAGAACAGATGAATTATTTTTATCGCGTATTTATTTCGTGCCTACATTTAAAAGAATATTCACCTTATTTACACATCACCTTGGATGTACTAAGTACCATCTCATTTTATTTTCATTACCGGTTATTGTTTCGGAATTGAAACGTTGTCGGCGTACACGCGTGTATACTTTGATATGCGCTGCACACATATAATCGACTCTGTGATCAGACTAGATGACTAGAAAGAGCATATTTTACGTTCTCCACTTTCATTCGCACACCCAAAATTAATGGACACAAATAGCGTTTTTAAAGCCCGACAAAACTTGTCAATTCGGTGGGCGCAGATGCGTAATTTGAACGAGACAAACGATACCTTTCCAGCGTGCAAATCTGCTGTTGTCCGAAAATGTTTCAATTTTAAATCGCATTTAAATATTCGTTCAATTTATCTTCGTCAATGTTCGCCTGTTTATACTCTTGTCTGTTTTGCATTCGACATTTCAGGATTATTACCGACGATAAAACGTAATTATTAATAAAAATGTAATAATGAAAACTGACTGCAGATTATAGAAGAAACTAAGATAATTTGAACAGGTAAGTTTTGGACCGACAGTGCCTTTTACTAGGTTAACAAAATGCCTTCACTAACGAGAGTTTTGAATTCTTTCTGCAAGAACTCGAAGAAAAAATTAAGTTTCCACTCTTTTCCTGCAAGCAAGCTGGTAAAGGAAACATCCAAAAGGTTCCTACCAGAGCCGAGTTTACAGTAAGACCATTTGACCATGGTTCCGAGCTCTTCCGAATGGAACGCCTGGGAAAATGAGGTTTAAAAGTGGGGAAAGACAGACAGTAGAAAGAGAAACATCTAAAAAGACAGAAGAAAGAAAGAAAAAAAGGAAAATCCTAATACATTTCCCCAAAACTATAAGACTGCGGGTATTTTGGAAATCGTACGAGAAACAGGAAGTGTTTAGTCCTCACCAGAGAGAGGGTTTCTGAACTCGAAAACGAGAGTTTCTGAAGAAAGCGCATGTATTGAACGATCGAGAGTAAAAATAGATCTGCGTGAGCGCTAAGCATAAACTGTAACTAAACTGATGTTCTGCCTGGCCGATCAAGGGAGAAAAAAAGACAGCGAGTTCTAAGAAGAAGAAGAACGTGTTCGTAACGGATGTGCAGGTATGCAGAAGACAAAATACGTTTGTGAGACGTTCGCATCGTATTACACAGAAAGTAGCCAGGCAGGACGATTGATACAAAAATGTACATTCCCGAAGAAAGGTTCGAGCATCATTTTACTGAAAACTTGGACGGGGGACGAGCTTTCCCATAAATGACCCTAATGTGTTTCTGTGTGTTTTCTTTTGAACTTTCATGAATGTTCCGATTTGGTCAGTTGGTCATTTCTGCACGAAGATGATCTGGACGCTGTTAAGCAAAACAGAACCAAGCGACAAAATCTGTATTTTGAGAACACGTGATTTGAAGTATAAGAGCCATGTAGAAACTATATGACATAGCGTTTGTATACGCCCTTTTCAACGCTGGTACACATGTTCGTATCGGAGGCCCAATTTTGAAAAATTCTACATTTTACGCTTTTTCCAACGATATTAATAACTCATTTTGTCAGCAAATGTCGCTTAGTTCTGTTTTGCTCAACAGCGTCCATCTCATAAGGAATATTTTGAGTAGATTTCAGATTTGTTCGAATTTATCGTCGTTCTTGGTCGCTAGTGTCTGTTTTTGTCAGTTTTGGTCGTGCTCCCATCATGCCACTGTAGAAAAAAAAAATCAAGATCCGCAAAGATTAAAACAAGACCAAAAAACAAAGAAACGCAGAAGGAAGACCAAAACAAAACTATAAAATGCCACAAGTCACCGAATAAATAGCAACAGTGACCCAAACTAAGAACTTAGGAAACGAAAATATATCAAATGAAGACAAAAAGACACCGAACAAAGATTAAAATCAACCAAATCTTCACAAAAACCAGACTAAATAAGATATAAGAGATGAGGGACGTACCGAAGAATTTTTTATTGGGGGCGGGGGGCGGGGGGTGATCAAAGTCCCAACTGACTCAACTCAAAATTCCCAAGTATCAAAGCAAAAAAAAAAAATCCTTTTGACTTGCTCGATTTTTCCAACTGATTCAACTCAAAATTCCCAGAAAAACCATTTGATTTGTCGAATCTTCTCAACAACTCAACATAATTCTCAAGTGTCACAGCAAAAACAAAAAACCTTTTTTGACTTGTTGGATTACTCAACTCAGCCTGACTGAAAAGTTCAATTTTCCCAGCTGCTGAGTGAAAAATTCTTACAGGGGGAGGAGGGGTAAGTTTCCCCCGTGCCCTCCTATCAGTATGTCCCTGTAAGAGATAACACTTAAAATTACGAAGTCAAGACCAAACAAGACCAAACAAGACTAAAAGAAACAAAAAACTAAAGAAAGATCAAAAGGTGTCAGAAATTAAAACGGTCAAAGGAAAGTCAATATTCATCAAATAGCAAAGAAAAATGACAGAAAGTCAGGAATAAAAAAAAAAAAAAAAAAAAAAAAACAATCAAGACCAAACCTACAAAAAACACAAAATTACGAGTATAATCAAAAACAAGACCATAAAAAGTCTGAGAACACCAAAAATCACTAAGCCAAGAAAAATTTAAAAAAAAATGTAAAAAAACAAAATAAACCCAGAAAAAGATTAAACACAAATTTCAGCAAACTTAGGATCAAGAAGAACCAAAACAGAATCGGATATAATTCCCCCCCCTCCTCCTCTTCCTTCACCCCCTCCAAGGAAAAATATATAAAGACTAACGGTTAGCACAGTCGCTGTGTGGCCGAGTGGTTAACGTGCTCGCTCTGCAATCCTTTCGTCTTGGATTCGAGTCCCACCAACGCCGGAAAGCTATAGCTGAATATCCCCCACTATCATCCTAGCGAACACAGCGATTACAGGATCAATCCGAGGTGGAAAGATAACGCGTCCTGTAGCCCCGCCAGTTCGAATGAACAAGGTATTACAATCACAGCGCGTGTTACCACCAGGTCTGAAAGATTGAGACTGTCGTGTGCACGTCGTGGACAGCTTACTCAACGTCGTGCGAACACGTGGCTAGGAAGTGAACTCGGCTGCAAACTCTCCGGCACAGAGAAGGAAAACTTTAGCGCAACAAACCGTGGGGAAGGCAACGGCAAACTACCCCGACTAACCCTGCCCAGGAGAGTCGTGCGTCAGAAACCTCGACCGCCAACACCCGGCAACGGATACGGCACCTGACTCACTGAACTGTAACCAACACTACCCAAATTCAATCGAAAATTGTCGAAAAAAGGACAAAGAAGACACCGACACTAAGACCCACTGAACCAAGACCCAACAAACACTAAAAATGTCCATAAATACCAAAACGAGATCAAAGACCTAAAAAGGACTAAAAAAAGACTAGCAACAGACACTAAACCAAGACAAGCCCGAATATTATCAGAAGCACTAAATCAAGACCAACTGAAAAGAAAAATATGTGAATGAAAACCAGGAATACCACAAAACACCATAAAAATACCTCAACAAGACTAAGGTAGGACCGTAAAATACCGTAAACTACCAAATCATTACCTGAAATGATTCAAACCAAGAACTTAAAAATTCAAAACGTACCTAATGAAGACGACTATAATCTACCAAGTTTTCATCAAAACGAGACCAGATGAGAAATAAGAGTGAAGACCACCAAGTCAAGGCCAAAAGAAACCGTGACAAAACAAAAAACTGAAAATTGCGTCAAAAATCAAAAAGGACAAGAAAGACCGAAACATATCAAAAATCAAAAAATACTAAATCAATCACAGGAATGGAAAAAAAAACAAAAAAAAACAATTAAGACAAAAACTACCAAAATTTAAAAAGTTACAAAAATTCAGTAAATGAAACAAGTAACAGCATAAATAAGGGAGAGAGGTGTATGAGGGACATATCTCCCCCCCCCTAAAGCCACCCGAAAAAGTAAAATTTCAGAGCCTGTTACTATTTTCGACTCGATCATTTTTCCTTTGCTTGTAAAATCAAAATTTAGGGCGGAAATTTTCAGATCCGTCTTAATTGAACTATTTTCTTTTTCCGCTACTGAGACCACAAAAGACTAGAGAAAGGCCAGAAGACAGATACGAGTAGCACCCCACTCTTTACCAAGGGCTATCGAGAGCAAAAAGAAAAAATACGAAAACTAAGTACGAGTATTATCAAAACCATCTCAATCTAAACCAAAATTATTGGCCAAACACATCGAATCAGTAATCAGTAGCGTACAGGAAGTTCTCCGAGGGACAAAGGGGAGGAGGTAATAAAAATTTTGTAGGCATAATAATGACGAATTTACAAAATTTCGCCCAAATTCTGACTCGACAGGCAAAAATTTAAAAAAAGTCTAAGAAGGTTAGAATGATAGTTGACAAGCTCTACGATTTTACTTTTACTCCTCAACCTCGGTGGGTAAGGGGATATCGCCAGAAGCTCCGATGTTCACTGGCCTGTATCGAATCAAGGCTGAAAAAACACCAAAAATGCTCACACATTATGCAATCGAGATTAATATTTGAACAAGTCTAAAGGACGATAAAGCATCGATCATAGACACCAAATCGGGACAAAAACAAATATCATCAAAATCACTAAATTTAGCCATGAAATTGAAAGACGGGTACAAAGAAGAAAGAAAGGATACCAAATCAATGACCAAAAAAAGAATTACAGAAGCAGTGGTACAGTTAAGAACGTGGGAATCAAGTTTAGAGATTCCGATGAAAGGTGAGCCAAAATTTTTCCCACTCAGCTCGTCAGCGTAATTTTTCATTTATATTTTTGGATGGAACCAAGCATTTCAGGGGGGGGGGGCGTTCTGAGAACTTCTCTTATTTCTACGCCACTGTCAGATTTCGTCGGATTCGGACGTATTTAGTCATTTTGTCAGTAGTCAATTTTTTTGGTCAATTTTAGTAATTTTTGGTCGATCTTAGCGTTCCTGAATATGTTTGGTTGTGGTAGTTTTTAATCAAGTTAGATTGAAGTTTTTTTTTGGTTTCACTTGGTCAGAGTCGGTCGACTTTAGATGGATTTCGTAATTTTAGCCTAATTTTGGCTGTACCTGTGTTCACCGTTAGTCGAATTTGGTCGGTTCATCATTTTTGGTCAAAAGCGGTTAGCTTATTCTTCTTCATTTTGATGAATTTGAGCCTCTCGTGATTGTTCTGCGTTCAAAATTCGACCATTCTAAACCATTTCTGATAATGTTTATTCAGAGCTGGATTTTCTGATGGGCAATATCTCGGGCGAAGGAAGGGGCAGGCTCGGAGAATAGCGATAAAAATGGAAAGCGAAAGAAACAAAGAAGTTGGATTTCTCCGAAAGATCGGATATTCTTCAGGAAAGACGCCCAGACGAAAAATTGGTCATAGAGCAGCAGTACATAAAAACGCCGGCGAGTATTTGCTTTTAAAACGCTAAAAACATTTGCTGAGCGAGTGCTCATTGAGTAAATGATTGAGCATATCGAAGTCACAAGCAAATGCTAAAAATGCTCGAGTAAATATTCAAGAATTGATCGTAATTCATTTTGAAATGAGGTGAATCGCTACTGAATGTAGAGTCAACTCATTTCCGAAGAATTAATTCATATTTCACGTAGAGCTGAAGACTAAATACAGGATCATTTCAAGAATTTCTCTCAAGTAAATGCTAAATAACTCGAGGGCATTTCCTGAGAGAGCATTTCAAAATTCTGGGCACTTATATTTGAGCATGAGAATTTGCCCGTTAACATCAGTACTCGTGAAAAAGTATTTATCTTATCAATCAATCAGAACGCAAGGTCATCTCAAAGGAGCTAAGCGCATACAATTTTACCACAAGTCTCGTACGAAGCAATTTTGTGGCCAGAAACCGTTTTCTCAAGCGGGGCATTTCGTCAACCGGGGCTTTCTCCTGAGAAGCTCCAGAGCGAAATAAATTTCGCCGGAAACCTCGTACCTGAGTACAGAATTCTAGGATCGAAAATGAACGCCCTCTGCTTCGAACGCAATCACCGGCTACATACGAAGTTATGCACCGAACTAGAACTCGATTTTCATAATGATATGGGAATGGTGTACTTCCATCGCGAATAATGTACAATCTACTTACCTACTCATTTCACTTATGGAAATCGAAATCAAACTTTTACAATGCTCGTACAGTATATATGCTTCTTTGAAGTTAGATTGGTTTTAGCTTCTTAACTTCGCTAGTCAATACAGAAAGTTTTGAAAGTGCAGAACTCCGAATGAGAATTTTTTATAATTAAGGTAATGTCGAGAGAGGAGAAGGGGAAGACTTTACTCGGTGCTCGTATTCACTTCGGATTTAGATTCGTCCGTAAGTTTTCCCTCCTGTTCTCCAAACAGAAAGTGAAAAGGAATAGAGGAATTGTATTAACTTGACTTCTAGAAGTTATGCTACACATCTCGAAGTCGAAATGATAAACTTTGTGTACCCGGAACATTCAGTCGGATGGTAAAGATTGTTTCTTCGAAATTTCGCCGAACTCCATGCTCCCGCGGGGAAATTATAACAATTTGATGAAGTACGTGAGAATGTTTTTAAATTTCTCAGCCCCATCCGAATCAGAGAATTCTCGACTCGTGAATAATTATTAATTAAGTCATTCTCCGGGAACTGAGAATATTTCGTTACCAGCAAATTTTTAAACCTAAGTTTTCATTTATTTTTGTGGTGAAGGGGAGGGGTGTTATTTTGGATCACACAATAACATCCGAAACGAATTCCATCAATCCAACTCATCAGACAGGACAATTACCATCTTTTTAATGGAGAAAGCGCAGGGACATGTCCACCGTCGAGGATGTTACCATCTTGTCTCAGTACCTGTTATATTTAAAAAAAAATTTATTTCAAGTCTCACCCAATCTTAATGAATCCTAACTATCAAACAGTAGCTCAAAATTATCTAGAATGGAAGAAACTGAAGGACACCTTTGCTCACCTACAGCCAGGGATTCATTCAAGTAACTACTAATATTTCAGTTAATTATATTATAGTTATAGTTTAGTTCTGGAAATAATTTACTTGTAAGCCCTAATAAACGTAATGAGGGCAATTCTCAGATAAAGTCCACGTTGATGGCTTGAAATTTCAGGGGGAAAATTATTCAAGTTTTGCTAAAGAGATTATTAGTGCCTACATGTATTTCAGACATCAATTTTAACCTTGGCAGAAGTTATCCACATTACAGGAGAGGGAAAGTGTTTTCAAAATTTGACGTCTACGGCCTAGGAATTTCTTGAGTCATGGTCAACCAACGACGTAAAAAAGGAGGTTGTGATAGAACCTCCCCCGCTCCTACGCTCTCAAGAAAGAGCATTTCAGAATGTACATTAGTGCATTAATTACAGCAATAGACCATTTTCCTTGTAACCCAATAACCAGAGATCAGTGTTGCCTTTGGCCACGGAATTTCTCACCTTCATAGTGATAATAATAATAACATATGACCTGCCAATTTTTAGGTGTTTAAGGCAACACACTCCTCATTCTAGCTCTGAAAATGGGGGCATTATAGAATTACCTGTAAGCATAATTGCTCAGGACATTATAAGAGATGTCTATGGTGAAAAGCTCCTCCTCCACCACCCCCTCGTTGACCATGGTTGCTCTCCGCCTCCACGGTCACACTTCAACAGTCGCAGCCCTCCTCAGCCACAAACTCCTCCCCCACAATGGCCATAGTCCTCCACCTAGTCTCCCCCGATCACCCTCTCTTCCACCCTGAGTGCCCTCCATTAGGACCACGTCCTTCGACCACCCCACACCACTATGGCCTTCATTTCTGTTCACCCACACACCCCCCACAAAAACCTCTTCACCCATCACTATGACCTCCCCACGGCGGCCTTAGTCCCTCTCTGTAGCCTTCCCCTTCCGCGGCTCCACCACCCTACGGCCTGCTCGCTCAACCACAACGAAGATCCCCTGGTCTTCCTCCTAGGAGCTTCCACCACCATGACCACCCCTCCCCCACGAGAACCCTTCCCTTCAAGACCACCTGCCCGGGACAAGAACCTTCCGCACCATGGCCTTCAATCGCCTTCCCGGCCGCCTCTCTTACCAAGAACATCCTCCTCAAGCAGGACCCCTTCCTCAATATTAATATATAGAGAGATCACTATTACCCCCTCCCTACTCGGGGCCTTTACATCCCTTTACAGTCCCCACCACCACCGTGGATTTCCTCCCCTTTAGGAGCTCCCTCCTCTATCATGAGTACCTTTTACACCCCCGGGCCTTTATCTACCAAAATTTTACTGCCCCTCAAGGATCCTCACCCACCACTACCTCCTTCTTCCTCAATGGCCACTTTCTCCTACTAAGGATTTCCTCCGCCACGCGGACCTCTCACCCACCACTACCCCCTGGACTTCTTCTCCCTTCAGATCCCCTGTCCTCACTATGGCCCTCCAACCCCCTTGAAGAACCCTGACCATCCACCCAGGAGCTCTCACAACTATGACCACCCCTCCCCCGAGAGCCCTCCCCCTCAAGACCCTACCCCGCCACCAGCCTCTCCCGTACCACGGCAATTTCTCTCCGAGGTCCCTTCTCTCACCAAGGACTTTCTCCTCCACCAAGTCCTCTTACCCTCCCCCCATCCAGGGCCTTCATCTCCGTACACAGCCCACGCCCCCACACGAGTCCTCCTCCCCCTTCAGGGGCTCCCTTCTCAACCATAAACCCCCTCCCAAGGGTAGGCTACCCCAGGGAAATTGAGCAATTAAGGGGCAGGGTAGGCAACCTGCAGCGACTTGTGATCTTGAAGATGATGGGTAATTATGTCATTTTATGTTTTTTTATGTCTTATTATGCCGGTTATGTCTTAAAACTTGGAGATCTTTTATGTTAGAATAGATTATGTCCTTGAAAATAGCTGACCTGCCCCTGCAATTTTTCTAATCTTTAGGTAGGCAACCCGCAGTGAGTTTTTTCCAAGCGGGGGAGGGGAGGAGTTTTGGTTTTTAATATATAGAGATAGAATAGAGATATGCGGTGCACTGCTAGTTTATGTATATTTGGCTCGCTTCATTTTATGGAGTTTTGGCCGCCTAAGACCAGCATTTCGCCCAGTGTGCGTCCTAACGATCCTCCCAGTGCGAGGAAATTATCATCGCCCGCCTAAGGATTGCACATACACGCCTCACACACACGCATCTTCTTACTAACCTTTAACCCCTGTGGTGACCGAGCTGCGCTCTTCCCGAATGGCCAAGGCATTATATCGTAATATGCGATAGATATACTAACGAGTATCTCTCTCTCACTTCTCCTAACATGTTAATTCCTGTCCCTACACGTTCGCTCCTGATAATACTATTCCTACCGCTCTTTTTCGATATTTATCGACTTTTCCACTTTTCTGTGACTTCCTGGACCTATCCAGAGAGGGGGAAAAACTCATCGTTGACGATTCGAGGAAATGCGGCACCGAGGACTTGGTTCCTGGACAGGATAGGAGGAAGTGGCTAACGGAATTCGAGCGGAGCCTGGACGTTGCCATTTCTTGAAAACTTTGAGTTCGCCTCTTTGTAAGTGTGAGGTAAATTCGTGGTTTGATTCGCTTTTGAGGAGAGTGTCGTAACTCCTCAACACGCGCGCGATTTGCCGAAACCGTTGAACCTTTCCGTTCTCGCGACCGACTAGCGGACTCCTGACAACGTGTTGAGCACATCTCTCGCTCCACGTTCGCCAGCACACGAAAGTTCCTGAGCCGTCCGACACTTGGAAGAAGTCACCGTTTTGAGTTTATACCTCCACCGACGAGGAACATCACCGATTATCGTAAATAGTCTTTTCGTTTCTGTGTTATTCGTAAGCTATTTTGTCTTTGTGTGTTTGTAGGTCAGGGTAGTGCCTATACCACGAGACATTACGATTTCGGATACTCAGTCCAATACTGGGTTACCTCGTACGTACTTCACACCAGATCGTCAAGCCTCTAGTGCCGATCCTTCACCCTGTAGGCCCCTTGAGCTAGTCGTGGCCTAACAGTGGTTCCTCCTCCCAAAACCGACCAACCCTCCTGTATCCTAGAGGAGCTTCGCCATCGGTTACCACACCCTTCAACTGCCCACACTGTGAAGATGAAGATCCTCTCACCGTGGACCACCTCTTCTCGTGCCCCTCCCTCACCTGTCTTCGTAACTCTCGCCACGTCTCTCATAGTCGAATTTTGGCCCTCTCCAACTCCCACAAGCACATAAACAACTTCCTCACCTACCTTTCCGCTGCTGGATACCTCTGCGACATACAGTAAACAACCTTTTCCGAGCCCATAGCCCAAGAGTGTACCTCCGTAGCTCGATAATAATAAAATTAAAATAAATCAACTTATAAAGACTTTTCCAGACACCAGTTATGGTTGAATTGAATTTTTGCCGTTTAAACAATTGCAGAGCGACTTAGGGTTGAGAAGTTGAGGAGAACTGAGGAAGAAGACACTTATGATCCCCTGGGGAGACTCGATGTGGAGTCGGGGTAGGTAACATTTCTTAACACGTTCCTCCGGAACTTAACTACAAATGTGCCAAATGGCACAGCTGCGTCAAAGAATGCAGAGTGCACTCAACTGGCATCCGGCCTAATCTAATTTTCCTGGGTAATATCGTAGAGGAGATCAGATTCAGCCCACGCAGATAATTTTCCATCAAATTTTGTAATTTTAACCGATGGGCCTACAATTAGGGGCATTCAGATACGATCCAACATCGGCAGAAGTAATCGTCCTTACTCTTACCTTCAAAAATCACTCGAATATGTAAAGTACACTCCGGTATCTTGAAAACCAGAGAACGCGGGGATTAGGGCAAATCCCCCTAATCGCGCCTGATCAAAGAGCCTGGCTTCGCCGGTGATTAGCCATCGCAGACACGATAAATCGGTACAAACTCGATCCCTAGGCGACGTCTGCGGAGTACAAGGACTATACGCTCGTCTTCCTCACCTTGAACTCGGAGAGCGCCATTCAATTTCGCCAATTTCGCGAACCGAAAAGAAATGTGTAAAAAAAATTCCGTTAATCTCGACAAAACTGCATCCTCGTAAAAGCTAACTTTTAAATGAAAATTTATTTCCTTGTTCCTCGATGCAGCCGAGTGCGAAAAAAAAAAATACAAGAAGAAAGACAGCTGCAGTGAAAAAGAGAAGAAAATATATAGAATCAGCTCGTAAAAAAACAAAAACAAAAAAAAAACCAAAAAAAAAACCGCGAACGACCCTAATTAAAAGTCACTGACAGAAAAACTTAATTCGTTCGAGACGATTAGTATTTCCGGAATGTATCGTAAAAACGGATAGCGATCAGGCGGCAGTTAAGTAGGAGTGTAGTACTTCCTATCGACAATGACAATGACACTGACAATGGCAGGAATTTAACCAAACGGTGTTCAAAGAACCTGGAAAACCTTGTGCAAGGTAAAGTCGTTCCGAAGTTACCTGATGACAGCCCGAACTGAGCGCCGCGTTTATTGACTATATAAACGGCTGCCTGTTTTCAGATCGACATCAAATCCACCAAGTTTTGTGTAGTGTTGGCCGTTGTTATTACTAAGTATCCCGAAATTTTTGTAACATTTGTTTACACAAATTGTTTCTAATCTTTCGTTTTACGTTGAAATTTTAAAGTTTTATACTTTTTTAGTTTTCAGTTTTTTCGTCTCAAAAAAGTTTAACAACGGCAGAACATAAACATGTATTTCAAAATTGGTAAATTTGTTTGCATCGCTTTCTTCCTGGTTGCTGGCTCCAGTGCTGCTCCCACCAAGAAAAGTAAGTGAAGACATCCTTTTTAGGGTCGGCTAGACCCTATTGCGATCGCTTTTTTATTTTTATTTTTATTCTTCAAGTTGTTCAGTACTCAGACGTTATCAAGTGGTAATATGGATGGTGATTCTGTCGTAGTTCGTAGTTTTGTAGGATGTTTATTATTGATGAATATAGAGTGCGTTAATGTTTAGCAGAATTCAGACGATAGGAATTGCAGCATTTGCCGACCCTAGTCGTGCAGCATTGCTGCTTGTTTTTGTAAATTTTCGAAACCGTACTCGAAGTGCGTCCAGTATGCGTTTACTCGAATTACCGGGTTCGGTTTGGTCGCCATCGAGTGCCCCTACATTTTCTCGAATTTCGTGTGACACGGTTTTTTTCTTCGTGCAAAGGGCAGCAAGTACTCGACCCTTCCGATATACCTCACGTTGGTATCGCTTTTAAAAATTCATCGAATCTTCTAATTCGTGTTTGCTGGCTTCGACTCTTTTTCCCATTATCTAATTTGAAACGACAGCCTCACCCTCACTTTCCTTTCGTATATCTTTCAGGGCTGTTGAAGCTATTTATGTGTCAAATTTACTGGGTCTAACTGCAGTTCATGAGCATTCTAGGACAGATAACGCAGAATGTCTAACCAAGTTAGAAAAATTAAATTGGGAAGCTTTTGGAAGACTTGACTATCCTGTTTCCTGTAGTTCCTTTTCAGTACATTATATACCAAGTGAAAAGTTTTTAGGAGGGTTGGGGGGGAGTGGTTGGTGTAGCAATTAATTATTAGAATATAATAGTTATCAGCGGCCCGACTATGTTCTAACTCTCCTTTTTGGCTGCATAATTCAACAAAAACGTATTATTTTCATTTTGAAAGTACCAACAACCTTTTTGAGACCATAAAGAAAGTACACGTACGTGTACGTCTCTATCGACAGGACCCACTTTATCGATCTTAGTTTTAGCTGCAGAGTTGTTTCCTGAATTTCGAATAAAAACTCGATTTTTGAGGCTGCTCTTTCACCCCTTCTTTGCCCTTTTTCGGTATCTCACTCCATTCCAGCTCCCGAGTATGAAATGTGTAGAAACAGAAAGGGCCCAGGTTGTAGATTCGGAAGTTCTTCTCAAAAGAAGTTTTAACTCTTCTCAAAATATGTATATCATTTTCGCACCACAACTTCAAAAATCCAAAAAAATATCTTCCTGAAACGCTTTAGGGCTGGTTAAGGTCTCATTCGTAGGTAATTTTGTCTAGTATGATCCCTTGTCCTTAACTCCATACCGACAAAGGGGACCCTTTCGATAGAAACGTACATAATAAGATGCATCAAGATGTCCCCTATTTTGCTAAGGTTTTTGGATGAACTTGGTAACTCTAGATTTTTCCCTTTTTATCTAACATTATCATGGGGGGCGGGGGGCTTCAACCCCGTAAAATTAGTTAATAAGCATTTACTACCTTCTTTTACATAATATAATAGGTTATACAGACTGCTGAACTGCTGTACTCATTTCTGGTATTATTTTGGAGTATGACCCTTACTTTTGTGGCACCATGGAAGGTCGTTACCTTGAAATTGTAAATTAACCCACGCTTGTTTTTTGGTCACTGAGCTCATTTTGAATGTTACAGTACATGCTAGATTATTTGAACCTCAATTATTTGAACTTCGGTTTACTTGAACCTGATGATTTTCTCCCTATAATTTGATCTCTCTATTATTTTAACTTCTTCCACATTATCTCTTGATTTTATTTATTTATTTATTTTATTTTAAATTCGTTTATTTTTTGCAAGGTCCTTCCAAAAAAATTAATTTACGAAAATGTAATTTGAATTCCTTCGTTTCTGTGTTGTTTTAAATGTGGAGTTCAAATAAATACATTCCTACAGCAGAAAGAGAGGAAATAAATGAAGGGTAAGGAATCGAAACTTACATTTGCTATTTTACTTCAAGGGCGCAAATAGGCAAAATACTGTACACGGGTGCAGGAATATCTCTGCTGCGACTGTGAATGTGCGATATGTATAACATACTCCACGTCCACAGGCGCCGCAAAGATATTCCTGCACCCGTGTACAGTATTTTGCCTATTTGCGCCCTTGAAGTAAAATGGCAAATATGAGTTTTGATTCTTTACCTTTCACATAATCATTTGAAAAACGCCGTATTATTTAAATTTTTGATTATTTGAAAGACCCTATTCTCTTATTAGTTCAAATAATCGAGAATGCGCTGTATTTCGAGTGTAACCCTTACTCTTGTGGCACCACTGGTGACAGCGATAAGAAAAATCCTTTAGGAGTGGATTAAAGTCAAAATCCAAAATCCTCCTTGGAAAAGGATTTAAGATTAGTTCGAATTTCAGAATTCTAAAAGTAGACCAATTGTTACAAAAGAAATATTTAAGTTAAGGTAGCGAAATATGGACCGGGTTCTCAATATGAAACACCAGCCTATCTCGTCTATTTATAGCGCTACCTAGCCACAAAAAATCTTGAGCTGTTGTCCTTGATGTACCACCTTGATACATGTTGAAAATTCAAATTTAGAAACAAAAAAAAAAAATCGATTTTGATGCTTTCAATTTTTTTTATTGTCACTCACGTTTTATGTCATAATTTTGGAAAGGAATAACTGGAAAACTTTTTCGAAGGTATTATTTTCAGCCCAAAGGAAAACGATTCTGATGCTTCATATAGAGTTTTTCGATTGAAGGTTCAGAACTGGCAGTAGGTCATTTTAGAAAATGTTTATATGGACCACCTTTGATGACATGGAAATGAGCTCAAAAACTATGTTACTTTTTACAGATTGCAAAATGCTCTAAATTATGGACCAAAAAAAAATGCAATCAGTTGTTTTCAGTGTTTAAAAAAAACACAAAAAAACTTGATGTTTTACAGCTTCGAATACTACATTCCATTCCTTTGATGACTCTTGAGCGATTCGTTATGTGCTCAACGTGTTTGAATCTTTGAACTCATGATATTTAACTTTTTTTCACTTATCAAAATTGTTTAACTTAATATCAAAAGTTTATTTTATTTTTTAGAGAGATTCATATTAGGAGCCCAAACTTTTGATTTCCTAAAACCATAACATTTACAAAAATAAAGAAATAATTAAGAATCCAGTTTTTATTTTTTTGAAATTTTCTTTCAGGGGGTGATACAAGGATTCTTTGGCTACCATTCAAGGCCATTAGCACCATTTTCAGGCCCACAGGAGCCGACTTATGACCAGAAAATTAAACTTGGTCCATATTAGGCTACTTTACCTTAAATTGAAATACATAGCAGGGAGAGAAGAAGGTCCCACTTTGTCAGTATGGAGTTATGAGCACCAGTATATACTAGAAAATGAGACCTTGCAGAGCTCTCCAGCTCCAAAATTCGCCAAGATATGACTGTTTAAAGTTAAGATTCCAAAAACCTGATTTTGAGAAAAATGCAATTAAAAAATAAAAAAAAAAAGAAGAAATTAAAAAAAACGAGAAATTACAAATTTAAAGTGGTATATCTCCGAAACGAATAAATCTAGAGAGTTCCGCAATGTCCCATTTTGTCAGAGATTTTACAAAGAATTTAGTCAATAAAAAAATTATGACGAAATGAAAGAGTTTAACTTCCAGTGATAACAAAACTGAGTTAATTAGGGGCAAAACAGAGAGGAGGTGGGTTCATGTTTTTTGTTTTTTTTTCTGTAATGTACGAACGAGGGCAGACTGAAAAAATGGATATCGCCATTGGAAAGAAGAGCGTTTATTCTGCCAAAATTGTCACGAATCCAGATTTCCACAATTTTGACCTTGATTTACAAAAATCGCCCGATCTCGAAACTTGAATCAACAAAGTGGGACGTTGTTCTGTGCACTGCCATAAAATACAAAACCCCCTAGAAGAGAAAAAATAAATAAAAAAAGTTTAAAATCGAAATTTGGATATTGAGAATTTTAAATTTTAAATCCTTTCTGAAGCAGGGTTTTAAGGATCTTGATTCTACATCCTAATGCAGAAGAGATTCTGGATTTTAATGATTTCCTAAAGTTTTTTGCCCATTCTGATTCCCAATTATGCCACAGGGGTAGGGATTATACTCGAAAAAGCATCAGAAATGAAACCCACACAAAAAAATTCTTCTGACTTGAAGAACGCTAATAACAACCAAGATTGTACATTAGCTATTACTAGCTTTCTTCAAATCAGAAGATTTTTATTTTGGCCACTGAGTTAATTTCTAATAACATTTCAAATTTCAAGGAAGTAAAAAAAAGGTTTGAAATTCAGAATTTCAGCCCTCTAGGTCCACATTAACCCAAACCGACTTGCATCCAAAAGTTGAAATTTTATGAACAAATTGACGCGGGCTTATTTGGACGGTGGATATTAAAATTTTGGAAGGAGTCTGAAGTCGATAAAAATTTAGAGGTGTTATAAACTAAGTCAGGAAAATTTGTCAAAATAAGGGGGTGGGATCCTAGGACGCGCTTTATTAACAAAAATTGCATGTTATTATGTTCAATTACGTGCTGAATCAAAAAGCACCCCATGGTGTCGTCAGCATAATATGTAGGTACGTATGAGCCACGAAAGAAAAACTGTTGATCTAAATTGCAATTATAAATAGAAAATTTTGCAGATAATTGTATCATCAGAAATTATTTTTGACAGAATTTGGTCAGCAGAAATAAGTAAAACGTTACTAAATAGTACCTACCGAACTAATTATTGTGTCAATCTAATTAAAAATTGAGATATCATTCAAGCAATAATCTACAATGTGAATTCACATTAACTAAACGTATCCATAAATTTATACGAAAGTTATAATTTAATGCCGCCGCTAACATTGATAATATTATCACAATTTAATTAGGAAATTAACACCCAAAAACACGAAATTTCGTTAAAATTAATTATTTTCAACTTAGATTTTACAAAAATGCTGTATTTTTTAATTGTTGGAAACCTCCTATCAAAATGGGTAATTTTGGGGCATTTGAGGGACGTCAACATCCTGTACAAATAACAATTCCAAAAGGAAACTGAGTATGTTCAAGAAGATGAGAAGGGGTCTTCGGCATCCCAGATGTTAGTTCGAACCTTCCTTCAGAAAATCATGAAAGCACGCAAATGTGAAATATTCTGAAATGTTTTTCTCGGGCCAAACTTCCTACTTTTGGTATAAACACTCGGTTCAGAACTGAAGAAAAGAATCAGGGATCGCTCATGTAAAGCGAAGTTTAACATTAGCATTTCCCTCCAATTTTGAACAAAGATATGCTTGGAATGTGAGCAAATTTGGATGTGTCAAATGTTGCTACCAAGAGCTGATTTCCCTACGTAAAAACTCAATTAAGAATTCGATAACTCATCTGGGAACACTGAATTGCATTTTATTCTATTTCCAGAATCTCGTATGTTAGAAAAATATTAACATTTTTTAATTTATTTATTTTAGAGCATGTATTTAAAGTGACAATTCCAAAACATTTGAAAAAATAAATAAATACTCGTAGTTCAAAAAACGCAGTAAGCTCCAAATCTGGCCACTTTCCACCTAATTTGGTCGCTTGAACAGTCCTAATGGGTTTTCATTATGAGTACATATAGAGCATATATGCCTAATATACCCATTTTCGACCCTAATGTGACCACCTCACTTCAATATACATTTATTCATAATTTTTTATCGTATTTTCGTCAGTTTCTCAATTTTCTGTTAAAAAGTCAAGTCTCTTAACCTCCTATTACTTCTGAAGGGTCTGAAATACATACAATCGATAAATTATTTTTATTTTCTGACATTTTCCATTGTCATTGAAAATGAGTCGTGGAATTTCTTCGATGATATGGAGACCATTTTGGCGCCAGGAGTCATCGGTATATGTTGAACAGGGTGTTTGCACTTCAACAAAATTAAAAAACTTTCATATTTGTGACGCGCCATGAGAAACCATACCTTCGGGTGAAAAAGTTGTTTTCAAGAAAAACACCAAAACACGTTGAAAAATTGATTTTGATCAAAAATGACTTTTTGCCGGAAATGTGTTCTAGAGTATCTGAAGAATATTTTAGGCACCCATACTCGCTTGTTTCGTTGTTTATTTTTTTGATTTTTGTAAAAAAAAAAGTTTTGAATTTTTTGTATGATAGATTTTTTTTATAATCGTCATTTACATACATTTGTCAGTTTTATTTTAGCAAACCTGAAACCTACACCATTGAATTCCTCATACAATTTTACTCGGGGGGGGGGGGGGGCTAATTTTCAATCATAATACCTTCGGAGAACTTGGCTGTCCGAACGAAAAACTTTAAAACTGTTTTTCTCGAAAAGTACTTTTTAGTAGTTTCCAACTTCAAAATGGCATATCTTTGAGAATTTTGCTCCATTGAGCTGCGGTTTGCGGCATTGGATTCTCCATACTTTTCTCTATTAGAATCAGTCAAAATTTTATTTTCGACCCTCTTCACCCGAAGGTATGCTTTCTCATGGCGCGTCACATTTTTATAATTTTTGCAAAAATCGTTCTCTTAACCTAAAATATTATTTGAGGAATACAATTCCCCCATATATGACCTTCACCCCTTGGTCAGTGTTGGACTAACCAACAAGCAGACTAGGAAATGCCAAGAACTGAAAAATTTCTTCAAAGGTCAACGTTCGAGAAAAAAAAAACTGACGACAAAACGTTTTTTGGTAGTGTTTCAAGCTTTGTATTTTCAACAGTGATGTTTGACGTAACAAATACGTTTCCGTACTAAGATTTCGTTAACATCCTGTTGACCTGTTTCCGATGATTCATTCGCTGTTTGCCATAACTGCTATTTAATTACCAGGATATTCTGTCATTTTATCAATTTTCATTATGAGAAGAAAGAATGTCTACGAAAAGACTAGTTTTTTCGATTAATTTTACTTCCACCCCTTCAGAAATAACGCAGCAGCAAAACATTAACCACAGATCATTATACGTTGTCTGTGGAGGTCACTCACCCTAAGATACCCTGTTGTCCTTCATAAGATGCAGTATGCACATAATTGAAAAATACTCGCATCGCCATACTCACATAAAATGTTGTAAGTAAAGATGGCCTTGTGTAGTTCTTATAGGTGGAAGCGGGCGACATCTATGATAAAGGGCGTATGGCGATGCACGCATGCCAAATTGGCACCGGGACACCGCACCCCCTATCTCAGAAATGCCTCGAATGGGCCTGCGTCAGAATAGGGGGGATAAGCGTGAGGTATAGAAAATGATCTATCAGAATGGACGGTTGGGGATTCAAAGGAGACTCCCAAATAATTTGTTCCCTAAGTTCATGTAACGAAATAATTGCCTCCTTACTTCTGACAGTCATCGCCAATGATTGTAAACAGAAAACTCCGTTCGAGTAACATAATTTTGAAAGTATTTTCCCACAAGCCCGCGTAGCGTTAGACAAGCAAATGGATTTCTCCCTGATCTGATAGTTTGCCCCCTCTAGAAAATTTATCTCTTAAATCCGAAAATCTGGATATACAAATCGAAGAAAATACCTTTCTCGTTCATTTACTAAAATTTACAGGTTGAAGTTATACTGCCTCCAGTTGCTCCCTCACCCCCAGAAAAAATTCAGCTACTTGCTTCATCAGTACGGTCTCGATATCACTTTTCGTCTCAAACTCGATGACATTTTTTACTCGTATCGATGAAATACAAAAAGCCCCCTCTCCACCTCCGCAAGTAAATTAGCAAAAAATGATACACAAAAAATGTCTCGCTCTAGAAGAAAACAATGAAATCCAATATTCGAGCACATTGCCTGATTTTATTGGTTTCGTTAAACGAGCACTGGCAATCGTAAAATTTATTTACGTCATCGGTATCTGGTTCCGCGAATTTTTCAAAACGAACGAGCGGAGTTAACAATCCTGGAACGGTTGTAAATTTTAATAACCTCAAAATTTCGGACGCGCTGCGTTACTTTAGTTTGATTTATTTTCTAATCTAAGGGGCTTCGTCGAATTCTAGGTGGGTGTAAATATCGGAGGTACAGATTCGTACCCGGAATATAAATTGGCGGAGGTGAAAAGACAGAAAATAGGAGGAAAACTCTTATGGGAATCGTGCGGAACACTCTTGCACGTCACCTCGCTCTTTCGTGACACTGGGGTTCGAATATATGGGAACGAAAATGGCCAGATAAGGCGTCGAGAACGTTCGTTGAAAGCTTCAATGTGTTCGGAATTTCACACGATGATTTAATATCGAGAGAGGTCAACCTAAGAACTATATCCAAACAAATGTTATGGAGTCAAATGTGGTCTCATACGGTTGGCCGAGTCGAGAAGAGAAGACTAAGAACTCCAATTTTGTTTCTCTGAACGCGTTCCAGTTTGAGCACGAGCTCGAATAGAAAATCAGTTACCATGTAATTAATTTCTGCTTTCTTTGTTTCAGATACTATCGTGGTTAATGCTTGTCGGAAAAGTGACCCACAATTCGCCAAATGCATCAAGACCGAATTGCAATCCGCTGTTCCCCAACTTAAAAACGGTAAGTCAGTTTCTTCCCACAGGTATACGATATGCAGTGGCGTAGCCAAGGAGGGTGACGGAATCTGGACCCCCTTGCGATTTATTTTAGCATCCCTTCTAACGCCTTCTCCCCCTTTAATCAAGATCAGACCCTCTTTCAAACACTAGGCTGACTACTGACAGTATGAGTTCGGCTTCGCAATGGAAGCTGATCTGGTATTCTAAGACTTCAGCCACTTCGACGCATAAGGCAGACATAACCTTCTCAGTTTCTCCCCAGGAGTTATACGACGCTCTGGAGTCGTAAGAAATGAAAGCTGGACACGGGCACTTCCGGACATTTTCCTGGAAGGGCAAGATAATTCCAGGGGACAAAATTCCTTTCCAGGAGAATACGACTTCATAATACAAAATTCCGTCTTTGCCCTGATCAAAACGGGTTTATAATTTCAGTCACTTCAGCACACCCCAGTCTTTGGAGTTTCAAATATACCGCGGTCCAGAACTATTACACGATAACCAACGCAATTCTGGACCACTTTTACGGTTAGAAGTTTCTCGAAGAAAACGCGCCGATAGAAATACATCTCAGAGGGTTGGTTTTAAAAATCAGATTAGCTCGACAGCGACGATGGTCAGGAAAATTAAATTATAAAAACAAAAAATGTCAGTCTTCGTTATATCGAAAAGCTGTCGAAATTTAATTAAATTCAATAGCGCGGCGGCCATCCGGAATCTGAAGGCAGCTTCCAAAGTTTTCTTTTCTCTTTATAAATTGTCTAATTCTATAGAATAAAATATAACAACACGGAGCTATAAAAAAATACCGCCTACGGGAATAAACTTGAAAGTCTTAAGCCCGTCACAAAATTCGGTCCTCTGTTTGCCTTCGCAATCCCATGGAAAGTAAAAGCTGAGGGGTGTTGAAGGAATTCATAGATCGGCCAATTGGCTGGGTCTGGTTAGCAATTTTATCTAGGAAGAAATAAAAAGAACGTAAACCAGCAAGACCGTCAACCATAGGCGCAAATAGGTGGGGGCTTGGGGAGGGGGCTTAGCCCCCAACTTCTAAATAGCCCCCAACTCTGAAAGATTACCAAAGAAAATGATGCAGGGAGTGGTGTTGCTTCATAATAAGGAGGCTTAAGCCCCCCCCCCCCCAGTTCAGAGTCCTATTTGCGCTTCTGCCGTGAACCAAACGTAGAAAATTTCACGAAAGAAAAAAAAGTAATTTTCCAATTTTTCCAGCTGGGTAGCAGAATTTGCCGAGTGCCCACTTTTCAAAAGAATGGGAGAGTGCTCCCCTCCACCGCTACAGTCCTGCTCAATAATCTACCTAGAAAATTTCGATAGAAGCTGTTTCTGTCTGTGTGACTGAACTGTAATGAAGAAGAAATATGAATAGTTTCTCCAAATTTTGGAAAATCTAAAGTAAATAAAAAAAGCAAATCGTAAAAGTTGTAAGGAGTGAAAGTGAATATACGCGGTGTTCGTATCGTCTCAGTTTTATATGAGTGCAGAGACCATAGACATACTCAAGGCGGCACGAAGAGAATCTCTAGTCTCTAGATATTGCTATCAGCTGGCAAAATCCGCTTCAATAGGAGGTGGGGACTCGGAAAAGATTTCAAGTCGGGTATTTCTAGTGATTTTAAGAATTTCATTGATTCGATAACTGAAAAGTTTAGTCCTTGCTATTTGTTTGCTCATCTCAACACCCTCCTTTCTTTCCCGGCTCACCACCTGGAAACCGTATTGCATTACTTCAGGCTAAGGAAACTAAGCGGTGACATTTTTCCTGCTGACGAAATTAAAATGTTTTCGTAGCTGAAAACGTGAAGCCTCGTTCCTTCACTAATCTCACGTCGGTCCTTCCTTGATCCGAAAGGCCAAAAGGGGTTCCGGTGAGAATGCCGAAAACTATACTCGGGAATTGGGGGGGGGGAGGGGCAGTATTCAGATTTGACAAAACTGAAATCTGTGCTTCTGTACCACCTAGAAAGATAATCATGGGCTCGCTGAATGTCAAGAGCTCTAACACATATGCGAATCTTACTTCATACCATTCCGTAGGAAAATTTTGAGAAAAATGAAATGAAGAGAAGCTTTACTACAATAGAAAGGCTGCATTTGCAAAATTATTGTCAGTTTTTAAAACTTTTCGACTTCAAATACGACTGGCGTGTCGACAGGTCGACACAGTTAATTCTTTTCCATAACATTTCTTTATGAACTTTCAAACACTTTTCAGCACGTAGTCGACAATTCTGACTTTCTTGATAATGCTTAATTTTTTTGGCGAGTATGCATCAACTATTTTGGACTATCGAACGTTTTGACACTTCTGATTCATTCTGGATACTTGTAACATACTTCCCGCTCTCGAGTCTCCTATTTCAATTATTTTCAAACTTTGACCCTTTTAATATCTTCACGTTTTTTGTGACGTGTTGCTCGACACAACTTTCCAGACTCGGCTATCAAATCCTGGCACAAAGTCATCGAACGGGGCATTCTACATCTATCACTCCCATTTGAAAATTTAAAAATAAAACCACGGCATTAATAGTTCAACTAATTGGTTTCTTTAATTATAATTGTTTTACGCAAATTCCGAATCAACTCCCAAATTGCCTTCTGTTCTGTTTTCCAGTTTATAAGAACTCGACCCATAAATGAAAATTATATCTCGTTATTCGAGAGTGCTCTGTAAAAATCAGAAAGGAAATTTCGAAATCTTTTTATCTCGCGGCGTGTCCAAATTTCCCAAAAAAACTGCCGTTTACAGACTGGCTAAAAATAACGTTAGAATAACCTCTGGCTGCGCGAGCCTTCTCGACCATATTTTTATGAAATTCAAATTAATTAATGGGAATTTTATCAAACATCTTTCACCAACCAGTCTGACTGGTCTTCCTTGGTTCACACAGACGGCGGTGTTTATTTGCACGGTGTTGTTTCAATGCGCCTATTTAGTATTCTAATATTATCCGGAGTGTGATTTTCTTCCTGTTTTACCGACTTTTCGAAGAAAAGGGAGGTATTACACTCGTCACAGTTGTGAAGTTGGGGGCGGGGGCAATGTTTTTTTTGCGTTTCAGAGTGTTTAGAACACGACTGTAATAGTGGCTGAATTTCAGGTTTCCTTATATTATATATATATATATATATTTATATATATAATATATAATATATATATATATATATATATATATATATATATATATATATATATATAAACATGCAGGGAATCCTTTTCACCTCCATACATAACGCAGACGCCCTCGCCTCCGCCAGAAAAAATGGGTTTAGAAGTGTATACTTTGTAATTTTAGAATCAGAGCATTGATGTCATAAGAGGCAACCTGAGAGGGGTAAGGATTTCTCAAAATTTATCACCGAGTGTATACATTATGTATATAGTCCCTTTCACCTCCGAACATAGTTTATACTTTTCGCCTCCTTTTGTATTTCTTTTTTACATAATTGGCCATTTTGGCCTCCAGCAACGTTGCCAATACTTTTACAGCACATGTTTACGTCTCATCCTCCAGTGTGCGACAAGCAGGCTTGTTCGGACTCTTCGCGTACTTTTGCATTCCTGGGGCCTATTGTTTGAAATCAATATCTTTTCATTCAGGTATACTGCAATCGCATGTTGGTCACTGAGTTGCAGCAGACACACATAATCATCATATTTCTCTCGTCACCGCATGAAATTCTTATAAATTCTACAAAGAAACATCGCCTTCTTGTCTGAAAGCAGGATGGAGGCAATGAAATTCGTCAGTGTATTTCTTTTCAGCACGTCTGTAGTTATTATATTTCAGGTTTCAGTTCAGACACCTGTTGTTTATTTTGTTCCAATTTTTTCTGTATACATGATGGTATGTACATTTTTTTCAAAGAGGATCTTTTTTCACCTCATTTTTGTATATAAAGCGACTTTTTCGCTTCATATATGGAGGCGAAAACAAAATGGTGCAAGTGAAAATCTGCAACTTCGTATTAGAATTTTCTGTGGAGTAGTTTCTTCTAACAATCTTGAACATGATCCCATGTTCTCGCGGGTATACGATGATATCTTTGCAGGGCGGCTTTTTCGCCTCTTTTTCAGATATAAAGCGACGTTTTCACCTCATATACGGAGGCGAAAACGAAACTCTAAAGGTATATCTTTTCAGGGCGGCTTTTTCGCCTCTGTAAGTTTCTTATTATGTTATTCTTGAACCTCTTCCTCAGACTAAAAAAATTCATGTCCATTCCGAACTGTGTTATTTACAATGTCTTAGAGTATAGGGAAATGGTAAACCTGTGACCATCTCGATCTTGATCATCATGTTCTCGCGGGTATATAATAATATCTTTGCAGGGCGGCTTTTTCCCCTCTTTTTCATATATAAAGCGACGTTTTCACCTCATATACTGAGGCGAAAACGAAACTCTAAAGGTATATTTTTCAGGGCGGCTTTTTCGCCTCTGTAAGTTTCATTAGTTATTCTGAACCCTTCCAGACTAAAAAAATTCATGTCCATTCCGAACTGGTTATTTACAATGTCTTAGAGTATATGGGAAATGGTAACCGTGACATCTCATCTGATCATCATGTTCTCGGGGTAAATAAATCTTTGCAGGCGGCTTTTTCGCCTTTTTTCTCTATATAAAAGTTTTCACCTCATTTACGGAGGCGAAAACGAAACCTAAAGGTATATCTTTTCAGGGCGGCTTTTTCGCCTCTGTAAGTTTCTTATTATGTTTTCTTAACTCTTCCTATGACTAAAAAACTTCATGTCCATTCACGAAACTGTCGTTATTTACAATGTCTTAGAGTATAGGGAAATGGTAAACCTGACCTTCTCGATCTTGATCATCATGTTCTCGCGGGTATATATAATATCTTGCAGGCGGCTTTTTCGCCTCTTTTTCATATATAAAGCGACGTTTTCACCTCATATACGGAGGCAGAAACGAAACTCTAAAGGTATATCTTTTCAGGGCGGCTTTTTCGCCTCTGTAATTTCTTATTATGTTATTTTGAACCTCTTCCTCAGACTAAAAAAATTCATGTCCATTCCGAACGTCGTTATTTAGCAATTTTAAGCTTAGAAGTAAATCTGACTTCTCGTCTGATATCATTTCTCGCGGGATATAAAATCTTTCAGGTATTTCTTTTCTATATAGTAAAGCGAACTTTTCAACCTCATATCGGCGGCAATACGAAACTCTAAGGTATATTTTTCAGCCTTTTCCTCTTAATTTTATATTATTCTGAACCTCTTCTCAAGCTAAAAAAATTCTAGCCATTCCGAACTGATTTATTCATGTCTTAGATTCGGGAAATGTAATCTGTGACCTCTGATCTTGATCATCATGTTTCGGGATATAAACGATCTTTCAGGCGCTTTTTCGCTAATTCTATATAGATCGACGTTTTTCGCGCTCATTAGCAGGAAAGAACTTAAGGTATATCTTTTCAGGCGGCTTTTCGCCTTAAAATTTCGTTATTTTTTTTGACCTTCTAGATATAAAAATTTCCATTGACAATAATCTTACATCTTAGTTATAGGGATATGTAAACCTTTGACGCTTTCCTCTTATCATTAAAGCAGTTTCGCGGTATAATATAGACTTTGCAGGCGCTTTTTAGCCTCTTTTTATAAAGCGACTTTTCACCTCATTACGGAGGTCGAAAACATACTCTAAAGGTTTCTTTTCAGGGAGCTTTTTCCTCTGTAAGTTTCTTTATTTATTCTTGAACCTTTCGACTAAAAAATTCTGTCCATTCCGAACTGATTATTTAAATGTTCTGGTATGGAAATGTAAACCTTGCACTCCGTTTGTCATCTGTTCTCGCGGAATATAATTACTCTTTCAGGGCGGCTTTTTGCCTCTTTTCATTTTAAAGCGACGTTTTCACCTCATATACGGAGGCGAAAACGAAACTCTAAAGGTATATCTTTTCAGGGCGGCTTTTTCGCCTCTGTAAGTTTCTTATTATGTTATTCTTGAACCTCTTCCTCAGACTAAAAAATTCATGTCCATTCCGAACTGTGTTATTTACAATGTCTTAGAGTATAGGGAAATGTAGTAAACTGTGACCTTCTCGATCTTGATCATCATGTTCTCGCGGGTATATAATAATATCTTTGCAGGCGCTTTTTCGCCTCTTTTTCATAATAAACGACGTTTTCACTCATATTACGGAGGTCGCAAACGAAACTCTAAGGTATTTTTCTGGGCGGTTTCTCGCATCTGAAGTTCTTATTATTTATTCTTAAATCTCTTTCACTGAAAAAAATTCATTCCATTTACTGTGTTATTTACAAGTCTTAGAGTATAAAATGGTTAACCTTGACCTTCTCGATCTTGATCATCATGTTCTCGCGGTTTAATAATTCTTTAGGCGGCTTTTCGCCTCTTTTTCATATTTAACGACGTTTTTCACTCTATATAGAGCCCAAAACAAATTAAAGGATATCTTCTTCAGGACGGCTTTTTCGCTCTGTAAGTTAGTTATTATGTTATTTAACCTCTTCCTCAGCTAATAATAATTCTGTCCATTCCGATACTATTTATTTCAATGCTTAATATGTTAATGTAAACCTGTGACCTCTCATCTTGATCATCATGTTCTCGCGGGATATAATAATTCTTTGCAGCGGCTTTTTCGCCTCTTTTTATTATAAGCGACTTTTCACTCATAACAGCGAAATCAGATCAAGGTTATTCTTTCAGGGCTTATTGCTCTGTAACGTTTCTTATTATGTTATTCTTGACTCTTCCTAGACGTAAAAAAATTCATGTCCATTCCGAACTGTGTTATTTACAATGTCTTAGAGTATAGAAAATGGTTCGGACCTTCTCGATCTTGATCATAAGATTCTCGCGGTATATAATAATACTTGGCAGGGCGGCTTTTTTCGCCTTTTTTTCATTATAAGCGACGTTTTCACCTCAATACGGAGGCGAAAACGAATCTTAAAGGTATATCTTTTAGGCGCTTTTTCGCTCTGTAAGTTTCTTATTATGTTATTCTTGAACCTCTTCCTCAGACTAAAAAAATTCATGTCGATTTCCGAACTGTGTTATTTACAATGTCTTAGAGTATAGGGAAATGGTAAACCTGTGACCATCTCGGATCTTGACATCATGTTCTCGCGGTATATAATAATATCTTTGCAGGGCGGCTTTTTCGCTCTTTTTCATATATAAGCGACGTTTTCACCTCATATACGGAGGCGAAAACGAAACTCTAAAGGTATATAATTTTCAGGGCGGCTTTTTCGCCTCTTAAGTTTACTTATTATGTTATTCTTGAACCTCTTCCTCAAGACTAAAAAAATTCATGTCCATTCCGAACTGTGTTATTTACAATGTCTTAGAGTATAGGAAATGGTAAACCTGTGACCATCTCGATCTTGATCATCATGTTCTCGGGGGTATATAATAATATCTTTGCAGGGCGGCTTTTTCGCCCTTTTTTCATACATAAAGCGACGTTTTCACCTCATATATCGGAGGCGAAAACGAAATTCTAAAGGTATATCTTTGCAGAAGCTAAATTATCAGATACAGTTTATATTATATTTTATATATATTTATATATAATACTTTATATATAATATAGGATAAAGTATTATATATATATATATATATTATATAGGTTTATATATGTACACCCTAATTTGTGGGAAGAAAATCTCAGAAACTATTGAATCAATGATTCCAAATTTGTGGTATATTATGGAGAAGTACTCGAAGTTGTTAAAATAAGCTTTTGAAGGCAATCGGTCGAGCGTTCGTGAGTTTTCTTGAGGACAAAATTTGTGGCACAAAAATCTCAGGAACTATCGAATCATTTGATTCCAAATTTTGGTACATTATAGATTAGTACTCGAAGTTGTATTGGTGAAAGTTTGATGACAATCGGTTGAGTCGTTCACGAGTTTCCTCAATTTAAGTTCAGCATAAGAAGCGCGAGGCGACTTAGGTACTGGGATTTAATTTATACGAAATCGAATTTTGATAGCCGCGTAGTTCTGTTGTATTATACAAATGTTTCGGTCTTACACGTTTCCGCCTTGAATGTATCGATTTCAAATTTATACGAACTCTAATTTTGATAGCCGGGTAGTTTTATATTTTTTATAATACTATTCTCTGTCGAGAGTTGCGTTTTTTTAAAAACGTGAATGGCCTTAAACATTTCGGCCGAATACCACTAGTCCTTGTCGACATTTGCGTTTTCAACGTTTACCACTTAAAACGTGTCGACAGTGTCTCGATTTCGCGAGGAACGAGCGAAGCGAGTTCCGAGTACGTTTTGGTATTACTGCGAGGAACGAGCGAAGCGAGTTCCGAGTGCTTTTCGGCCGAAGGCCGAAAAGTCGGTACTGCTTTCGCGAAGCGAAAGCAGTTTTTAAATTAATCGCGTGCATTCTGAATCTTAACCTTTTAAACCATATAGGTGCCAATATGTACTAAAAAAAACAACAACCAAATCACAGAGATTTGATCGAGTCTCGAGAAACTTGATCGAATTTCAAGTCAATGTCATAGAATAAGGAACCCATCCCATAATGATTTCTGGAATTCCGGTATTCACGCGATTGATATTTTTATGGAAGCTATTAACAATTTCAAGTTTATAGTCTTTATTACTAGTACATATATGATTACTTCTGAAAATACGCGTGCCACAAGGAACTGAATTTTATCTTTATGAAAACATAAAAATCTACATTCCGTGTTTGATGATAAATGGTACCGGATTTATAACACTGTTAACAGTTTTATTCAACACACGCTGAAAACGCGCATCATTATTAGTTTGTCGAGGAGATAAAAAGAATCAAATAGCGGTGACTCGCATAGAGCGTCAATAAAGTCTCTCTGTAGCGGGAGGTAAAATACTCAATTTCCCTATTCGTACAGCATTCGTTGCTCAAGCGACAGGGTTCAAGGTCGTAATGTCAACAAATATCACAGTACGCAGTTTCCAGAACAAATCAAAGGGGAAGGAAGGGGAATGGAAGAGGAATGAACAGAGAGTCGTGTTCGTTCGTGTCGCAACCCCCACTAGCGCATCATACACTGTATCAATATTACAAGCTCGCGATAGACACAAGGAAATAGAGTATTCTTCACATCCGGCTCTCGCTACAGAGACTTCATTGCCTGCTTTAAGAGTCATCGCTATTTGATCCATTTTAGCTCTGAGCAAACCAATAATAGCGCGCTTCTTGAGCATGTGCTTAATAAAATGTCATAGCAAGAAACAGAGACAGAGAGAGAGCTAGGTGCAATGATTAGAGACACGTGTGAAGTTTCTAGAATAAGCCAAAAGAGTAGCAGAAACACACTAGTCGTTTTAATTTACATCTAAATCGCACAGTATACAACATGTTCACAAACTGTGCATACTGTAAGTTAAAGGTTTTTTTCGTCATACAACAAGGTCATTCACTTGTTTGATCCATAGGTAGATGCTTATAAAACGCTTCTGGCATTACGCAGAACAGCGATAATGTTTTTTTGTCAATTTTTTTCCCCAGGAGGGATAAAATTTATTAATTACAACTCGTTGAATACGTGCCAGCGATAATCACAACCATTAAACTGATAACGCCGATACAAACCAGCATGGACGCCAGGTCATTAAAGCGACACAATATCTCAAGATATTTTTTGTTAGATTTCAAGTTTTTTTTTCTTTTTTTTTTTTAATCTTGATAACACCTAACTGTCTTGTAACTGTCTCGCCTTTGTGTTTTGTTTCATTCTTATCCAACAGTTACTATCTGAAATCCTGATATTTAGTCAGAATGTGTTCACAATAAGTCGACCAAATAACACGTCCTACAAAACAAGAACAAGACCAAGAGTTTGTGAGTACGACCAGATACGGAGCTTCTTTACTTTTTCAATCAACAAAATGGGTTTCTAATTGAAATTTGGAAAGCTGAAAGCTGTATAACTTCCAAGCACCGTGTTCAGCTTCCAAAATTTCCACTCATTTATGAGAAAATCCCGGGACAATTAGGCGACCATAATAATTCAATCTTATTTCACTCACTTGAGAGACTACTTCCAGCATTGCCAAGGCCATACTGCGGGAGCATAGGAATAGGTAGTAGGGAGATTATGGTCCCTGTCACCCATTTCTGTAATAGTAAGATTCAAACAGAGTGATCAGAGATGCATGGGGAGGTAGGATTTTGACATCGTGTCTCAGAACCCAACTAAATTACAAACCTCAGTCGAGCTCGCGTTTATCTTGAGAATTCGCAAGTTATTTGATTACGTTTTAAAGCTAAATAAACGTGTTTTTACAGGCTACTCGAAATTAAGAATTCCACCCATCGATCCTTTCGAATTGCCTGCTCTGGAAATTGCCAAAGGACAAGGAGCTGTTAGCATCGATATCAGCCTACAAAAACTGAAGATATTCGGACTATCGTCCGCGCAGATTGAAACCGTCGAGTAAGTACAATTTTCTTTTTCAAACGTAATTATCTTCTCCCCATTTATAACCCTATCTAAAGATCTTTCTCTGCTTCCTACTTTTCTTTCCTCTTTGTACAACCATTTGGAAGCAACCATCAGGCTTTCCCCGAGGACTACCTACGCAAAAGAAAGCTTTATCGCCGTTTCCATGTCACGGAAATTTGATCTGGTAATTCGACGTTTAGAGTAAACGACGTTTAGAGTAAATAAATAGCGATACAACGAGTTCGAAAATGCTCGCTCGGGTTCGCTAGCCTATATTTCGTTCGAGAAGAATCTTCTCGCTTTTTCAATTTTCTCTCCTTTTTTCACTAGACTGCGAAGGGCAACCGCTTAGTATTCGAGTAACTGTAGGGGTAATCAGGTACAAAGAAGGGGAAAGTAATTAACTTCACCGACTCATTTGGAAATTTTTGAATAAACAGACATGACTTGTAATTAGGGAATGATTTTGAGTCAGGCGACGCAGCCCACGAGAGATTAAATATTAATAACTCAGATCGTCGTTTGCATTAGGTGATTGGAGTCTTAAAATTTGATAATTGGGCGTCTATAATAAGCTTCTGGAAAAGGGTTGTCTAATCTGCGGTGCCAGTGACAGACTTTTTGACTGAATCCTATGAGTGTATTTTAATTTACATACCTACTTGCAGCCGGTTAAAAAGCCACGTTTAGAGGTTAGTGTAAGATACGACAGCACACACAAGACCTTGACGAGCGTTGAGGAAGGAAGAAGGGGAATCCTCTGAAAACATCTACGCTCGTGAAATGAAAATATTTTTGGCAGAAACGTGATTACTCTCCGAAACATTTGAAAAAACTTACCTCCAAATTCTGTGTTAAGGGAACGAGGGGTTTCGCCACGAGCCCCCGGGTGAGGATTCAATTTCAGTTCACAAAGGGTAATATTCTGAGAATTCGCCAAGTATCATTCGTGTTCGAAATAATTCTTTCAAAGGCTCGCGGGGACTCCGCAATTCCCGACGATCGAATTTGGTTTCTCTTCTCGGTCTCCGTTTTCGACACCGTAATCAGAGCAGACGCGCAGTCGAGAAGAAGTATCTGCGCCCCCTCTCCGAAATCCTTCTTCCTGTACGGCAAAACTCTTCCTCATTTCGTAATTAAACCCCGTCTGCCTCTCTGCCGCAAGAAAATCATCCTGGCTGAATGCTGATAATTCGTAGGTAACTTCGGGTGCAGACCTGTAACCTTTTCAGGCACTTCGTTACAAATATCTATTCTTCCATCTTTTGTGACGTAGACGAAGATGTAAACAAGAATGCATACGCTCGCGTTTCATTCCTTGAATTAATCATTTTCATTTTTATAATTTCAAAAAAGAAGAAAAAAATGATACAGGGTTGTAACCATGGGAAAGGGCAACCCCAATCATCTTCCAGAGTTCGCGAAATGGCAGTTTCAGGTGATCAGATGGCAAATTCACCCACCTTCGGAGTTCTTTTTTTCTTTAGCAGTAGGAAAATTTCTAATTTTTTTGCTTCAACAGTTGGAAAATGTTTGGTATTCACCCCCCCCCCCCCGATGAATTTGCTTCGCTACAGCCCTGATTAGATGACAGTGGTTAGTTACAAACAAATTTGTCTGGGTTTTCGATGTTAGTTGTAAGTTCGCAGATCTAGCTAGATACTACTACAGGAGGGAGGGAGAAAGGAAAAGACGTAATTTCAAAAAAGTTAAATTTGAAATTTGGATTTGAGTTGCAAATGGCGTGCACAAATTGTTGCCCCTGAACAATCCGGGCACAACTTAAAGAAGTCAACAGATTCTTACGCGTAAATTAAGAAAGTGGTATCACAAGGTGTTTACCAAATAAAAATTTGTGAAATTCATGACTTTTTCATGACCTTTCCATGACTTTTTCATAGGCTCACAATACTCATTTAAGCATTCTAAATTGCCAAATCAAAAACTAGTGTTGACGTTTCAGTGATACTAGTTCAGTTTCTTCCTTTGCTAATATTTTAGACACTAGCGGAACCAGACATTTTGATGAAGTGTGCTGTGCCACTTTCCAAACTCACGATATCGAATTTTTCAAATTTGTAAAATTTACAATGTTTACTAACCCCCCCCCTTCCCGTCTGATTGGCCGAGTGGATAGCGCGTTGGTCTCCGAATCCGGAGGTCCCGGGTTCGAGCCCACGTAGCAACTCACCAGAATTTTCGACCTAAGCCGGTTTTTCGGTCAGAAGGGAAGAGGGCTAAGACCCCTAACAGCCTCCCCGACGTCTCTGAGGTAATGCTCGAAAGGGCGGATTCCAGGACTTGGGTGGAGCAAATTGGAAAAAAAGAACCCCCCTCCAAAAAAATTATGCTTCATTCTATACCGGGCAAATTTTTTGAAATTTAAGAAAATGAGCACCAAAAATTCACCTGTTTTTTTTTAATGAGACAATAAAAAATGAAATTATTTAATGAATGTATTGTAGGAATAAAGAGTAAGAGATGACTGAAAAGAAACAAAGTTTTAAAAATAATATTTGAAAAATGAAAAATGAAGGAAAGAAAAAAAAATTATCATAATAGCACCTAGTAGTAGTAATAATAATATATAACAATGAAATCTCATTAGGACCTTTTTTCCAGAAGAATTTGAAGAAAATATATGATTTTTTTGGGGGGAAAAAGCAAATTAGATGTACAACTGCATTCATGACTTTTTCATGATTTTCATGACTTTCATGACTAGTGACTTCAATTCATGACTTTTTTAATGACTTTCATGACTGGTACACACACTGGTGATATCAAGCCTCGTACTATATAATTCTCCTATGGTGGTGAATTTCATGATGTTGACCCTTAAAGAGGATGAAAAATTTACTTGTGAGCGAAGCGAGCAAAATTTTTTCAATTTTTGAGAGCTTTTCAATGAAAAAAGAATTATTCTGAACGGTCAAGAGAGGATTATCTCCCCAATTCCCCCCTTACACTCGACCAAGTAGTATTATATTTATGTCTTAAGATTGTCACACTCATGGGCGTAGCTAGAACTTCTTCCAGGGGGGGAGGCAAAAGGTAGAATTATGTATATATGTTTTCCTGTTCATAGTTGCACCATAAGAGGTGTAAGGGGGTGGTCAAAGCAATATGCAAATGTCTAGCGTCTACACCTCCAGGCACATCCTATTTTCTGCGAATTTTATTCAGTTGACTTTAAATATCCGAAAATAATCTTGTGTGACTGGAACATAATTTTTTTCCTTCAAAATCTAGAGGGGTAATTGCCCCCTTGCCTCTCGCTGGCTACACCCATGGTCACTCTTGTTCTTTCATTAGATCTTCAGGATTCTCAAGGGGTGGAGTGAAAAAGCGTATTTCCAAAATGTAGATAATTTTTCATGAAACTTATCAGCGTAATTTAAAGGGTTTGTTTTTAGGAATAGGGTATCAAGTTGAGTTCAGACTCTTATCAGCCAAAATGTCCCTTTTTGACGGCTCAATTCGAGATGTGCCAGTCTTGAACATAAGACCGTTTTCTCTTTGTTGGTACAATTCGACATACACCACTTTTAAACCGAATGTGCTCTTTTTGAATAACTTCGCTACAAGACTCGATTTTCTCAACATAACACCTTACAACTCTAAGAGTAAGGTGTACATTTTCTGCGAGACCATTTCATCTCAAATGAAGATTAAAGCATGGAATATTAGGGTGAAAAACACGCAGAAACAAGACTAAAACGAAAGGATTTTATATCTTTAGAATCATAAGTTCAGTCTTTTATCTTTTTTCGATGAGGAGTTATCGATACAAATACAAATTTAAATTTTCAAATGGCTCTTCCGAAAAATTGGTTTTTGAGTAGCAAGTGCTTTGTTCAGGAATAATGAAACGCGCATCTACATTTTATTTCGGGAATTATAAATTTTCTGGCCGTCTTGTTAGGGCAAATGGCCAGTTTATCGCCCCCCCCCAGCTCCAAGTCTTTCATATGTTTTAGATGAAGAGTTATCGATGCCAACATAAACTTAAATTTTTAAATGGCTCTTCTGAAAATTTGTGTTTCGAGGTATCAGGTATAAATTTTTTAAGCAATTTATCAGAGTAAATGACCAGCTCCCTCCCCCTCCCTTCATCTGCCATCTCTAAATCTTTCGCTTTTTTTGATGAATAATTACCGATACAAACATAAACTTAAATTATTAAATGGCTCTTCTGAAAAATCGGTTTTGAGCAGCACCAACTGTTTTCTGTCAGGAGTAATGAAACGCGTATTTACATTTTGTTTCTGATATTATACATTTTCTGAGCATCTTATTAGGACAAATGACCATTTTGTCTCCCTCTCCCCTTCATCCACCAGCTCTAATGCCTCTCAGCTCACGTTTATGAATACAAAATTACGTTAAGCATACATTTGCATACATTTTATAGACGATTTTACCGAACCGAAGAAAATGACATGAAACAGAATGTTTAAAAAAAAATTGTAAATTCAAAACCAATAAGTGTACTTAGCGGCATCAAGGTCGGCTTGAAAGTTCACAAGAAATGTTTCACGTAGATTTATTTTCAAAAAGAAAAACGAAAAAACTTGAAGCCACATTTGACATCCAAGGTTTCTTGTTAACAACTGTGAGTCATCATAACAAAACAGGGAGGGGGACATGTTCCGAACACCTTAAGTGCTTCTTTTAAAAGCTTTTAATCGTTTCAAAATTTCGCGACTACAAGTTGATATAGTGTTATTTGGACAAATTTAATGCGAGCGATTAGTTACACCTAGAATATTTAGAATTAAATAGGTTTCTGGCGCAATTAAATCGCATCAGCGCAAAACAAAAACAACTTGCCACTTTTTTTCTTCTTCAAAGTTACACTGTTTTGGTACGCCGGCAAGTATTGCCGTGTTTAGATAACTTAAATTGATGCAATAAATCTACGGGTGTTGCGTGATTGGTTGTTTTCGATGACTGGGCATTCTTGGTGTTTTCGATACATAAGCTACTTCGATTTCTTGCGAATCAGATTTTTACAATTCTTCGTACCGTTTCCGACTCATTTTTAACCTGCCGCAGCATTTCGACATTAATAAAATCATTTCGAGAATGAGGAGGTCAAATTACTATCTAGAAACGGAGCTACGGCACTAATAGCTCCGCACCTTGAAGGTACCTCGGATACAAATCCGGGTTAATATGCCAGCCTATTTCTACAACAGGCCATCAGGCAACTCACACAACCCTATTCCCTTGTTACCATGATGAAAATTTATCAACAAGAGTGCCAGCTTATAACATTGGTCGTAGGTTATGGGCAAAATATAGACGAATGTCAGCTCACAATTCAGTCCCCAGTCAACTCTCAAAATGCACTGGAAATTCAACATAGGCAGGGAGACTACGTCCACCGTCCAAAAGAAAATAACTTTTCAGCTTCCAGCTCGAGAATTTCGAGTACAATGCCGAAGAATAGTGGAAGATGGGAATTTGATTAAAGCAGGTGCGACCGACAAGTTTTAAAAATATGAAAATTGTTTCCCGTTCTCTTCGCCGAAAGTTCATTTAATTAGTTTTTTCTTTCTTTTTCTCACCTTTCCTCCGAGAACAGAAATACAAAAAACTTTTTCTATTTCAAAAACAAAAAGGGTTCTGTCGGGTTATGAGTTTATTAATTGCTCGACGGAAAGTAAAGTCTGTATTCCAGTCATAATAGAAATAAATGGGCGAAGGATAATTTCATCAGGACAGCTTCTTTGTCGTACAGCTGAACTAATAAAGAAATTCGACGTGACGGAGTTCTCCCCGGCGAGCTCGCAATTTTTCACCCACATTTAGACTTCGGACGCACTTCACAGCACGTCCACGAATTGCGTGTCCGGAAATCGTACAAATTAAGTGAAACGATTTTGGCATGGCACGGCACGGGTTTTGTTTGAACGCACCATTCAATCAAATTAACACGGGAGGGTGTATCTTTTAGCGAAGATTTTGAATAAAAATAGACTTGGTCCAGTAGTACGACCAATGTGGGTCTAGGGGGAAAGTCCTTCTTTGGTAATTATAATTTTGAAATCACCCCCCTTCTCAAAAAATGATAAGACAAGGTAAAAAAAGATCAGGCGATCAGATGATGAAAAATCCAGCCCTCCAAAAAAGTCCAGACCCGAAGGGAATCTCCTTTCCTTCCTCTTCTCATCAGGCAGGTGATCATCGAATCGGTTTTAATAAATGGGCAACTCTTAACTTCACCCCTTCACTCCATCTGTATAAAGCTATATCCATATCACGAATACTTATTCTCATTGTCAAGTGATACTTAAGACTTCAATTCAAATTCTATTATTTTGTTGCAGACTTGACCCGGAGAAGCTGACCGGATACGCCAAGTTCACCTTCTCCAAGCCAATCAACTTGGTCGGCTCTTATACCGCCAAAGGCAAAGTGCAAGTGCTTCCCATTGATGGAAAAGGACCGTGCAACGTCACCCTAAGTAAGTAAACTAATATTGGTTTTACCTAGGTTTAGAAAGTACCCGGTCGATTTTGCAAAAATTCTTCGAGATCTAACACGAGTGACAGAAATGGACAGTATTTTTATCAATTTGGAAGACATAATTTCGAGCTTTAGGCTCCGATCTCTTGGTCCAACGGCTCAATAACAGAAAACAGAACTCTGGCTGGCCTCGTGACTTCATTGCGCTGCCATGCAAACTGAGTTTCCGGCGTCCACGCCTCGTGATCAAGTGGTAACGTATCCGCTTCGCAATCCTTGCGTCTCGGGTACGAATTCCACGAACACTGGAAAGCTAGTATATTCAACCCCCCCCCCCCCCGCTAACATACTACACAGTATCAATCGGGGTGGAAAAAATAGCGCGTCCTGTGACCCGGCTAGTTCAAAGAATAAGGCATTACAGTCGCAGGGCATGTTACCGCCAGATCAGAAAGATTGGTACTGTGCGTATGCACGTCGTGGCCAGCTTACTCAACGTCGCGAAAACACGTGGCTAGTAAGCGAACTGGGGCGGTACACTTTTCGGGACAGAGAAGGAAAACTCTAACGTAACAAACCGTGGGGAAAACAATGGCAAATGACCACGACTAACCTCCTGCCTAGAAAATTCGCGCGTCAAGAACTGGGATCACCAATGTCCGGTATCGGATACGGCATCTGAAGAAGAAGTGCAAAACAACTCTTAATAGTCACTGCAGAAAATCAAAAGCAATAATTAGGGGACGAAATATGATAGGTATCTGTTAAAAATGTTCTTATGGTCTTGGAATTGTTTGGACAGATTCACACTGGGCGAAACCGTGATTCTAGGCGGCCAAAACCCAACTACTCGGCTTTTTCAATGTTTGCTTGGTCCCAAGTCAAAATTTTACATTAGCTTGTACGTAGACACATTTCCTTTCCTTCCAGTGGTCAGTCCCCATATACAGGGTGTCCTCTTGGTCCTCTTCACAAGTAATATACAGGGTGTCACAGATTGAATCAAAAATCCAACAAATTTAGATGGGACTCGTTTAAATGGGTAATTTTTTTGTACAACTTCACTTCCTTGTGATCAATATTACTTGATTTATCGCCAACATTTTAGCTATGAGAAAAAATATGTTTGATACAGTCATCTTAGACTAAATGACAACTTGCATATTTTAAAGCCTGAGCAGGAATATAGCGTTGGATGAATCAGTAAAAACAAGCAAAAATTTGATCATAAAATACAAACGGAACTATAATTTACAACATAATTTTTATATCAACATCTCAATATAGCTATACGAATTTGAAAGATTATTTCAAAATTAAAACTAAAGCAAAAATTGAGTAGGTAATCATTCAAAAAAATATATATGTGACCGGCTCGGAAGAAAGGGGCTTACATCTAAACAATTGATTTTGGGATCTCTACAGATTCATATTCTCGACCATAAGGAGCATCCACTCCCGTTTACCCAACTTTAAAAAACCTTATTTTTCACGGCTGTACAAGCGTTTGAAAATATTGATAGTTGTAAAAAAAAAAAAAAAAAAAAAAGGTAATTGTTATTTTTCTCATAAAATGAGTGGTTCTGAAAAAAGACAATTTTCAATTTTTCAATCTCCGCTACAGAATTGGTTGCATACTCTCTACTCTATTTTGAAGGGGCAATTCAATGTCTTTTTTTTTTTAATGCTGATAATAATTTCAAAAATTTTTTAATAAAAATTTAAACATGGAATTTCATTGTTTATACTATTTGTAACAAAATACTTTGTAGACAGAACTGTCTATCTTCAATATTGAAGGCGCAAAAATTCACCAAAAATATCAATTTTTATCGGTCACATATTATATTATGTACATAAAAACATTTTAATAATTAGAGATTGTTTTTTCACCTTGAGAATATGTCACGAATACCAGGGCACCCTCAATAATTACCATAAAACGCTTAATTGAACGAACAATATTTATCGACCTATTTATCATTTTTACCACTAGCAGTGCTGAAGCCAAGAAATAGTATAGTTGTCAAAATGTATACATCATGAAGATAGTGCGATATACCACGGGTTATCGTGATAGCATGATAATCGGTGCTCAATACACAAACACTAATACGTAATGATCGCCAATGAACAGTGAGCAATAATAACACAAGAACATTCTAAAGGGTACAAAAGAAAATCCAAAAACTTTCGGCCAAGAACGAGAATATCCAAAGGCATTCGAGAGTACCCGAAGGCATCCGAAAATACTCGAACACGTCCACGAAAGCCCAATTCTGTAATGCGGACAGTTGTGCTAGATTTGGTACATTCATACCAGATCTGGTAGCGGCATATTAACTTTTCTTGTACAATGTTTGGAGACTTCAATAATCTTGGTACTTTTTGGTCTATTTTTGTTATTCTTGATAAAATTTTCCCTGGGTACATTTTGTAATTTTCTGGTTCGTTCTGGTTGACCAAAAAAATTTTTGTTACATTCTAGCACAATTTCAAAAATCACCTATTTTATTTAGTACAATTCATTTAATCTTGAAAAATTGTTTGCTGTTTTTGTTATTCTTGGTAAAATTTTCCCTGGGTACATTTTGTCATTTTCTGGTTCGTTTCAGTTGACCAAAAAAATTTTTGTTACACTCTAGCACAATTTCAAAGATCACCTATTTTATTTAGTACAATTCATTAATCTTGAAGACTTGTTTGCTGGTACATTTTTCAATTTCTCAAGTGGCATTTGAGTGCGGAACTAATAAGATGACTGGAGATGGAATAGGGGAGAGTTGCCAATATTGGACCGGCACCAAAGTTGGACCACCATTAGTTTCTCGTGTTTGCCGCTAGATAGCGTGCCAATTTTAACGACATGTCTGCGAGTGTAGCGACTTAGTTCACAGAGAGAAATCGCAGCGATAACGAGTGCGTGTTATTGTTCGGCAGTTCTTTTATACAGAAAATAAATTTTTCGACAATTTTGGCCACATTTCCGAACGATGTGATTTGTCTACAACTGATTTTTCGCTTATCACTGTCTTCTTGAAAGTAATTCTGAAGAGTAAACTTTTCTGCTCAACTGTTTGTAGTGACTTTTCAATACTTTTTGACTTGTAAAAACAAACTGTGTAAAAGCAAAGGTGCACTTCGGTCAACTATTATACTCTCACTGTTCCAAGAATACTCTGAGAGAAACGAGTGACTGGCCAGTCATAAGAGGAAGCGGACAGTACCTATTGGAATGTGACATCTATCGAAACACCTTACTGTACCAGTTTGTATTCAAAAATCGTCCCGCGGAGTTTTCAGATAGATTCCTTTTACGTTTCTGGACCATGAAATATGAAAATCCCAATAACAGAAGAAAGAAAATTAGATAAGCTCTTTTGAAATTTCAGCTTCAGCTCGCCCACATAAAAATCTAATGCTGCAAGTACCTAGTACTCTCCATTACCAACAGAATCACAAATTAGGTCAGTGGGAGATATCTCACGGTTTTTTTTTATTTTGCGTTCTGGCAGCCACCTAAAAGAGATTTCTCTACCCTTCTCGAATATTGTACGAAAATGTTTTCAATATACCACGACACAAAGGAAACACTGTTCAAAGTATTAAGAACAAGTGATAAAATGAATGAGTTTTCCAATGAAGAAAAGTTTTGTTATTTGCACGTTTCCTTTCTCATTTTATTGCTCACCTCTCGTTTCCTTTTATTGTTAACTTCTCGAAGCCGTCCAGTCCGCGTTGCCACTTTATCACGCTGTAAAACTGCGAATTTTCCGGGTAAAGAAGAAAAATTAATAACCTTTAATGCGCGCTTACGAGAACCTAGGTCGTTAGAATAGAGATCCTGTCACAGGCAGCTAGATTACTCTGTCCGTTGACAACAGAATTTGTCGCAAAAGTTGGAGCTGACCCGTTTTTATCAGAGTTCTTTGACAGGTCGGCTACACGTTTCTCTCATTAACAGTTTGGCTCTTGATTGATAATGTTCACGGAGCAGTAAGAATCTGATAAAAGGTACTTTTCACGGGTAGAGAGAAAGTATTGAAAAGCCACTACAGAGCAGCTGAACAGAGAATAGTCAATTCTTTCAAATTACTTTAGATAATAACAGAAAAATCATGTATAAACACATCGTTGAATGGTACTTTAAGTCTTCTTCGAGTATTCTCAAGTCATCTTGTCGTTTTCGCATTTCTGAGTCTTCTCTCACGTAACTGAGCTTTCTTGGATAAGCTTCGAGTACACTCCGATGTATTCGGGTATTCTCGGATGCTTTCGAGGGCTCTCGGACATTTTCAAGCATTCTTCATATGTTTGAGTGCTCTCGGGTAGGTAGGTATTGTATAATTTATGTTCATGGTCCTTGAAAATTTCTAATGTTCTCTAGCATTTTAAAGCAAAAGAGTTCCTAATTTACTTCGTTCACTTATTTCTTTTGATTTCCTATAACAGCGAGAGTGGTTTGCAGATAAAAATTTGAAAATTGAATACAGTATGCATAGTAGTATGTCATCGTAACATCGAGGAAACTGAGAGTCAAAACGTGACCTTCCTTATAAAATTATATCAGCCAATGGTTTAATTGGCTATAATTGAACGAGTAAGCCATAATTTTCACAGCCAGTTTTTCTTCCATTGCTATATTTTTTCTACAGAGGCCACGGGGCTAAGACGAATCTCAAGGGTAAAGGTCCCGTGAGCATTAGACAACCCTTCCAGGAATATCCAACAGGTTCTCTGAAACAAAATTTCTGCCTTTCTACAGAGAAATCTTGTTTAGAAGAGTGACAAAAGCGTACCCTCATGTTATTTTCCAATACCAGAGTGGGACCGGGTTTATGACTCATGGGAGTCAATTTCCCCTTCGATTCTATCTAACTACATATCGTCTTTAAAATCCAGACATAATTTTCCATACATTCTCAATATTCTATCGCTATTAGTAATACTTTTGCTATCAAGAATAATATCCATCCTTTTGCCTTCGGAACTGTGTAGTTTACAGCTGCCTTGGTTCTTTTCAAGTTTGGGCATTCTCAGATCACGTATTCTCGGTCTTACTCGAACTTCAGATTGGAAGGGTTGAGGTAGCAGCAAAGAGGCATCGCTCATCTAACACTCTGCCCCCCCCCCACACACAAAATTAGACATATTTGTCTAAGGCCCCCTCTTGTTACAGAGAGGACATCAAAAATTTCGAAACTTGGTTAATAACCAATTTACATCAACTGCAGCACATTTAACCCAATTGGAGGGAGGATGAGTAGGATAAAATAGGGTTGAAAGTTTTCTATTTATCGTTTTTATGGATAAAACATGATTAAAACGAAGAGCACAACTTGCATTCGTGAGCTCAGGCGTAGTATAAGTTGCATAGTCACACTGACACGGGGCACTTGTATTATTCGGCCAAAGAGTTAGCCGTTCTACAATGCAATCAAGGACAATCAAAGTTGCGGGTTACGTAGAAAAGACCAATGTCACGGAATTGGAGGAAAATTTTAAATGTAACCATAAGTTACTGAAAGGGTTTTCCGCATGCCCTATAGTTTTAGAATATTAATTTAAGCATAATAATGAAGTTCAACTTGACCATTTTGGAATCAAAGCATTTTGTCGATCCTGCTTCGCCCCATCAGTGATACAGTTCACTCAAAATCTTGAAACAGAATATCTAATCATTTAGTATACAGCTACCCAGGTTTGTGGATCTGTAAACTTATTACTTAAACCGAAAAAACTGTTAGTGGGTTCGAATGGCGTTCGTAATTTCAATACAAGTTCCATTTCCAATTTCAAAATGCGGTTGACGAACACCGCATCGAGTTTAATACAAACAGACGCGTTTTCAGTGCTCACCGAAGCCAGACTTTCGATGCTGAAGGATTGACTCAGGAAAACGATGCGACGTCTAGTTAATTCATTTAACACGATTCTCGAATCTCGCTCGTATTTTCTCGTATCCTGTCAACCCTAGGGTCTCGTCTCGGGTGATTCGAGACAATGCCACGTAGTGCGTCATCAAACGCGACACGAATACCTTCTAATTTGAAATAAAAAATTACAAATTCACGTGTCTGATTCGTCGCAGAAAACGATCCGTTTTCAAGGCGAGGTGCACTCGACATACAGGGTCAATTACTTTTAGCTGGGCTCTGCATATTTTTCGATATCTGTTTGCGAAAAGTCCTAAAGAGGGTTCAAAATAACGCTTCACATAGTTACACCGCAAATTCATTTTTTTTTTTTTGCGCGGCTTTATGTTCAGAATTGAGACACCGAAGGGGTGGGCGATGAAAACGATTTAAAATACTTCAAAATATCTGCTTTATGAGTTTTACGCTCTTAGTAAAAGATTCTTGTAAAGAGTGAGTCGAAATTGTTTCCTTTATATTAGATGTTTACGCAAACATTGCTAATTAATGGGAGCTGTGAACGCCAGTCAAGATTAAAATCACGTTATTATTTCCACGCTATGCTGTCATACAGTGATGCAGTATATTTACGCTAGCTACACTGCTGCAGGCGATTTTTGCACAGCACTTCTTACACGTGGCAAGTAGCGATGTTTATGAAGGTAAAGAAAAATAAAAATTTTAAGGGAACATACATCACAGAACTGTTAAAATTTTCCACGCATTTACTGAATTTCGTGTTGAACTCGAACATGCAAACTCAACTTCATGCCTCCCCATTCCTAAATAAGAATGCGCTAAGGCTCTGTAAACTTTGTAATGGTATGCTTATCCGCCATTCTGATCCTTACAGAGAACAAGCAAAAGCATCACGGAACGCGTCGCGAGCGACGACCGAGGTAGCACCGGTTGCACGGGAAATGAAAGGATAAAAATTGTGGCTGAGCATACCTGTGTATGCTCATCCGCCATTTTGAGCCTTACTCTTTCAATTGAATGCAGCACGGTGTCACGGAACGCGTCGCAAGCGACGATTGGTTGCAAGGGGAATGAAAGGATGGGTATGCTCATCCGCCATTTTGATTCTTAATTTTTCCGATAACAAGTAATAGTGATGCAAGATATTGAGAAAATCAATATCAATATGATATTATTGTTATTATCACGATCATTAAAAATATCGATATTGTACTTTATAAATATCGATAGATATTATGGATATTTCTGATATTTTGATCAGAAATATTCAGACCAAGTTAACCTGCCTTGTTTCATCATTTTTTCAAACAGTGTTTTCTATAATACTTGTCCTATATATTTTACTAATTATTTTCCAAGTTCCCTTCCTTCATGCAGTTTGGAGGTCATAGACTCATGGCCAACAATTCCTGTCAAAAACAAATTTTAAAAAATGCAAACAATTACAATTTACAAAACAAACACATTCACATTGAAGCACTTTTGAGCAAATTTAGTCATCAAAATCAAAATCACTGGTTTTCAAAATATTGAAATATCGCTTTTCCTATAAGAATATCAATAGATATCAAACATTATCCGATAATTGGGAAAACTCTATGCGGAAAAATTATCGATAGATAACGATATTTTTTATATGATATTTGCATCACTAACAACCTAACAAGCAAACGCATCATGTAATGCGTCACAAGCGACAATCGAGGTTACACCAGTTGCACGGGAAATGAAAGGATAAAAATGGTGGCTGAACATACCTGTGCATACTCATCCGCCATTTTAATCCTTACTCTTTAGAGTGAATGCATCACAGTACTGTCACAGAACGCGTCGCAAGCGACGATCCAGGTTGCAAGGGAAATGAAAGGATGGGTATGCTCATCCGCCATTTTGATCCTTACTTTTTCCGATAACAAGCACACGCATCACGTAACGCGTCGCAAGCGACGATTGAGGTTACACAGGGAATGAAAGGATACAAATGGCTGAGCACACCCATACAAAGTTTACAGAACTCTTCTAACACTTTTGGCTGCTCTACACTCAATCGAGAATAACTGAGATATTAATGAATCAAATTTGTTGAGAGACAGCTCTACTGCTCCCCCCCCCCACTCCCATAAGTGTAGATTTAGGTGGCCGGATGGGTGTCTCGATATTTGTTTTCATTCCTCATGAAACTTAGGTACACACCTTATTTCATACTTTCTTAATAATAAGCACGATTCCTATAATGTTCAGCAGCAATCAAATGTAACCAGATATTCAGTCTGCTGGTATTGTACTCAAAAACTGGGGAGCGGGGTCGCCATATATATTTCTCTGTGATAAAAGATAGCAATCGCCGGTTACCTTGTAGCTTTTTTATTTCATTTTTATTTTTATTATTATCATCAGAATTTACCCAATTTTGTTAAAATACTCGTATCACCACAAAGTTGCGAGTCCTATATTTATATGGCGATGCAATGCAACGATTTCATCAATGGGCCGTGTACTCGCCTTTTGAAAGGGTTTAAAAATTCGAGGCACGTTGTCTTTTCCAACATCCAAATATCTTCCGTGGGTTGGCAATATAAAAGGTTTCAAGAGAGGATAGAATACAGTAGGACTCGCATATGTGCACATAGATTTTGCGATGAAAATTCGAAAATTAAACGACATACCTAAACAGCTAATGGTAGAAGAGCGAATATTCCAGCCAAGAAAATAACAAAAACAAATTACGTAATACAGGCAGCTTAGTGAGTGCTGTAATTTTTTGTTCTGGAGAGTTTAAAATGAAAACACAGCGGTTGAGCCGCGACAAGTTGCACTTATTCACTCTGCGTTAACCATAAAATAGCGAAAGTTCAAGAGCTCCTAAGAAGTTGAAAAATCAAAAACAGTTTTCCATTTCATCCGAGACCGTGTTGAAATCGGGATGTAGTCATAAATCTAGAATTTTTCTCCGCGTTTTTTTTATAGCAGCCCACTATAGTCAACCACTAACCCCTCGGTAAAAAATGAAAACGAATATATCAGGATAATTGAATGTGTATCCTTTTTTATTAGCTCTTAAGCTACTTCAATCGACTATAAAATTGAGGAACATGATGGAAAGTAAAAAGTCCTTTGCGTCTACATTAAAAGCTCGAGTGAAGGTTACCAACGAGGTCAAAATGTGGCCCAAAAAGTTGAGCACACTGAGACCAGCCGTTCAGTGCTTTTGACGCAAGCTCGAGTACTTCCAATCATCCTGACTAATATTCGTTGACATCGTCTTTCAAATGTATTTGTATTGACAGCTAAAAGTGCGAGTAAACATCTACAGACGATAATTTAACACGAGTGGTTGAACTTTTTCCTTTTATCATTCAGGCCAAGTCGTCAGTTGCCGAAAATTCGAATCCTTTTGGTAAAATGTAAATGCGATACTTCGTTTTATATCTGTTCAAGTTTATACGGTTCTGCTCTCCCCCGCTACAACCTCGAACTCCAGATTCACTAAACAGAAGCGTAGTCTAAGAAATTACACGACTATTTCTGGGTATTTCAATAGTTGATGGGACTCGTCTCGTATCGTAACTTTTTTTTTCAATCGAAAAATGTCCTGAGGAAGACGGCTGAAAAGTCACGTCTCACCTTTTTTAAGACTCGTTCCAGGGGATATCTGGAAATTCAGTAATATAGGACAACCGCCGTGTTAAGTTTATATATAAAATACAAATAATCGGAAGGTGTTTTGGTACTGTTTCCCTATAATACATCGGAAAGAAGTAGAATACAAATTACACGCATGTGTAATGAGTTGCCCAACTCATCTCTTGCAGGAGAGATACAAAGCATCTAATAGCCCAAGAAGTATTGCTAAGTTCAAGAAATGTCATTTGAAGGGTATAGGGAAAGAAGCAAATAGGTACTTTATGGTCGAAACTGAGTTATTAATACCATTGGAACGGGAGTAATAAGTAGAAGTAGCTGAGCTATGATAGGATACCTGAGAGGATGCTACAGTCCAGAAAAACGGGTTTCAAAATTCACATACAGGTAAAGAACCATGTATGTACTATGTAAACAAATTTTTTCTCATTTCGCCACAAAAGTGACTTACCTGCTTCTTTCCCTGTACCCTTCATTTGGTTCTCGAACAAAGGTTTTTGCAATAATGTCTCTTTAAGAATAACTGACCCAAAGAAATTGCCATCTATCTGGCATCATTTATATATCCTTTGAGAGCAAAATATATCTTAATACCATTTTAGTACTTTGCATTTTATCTTGTGCGAGGTATAGACTAGGAAACCCATTACACATATAGGCAACAAGTATTGCACTCACTTCTGCCAGTACCTAAATGTCAGCTGTACGAACCAGTTGAGATTGAAGTCCTATTATTTCTCACCAGGCTAGAAATTGCCATCTATCTGGGATCATTTATGTATCATTGAGAGCAAGATACATCCTAATATCATATTAGTGCTTTGCATCTCAGCTCCTGCAAGGAGTAGGCTAGGCAATACATTACACATACAGGCACCAAGTATTGCACTCACTTCTGCCAGTACCTGAATGCCAGCTGTACAAACCAGTTGAGATTGAAGTCCTATTATTTCCCACTAGGCTAGAAACTGCCGTCTGTCTGGGACCATTTATGTATCCTTGTATGAAAGCAAAATATATCGAACTTAACATCGCTTTAGTACTTAGCATCTCAGCTCCTACGAGGTGTAGACCAGGCAACACATTACACATACAAGCTACAAGTATTGTACTATTTCTACCAGACTTGGATGTCAACTGTACAAACCAGTTGAGATTAAATTCCTGTTATTTCCCGCTATGCTACCATCCATGCAGCAGATTTAGCCTAGCTGCACTACTGCAGGTGCTTTTCGCAGAGCACTGTCTACACGTGGCAAGTGGCGACGTTCAAGAGAGTGAATAGAAAGATCATACAACATAGAACTGTTAACAAGTTCAATTAATTCCCGAGTTCAACTGTCGTTTTTCGTTAAATATGCACCTCGAATGTACAAGTACAACACCTCCACACCTTCGATAGCTAAATAAAAATGCTCGACCGATATCGGCTACTTCGAAAACACTCAGCCTGGAATATTCGAGATCTGGGTGAGTCAGACGCGAAACAAAACTCCATCCAGGAGCGAATCGATCGACTCAAGGTACCCGTGGCGGCCATTTCATTAATCTCGAAATTACCGTCTCGGAAGACGTTAGATGTTCGCGACACAAATGCGCGAATGTGATGCGAGAACACAATAGCGTATTCACATCACGAACACTCGACTCAGCTCGGGCTAGGTATATAAGAAAACAATAAATTAAAACCGCTGAGAGCCATTGTCACCAAAGCCCGGGGTGCCAGCCAGATTTCCTCATTCTCAATACGAGGGTTCACTCGACCAGTCTGAGCCTTCTAACACCGAACACGACTCCGATACCCAAATTCTCGAGCTGTAGGTCAAAACCACACGTAACTGTAAACCAGCATCGTGAATCGGCCGCACGAATGTCAGAAACTCGAGATCGTGAACGCAGCTCTTGAGTCTCGTACACGTGTATCTTACTTCGACTTATAAACTAATCGAGTTTTACGCTTTTTCTCTGCTTTCAGTCCAGCCAGTTTTGGAGCTAATCAATCTGCAAGGCGAATCGTACGAGAAAAACGGCGTCAAGTACATCCGAATCAAGAACGCCGAACTAAAAGCTACCAGCATGAGCAAAGTGATCTTGAAACTGGACAACCTTTTCCAAGGCAATAAAGAACTGAGTGAGTACACACACTTACCGAGATTTTACGACCAGACAGGCAGGGTAGGGCGCCCCTTTTCTCCGGTTTTTGATGGATCTGAAACAGTACAAGTAAAACAGAAAATTAGAACTTGATAAATGGATGTTTCCGCTTGCATTGATGAGCATAAGCGCCAGTAGCCATTGGAAATGCAAGCTTCAAGGAGGGGGTTGACATCCAGTTTTGTCACAAATTGGATTCCTTAGCTTGAACTATATGTGAATGAGGGCAGAAAATAGCAGCTCAGCAATCGCTCTGAGGTTTTACGTGAGATGGATAGGTATAAGACAGCCACTTCTTACTCTCAGCTCTACATATATATCGGAGACTGTTGTCAACTGGGGTATCTTGGAACAGTCGTGTAACTCAGGATGCACCAACCAACAGGCTTGCACAGTATCCATGAATTTGGACCGTTCACTGCTCATGCTCATTAGTGACCGGAGAGGTTCAGGGATTAGCTTAACCTACGCATGTCTGTTGATGTGTTCCAAATTACCAGACCGTTCCAAGATACCCCGTTTGACGGTAAATGTATGACTTTGCCAATTCTAGCATTCAACCCTCTACCTATGATGAAAACTAATTATTCCTTCAAACGGTCGTCCTAACTCGGTGGTCTTCAACAACATCTAACTGCTTGTTGATTTTTCAGGCGACAATTTGAACACTTTCATCAACGAAGAATGGCAGTTGCTGTTCCAAGAACTGAGGCCAGCTTTCGAAGAAGCGATCGTAGCGATCATCAAAGACATCGCCGGAAAAGTTTTCCAAAAGATTCCACAGGATGACATTTTCCCGGCATAAAACGGTTCAACAGAAACGTTGATATTGGCCGCTGAAAAGAATTTCGGGCGTCCACCAGTCAGTCTCAGGCTCGATACCAGAGAGCTCTGCGAGATGTTTCGTGGAACTACGAAGTCTTCCCTGGCGACCATTGTTACCGGTTTCGTTTAATCGTAACGTATGCTTTCTTCCTTTTAATTTATTTATCCTTCCTTTTCCCCTTCACCCTTCACTCTTCGTCTTGTCTTCTCACGCTCGCTTTCACCTTCTCATTCGTTCACCTCTTCTTCCCCTACTTATTTCATAGTCATTGAATTTTGTTAATTTATTTTTCCTCTCGTTTGTGTATTCTCATTGAGTGATTATGTATAAGTATACCTTTCATTAATTTATTGAATTTATTTGTTTATTACATTGTGATCTTTATTCGTTTGAAATAAAATATTAAATTGATTTTGTTGCACATGTCTTGGAACGCGACGGTTTGCTTTTTTCAATGAATTTCAACAGCGAAATGATGGCTCAGTCTGTCAAAGAGAATATGAACTGTCTCTCTGGACCCATGCCGAAATGATCAACAAGTTTTACAGGGTGTTGCAGTTGAGTGTACCAAGCCGATAAGAAGTGGTAGTACTTGACGAGAGGAACAAAAACGTCGTATTATTATGGCCTATATTCAGAATTGAAAGGGATATTAAGTCTTCAGAGTTTGAAAAATCGCGAATTTCAATTGCAAGCCTGATTACTAATTTTAGCTTAGATTTCTTTTTAATAATCAATAATTAGTAGAACATCGAAAGGGTAATATAGATTTATTGAAATGAACTGCCTACTTTTATATTGAAGGAGCTACACCAGTTATAGAATTCTAAGTATAAAATTTTGAGTTCAATTTTTGAAATGCATAACTTTCTATTTTCGTAACCCCTCCATTTTCGGATCAGCAACAGATGGTAATAATAATTTTTATCTCCAGTGGACTGTCTACTATTGCCCTACAAAACAGGTCGCAAAGAAGTTGTTACGCACCAAATTCAATTCCAAAATTTGAAAAACTCCGTAAATTTTGCAAAGCTTTAGAAGGTTTGAACGAAAATTCACCGAGGAAAATGTCATTCACTGTCTATGAGGCTATAAATCACGGCTACTTTGAAAAAGTAATATAAATTATTATCACTGCCTATTGCCTGTCTCTAAAACTAAAGTAGCTTCAAGTTTGAAAGTTGTGCACTCCAACAATTTTATTCAAATTTTATGAATACGATTTTAAAGATGGTGGAACTCCTTTAACATCAATGGTAGACAATTCAGTCCAGTAAATTTCCGCTATCTCTTCATGATTACTTCCGGAAAATATTTTGAATTAAATTGATTAATCAGTCTCGTAATGAAAGTTCGCTATTTTCAAACTTTGAAGACTTGTAGCCCCTTTCATTTTGAGTATAGGCTATACATACTTGTACATAAAGTAGTGTGTTTCTCTTGCTGGGTACCATCACCTTCTACCGGCTTCACTAGGTGAATATCTTAAGATTCAAGGTACGTTCATGTTAGGCCCACTCTATTGGTAAGGCTTACAAACTAAACTTCAAGTTGAAGAATTTCAGCATTCAGTTTAGCTCTCAAGCGTTCACGTAATCTGAATGCGAAACTCATCATCAAAAAGTTGGGTACATGAGCAGAGCTCACAAGAGTTCAGCTTTTTGATCATTTTTGATTCCATTCCTTAACCACATCACTATATTACATAAGCAATTAGTATATAGCCACACACGCTATTAGGTAGGAGTAAAGCTCTAGATAGGAGAGTACAATCATCCGCCATTTTGAATCCAACCGCGCCCGTCGATGTCGAATTGACTACGCGGTACGCTCCGTATAGTCGCATTCAGCATCCACGGGCACGGTTGAAGTCAAAATGGCGGACGATCGTACGACATGAAGTACACAGAGCTCTAGTAGAAATAATCGGACACGAACTTTTGCTCTCGGGAATTTCATCTTGGGGGCTAAAAGTTAAGGATTTGAAAAAAGTGAGGATACATTCGCAAATTAAAATACGCAGACTTATCAATGGTTTCTCAACTTCTGAATTCACAACTCCATTTTCACATAGAGACAGTTTTAAGGCTTCAAGACAGACACCTCAACTGTTATATATGAGGAGCGCTTTTCCAAAACGGCTTAAGTCAATCGAACCTAATTTTTCAAGAGACACAAAAATGTTGTTACAGCTGCGTAAATGGTGATGGGAAACATTTGAATCCCGGCTGTGGCAACACTGATCCGTCCTACATATGACACCGGTAAAAGTTTTCCCCTCGAACGCTCCTAGTAAACGCTGTAGAACGGTAAAGGGGGAAGCTGTTTTGGAAAAACGATTTTAGATTCTTTCGACGAGAACACTCGTATAACTAGATTGTCCGTTGTGATAAAAATGTTTGTATCAAGGGAAACGATGTAGTACCACTTCTAGAACATAGTTTCGTTATAATCTCGATTTTCACAAAAATTGACTTTAGTCGTTTTGGAAAAGCGCTCCTCATATTACAGTAGTACAGTGAAACTTCCCAAATCGGATACTTCAGAGGGTCTCCAGAAGAATAGTCTATGGAAGATAATAGGTCTTATAACAACTATAACTCTTCAACACCCGGAAGGTGGAATTTAGTGTATTCAGACTTATTTACAGATTTTTTCAGTTAGAAAGAAGCACGAACTAAAAGAAAGAAAAGACTGCCCATAAATATAATGCTAGTCGAAGAAATGAGAGAGATTGAGGTTTCTTCGTAATTTGTTAGGAAAAGGGGTCTTTGTAGGCAGAATGAAAAGAAATAAGAAGGTATCTTCAGAAGTGACGTCACGTTTTTGTTTACTTTCAACATGGTCGGAGTTTCCTCATCAATGGTCCCATGAGAAACAAGGAATTGCATTCGCTTTTCAACTTTAGAGTGTTTTAAAAAGTTTGATGGCTTTTAATTTGTTGGAAAACTGGTGAATAACATTAGCTGTATCGTACTTGGGTGTAGTAAAAGAAAAGAAGCCGGTGAATGAAGATGCAGCAGATGAAGTTAAAGAGATCCTTCTGCAGATTTCCGACTGTCAATCCACAAGCTGAACAAGAGAAACAGAAACTTTAACTAGATTGCGTGCGCAGTGGTTTGTAGCCATAAGAAGAATATTACTAAGAGACAGCTGAAGCACCTTTGTGTTTGTAACCGATTTGTATCAGGTAATCCTTACATTCGGTCAGTTTGGATTCAATTCATGGCAAGTATATACATACGTATACTGAATTCATTCTATCTTCACTTTGTTATGAGCAGGAAAACCTGTCTGGATACCTTGAAAGAACTTGGGATGTACATCAAGAGGTGTTTCGATAGAGATCAACTGATGCCAATTCAAACAAAGAATAGAACGGGAAAGGATCAGACGTTTGATGGCAGCAAAAGTCACGGAATCCCAGGATCGTATATAGAATCTGTGGACAATCATGAGATGCGAGGTGTGTGTAACGGGAGATTCATGCTAATGTTTAAGTAGTTTAAGTATATGTAGCTTTTCTCCCAACTCTAAATTTATAGTTCCTAAAATATTTGCACAAAAGCGGTTTCCAAAATTTACTGAATTTGGTTAATTTATAAAAATAATCCGATGGCATTGGTACTCAAACAGATCAGCAGCCTTGGAGCTTGAATTACAGAGATAGAATGAAAAAATTCGTACCCTACAAGCAGGGTTGGACGTTTCCCCGGTGGATCGGGCCAGCCGAAAAGCCGTTCGGAAATTGAATGCTTAGTACGTGAGAATTATTGTTTATGGCTTTGGAGAGAAGTAACCAAGGACAGTCGTGTCTTGAATATTTTTTTGGTCCAACAAGATGGTGGGCTAAGAAAGTTGCTTTACAAAAATTTTTGGGTGGAACGACTGTTCAAAATGGAGAACAGAGGATTTTAATTCTGACACGCGAACTACAGCAGCAACTTTATTGCAGTCTTTATTAAAATTTGAAAAAATTTTGACAGCTCAACTATACCTCAAGATTTTCAGGAGCATAAGCCCCGTGTCGAAGTATTTACAAACCGATGGTATGGACATTATAAAACGCCAGCAAACGGTTGACTCAACAACAGCCATTTTGAGAAAAGAACAAAGAAATATAAAAGACATTTTGAAAAGCGCTGAAAAGGTTGTGCAATGGGCAAATAATGAACTGGAGCTGATTGAGAGTGAAATAGTGGTTGAAGACTGCTTACCAAATATTCGCACTCGTCGCAAACGGAAGATGGCAGGAGAAACGGCTAATGATAATCCCACAGCTACAGCAATCTCAAAATTTGAGATTCAAGTCCACAATTTTCCAAAACCCAAGAAATGTGCGCTGATTTCGCTTGTTTAGACCCTCATAACATTTCTAAACCATTATCACACAATGCGCTAGATAATTTGGGGGCACTGCTTGGCTTTGAAGGGGCTGTACGTAGGGAAGAACTCCGTGATTTTTCGCAAAAATGGTAATATTTGAAAAATACCGAATTATCTGATGTACCCAGTAAGGACTTAGATCTTGATGAAGACGAATTAGAAGAAGAGGAAGAATATGATGTAACATTAAAAATCGATGTACTAACTGTTTAGTAATTTGTTACAATGTTTTGATTACACATCGATTGTATTTGCAAGCTTACCAACACCTTTCCTTAGCTCATCAATTTATATTGATATTGGCCTGCACGCAGGTGGACTATGAGAAGAGCTTTTCCACCCTAAAATATGTTCAAAACCGCCTGAGAAATAGACTGTCTATGAGTCATTTGGATGGCCGGATGATCTTAAGTTTAAACAAAGACATTGTAGAATCTTCAACGTTCAGTGGAATACTGAGGAGTTGTTCATGTGAATCCCTCACTGAAAAAAGTGTTGATTACAGTACCAAATAGAAATTGTTTACGAATAAGTTTCTTCTATTTGACTGTGTAAAACCTTAATCTACCCCTAATTTTGGGCCGGCATGGCCTCATTTCCTCGGACTGCTTGGAAAAGTTTGTCCAACCCTGCCTACAAGCACGAATTTCCCGATTATCACTGAAAGAAATTACGACATTGCACTGGATTACAGAGTTGTATGAGCTTCTCATGCTCCTTTTAAAGCACATGAATGATCCACTCAACTCGATAAAAGTAGGACATCTCAACAACTTTCAGAAACTTATGCTGGTATTAATGAAACTGAAGATGAATTCATCATTCCAGAGCCTTATTAGTTTTCGCTTTGAGATTATACTGTCATTGTCTCCGGCCTTCGCGTTAACATTGTCCACCCAGCTATAAGCTAAAAAGTGGTACAATTCCAGGCTTTTAAATGCTCGAAACTCTTGGTGTGAGCACACACTTTTTCAGATCACGAAGTATTAATATAAGTTACTTCCTCTCCACCATCAACAAACAGGTCTTACAATTATCAGAGAAATATAGGGATCCTGTTTGATGAGACTTTTTTTTTTCCACATCTCCTCCGAACGGGCCCTACTAAATGACAAAAGCACGCACTTTTAGTACTGTTGCACAAACAACTCACTGCTACAAAAAATTCCATGCCTCGTTTCTCATACGATCGATGATAAAAAACTTCCCACCAAGTTGAAAATAAACAAAAAATGTGACGTCATTTCTGAAACGATCACTAGCCTCGTGCACATTTCTCAATTAAAAAAAAAAAAAACGGTGCATTTTGCTTTATGTTTTTTAGGAAACTTATCCAACAACTTAATCAGAATTCTACTCAACCAAAAAAATCGTGCTGGTGGCTCGTTGGTTGTTAGACAAAAAGTAAACCAGTAGAAGCCAAAATGGAAAGCTAGATTATTAAGCTACCGTTGAATCTTCGTAAGCTTACCATTTCCTGTTGAAATTAATTAGGTAACATTTCAAATTATTTTTCTGATTTCAGTTCAAGTCGCAGTCAAAGATAAATCACTTCGATTTGACATTCCTGACATGAAACAGAGGTCACCAAATCCAGCTGTAAATTAGTTCGTGAGAAGTGAAGGAGGAGGAGAGGGACTCGGAAACAGAAATTTTCTACTTTTAACTTGTTGCAGCAACAACCCTAGTTGGCTAACTTGGTTAAAATTTCACATACTATTTCCTCCGAATATCATTTCATAACCTTTCCAGATTTCATGAGCGTATCTCAGAAATGGTTCGCAAATGGCTTTATAAATTTTGACAAAATGACTTTTATAGAAATAGCTTCGGTGGTGGTACACGAAGTAGTTCAACTTTCGATTTTTCTTCTGAAGTCCCTCACATTGTTTGCTCCCCTCAAAATTATCCATAATTTGTTCATTAAACAGTGAAAAGAGCATTTCATTTAGTTCTCCCTTCTCTAGCTGAAGCTCCAAAGTGTCTCACAGTTTACAGTAGCATAGAAACACATTCGGAAACTCGAATTTCGCTACACTGGCAAATGACTAAAATTTTGCGCACAAATTTATCGATTCAACATAACTCACTCGGTTTTAAGAAAAACTTACGCGTTTTTTAATTTTTCCAAGATTTTTGTTTATACTTGACTCAATCTGACCAAAACATATCAACTTTGGAGTTTAGCAGCATGGTTAAGATTCTTAAGATGTTTCTGAATATAAACTTTCTGTAACACAGAACTTTCAACATGGTTTACTATACAAGTAAATAGGGCCGTCAAAAGAAGATCCGGGCATGAGGAAAGAACATAAAAGATGAGATTTTTCTTGAGCCCTTCTTGGAATTTGTGCTCATAGATCCAGAAAAAGATTAGATGATGAAAAGACAGGACCTCCAAGAAATTTGGGCTTGAGGATAATACCTCACCCTCTCGTCAGGCCAGCAAATAAATTGTCGGGGTGTCGGTGTTGCCTGATCTCAACCATTTTCCACCTCCCCTAATTATTTAAGACAATTTCAGAGGGAAGGAGGACTTTGATCGACCACGTCCGATCGAAGGGCTTAATTAATCGATATTCTGAAAATCTAACCCCCTCCTCTTCCCACCAACACCAATCTCACTCTGGAGCCAGATCTAGAATCTAACAAAGTTGGACAACCCACCATTCCGCAGAAAGAAGAAAGAAAGGAAATCACGCAGCAGCCAAATCAGGGAGAGAAGCTTTTTTTCTTTCTAATAAAAATTCTAAGAACCTTGAACCTTTTTATCTACAAAAATTGGTAGCGTTTTTCACGGAATAATTAAACCAGAATATGCTGAAAGTTGACTCATTCAAAACCCTCTCAAGATTGCACAAGGCAAATGGTACACTTCTCTTTGTTTTTATAACTGTGAAAACAGCCTTTCTTAGCATCACATAGTACACTGAAATATGTATTCGAAAAAGTAGGTAGAATATCCGGGGAAAGGTCTACACCCTCCTAAAAATAGGAAGAGGAGACGAAACAGACACACTGTATTTTACGAGGTACTTTCTAAACATAACCTATCTTCAAGAAAATAATGAAAAAAATTTTAATTGGATACTTGCAACCATAAATTTCCATTGTAACCCTCTCCCCAGCAAAACGAAACCAATACATCACTGACTGAATTTTGTTCCCTGGCGTAAATAGAGGGGGATATAATTCTCCACGAGCCAGAAAAAAAAATCTAGTAACTGGACAAAATTTCGACTTTCTTTTCTATTCTTTGCTAGTCAAGTCAAAATTTTATATATCCGCCGCTATTTTACCTACATTATACCGACCTCTCCTCCCCGAGAGAAATGCTCTGTCGGTCCATTTACGCTCGTGTCACTTTCTTCCAAATATCATTGGTCCTCTCTCCTGATAACGAAAGTTCACGTTGACGTTGGAATGTTATCAATGATTCAACATAACTTATTTTTGATTTAATTTTGAATAACTTGAACGTTCGGTTGTGATCCTTACTAAATGGAGGGATGAAGGGGTTAAAGAGTTCACAGTTGAAAATGCTAAGAAATTTGATAAGGAGCTATACATCAGAGATTTCAGTCTGTATAGTATCGGACTTTTTCTTTTTCGCGAGGAAAAGGGCTACAAGCAGGGTAAAATGAACTATTTTGCCCAGACTGACGTCAACGATACATCAATATTTTTTAATACAAAACCAAAAAATTGAAATTTGTTTTCATAGATCGTCAGGATATGCCATTTTTTGCAGTTTCTGAAATGGGGAAGGGATTATATACTCTGTATCCTTTGATTTTCAGCGCGGGAGGGGGATCTTACTATGGAGGCCACTGTGCCTGGACTATATTGTCGGTAAGGCAGGAAAATGCTACGCAGGGAAAGTTGTCCTAAGATGGCGCTCTTTTTTTGAATGCTATTTTCTCCACATGTACGAGACCGAACTATATCAAAATTTGATGGAAGGTTCTTTGAACTGTTTACTACTAATTCCCAAAGTTTTGTGTCATTCACTCCCAAACCCTTTCATCACTAATGAAAATTGTGAAGCAAAGTCAAATGCACCGTCTCAAGATATGTGTTCGCATAGGCACAAATAGCCCCCCCCCCCAACACTGAAAAACTACCAAAGAAAATGATGCGAGGGTGTTTCTTCATAATAAGAGGGCTTAAATCCTCCCAGTTCTGAGCCCTATTTGCGTTTCTGTGTTCCAAAAATGGCGCTTTTTTTTTTTTTTTTCAATGTGGATTTCTCTAAATGTATCGGATCAAAATGTATCAAAATTTGATGGAATGTTCTTTGAACTATCTCCTACTCATTCCCGAACTTTTGTGTCATTCATTCCCAAACTCTTCCCTCACTAATTAAAAATTATGAAAATAAGTCAAATGCACCATCTTCAGACATTTCCAAAGTTTTGTGTCATTCACTCCCAAACTCTTCTTTCACTAATTAAAATTGTGAGCGAAAGTCGAACACGCCATCTTAAGATACATGTTCCTAAGATGGCGCACTCTTAATGTCGATTTTTCTAACTGTATGGGACCAAAATGTATCAAAATTTAGTGGGAGGTTGGACTGTTCATAGCTTCTTTCCAAAGTTTTGTGTCATTCGCTTCCAAACTCTTCCCTCACTAATTAAATTGTGAAGAGAAGTCAAATGCGCCATCTTAAGACAGGTGTTCCCAAGATAGGGCACTTTTTTCAATGTCGGTTTCTCTAAATGTATGGGATCAAAATGTATCAAAATGTGATGGAAGGTTCTTTGAACTATCTACTACTTATTCCAAAAGTTTTGTGGCATTTGTTTCCAAACTCTTCCCTCGCTAATTGAAAAATTGAAGTTGAAATTGAAAAATGGTGTATTTCGTTGCCAACTGAGCTAGACTCAAAACTCTGAAGCGAAATCAAATGCATTGTCAGAAGACTTCCTAAGATGGCGCACTTTTTCTTGAATGCCGATCTCTTCAAATGTATACAACCGAAGTGTATCAAAATTTGATGGAGGGTACTTTGGACAGTTTACTACTAATTCCCAAAGTTTTGTGTCATTCGCTCCCAAACCCTTTCCTCACTAATGAAAATTGTGAAGCAAAGTCAAATGCACCGTCTCAAGATATGTGTTGGCATAGGCGCAAATAGCCCCCCCCCCCAACACTGAAAAACTACCAAAGAAAATGATGCAAGGGTGTTGCTTCATAATCCCCCCGCCCCAGTTCTGAGTCCTATTTACGCTTCTGTGTTCCTAAGATGGCGCACTTTTTTTTTTTTTTCAAATATCGATTTCTCTAAATGTATAGGATCAAAATTTATCAAAATTTGATGGTATGTTCTTTGAACTATCTGCTACACATTCTTGAATTTTTGTGTCATTCATTCCCAAACTCTTCCCTTACTAATTAAAAAATTGTGAAAATAAGTCAAATGCACCATCTTCAGACACGTGTTTCCTAAGATGGCGCACCTTCGAATTTCAAGTAAAAATGTATAAAAACGTACTCGAGCTACACTTCTTTGATTTTTCGTTCCACTCTTTTGTTATGCTTCTGTAACTAAATTTTCATCATTACATAGCTTCCGTCTTGGTGGCGATTGTTACGCCATCTTAGGATGCTTTAAATTTATTCAGAATTCAGATAATTATTAATAAAGCCATAACTCAGACAAAAAAATCCAATTAGTTCATAAATAAGTAAGATAGAATTCCGAACTGAACGCGATGTATAAAATAGAAAAGGTAAAAAATCAAATTTATACACAAAAAAACAAGACGTTATGGCAAAAGCAAGGCAATCCTATGAGCGGGTGTTCCTACGTGAGAAAGACAAGGACACGAAGGACTAACCTGGTGCGAAATTAGTTTTGACATCAGTGTTACCAGTTGGTGGAAACCTACAGTGCACCCATCTTGGGACACACTTACCTACACCCAATTTTCAAATTTTCAGAAAACTGATCTGGCAACCAAAAGGCACTCATGACAGGGCTGTTTTCCAGCCGAAGCTTTTCGGATACATTCAAAATCTTTACAAGAATGGTGAGTCTAATTTTGTTCAGGAAGTGTTGCCGAAGTAACCAAACTCAAAAATTAAAGAAGACTCATAACATTTTCCGGCTTACCGACGACGCGACACTTCCAATTTTGCGAATCGTTACTCGATATCACGTCCAGAAAAAATACCAGATAAGCTCAAAATTGTTCAAGAAACTACTCTCGAACGCTGAACCTTCATTTTATTTATAAGAAACCAGCATTTCAGCTACCTTCGCCAAAAAACTTCACTAAATCAGACACTTCCGCTGGTCGACTAGTTCTAATCACCAATCGGCGGTTTTTGTTGAGAATATGCCTCGAAGGTCATTAATAACGGTCATGCTTCCTGTTCCTCTAACAAAGTAGGATTATTTTCCGAAAAAAATTTCACTCTCAAGAATTCGGAATTTCGATTTAAAATTCGTAACCAGAAAACCTTGTTCTCACATTTCGACTTTGTCTGATACCATCAGCCGAGCTATTTTTTGGGGTTTCCTTTTTCTTTGTTCCCATCTGTATTCACTCGGGGAAAAATATATTATTTTATTTTTATTTTGTTATTCCGATTAAAGAATACATTTCAACATACTTCTAACCATGCCTGCATAATTAGTTAATTTTTTCGCGATTCGGTAAGTTTTATATTAGTGAAGTTGTTATTTTTACTAACTTGTCGAGAAATGGGAAGGAAACCATAGCGGGGAAACTAGATCTGCAACGGTAATTTTTTCCGTTTAATTAATGGCTGCCTAAACTTACATCACCTCAGACTATATAATAGTTTCCTGCTCAGGACGCATACATATTATACATAATTTCATACCAAATATCAATGCGGACTTGTTTGGCACTTGGGTCTTCAAATTTTATTATTTCTCAAATTCTAGGTGAACAGAAGGTACTTCAAGGCATCAAATCTAACACCTGTTCACTCATATGCATGTTAGAACTGTCAGTGGAAGCAAAAATGTTTTGACATTTTCATGTCATTACTTTGGCACAACTGGAAAAACGTTACTTCCACGCGCCACGTTAATAATAATAAAACTACTGACTGGACTGACTGACTGACTGACTGACTGACTGACTGACTCAGCACTTCATTCGCCTGCGAGTACCACACTTCTTGTATCAGCCTGTATTCCCATGCGAGCATCACGTTCCTTGTATCAGCCTGCGAGCACTACGCTCTGCTAGTGCATCTTGCAAACGAGTCTGCAACCTCGGGAGAGCATTTTCATGTCATCTGCTAAGCTCCGCAGAGCAGGTTGTTTCTGATATTTTTCGTGGAATTCACTACTCCGTCATAACTTAAGGGGGAGGGGGATATAAAATTGCTATTTTCACCATTACTTAGCACATAAAATGAGCTTTCTTTTCCATATTATGTGTACCGGGATAGAAGAAGGGCACGCTTGGCTCCTAAAAGTTCTCGAGTTACACACTTTTTTTCGCGCCGAAGGTCAAAAAATCGAATTTCAGTGGATTATTCTGTAGTAGAAGGTACACTAAATTCCTTCCACAATGTCATTTTTTGTGATCACTGCCTCTCATGTAGTGAATCTTTCCTAGGGTAAAGGGCCCATTTGGTCGCTGAACACAAGAATTTCAGGTATGAAGATTCGAGAAGTTGGGCCCCCAAAGGCTTAATCTATTCTAATATGAGTAAAAACACCCAGACAAATGTTTTTGAAATAAAAAAAATTTAGGGGTGGCGTATCTGGGGGGAAAGTTTAATATAAGATTTCCCATAAGAAATATTCCAATTTTGTTTTAAAAAATCCTATAAATCAAGTTTGATCAAAAATATTAGTTTGACTGAAAAAAATTGTTCTCATTCGTGTACCAATTGAGTACCTTCCTGCACTTTCATGAAGAAAAACCTTTCAAGGTCAATTCCCCCGACTTAAATTTTGGCAAAAAGTGAATATTTATTGTTATAGTTCACAATGAAGATATAAAAGTACATAGAAATGTATAAAATTAGTTTTCATGATTTCTGGGTGCGCATACTTAATTCATTTTTAAGGTTACTGTCCGCCCTCAACTCAGGGTCCACATGGGAGCAGAACCCAAAACACCACTAGATACGTCAAACATATCGAAATTAGGATTTGTGGTGTCAGAGATTTCATTTTTGAGGTTACTTTGGTCCCAATCTCCATCCATATTCATTCACAGGGGGCTGAGACATAAGATATTCGAATTGAGTAGATCTAGATATGTGACGTTTGCATAAATCCTCTCCTCTCGAATATATATTTTCGTATAAATCGTTCTGCTTGGCTACTTTCTGCGTAGCATGATGCGAACGTCTCGTAAATGTCTTTTGTCTCCTGCATACCTGCATTTCCAATACGCGATCTTTTCTAAAACACGCTATTCTTCTTACTCATGATCCATGTTTTCTTCCCTCGATCAGCCAGGCAGGACATCAGTTACAGTTCAGTCATGTTTAGCACTTACAAAATCCATTTTTTCAATCGATCAATACACGCTACAAACTATCGTTCCTGTGATTTTCGAATGCCTTCACTGCGGTCCAAACAAAACACTTCTCGTGCAATTACCGAGAAAATCCGCATGTTTCTGCTCTTTGCGGACCAATATGGGTGGGGTTGGGGACCAAAGCAAACTCAACGAAATATCCGACTCAACAAATCTTAATGTCGATACATTTGACATATCTAGTGGCAGATTTTAGGCCCTGTCACTGTGTAAACCCTCTTAGATTGGTGCTGGGCAAAAAACAACCTCAAAAGTGAATTTAGCAAACCCAAAAAGTAGTAAACCTATTTTCATATTTTTTTATGTATTTTAATATCCTTGTTATGCCTCCCCCAGCTACCGATGCGATGCCCGAAAGGGTAGTTTCCGGTGCTGGGGGTTCGGTGTCATAGGGGCCACTTTGGCATGCGTGCATCGCCATACGTCCCAGCACACCATCCTTGTTATGGACTATGATGATGAGAGGTCACTTTTTGCCAAAATTCGAGTATGGGGCCTTGACCTGGAAAATTCCTTCTTCAATCAAGTGCGGTGAGGCACTCAACTAGCATACTTAAGAGAACATTTTGTTTGAGTCAAACCAAATTTTTATTTTTAGAATTTTTCAAAGCTAAATTAGAATTTTTCTGATGGGAAATCCTATTAAACTTCACTCCAGGGAATCCAGTCATAAATATTCTTCGATTTCAAAAAATTGTGGCGGGGTGTGTTTGTACATCTACTAGAACAGTTTAAGCCCCTAAGAGCTCAACTTTTCGAAGAAAAAAAATGTTTTGAACCACCGTAACGTACGGTAACAGTTGGAAGGTATTTTTCTCAAAACAGAATTTTTTATGCTTCAAATTCGAAATTCCTGTAGTTCGGCTCATTTCCAACCAAGAGAGGGTCTGAGAACTCGTTTAAAAGGTCATTCTAGCTAGTCTTCGCTTTGGTTTTAATTCAGTGGCGGATCTAGAAATTTTCCAAGGCGGGTGTTTGAAAATAAAACTTTTACAACCTCCGCCCCCTAAAAAACCGAGATGGATGTCATTTTAAATAGTTTCTGAAGACAAATTTCATAATGTGATTAAATCGTTTCAAAATGAACATTGTAGACTGTAGTGCTGCAGATACTCAAAAACAGGAGAAAAACTCAAAACTCAAGCGTTTTTTTCTTCTTCTTCAGCCCGAAGGGGGGTGTCCGAACACCAAAAACACCCACATAGATCCGCCACTGTTGTAACTCAGTACCAGCCAAGTGGACATTCAGTTATGCGATTTACAAACTGCAATATCATTAACTCAGGTTTTTTGATAAGAAATCTCAATCCTCGTGTCCTCGGAAAAATATTTAAAAAATTTCTCTGAGTAGTTGCCAACTCTCCAATGTCATTTTATGTTGTTCAAGTTCGATAAAATTTCAAAAATTCTGGTGATTTCAAAAATTGCCATACTCACCCCAATTTTTGTATAATATCTGATTAGATATAGTAATCCCCGAGTGTGATCATTATCATCAGTGGCGGTAGATTGATTTTTAGGAGGGAGGGGTGGAATATAATAATTAAAGATTTGAGTCGACAAGCAAAAAACAAGGGTTTATCGTCCCTTACAAAGGAAAACTACAGTTAACAAGAGCAAAAAAATTTATAAATCATAAATCCCGTTCGTGAAATCTGTCAAAACACTTTTCTATCGACTTGCTAAATAATAATTTTTCAATTTTTTTAGGAGGGGAGGAGAGAGAGGGTGTAAATAATACTTTATATCCACCTCCCTTCTCCCCCCCCCCTTCAAAAAAGAAAAATTATTGGAGGTACAATGTATCCCCGTACCTCCTATTCGGACGAAACTAAGATTTAGAAAAGGGCTACAGTGACCCAAAAGCTTTAACTTCCTTTGACTTCCTCACAGATTTCAGTCAAATTCCATTATTATTTTCAATCATCAAGCAGTATGCCAGAAAATTATCGCAGTAAGCATGCTGCATCAGGTTAGAATAATCAATGCAAAAGTGAGAACACCAGAAAACGTATTTTATTCAATACATTTAATCGCATATATGACAATCCCTCCTCATTAAAAAGGATACTCTATACCCTCAAGCTGAGAAATCAAAAAAATGGTCAAAATTTCGTGGGACAGATCAACATCGTCTGATCTGTTAAGGGGAAAGAAGGACGGCTATCAGAATTATGCGATTTTTTCGGATACAACGAACCCTCGCAAAATTGTCTGATCTCTCTTTCAGGGGCCCAGCCAGAATCAAGCTGTTTGTTTATAAGAAATCTCAACAAAATCATTTTTTGGAAGCTGGGGCTATTGAAATTTAAGTGTTTTTTCACCCTTCGAAATAATGGGTCCTTTGGAACGTATGCTGACACTGCCTTTTGCCTTAAATCAACCATTGGTCTTCAACCTATTCTGGGACGTACCGAAGTAACTATTTCTTGGGAGGGAAGGGTACTCAGTTTCGCCAACTGGAAAGCCGCTGTTACTGTAACCCAATATTTTTAAAATTTACAAACGAAAAAGTCAACGCTTCTATAATGTGACTGATTGCCGATCTGACTTTGCCAACACAGGGTCAATTTTGCTAAATTTGTCAATTCTGGAAAATGTTTACTGGGAGAGGCTCCTACCCCTCGGGATGCCCCTAGATCAGTCTTAACGAGCTTGAGTTAAGCCATTATCAGCCTTTATTTGCCTGCATTAGTCTCAACTGAATCTTACAAAGTCTTAAAACGAGTTCTGTTGGGCCTTCCATAGTCTTTCCTGAAACATAAGTTGGAATATCAGAGAGACTTAACTAGTCAGAGTTTGATGTGATCTGAATATGCCTTATAGGTTTCTCTTAAAGACTTCTGTCAGAGCCAGCGTTAGAGGAGAGGTGCGACACCTCCATCTTTTCATTCGGAAGTTGATACCATGTTTGAGCAACCGGCTGTGAAAATTGGGAAACCCTAAATCGATTATTTTATTTTTTATTTTCAACCGAATGTTATAAAGTTTCTGCGGGATTCGGACTTTAATCAGTTATCGGGTTCGGGGTGTTTCTTCTCAGTTTCCAAATTTCGGGATTTTTGAAGGTTTGGGGTTTGGGTTAGAGTTAGGATCAGAGGTTAGGTTTTACGTTGGGATTTCAGTTTTTTATTAAAGGTTCAATTTCAGGTTCAGGTTTGACTTCAGGTTCTATAAGGTTCTTGTTTGGATTCTTTAGGGTTCAGATTTTAGGGTTTAGGTTCGGTTTTTTCGGGATTTTTTGGTTTTGCTTTGGGTTGTCTTGGGTCTGGATTCGGATTCGTATCCTTGCCACATCTAATCCTAAAGAGTACAACAGACCTTTCTCCGAAAAAGAATCATTTTTCCGGATTCGAGTTCGACATCCCTGAATTTTAATCAAGATCCATCAAAAAGTTGAAAAATTCCGAAAAAATAAGGATAGAATATTTTCTTTCTGTTTGGCTAGTCAACACCATATTGTCTTCTACTTCATTTTAATCCCTCTCGTCCTCCTATAAAGCCACAGTTTTGGATTTAGGGTCAAACTAAGACAAAAAGTAGGGTTAGAGAGATCGAGTTTCGAAGATACTTCAATCATGTCATTTGTAAAAACGATGATGATAATAATAACGGATTTTTTATTGGTATCTATCCAGGGACGTACCGATAGGGGGTGGGGGCAGGGGTTGACTCCCCCTGTAGGAATTTTTTACTCAGCAGTTGGGAAAATTTACCATTTCAATCAGGTAAGTTGGAAAAATCCAACAAGATAAATTTTTTTTTGATTTGCTTTGATACTTGGAACTTGGGCATTGAGTTGAAAACTTGGGAAAACAAAAGGTTTTTCTTCTTTTGCATTGATACTTGGGATTTTTGAGTTGAGACAGTTAGAAAAATCCAACAGGTCAAAAGTTTTTTTTTTCTTTTTGGCATTGATACTTGATAATTCTGAGTTGAGTCAGTTGGGACTTTCACAATTCCCCCCCCCCCTTGAGACAAAACTCTTCGGTAGGTCCTTGTATCTATCACATATTCCACTGTTGAGTCTACGCGACATCAAGTGTCGTGCTCCGTCCTTTCCCCTGTGTTCTCTACCCGCCCATTTTTGAGCATAAGCCTCTCCTTCTTCCTTCCATTTCTTTTTGTCTAGCGTATGTCTCCTCCATGTAGGTTCAAGCTCTCTTTGGAGCTTTTGTCTCCACCGAGTTATGTGTCTAGCCACCCTTCTCACTCTGTCATGTGGTATCACCCCTCCACCCTTCGTTCCCATCTGTCATTTTCTTGCTTCATAATGTGACCTACAAACTTTCATGTCATACTTTTGGCTGTCTCCCCCAAATCTTTTAGTTTCGTTTGTTTGGTAATTTTTATATTTTCGTAAGGGTGGAGATAGGAAAAGATTCCCACGGGTTCGTAGGCATCTGTGTAAGGAATCGGGGGATAATTAACATTTTAAAACTTATTCGCGTAAGTTGCTAAAACTGCAGAAATGCTGAAAATTTTTCAATTTGTTCCATAAAGAAGTCCGGGTTAGTAAGAGTTATTTTCAACCCCTTCTTTACATATCAAGAGCACTTACAAAAACTGCAAGTAATTATTTTCATAGACAATCAAGACCAATGTAAGTCTTGTTTGAAATTTTTTAAGTAGGCGATCGGGGGCAAGTTATGGCCTAACAGACAGATTTTATTTTCTTTTTCTCCAGTGGTATCGGAAGCCTGGGTCGGAGACGCTGAGACTTTTTCTGTACCTTCATCCAGAGGCGTAGCGTGCTCAACATGATTGGGGGGCACAATCCAATTCGTATGTGACGTTGCTTCTCTACAAAATTATTACCGAGGTTGATAAAGAAAGATATTCCTTTATCATCACTTAATGTAAGAATATTGGGGGGCACGTGACCCATCGTGCCCCCCCCCCCCCGACGCTATGCCACTGCTAGCTCAATTTCGACGACGGATTTGTATTTGTCCCGAAAAATTGAGTAATTAGGACCCGCGCCGACGCCGAAGCGTTCCGAAGTTTTTTCTGCCCCAAATAGACATGGTAGTAAGTATGGAGAAATTTTCAAAATTCAAAAAAATCAAAAATTTTGAACTGAAGACTGTTTGTAACTCAATTTTTTTACGCTGAGTTCAAATTCGGTGTTCAAATTGGTCGCTAATGCTCCGTTCTCGTGATGTACTCGAAAATGTGGTCAATTTGGGTCAAAAAATGATTGTAGCTCAATTTTGACGACGGATTTGAATTCATCTAGGAAAATTGAGTGATTAGCACCAGTGCCGACACCGAAGCTCTCCGAAAATTTTCTGGTCCCAAAAAAGACATGATGAGAATGGAGAAATTTTCAAAATTCGACAAAATCAAAAATTTTGAATTGAAGAGCGTCTGTAACTCAATTTTTTACACTGAATTCAAATTCGTGTTCAAATTGGGCGCTGACGCTCCGTTCTCGAGATAGGCTCGAAAAAGTTGGGGAAAGTGGTCAAAAAATGACTCTAGCTCAATTTTGACGACGGATCAGAATTCATCTCGGAAAATGAGTAATTAGCACCAGCGCCGACGCCGAAGCTCTCCGAATTTTTTTTTGTCCCAAAAAAGACATGATGAGAATGGAGAAATTTTCAAAATTCGACAAAATCAAAAACTTTGAATTGAAGACGGTTTTCAACTCAATTTTTCACGCTGAGTTCAAATTCGATGTTCAAATTGGGCGCTGGCGCTCCATTCCCGAGATATACTCGAAAATGTGATCAAGTTGGGTCAAAAAATGACTCTAGCTCACAGAGGCATAGCGTGCTCAACATGATTGGGGAGCACAATCCAACTCGTATGTGACATTGCTTCTCTATAGAATTATTACCGAGGTTGATAAAAAAGGATATTCCTTTATTATCACTTGATGTAAAAATATTGGGGCATGTGGCCTCTCGTGCCCCCCCCCCAGACCCGACGCCACTGTCTTCATTAGGACAGTGACCTCATTTTTCCAGTAATCTAACTTGTATGATTTTTTTTCTGAATTGAAGCCTTTTGCAAAACAAACTGGATTACTACGAGTATATACGTAGTTGTAGTAATATTTTTTTACCTACATGTTCTCTTAACCACTATTTCACCTCGTGATTCCCGCTAAATACGCTCTTGGCAGTCAGCGTGACAAATAAAGTCGGCTTGAATCCTAATTCTGAGTATTTCAGCGAATTTACGATCACTTTGAATAATCCTAAATTTGTTCTCAAAATCGAAAATCATCAAATATATTTACTACGAATGAATAAAACATTATACAATTTTGTAAACAGTGATTAAAACTCGAACTGTTTCCTCGTTTCATAATAAATTACAGTTCGATATGTTTTAAGAGGTAGTATGTTCTTGTCGTACAAATCGAGAATTTTGAAACGGCGTCCGTAAAAAAATATACACGCCGTGAATGCTTTCATATCTCTAAATCATCCCGGCTGTCATTTTATACCCCTTCGGTGATGCGAAATAATTATTAAAATAACGCGAAACATGGAATAATTTCCAGGAAAGTGACATGTATCTGTCACCATGGTCCTCGCACTAACTGTCAAATAGCATCAAAGCTTTTTCGAAGAAATATGTAGGCAGTGGGTGACGATCGATCATTTTACTTGTACCTGGTACGGGGGACGAGATGTTCACCCGATAAAGAATAAAATTTCAAGAACGTAGCTGTTACGCATTTGAAAAGGCTTCGTAGAAAACGTGTCAGAAAAGGTCTGCAACAGATATTTTCGGGACGAAGCAGGGGAACATATATTTCAAATAATATATTACTCTTTTATGAAAGTGGAAAGCAAAGCGACAAGAAACACGTTCAGAGAGAGCACAGTGGGAAGAAACTCAGATCTACCGTCTTTTAATTATCATTTTCCTTTCACGGCATAAGCGTAGCTACAAAATATTTTCGACCCCCACCCTCAAAACAACCTACTGGAACCCAATGACAAAAAAGTAAATTGAATATGATCAGCTCCTTGCTCTTCTCTTATCCTTATCCTGAGTGAATTGGGAGTGGAATATGAACACGACATTTTTGAAAAATCTGTTTTCCGATGCAAACGTCGAATGAAAAAGGCATTTGAAGAGCAGTAAGAAATCGCATGGAAAATGATTCAAAAAATTGCATACAGTTCAAGTAGATTTTAGAATCACAAACACGATCACACTGTCAAAGGTGTGCAAAACAACTTTTAGATCAGCCCGAAATAAAAATATTATTCATAAGACCTATGAGTAACATAATATGTGTAAGGCAGTGCAGAGGGGTAGGGGCATAATGGCAAGAGGAGGAAGCCTCTTCCCCAAGCAAATCGGCTGGTTGAACAAACTTGGGAAATGCAGTCGGTGTTGAGAATATCCGACCCCAAAAGTGAACCTGTTTTTACGACTCAAATAACAAAAAAAAAAAGTTTTAAGGAGTAAGGACGTGGCTTCTATTTCAGGCCATATAAAAATAAGGCTACAATCAGAAATATATGTGACAGTTTCTATAAAAAGGGGTAACTTTGTCGATCCGACAAATTTTGAATTACAAATAGAACGTAATAGAGGAATGAATGCCCATTCTAACGAGCTATTGGCGAGATTTCTAGCGTTTTTGGTTCCGGAGATACAAGAGGTCAAAGATGAGTGTAACGAGAACGCGCGAAAACACTTTTTGGGAAAAACGCGTTAAAAGTTAGACACACCTTTTTCTCCCACTCCATCAAGCGGCCCTAACTCGCCGCGGAATCACGTTACCAGCCTCAAAGAGGGCTTGTTGGAAAGATAATTTTTCGCTCTTCTGCGTGGTAACAATTCAGAACATCGGATTTATTCGTGAGCTCCGAAAAACCACGACGAAGCGAACACAGACATTTGCATTCTTTTCTCATTCTCTTTCATAATTCTCTTTCTCTCTCTCCCTCTTCTCTCTCATGCGCGTAAATTTTGTCTCTTCGTTATTGCGATGTTTTTTCTATAGAAATCAACCAAAATCTCAAAATTGATTTTTTCAACCAAAAAATTTTGTTTTTCTTTTTTGCGTTTTCTCAGACTTCGATCAATCGACAAAGTTACCCCTTTTTTAAAATAAAAACTGCCACATATTCGAATAATTGAAGAAATTTATAGAAACTCAAAGTCATTTGTTAGCACAGATGCAGAAGAGCCAAATTTCCCTATTGTAAGGGGGGGGGGGGTAAGACAAGGAGACCTAATTTCACCTACACTGTTCTATATAGCACTCGAAAAAGTATTTAGAAGTTTAGACGGGGAAAAAAAAGGTATTGATATAAACGGGAAAAAATTATCAAACTTAAGATTTGCCGGTGATGTGGTAATTTTTGCAAACACAAAAGAAGAAATAAATTGATGCTTAGAAACCTGCACAGGACCAGTAAAATAGCCGGTTTAGAAATACATACGAATAAGACAAATATTTTAGCAAAGGAACTATATGACATAGACATTACAATTATTGAAGAAAATTCTATATTTAATTTAAAAAATTAATATTTTTATATTAAGTTATCAGAAAAAATTTTAATTAAGTTAATCAAATTTCTTATTCAAATAGATTCAATTTGAATTGGTATAAATCTATGATTAATTCCACAAATTTCTGAACACTGGCCATATATTTTCCTGTATTAAAAGTTCAAATCCAAGAAGTGATCTATCTGGGACAATTAATTTCCTTTGACAATAGATAGGAAAAAGAAGTAAAAAGGAGAATAAGAATAGGATGGAATAAATTCTGGGCATTACGAAGAATATTCAAAAATAACTTTCTCACAAGACTGAAATCAAAAGTGTACACATGTATTATTCCAACTTTGAATTACGGATCTCAGACGTGGGTACTCACAGAAATAGACAAAAATAATTTACAAATTACCCAAAATAAAATGGAAAAAGCACTTTTGAAAATAAAACAAAACACTAAGATAAGAAAAGGAAATATTTAAAAACAATGAAAAGTAACAAAAATGTTATCGGAGAAAGTTTATACCGGAAGTGGGACAGGGCAGGCCACGTGACAAGGGGCAAAGAGGAAACTTGGGGATATAAAACGACCTTCTGGTATCTAAGACAAATGCGTCGCAGTCAAGGTAGACCAAAAGTAAGATGGAGCGACGACTTTTTCAATCTGCTTGAGCACAGACAGTTCCAGCCGATAGCCCAATGCAGGACAGAGAGTGGAATAGACTGAGATCGCTTTCGCCCAAAAGGGCAATAGGTACTTTTAGCCATCGCATTTTAGCTCATTTGTTCTTTACAGTAGCATATAAGAACGGCAAAAGCTATCTGTACTGAAAGCATAATAAATAAATAAAAAAGGACGTGGCGGCAGGAGAGAAGAGGGAGCCTCTCCCCCAATCAAGTTGGCCAGTTGGAAGAACTTGGAAAATGCCGTTTCAGTTGAGGAAATCCGACCCCACAAGTGAACCAGATTTTACGACTCAAATTAACAAAAAACTTTTGGTTTCACTGGAGCTGATAGATTAGGACGATTAAATCTAGCCACAGACACGAAGAATCCGAAAAAAAATTCAGAATACATAAATCCGAGCCCAGTATTGAAATAATACTGAATCCAAATCCTGGGATGTGAATTCTGGCCGTGAAATCCGGAAAACTGATTCTAAAATCCACGGAGGATAAAAAAATCCATTAAAAAAATTAATTAGGAGCTGATAATTCGAAAAGACTGATGGATTTCATGGAAACCAGTATTCTAATATGGATTAAAAATCCTAATTTAGGTTTAGAAACCTTAAACAAATTTACTGTTCTGAAACAAATTTAGAATCCGGAAACGGATTTAAAAAACAGAATAAAAGATTTTGTGAAAAAATAGAATCCAAGAATCCGAATCCATCAAAAACTAGATTTAGGATCATGGAATTCAAATCCGGAGTAAAATGAATCAAAATCCGAGAATTCGGGTTTAGACTCGGATTCTAGATACGGTTTCGAATCCGGATTAATTTCAATCTCCAAATCTAGCGCGAAGAACATGCTCGAAGGGTAGGGATGAAGACGCCCAAAATTCTGACTGAAATATTACAAATTCCGGATGGAAAAAACTGAAATTCTAGCCTTTTTCTTTCTCCGACTGGCTCCTGAAATTTTCCGATTTTCCTTCTTTTTGTCAACTCGACTCGATACGTTAGAACTTTTAGGTGACAAGAAAAAACAAGAAATAGGTGATGGGATTCCACGACTTTTCTAGGTAATTTTGTGAGTGAGAAGGTGGGGTTCCTGTACCGTTCACGTCTCTCAAGCGCTGGTCCTGAGGACGGTTAGAACATTATATCTTAAACATGTCAGGATGAGTCTTTTGAAGAGTCTTCCTTATGCTTGGAAGAATCTTGACGAGTTTAAATAGGTCTGCACGAGCACTGTAGAAGTCTTCAAGATTCTTGCAAAAGTTTGAAGGAGACTTCGCGATTTTTAATCACGGCTTGAGAGGCCTTAAGCACTATTTAAATCTTCCCAAACTTTTAGGTCTTTGGGCAAAACTTGATTTTTTCAATGTTATATGAAAAAGCAACTTTCTGTGACAATTTACCATCAAAATAAAAAATATAAAAATTCCTAGTACATATTTAAAAAACTGGACCAAAAATCTGACTCAAAATATGAACACTTTCGAAGGTTTACTAATTGTCTGTCTAATTCTTCTAACAGAGGGTCAATTATACAGGTTTCCAACTCTTGAACACGTTTGGCAGAAGACTCCCCTCCACCCGTCATCTATCCGTCCACGGAAAAGGATCCCTTCAATGACTCTATCGTGTCGGTAACGCATGCAATCCTGCAGAAATTCAAAACAGCTTTTTTCTGGACACATACTTTTTTACAGGTTAGGTACCTCAACATGAAAAATTTCTCAAGAAAATTTGGCTATAGCGACACAATACAGAGATCAGAGCTCAACACTTGCAACCGAAAGATTATTTGATGCACTCCACAGAACATTTCGAATAATTTCCAGAGAATTTTTCAAAAACCTAAGCATAAGATCCTACACAAAAGATCAACACCTCAAAAATATTACCAAATACTGGTTTACATTGGCCAACTTCAGGTCAATTATACTGAATTCCCAACCCTGGAAGGGGGTTGGAAGAAGTTTCCCAACTCCCCATTATCTGTACATCTACGGAAGAAAGTCTAAATGGGCTAAAATCATATTACGTAATGTAAGGAAGCCCCAAGCATTTAAATTTGCCACTCGTGTAGAAACTTTTATCAGTCGATGAGTGTAGTTACGTAATCGTGCAGAAACATCAACAACCTTTTGTACTTCAAAATGAAAGTTTTCAAATCAGATTTTGGCTAGCAACACAACAGAGAAATCAGAGGTCAACTTGATGCACTCCACCAGCAAATACGTCGAGTAATTATCAGAGAATTTTCCAAGAACCTGAGCATAAAAACAGGCTTAAATGGTCAACACCTTTTCAAAATTTTACGGACTACTGATCTACTTTTACCAACTGAGGGTTCAACATCCTTCCCCCTCCAAACCGAAGGAATGTAACAGGGGGATGATGGTAGGGATGGACTTGGGAGGCAGAGGGCTAAAAAATGTTACTTGGGCCACATTTTCAACTCTGTAAAACGTTTGGGAGGCAGTCCCCCACACCTCATCATCTGTACGTCCTTGGAAGAGGATCCGTCAAGAGAATTTGTCATGTTTGTAGTTCATGTAACCCTGCAAAAATATGACGGATTTTTCTTATCACATTCTCTCACACGGGTAAATTAAATGGAAAAACTTTGCAATAGAATTTGTCCTAGAAACACAATACCGAAATCAGAGCTCAATACCTGCAATCTAAAAGTTATTTGAAGAGTTTCCGCCAATTTTTCGAATCATTCTCAGACAATTTTCCAGGAACCGAAGCTTAAAACTGAATCAAAATGTTAACATATTCGGAATTTTACTAGCATTAGTCTAATTTTGCCAACTGAGGGTGAATTATACTAAATTTATAACTCTGGAAAATGGTCAAGTGGAGGCTCCTCCGACACTTTCTCATCGGACTGAAGATTTAAAAGGGCTAAAACGGTCCCAAATAGTCGCATTTTGCTACTCGTATAGAAATTCCATCTGTCAATGCCTGTATTTCGTGAGATCGTACCGAAACTACGACCTTTTCCGGGCAAAGTACCTTCCAATGTTGCCATCTCTCACAAAAATTCGTGAGATCTCACGAGATTTAGAAAAAAAACTGGCATATAAAGAAGTGTACGCCCCGGTATACATATTTATTCCTGCGACATAAAACTAAATCTCAAGAATTTTCATGGAAAGGATCTGTCAACACTGGTATCTTCTACGGGTTAGATAAATCAAAACATAAAACTTTTCAGAAGAGAAACAGAACTCAACACTTGCAATCTAAAAATTATTTGATGAACTCCAGTGAAAACTTAAAATAATTCTCAGGGAATGTTCCAGCAACCTAAGCATAAAATAGGACTCAAAAGGTCAACACATACATAATTTTACTAACCACTGATCCAATTTTGCTAATTAAAGGTCAATTACATTGAATTTCCGACGAGCTCCCTCCACACCCCTTCATCTGTTCATACATGGAGGAAGGTCTAAATGGACTAGAGGCCGCTACATTTCGACCTAGGCCGGTTTTTCGGCAAGACAAGAAGAGGGCTAAGACAGCCCAAACAGCCTCCCCGACGTCTCTGAAGTAATGCTCGAAAGGGCGGATTCCAGGGCTCGGGTTGAGACTGAAATTAGAAAAGAGGTTACATTATTCGGAAGGACCATAGAAGTCGCATTTTGCCACTGGTCAAGTGACTGTCATGTCTGTAGTTCGTGTAATCCTGCAGAAATTCAACAGACTTTTCTAGACACGATCTCTTGAGTTACATAACAATACAGCAATATATTTATACTTGAAATTGGGGGGGGGTATTGAGTTTTTTTTACAGTCATGCCACTGTCAAGTTGTCCATTGTCGGGCATAAGCCTCCCCCAGCTACATTTTATGTCTTTCGGTTCTAGGCAGTTATTGTCAAAGTCTCCCCATCCTCTTAACCAATTTATTCTCCCATTTCGTGCCAGGCCGACCTCTTTTCCTTCTATATGGTACCCATTCAAGCGGCTTCTTACTCCATTTTTGTCCTGCAAATTTGAATTTGCTTTTCTCTATCGAATGAATAATATATACTTGCTTTCCGTTTTCACGCGAACTATTTTGGTAGAAATTTTATCCTCGCGTTTAATGTTCAAAATTCGACTTTTCTATCTTTCTCTGGGTACTTTCTAATTTCTTGGATTGATTTTGCGTGACCATGTCTGCGCAGTGTCGGATAAAGAGAGAAGAGTGCACGTGTCCAGTTTCGATTTTTGCTTTGATAGATAATTCTTTTGATTTGTATGTATGCTTTAGGAACCAAAAACTATACCAAGGCTAATTTCTTCATTCATTATCTTCGAAGGAAATTGTTTGCCCCAAATATTCGCATTTTAGAACTTTCTCTACGAGCTGATCCTCTAACATTAAATTCGTGTTTTCCTTACTGCGTATGTATCTTGTTTTTTGTAAGTGTATTCTCAGGCCTACTTCATCGCTCAGCTTAAGAAGTTGTTTACCCATTTTTCGGAATTCTTTTATAATTTTGCCTGTACCACATCGTCCGCGAAATGAAAGCTTGTTAAGTTCTGCAAATCTCTGTTTTTCCAATTGAAGAAAACGTGAAAAAAATTATTACATTAATTTTGACCTCCAATTCGGAGGTGGGGGCCGCGGAAATGGACCTTCGAGCAGTGCCTTCCATAAGTGGTTGTGGCTGACAGTATCCAATTTTGCCAATCTATGCTTTTCTGAAATTTGTTTCTCACATGTTGTTTTTCGTACAAGAGGCTAACTGGGTGACAGGGGATCCCCTTGCCTAACACCTCTCTGCACTTCAAAGGGTATCCCCCCTTTATTCAATCTGATACATGCCTTTGAGCTTGCGTATCTACAAGACCTTAATTATTTCAACCTCTACTCCCTGTTTGAGCAGTGCCTCTCACATGCGGTTGTGACTGACAGTATCCAAAGCTTTCTGGAAGTCGATAAACAGACGATGGATCTCAATTTAGCATTCCTTTGATTTTACTATTAGTTGGTTCGAGCATTCGCTGGAGTGTTGCCCCCACGAAACTGATTTATGCAATGTCTGCTGCGGCAAACAGTAGATGGTAGCCCTGAGACCAATTGTCAGGCAGTATGTAGATTGGCAAACAATGAAATCCCTGCAGGAAGGGTTCACAGGAGGTAATGAGTTATGGCTCAACAAGGGATGAATAACAAAAAGACGCTGACAGCCATTGAATTTACCCCAAAAATCCTTATGGCTATGAAAATTATGACAATTTACGATTACCACTGAATAATTGAAGAGCAGTAATTCCTCAGTTAGGTACTACAAGTTATACCTTTGCTAGGAAAGCTGCAGGTGCAGGATTTTCATGAGAGAAATGCAAACAGAATGACAGCATTTATTTTCCTTCAAAATTTGAAGAAGGAAGACATATTTGTCGTGTCCTATAAATTCAAACTGCGTGTAGCCCAGGAAGGAACAGTCTATCGAGTTGCATAGTTGCCAAGTACAACTGAACAAAATGTGAACAAAAATTATTACACCAATTTGAATCCGTAATTCGAAGATGGGGGCTGAAGAAATGCAACCCCCAAATTTGAAACGAAAGTGACTGAAAACGGGAGGGTGAATAGAACGCGGGATATGCTGAACAAAATTGAACAAAATATGAACAAAATAATGGAATCAAATTTGATTCAGAATTCGGAGATGGGGGCTACATTTCTCCAGCCCCCCAAAATTTGAAACGCGTACATCTCGAAAAGAAAGGGTGAACAATATTCTTCATCTGCTGGACAAAATGAAGAAAACGTGAACAAAATTATGACATTAATTTTGACCTCCAATTCGGAGGTGGGGCTGCGGAAGTGGACCTTTGAGCAGTGCCTCCCATACGTGGTTGTGGCTGACAGTATACAATTTTGCCCATCTATGCTTTTCTAAAATTTTTTCTCGCATGTTTTTTTGAATATTTCCTACAAGAGGCTAACTGGGTGACAGGGGTCCCCTTACCTGACACCTCTCTGCACTTCAAAGGGTATCCCCCCTTTATTCAATCTGATACATGCCTTTGAGCTTGCGTATCTACAAGACCTTAATTATTTCAACCTCTACTCCCTGTTTGAGCAGTGCCTCCCACATGAGGTTGTGACTGACAGTATCCACAGCTTTTTGGAAATCCATAAATAGAAGATGGATCTCAATATAGCATTACTTTTGATTTTTCTATTATGTAGTTGGTTTGGTGCCAGAATGTGTTTTACAGTTGGAAAGTTTTCCCCTGAAGTCTGCCTGGTCACGAAATTGGTTTATGTCTGGTTGGCTATATACTCTACTTTGTTTCTTTACTTTTTTTTCCTTCTAAGATAGGTAGTTCAAAATGGAAGATTCCTCTTCAGAATTCGGCAAAGTAACACAATACAGAAACCAGTGCTCAACATTTGCGATTTAAAAAATCATTCTTATGAACACTCCTACTCATTTTCAGAGAATTTCCTGAAACCAGTGCATCTGCAACAATGAGGAAAATCTACGAATTCATTCGAAAGGCAAGTTAGTTCGGCCGAGTAATTTACATGCATTAATCATATATTTACATAAATAAACCATTCGACCTATTGGGGACGACTCAGATGAAAAACCAATTCGAAAACTCGATACTTCGAAACATTTTCGGCACCGATACCGCGAATTTCGGATGGGCGAAGTGCCAGGAGACGGTCCACGGTTGTAAGCTCCCAACAAGCGACGAGGGTTCGGATTTGTAATTTTCATGAATCATGCGAATCCAGTTCAAATTAGTTGCATGAAGGGGGTAGGTATATACTTGACACTTCGTAGCCGTGGTATATAAACGCACAACGTTTCCGAATCGACGTCTAAGTCCGGTTTTGTGGCACTAAGTCGTCCATATTTCGGTAGCGTCGAAATGTTCGTCACACGTGTGTTGTAATAAGTTTCGTCGAACAGATTTTACTCATTTTCGTACTCTTATTTTCTGCTTTCTTTTCTTGTGGTTGTCTTTCTCTTTATTCTGTAATTAGTTTCTGATAACACAATACAGCGAAGATGAGTTTGAAAATCGGTAAATTTGTTGGCGTTTTGCTACTCGTGGCTGGCAGTACATTCGCAGCTCCCAGCAAAAAAGGTGAGTTTCATTTTACGTCGATATACAGGGACCTAAATTTCGGGCCCTTACAGGTACACACGGGTCATTCTCCAAAAACTGAGGATATAAAGGTGGTTTTTTTTTTCTTTCTTTCATTTTAATTAGTTTATACGTAGTAGAGAATATTCAACAAGTTTACAGAGCAAGAACATCAAAATGTAGAGAGGGGGACCACTTTCGTCCACGACGATAGACATCTTGTCCATGGTGAAAACACTGATATCCACGACTACGGACAAAACAACATCAAGAATTTACTTTTCTAGAAAATTTTTGAAAACCGTGCTATCGCATGCGCCATTGACTACAATCTGGCAGCTGGGTCGTGTTCAGGGATCGAAACTGTACCAGTATTGTCTTATGCTTTTTCCATTCAAAAGATGGCAATTGTCCTGTCTGATGAATTGGATTGGTGGAATTTATTGCGAATGTTATCGTGTAACCCAGAATAACCCCCTCCCCCAAAAATGGCAAATCAGGGTTCAGAATTTGGTGGTAACAAAATATTCTCAGTTATTGGAGAATGACCCACATAATGGCGCGAGATCAGAGCGTATACGGTTACCGCATCAAAGTTTCCTTGAACTAGGTATAGATAGCCAGGTTGAGTGTCAATGTCAATGCAAGCATGCTGGGCAACGAATTCGTGCCGATTCTCTAGGGCAACGACCAGTCGTACGAAAAAGTCATTAATAATAGCAAATTTTTTATTTTCCGACTTCGCACCCTTCAAAGCGATTAATTACCTTACTGTAAAAAGTAATAATATGATGGCACCTGAGAAAAAAAATGAGAAAGAGATTTGGAGGGAATAGCTCTCCAAGCCATTTGAAAGCCCTACCCCCTCCAAAAACTAAAAAATTATACGAGCAAAGAATTTTTAGTATAATATTTTGATACTTGTCAGTCCCCTACTCCAGGTCGGCTATTTGCATCTATGCTCGTGCGTATTTGAAAATTTCGTAAATTTAACGGCAGACGATGCATTAATCCAAACTTTGTAAGATTTTGATTTTAGGACTGTTTTTTCAACCAATTCCAAAAATTTTCAAAATTTTAACTGAAATTCGAGTAATGGATGGAGAACAGTAGAAATGATCAGGAAAATTTAATTCAGATCGATAATTCACGAAAACACGAGTGACAATTTTAGAAGAGGGTTTAGTCAATGACAGAGGGGGCAGCGAGCGAACATAATCTTAAAAATACAACCTGGGCTCAACGTTCAGGGTATTCATAAAATCAACATTATATTTCAATAAAAATCAAGGCTTTGTTTTTCAAAGTCAGTTTTCTTCAGAAATTAAATTTTTCAAAAAACAGGAAACGTCTGGAAAATATTTTATCATCATTATGGGTGATAATGACATTTGAATACCAATAACTCAGAAACTACGTACGATTTCGTAAGTTAGTAGGGGCGGGGCTTTCTTACCAGCAGGCATTGACGTGGTCATTCTCTAAAACCTGAGAATATGAAGGTGGCATTTCTCTGTTGGTTAAGCTTCCCCTCCCCCAGGGACATAGCGAAGAATTTTTTCTAGAGGAGCCAAAATCGTCAAATTCCCAACTGACTGAACTCAAAATTCTCGCGTATCAAAATTTGTTTGTATTGGCTTAAAAAAAAGAGACATTTAGCATGAATTTTCTCAACTTTTGATCCATCTACTGAAATTTCCCAACTCCGGCGGAAGCCTAGGGCAAGCTGCCTCCTCGCACCCCCTTATTTTCGTCTTTACCCCTTCCCCCATTACACTTCGTTTATATGTAGTAGAGCATATTCAATAAATTTGCAGAGCAAGCGCATTTTAATTAAGGGAGGACGATGACTTTTGTCTACGACGACAGACATCTGGTCCACAAGGAAAGAACTGATATCCACGACTTCGGATAAAACAGCTTCAAGGATTTCCAGTTCCAAGAAATTTTTGAAAATTATGCTATCACATGCGCCAGTGATGACAATGTGGCACCTGGATCGTGTTCAAGGATCAAAAGTGTATCAGTTATGCCATTTGTTGTGCTAAAAAATGTATAAAAATTTAAAAAAAAAAAAAAAAAAAAACGTACAGAGACAAGATTGTAACATCCACGACGGTGGACACCTCCCTGTAATTTTTCCATTCACAAAATGGTAATATTGTCCTGTCTAATGAACTGGGAATTGGATTTATGGAATTTGTTGCGGATGTTATTGTGTAACAACCCCCCCCCCCCAAAAAAAAAAAACAAAAAAAAAAAACATTAATTTCAAAAAAATTGGAGATCTTTTATGTTAGAACCGAGTATGTCCTTGAAAGTAGTTGATCTACCCCTGCAATTTTCCAAGGGCTCTCCTCCCCCTTCAGGAGCTTCCTCCACAACCGCTATCCTTGGAAAATTGAGTAATTAAGGGGCCGGGTAGGCAACCTACAGCGACTTGTTATCTTGAAGATTATGAGTAATTATGCCATTTTATGTCTTTTTATGTCGGTTATGTCTTAAAACTTGGAGATCTTTTATATTAGAACAGATTATGTCCTTGAAAGTAGCTGATCTGCCCCTGCAATTTTTCGGATTTTTAGATAGGCAACCCGCAGTGCGTTTTTTTCCCGCGGAGGCGGCGGCGGATTTTACTTTTTTAGTATATAGAGAGATTAGAAAAATCGAAATTAGGAATCAAAGTTTGCTGGTAACAAAGTATTCTCAGTTTCTCAGAAACAACCCACACCTCAAAATTACAATTTTTGGAAAAAACTAGCTTAAAAAACCGTTTCTATTGCATTTAATATTAGCATTTGAGCCATTTCTGGAGTTCCACGAGGTTTAGAGAGTAGAAACTCACGCATCCCAGGAAGACTCCATTTTCTTGCTGAATTCCTTCCCCTGTGCGAAAACTGAGCTCACATATTTCGAAGTGAAATGCTGGAACCAGTGTTGCGCTATCTTTGTCTCTAATTTTCGAAATCGACCACCCCCTGAAAAATTAACTTATAATACAACAATCGAATCGCTTTTACAGTCTTCAACTAAATATACTTTATTTTAGTTCATACAGCGGGCTCTTCTTGAGATATTTGCAAGCAACTGCAATATATGTATAGTCGTGTTCGATTTCTTTTCGAATATCAGAAGACAGGTGTATTTTATGGTCACAAATTGAGGATATTCGTGATCAGGGATCAAAACGAGTCGATTGATGTATCATACCACGACTTCACGAAAAAGTCAATTTCTCCAACTGCAGCACCTTGGGCGACTTTTGAGATATTGAATTTTCTGATGGATTTTGCCGGTTTCATTCGGTTACTTGAATTTCTAAAAATAACGGTTTAGGTTTCTCAATTTCCAAAATTTTCACTGTTTCATTCGCCCTCGCCTCCTCCTTCCCCAACATAGGGAATTCACACTGATCGCAACATCCTTAAATAAATCAAATATATTCTATTTACGTTGGATTAATGAAGCTCAGATCTATTACTGAGGTATCAATGCAAAAGGGTGACAGACGCTTACCAGAGGGTAACTAGAGGTATTAGCCCAGTGAACTTGGCCACCCTTTCCCTTCCCCTTACAAAAGAAGAAATCTATAGGGACGTCTGTCAGAAATCCAATGCATTTTACTTTCCACTTAACACAAGGAACTGGTTATGGCCCCGAAAGCCAGAGTGAATCCCTTTTTAATAACAGTACGTATTGTAAAACGTTCTGAAGACCTCCAAACAAGTTTTTCTACAATTCAAAATAGTTTACAAAAATAAACTGCTCACCATCACAGGCAGACTTAGTTTATAAAACCTGGGGGAGGGGAACATCTTAAAAAGTCGATTTAGCATTTCATGCATTTAATTTTAGAGCAGTTTACCAATTTACTAGGGAAGGGTACGTCAACTTTCTGAAAGAAGTCACCAGGTCTATCGGTGAGAATACTATTATAGTTGTTTTAATCGAGTAATTATTCTATTTCAGAGATTACGATGGCAGCGTGCCACAAAAAGGACCCCAAAATCAACGAATGTTGGAAGAAAGAACTTCAAAAAGTGATTCCTGAACTTCACGACGGTATGTATAACCACGAGTCCGTATTCGATAAGTCAGTTCTTCGATTTATTTTCGAAAGGTCAAATTTTCATAGAATGTGCCTAATTTTCCGGAGAGGTCATATGCTTAAATAAAATTCTCTTACCAGCTGCGAATCAGCAATCAGAAAAGTTACTCTGATACAGTACACTTTACAAAACTGGTTTTTATTATTTATTACCTTCGAGTCACCAAATTTTTGAATTCTTGAAAACTATTAAAGACATTATCGGATTAAATTCTTTGAAAAATAAATACTCTATAACATGGAGCGTAATATACCAGGACAACGGAGGGAATAATTAGCATTCGATTTTCTAAAGAAAACCAGCAGTCTCATGATGGTGGTTCAAATTTCAGTAGTAAATACAGTAAATGTAACAATTAGAAAGAAACATCATGAAAAGTGTGGCACTCAAAATTCGCTAGTATGTTAATGGTCTCAACAACAGGATCAGACTGTACTCAGTACAAAGAATGAAAGAAGCATAAGTGCATACTAGAAGGGACTCGCGGATCATAGTCTCCACCCAATGTACTGAAATCCCTCTGGAAAATTTTGAAAATTACCTGCGGAGGGCAGAAGGGGTATATGTATAGATGAGCAAAATAAATTTCATTTATACCTTGAAGGGGGCGGTTGGGTCGCTAAATTCGTTTTTGATGTTATTTTGACGGCAATCTTTATCCTATTGTTGCCATCAGGGGTTGCGATCTACTGAAACTGGTCAAGTAACAAGCACATCAACTCGAATCACATCATTCGGTTTTTTTTTGGCCACGTTATTGTTCCGAGCATAACTTCTGCCCCTGAAGTACAACAGGGGATCTGGATCTAATTATATATTAGCAAACTTTAACGTTTTTCCCGGTTTTGTTCCACTCTAATGATTGCTATTCGCATTCAAGGTTATCATAACCAGGGGTCAGAAACTTCAGTCGCGTCGTTCAAGTTGTATTGATACAGAAGCTTGTGGAGAATGTGCTTTTCTCAATCCTTACTCATAACTGGCGCACTCAATATATTATTTTTCTATTGTTTTCTTACGATGCAACACTCAATACAAAAAAAAAAAAAAAAAACCACAAAACAAACACTCTACATTGCAGAATTTAAATTTTTCAGTATTTTCTTATGACCTTCACGCGCGGTAAGACAGAGAAAATTGTTGAGGGGTTGTTTTTGAAGTGGACCATTTCCTCCCAGTTATGGAAACCTTGATTTTCCATGCTCGGTTAGTATCTGTAACTGATGCCTTCAAGTTTATTAATTTCGAGCTTTCACATCATAGGTACTGTCTATCTCAGACCGTGTTACCACATTTTCGATACCATTAATACTAATACCACTAAATTTAGCTTCATTTGAAATTTTTCCACTAAAAATCGGACGTTTCCTCGTCAGAATTAATACAGCCGATTTCGGTTGATATAGGTATGAAGTGTCCTTACTTCTTCTATTTTATTCGGGAGAAGGGGGTGGCCCGGGGCTAGACGATTTTCCAACGGGACCGCGGATTCCGGCCCAACGCCCCCGACTTACTAATTTTGAGAATTTTCATTAGTGGGTGAAATCGGGTTCTCGATTCGAAATACTCCGAAAATAAATTATTATTCTCTGTTTATGAATTTGAACATTGTAAATATTTTGTAGATTGTGAAATTAGAATCCACTCCTTTCCTCCACCCCACAGAGTTACTTAGGGACGTACCTGTAGATTAATTTTATGAGTTTTCTTCGAGTGGCATTCTTCGAAAACGGATATAAGACGGGACTTAGATGGTACCCTTCCTCCTTCCCCTCTCAAAGCACAAATTATTATTCTTTGCCTATGAATTTGAACGTTTTAAATATTTTGTAATTGGAGAAATTAGAATCCCCCCTATCCCCCACCTCCACAGAGTTACTTAGGGACGTACCAGTAGATTAATTTTATGAATTTTCATTATTGTTCTCTGCTTATGAATTTGAACATATTGAAGATTTTATAGTTTGAGAAATTAGTATTCACCCCTCCCCCCATAGAGTTACTTAGGGACGGTGTTGTGGATTAATTTTACGAACTTTCCTTAAGTGGCACACTCTTCGAAGACGGAGATAAAAAGGGTCTTATATGGCTTCCTTCTTCCTTCTTCCATAAAGCATAAATTATTATTCTCTGTTCATGAATTTGAACATTTTAAATATTTTCTGTTTCAAGAGATAAGTATTCACCCCCTTCCTTTCCCATAGAGTTTTACTTAGGGGCGTACCTGCGAATTAATTTCATGAACTTCCTTCAAGTGACACACTCTTCGAAGGCGCCTTTCCCCCACAAACATAAATTATTATTCTCCGTTTATGAATTTGAACATTTAAGGGATTTTATAGTTTGAGAAATTAGAATCCACCCATTTCCACTCCCATGGAGTTACTTAAGAGCGTACCTGTGGATAAATTTCATAAACTTTCTTCAAGCAGCACGCTTTTCGAAGACAGAGATAAGAAAAGACATAGATGACTTTTTTCTTCCTTCCCCTCTCAAGCCTAAATGATTATTTTTCGCTTATAAATTTGAACATTTTGAAGATTTTGTCGTTAAAGAAATTAGTATTCACCCCCTTCCCCACCTACAACTTTACTTAGAGGCGTACCTGTGGATTAATTTTGTGAACTTTCTTCAAGCGACACACTCTCCGAAGACGGAGATAAGAAGGAAATTAGAGAGCTTTCTTCCTCCTCCCTCTCTCAAACATGAATTATTGTTCTCTGCTCATGAATTTTAATATTTTAAAGATTTTGTTGTTTGAGAAATCAGTATTCCATTTCTTCCACTGGGGGGCGTACTTGCAGATTAATTTTACGAACTTTCTTCAAGTGACACATTCTCCGAAGATGGAGATATGAAGGGACTCAGAGATCTTCCTTCCTCCTAACCCCTTGAGCATAAATTATTATTCTCTGCTTATAAATTTGAAAATTTTACAGATTTTGTAGTTTGAGAAATTAGAATCCACCCCCTTCCCCTCCCACAGGGTTACTTGGGAGCGTACATGTGGATTAATTTTACGAACTTTCTTCAAGTGGCAAACTCTTCGAAGATAAAGATACGAAGGGACTTTGAGATCTTCCTTCCTGCCACCCCCTCGGGCGTAAATTATTATTCTCTGCTTATGAATTTGAACATTTTGCAGATTTTGTAGTTCGCGAAATGAGAATCCACCTGCCAGAATTACTTAGGGGCAAATTAATTTTATGAACTTTTTTCAAGTGGCACACTCTTCAAAGACGGAGGTAAGAAGAGGCTGTAGGGCTTCTTTGCTCCTTCCCCTCTCAAGCAAACTCGTTAATTACACTACACAACAGCATAAAAAACAATGGGATGAGATTATATGATTTTAGCAATATTTTGAATGCTGAATACGATGGCGTTAACCATTTTTCTCGAGAACCTCTCTTTTTCCATATTCAAAATTAAAATGTTATCAAAGTTTTCTCGTTTTATTCTTTCTTGTCGTCCACGAATAGCTACACTCAGTAGCGTATCTAGGATGAAATCATGGGAGGGGGGTGACTATTGATTTTGAGGGTATCCTTAAAAAAAAAGAGAAAAAAAAAGTGTTAAATGAGCATATTTATAATATTTTTATATTTTTATAGCTTTTTTTGGTCATGGGGGGGGGTTGAACCAGACCCCCCCCCCTTAAATACGCCACTGGCTACACTGATACTGATACCAATAAAGCAGTGACATATGACGTCACCAGAACGCTCCTTATCAATATTGGGGGAAAGAACCAAAATAAAATACATGTAGTTAATAAATTTTTCTATTTATTTCAAAATTTTTCGAAAATAAGTGGAATTACGTGAAAAATAATAAGAATGAAATTTATAAGAAACGGTATCTATATTTTTATAAAGCAAATTCCGTATAATTTCGAACATTTCCGCGCGAATTATTACAATTTGAAAATTGACTATACCAGTAAGGAGCTCAACATTTTGAATTATGTATTTCGGATTTACGTTATTTCTAATTAAATTTATTAATAATAGTCAACTTTTCAACACCGATTGCCAAAAACTCGGTTTACCTTGAAAAAGCGGGCAAAATTATTCAGTCATTTTTTCCAAAGTTATCAAACTTGGAGCGAAATATGTAAACAAAGCCAAAGTGTCATTCTCCTATACCGAACGCGCATAGTTGCTTGATCAGTAGTACCACCTTGGTGATGCTAAAATTCGCATTTAAGACAGGAGATTTAAAAAAAAAAGTACTATAATCAGAAAATTAACATCGAAATTCAATTCCTCGTTGAAAATACTTATAGAATCATATTATGTTCTCATGTCATTGTTTTATTTACAAAATTTCAAATTGTAGTGTAGTGTTATTATTTTTTGCTTATATTAATTTGAACATTTTAAATATTTTGTAGCTTGAGAAATTAGAATCCATTCCCCGCCCCCACAGTGTTATTTAGGGACGTACCTGTAGATTAATTTTATGAACTTTCTTTAAGTGGCACCTTCTTTCGACGACAAAGATAAAAAGGGACTTAGAGGGCATCCCTCCTTCCTCCTTAAACATAAATTATCATTCTCCACTTATGAACTTGAACATTTTAGAGATTTTTTAGTTCGAGAAATTAGAATCCACCCCCTCTTCTCCTCCCACAGAGTTACTTGGAGGCGTAGCTCTGGATAAATTTCGTATACTTTCTTCAAGCAGCATACTCTTCGAAGCCGGAGATAAGAAGGGACTTACTAAGCTTCCCCCCCCCCCATCCCTGAAGCACAAATTATTATTCTTTGCTTATGAATTTGAATACTTTACAGATTTTGTAGTTTGAGAATTTAGAATCTAACCCCTTCCTTACCCACAGAGTTGCTTAGGGGCGTACCTGAGGATTAATTTTACGAACTTTTTTCAAGAGACATGCTTTTCAAAGACTAAGATAAGAAGGGTCTTAGAGGACTTCCTTTCCTCTCTTAAGCCCAGGAACGATTTAGTTTTGTCCCACCGGGAAATATGAGCATATCCTTTGGTCTTTTTATGTGTTTTTTAAAATTGCGATACTAAAGCTTCATCTTCGCAAAAATGTAATTATATCTCCGTCTCTCTCATATTTTTCTGCGAATATGTTACGCGGTCCACCAGGATATATATATTCGCTGGCTTTGACGGGCGATGGACACTCGAGTTCATAGATGTGCCTATATCTCGTCCAGAACTATAAATCCGTGAACTTCATGAAGGGCAATTACTATCGCAGATTTCGCAAAGTTTTATAAGCCTAATAAAATGAATAAAAGTGATCATAAACTGGATAATGGTCATTTCTGAAAAAATATTATAGTCATACCGCGTCAATAACGGATGGTTACAGTCGAATTATTTCCCGGTACTACAGGGGTGTCTATTACTTGATCCTCCGAAGGTAATAAAAAATGAACCATAAATGACTGACAGGTGTACGCGATCGCGATCCTTTATTAAAATACGTGTAAACTGTTCCAGGTTACGCCAAACTGAAAATTCCACCGATCGATCCGTTCGACCTCATCGCCCTGGATGTTACCAAAGGTGAAGGAGTTGTGAGCCTCGATCTCAGTTTACAGAACGTTAAAATTTACGGATTAACGTCTGTTAAGCTCGAAACTGTCAAGTGAGTATATCGCACGATTTTCTGAAACGCGACGGTATAAACCCCTATCTCGATTTTCCTACCCCTTCGCTTTCGCCTTTTTTTCTCTCTTTCTCTTTTCCGAAAAGCAGTTATCATTTTTCCCTTGGGACTCCGTCGAAGAAAGCTTTATCGTCGTTTTCAAGTCAGGCCTGCGGAAATTTGATCGGATAATTCGAAGTTTAGGGTAAATAAATAACCGATACACCGGGCCTGAAAAAGTGAAACGAACAAGCGTAGGCGATCCGATACACACTTTTTTCCTCGCGAAAAGTGAACCATTCTTCTGTACCATTATTTTATTTCTTTTCTTTTTCGACCAGAAGCTATACTCGTGATAATTTTTCAATAATGTGGATCCAAAAGTCAGGACCATAGTAGTGAAGAGGGACTAGGGGCCATGACCCGCCCTCCTCATTCTCACTAAACACTTGTGAAGCTCTCTGTGGAAAGGTACCATGTGTCGGAGAGCTTGTTTTTGAGTTTTTGGTAGAATCTAATAGAGTATAAATGAATGGTAAAGAATCAAAACTCACATTTGCCATTTTACTTCAAGGATGCAAGTAGGCAAAATACTGTACACATGTGCAAGAATATCTTTGCTGCGCCTATGAATGTGCAATATGTATAACATACTCCACGTTCACAGGCGCAGCAAAGATATTCCTGCACCCGTGTACAGTATTGTGTCTATTTGCGCCCTTGAAGTAAAATGGCAAACGTGAACTTTGATTCTTTACCCTTCAAATGTACCTGCATTTCAAAAAAAAATTTAAAAAATTTAAAAAATAAGTTCCTCTAGCTAGGCTAAAATAAAAACAGCTGAAGTTTGAGGATGTGAAGTCGTAATTTTGAGATGCATTTGAAGTTGTGGAGCAAAAAGATACACGAAAAAAATTGACGTGTCGGCGTCTACGGCGCTAATACGTCTCAAATTTTGCTATGATATCGTGCATGTACCAAAACATCCCACAAGAATCACAGGCTGTTGATGCCTGTACGCAGAGGAATACAACTTTGAACATTACAGTCTGTACGAAAAACAAGTGATGGGTTGGTTTTGAAAAACTGAAGTCCGAAAACGAAGTTCTGCAATGTCATATATTTGAAACCAATGGACTCATATGTAGATACCGCTATAATCATGATCATGCGCAGCTCTAATGATAACGCGCGTTCAAACGTAAACAAGATTGATGCGACTAATGGTACCTTTTCCGAACACCAGCCTGTAGATCGTCATTCGCTAGTAAACTTGAAATATCACGTTCTAGACGACAACTTTCTACTGTACACTGTGGTCAGGTGTGTCTAGAAGCAGTTTCCGTTGAAATCCGAAAAATGGAATTTCCGAATTGAGAACACATTTGGTACTGTAGGGTAAAATTATTGTAGGTACATATCCAATATGTAAGAAGTTCTCACATAGCTCTACGGATGTTTGTACTGGAAATTAAATAGCAAGGAGAGGAATGGACTAAAAGCTACAGTTTGAAAAATATTAAAGCTAGACTACCTGATAATACTAAACTGAGTACCATAGGAGGATGAAATGGGAGTGGGTAGGCCATACAACTCAAACGGACACAACCTATCGGGCCTATACAAAAATCTCCTGGTACTTAGGTAACTATAGAAAGACACGAGGCAGACCAAATAATAAATGGATGATCTCATACAATTATAATGAATCCTAACTATCAAACAGTGGCACAACATCATCTATGGAAGGCTATTATATTATTGTTATACTCGGAGTTCTGGAAACAATTTACTTATAAACCCTAATGAAGGCAATTGAATTGAATTGGACACAGTCCATTATGTTCTATTTTTTTTTTCAGTGTTCATGATGGAGTGTGAGTGAACTTGGTAAATTCAGTATGTAGGGTGTGCCAATTCACAATTTCTTCCTTCTGCAGGCCAGAGTGCTTTCTGCTGTTATGCCATCTTCAGTGAAGCACCCTAACACTTTTCTCTTTGCTGTCCTGTATTTATAGTGGTGTGTAGTACCGCATGGTAAACCTATTTAGTGTGTTCCTATTGGTTATCTGTGGTTGAGTAGTCTGTCCAATCAGTGGGTCTTATGTTATTGATTGGAATAGGTTCTTGCTTTGGAAGCTAGTTGTTATGTTTATTAAGTTGTTTTGTTTTGTTTTTGCCTTCATTATCTCAAGCTGTTCTTTTAATTTTCTTTTTCTTGTGTTGTTTTCTATAATGTAGGATTTTGTATTTTTCTGTCAACGCGTGGTTATTGTGTCCCTGGTTATTGTTTCCAAACAGTGATTTGTCACCCTTTCACTTCTGTGGTTTTTCATGTTCTTTTATTCTGGTTGTAAATTTTCTGCCTGTTTCTCCTGTGTAGGCCATGTCACAGTGTTCGCAGTCCAGTCTGCATACTCCGTTGCTGTTGTTCCTGCCCTTTGTTTCTATTTTGTCATCGCTGATTTGTTTGATCAGAGGTGGTCTGTTTCTGATTCCGAGTTTTATGATGTATTGGTTGAATATTTTCTATCTTTTGTATGTATAATGTCCCTGTGAATGGTATTGCTCTTGCGCATTTGTCTGTTTTTATGATTGTTGGTTCTGTGTCCGTACTTTTTTGTTGTATTAATTTCTTAATTATTTTGTCGACTGTTTGTAGTTGGTATTTCTTTGTTTAAAATGTGTCTTTCTAGCGTTTTCTGGTGAGTGCGGATTTATGCGGAATTTCCCTCGATGAAACGGGGAATTTTGGCAGCTCAGAGTTGACCACACTGGTGTATGAGAGTATGACGTTCACTTGCACTGCATAGACGAGCGCACCAACATAATGTTATGATAGTATGGTACACTACAGCTAAAAAGTGATAAAATCGGAGTTTCTTCGTAATCTTGAGGTACCTATTCTTTTCTTTTAGTTTTTCATTTTTTCCCTTTTTTGTCTTTCTTCTCTCTTTTTCCTTCTCTTTTTTTTTTTTTTTTTTTTTTTTTGGTCGAGGGATGTGTCCAGACACCCAAAACACCCCTGTGCGTACGCCACTGTGTTTCTTCTATGTAGGTCATGTCACAGAGTGTTCGCAGCTCAGTCTGTATACTCCGTTGCTGTTGTTCCTTTCATCCTATCCTTTGTTTCTGTTTTGTCACCATGCTCATTTGTTTGATCAGAGGTGATCTGTTTCTGCATCTGAATTTTATGTTATATTGGTTGAATATTTTCTGTAATTTGTATGTATATGTCCCTGTGAATAGTATTGCTCCTGCTTATTGGTCTGTTTTTGTGGTTGTTTGTTCTGAGTCTGTAGTCTGTACCTACTATTTTGTTATATTAATTTGTTAATTATTCTGTCTACTGTTTGTAGTTGGTTTGGTATTTGTTTGATTTTGTTAATTTCTGTGGTTCTGTGGTTGTTATCGTTCAATATTTTGATCGTTCTGTTGCAGTAGTTGTGTAGTGCTGCTATTTTGTGTTTTCGATGGTGGAATAATGAGTCATTGGGTATTATTGCGTCCGTGTGGGTGGGGTCTTGTTGTCTTGTATTTTCAATGTTAGGTCGAGGTAGTTTATGGTTTTATTGCCATTTTCCATTGTGAACTTTATGTTGTTATGCGTGCTGTTTGTCTCTGTGAGTAATTGGTCCAGTTGTCTGTCTGTTCCTGTCCAGATGATTAATATGTCGTCTACATATCGTGTCCATAGCTTTATGTTTTTCTTGTATTTGCTGTTATTTAGTTGGTCGTTTTCAAAGTCGTTCATGTATATTTCAACTAGAATGGGTGACAGTGGTGACCCCATGGCTAGTCCTTCCTTTTGTTCGTAATATTTGTTGTTAAACTGGCAGTAGTTTTGGTTTATCATTTCTTTTTTGATGTTGGCATACGCAATTCCTACTATGTTGTTTTTGTAGTTATTGTTTGTCAGTACAGTAGCCTACCGATTATCCGCCCTGAATTTGGCCGCCCGCCCTCGCCGCATTAACCGCCTTGACCAGGGCGGATAAATCACATTTTCCAAAAGAAAAATCAATAAAATCAGAATTTTGTGGCAGAAAAACGAGTAAATAGTAAGAAGGTTCGTCAAAGTCTCATCACAGATTCTCTTTTCAAATAGATCTACTGTATGATATATTATTACTCGTATTACACCCTTTATTATACTAAAAATAAAATTCAACTTGTTGAATACATCTCCTGTCAATTAATTGAAATTATATAAATATTGGAATTAAAATTTCATGACTAACGGTCACAATTATTAAATAAATTCATTATCATTTAATCTCAAATTTATTAATTAATGTTAATAAAATCTACCCTACTTCGGATTATCTGCCTTTTTGGTTATCCGCCCTGTCTTTCGGCCCAGTTAGGGCGGATAATCGGAAGGCTACTGTATTGTTGTTTGTTCTTGTTCTGGTATGTTCCCAAGCATGTTTGTTACGTCCAATGATACCAGTGTGCCCCTGTTGTTTAATGTTATTTTATCCAGTTTGTCTTTTAGTTGTATTGCGTTTTTTAGGCTGTAATCTGTTCTGAAATTGTAGTATTGGGCAACATATCGCTACAAATCTTGTTGTAGAAAAAAATTCATAAAAATTCGAGGTCGTACGTTACAGCCGTGAAAATTTCGGGATTTGTGCAGACGGGATGCAGGTATTGAATGGCATTATCGGAATTTTTCTTTCTAACACTGAGATATTTAAATACATTTTGCGATGTCACCCCGGTCTTCCCCAATCTTACGGCGGGGGTTCTTCCGTTTGGACTGTCACCCCAATCTCACCTAATCTTACTGTTGGTGCTCTTCAGTTTAGACTGTCATCCCAGTCTCCCCTAATCTTACAATTGGTGTTTTTGCGTTTGAACTATCACTCTGGGCTAGAAGGTTATGGGTAGCAGCACAAACGAGCACCAACAATTGCATCCACTCTTCTCTTTTCAATCTTTTGTAGAACCCCTTTTTCTAAAACCATTACTCCAGCCCCCCCGTGAGCAATCTCGAGAGGGGGACGAATACAAATGACAGGGTTTTCAAAGCAAACGAGCACAAACGTAGCACAAACGAATGCACCACTTGCAATCCCTTCAGCCCAGTAGGGGTGCTCCCGTTTCTACAGCCTCCAAAAGTTTTCCCGATTATCTCAGGAAGGAAGCAGCACGAACGACGGGGAAAACTCCCCCCCTGTCCTCTCGAAAATTATGCAGTTTTTTAGGTTATTTCAAGAAACCTTGAATAAGTTTGGGTTTTCATGAAAACAAGCAACTGAACATGACTTTTAAATTTGGTGCGGGCTACATCGTGAAAATATAATCTATAAGATCGGCTAACGTATGTTCCCTTTTTAATGGTCGTCGTTTACGTCAAATCAATAATTAAAGTACATTGGCGTGTAGAATAAGTATTTAAATCGAAAACACAATCGTGACGGCTATTTTTTACATTTCCATTGGAAGAAAACCGAAACTGAACCATAAAATTAAATCCGCTTCCACGTAAACCGAGTAGATAATTATAGATATGTAAACTAATCCACAAAGATATAAGTAGTTTTTTAAAAATATATACTCGTAAGCTCATTTCGATACTATGATGTTCAATTTTGGTAGATACATAAATATATGTATATGGAAGTATGAAAGTAAAAACCAAAACTATAAATTTACTATATAGTTCCGCTAACGCGTACACAATTATTATATTTTCATGAACCTGTGCTTTGTGATCTCACCAACCAACCATTTAGTTGGAAACCAGACAAGTGCAATTAAGACACGACACACACCAGATGTACGATATTTGTCTTAAGACGCCACTCCACGTGTGAATCCCTTCGTACTTACACTCTGCAAATACCTTAACCAAAGAATACGGCAAAGAACAAAGTAATTTGGTACACAAAGAAGTGAAAAACTAAATTCAAGGTTTTCAAGCAGCAGAACTACGCCACTAAGAATCCGAATCTCGAGGAAATAAATTTAAACTCGTTAATCGCTTTTAGAGCTATTTAATCGTTCCCTACTCCGATTGCATACAGTATATAATTTTAAGGGAATTTTCAAAGCGCTAATTATTGTTCGCGCGAATATCTAGAAAAACGAATTAATTAGGATATTAATACACTTTGTATCGCCAACTTATTATTAGCAGGTAAATGAGTGCGCGGAGCTACTTACACGAAATCGCGGTGGCTTTATCATTTTTTATATTTCCGCCATTATTTTTACATTACATACCGATGTTAGGAATTCATAAAAACAGGAAACTATACATTCATTTTTCACGATCAGGTATTATTGCTGACTGCTAAAAGCATCGTTATATTGCCTTACATACGAGTATTTTTTGTCTTCCATAGCTGCACATGTGCACATGTATACAGAGTGACTTCCAAGAAGCATGTGGAAGTTGAACCGTAAACAGTACGCATGTGAAAATAACAAATAAGGAAGAAAGTGAGAGTTGGGTTCCCACCATTAGGCAACACTATAGATAATTTCCCTATCCGTAGAATTCTTGGAGAACTGATTTTCGACTAGAGTATTGCTCAAATAATGATTCAGGAGGATGCACACACTTTTCTATAGATAACATCGGCTCAACACCTTCGCTTCCTTCCATTCGAGAAAAAATGTTGGATGAATTGTCCACCTTTATAGTGCCCGCCAAGGGGTAAGTTTCCAGCAGACGCTGAGAACGTCGGTGGGTGAATAAGCAGCGAGCGAGTGAGGGGGAGAGGGGCTATGTCTACGAGTACAGAGAAGCATAAGGGCTCAAAAATCATATTTTTGGTAGGTGGGCGAAAACTACAGGCTGAATGGAGCTCTCTGGAAGATTTTTGCCGGATAATTTTCAAAACAAGAAGGCATCTCTGGTCCACCTGATATTCGGGAATTGCTGGCGAAGATCTATACTCTCGGAATCTAGCTCAGAATGAGAAGACAGACCAGGTAGCGAGACAGACAGGGACAGTAGTTAATGACCTAATGAGCAATCCTACCGGCTGGTTAGTCAGTCAGTTAGCTAGCAAACCATGCAAGCAACCAAGTAAGCAGTCAGCTCTCTTCCCTCCCTCCATCGGAAGAATAAGAACTAAGAGCCAAGATCCAGGATTCAACACATGTTTCTTTTATTTCCGTAATTTATCTCACTTTTCTGTCTCTTCCGCAATTTTAGTTGAAAGACAGAAATATTAATTAGTTGTTTTTCCTTTTCATTTCCCCCTTTCCAAAGCATAACTTTTTCCCATCACTCTATCTTAGCCATCAGGGCTTATTCTGTTATTTCACCAATGTTTTGTCATTTTTTCATTTTGGTCATTTCTATAATTTTCGTTATTTTCAAATTGATTAGGATTTTGGCGTGTTTGTGTAACAAAACTAATGAATATTCGATTGCTTCATCAACTCTTCTATATGATTCCTCGTTTTTCGGAGCCTATTTCACACTTTTAGTTTTTTTCTAACATTTCTGACTTGTTTGTAATTTGAAACAGAATGTTTAAAAGACCATAAAAGCATCAACTCACATGTGCCAATATTTAGTCTCCAAGATCGTAGCGAAGCGATTTTTCTGTGTGTGGACGGGGGAGGGGATATAGTTTGAATTTCTCAACTAAAAATGCTCAAATCATCGAGCAAAAAAAAAATGATCCAAGTCGTTAAACTTTTGAGAAATTACGAACTTGGTGATTTTTTTCCAACTGAAAACTTAAAACTTGAAAACTATCGAGCAAAACAAAAAAAGGGAATTGTCTGCAGCCACTAAATTTACCAACTATTGAAAAATTACAAATTATTGGAGTTTTTCCAACTAAAGAGTGCCATTTAAGGATGGCGAGCAGATAGTTGAATAAATTGCAACATTTTCAGTTTTACTCGTTGCAGCTATTTAATTTACCAAATCTTGAAAACTTCAAACTACGATGGTTCAACTAAAAATGTTCAAAATCATCGAGCCAAAAAAAGAAGATTGTCTGCAGTCACTAAGTTACCAATTTTTGAAAAATTATGAATTACTGGTGGTTTTTTCCTATTGAAAATTAAACCTTGAAAAACGTCGGGTAAAAAGAAAAAAAGAAAGTTTCTGCAGCCGCTAAAATTACCAATTATTAGAGTGTTTTTAACTGAAAATTAAAATTTAAAGATTGTCTAGCAGAAATAAAAAAAAGTTACAACATTTTCAAGTTTGCTCACTGCAACCGCTTAATTTACTAAATCTTGAAAATTTCAAATTACTGGTGGTGGGGGCACTTCTCATACCTCTACGGCTACAGCTCTGCTAGTCTCCTGTACTGCCTTAAGTGGAAAGAAATGTCCAAGATCTGAGACAGAGATAGTCAAAGTCACAATCCTAGACCGAGCTAGCCAGTGAAATAATTAGCCATCTGTCTCCCTGTCTAATTTCCAACAGCCAGCAACCAGCCAGAAACTGGAACCAATGAGGGATGGGGTAGTCAATTATTCATTTAACCAACGGTCTTCTCTTCACCTCTTATATCACTCCACACCCTTCATATCAGCTGTTTCAACCTTTTTTATGGGAGGGAATACATTTATTTATAACCCGTACCCCTGAGAGGGAATGCTTGGCTTTTGAATTACCAAATATTGGCACAGGTCCAATTCCAGAAAGTAGTATACCATAATTTCCAGATGTCATAAAACTCATTTTAGACTCTGTAAGGATTTGTAGACAAAACTGAATGCCCCGAAATTACGGTTTTCTTGATGGAGCTGAAGCCGAAGTAAGAGTGTATTGGCGACAGTGGCTCGACTTTAAAATGTCGAAATAAAGGTTTTTGGGTCGTAATGATTGCCATAGATTCGCAATCAGATCTGGATTTCAGTCTCCAAAATTGGAATTTCGATTTTGAGAGGAGGTAAAACCGATTTGACGTGGAGAATCAAAATGTCAAAAAAGGGGTCTTTTAGTAGCTCAAAATGTTTAAGGAACTATGGCCAGAGCTGGAGCCATGCAAAGAAACAGCCGGAGCTGAAGCCAAATTAAAAAACATTCATGAAGCGAGCCGAAGTCGCTCCAGCTTTGATGCTGGCTCCGGATCCCCGCAGAAATCGAAATTTGAATCTTTGATAATTGTACAGTAATATGAGATTGCAGTGCTACACTTTGGAATCCATGATTCTGAGATGGTTCATTAATATCCACAGGTAGACTCGAGTATTCTAAAGTGAACTCGGTTAGAAGTAATTCACATCGATTTAGCTATTTCATGCCACAAATAGGTGACAATCTGATTTTCAAATCTATTTTGAGAATATTCAACTATCAAGGTGTCCGAAGTAGAACAGTAATTAGGAAGAAATGAGTTTCTTTAATTATGGACTGCTAAATGCGCTATATACATATCTACCAAAAAAAAAAAAGAAAAAGAGAGTGAGTCTATTTTATAAGCCATCCAATATTCATACTTAATGCTACAAAATCCCTCACTTCATAGCAACTCCAAGGAGAGCTCTAGAGGTGGAGATCATACGAATGAATATCCCACAAAGCATAATTGGAAAAAGGTGTAAAAAGAAACTAAAAGAAAGAGCAAAAATAAATTCAGAAAGAGAAATAACCGAATGTTTTGGTTAACCACTCGGTTATTAACGCAAGCCTAGCCCTGGAACTAACATGTCTTCATTGTATAATTGTACTACTACAGTACGGATACACTGTTTTGCCTATCAACAAAATTTTTCAAAGGGTCTAGAATGAAAAATTCTTGGATAGTAAACCGGTCTGGAAGAGTAACATAAAGTCTGAAAAGGTGTAAGAATCTTGAAATTAGTCTAGAAAAATATCAAACAGTCTTAAACCGCCGGTTTGGAAGAGTATCAAATAATAAAATAATCTACAAGAGCAAAACAACACCTGGAAACGGTTTGCAGTTTAAATATAGAGCAAGTTTAAACATGTCCAGAAGTGTTTTAAATGAGTCCTGAAATACTTTAACAGTCTTCCAACACATCTTGAACGTGTGTATAAGACTACTGAATAGCGCTCGATCTACTAAGGTACATACAAGGAGAAAATGGATGAAAAGCAAGAATGGAAGCAGAAGCCAAAAACGAAAGATAAGGAAAAGAGAAAGGAAGGAAAAAAAGCACCTTTCTGTCATATGTATGTCTCCAACTGGGCACTGGGAGCTCATATTGTCATAACAATTTCTTTTGGCACTGTGTCGAAAGATTTTTTCATCTCCCTTCCACACAGTGTGAATTTTAACTGTTCACCCTCGAACCCTCGGCGCTTCATCTTCACATTCATTTTTGTCCTGAAACCTGCTCTGCCAGTTTTCTTTTTACACCCCCCCCCCCCTCCTGGCAGGTTAATGGCAGCTGAGCTGCATCATAACGAACTTATGTTAGAATGCGTACTTATAGGGAGGATAAAGAAGGAGAAAGTGTAAAGGATTAGTCATTCAAAATAGGTATCAACAATGTTTCCACAAATTAGCGCCTTCTAACTCTAACAATTTTGTGCGATTTTCTTCTGTCCTTAACTAAAGCTGGGGAAATATGAAAAAAGAGAAACCTAGAGCCACTTGGAGAAGGCATTATGACTGTTCTTCTCCAGCCTTAACTTACTAAGTTCTTACTGCAAGTCGTTTAATTAATGAGATCGCTTTCCCAGTTTTTCTTGGATTAATTTTCTCACAACGGAAACTGTATCCAAATACACGGAATTTTTTATCGAATGTAATAAGAATTTCAAAATGAACGTACTTATTGACGGTTATCGGGTTAAGTTCATCACCGTTGCGGCGTAACAGTCCGTGGTATTTCATTCATAACAAAAGAATGCTAATTTGAAACGATTTTTCCATCGTTCAATTCAACTAATAAAAGGTTTTTTGTGCCGAAGCCCCCAATGCAGTGCTTTGTTAAAATATACGCAGAGATACAGAGACCACCGGTATCGTTTTTATCCGTGTTACCGCCGTGTTCTCATCTTGCTAATAATCCACGTGCATACAGAAGAGAGAAAAAACGACGAAAAAATTAATTGAAATGGATAGGTTTTACCTGTAAATCCCTTTTAATGAAATTAACGTATAGTCAAATGTACACTATTCAAGATTTGATGGCGCGGTAGAGCACCTGAGAGGATGTTGCACTAGGCGACTTTGTCCCCGACTTTTTATTTACACCGTGAAATTAATTTCCCTTGCCCTCGTATTTTATACCCACTACCGACTAGCGACCATGTATGCGGAAGAACGCATTTCTCGACCGAACTGTTTCAAAGGCAGCTTTATGAATCGAGGAACAAAATTTTTCCGGTTATCAACAAAGCATCTTAATGTACAGAATCGTGAGAATATTGCAATTTCGTAACCGCGCTCGTTAACCTTGTCTCGTGACACATTCTCGTAGCCGATAATCTTGATTGAAATTCTGTTCCACGAGTCAGCAAAAGAATTAGTAGAATCAGGAATTCAAGTTTCCGATTAAGCATCTTTGAGGAACCGCAAAATCTAACCTACTTAATTATACAACAAGCAAGTAGATCTTAACACCCAATGTGAAAACAGGAATATGATTCTGGCTCATTCACCTGTGTCACGAGAGAGAATTACCATTCTAATTCGTTTAAAGTATTTCAATCGAGGTTTTAGACCTAGGTATTTTTCTAGTGTACTTATAATATAGGTACCTAAACATCACATGATGAATCATTTGCACCGAGTAAACTCAACTTTAGGTAGTACTTAATGCTATACTGATGATTATATTCAATTTTGTTACTAATGTTTTCAATTATTCATTTGCAGAATTGATCCGGAGAACTTGACTCTGTTTGTCAGACTTTCATTTGCAAAGCCAATCAATCTGATTGGTAGCTACACGGCGAAGGGCAAAGTGCAAGTCTTGCCTATAAATGGAAAAGGACCATGCAACATCACTTTTGGTGAGTACAGAAGTCATTGTGTAGCCTGCGAAATAATTTCACCGTTTGAAGTGAAAGTAAAAAGAGTGAAAAACAGTTTCCATGGTTGTATCACAGTATTGATGAACTATCAAGAACTAATTTCTAGACCCAATATTTTACTTCAGTCCTACACACAGAGCTGTTAGAGTATTCAGACTGTCTCAGAGATAACTTTTAGCACGGGCAACTTCAAATTCTTGATTTTTATATCACCACGGAAGAAATCATTGATATTTGACTGGTATTAAAAAACAGCCCGTATACATCAAAGCTGTAATGTAGAATGTACAAGGAAATCTACTAAAAGTGGACAGAGAGTGTGTAAACTATATTACATGAATGAGAGAGCAAAGGTGAAAACATCCTATCATGACCAAACTGTAACTTAAAGTACAGCCATTTCTATAAGATCATTATAAAACCCCATTCTATTGTCATTATAACAAATCCAGTATATGCGCACCCGACTGAACGCTTTTCATACTACACTCCTGATATTTAGTACTAAACAGAACACAAATAACCTCTTGTAAGTTGCCAAATAATACTCTAGCATATTAATTTCACAAACGCAACAGAGTAATACAATGCCCATTAAGTACTTATGCTTCCTTGCTCGAAGTAAGCAGAACATATATAGTTGGTTGATGACATTCAACGTGTTATTTAACTGTACCATTCGGCCCACTGAAATACCAGACAGGATGAGTGCGAAATTGTGGGATCTCAACTTAAACGCACAGGCATTTCCCAACTTTACACAGTAGTCAATGGATCTGAGAAGACCAATAGCTCAAGAACCAATACGTCAACAAATGTGTCAGTTATTCTTTATACTTACCTATTCTGTGTTAGTCGATTCATTTTTGCCATACTTAACACAAACAGAATGTAGCATTAATATACTAGCAAGTAAAAAGAGACCGACAATTTACTTTCAATACTTAGCAAACAAAACACGAAACAGAACCACAAATTGGGATGTAAGAACCTAATAACTTACAACTTCAGCTAGTACAAGATAATCCTGATCTGATAAGATTGATGATGCGACGTTGCCATGAAGCTAAGGCGCTATTGGGATGTGGAATGATACGTCGAGAACGCTTGTGACGCTACACACGCAGTCACGCACGCACTCTAACAAACCAGGGATGTGAAAGAAGCTGGAAGCAGAAGCCGGAAGCCGGAAGTTTTTATGTATCCTGACTCAAATCGAGAAGCCGTTAGCCGGAAGCCAATTCCAGTTGGAAGCCAGAAGCTGGAAGAGAAGTCTTTTGTTTATCGGCTTCTTTTTGGCTTCCAAGTTCCAACTCAGAGTCAGCATTTGGCCTAATTTGTCAGTCATTGTTTATAAGAAAAGAGCTCTTAAACTCGTTGCTTCAAAGTCTAAATAGATTATTTCATTTGAACTTGTTTTGTGCTTCTTATTATTTTGGAAGAGGGGGTAGGGGGGCTTAAAAGATGCTAGAGGTGAAATAAAGTGAAATTTCGGGAGCTAGAAGTCGGAAGCTGGAAGTTTTTTGAAATAACAGAAACCAGAAGCCGGAAGTTTTTAAATTACAAAATTGAAAGAAGTCAGAAGCTGGAAGCTTTTTAAAATTATGGAAGCCAGAAGCCGGAAGAGAAGTTTTTTCAATAAGCTTCTCGTCCCTGTAACAAACACATGTAAGGAGTAGCGTTATGATGTTATGACGTTATGAATGATCAAAAGATAAGTCCTATTGATGAACCATTAACCAGGGGTGGAAAGTGGATACCGATGCGCTTAAACTTTGGCTTCAACTTAACAGGTTCTCAGAATATTTCATCAGCTTAGCTTTGGCTTTTTGTTCTTATCTTTCTTTTTTTTCTCTCTCCCTTTTTTTTTTCTCAGACATTATAATCAATAAATCAATATGAAATTGACTGTAGAATTCAAAAATCATATTATTTCATCATCAATATTTCCAAATTGAATTTCAGCTAACCTATACCGCTATACCAGCTCATTCTTGAGATCTTGACAACGTGTATCCTTTTATTCATTATTTATGATTAAAACTCAAAATCTCGAAATAGCCAATGACCATTGAGCAATGGAAAATCCGAATCACAGATAAGCAGGACAGGAAGAAAGCCGAAAGCTAAAAGCTAAAAAGCCAAAGCTAGATGCTTTCCAGCTTCAAAAGTTGAAAGCTAAAAGCCAGAAGTATAGTTTTTAAAAAAGATAAAAGTTGAAGCTAAGCTTTATTTTTATAGCTTCTTTTGGCTTCTCTCACTATCCATTTTTTTGTTATATTATTTTGTGATACTCACTGAATATGACTTCTTCTGACGTTCTAACTTCTATCATGTTATGATATTCTGACGTGGACACTAAAGCCCCTTTCTTGTGTTACTTCTTTTCTTATCCCATATCTCTATCATATCACTTTTTCAGTTTTTGGCTGCCGGTGCGGTACCAATTTATATAGTTGAAATTTGAGAAAACTTATAATTTTAATGTGTAGTGTCTTCTCCTATAAGTAAAGCGGCTGAGAAGCTGAAAGAAAGCCAAAAGCTGAAATCTTTATTTTGCAAAAGCTGAAAGCTAAAGCTATGCGAAAAATGTTGAGAAGTCAAAAGCTAAGCTGTATACTTCTAATCTAGAAAAAATAAGCTAAAAGTTAAGCTTTATGTTTCAGCTTTCCTGCCCTGCTGATAAGTGATAAAAAAAAAAATAAATAAATAAAAAAGTTTAAAGAGTCAATCAGCGACTTATATAGTCCGTTCCAAATAAGAATGCCGAAAACAGTTCAGGCGTTTCACACTTTGCTGAGTATCTATGCAAGCCCAAAAAACACTTTTACGTTATCAATCGCTGCGAAAATTTCAGATTTGTAGAACATAATGCCATCAATAACTAAATTTTGACAATTTTCTCAGATGTCTTTTACTTGGAGAATATTCATGCTCCAGTTTGTAGTGTTGTGTGATTAACTACCTTTTCCATTCCCCACATGGCACATACCACACCATATTCACAATTGTTTTTGGCATTCTTATTTGGAACGGACTATATAGCTCTTCCTTTATGATTTTCTTTGCGCTTAGTAGAGAAGACAACGATCAGTTTCTGAAGCGCTTAGAAGCCGCTAAAAATGAGCTTAAGCTTCGACTTGAGCGATTATCCGTTTAAATTTTCCATCCCTGCTATTAACACAGGAAGCAATAAAGATCCATCTAGTTTTATCAGAGCACCTGGGAACACCCGAGTAATGACATACGCCATATTTAGACTTTCCATGCTGGATTGCTGGACAATTCAAAGTTCTCTGGGTGGAATGTTCTGCGCAGAGATAGAAAGAAATTGAAAAGCGAAAAGTTTTAAGCCAAAAATGCAGGCATTTCTGGAAGCGAAAAGCAAAACAAATGCAGGGCTTGAAAGCTAGCCGAAAGCTGAAAGCCAGTGCCAGTACTATTCGGCTTTTTCCTCCCTGAAAATTCTCTGCCTTGATTTTCTGTTTTGTGACGTTAGTGACCTATGGCGGGATTTTGGTGTTGGCAAATATTCACCTTGTGATGTCCAGGAATCAAGACCTAAAACCGGGGCTTAAAAGCTAGCCGAAAGCTATAAGCCAAAAGCCAAGAAGCTGTATTTCTTGTGGGATTTGAAAGCTGAAAGCTGAATCTGAAATTTGAACAAAAATACAGCTTCAAAAGTCACAGCTGAAAGCTGTAAAAATTTTTTTCGGCTTTCAAGCCCTGAACAAATGTCGAAAAGCGAAAAGCCAAAAGTAAAAGTTTCATCTTTCACGGTTAGAAGCAAAATTCAAAAGAGAAAGAGTTTTATTGAATGTTTTTTTTACAAAAAAGTGGAAAGTAAAAAAACTAAGCGAAAAGCACAGGCATTTCTGGAAGTGAAAAGTGCAATAAAAACGCAACACAAATGTTGAAAGAGCAAAAAGCTAAAAGCCAAAAGTAAAAATTTATCTTTCAAGGTCAGAAGCAAAGTGAACGCGTGATTGAATCGCTTTCCCTCTCTGGTTCTGCGTACAAAACGACAGAAAATGGCAGATGGCGATTTGGTGTTATCAGCAAGGATGAGAAGTCAGTCGGGTTTGAGCAAAATTTTAAGAAGTTGGAAGCAGAGAAGCCTAAATAGTTGGAAGTTGGTAGCCGGTAGAGAAGTCAATTATTTTTCGGCTTCTTTTAATCAGCTTGGGATTTGTGACTTCTGCTTTTTGTCGTTTTGGATGAATTTATGATCGCCTCTTTCCAATGAGCTATTATAACACATGTGTGGTAAAGTTTCTATTAATACGTTAATTTGAGTCTAAAATGGTACCTTATAGAGTCCAAATTTAGGAACAGTATCTTTAAAGCGCTCTTCTGTAAAATTACAATTTTGATGGACTTACATATGTTCCTTTATGGAAGTGGTAGGTCACGTTTAGAAAATTCCTAAATTCTCAAAAGTCAAAAAATGTTAATTGTTTAGTCACTCTGTAATGTTGTGCCGACCCTAAATGTAGTAACTGGTAGTTGATATACTTGGTAGCCAGTAGCTGGGAGCTGGAAAAATGGCAGCCAGAAGTTTTTTGATTTTGGAAGAAAGTCGGAAATTAGAAACTTTAAATTTAGGGTATCCAAAAGCCGAAAGAGAAGCTTTTTCACTCAGTTTCTCATCCTTGGTTTTCAGGTGCTCCAGTTTCATGAGGATTCCACTTGATAGTTTGATTACTATTTTAATCTGAAGTCCAATGTCGTAGAGGAATGATTTCAGTAAACATTTATTCTCAAATAACTTAAAATTTTTTAAAATTCAAAATCTATTGAATCATCGCTTGTATATTTCTTATGACAGCAATTTATCACTGAAATTAGACGCAGATTCACAACTTTGCTGGTATAAGTGTCAACCACTTCAATTCTGAGTGCCAGAAGCATCTGCCTTCAGTTTATCTCCTCTATGATAATAATTGTTATCAATGAAATTTTGAATGCAGGACCGCTGAATGTTGAGCAATTATGTCGTATTTAATTTTTTGACGCTAGAGTTGTGCAATTTAGACACAAAATCCCCCTAGTATTTAAAAAATCTTCACTTATTCCAATTCCATAATTTCACTGATAACATTTTGATCATAAAGGAAATAAAATGTCAAAATATATACAATCCACATACTGACAAAAACCTTATAAATATGCTGAATTAAGTTTTTGGAACGAAAACGACCCTGTATTCTGATCATTTCCCCTCATTTGGACCATGCAGGGATGCAGGAAGGCTAGTATCGTCACACACATAAGAACTAATACTAACACACACGAGAAAATTTTGACTTGGAACATAATCAATTGCTTCTATCTTTTTACGTGAAGACTACAGAACAGTCTAATTTTCAAAATAATATCTGTGTTGACACGTTAATGAAAATATCCTAATTTGTACTATGACTTGGAAATTTAAGATCAATCAAAACCGGTTTTCAGTGAACTTGGATACATCAAATACTATCCAAATCACCCTAACATTTCAAATAGGAGCTGATTTGATATTTTTTGGTTTTATCCCGCTTATATTTTAGTTCAACCTAAAGGTTTTCTGCTGCCAGATCCGAGTGCATTTATTTTCATTTTTTGTTCATTTTAAATATTTCTTAGGGTGATAATATTATATATGAAACAGTTGAGAAATAATTTGTAACATGATAGTTTCCTAGTAATTATGCTCTATTCATATTCCACTTTAGGCTAAAGAAAAGTCCGGGTTCATTGACTTATGAAATATTTTTGAGAGACACTATATACATATAACTCACTGTGAATACTGTATACCTGAAAAATCTAGAGTCAATCAAATCATCAAGTGGCAGTTGATAGTTGATATAGACTTAATGGTCGATCATTGATCTCTGATCACACTTGATTAATAGCTTATTTTAAAGGTCAACAAAAAAAAACAAATGCTGTTTCACCTAACCAGCTTTTAATGATGCGACTGGATTCCAAGTTATCAAAAGTTCTTTAATACATTCTACACTACGTACCTCCTCTAGTCTAACTATTAGCCATATGATTATACCAACATAGACACCAGAGAATCATCATCAGGCGAATTCATGTTGAGTACAGCATCCTGCACACAGAGGTACTCATTTGTCGGTTATATTCATTGGTCAGTAATATACCAATCCGCATATCAGTTCAAGAATGATAAAATTTTTGGATCTCATCAATGAGCAGATCCTGGAATATTTCAAGCCTATGTGCAGTGGAGCGTTTGGCGATGCATGCATGCCTTGCCATAGTGGCTCAGACATCGTACCCCTGGCCCCGAACACTACCCTCTCGAGTATTGCATCAGTGACAATCTTCATTTTCTTAGTTATTCCACTTACATATACCTACATATAATTTTTGATGAATCTACTCTTACAAAATCAATGCTGTAAATTAAATTATAGATATTAATCTAACCTTTACTTTGTTTTTAGTTGACCCTATCTTAGAAATAGTTAATGCCAAAGCAGAAGCAGTTACTAGGAAAGGTGTGGAATATGCTACTATCAAACATGCCGAACTGAAAGCAGTGAGCATGAGCAAGCTCATATTGAAGATGGATAATCTCTTCCAAGGAAACAAACAACTGAGTAAATACACTCTTCTGATCCTTATGTTTACTTATAAGCTTTGTAATATCTTTATATGTATTCGATTTGAGGGAGATAACTATAAGGGACGATAGGACAATAGGGCTGGTTAAATAATATCAAAAAGTCATAAATTAATGTACCTGAACTCCAATGGACAACTTTGAGCTTTTATTACATTTCATCTGTTTAAATTCGAAAGCGTACCCTACAGGCCAATCACATTGTATTAAGTTGCCGCGACAACTATAGTAAATGCTAATAAGTATTCAATCGCATAGATGCTACATAGGTAAATTACCTAGGCGAACTAGATAGTTCAGATCACACTGAGAAGTTGAAATAAGGTCTGCTTCTATGATGAAACCTAATACGCAGGAGCGTACTGAAGGGAAATGGCTAGGGGAGAGAAACGCAAAATTTTCAAACTGAGAAACTCCCTAATTTCACAAGAGAGAAAAGGAGATGAATTTTTTCATGCTATTCTTGCTTATTTGGGTTGGAAAACAGGTGAGAACGTTTAAAGTCTCAAATTTTCCGATGAAGACCTAATTGAAGCCAATTTCAAACCTTTGGGCAGGGGAGCCCCTTCAGCACGCCCCTGTTAACACGCAATTTCTTTGAAATTGATAGGTATGGTTATGGTTTATGATGACGGTTATTGTTGAATTTTTAATCTTGAATTTATGTTTTTATAGGTGATCACCTGAATGAATTCATCAACACAGAATGGCAGTTATTGTACGATGAATTGAAACCAGTATTCGAACAAGCCGTTATGAAAATCGTTCTCGATATCGCAGAAAAAGTGGCCGCGAAAATTCCCCTCAAGAACATATTCCCAGAATAAGATTACAAGCCAAATCAATGACTCATTATTTAGGGAAGAGCATCATCTCCTTAAGTCGGTAGTTCTATGGGAATTTGAACAGCCACCTCAAATAACTATTGTTACCTCTGTTTCCTTTTCTCCTATTTTTTCATTTCTTTATCATCGCTTCTCCCTTTTTTTCGCACTTTTCGTGTACCTACTTAATTGTTAAATTTTATCTACATTTATATTCTCAATTGCTTTGTGTATAAATAGATCACATACAGTGTAACGTACTGCGTTTTGTCTGTACTCTGTATTTTTCATTTATTTATTGAATTTGTTCATATTGCGTGATCTTTTTTTTTTATAAGAAACAATAAATTGCGAAAATCATGTTTCAGTTTGTGTCTTTATGGGTACACTTCAGCAGCTGCAGAATCAAAACAGCTCAGTAACAAATGTTCTATTAATCTCCAGTCGCACTCGTTCGGGTTTGTTTATAATAGTAGTAGAAACTGAATCAAATTTTATTTTCAAAAAGCACTCCAGCCAATAACTTAATTATTATTACTTATATTACTATAACTATTCGTATAGTAATGTAAGAGTAATAATTATAATAAATAATTTAAAAAAATTATAATAATTATGGTAAGTAAAACTTATATCATTCAAATTTTTTTTTTTTTTTTTTTTTTACTCATGGTAATCATTACTATACCTAATTCTGTATTCTCATGAAGTGTTTTTTATGTGTAAATTTGAAGTTAATTCCTGAACCATAATAGCTGGACAGTTGAAATTTTCGCAATACTTTCATAACATGAGTCCGAAAACTATTTTAAATGAAATTAAAGAGTATCTTTTACTTATTCGATTGAGATTTTGTAAACATTCATAGTGCCATCTTAACATGAGAATAATACAACAAAATGTGAATGAATTCAGACACTTCGACTCAATATGGAGTAAGCTGAAGAAACTTTACAATTTAGTATTTCGCGCCCTCTAACAAATGTAACATTTTCAAAAGCCAGAGTGCCCGCTCTGTCCTCCCAATCTGTAAACATACATATACGCATTAAATAAATGGCGGTTTTTAACCAGGTCCTGCCTATAAAACCAGTTGTGGCGTGAAAAAAGATTCTACTAGACTCTTCTCCCTAATCTTCATTTCCTTGGAATGGTGATGTCTATATTTTAATTGGTGATTGAAGAGAATTGAAACGTTAGCATGGTTACTATCAGAGATGGACTCAATTTGAAGTCATTTTCACGAGTATTAATCTTATGTGAATATCCAAAAATTAACTTCATTACAAAATAATTATGAGATAACTAACATTTCTATTATTATCACCACTTCAAATTTGGTTATGTAAAGTTCTGAACAGTGACATAGATGCCACAAGGGTGGCGTAAATGTATAATATTTGCCACCCAAAGGCATTAAAGAAAAGGGAAAAAATGGTTTGTTACCACTTAGAATGCGAAATTGCCCAGCTCTCCATGAGAAAAAATGGGATGGCGCCCATGATCATCTGCTAATGGTTCTATTGCTTATTCCAGTCAGGTTGTAGAAGGATACAGTGCTCATTAAGAAAATGTAAATGGGTTACCTAATAATTTTAGTGCCTTGTTAAGAAAAGTGGGTTAAAGATATGATGAACATTAATAAAAATACCTAATGTTACATTAGGTAAGTATGAGATAATCTTTCCAAAAATGAAAAGGAAATAGCTATAACTGTTCTGTTACACTTTTAAGGTAAGGTAGGTAAGGATTTTTGATATGATGTTTATGTTGAAAAAATAAACGGGACTAGAGTGAACAGAGGTGGGTAAGTTCACGAACTTTAAAAGTCGTTCACGTTCACCTAAAAGTTTGCTCGTTTACGTTCAGTTCACGTTCACCTACACATATAGTAGTTCACGTTCACGCGTTCTTTTGCTGTTTGTGAACGAGTGAACGGCGTTCACCTCCTTTCTAATTTTCATGGTATTCTTTATTTTAGTCTTGATTTCACAACGCGCCCATCCCTGGTAATCCGGAAAGTTATTTCTAGACTCAAGTTCCAGCCAGCTGTAAGAAGTTAGTCTATTTTGCAGTTATAAAGACGAAGGTTATCAGAAGATAGCATTTCTGATGTCTTATGTTATGTTCTTGCCGGAATAATCTAAAATATTAAAATTTTGTAATCATTTTTTATTCAGTCACTTCAATATTTTGAGGTGAATCACATACACGGAACTAGATAATTATTTCTGGAGGGGGGACTAATTTTGCATGGGGGCTCAGCCCCTTGAATCCTTCTTCTCTAGTTCCATCAAGAAAGAATCATCATTTTTTGGATTAACATTTACCTTACATTACTCTTAGTATAAATTTTCTACAGCAAAACTGCAAAATTTTTTTAAAATTGCGGCAGCAAAACTAAGCCAAACAAAACAGATAAAATTACAGTAGGCTAATGCGTGAAGGGGGAAGTACGGCACCATTAGAATATTATAATTGGAAACAGGGGAAAATGTGAAGAAAATTCTAATGATTTTCAATAAAGAAACCAACCTTCTCATTCGTCCAGTTAATTCATTTCAATATTCACTCTGTTTATAGGCTTGGGACTCACATGCCCCCGGTTTTTCAAGATATTGAGACCCAAGACCACTGCTCAGAAAGTGTACGTGCTGAATTAGTTCTTCCAAAAATCATGCGTGGAAGAGGGAACATGGTAAAAAATAATAAAACCATACAAGAACAAGAAGCATAATAATTCTTCACTACCAGTAAAGAGTAAACGTCAACGTCAGTAGCCAAGTAGCCTCTTGCATCTCGCCCTCATTTCTTCAGAAAGGAAAGAAATCTTGTTCACTTTTGTTCACTCGTTCACTTTTGTTCACTCGTTCACGTTCGTCAAAAATGTGAACGAGTTCACGAACTGAACGACGTTCACAAGTAAACGTAGAACGTACCCACTGCTAGTGAACGTTTGTATGACTGCGAGTCAGAAAACGAAATGTGAGGGAAACACATGCAAAATAATTAGGTGAATTTGTAATTACTTACTAATTAGATAAAGCGGGGTCAGCTAATGTAGCATATATTTCATTTGTAGATATTCTTGACTCTCCTGCCCCCCCCCCATATACACACAAACGAGCCCTAATTTCCAATTTATATTCAGAGTAACTGTTTATGATGGAATAAAAAAAGGGTGTACATACAGTGCTTCTCAACCGGTCAACTCCAGGGACCGGCAAAAAGATTTGGTGCGTTCTTGAGGACCGGTAGGTACAATTTAGTTCACACAAAAAATAAACCATGGCAACAAAAACTATTTTTCATGACTTTATTTCATTTTAAGCGGGCCGGCGTTTGAAAAAACACAGTAGCATGATTAGTTCCCGATAAAGTAAAAAGGCATTGGGATATACTTTAAAAGAAACAAATATTCTTTAAATAAAGACTACGCTAACACATGTCCTTAAGTAATAACTAGTATCATCACATACAGACACGTTAGAAATGACATAATAATAAAACTACATTTGGACAAGGATGAACATATTTGCCTCTAAAGATTGCATCAGGCTGTTCCTCAAGTCCTTATGTTTATGTAGCTCTTTGTCTAAAGAATAATCACAAATTATACCATCATTTGTTTCCTCCAAATAGTGTGGAGATTATATCCAAAGTGTCTTTCTTCTTTGTGGTGAACTTATTATGTTACGTAATATACCCTTTCTCCCATCGTATACTATCATAACCATTTGCTTAAAATCGAAAGCTTGCGGTGTATATTGTTAGGGTCACCGAATCAAGTTTATGAATAATCAATCCTTAAAGTTGAAATGCACATAATTGGCTCTCTATCTTGATCATCTAAACACTAACCACTTTTTTCCCTCCGAGACCATCTCAAACTTGCACAAGCGGGAAGAGTATCCTGAAGACAATGAAGGGGTTCCCTTGTAGTATCGTGCAGAACCAGAATGAACTGTGCACCTTGTTCTAAGCAAGGGTTCTTAAGCTTCTTTTGTCACGCCTCCCTACTGCCTAAGATCAACTGCTCACGCCCCCCCCCCCCGAAATTTGAAATACAATAAGGCTTATTAAGTTTACAAAGGTTTTATTATATAAAAATAGTCTGTTACACACAAACGGTAGCAAAACAAAAAAATCGATCAATGAGACAGATGAGCTTTGCATATTATTGACGAAATTTCCACTTCTTGGCTGAATAGAAGAAATTGCACGGCTTCTCATGTAAGCGATTTACGGGTTTGTGATGTGCTTGCTCAATAAGTCTGCGCCCCTCTTTACATACCTTCACTCACCCCTCCCCTCCACTTTGAAAATCACTGTCTAAGGTAAAAACTAAAATTCCCCCGAAACACTCCCATTCGGATGAGCGTCATCAAAGGGAACCGTTCAAAGAGGACTTCATCTCCATCAGATCACGATTCTTCGTTCCTATGAAGATGTTTAGTTCGACTCAATCTGATGTACAACTGTCATCAAAGCAAATACTCACTCTCAAAGGCGGTTTCTCACCGACATGAATTCTCGAACTGTCTTTGCACAATTAGGTATGGTTTGCTGGAGAGTACGGCGATGCACGCATGCCAAAGTGGCTCCCCAGACACAGCACCACCATCGGCCCCGAAAACTACCCTTTCGAGTATCGCATCAGTGGCCAGAGAGACGCACTGAGGCTGGCTGGCCCAGGGTTTTCACCGTCATATTTTGATTGTGTATTAAAGACTAGAAATATTAAACATGATTTCAGCAGCCATCAAAAGCAGCATCAAACCACAACAAGGAATCCCCATAGTTTTCTTACCTATATACTTATAGATTTTAAATATTGACCGACCTTCACACCATAGGCCGCAACTTCACTTGTGCTCACGGGCCCGAGCACCTGGCTAAATTTTGAGCACCCCACCGGAAATAAAAAAAAAAAAAACTTTTGACCAAGTGTTCAGAAACGCTCCTACTTTACTTTTATCCCCACAAAAATAAATAAATTCTGTATGTAGGGCATGCAAATTCACAATCTCTTCCTTCTGTAGGCCAGAGCGCTTTCTGCTGTTATGCCATCTTCAGTGGAGCACCCTAACACTTCTGTATTTATAGTGGTGTGTAGTACCGTATGGTAAACCTATTTAGTGTGTTCCTATTGGTTGTTTGTGGTTGTGTAGTCTGTCCAATCAGTGAGTCTTATGTTATTAATTGAAATAGGTTCTCGCTTTGGAAGTTAGTTGTTGTATTTATTAGGTTGTTTTGTTTTGTTTTGTTTTGTTTTTGCCTTCATTATCTCAAGTTGCTCTTTTAATTTTCTTTTTCTTGTGTTGTTTTCTGTGTGTAGGATTTTGTATTTTCCTGTTAGCTGTGTCCCTGAATGTGGCAGTGTTTTCCAAAATGATTTGTCATCCTTTTGCTTCTGGAATTTTTCATGTTCTTTTATTCTGGTTGTAAATTTTCTACCTGTTTCTCCAGTGGCGTACGCAGGATTCAGTCAAGGTGGGTGTCTTAAGAGAAATTAAAGGGAATTTGTGGAAAGAAAAAGCGAGGCCCGCTTTTGGAAAATTTTTTTCCCAATTTTTTCTCCCAAAAGTGAATTTTTAAGCGTTTTATACACCTTCTTTGTATCATACTTTGTCGGAAATTTTGAGGGATAGTAAGACTCATACTTAGTGACAACGGTTATTCTTGATATAGGCACTTACGAATGAGTACAAAAGATTTTAGAATTGAAAGAATATAGTCAATGTCTGAAGAACAGATAAGTATTAACAACTTCCATAAGAAAAACAGTAATTTGGAAATCAACTTATTCATCTAACCAGAGCGAATAAAGAGGATTAAATTGCCTTTCATCATAAACTAGAGACTTCAAGCTTAAATTTGACGTGTTATACAACTCAAGAAAACCTGTTTTCAGCAATTTTGAAAGCTTTGAAGTATACCAATTTTACACGCATTCTTATGGGAACATCAACCTTGATCTTCTTCTCAGGAGTCGACACTAGCGAACCTGGTCACGGTTTTGTCGCCTATGGGTAGAGTAATGTTATTTATTTATTAGCTGCGTAAAGTAGTAAATTATTTTATAAATTATGTTTGTATTAAGAAGCTGGAACATAGTCTGCGTATCTTCAATTTGTCTACTATATGAAATTAGGAGGAGGGGGGTCACTACTTTGTTTAAAATGTGTCTTTCTAGCGTTTTCTGGTGAGTGCGGATTTATGCGGAATTTCCCTCGATGAAACGGGGAATTTTGGCAGCTCAGAGTTGACCACACTGGTGCATGAGAGTATGACGTTCACTTGCACTGCATAGACGAGCGGCACGTTCGGCACCAACATAATGTTATGATAGTATGGTACACTACAGCTAAAAAGTGATAAAATCGGAGTTTCTTCGTAATCTTGAGGTACCTATTCTTTTCTTTTAGTTTTTCATTTTTTCCCTTTTTTGTCTTTCTTCTCTCTTTTTCCTTCTCTTTTTTTTTTTTTTTTTTTTTTTTTTTTTTTTTTTTTTTTTTTGGTCGAGGGATGTGTCCAGACACCCAAAACACCCCTGTGCGTACGCCACTGTGTTTCTTCTATGTAGGTCATGTCACAGAGTGTTCGCAGCTCAGTCTGTATACTCCGTTGCTGTTGTTCCTTTCATCCTATCCTTTGTTTCTGTTTTGTCACCATGCTCATTTGTTTGATCAGAGGTGATCTGTTTCTGCATCTGAATTTTATGTTATATTGGTTGAATATTTTCTGTAATTTGTATGTATATGTCCCTGTGAATAGTATTGCTCCTGCTTATTGGTCTGTTTTTGTGGTTGTTTGTTCTGAGTCTGTAGTCTGTACCTACTATTTTGTTATATTAATTTGTTAATTATTCTATCTACTGTTTGTAGTTGGTATTTGTTTGCTTTTGTTAATTTCTGTTGTTCTGTGGTTGTTGTAGTTCAATATGTTGATTGCACTGTTGCAGTATTTGTGTAGTTCTGCTATTTTGTGTTTTTTATAGTGGAATGAGTCATTGGGTATGTTACTGCGTGGATAGCATAACAGCCGAAAAAGCGCTCTGGACTATAGGAAGAAATTGTGAATTGGCACAGCTTACATACAGAATTTACCAAATTCACGCGCACACGCAAACAGGGATACTAAAAACAAAAATTATTAGCCGAATTACAAGTATAACTAATAAATTCCAAGAAACCATTCTTTTTCGGCCATGAGACGACTTAAAACTTATTCACGATCAATTTTAAAACTGCATAACATTTGAATGAAGTAGCATTTTTCCATATTCATAAGAATAAAACTAAAGATATTAATTTAGATAAAGTTATGAATGAGTGGATTATAAGAAATAAGCAACGTTTATCAACTTTTTATATACCTGAATAAATAATACCTATGTACATACTTGATATTTACCATTTGCAAAACTTAAAAAAAAAAAAGACTATAGAGCACGATCCCCGGAGCACCCGCTGAAAAATTGGAAGTTTCCGCCTATGCTTCACACCTTTACTCAGCCAGAGAATGTTAATACTTGAAATAGAGATTAGAATCAGATTCAATGATCTTCAGAGCCTGTCATGGGACAACCACATGGTATTTTATGACTTTTCCAATGCTGATTCTCTTTCCTCTGCAAATCACTTGGCACCATCAATTATTTCTGCCCTTCCTATAAACAATGTAGGCAAGAGAAATATATATAAATAAATCAAGGCGCAGTGTTGTTTAAAGAGCGTAAGAGAATGCGGATGGATTGAAATCTGTGGCGGTTGAGAAGAGTTGGAGGAGGGGGGGGGGGGAATTTGCACCGTCAACACTATATTGTTCGCTGAAGTCTCTGAGATACAAAACCACGTACTTCACTCTCGAAAGGAGTAGAGGGAAGAGGTACAAATACGGTACCCTGCGGGTAATGTGGTACCCCACGGTATCTGAATAACCAGGTACAGCCAAAACGCGGTGGCGGCCAGAATGTGATGAGTACACCTAGAAATGACCATCTATGCCAAAATTAGCTAAATTTTTACTACGGGATTTTTACGTGCCAATGTTTCTCATGTTTTGACAATTCCAAAAATTTTTCAGTGTGTTATTCAACTTTGTATAAAATAAAAAATTTTGAATCGAAAGAAACCGAAGTATAGTATTTTTGAAAGAGGAATGTTTGCTCTACAAGATTATCCAATAAGTTTTTCAAAATTTTATATCCATTCGCCGAAAATGAGCTTTGAACTTTCAAGCATGATGCGGGTAATGTGGTACCCTTTGCAACATGTCATTTTTTGTTTATAGATATGCCACGAACAAAATTGAAAGACTGTAGTAGAAATTCTTTTTTATTATTATCGAACCAATGGGCTCGGAAAGGGTTGTTGTCTATATGTTGCAGAAATATCCAACAGCGAAAAGATAGGTGAGGGTGTTGTTCGTGTGCTTGTGGGAGTTTGAGAGAGCGAAAATTCGACTATGAAGGACGTGGTGAGAGTTACGAAGATAGGCGAGGGAGGGGCATGAGAAGAGGTGGTCCACGGTGAGAGGGTCTTCATCTTCACAGAGTGGGAGTTGAGGGGGCACAGGTTAATGAGAAGATGCGTATGTGTGAGGCGTGTATGTCCAATCCTTAGGCAGGTGATGATAACTTCCTCGTGGCGGGAGGAACGTTGAGACATTGACCAGGGGACAGGTGTAAGCTAGATTTGTGCGAGCTTGTTGTACCGAGAGGGTGGTAGAAAATTTAAAAAAGTGATCCGATAAAAATATGATTGATGCGATTCAAGATGTACGGGCGAAAAAATGGGTTTAAAGAACGCTTGTAAAACGTATGCAGTACTTTTACATGTAATCGGAATAAATTTCATTTTTCGCGATAAAACTGTGTTTATTTAACGTCGAAGAAAAATTCTTTTTAAGGGTAGCACATTTGTACCCAAAAATCTCGGAGATCGATTTTCGCACTTCTTCGAAAAAGTTTAGTTGCTCAAAAAATAATTGAGATAATTGAAACTTGATACCAAAGGGTTATGGGCAAGGGTTTCCTCTACCGATTCCACTATTTACTTGTTCAATTTGAGGTTTTGCATCTAAGCGTATCGTTCTCTAGAACTTCATGGGCACTCTCCAAAATAAAAGATTTCATTTTCCAAATTTGTACGCGAAAATTGAAGCATGATAAGTTTTTTTTCTTTTCGTTTTGTGAAGTTTGGAAGTTGAAACTGTTATCTTACCCCATGTCATCCAACCCCAGATCCTAAGATATCCCTTGGGGAAATGGTTACGCCCCGGGGCTCGGTCAGTGTTCAGTTCTGAAGATTATTTCGATCTGGCGTTTCCTTTACGTCAGTAAATGCGTAATATTGCTCGTAGTGACTTTCAGGGCCGTGAGAATGACGTCCAGATGATGTATATCGGTTTTCGCTACCCACCTGTTTATGAATTTTTCTGTTCGATTTCATTTCCTTTTTTCAATTTGATTTTTATGTTTCGCCGCGGGTGACATAACTACGTACGAATGTATGTACTCTATTCTGATTTCAGAATACGATATTGAAAATATTCTATTAGAGATGCTGATGAGAAGAGTAGCACCGCGAATCAGTAAGAATTTCGAGATCAGTGGATTTCGGAATTTACGTCAATTAGCGTCCCCTGGAGCTTATGACATCAGAAATAACTTGAATTAGCTAAAATCAAAATGTCACGACTTGTACTGAGCATGTTGGCTGTATGCCCATAACGCAGAGGGGGTAAATGTTATATATCACCGTATCACCTAGCATTGAATCAATTTTATTATTGTAATAATGAGCCAACCAATGGTATAAAAGACAAATTTCCTTGCTTGAACGGTTTAATATAGTGTCGTGCAGGTATTATTAGCCGCCAGTAGGACCATAAGATTGAAATTTATCAACTTAGTTTTGATTAATTGGTTCTAATTTTCGGTATTCGAGATCAACGTCTGCTTCAGAGCCTGTATTTTGTTTGTTTACCTGTTTAGTTCAACGATCGGGCAACTATCAATATGAATCTGAAGGTCCAGACAGCGGTTTATATCGCTTCATTTTTCGTTTCTAGCGCATTTGCTTCAACTACAGAAAGAAGTGAGTCAATAATTTTCAGTCTCGGTTAACATAATTCATCGATAATTAACACCTATTTATGACACCATTCGCATATTTTTTGTTTCGTATCCGGAAAATGATGCTTCAATTAATATTCGAGAAGCGGTCGAATTTTCATATTTCTGAAAAGACTATTTTATAGTTTGTGTTGCGTGCGAACTATTTTGTAAGAATAAACAGTGCACATAAACGCAAATAGCTTCTCAAATCCTGGGAGAGGGCTGGAAATTTTGTTTGTCGCCCCGTTCGCTGAATTGTACCGCATAGCTCTAACTCTGCTCACTGTAAGTAAATTTTCAAAATTTCTGGGAGGTCTTTCAGGACATGGGGGAAAGAGACCATTACTCTTGGTTTGCGTTAATAAGTTGGTGCTCGATGTTAACACAACAGGGCTACAGTGAATAGATTTTCTTGAAGGGACTAGACAGCAGAAAAGTCGACCGAACTCTTTCAACCAGTTGACTTTAATCAGACCGACTAGACTAATTACCAAGGGAAATTTATCAAAATTTCGCTGATAATGCCGACATCTAAAAATTATGAGGGGCAGGCCCAGTACCAGTATTCTTCTATATAATGTCTGGTGGAACGTATGGCGATGTATGCATGCTAAAGTGACCCCTGAGACACTGCACCCCCGGCCCAGGAAACTACCTTTTCGAGTATCGTATCAGTGGCCGGAGGGACACTTCAGGTCGCCCGAGCCCCATTTCGCCATTCCGGTTCCGGTACGCGCTGTCCTGCAAGGGCCACCATGGGGCCCCCTACTGACCGAGTTTAACACTCCTAGCACTAACCCAGAATCTGGGCGCCCCACAGCCGGATGCACTTCCTCTTCACTCACCCCTCACTTTCTCGCCTTCGTACGTATACTGACGCAGGAAAGTGGTAACGGCGGAGTATTCTTTTGTGGTGTTGATCCTTTAACGCGATGAAAAATACTTATTTGCGAGTGTAATTTTACTGTGAACAATCAAGGGGGATGAACCTTGAAACCCCAAATCCCCTCTCAAAACCGGCTATGAAGTGGGGTGACATAAACACGTGATTTTCTATGAAAAATTGTTGAAAATTTTGAGTATATGACGAGGGAACAGCTTATCTTCCTCAACATTTCAAGGAGAGGCTTTGCTTTCCTCACCTATGAGAAAGTAAAGATAATTTCTGACATTCTTGGTCGAACAGGCTCTAGACAAAATTCTTTATAAAATCAAAAGAAAATAAATTCAGTGGATTAGAAATGATGTTTTATCTCTCTTGGAAAAAATGAGTTCCGCTGCCACGGTTCGTACGGAAATTATGAGGGGAGGGGAATAGCTCTAGATTCTATTGACCACTTCACGGACGAAACTATAGGGGGTGTGGGGAGTTGAAGCACCTTCCCAATAATTTGGCTGTCGGAAAATTTTTCATTTTTTAAGAACGTTTATTTGTTTGTTTGTTTTTTTTTATTTCAATTAAAAAACATTTCTATAGAAAAATCGGCAAATTTTCAGTCTTTTAAAAATCTTGTTGGCGAATTTTTAGTTTTCAAAAAATATTTGTCGGCAATTTTTTCTTCTCCCCCCCCCCTTCTAATTAAGTGTTCGAGAACTTTTGGTGAAAAAGAGTTCTACAAGTAAAAATTTGTTACAGTTTTCTGTAACCCAAATTCTGAACTCATCACAATTTTTTCCCCGATCATTTCGGTTAATTGACGTTCCGGATCATTGACTTCCGGATAATCAAAGTTCTACTGTATCAATAGGTCAAGTTGCGGTTTTGAAATTAGTTTTTTCTTGTCCCACCTCCCCCCTCTCCCAATAAAGTTGGCAACTTGAGGGAAGTTGGAAGAATACCGTCAGAGTTGGGAAAATACTGTTCAAGTAGGAAAAGTTCGACTCCAAAAGTGCGAAAAATACTCATTTTTGCCTGTCTTTACAACTCAAATCACCAAAACAATCTCAACATTTTTTCGCTAGCGGAGTTAGAAAATTTTGGGACTCTCCAGTTGGAAAATTCATCTGCCCCCTCCCAGTGTGATTTGATTCCCTACACTCTCCTGCTTAAGAATTTATCAAGCTCGGAGCCTTATTCCCTACAGGTTTGAAAACTGGCTTCAGTAGGAAAATAAGCAAAAGACTTTCATGCGATGATTGTTTTTTTTTTTTTTTTGCTTATCAATTCTAGAATTGGTAGCTAGTTCGAATTTGTAACTCAAAAAATTGTAACCTCTCCCTCTTCCACAGATCAAAAACCCTCTACATATAGAGTTCTTCGATTTACATGTAAGACTAAAAATCCTAGTTTCTGGATCAACTCAATGGTGTCGGAAGCAGGCCCGCAGCCAGAGGAGTGCTAGGGGTATTACGCACCCCCTATCGCTTGCCGAAGCCCCCCTGGCCAAATCTCGTGAATAAAAGTAACGAATTCCTTAGATTTTTCTCGCTAGTTTTGTACAAAACTTTTTTGTCCACTATATTTTAATGTTTATAAACTTGGGAACACTGATTTTGTTTTGAATGATAGACGAATCGTGTCTTTATATGTGACGTGTCACAAGAAAAGGGCCCGAGTGTCGAATCAGCAGTTTTAGACACACAGGCCCAGTGGCGTAGCTAGGGGTTTCCCAAGGGGGGGGGCACAATAAGGTTTTCTTGAAAATTGCGGGATGTTTTAAAAATCTCCGATATTAGAGAACTACGTAAAAATATTGGGGTCCCCCCCTGTTCCCCCACGCTACGCCACTGCACAGGCCTTTTTCTTGCGTCACGTTACAATTCAGAAACACAGTGGTAGGCTCGCGATCCAGTTTACATTAAATATCGATAGCTAAATGCCTGAACGGCTGTTTGAGAACTAAAAACTTAATAAGTTCACAGAAATAAAATTTTTTTACTGCCAAAAGTTCAAAAATGTGGTCGTTGTAAACGTGTTAATCTTTTTTTCACGCGATATATTCAATTTTTTTCAATGAGTTGTCGGTAAAACAATCACCAAGTTTTGATTATGAATTTTGAGACCAAATTCAATCAGTGGCGTAGCTAGGATTTACCCTATGGAGGGAGGGGGGTAAGGTTTTCAAGGGAGAAAAAGTCGAAAATTGAGGGTTTTTTTGGATCGCCGATATTAGACGACTATTTTATAAAAATGAAGATAAAATTACTGCTCGAGCAATTTTTTCTCAAAAAACGTGTTTTAAAGGCAAAAAATTGCTCATTTTGCATATTTTACATTCAATTTCAAGTTCTTTGGGGGACATTCGCCCCCTCCGCCCCCTTCCTTTGGCTACACCACTGCCTCGTAGAAGTCTTCACATTATATACTAAATGTATCCTCAAGCCCCCCTTGGTAAACAGTCAGCACCTACCGCAGATGGTTGGCTACGGGCCTGATCGGAAGATATTTTTTGATGTTGGTAAGTGGATGAAGGGTAAAAAAATTTGAGTGGATACGCAGAAAAATAGTTTCTTGTCTCTGAAAGCTGAGTTAACAAGTAGTAATAAATCTCAAACATTTTGTAAATCTCGTCTCTGAAATCTCTCAACATGGCAGATGCTTTTATATCAACCCGCTGCACAGTTTTGATTTTTCTTCATATTTTTTTAAGAAAGGAAGGCACAAATGATATTTTGTACCCGCCACTTTTTTTGGGAGGAGATACTCTGGACCCGTGTACTCTCTCCCCTCCTCGTTCTAACGCACCTAATTAGGCAAATTTTCTTTGTTACAGCTATCGATTATAATTATTGTCATAAAAGCGATCCTAAATTCAACGAGTGCCTCAAAAAAACCTTCCAGGATGTAATTCCTCAACTTAAAGCCGGTATGTATCTTTTTCACAGTCAGTAACTTACACATTAGCATATTTTATAACCTTTTCAAATCTGAATTAAACTGGACAATTGATCGTTCCAATCGAAAAACAAGCTCAAGATTGATGTATCAAGATGACTAACGCCGTTTAGATGAAATTGAAGAACTGCGAATTTAAGTCGATACAACTGCAGTATGTGAGAAAGAACAAGTAAGTGGACGATAGCAAATTTAGTCCAGCGGCTTGGAGTGAAAATATTCTGGCTCTACCGAGAATACCAAATTTCTCGGAGGTAGAAAAGACAGTTGGTTTTCACGAAATATCACAAAAAATTTCAAATGTAGCTATGGATGTTGTCAGATTTCTTTCCAGGTGAGAGCAAAACAATTGCAGAAGGGGAGGGGGCAGCAATACCCTTTTCCAGAAGAAAAACAATATTTTTGGCAAAATAATTCATTTTTTCGAAGTCCAAGGGCTCATCTGCCTCCTGAACAGCGGTGCTCATAGATTTAGAATTTAGTCAGTTTTGCTTGTGTTCTCAAAAATTGTGTATAAAATTTCTTGAAAAATTGTACATTGAATGATAAGAATACTTAAGGTGAAGGGTAGCGCTATAGGAGTTCAATAAGAAGGTAACATCCCTCGAAACGAATACACAGTTATCAAAGCATCGATGCTCTGTAGATTTGAGAAAACTGCGAAGGAAACCTCGCACCTTTTCTCTCTCCCCGCTTTCATTTTTATGAATGAACTTTAAAATGTGTTTCTGCAGTAGTCCTACACCCCATTAATCTAACGAATTTAATAAATGGTAATGACAGTGGCTGTTTATAATGTATATTATCTAGACTAACTGGAGTAAAAAAAAAAATAAGAAACGCAATTTTTTAGAACTACTGGGGTGTTTCTGACATGATATTTTAAATATATCGCAGTACTTCACGTTAATGTTATCACTTATATAATCTTCCTCGTCTTATGAAAAATCTCATCTCGTTTTCGGTGCCTAAATAATTTCATCCGCAGCTCTTCCCGTAAGACCTTCATTAAAATTCTAATTTCATTATTCAGTTTTGTACTCACAATCATGTCTCCGAAAGATGAAATGTCAGATGAAAATGGCGACTACAAAGACGATTGTATTTTGCATTCTCTAAAATGTCCGAAAGATGAAATGTCAGATCGAGACGGTAGTAACGGCCGTTATAATTTCATTTTGACAAGAACATACAAATTAGTTGATAAAATATGTAGTGTCGAGCTTTGGTCTTCGGCTGCGAGAGGCTTCAGGCCTTTGGGCTCTGATAACTAGGATCCGGAGCAATTTTTCGATTTTCTGAGATTTCTACAGTTTTTAACTGAATGAGGATTAAGCATTTTGCATTCGATGTCAGCCCATTTTAAAATTGTATCGTTCTAGGTTACCGTAAATACAGGATTCCTGCCATAGATCCTTTCTATTTACCACTGGTTGAAGTTACCAGAGGCCAAGGAGTGGTTAGCATTGATTTGAGTTTACAAAAACTAAACATTTACGGATTAGTGAGTACAGTGGTTGACAGCGTTCAGTAAGTATTTTGCGTGTTTTTCACAGCATGTAATTTTTCCACTCAGTTTTTTCTTCTTTTTCTTCTTTTTCTTTTTTTTTCTTCAAAGAATAATATTGGAATCCATTTCATTTAGAACAATTTCTGTTTCCATCAGACTGGGCATTGTTTCTTATTTATTCACTTAATTTATTATTATTTATTTATTTTTAGAGTATCTTTAGGAATACTCATACTCATGCTGGATAACTGTCCAGTGCAGGGATGGCAAACGAAACCGTTTTTTTTTTTCGTTTCGTTATTTCGTTTCAATATTTTTGACAAAAATCAATCGTTATTTCGTAATTTCGTTATTTCGTTTCGTTTGTTTGCCATCCCTGCTATTTATTCAACTCACCCTGACTCAACTCACCCGGGAAAAGAAATGAAATTTCGAATACAGTAGGCTCGGCTACTAGTACCCGACCCTAGAAAGTGATTGCAATAGGCTCGGCTGCTAGTAGCCGATTCTAAAAATCACAAATCAGAAAAATAGGAATGGCAAACGAAATGGTTTTTTTTTCGTTTCGTTATTTCGTTTCAATATTTTAGACAAAAATCAATCGTTATTTCGTTGTTTCGTTATTTCGTTTCGTTTGCCATCCCTGGTCCAGTGTATATAATTTGATATGTCTATCATAATATTTATTCTGAAGTCCAAGTAATGACGTTGTTACTATCAGAGAGCAAATAAGAATAATAGATAAATAATTCTCCAGTGAGATGCACTAAACTAGATTTCAGACATGCGCGAAAACCAGTTTAAAACATCAGCGTTATGCTTGATATAATGAGTTAACAAATCTATTTGTAAATCCAAGGTTACTTGAGCACGTGTCTCATGTCATTTGTTTGCTTCTTTTGAATCAAAACCGACATTAAAAATTGAATTCCCGTGGTATGAGGGAGAGTGTTGCGTATTGAGGAAAGAAAGCTGCTCTAGGCAATACAAAATCTGCCGCCCTATTTGATTAGAAATACATAGTAGGAGCACGTGGAATCGTAAGTGCGCCTAATTTATAATGGCTAGGTGACTATGAACTAGGCTGCTAAAATGCTAATACCCTTTAGACCAAATTGCGGACTTAAATTCACTTCGTTGTTAAAAAAATAATCCTTAGTTTACTTATATTGATTGATGATATAATGCTGAATAAAGAATAGGCATACATATAATGACAAAATTTTGTGTAACGAAATTTTCCCGATAAGGATTAGGAAATTTTTGCGAAGTATTTTTTAATAGGAACGGACTTTTCGGTCATTCCGTATATGACAGAAATCTTTCAAATGGCATAGTTATTTCTTCTATTTTATTTTTTCTCCATTTTCCTATTTTTCTCATTCCTTTTTCCTTCATTTTTTCCTTTTTTTTTTTGTCTGAAAATTCAAAATTTTGCTGCCCTAAAATGTTGCCGCTCTAGGCAGCTGCCTAGGTTGCCTAACGGTAAAAACGGCTCTGGGTTAGTGATCGAAAAAATATCAAATGATATCGATAATATCGATATCCGTGGAAATATTGATATATCGATATCAAATTTTGATATCGATATTATCAAATTGCAATTTGACATCTTGAAAAAATTGTTTATTTAAACAGAAATATCCGGTTATTTCCTGAATCCTGAAACTTATTGATTTGATATTAATATATTAAAGTCATTTCTCATTTGTCCTTTGCTTTACATTATACTTATTATTTGATTCATTGACTTCAAAATCAAAAAAATTATATTGACACGACCGTACCTACCTACTTCTATTTGTCATCTACTAGAGACTTTTGGAATGCGGAAAACTGATATGATAATATCGATATCCTGTCATTTTGATATTGATATTATCGATATCAAATTTAGTTTGATATTTCGATCACTACTCTGGGTACGTACGAGTAGCCACAGGTCTTGTTGTAACTTGTCATGATTTAAGTCCTTGAATGACAAGTTCAGAAATTTGTTTTAACACCAGTGTTGTACATCGGGACGCGCATACGGAATAAAATTGTATAAATTTCCCATCAATGGTAAATTTCAGGTGCACCTACAGTGCATTGCACATATAGCCTACGAAAGACAGAAATCACCCATTTTGCTAAAAGTAGTCATTGGAATCTAGTAAAACCAGAATTTTCTGGTTTTGTTCACTCACCCCTAAGATACAACCTCATGTTTCTACCTTGGCGCGGTTTTCTTTTTAAAGACGTAGAGAATCAAAAACTCGTGTTTCGTGTGAACGATTTGAAAGTTGGAGCTGTGCCAAGATACTCGTTTTGCATTTGTTCCGAGGAACGTGCGATTACTGCACACGGACCAGTGAGGAAATGAACCTGAATGTACCAGAGAATTACTTCCTAAAATAAATAACCGTGGAATCGAATAATATTTCAATGTTCAATGTCACTAGGTAAAATTACCAGAAAATTTGCATTACAATCAAGAAAACACATTTCGTAAAATAAGATTAATAAACCGAGACAAGATCTGGATAACACAGTGTGTATATTATAGCTGTATGACTCATCTTTCACTTGAATGCTGTAAAATAATGACCACTGAGAAAAAGGAAGCTAATATCTGAAGTGCCTCGAGATACCACATTCCAAGTTATAATACTCTCCCCTACAAAAACAGAGTTGGTCGTTTTTCCAAACCAATGGTCAATGAAAATTTCGTGGGAAGCAATGTAATTTGCATTTTAAGTATAATCGAAGATGCCAATCCGCATAATTAGGTAACCTACCAAGAAAAACTTTTTTCACTGCCAAAAAAAAATCGGAAAACCCTTGAAAATTCGTTAATAGCGTAATTATTTGAAGAACCATCTGAAGTTCGTATTTAAAAATTCTATAATTTGCTAACTAATCTGTACGAAAAAAGCTCGAATCTTAAGATTTTCAAAACTGAATTGATAAACGATTACGTTAATAGATGCATCGCACCCAACAGAGAGGACCAAAACAAGAGTTTATATTTTCACGCAGTTTTTTCTATCCATGGTTCCACCTGGCATTATTATAATTTTGTAGAACTGATGTTTAATTTATAAAATTAAATAGTGAATTATCTAGATAGCTACGAAGATGACTACAAGAGCTTGATCAGAGTATGTTTTTAGTTTTAACGTTCAACTTCACTTCCTTTTTTCCACAAAGCTCGAAGAAAAAAATGCGAATCAGTTTTTTTAGTGCTATTTGCAACCTGTTCTGGCAATGGAAAAGTAGAACTAATATATTTTTATTGCCCGTCTAATTGAAAGCACACCTGAGTGGATCCAAGCATCCGACATACACAAAACTAGATTAAGCAGTTTAGGAAGCCTCAGATTTAATTAAATTTTCATCAACTTAGAACTGCGAGGTTCTCAAAACACCGCCGTAGTAATTTCAGAAACTGACCTTCAAGCTTTTAAATAGGCACCCGTTCTGGGATGCGTCAACGAAAAACTTTCAGGCAGTAATTAGGCGGCTCGTCTAAAATTATTACTCTCGGAGTCCTCCACATTTCTATTGGCAAACACGTCTTCGTACAGCTCATAAAATCATAAACCGCAAAGCGATAATTACGAAATTTTCGGTATCTTCACACAGAGACGAACAGCGGGAAATTTGATGATTTTTGAGACCAAGCTCTATTCTGTGGTTCTCTCGTGGAATTCTCGATTCTAGTTGAACCCGAAAGGCGATATTAGTTGAATTTTTACGATAGAACTCTCAAAATGTTAACTTTTCAATTTTATCGAGATATTATCGTCAATCTAAATAAACAGGGACGCACCGATAGGGGGTAGGGGAAAACTTACTCCCCTGCAGGAATTTTTTACTTAGCAGTTGGAAAAATTTACCATTTCAGTCAGGCAAGTTGGGAAAATCCAACAAGTTAAAATTTCTTCTTTTCGCTTTGATACTTGGGCATTGAGTTGAGAATTTGGGTGGGAATTTTGATTTGAGTCAGTTGCAAAAATCCAATAGGTCAAAAAATTTTTATTTTTTTTTGCTTTATACTTGGGAATTCTGAGTTGAGTCAGTTGGAACTTTCACAATTTTTACCCCCTCTGGAAAAACTCGTCGGGACGTCCCTGTAAATTAAACTGTTTCGACATGGTTTTGGAAACACTTCATTGTGTATGAGTTAGATGGTAATCGATAGGGACTGTGATCGTATAATGGTGGCAATTGTTCGTTTCATTTGAGCGAGAGGAGAGGAGTCAAACATTTTTTGTACTTTCATGATCATTGGAATAGAATTTTTGAATCAAAAAACACTTTATTTTTCGTAAAAAATACTAAAAATTTTGTTCATGGTCATTTTTTTTTTTTTTTTTTAGGAGCAGGCTATCCCTTCAAATTTATTGATGAAAGGAAAAAGGCAAGTCCATCCCAAAACCCCCAGGATCGCTACCATTATTCAGTGCAATACATATCAATTCATGAAAATAATAGTCATTTAATCATTGCATTACTGTTTTTCATTAACTCTGTTAGAATACACGAGCAAGGTGACTACAAGAATGGAAAAATAAATTCCTGACTTTTTCCAAACTTTTTTTTCTCTTCTTTAAACTTTTACAGTATAGACAGTATATATTTATGTTTATACTCGGGGTTTTGTTGTGGGGGCACGCAGTGCCTTCAAAGGAAATTTCGAAAGTATCGAAAAATTGCCATAAAAATTGAAAAAAATAAAAGAATTTGATTATCCAAATATAAAATCAATTAGCGTGCCCCCAAAAAAGAAGTGACAAAAAAAGGCCTGTTTATACTACTAGACGCTATGGTTAAAATGAACTGAAATTTGAAGTTGATTTTTGGGTGAAAGCATTAGGAAGGTGTTCACAGACATACGTATATAGAGTGCTGAAGTAAAATTAAATGACGAAGAAAAATTTTCCGTGAGTTCATTCTTTGTTTTTTTCCAAACTTCTTAAAAATATTGTTGAATTTCCTGACTATTTACAAACTTCCTGACCTACTTTTCAAATTCCTGACTTTTTCCAAACTTTCCAAATTTTCCAAACCTGTAGACACCTTGACGAGGGAATGGAACAGTGAATTTTCATATAGCGGATGATCTACTAACCCTGCTTAGGTATTGCTTTCGTTCAACAATACTGGCTCCACATTCACAACCCTTGATCAGACTTACCAGTAGACAAACTACAAGGCATTTGGGTGAATGATCTGGCAACACCAACATGTTTGTTTACATCAAGCAACTCTCACATCACCTCCGCTCATATGAAAACAGCAATGACCGTCTTCTGAATACTTCATAGATTTTGAATTTCATAGGTTAGATCCGGAAAAACTTACCGGCAACATAAAAATGCACTTCGCCAGTCCAGTTAATTTGATTGGAACTTACACAGCGAAAGGAAAAGTGCAGGTTCTACCTATTAATGGTCATGGATATTGCAACATTACTTTAGGTAAGAATCTATGTGAATAATTTTTACTTATGAGGTTATAACCAACACTTGGGTCATGGGTACAAACAGTACAATCTGTCTACAAAAAAGACTGCCATATTAACAGAGGCCGAGAAAGTGGGCATTGCACATATTACAGATCTGGCAAACTACCTATGGAACGACATTTGCTAGTTAAAAATGTATGACTTCCACATACTGAAGTGTCCATTATTAAAAAATGATCCTCAATGAAGAGTGCCGCGGCAGTGCTGCCAGACATTTCACTGTCACTATCACAACTGATACAGAATTATGTACAGGGTGTCTCAAGTACGTGATTGTCTCCCTTCAACCGAGTAAGTAGGCAACTCATTCTGACAGAATGTAGATACATATTGCTTTTACATTTCAAAGGGGCAAATATACGGGCATTAGAAAACATTATGTACAGAATTGATGGACAAATTTTCCCCCATCAGCAGTGCTTATAGATAGACTGGTGAAACTTTGTAGTTACAGCCACTTCTAAAAAATAAATTACCATCACTGGATCAACAGAGTATTCCCAAAATCGATTACTGTCAAAAACTAGGAACAAAAATTTTCATATTTTTTCAATTTTCCCATAAAGATTTTCCTTTGATCTCAGCAATTTTGTATGGTAAACGATTCTTCCCTTCAAACTCTTCAAGAATACTCTCTGGCTTCACTCCTATCTATTTCCGTTTTCGAGTTTGAAAATTTTTATAAATGCAATTGGAACTTGCGACCTATAAAAATTTTACAAATAGTATAATATGACAATTCCTTTCCCATCACAATTTTTTTAGTATCATTAGGAAATTTTACAAAAAGAAATGAGCCAGAAACTATAGCCCCTTAGTCCCTCTGGGTTATAAACCTGGCACTTTTCTTATAAATTGTGAATTATAAAATCATAATTTTAGTGTAAAGCATTGCACATATCAAAACTTTCAAGCTCCAAAATTAAAATAGATAGGAGTGACGCCAAAAACTATTTTTGAAGGGTACAAAGGAAGAAATCATTTACCTTGAAAAAATGTCTGTAGGACGATTTTTCAGGAAAATTGATAAGATATGAAAATTTTTGTACACGGTTCTTAATTAAAATTGATTTGGAAAACATTTTGTAAATCCAATTGCGGTAATTTTTCTTTTAGTAGTTACCATAATTGTCTTTCATTATTACTAAAATTTTCAATAGATTATCTGCTAGCAATGTAGAGAGAGAAAAAAAGTCCCATCAAGGCTGAACATAATTGTTCGAACGTCTGTGTATTTACCCGTACGAGTGGGCAAATACATCTACGCAGTGTCCGGATGAGTTGCCTACTGCCTCGACTGAAGGCGAGGCATATACCTAGAGGCAGCCTGCAGCCTGTACAGGGTAGTAGCAGTAGTCGATGATAGAAGGGCGTATGACGATGCACGCATGCTAAATTGGCCCCGGGTTACCACACCCTCTATCCCGGAAACGCCCCGAATGGGCCTGCGTCAGAATAGAGTGTAGTGGTAGTAGAAAAATTCTAGTTGGCTGTAAACATCATGTAAACTGCACTAAGGTTTTAGTGCCAAAGTGTTTTGGTAGTCTTACTGCCAGCTCACTGTCAACCAAACCGGCAGTGGTGTCACTGCTGTACTGCCAATCTATTGCCTGTTCATGTACTACCAGTTCACGGTCAGTTATTCTGGATACATATCTGGCAGTACACTGGCAACATGCCTGCGTTTTTATTGCAGTCATTTTCTGGCTTGTCGCATTTACAGTCAAATTCTGGTAGTATCACTGCCAAATCTGACAAAAGTAATGTGACAGTAATTTTTTGGCAGTAAATTTTATAAAAATCTTCATGACAGTATACGTATCGGTCATTCACTAGTGTATTACGTGTTCACTTCAAAATACTGAGTTTTTAAAACACATACCTACATACGCCCAAAAATGAACACCTGATTCGGCCAAATGATAAACAGAATTACCCAACAGGTTGTAAGATAGGAATTTTCCAATGTCACCGGCTTATAATTTAATAAATTAAAATTCTAGGAAGTGAAAAAATTTTCCACCCAGCAATGTCTCTGAAAATCTGCTTTTATGCCTTGAACTTATACGATTTTGCATTCCTTTTTCCTTTACGGAGTGGAAGTTCTAGTTCTAATTTCTTCATATTGGTTTCGAATTCTCAATCAATACCTGCATTTTTTTGCTAAAATTGGAAAGATAAGTTGGAAGCGACCTCTGCAAACAAGAGCGTTTGGCAGTGAACTCTTATTCTTAGTAACACGAGTTCGGGACAATATAAAAGTAATGAAATTCCTTTTACTGCGTAAATCCGTATACATGTGGGTAGATGTTCTCCGTCAGTCGTCAGGTAGATAATAAGCGGGCTGCCAAACATGAATGAAATTTTAAAAACAACGCGCCTTTGCTCTTTGTCAGAATATACTGCTGTATTTTCATGCAGAAGCAATTATTTCATGGGCATAAAGGGCGCAGTTTTTCAGTAGGTGGCAACGCCTGACTTGAGATAGTTCCATTAGCTATGATTTTGCACATCAGAAGCTCACCTTTTTGTGACATTTGATGTCCTGAATGAGCTGATACACAAGTTTTTCATCCGAACTACAATATTATTCAACCGTTAATAGTGCCTATGTAATATAAATCTGATCTCACTTTGCACTCAGTTAACGCGGCGATAGAATTATTCAATCTACAAGGAGAAACAGTCGAAAAGAAAGGAGTAAAATACATCAGAATTAAGAACGTTGAAGTGAGAACTACTAAGATCGATCGTGTTATTCTGCGACTGGATAATATCTTTCCAGGAAACAAGGAGATCAGTGAGTGTACACAGATCAATAGATATTTATGTAACTTAAGTGTTTTTCTCATCTGTTTTTGAGTTGGTTCACATAATACCTACATAGAAATGTTTAAGAGTACCATTAACTGGGATAATATCGGCCACTCATGACTTGTTTACTGATAACGGACATTATAGCGTTCCTACAACAAAGTCATAAGTGGCCGATATTAACACTGGTATCTAATATTATACCCCAGTTGACTTTACTGATAACGATACTAGCGCTCCTACAAGTCATGAATGGCCAATATTACCCCAGTTGATGACCTATTTCGTGTTGTAAATACAAGCAAATTGCTTAAGAAAAGAAATTGAAGGCTGTAACGCCAGTAGTGTGATATTACTGAACTAACAAACCTGATTATAAGGTACAATAGTGATTGTTGATAAGAATTGTATTGTTGATTGTTCAACAGGTGATAATCTCAACATAGTTCTCAATGAAAACTGGTCGTCACTTTATGAGGACATCAGACCAGCACTTGAGAAAACAATGGTTGCCATTATCAGAGAAGTTGGAAGCTATCTTCTGTCTAAAATTCCGCAAAATGTGGTATTTCCGGCATAGAATTAACGACTGCTGAGCAGACTTATGGAAATGCAAACTTTCAAGGAAGATGACGAAAAGGCATAGAGTCGCATCGGAAACGGTAGTCCCAACAGTAGGCATTGTAGCCTGCATCAATTCATTCTCATTTTGAAACCAATAATAAATTATTGAAGCTGTTGAAGCTGTGTTTTTGTTTCATGATAAGTGATAAGAACTTGATCTGAAATACAGGAAATTGACTCTTTAGAGAGTATTTGTCCCTTCCTTGCATTGGCAATGCCAGAACCCAGTTCGTCAGATCATATACCATTTTCAGGTATGTCCACATCAGAAGATTTAAACTAAGGAAGAGTTGAAAATCAATAGGTTGAGTAAAACGTGGACAGATATCCAAATATGGCTACTTTGGAAATTAACGTGCAATATAAATCAAGTAAAAGAAGGGAATCCCTAGTACTAGAATCGTGTTGCCATAGTCTTAATTTTTCATTGATTCGGTATTCATCTACCTCACAATTGTTATAGCGCATTCTTTAGAAAAGTAGCCACGACGGGACCGTTTGGTGGTCACTACTGACACATCTTTGCTAGTACGCAGTGTATTGTACGACCCTCGTCGTAGTCATCGAGTTCCCACAAGGTATAACAAACGGGTTGCCCAGCCTCGTCATGGCTGTCACACCCGTTCCAAATTTTTATAGCCAAAAACAAGAACAGATGTCAGTTTAGTAGAATTGGAACCGCGCCATTTTGTGACCACACAGCACAAGCATTTGCCATTAATCGCCGAAAACATGGTTTAGAGGTTTTCAGGTTCACTACCTTGCTGCGCTTGATTAGGCAGAAGAGAATGAACGCCGAACTGTATAGTACGTGGATAAGACTTGAATGGTCTCATGGACACTTGCGCTAACAACAATGAAATTTTTCAGGAGAGCGTTTTGAAAATGTCGTCAACTTTCAGTTTTCTCAATCGGAAAACGCTCTCTAGTGGTGCAAATAATAAGTTATCAGATGTTTTTTGTATACCACCGGATAGCTTACACACCTTCAGCTACAGATTTACATACGTAACTCAGTTTTGACAAAAATGTTAGTTAGCACAAGTGTCCATGAGACCATCGAAATAAACCTAAGGTCTGGATTACCTAGGAAGGTCGCAGAAGGCTTCAGGCGCCCTATAGAAACACAAGACCTCTTCGCTAGATATACTCGTATCATTGAATGTGCGCCAGTGCAGAAGGACTTTCCGACTTTCCTCCGTATGGGTTTAGACCTCTACCCGATCAAAATGGGTTCATGAATTCCAAAAAATGTTATGTTATGAAGCAAAGTTTAAAATGGGCTGAAATCAAATTACGTAATAAGCGAATGGCCCAAAAAAATTAATTTTTCTACTAGTCAAAGGACTCTGTCAATCCCTGTAGATGTTTTGGGATACTCGATGCACTCACTGCGAGCAATTTAAATGCGGAATAAAATCCTAGCACGATAACCTGAGAACTCGGTGAATTCATCGTACCGTAATTTCAAGATTATATCTGTACGTTCTGCAGATGGACATAAGAGGAGTAAAAAACATTTGAGCATTATCCAGGAAACATCGTAAATTATGGAAGAGTTGATTATGTTACTGGACAACAATATAGGACCAAATTACGCCAACATAATGGTTAAAATAGCATGCTCTTAGGATCGAACGAAATTCATTATGAATTCAAAATTAATGCGATAGTCTTCTCTTAAAATTTCAAAATTTACAAACAAGGAAGACTAAAATTTTCTCTGACACTGGTAACACCTGAAAACGTTCTGCAACAAATCTGTATTACTTTGGTGAAGGCACTTTTCTTCTTGAGATATAGATGGACCTATTTTTATTCTCTCAACTCATAAATATAGCCAGGGGTTTACTCTTTTGAATGAGACCTACGGCAGTACTGTATTGGATTGTCCAGCTGTGCTGCAATACCGTTTTCCTCGGAATTATACCTTTGACTATACGCCCTTCTTCCTCCCAATGAGAAAATAATATTCGTAAACAATAACAACGGATACAATAGATCATAATACGGAGGCGCCTATGATTGACCTACATGTAGCAAGTACCTCAACGAAAGGCTAAAAATACTCGAAATTCGAGCTCGTTAATACAGAGCACAGAATGAAAGGAATATACTGTGGTAGTAATTCATTCGTAAATTATCATAATATTATTATGCACTGGATTGTACGTGCTGCTCTGTGAATCCTAGCCAAAGTCATCCAAAATATTCGAATAAGCCCTCGAATAAACCCGGAACTAAGATTTATTTAAATCGACTATTCGCCCGCTCATGTAAACACCTTTTTCATTTACATTAATATTCGATTCGTTTTTTTATGAGTCGTAAAACGAACTACCGGTATTTACTTTTCTAACAAGAGGAGTAAAATTCTCGTAAGTACAGTAAAATTTAATGCAATTTTATTTCGACAAGGTCGGTCGCCATTTTTTGGTCCAGATTTTATGGTTCGGGGTAATTACTTATTGGAAACGGATGATTGATGATGATGTATCGATCTACTAGCGCCAATCTGATTTTTGGGACACCAGTTACGAAGGACGCAAATGCAATCTCGTTATTTTTTGTTTTCGTAGTTTTATTCAGAAAAAGAAATAGACTACGGAATTACGCCAGGATGGAATTAATATTGGTTATTAAAAAAAATATTTGAAGGCTCTTTCTCAAACAAGAATAAAAGCGAAATTTTTAATAGTAGTGTCCAGCCCACTTCAACACTAAGTATGACTCGCAAGTCTGGACAACAAATGTAAAAGAGAGAAGAAAGTCAAAAATTACCCAAAACGCAATGGACGCCATAAAATAAAAATTCGAGGAATAAAGGACAAGTTGAAGGAAAGGCGTTAATTATGTTATAAAAATAAGTGGAGATGGGCATGTCGTATCTCCAAAACGCAATGTAATATACGTGGACGGAGAAAATGACACGGTGGATGCCCCCAAACAAAATGAGAAAAGGTAGGTAAGAGGTGGAGGGACGATTTTAGAAGGTTGCTTGGACATGACATGTACCATGAAGTAGCTCAAAACCGGGCTGAATGGGCAAGATTGGGAGAGGCTTTCGCCATGCTGGGTTCACGGTAATAATTATATGAATTGAGTATCCAGCTAGAATAAAAGGCTCATAAATAAATCAATTCTAGTTAGCTAAATAGTAAATAATACTCACAGTTAAGGACTGTTGATAGTTTAACGGCGATTCTCTACAAAGGATGATAATTGTTGTTGAAGTCAGACATTTCGAATTGCTTCTAGTGTTTTTAGAACGAGTACCATAACCAATAATGCTGAAACCAACACCATACCATTAGAACATTGCCGAAACTTCCATATCTGTAGTTATATTTTAGTACACTTCTGCTCACTCTAGATTACATAAATTCATATCAAGGGACTTTCACAGCTCTTACACATGGCATAGGGTGTACAGCTCTACAATTACTCCGCAGCTCATAACAGAACCAAACGTCAAATCTCAACGTAACACCATCCACAGAGCTATCAGCATCTACCTTCAACATTGATGGACTCCGGATCCTCATCCATATCTATTCAAAACTATCAAACCTCAGCTGGAGAACTGGTCTACCTCTTTTAGTTCCTTTCGCCGGAAGGAAAGGGTGATTGCACGGGTCCAAATAGGACACACACATCACACATGTAACTACCACCTGTCCATAAACGCACATGTAAACTAGCCAGGTTGCTTTGCGACCTAGCAATAGGGTCGGCCTTTCAGCTGAAGTCTGGGCGGCTATTCCACTAACCAACTTCGAACAAAAAGTACAAAAGTATAATCGCACTTGGACGCTGTTAAGAGTAAGGGAACCAACCAGCAAAATCTGTTTTCTGAGAACACGTGATTCTAAGTTCAAGAGCCATATAGAAACTATATGACATAGCGTTTACTAATAAGCTTTGATCAACGTGAGTACACCTTTTTGAATTGGGGGCCGAATTCTGAAAAATTCTACTTTTTACGCTCTTTCCAGCATTACTAATAACTCATTTTGTTTACAAAAATGTCAGTTGGTTCACGCCGATCCTAATTTCAGCAAGAATCATACACAATATTACAAACCTCACAAAGTGAACTCCTTTCATCGATTCCTTATATTGATACCTCGAGTTGGTTTTGCTAAGACTGTAAGCACAATGTAAAACCATCTTCATATCTGTTTCTTTTACACACAATAATGTTCACTTTTACATTTAAAACCACAAGTGCCACTGTCCAAAGCAAACGCAATTCATTCTTGTGTATCTCGAACATCGATTGATAAGAAAAAGAGCCGACTGGAAGACAAACGACAAACCCAAACCACTGACATCACGCCTCGTGTAGAACTATTTTTCCATTGCCTGCGCCGACCATACCTACACCATTAATGTCACGCGTCGCATGGAACTATTTTTCCATTGTTTTGTGATTGTAATTAAAATACGTCGATAAACATGCATTGGCGCATGGGCGTCGTTCATGAACGACTTAAACTCATTCCGTTGTCGTTCACTTTGAAAACAACTCGTTCACGTTCCGTTCATTTCAGATATGAAGTCGTTCCCGTTCCGTTCCTCGTTCACAAAAAAACCTGTGAACGACCTGGAACGAGTTTTGTTCTTGAACGGAAATTGCAGGCATGCATCGGCGTTTTGTTCATGAACGACTTAAACTCATTCTGTTCTCGTTCACTTTGAAAACAACTCGTTCACGTTCCGTTAATTTCAGACATGAAGTCGTTCCCGTTCCGTTCCTTGTTCACAAAAAAAACCTGTGAATAACCTGGCCAAGCATGTAAATAAAGTTTTCAGTCAGTCAGTCAATTAGAAACGTTCCTCCATGGAGAATAACACTCTACTAGACCTGGAGTATTAAGAAAAACGTGGTCAGTTGGTCGTGGTCACCAGGGTGCCACTTACTTATCGATTTTTTTCGCTCGTCCCTCAGTTAAATTTTTTCCTTTAGGTGTAAAAATGGATCCCTAAGAATTTCAGCCAAATCGGATTATACTAACCCGTGCCAATTCGAGCCTGAAGTTCGAAAAACACAAGTCTGAACGCGCCCGTATGCAACGCGGTTGTCATAGCTTTCTCTATCCACTGTGTCAAACGCCATTTCCAGGTCCACAAAGGAGATGAAAAGTTCCACATGTTGTTCCTTGGCTTTTTCCATAAGCTGACGAAGAGTAAATATCATGCCCGAGGTGCCTCGGTTTTTTCGGAAGCCAGCCTTGGAGACTGGAGTTACTCTCGCCCTATGATTTGTACCAACTGATTATTGATTACTTTCGCCAACAACTTGCCTGCAGTGGACCAAAGGGAGTGCCTCTGTAGTTTCTGCGGTAATGCACATCGTCTTTTGTTTGGAAGATTTTGACTATATTCGCAGCTTGAAAGTCAGGTGATACTTCTGCGCTCGTCCAGATGTTTGTCATTAGCTGGTGAAGTCTAACGTGTAGCTCCCTGCTTCCAACCTTGAGCAGCTCTGCGGGGATTCCATCGGGCCCAGATAGGAAATCTGTTGGGAGACACCTGTTTAAAACTATCCATGGAGTGTAGCCTTGTATATGGATGTGAAACTTGAACCATAGGAAAACCAGAGAAGAGAAGGATCGAAGCTTTTGAGATGTGGTGCTGTTTAGGCGGATATTTAGCATCAAATGGACGGGTAAGGTGAGAAACGAGGAATTACTTGATAGAGTAGGAGGTAAAATGAATATTTAGAATTGTCTGAAGAGGAGAGATAAACTACTAGAGCATAACTTGAGGTACTCCGGTAAGATATCACTGCTGCTAGAAGGAAGGGTGGAAGGAAAGAATTGGGTAGGGGTCAGTGAAGATTCCAATATGTTCAGCAGATAGTCAAGGATGTCAAATATGTAAGTGTTATTACGAAATGAAAGAACTCGTACAAGATAGGAAGAAATGAAGAGCTACATCAAACCGGTCCTAAGACTGATAATGTGATAACCTTATCATCAGATATCAAACTGGAAACAATAAATAGATGCGAAGTACCTATATATAGTCAACCGTATTCATTCAAACATTTTAAATGAATTTTAGAGTTTTGAACCAGCTGAAATAGTTTTTCCTCCTACCTTGTTCATCTAACATATTTTATCTAATACCTTGTGCTTTTAATAATGCCGGTATCATCTTCCTAGTATTTTATTTTTTCAGTAGATACCCAAGAATTTTAAAGTAATCTCTTACCTATTATTCGTTATTTATACAATATGATGTAGGTACTTAGTGTCATTGCACCCATATTTGAAACTAATTGAAAATCTGTAATTGTCAACTTGAAGTCTTTCCTTGTATTTCCGAATTTGATTACTGAATGCCAGAAAATACTTGATCATTTATTAACAATTTCACTCGTAGTTTTGCTGAAATCTCATCACTTTTTGACTGGCACATAGCGTATGGATGAATAAACCAATAATAAATAGAATAGCAAAAGTAATAAGAAAGAATTTGAAGTGCAACTGACAATAAGAAACGATTTTAGTGTTTCAATGTCGCGAGCGTAGATTCATCGCTGCGTTACGCGGAGGACCAGGCAATGGCGACCGCGACATCTACGGGCGCGCTCGGACATATGTTTTTCGAACTTCAAGCTCAATTCTGCACAGGTTAATATTATCCAATTTGGCTGAAATTTTCTGGGGTTCATTTTTACACCGAAATGAATATTGGGATGGCAGGAAAATCGAACATTTTTTATTTTTGGTGTAAATAAACTGCACCCTGAGGTCACCTGACCAGTCTATACCAATTTTAATTCTTCCGGTAGTGTCCGACAATCCGACCTTTTTCTTTCATCGGAAACTCCTTCACTTCACGAGTTTTTCGCCCAAAAGATTCTGACTCAAACCATCGCAGAATACAGTGGTCAAGAACGTATTATTACCCACTTGCATACCAAATGGGGGAAATAAACAGCATTTGCAAAGGTTTTCACGTACCCGATTTTTTATTTCCCACATTGTATCGTAGTTCAAGCAATGAAGTGAAAGAACCAGCCTTTGAATCCACCGGGTGTTGCAAATTATTCCTCGGAAGACGTGCAAGGCCTTACGAGAAAAGTTTAAGAATCACTATTTTACAGCACCATCCGTCATTTCACGCTCGTCTCACGAATTTAGCATAATACTTTCTAGGATCTTGACAAAGCTTTCCTCGGGACTGGCGTAGAATATATTGTTTTACGACCTTTGATTCCAGAAGTTCACTCTTTTTCGTTCAGTTTGTGCCAAAAGTTTTTTCATTTCAACGGGCGGAACGAAATCTCACTATCAGTTTCCTCGAGAATGAACATATTGATTCTCGTTCAGCTAAAACAATTCTTCGAATCGGTAGTTTGATCAAATTGCTATTCAGTTTCGAAAATTGAACTCTAAAAATATATTCATTTGGAAGGACGTACCCAGTGGTTGCTAGTAGAAGGGAAATTTTAATTCTGCCAATTGAAACTATTTCGGGATCAAAAAAAAAAAGTAATCATTGCTTCATAATTTTTCAATTTTCAGCACGTAATTAAATTTGATTTTGTCGACTGACTTTCGAAAAGAAAACCGGGAAAGGGGGCAAGGACATCCTTGAATTCGGCATGTCACTGTGGTTGTGCTCTCCCAGTACTAAAGTACAAATCCTATAAAAGTAAACAAAAACATATTGGTTACCCACAATTACAAACCAGTGAGCCTAGAAAAATATATTTTGGATACAGGCGAGATCATTTTCGAGTTCCCAAATTCATGGTATGATAACAGGACCCCCTGTATACTCATCGTACAAGCTGCAGTGCCGTTGAATAGTTACCTGCAATTTATACTTGCAAGTAATTTATTGTTCTTAGTATTCTAATAGGGATAAAAATGACGAAAGGGATATGGGTAAACTACAGACATTTCGAATTCGAGAACACCGTGTACAATTTACGGGATTCACTGTAGAAAAATCTTTGATTCTACGCAAAAATTGTACTGAACCTTTTCTACAGTAAATCTAGTCTTCTTCAGTTCTGTGTGACCCATAGGAAGCGAGACATTGTCCCAGGGGCGGCAACTTCTGTGTAGCGTATGTAGCAGATGCTACACATGGAAAGAGTTTGCTACACATGAGATTTAAAATAAATAAAAAAAATTAAATTAATACTTTTTAATTTATTACTGAACTTAAATTTTTTTATTATGCTACACATGGGAAAAATCTAGGTTGCCGTCCCTGCGATTGTCCGGAACCCAAATTTACTCCCACTCCTCCCGCGGCACTATGAGCATTTTGAGGAATTTGCGGGAGATAAACAGGGGACGGTACGGAAAAATCCAGCCAAGTTTAATCTTTAGGTCATTTTTTGTACTTTTAACAAATTTCTGATTTTTTCGAATTTTAAAAATTTCTCACTTTATTTACTGGATTACTCATTCATATCAAAAATTGATATAGCGTCGTTCCGAAGAGAAATAACTCAGGGAAGGAGGGGGGAACTCAAACTTATTCAACTGGAAAGAAACAATGTTTGAGGCTTTTTTACTGATTTGAGAAGGAAAAACAGGCGAAAACCTCTCAAAGTCTTAAATTTTTCAACTGAGAGCCACTATTTTTCTGCTGAAGCTAGTTGTCAAATCTTTGGGAGCAATGGTTTCTTATCTATCCCCTCCCACTGACGAAGTGATCACCGGTCTCGCGCCGGACAACGTGGTTCCGGAAATGATGAAGAGTCGAAGCGGATGGAACCGAGTGTCGACCTCTGTCTCGGTCATCATAAAGAGGAATATGCCGACGGACCAAGCTCAGCTCACACCATTGAACAGGACAAATCTGTACCATCCTAGATGAGCTGCTGCAACTGCTGCGGACCCCCTGGCAGGGCTCCCTCGCCGTCACCACCTTCCTGCCTCGCTACACGTATAAAAACGAGGAGGTGAGGGATGAGTGAAGAGAAAGCGTGTCCGGCTGTGGGGGACTTAAATTCCAGGCTAGTGCTCGGGGAGCGCGAGCCCCAGTCAGTAGGGAATCCCATGGTGGCTCTTGCAGAACGCGCGCACCGAAAGCGGAACGGCGAAACGGGAGCTCGGGTCGGCCTCAAAGCATTCCTCCGGCCTCTGATGCGATACTCGAAAGGGTAGTTTCCGGGGCCGGGGGTGCGGTGTCTTAGGGGTCACTTTGGCATGCGTGCATCGCCATATGTCCCACCACACCATCCCCTCCCACTTCGGTACGTCTCTTCTAATATAGGGCTAACACGAAATTAAGGTTCAGGAAAATACCTGAGGAAAGTGCCTGAAAGAATCTGGAAAATATCGTCCGGAAATGAGTTCGCGAATAAAACTCGCATTTTCTTTCAATCCGTCATTTCCATCGTAAGAATTTCTTTTCAACCAAAATTTCATATTTGAACCGCAACTCGACTTCCACGAATTCATCTTCATTGCGGATACAAGCAAAAAAAAGCGGCTTTAGAGGAAGAATCACCGATGAATGCCAAAAGAACTAATTTTTTATCCAGAAACGCACGCGCGGTCGCAAGTCGAAATTATTTTGAAAGATCATTCATCATTTCTTAATTGCCGAGTCTCGCTGCGAAGCTGCTCTGCAAATTATAGGCTTCAAAAATCGGTCATAAAAGCCGTGTTATTAAAAGTTGAGCTTTAAACCCCTTTTTTCTGCCAATTTATTATTACATCGGCTTGACGCTATTTTCGATATCAATGATATAGCATGCGAATGGTTTTTTTCAGTTATAAGTTACGAGCACGTGGAAAGAGAAGTTCCGACACAGGTTGTCGATTTTACAAAAAATTATTCTGATTTCGAGAGGAAAGCGACGATTTTACTACCTCGAAAGGGTCTTAGCTAATTATGCTGAGAACCCCTTCCTGTATTACTGGAACTTTTCTTGTCGGTGTAAACAAAAATGTTATACTCAGTTTACTTTTTTCGACATAAAAATGGCGTGTTTCGGCCGGTCGTAAACCACATTCTCGTTTATAGCTATCATTGTAACTTCACGATTCGAATTTTTTAATAACAAGTTTTTGGAAATGCCCGTACACGAATTCATCTTTGGTATTTTAAAAATTTGTTTAGAGGTTTGGGCGCGGAAGAGTCATCGAATGCCAAAAATTTCGACTTTATTTCAGAGAGATGGTGTTATCGTCTTGCGGATATGTATAGGCCTCAAGTACACTGTGCGATAGAACGAGACTGGGTTAAAAAGTATGTTTTACCCGAGTTGGCAAGGTTGGAATTCAGACAGGGTGACCTCGACGAGTCGTTGTCTCCTTACTGTAAACAATATTATTGAAAAAATATTGGGGGACAGGGTCATTCCATATCAAATCGTCCTAGTTTTGAAATTCAGGTCGTAAGATTTTTTCTAATTTCATGAATTAGCTACTCTTCTCTAGTATTCAAAGCAACGTTTCATTCGCCCCTACCTGGTCAGTTGGAATCAATATTTTCAACTTTGAATCCTCATATCTAGAGAATTAGCAGCGATTTAAAAGTGCATTTGTAGTTTTCAATTGGTATCACGTCTACTTCTCCTATCACCCATTATGATTTTATTATCACTTTATCATATTTCATCAGTGATGAAATTTCCGACATAACAATACAACTGATCTTTTTTTTTTCTTCTTCTTTTTATGTATTATTAACGGGTCAAGAAGCTACACTCTCAGGCTATGGGCTCGGAAAAGGTTGTTGTCTAAATGTCGCACAGGTATCCAGCAGCGGAAAAGTAGGTGAGGGTGTTGTTTATGTGCTTGTAGGAGTTGGAGAGGCCCAAAATTCGACTATGGGGGGCAGGCAAGTGAAGGAGGGGCATGAGAAGACGTGGTCCACGATGAGAGGGCCTTGTGGGCAGTTGAGGGGATACAAGTTAGTGAGAAGATGCATATGCGTGAGGCGTGTTTGTCTAATCCTTAGGTGGGTGTTGAAAAATTCCTCGCGGCGGGAGGAACGTTGGGACATTGAAAAATCTGAAAGATTAAACAAAATAGCTCATTTTCTCAGGGCCGGATTTAGGGGTGTATTTAAGGGACCCGAGCCCCCACCAATAGAGGACACCCACCAAATGAGGTAAAATTTTTGTAAGTATAAATAAAACACTAGTTGTTTCTCAATCGCCGATCAATTACACACATGCATAAAAATGCCGACTTTGAAAAGACTCCCCCCGGAAAATTAACAACTCTAAAAAGTGGAGAGGGGCTCCACCAAGCTTCGATCCAGCGGCCAAAACCTGTAAATCAGGCCCTGCATTTTTCACTCGAATAATAATTGTAGAAGATTTCCTCGATATCATGATTTTAAAACTTCTCTTTTCCAAAATTGATTTTGACATTCCGTAACACGGGGTGACTTTGCTCACTTTTTTCTATATTTTTAAATTTGATCTACATAGACCCTAAAAATTGAGTTACAGGACCGAGATTTTTTTGTAATTTTGATGGGATATTGTGGAATGCATTCCCCAAAAGCTTTTGACACACTCCTTTCTACAGAATTATAAAATAAGGGTGCTAAGTGGTACTGCGATGGGGGTGGCATTGCACATGTTCATAAATGAACGGGGGGAAATGTAAATGTAGTATTGCCTATTGAAAGTGCCAAATAACCTCACATTAATATACTATGTATACTGATGTAAGTAAAAAACTAAGGAATGTTAACCACGAGAACTGTACTCTTCTTTTATTCCAGAAATCATGTGAAAAAACAAATGAGACCCTTCCTTCGAATAAGCCGAGACCCTAATAAACGAACGTATGTTCTTTTTGAAATACAAAACATCCGATTTGTAGGGGCAACTGTCGCAGGTTGACCCACCGCTGATATCGAGAGAATGAAAAGCGCTCTCTATCCGAAACTTGTACAGTTACATTGTCATACTATGCGTGATGAAGGAACCGCCGATCTGCTTTATTGTTTACATTATCAATGGAAATGTGTTCCGATGGTGTTATCAGAAACATTTCAAAATTTTGTTTTTTTCGTATTTTTGGTGTGTTTAATATTATCCGAAAAAATTCAACATGGTAGGAATCGACGCAGAATTTCATGTTCTATTCAGTGGGATATAAATATAAGTTCTCAAATTAATTTTTATTTTGGTTTCACACAATTGAAGTTTTGATCCTCAGGTCCTTCACGTTGACCCAAATTTACCATTGCAGGTTGACCCACCAAAGTTTATTGCATTTTATGGTTTCAGATACCTCCAACAAAGCAAAATCGCCGGAAAACCAATAACGGAAGCTATTCGTCTAAAATAATAAATTTAGCACGCTTACTCATTAATGAGAAAGGATTTTCTTTGAGAGGAGCAGCTCGTAAATTCGACTGAAATTGAATTTGTTAATTCTAATCAAATTTTTCTATAATTACGCTCACATTTAATTTCAAAGAAACTGAATTTGTCAATTTTTTCTTAATTTTTCTATAATGAAAATTTTTTGCATCATTTTTACGAATTTTTTAGGTTGGGTCAACGTGCAACACCCCATGGGTCAACCTACACAGGGGGTGGTGCACGTTGACCCTGCGCCATATGGAATTTTGTGAGCTACATGGGCGATAAGGAAAAACTGCAAAGGTAAGGTTGTAGAGGATAGTTTAAACTTCAAAATGTTTTTTTGTTTTCTTTGACTGAGTTATTAAGGAATTCCTAAATCCGGGTCAACGTGCACCCGTTGCCCTTCTTCATTCACTAGCAATAAGACAGATTATCGAAATTGATCACTTACTGGCTTAAAGAACAAATAAACATTATGTAGAGTCACCCCCTTAACTTTTCCCCAGTTTTTTTATCAACTACCTACTATGTCACTTTGCTGATTAATACATAATAGTTCACTTTTATCAAGGCCGTGATCAAATTCTGCGTGTAATGATACGAAATACTGTCGGATCAGTGCGATTTGGGGGTAAATCCAATTTTTCTCGAAAATGAGATTTTGGTATCCTTGGGAAGATAATTTCATACTACATCGAATAAACATTGTATTTACTGCTTTCAATGTTCTTTCTTTGATATCTTATTATCAGTCCCAATTTTGTTAGCAATACCCTTGATGAGAAACTTCGTTTTTCCTCTGTAGCAAAATTAACTACTTTGAATTTGCTTCCAAATCGCACTAGCCCGACGATACAGTTTCTTTCAATTTTCACAAATTATCTGAAACAATTTTTGGAATGTGATTTTGATAAGCTTCTGAAGCTCCGCACGAAGAAGATCTGATAACCCGATTGACAACTTGAAGAGCACTCACACAACATATCACAAACCACTACCGTTTTGAGACTTTTGGACGATCACATTTTTTTGTGAGTATTCAACATCTCATTTTAAGATACTGTGTGTGAAGTGATCGCTCAGTATTAGTGTGATTACTGAGTGATGTTCACAAAAATGCACTCACAATTGACCTCAATGTCAATCAGGAAGGCTGTCTAGAAACAGCGGAATTACACAGAGTTGGTTTTACACAATAGCTACAACATCCTACATTACAGTGAGTCACCTGTCAGTGTTGCCACGCGTTCTATTCTTTCCCTCGCGCTTCTAAGAGTACTAAAAACAAAGTATACCAAATCACCCCATGGTTGCAAAGTCACCCCGTGTTACAGTCTTAGAAATTTTCAAGACCTACATGCCAGCGAGTCACCTGTCAGTGTTGCCACGCGTTTTATTTTTTATCTCGCGCTTCTAAGAGCGATATAAACATACGTACACCAAATCACCCCATAATTGCAAAGTCACCCCGTGTTACAGTTACAGTCTTAAGAATTTTTAAGATTCGTTAATTTTATAAAAAAATGTAAAATAGAATATATTCATTCGCCAACATTTCACGCAATTTACCAGTCCAGATTTTGTCCAGGAGCTTTCTGAAAAATTTTTCGCCCAAAAAATGCCTGATGGAGAAATTTTCAAAATTTTCAAGGATGAAAAACTTGAAGATGTCCATCTATTCTTACCCAATTTTTCTCGCTGAGTTCAAATTCGTTGTCCAAGTTTGGCGTTGACCCTCCGGTACCGAGATACAATCAAAAATTTTGATTAACTGGGTGGGGTATATACCAGGTATCAAAAATTGGGTATATGGATCAATTTTGACGACGAATCTGAGTTCGTCTCGAAAAATTGAGTAATTACCACTAGGGCCCAACGCTGAAGCTCTCTGAAGATTTTTTTGCCTCGAAAGTATGATGTATAGTGTGGAGAAATTTTCAAAATTTTCGAAAATCAAAAAACTTGAGATAACCACCTATTCCTACTCAATTTGTCTCGCTGAGTTCAAATTCGTTGTTCAAATTTGGCGCTGATCCTTCGGTGTCGAGATACGGTCAAACATTTTGGTACAACGGTGGAGGGGTCCATACCAGGTATCAAAAATTGAGTTTGGATCAATTTTGACTACGGATTTGGATTTGTCTTGAAATGTCAGATAATTTTTACCAGGTTCCGGCCTGGCAGCTCTCCGAAAATTTTTCGCCAAGAAAAATGCATGATATGCAATTTACAGAAATTTTCAAAATTTTCAAAACTCGAAGGAATTCTGAGATATTTTCAATTTAGTTAAGCATGGCGTTAATAGGACACAGTAAGCAGTAGGTACCTTATAGTGTGGACAATTTTACAAAATTTTCGAAAATCAAAAAATTAAATTGTAAAAATTTTGAAAATTAATTTTCAACGAAGAGAAAGAAAAGACGTTAGTAAACTTCAGTGATTGTTCAGGTTGACAATGATGTATCTGTTTTCTTGCCGATTTTTTAGGTTCAGCACTATGGCGGTCTCTATTTTTGATATTTGATTGTTAACTGGGACACTCCTGAGACACTCCAATCCATTTCACATATTCAAAAAAAAAATTGAAAAGTGCACAAAGTTTCAACAAAATTCGTCAAGGTAACCCCTGCCTAAAGGGGTCTCAAATTTTAATGAGAATTAAGATTCACTCTGATTTAATGTAAAATTCTCAAAAAACGAAAGTTACTTCGTATGAACCTATTTCGAGGGTCCCTGAATCCATTTTTGGGATCACATTCCCTCCTACGTCAACACTTCAGGTGGCACAGGGAGATAGGTTTTAATCATCCCAATTCGTGGTTTGCATTACTAAATCTATTTATGGGGTCGTTTGTCTCCTCGCCTCAAACTTTTGGGAGCTTCAGAGGGACTAACCTCCATTACTCCGATGTCCAAGTTCTTCACATTGAAAACAGGGTTTTGTGGGTTACTGAATTCATTTCTGAGGTCCTTTCCTTCTTCCCTACAACTCATTGGGCTATACAGGAGACTGAATCAAATTTGCTAATAATATATTTTTTAATCAACAGTATTCAGGTTTATCTCCTACAAAACCTGAAGATTTGAGAAGGGAGGAGAATGACCTAGCCAAGAATCCAGCGACGCACCAAACTCTGTTTTCAAAGTAAAGAATTGAAGTAATTTGAAATTTACCGGAAAGGAAGAGAATAGAAACTGTTGAAGTAGGAGAATGTTGAAAATTAAACGGACAGAAAAGATCAGGAATAAGGAAGTATTGTGGCGAATAGGAGGGACAGAGAAATTTGGAATATAATTGTAAAGAGAAGAGTTGAAATGATAGGTCGTAATGTAAGACATTCAGGATATTGCTGTTACTGCAAGAGGGAATCGTTGAGGGAAAGGACTAGAAAGGAAGGCAAAGAATGAGCTAAGAAGAGCAGTGAAGGATACAAAGTGTAAATCCTTTTCAAAAATGAAAAGATCAGAACAAGAAAAAAGTGGAGAGACGCAACCTTCTAGTTAAGAGACCAAAGAATATATCATCATTATCATATCATCATCAACATCAACATTACATTAATTAATAATAATTAATAGCTTTTAGTTTTGTCTCGAAAAATTGAGTAATTAATACCAGGGCTCGACACCAGAACTCTTCGAGAATTTTTTCTCTCCAAAGAATGCCTAATGTTACAGTGTTCAAAATGTTTTCAAAATATATTCAAAAATTAATAGAATTAAGATAATCCAAGGTGGCCACTTTTCTTCAATTATAAATTTCCATGACTTTCCCTGATTTTTCCAGATCTACTTCTCAATTTTCTCGCAACGAGTAAGCCTACTGGTTGGAAGTTCATTAATTTGTGTTGTCACTCAAGTTTTTTTTCAATTTCTAGTACCGTAATTTTCTACCAATAGGCAGTGAGCAAAAATCTTATATAGAACAAAACATAGGTACCAACCACCATGATACTTCTAAACGACGCCATTTTATTAAGAATTTAATTTTTGAAAATTTATATGTAACATTTCAGTGTTCCTTTTATTTCTTGGTCCAAGTCCCAATTTTCATTTTATTCATCTTCTTGGTGTTCAGTTTCAAGCCAAATTCTTGACTTTCAACTTGCACTCGTTCTAATGAATACCAAGTTCTCTTCTTTATCCGCTATCTTCCGCATATCCCTGACTTTTCGATGACTATTCCCTGATTTCCAGTTTTTCAAGTGAAGTGACCACCCTGGATAATCACCAATTCTTAGTAAAATTTTCTCGCTGAGATCAAATTTGTTCCCAAAACTTGGTGCTCCCACCTTCCGCTGTCGAGGTACGATCAAAAAGTTTATTACACTAGGGAGGAGGGGCTATCTAAGGTCGAAATTTGAGTGCTTGGATCAATTTTAACGACGGATTTGAATTCGTCTCGAAAAGTTGAATAATTTTCACCAGGTCCCGGCTCGGAAGCTCTCCGAAAAATTTTTCACCCCCCAAAAAATGGCATATAAAGTACTGTGCCCTAAACACGCCAGGCTCCTAATGACGCCAACGGCGGATATTTTGTGAACTAATAGACGCACTAGGCTGAAACTTCACTCGGGTATGTCCTTGAGTGAAAATAACCTGGCCGACATAATTTCATCAAGATCATCGAAGTAGTGCAAATGCTAAAAAGGTGTTGAAATTTTTTATCACAAAAGTGACTGCACTTTCTTAATTTTTTCATCACTCTGCATTGAATCATTGAAAATCTATTTGCCGAAGCATAATTCTGAGATATTTTCAATTTAGTTAAGCATGGCGTTAATAGGACACAGTAGGCAGTAGGTACCTTATAGTGTGGACAATTTTACAAAATTTTCGAAAATCAAAAAATTAATTGTAAAAATTTTGAAAATTAATTTTCAACGAAGAGAAAGAAAAGACGTTAGTAAACTTCAGTGATTGTTCAGGTTGACAATGATGTATCTGTTTTCTTGCCGATTTTTTAGGTTCAGCACTATGGCGGTCTCTATTTTTGATATTTGATTGTTAACTGGGACACTCCTGAGACACTCCAATCCATTTCACATATTCAAAAAAAAATTGAAAAGTGCACAAAGTTTCAACAAAATTCGTCAAGGTAACCCCTGCCTAAAGGGGTCTCAAATTTTAATGAGAATTAAGATTCACTCTGATTTAATGTAAAATTCTCAAAAAACGAAAGTTACTTCGTATGAACCTATTTCGAGGGTCCCTGAATCCATTTTTGGGATCACATTCCCTCCTACGTCAACACTTCAGGTGGCACAGGGAGATAGGTTTTAATCATCCCAATTCGTGGTTTGCATTACTAAATCTATTTATGGGGTCGTTTGTCTCCTCGCCTCAAACTTTTGGGAGCTTCAGAGGGACTAACCTCCATTACTCCGATGTCCAAGTTCTTCACATTGAAAACAGGGTTTTGTGGGTTACTGAATTCATTTCTGAGGTCCTTTCCTTCTTCCCTACAACTCATTGGGCTATACAGGAGACTGAATCAAATTTGCTAATAATATATTTTTTAATCAACAGTATTCAGGTTTATCTCCTACAAAACCTGAAGATTTGAGAAGGAGGAGAATGACCTAGCCAAGAATCCAGCGACGCACCAAACTCTGTTTTCAAAGTAAAGAATTGAAGTAATTTGAAATTTACCGGAAAGGAAGAGAATAGAAACTGTTGAAGTAGGAGAATGTTGAAAATTAAACGGACAGAAAAGATCAGGAATAAGGAAGTATTGTGGCGAATAGGAGGGACAGAGAAATTTGGAATATAATTGTAAAGAGAAGAGTTGAAATGATAGGTCGTAATGTAAGACATTCAGGATATTGCTGTTACTGCAAGAGGGAATCGTTGAGGGAAAGGACTAGAAAGGAAGGCAAAGAATGAGCTAAGAAGAGCAGTGAAGGATACAAAGTGTAAATCCTTTTCAAAAATGAAAAGATCAGAACAAGAAAAAAGTGGAGAGACGCAACCTACTAGTTAAGAGGCCAAAGAATATATCATCATTATCATATCATCATCAACATCAACATTACATTAATTAATAATAATTAATAGCTTTTAGTTTTCTTTCCAACACCAATCTGGGAACAGACATTGGACGAGTTGAAATACGAGTAGGATACATGCCGAGCTCGCGTACTAGCAAAAATGTTTGTTTTTTTACCGTGACATATTTCAGCCTTTTCTCTCATTCGTTCGCACTCTGTACATTAAATTTTTTGACGTCTGTTACAGAACATGTCGACCGCATTTTTCATATTTTCACTCGTACAAGCCAAAATGTGAACATCGATACGCGTCCGCGAATAGACGCAGCATTCTAATAAAAATCGAACTGAAAGCTCCCGGTAGGATAGACAGAAAAAAAAATGCAGATTCCGCTGTTACATTTTTACATTTCATAATAACAAAACCGGGATTAGGGGTGAAAAATAACCAGAGCAGAAATACTCGATAAATAATAAAAAATAAAACCCGCCGAAAAGATTCAAGTATTGTCGCCGTACTGCAAATTGGACGAAATATGAGACCAGATACTTCGAGAGCTTTTTTGTTCGAATTTGCTTTTCGTTCTAAGGAGGTACTTTTCAAACATAATTTTATTTATTACGGGAAAAGGGGACACAAAGTACTCCGTGGAATGTTAGACACTTTGAATTGGCATTATCGTTCGCTTCGAAATGCTCGCTCGAGTCAGAGTGTAATGAATAGTTGCATTATCAGAAGAGCAGAAAGCGAGTAAAAGGCTTTTCCAAGCATGAGAAAACAAAAAAAAAATTTATTTTCGAAATTTTCAAGCTATTTTGAAATAATACCACGAGAGGGTGGGGCATAGGAGAGAACTCGCTCTCTTTTAAAGTTGGCAAATCGCAATTCCAAGGGTTCAGTGAGCAAATTCACACATTTTACGGAAAAATGTCTAACAGTTGTAAATTGTTCGAAAATGTTTGATTTTCATCTCCTCAAATTTCCTTTGCTATGACCCTGCCCCCAAAAGAATACACCGGTATGAATGTACCTGGTATCTCGTGAGGGGTACATGGAAGCTTAGCAGTCATAATTTATAGTAAGAATGAACCTTCGTGACAACAGCTCAGCACGAGCCGATAAGGCCTTCTCCTGTTCCCAGTAAGTTTAGGGGTTCACTATATGTGGCATCAGACAATATATTTAAAATAGTCTTTTGATAACGGGAAGTCTTAATACTCAATGTGGAGAATGAAATGAACTTCTTAAATCGTCTCTCATTTTCGTCAGGGGCAGAGTTGTAATTAGCAAGTGTTCTACGCCGGAGGGGAAGGAGTGTATGTGGCTAAAGTGTCGACTAAAATACAGAAAGAAAAATAAATAAATAAATAAAATTGAAAATTGCGGTTACCCTTTACCAAGTTTTTGCAGTTTAGGGGCACTTCTTTCTTTTTTAATTTGCTCGCCACCCGAGTTCTGGAATCTGCCCTTTCGAGCATTACTTCAGAGACGCCGAGGAGGCTGTTAGGGCTGTTTTAGCCCGAAAAACCGGCCTAGGTCGAAAATTTTGGCGAGTTGCTACGTGGACTTGAACCCGGGACCTCCGGATTCTGAGACCAACGCGCTATCCACTCGGCCAACCAGACCTCCGTTTAGGGACACTTAATTTACAAAGAAAGAAATAACAAATCCTTAAAATACCTAATAATTTAAATTTACATTTAGGAAATCCTCACATCTCGATTTCACAATAAATCTGCATCTAATACATATTTCATTTTATTATCACCTGTGGTTATCTGTAGGCAGAACTATCCCAATACAGTAGGCTTTCAACGATAGTACTGGGGGAGGGGAGAGGCAGATTATAAAAACATATTGCAGCTCCCCCCCCCCCTACCAAAAAAAAGAAGTGGAAAACTGTTTAGCGAGGAGTAAGATTTTAGAAATGAGAACTTTTTTTCATGTCAATTCAAATGTTCGTACTCCAGGGTGGTTCAAACAAGCCCCCCTCCCTCTCGAAATAGTTAGCTCTTACGGGTTTAATCTATTTTAGTTGGAGTAAGTACCCCCAGGGAGAACTGATTTGAAATCAAGAAATGTTTAAGGGTAGTTCAACGAAGGATTTCCCATAAGAAACGCTGTATTCATGTTTAAGAAATTAAAAAAAAATAATTTCGCCAAAAAACTGTTTTGAGTCGACACAAAATTATTTTCCTGAGCAGAACAACAAAACACCTACAAAGAATTAAAAAAAAAAAAAAAAAAAATTCTTGGAGATCAACGCACTCGATTTAAATGTGGGGGGAAAATGAACTTCATATTTCACATCCCACAGCAACAAACTAAAAGTATAAAAAATGTGTCTATTCGGATTTCAGACAGGCTGAATTTTTTTTAAATTTATTTTGGTTTTCTCCACCATATCAAAAGCTTTGGACCCTAATAATTACGGACGGTTCTTCCATGCACATTAAAAACTGGTTTTTCAAAGTCACTGATTTAATTTTGGGGCATTAGTTTGGTCCTAAGCTAGAAATTGTAGCACCGAGGTAGAGGAGGGAGCAAAATTAGGTAAAATGCAATATGAATATCAAATACCGGGTTTACAACATCATGGAATCATTCTCAAGATCCGTCTAATCACAATTTGAAAATCTATTTTTTGGAGGACAGGGAGGGGGCTGAAATTGAGCGCAACAAAGAACGATACGGAGATCCAGTAATAGGTTTTCCGGATTATTCACTTCTGACATCAGTTTTACGCTCAGCTCAAAGTTGCAGCCCCTATGGAAGGGAGAGGAGGTAAAATGAGATACGAGTATAATGCAAATGGATGTCAAAGGATAGCTTTTTGGAGGCACTGAGTTAATTTCTCGAATTACGCGTCAGAATCTGCGGCATAGGGATGAAGGGGAGTAATCAATGTTTCAGTGTAACAAGTTAACGTATGAGGACTCCTCTAAAAAAAAATCTCGTTAGCAGAAACTTATGAGTAGACTTAAGCACAAGTAGTTGCCTAGGAGTCGGGGAGGGGGGTTAAGGGGGTTCACGAGTATCGAAAAATTGCTAAAAATTCTTTGGCATGCGTAATTTTTTAATTTTTCCAGGAGGTTTCCAGCAGATTTAGGGAGCTAATACCCCCAAGCCCTTTCTTATTCGCGCCTATTTGAGTAAGTACAGAGGATTGCAAGTACGTTGCGAATAAGATAGATATGTGCTGTGCTCTGTATTTTAATGAACAGCCAAAATAGCACAGCACAGTTTGGTATGTACGAGTAAGATGAATTTTTCATACACTCGCGTCCATACATCGAATTAGGATCAAGCTGACATTAAAAATGAATTCAGCCCCTCAAGGAACCTAGTATTCGATGTATTGAATTTGACATGATTTTGCCTCTCTCCGGTGCATAAGGCTTAGGTGGGGACAAGACTGATGCCAAAAATGAATTTGGCGACCATGAAGACCTATTTCACGACACCCCATATCACATTTTTCTTCTCGATCAATCTTGAGAACATTCTTCCAATCCTCCAAGCCCCAAATTTTCAAACTGAGGTCAAACAGATGTTTAAAATAAATCCAGGGAGACCCAGGGAACCTAGTATTCGATATCCGTAATGCATTTTACTCAAAGCCAGATTTAGGGTGGGGCCCAGGGGGCCCAGGGCCCCGGGCCTCCACAAATTAGGGGCCTCCACAAAAGTCATGAAAGTGTCTTTATTACAAATATGATATCTTGTTCATATGTACTTTATGTGTACTTCAAATTATTTTTACTCATAATTTTGAACTCCAGTTTTGTTTGTGCTTTTTTGGGAGGGAGGGGAGGTTTCTTGACACTTTGGGACCTCCACATCTGCCTGGGCCCCAGGGCCACGAAATCTTAAATCCGGCCATGATTTTACTTTTTGTGCTCCCCCTCCCCCAGCGGTGCCACAACTTTCAGGTAAGGGTGAAACTAATGCCAAAATTTAAATCGGGTTCTTAGAATACCCTACATTCGATACAGTAATGTAATTCTTGTACTTTTTCAACTTATTATTAATATGCATCACCACAGCCCCTTTTCAAACTGTGAAACACTGAAAAACATAATTTCAAACATCTGACAGTTGAAGTGTTGTGACATGGGGGATAAAAATCTCCAGATGTGCAAAGGTATAGAGATCGGGAATCAACCAAATGTACAGTTTATACCCCTTCTTGTCCCAGTAAAACGAGAAAATATCCAAAACACTGTGTTTCTCTTTACAAGGCCTGTGTTAATTATGTTCTTGAAGTGTTATCTTGGATCCCCCCATTTAAGGATTTTCTGGAGCAGATATAGAAAAAAGTGCAAGCGACCATTTTCACGGAAAATCCGACGTAGAAAAAGTTTTGTTTGATGACCTTTTTTGTAATAACCATGGATCCTGTGATTAAAAAAAATGGAAGGTTCAAATCTCCTCTTAGAAAATTAGCAAAAGGAGTAAGGGTTGTTGACTTTTATTACGTTTATCAGGATCATCAGACCTAATTCTCTGATAACAATCAGCTTTTAGGTACTCGGAATTTTATCTTAGTTTATACTTCATAATTTTCCAACACTATGAATTTATCACTCTTTGTAGTATCAAGATTTTAAAAGTATTTATGCAGTTTCCATCTTAATTCGTTTTATTTTTACAGTTACAGCGTGGGAAAGAGGACCATCGTTATCAAAACTTTAGATCTTTCACAAAAGGGAAACTAAAGGCTAGTTCATTTCAACAAACTTTCCTGTGATAACGTCACTGGTGTATAAGTCTCTTTATATTTACCAATGTGAAGTTCATGTCCACATGTATCATTTTTCTCATGCCTTACCGAACAAACTAATTCTTCCCTTCCCGCAGACAATTCGAAATTTTCAAATTTTTATCATAGCATTTCGTATCGACATGCTTGCAACCAACGCATTTCCATCCCCTTTTCTCCAATGGCGGGATTCTAATTCGATAATTCAGACGAACCAAATTTATCTAGCCTCCATCGACCTTCGGAATAAAAAATGCTTTTCCGCATCTTCCTTCGTCTAATTTACTCGGAGTAGACGAACACATAAAATTAAAAATCTAACCTTGTCATTATTTCTACTTCTTGAAAGCTATGAAAATGGTTCTTTCTACTATGGCCCCTGGTGGATCTGTAACACGTTATTTATCACGCTCGAAAGTACTTATTACAACTACAATGTACTTAGTTTTCTTTGTACACTCTTGTAATTATTAGTTCCGTTAATTTTGGGAACTGCGCCACTCTGTACAGCAACCTTCATAAAACAGTAAAATTTATTTTTCCTATCTTTAAATTTCAGTAACGCGTCTTCTACTGCGTAGCTTCGTAGATTCATTGTTTCCTGTCAAAGAATATCTACCAAAATTAAAGCCGAATTTGTAAGTCAGCCACGCATAACGTTAAATCAGGACAGTCTAGCGAGAATATTTGCATTAAAACTCTGAATATAAGTTGCGAATGAATACAGGGCTGGCGTGAAAAAATTCCTTTGAGGGACTACAATTTTAATTATTAAAAAAAAACCTCATCCTCTCAATTTTTTTAGTTGAATGAACACCGATTGAGGTATTTTAAATTCCCTATGATAAAAGAACAAAGGGAATGGGCTTTCCCGTAAACCCTATTTTGAAAAATCAAATAGAAATATCCAGTTTGAATGATAGAATGGCAAAATTAGTGCTAAAAGTAGGTGGTGGGACCAGTCAGTGGCGGATCTAAGGGGAGCCCATGAAAGCAACAGCTAATCAAAATGCACCGCCGCTGCTGTACCCCCCCCCCCTCCTATCTCCTTTTTCTAAATCCGCGCCTGAGACTAGGTATGTTTCTATCCAAGTTTAGGCACCAACTGCAGTGGGGCTACCGAGGGAGAAATAGAAGATTTTTAAACAAATTTATCGAACTTGAGGAATCAATATAATCATATACAAAAAACTCATATTATAATCATGAGGGACGTCAATATTCAAATAGGCCTAAAACAAAGGGATGAATCAGCTTTGTATAGGAAATTATGGCTATGGTAAAAAAAAATAGCAGGGGTTGGAGACTTTGAGGTTTTGCCTGGAAAATAGCCTAAAAACTGTAAACACACTATTCAGAAGCGAAAATCCTGACAATGGACTTGGATGGCTCCCAATCTTGAGCGCAAAAATCAAATAGATTACATTCTGGCACCCACTAATTTCGAAAATATGAAAAATTTTAATGTAATAAGTACTTTCCCGCCTAGTACAGACCATACACTCTTCCAATGTGAAATAGAAATGAACTAATCTCGAAAATTCGCCGAAAAAATCATTTAAAAATTCCAATAGAGAAACCAGAAATGTATGAAATAATTGGCCCAAGAATAACAAATTACCCGGATATTGGTAATGAATATTTGGATTTGAAAAAGAAACTATAGAAACTACTCATAAAATGAACTCTTCTAAAGTGCAGGGATAAAGTCAAAAATGAGCGCACAGAACTACAAAATGAAAGAATTGTCCAATAAGAGAGCAAAACTTTTAGAAACCAAAAATAAGTCTACACCTTTAAAAATATAAATTAACTTACAAAATAAATTCATAAGGAAATCAAGAAAAGAAGCAAACCTATCCAAAAATTCAAAAAGCAACTTTCTATGGGAAAACACTTGACAACTTACTCATTAGATTATCAAAAACAAACGTCTACGACAGGTGCCAAATTAACAGATTGGCAACTCAGTATTATATCAACCTCCACATATTAAGGACCCAACAAAGAGCCAATACAAAAGAGGACATTAGATGAAGACCAGTATAACTAAGATGAAGTGCTCCCTTTTCTACAATCTGAAATTAATGGAACAGTGATGTTAGACAAAACGATCTTCGGTCATTTTGTCAGACGAGCCTTTCATTTCCTTTCATTTTTTTTATGTCAATAGTTTTGTCATGTTTGGAGTTCTGTCATTTCGTTTTTCCATAGTTTTTTCGTGTCGTGACAAAATAATTTCGTCATTTTCAGGGGCGAAATTACAAGGGGTGGTGGGTTGAAACACCCCCCTTAATAATTTGGCAGTCGACAAATTTTGAAACTGTTAATTTGAATTTTTTATTTTTTATGAATGTTTTTTTTTTTCAATTACAAAATATTTCTACTAAGAAATCGGCAAATTTTATTGTCGGCGAATTTTTAGTTAAAAAAAATATTTGTCGGTAAATTTTCCCTCTCCACCTCCCCAAACTGAAAGTCAAATTTCGTTTCTAAAAATGGAGTACCCTGGACTTCTGTCAGAGATAGTCAGTCAAAAGCCGAAAAGGCTTCAAGCTGAGTATCGAACTTTATCTGAAAGGTTAAAGCAAAGCTGAAATGTGGAAGACATTTCGAAAATCTGAGAGTCGGTAGCAAACGTTGAATTTCGAATTTCAATGACAATTCTGTTTTTCATAAATTCTCCTAGAGCCCGAAATTTGAGAAAGTTGAACATTTGTTTAAAATCTAAAAGTTGAAAGCAAAAGACTTTTTTCCAATGTCACAAGCCGAATCCGATAGCAATTGTTCTATTGTTAAATTACTGGCTTTAGTCCTGGAGAATATAGGAGCAAAATTTAGTCTGGAACGAAATCAAAACTCCATGTGTTTGTCCCATAAAAACGAATGGGAACTTGTGGCACGGATTCCCCTAATCCAAGCAACTTAATACTTTAAAGTTTTTTAAAAATTTATTTTATTTTATTTTTTATTTTATTGCAACTAATTTAGGAGACGAATCAGAGGAAATTTAAAAAAACGATCACCAAGATTATATAACGACCACCTTAATGTGTAAAGGAAGTTGTGTGTTCCTCTCAAGTATTCCTATAACATCCTTGCTACGCCACTGGCGAATGCAGCAGTTTTGTAACAAAAAACCGGGATTTGATAGGCGAACCGTATTGCTCTGATAAGATAATACAATTTGACCATAAATAGCGACGAAAAAATATTGAAACCCCGGTTCGGTGATTGGTTGAAAAAGATCCATGCCGATGGACAAAAAATCGAGGTACAGTTTTCAAAGCTGGCCATACTGACTCCCACTTTTGAAGATGCAATTTCAATGTTCCCTTGTGATACCTTCATCCACGTAAAGTAGCACTGCGTTATCAGTTAGTCCTAATACAGCTTGAAAATGCAAGAAAAAATAATAATAATAATAATAATTATAATAATAATAATTATTATTATTAAGACTCTTCGAGGGACAGCAATGCCGACGGACATTTGAGCAAATTTAGTCCAATATTGACTCATCAAAAGTGGATCAGATTTTCTTCTGAAAGCTTGAAAAAGTAAAACTGAGTCATATCGATCAACGGGGGAAAATGGCCGTATTATTAATAGCTTGTGAGATAACTGCTACGGACTGAAATATCAACATTTTCGAAGAATAACTCAAATAAACAACATTAAAATCGAAAAAGCTCACGAAGCACACTATATTTAGAGCAGATAATAAGCTTAAAAGAAAGAGTTGAGGAAGAGGTGAATCGAAGAGTAACACGGGCATTGAATAAATTTTGGAATCTCAAAAAACTAAAAATTGACATGTTATTTAATTCCTGTGTAACCCCAACATTAACCTATGGCTCCTAAACCGGTTTCTTACTGAAGTACAAGAAAATAAAATCAAAATTAACTTAAATAAGATGGAGAGATCCATGTTGGGAATAAAGCAAAAAAAGATAAGATCCTCCTTAAAACAATCAAAAACAAGTTTAAATTTAACTATGACATAGTTACCAATATCAGAAGCGGAAAATGGAATGGGGGGCACATGACCCCTTAAAAGACAATAGATGGACATACCAGCTAGAACGTTCTGGTGGCCAATGAAACATAGAAGAAGTGAAGGCAGACAAAAGATAAGTTGGCGAGATGATTTTGGCAAGTTCCTCTGTAATACTTACTTCCATAGAGTATGGCGTGGGAAAGAAGGAATTGTGCAGACTGAGGGAGAACTTTGCTCAAAGACAGGGTATGTAGCGGTAGGAGCTCGTTAATGTATTGTTAAGATGACATGTATAGTTGTTATTTATCTACGCGCACTAATAAAGACTTTAAAAAAATGACAAGCATATACAAGTCCTCCGTGTACCTTATTTTTCAAACGGGGGGTCGGAATCACTTGACTTTTGAGTATCACATATGAATGAGGGGTCTCACATTCCGACACCTTTTTACGCGGTTTCTGTATAAAAGAATTCTAAAAGTCCGAGGGGCTGCGGTTGAGAAAACTGACGAAATTTATAGAATATTTTTCAGAAACTCAATCAACACGGAGACAATGAAGCCTTTTGTTAATACCAATGACAAATGATGCGAAATGAACTTCCATTATAAAATTTCAGCAGCGGTCGGCCAGTACGATATTTTCGTTAAATCGGTATCAGATTGCACTTCAGTTTTGGGAACTTGTTTCTCACAGATTAGAGCGTTTCTGCGACGAAATAAATTAATTTTTTATAAACGACGGCCATGAGATATCGCTAGTTTTGTTTCAGTGGAATCATTGACTGTGACGCAGCGCAGCGTCGCGTCGTGTTGAATAATTAGAATTCCAGAGCTTGCATTACCGCTAATTAACGCTATTGTCTCTGCGAAACATATAAATTTGGTCTTTCCGAAAAAGGAGACGCGGTTTCTTACACTTAGTGTTCAGCGTATCCTGGTCATTTACATTATTCAGTTCATTGTAAAAGCAGAGTTGTAACCAGGGGGTGCAAATAATTGCAATCCCTGGCAACTTGATTTTGCCCTTAGCAGACGAAAATATCTACTGCTAGACTGTTACACGCTTGCTTTGCTGAAATTTACGCCTCTGTAAATTTGGTTCGCCGATACAAGATGCTGATTACTACCCTGCGTTTCGAACTTGGAGACGTGAGGAAATTTGATCATATTAAGCTAATTAGTGCGCATCATGATTCAGTCGGCTTCTTTCGTAGTCATAAAAATCTACATCCTTTCAGAACCACTAAACATCGAATAGCACATTTTTTCACTCCAGACTTCATCTACTTCAATTCACCAAACCGGACGTTTTTTTATGCTTCGAATTAGCGCCTACACAGCGCGGTAGTAGGCAATCATTACGTCAAACAATAGAAACGGGTCAGATCAGGTCCCAGAAAGTGACATGTGAAAGCTGAAAGGTCTCTTCTCTCATCTACTGTAAGGCACAAGAAAACGGCCTGTTTTCTCTTTGTTACCAAGAAAATTTTACTCGCAGCCATTTTTACCCTCTGACGGATGTAACGCATTTCGCGAATCCGTACGAAACAATTTCCCAGCTATTAATCTCTTCGCCCCGATGTCAAGCCGATGATAAAAACTTTCGGTCGCCTCTCTGTTCACGATATTCTATTGTACGCGTTTTTCAACGTCGTTATTCCTCCATTCATCATGAATGACGATTATTTGGAAATTAGTCTGAGCTTGGAATCATTTATGATGATTAAAATCACCGGATCTCCAGAATAGGTACACGTATATTTCATTATTCAAACTTTAGCCCTGCTGGATTTCTAATTGCTTAACGTTGAAAGATTTATACGTCCTTAGAATGCAAAAGCTAATCTACAACTTTCAGGATACACCCTCTAATGCATTCAGCCATAGCTGTCATTATTGTTATGATTCACATAGTCATAACAGTTATGGTTACAGTTATGTTATTTCATCTCTATATGGTTCACAGTTATGGTTATTGTTATTTTATTACATATAGGTTACTGTTAACATTTCAATGTTTCTGATTTTCTCATATTTTCATTGCGTAAATAGATATGCAAGATAGAAGCGTCAACTCTAATCTTTGAAATAACAATGAAAAGTGAAACACAGACCCTATAATCTCACACTTTGAATTTTGATTCCTATTCTTAGACTAACGTATTCATTTTCAACACGCTCTATTTCGCTTAGTTTTATGTAAGTTATTTGTATCATCCCTTAAATCCAAACTCATTCAATGATTACAAAACTATTAGCAGGAATGCGCATCAACTTTAGTACCTAACTTTCAGTCCAAGTGCACAATTCAGAACTCATTAATGACTAAAAACAAGAAACAAAGCAGGGAAACTATATAATAGCAATGCACATTTTATATTTCAGTAACTTTCAGACTTTCAGAACTGTCAGTTAACGCTCAAAACCTGAACTCGCTTATACTAATTATTAAAAAAAAAAAAAAAAGACTTTTGATGCGCAGTCAGATATTCTAGTTACTCAGTTACCCGCGGAAAAGTTACCCCTTTATTACCCTCGGGTTACCCTCAGATTACCCTTGTTCCCCCTAGTTACCCGGGTATAACTGGTGGGATTTTGCATAGGTTCGAACAAAACAGAGTTATATGAACGTAAAGTCTCATTACATGATTTGATTCTGTATCCATTTCGCTTCTTCTTATGTTAGAAAAATAAAATTAGGGAAATTGTTTTAATGAAAACAAGCTTAATGTACTTTTTCCAGCGCATTTCTCGTCTCCCAGTGATGTCCAATGATGATTCAAGAATAACAGGTAGGTAACTGATAACCATCCAACCAGTGTTGTTAGACATATAACAAAACAAAATGACAAAATGACAATTGAATTTGAGGAATTTTGTCATAATGACAAAACCATTTATCAGTCTTGTCATATGACAAAATGGAAATGACATAACAAAAAATTGAATCAATGACAAAAAAATTTTGTTATGACATTTTGTCATTGCGTGAAGTTGATGGAAAAGAACAAGAAGCAAGAAGTCAGGAAGAATGAAAGAACATGAACTAGTATCCTAGGAAATGTATCTAAACTAAGTCATATATTAGGTCTTTTTTCCCGGACCCTTTTTGTTAAAGAAGTGATCAGTTAAAACTACCAAAACTTCCCAAGTCAACGGAAGCCAGAAGCCAATAATTAATTAATATTTTGTGTTATCAGTTATTTTGCCTGACTCTTATTTCACTTTTGATTTTGGCGGAGTTTGCGATTTTTTCCCCTGAATGATGGAATACTCTATTGTCTTTCCTCTTTTGAAATTGTAATATTGTAAGTTTGTTTTTTCCTGTCCAGTTTGCGGTAGTATCAAAAGGAAGTTCTCAAATCTCAATTGTCCTTGTTCATCAAAACACTGAAGTTGAAAAGTTAAAAGTTGGAAAATGTTAGACTGGAGCTTCAGTAGTTAACAGTTTGCTTTAGAATTAGAAATTAGAAGTCACAAAGAAGTTGAAAAACATGGAATCCGCCTGAATCAAGTATGGGATGTCCCTCAACCCATCACCAGTATTTCACTTACAAATTACAATCGAAGTACCAATTTGTCAACTTGTAGTATATCAACTGAAGAAGGAAAACACGAGTGGAGAAATACGCCATTTTCAAACCAACCGCGCCCGTCAATGCCGAATTGACTACGCGGTACGCTCCGCATGGTCGGATTCAGCATCCACGGGCACAGTTGGATAAAAAATGGCGTATTTCTCCACTTAGGTTTACAGTGCTCTAAAGTCTGGTCCAATTAAGAAACATAATTTTTTTACGGCGCTGATAACGTATTCTTGAACTCGTCCTTCCCCTCCAACTTCAAAATACCCATATATCGATGTGTATTGCGGGTAGTCAGTTATGTTTCCTAACTGGACCAGACTTTAGTGAAGGTAATTGGGAAAACAAATCAACAATCTCAGAGATGTAACAATATGACGAATGAATATTCATGTCGTCTGCAGTTATAAATAATCAGTTTTTTAGCTTCTGAGTAGGTAACCTGTGTTAGAGTAAGATTGGTGATTGGCGGAACTGGATTGTATGCAAAAATACTAGTAAATTGATAAGTAAGTATTGGCATTATGACAAAATGACAAAATAATTTTGTCATGACATAACAAAACTATGAAGTAACAAAATGACAAAACTCCGAACATGACAGAACTCATGAGTCATGACATAACAAAAAAAGAGAGTAAAATGCTCGTCCGACAAAATGACAAAAAATCGTTTTGTCTAGCATCACTGTAACCGACTGATTTTTTTTCACATTTAATTATTATTGTTACAGTTACACGTTATTATTATTATTATTTATTTATTTTAAAGTGGTGCTGACAACAGTCTTATGATCAATTATAGTCAGCACCACTCTGTAATAATATGGATTTGCAAATATGTACAAAAATAAAACAAAATAAAAAAAGAACAAAACAAAAACTGAAAAAAGGGGAAAAAACAAACGGTTACATGATTGAAAAATATACGGAATCGTAATTAAAATTAACTTTAAAAAAATTGATTCACATGATTAATGGTTGCAGTTATGTTATAGTTCAGCAACATCATTTGATCATCGTTATGGTAAGGGTTAACATGTTTCTTCCCAGTATTGTAACATAGGGTAACACTGAAAATAAGGGGTAACTTCGAAAATCGTAGACTTGGAGCAAAGAGTGGCTCATAGCGCGCTCTTTCGATGATTGTTGTAAATGGTATTAAGTGGAATGAATAGTCAGAGCATGGTGTCCACAATCTGTGCACATAGTAATCTGAATAGCTGTAATAACAATGAAAAACATGATCGTCGAAAAATGTCAAGTGAATGATGCAAAAGTGTTATACTGTTCCTGAGTGGTGTTAATAATAAAAAGAAATCTCGAATAGAGTTTATACTGGCAGGCGTGGATTAAAAAAAAAAAGGAGATGGGGGTACAGTAGAGGCGGTGCATATGGATTAGCTGTTGCTTCTATGTTGGTAGGGGTGTGGGGGCAGGGGTGCTCCTGGAAAAATATTTTGTTCAATGTAGGAAACGTAATGATGAATACAATTCATAATTTTCATTCCTTTTTTCCTATATTATTGCGTTAAAATATTCAACTCGGAGGGGGTGTACCCCATGCCCCCCTGGATCCGTCACTGTATACTGGTAACATTCAACGTGGAGAAACCAAAGTATTATTTAATTCTCACATTGTACTTTTATTCTTGGTACTTATGTATATTAGATCTGTAGAACAAAAATACTGAGAGGGGTATCTTTGAAACTTATTGGTTGATGTACTGATCAAAAATGTTATATCGCCATATGCAAAAGGGACGATAGATATGCTTCATAATCAGAAAAAGAAACCTGGTGCAAAGAAGCACTGAAAAAATTTGCTGTATCAGTTTTTTCCATCTGCATTCCACACTTTTATTGTTGTTTGCCATGGTATTTCGCGCTCTCGCGAGATCAAACTTGGTATATAGCATCTAATGGTGATCTTTAACAACATTGTGTTCAAAACTAGTTCATTATCACTTACAGAAAAAAGTTTACAAAGTTACCCCACTTCTGACATAACTTTGAAAGTCTCCTTCAAACTTGAACACTGCCAACAGCATTACACAAAACATTTTGTTTCACATCGTTCTTCTTCAACAGATGCCGTTTCATCCATCTCCTTACCTCAGTCTACTTCTCTGTATTCTTCCAGTAATTTTTTAATTTTCTTTCAATGTTACCCCATGTTACCTACAGTATCTACCCGTTGTTTAACGGTTATTACTTGGTTAAAGTTTACAGTTTGATAGCTCTGCATTCAATCTCCACATAGAAAGGGAGGATGTTTTATTCTAAAAAGAATAAAGAATCCTTGCTACTTACACTTAATTCCGCCTTTTGGTACGACCATCTTTATAAAACGAAAAATAGGCTGGATAAAATTCCATATTGCACAAATCATGCAATTACTCAGGTTAATATTCATTTTGAATGAGACAAGGGTATTCGAATTTTGAAGTTTAATGGGTTTGTATACTGTCTTCAGGATATGAAAAATATTCGATAACGTTCAAGATACAACCTCTACGAGACTTGTCCAACAAAAATATATCAACTGTGGTATCTTTAAAAGCTGTTTAGCGATTAATATTTTCAGGGTGTTGAATAATATTGATTTATTTTTTTTAAGTGACTAATAGGTACTTTATTCATTAACAATAAATGTAATGGGTAAACTGGTTTTAATCATCACTCATTTATCATAGTTTACACGACGTTTTGATGCTCTTACATCATCATCATCGTCAGCCAAAAATTAGCTTCATCAGATTGTTTTATCTGCATTCCTCACTTTTACTGTTGTTCACAATATATTTTTTGCTCCCGAAAGATCAAATTTGGTAGGTACTTAGCATTTAATGGCGATCCTTAACAACACTGTATTCAAAACTAGTTCGTTATCGCTTACAAAAAAGTTTTCGAAGTTACCCCACTGCTGAGGTAACTGAAAGGCCCCTTCGAACTTGAACACTGCCAGCAGGATTACACGAAACATTTTGTTTCACATGTATTTCGACAGATTTCGTTCTTCAACACATGCCTTTTCATCCATCTCCTTACCTCAGTTTACTTCTCCATATTTTTCAAAAGTCTAGGGGATTTTTTCAATTTCCTCTCAATGTTACCGCACGTTACGTAAGGATATTAGAAAAAAGAAGTTTAACGAATCTGTATGCTACCCTCGGGATACAAAAACTATAAGTTTCTCAAGTATATATCGAAAACTAAATTCTGAGTTTCGAGTTTCTATGTATCTATCTATTTCCAAGGTAGCTGTATATTATAAATGTTCAGAGGCCGTAGCCAGTCTAGTGTTCGGAAGGAGGGGAAGAGGGTCCGGTCTTGACCAAAGGGGAAGGGGTGCTAGAGGGGGAGTTAAAATTAGAAAAACCACTACTAGGTGAAGTTGCCCCTTTGGTCACTGATTCAGGGTAGTTTCCGAAACCAGGGGTACCTCGTCAGGAGAGCCACTTTGGCATGCATGCATCGCCATACGCTCCACCAAAAGACTTGATGAAGTCGCAAAGGAGGAATCCAGGCCCCTGGCCACCCCCCCCCCCGCTATGCTACTATATTCTATATTAGATCATCAGCAGGTATTAGAAAATCGAAATTTAACGGATTTTTACACTGTTCTCAGTGTACAGAATTAATTCACAGCGTTCAATTGCTTTTATAAAAAAGGAGATTCTTAACCATAAGACAATATACAACGATCTTGCCATTTCGTCTCATATTTAGACACAACCACCTGTATAAAATGAAAGATGAGGTGCGGTACTGAGTAGCATCTTCTGCAGAGTACAAATTACATCTATATAATCACTCATGTAATATTATTTAATCATTGTTAATCATCAACTTGCAATTTGATTTGGCCAGTGAAGGAACTTAAGTACTGGCATTTTTTTTAGGATTCTTGGATTCCACAAATTTCCTTAAATACCAGTACTTAAGGTTCCTTTATGGACCAAAAGAAATTACAAATGGACGGTTGGCACTGAGTGAATAATATTATCAGAAATCGCATTTTGAGTGGTTTTAATTTTTTTAGCTAGAAAATGAACCTTCCACCGATGCTGCTGCAGCAGGTGTGGTAAAAAATAAGTTCGCTGAGTTTGAACAACAACTGATCAAATCTTCCAATTAAATTCGTATTTATCAATATTTTCATTATTTCTGCGGCCGATTAATTCATTCCGTAAATCAAGTAGATCAAAATATGTATTCACTGTAAAAGGCACTGCATAAAGAAGATTACTAAGATTTTTTTCTCTAACATCAGTTTCAGAATTATCAGTTAATCTAAAAAATTGTAAATTTTTAGTCGCGCAAATTTGTCTTGTACCTAGTTTTTAATATAATCAATAATTTGGAAAGATAATCTTCGACACAATTCTTCTTTTGACATTACAGAAGAATACGATAAACACAATCTTCTATCAGCACGAAGTTCTATTTTCATAGCATTTGCTTCTGTCCGAATATTATCAAATTCAGCATTTTCTCTCATGTTTTTCGAATCATTTTCGAGTTATTTAATTTTTGCAGCACAATATTGTACGTCCACATTTTTGTAAATATTGAACAGAACATCGATATGGGCATATAGCTTGGCAAAAATTTTTAGTAAATATATAGTTTGAAATTTCTGAGCAAATATTTCAAACTATATTTTTACTAAAAGTTTTCCAATAATAAATGAAATTTTCACGTTCATTTGCTTGGTTAGCAATAATCAGGGATGTTCCCATAGGGGGGGGGGGCTACCGGGGCTCAGCCCCGTCTCAAGAATTTTTAGGAAAATCGAGGAAGGGCTCAGCCCCTCCTCGAGAAATTACCTAAAATAAACAAAATTCAGTCTCGTGTAAAATCAAAAATTCATCAAGATACTAGTCGATGATTAGACTTTAAAAAGTGTAATGCAAAAAAGTCCGACTTCAGCGTTACTATTGGTCCCTGTTGTAATTTTATAGCGTTGTTAATTGTTGCATAATATTTTTTTGCTGTTAAATTTTTACGTCTCCTTAACCTACCACACTGATAGTGATAAAAATACTCAGGATTTAAAAAAAAAAAATGTATTTACTAAATAAACCTTTGTACCCACTGTAACGTCTGTAATTATTTTAAATTCTACACAAATAACATGCCTCATCACTAAATAAACATCCCCTCCCCCAGAGTGTTACAGTAAATAGAAAAGGTACCAACATTTCATAATACAATTTCGTACGGAGTGAAATTTATTTTACGAAAATCATCTTCAACCACCTTCCATGATCTTTAACTTTTTTCTGTGTGGTTACAACTGTCATCTTGCACCTCCTTCCCATCGGCATGCGCCATAGTTCGGGGAATATGACCAAAATGTTACCAAAACCGAATTTAGCGACCTTTGGAACCAATTATTGGATACCCATATTAAACGTTACAAAATACTAGAACCCCCTCCCCTCATTGCATGAGCCACAGTTTCAATTACGGGGTAAATAAATGAGAGGAAGGAGGTGAATAAGCCCCGTCGATATAACTCTGTGAAGTGGTAAAGTAGCTGAAGAAGTTGATTATTATCTTCATAAGGTCTGTGCATCTGTGTTAAAAAGTAATAATTTTTAACGGGGATATCTTGAACTCCATTTTGAGCAGTTCTAATCCAAATACAAGAAAATTGCTAATGCCCTTTTTTATGCGAAATTTAATATACAATCTGTTACAAATAAAAAACAGTAGCTTAAGAGGGCAAGTTTCACGGGAAATTGAAAAAACGTGAAAATTTTCTGATATAATTTGTACTAAAATTGATTTTATGAACACCCTGTTGAACCGATTCTGACCATTTTCTTCTGTGGTTACCACAACTGCCCTCTACTATTACCTTGGAACCACTTTTCTATCTTCAGTCGTGAGAAGAAAAATGAATTTCAGAGATAGAAAATTTTTCAAAGTTTGACCATAACGGAGCCCCTTCAAAAGTACGAGTATGCAAACATATCTACATATTGTTGGGGAGGGTTGCCTATTTACTAGATGGAAGGGGGTGATTGCAAAAGAGACAGCCTGTACGTATATGTACACATATATGCACCGATGTACTTGATTTTGATACATTTTCAAAACTCAATTTGCCCTGTCCACTGCATCATTTGATCTATAAAGAACCATAGTCCGGCTACGAGCCTGACTTAATCCCACCTTTTGATACGACCACCTGTGAAACATGAATATTTGGAGAGGGGATATTGAGTAACATCCTGTATAGCATTACGTATGCGCGCACTCGAGTTACTGTTTATGTTGGATTATAGACTGGTATTTGAAAATTGAAGTTCAACAAATCCATACGTCCTCAGGATAGAAAAGTTAACCTACAAAGTGTCATACACTCTAGTGTGTTCAATTCCCCTAGTCCAAAAAAAAAAAAAGTTTTTTCAACCGCAAAAGCATACAAAGTATCCTTGCCATTCGGTGTCTACAACCACCTGTATAAAATGAGACATAAGGGAAGGGGTACTGAGTAACATCCTGTATGGTACAAGGCATGTATTCATTTATGTAACTGTTCTTGTTGGATTGTACATCGGTGCACGAGTGCTGGAAAATGGAAAGTGAATGAGCAGCACGTGATTCGACATACTTGATATGTTCACTTATTCTACTAAGCATAAACAGGCAAATGCCTCATATACCGGCTTAACTCTTCGGAAATTTAAAGTCGATTTACGTGCGTCAATAATTTTTCCCCGGTAAGCATGAACATTGTATACACGTCTGTATTGATGTGTAGCACGTCTAAAATTACGTAAAATTCAGAACATTTACATGAGCACTGATGCCCTACCTGCAAATGCATCCAGTTTCCAACAGTCTGAAGATTTTCAGGAAACAAAAATCTCAGGTGTACAGGAAAAATTACGAACACGCGGTTAATTCAACAACAAATTTCCGGTAATTCCGGACACTGTGCCAAATTTTTGAAAATTTTCGTATTTGCGATCGTAAATTGTAAAACGGCAACGGTACTCGTAACGGATGTCAGTAGTTCGGAAACGACGAACGTTTAATGCCCGCTAGACATTTATTAACACGAGAAAATGCTTCAAAGAAATGAAGCCTATGCGGAACGCAAGCGCTCTTTTCGCATTTTCAAATGTTTGAAGTAATTCTTCCCACTTCATCACGTGCAACGTAAACAGAAACTACATACGATTCCAGTAGTTGGCGCCTTTATTTAGCCATCTGAGCATACAATTATCAGTGAAGTGAGTAGGTAGTACATTCACGCCTCAGCCACATAGGTACAGGGGTGAACATCACAAAATGTCCGTATTTCACATTTTATTTCTCGACATTTTCTTTTTTGCGGTTGGATTTTTTTAAATCGCAGAATAATAAATTTAAGTAAATCCAATACGACATACCGGTAAGGTCGAGGGAACAGCAGAAACCCAATTTTTTTCATTTTTGAGAAAGACATATGTATAGCAATTGACACGACAAGGACAAAATAGGTCCACGACGATAGGACAAATCTTCACGAAATTGGGAGCTACGGTCATTAATGGCTTCTGAATCAGCACGTAATAAGGTAATGTCTGCCACCATAACACAAATTTTTTTGTTTTGGCTATAACTTTGGTACTATTAGTTGAATTTTGGATTTCTATGGCCCATTCGATAGGTTCATATATAAGGTTTATTGGATAAAATATTCAGAAATTTTACTCCATAAACGTATTAAAGATACGTCGAAAAAACAAAATCAAAATTTCTGTGTCAATGTGCCTTCACCAAGGACCACTATGACACAAGCTGTTGACACGCTGACACAGATTGAAAATACAATGGTTTCTCAGTTGCCACTGTGACACAAACTAAAATTCAAAGTGTTCTCTATGGCGCATTTATTTTTAGTAATATGAATCCTTTTTTCAAGTTTTGGTTGATTTTTTCACTGTAAATATGTAAGTCAAGCTAGAAACATACATTTTATTCAAAATTTTTCATTTGTACTGTGTCATCATGGTCAACCATCAATTTGTGTCAATGTTTGTGGCAACACAGTAGGATTTTTTTCAAAGCAGTATAACCAACCCACCAAGTGTTCGTTTTCAATTTTCTTTTATGCCAAAAGATGCGCAATTGAATGACGATTCCAACAAGATATAACATTTTTACTTTATTTCTCATGCGGCCTCTCCACAGGAAAAATTAAAATTGAAAAAAATTTACTTTGGTCAAAAATATAATAATTTTTTTTAATAATTTTTTTTTTTTAAGTTTTCCGTAGATCTCTGCGAATGATGGATATTATGATGGGTCATGTCATTCTACATTACTTTGATTTTTTCACGCTCACGCCAGGAGTGCTAATAGAAAAAAAGTTATGAAGGTTGTGTCAACGTGGCTGATGTGTCATGGTAGCATACTTGAATATTATGAGACATACTGTATTAATAATTGAAATAAACTCACACTGAACTTGCTCTGTTTAACACCCCTTAGGCGTGGAAATCTTTCTTCAGGCTCCAATTTATATACATGCTTTTGAACGTTCATGCAAATAGACGAGAATTTTTAGTATCGCCTTGGGAACCCCTTGTACTGAAAAGGCCTACCACATCTTTCTATGAAGCAGAGAGTGGAATGCCCGTAAAGCTAACAAAAATGAGCCATACCTCCATATCGTATTCCTTAGATTCTTCAGCGATCTATAGCTTATTGTTTGAATATGGCCTAGAGTCGAAAAGGTTTTTCTGCCCCCCCCCCCCCATTCTATTGGTTAATTAAAGTCGAGAATGTTGTCTATTCTTACTTTTAGAATTTTCATTATCTTCCCAAAGTTAGTTGATAGACTTTAGAGCGGTAATTACAAATATATCGGCATTGTTACTCTCCCTATGAAAAACAACCTTCTACGCTATGTTCCATCGGTTGGGAGTAACCACGGATTCTAGAATTTTATTGAACAAGATCATTAGTGATTCTATAATAGTCAGCTAGAATTTTAATAATTTCGTTTTCTGTACCATCAGGCCCCAGTGTTTTATTTTCAACTCGTTTGAGATTTTGGCAACCTCTTCCTCCATGGCTGGTACTGTATCTTTTTATTGGTAATATTTTCCGACCAGTTTTTTCGGGGGTCTCCTCCTCCTCTCTTCTGAATACAAGTTCCGAAAGAATTTTATTGCTACTTCTATAATTTCGTCTTTATTTGATATGAGTGCACCTTTATCATTTTTGATATTTAGAAGTACCTTTTTGAATAAGTTTCCAGACCTTTCTCGTCGACCAGCTGAATTCTATTTATTTCTTGACAACTGAGTTTTCATATTTCTGAATATCTCGACAAATTTCTTCTTTGATAAGTTTTTTCAGTTCCTGCTAGTTCTACATATATCTTTTCTCTGAAGCAGTCGCGGCTTTTTGTTTAATTCTAACGTCAGTTTTGTGTAGTAGTTTTTTTAGTCTTTTCACTCATAGCTTGTCGTTGGTTAAGTATGTACTTTCACTACAGACCCGTATCCAACCACTAGCGGTAGGGGGTGCTCACTGTTTACCAGGGAGGCTTGAAGATACATATAGTATATAATGTGAAGATTTCTACAAGGCAGTGGTGTAGCCAAAAAGGCGGGTGGGCAAAGGAGCTAATGCTCCCCCCCCCCAAGGCACCCAAAATTGAAAGTAAAATATGCAAAAATGTGCAACTTTTGCTTTTAAAACACACTTCCTCGAAACATTTTTGCTCGAGCAGTAATTTTACCTTCATTTTTATAAAATAGTTCTCTAATGTCAGCGATGTTTAAGAAATATCTCAATTTTCGACTTTTTCTCCCTTGAAAATCTGACCTTTAAACCCCCCCACCCCCACCCCTTGGGAAAATCCTGACTACGCCAATGAATCATGGGTAGAACAGCTGAGTTGTGCGATGAAACTGGAGGTTCGTTGTCCAGGCTCAAATTTGAAGAAGTTGAAGTCGAATCTTTATCGTCGCATTTTTCGGATTTTACTGTAAATTTTTTCAGCCGCTTATTCATTATGTTTAAAATACATAAACCAAACATTCTGAAGAAATATTAACAAACTTACAGGGTTAGAATAAGAACATTAAATCGGTTTCAAGGTTCATAATCAAAATTGGTGATTCAACTTACCGACAACCCACTAAAAAAAAAAAAATGAATATATCGCGTGAAAAAAGATTAACTATTTAAAACGATCAAATTTTCGAACTTTTGGAACTAAAAAAATTCAATTTCTGTGGACTTATCAAGTTATTAATTCTTAAACTCGAATTCATCCTTCAATTGAAATACATAATATTAGGAATGAAACTGAATGTCGTTACTTCATTTCTTTTTGTAAAGTAGTTTTCTCATATTTGAACAAATACTTAATTAGTTTTTGATTAGACGTTCACCTCTTTTCATCATTTTAATCATTCAGTTTTGGTTTCGTTCTCTTAAAGCATTTCAGTCCTTATTTTCATCAAGCAAAATTTAAAAAAAAGAAAAAAAGAATGTAAATAAGTAAAGTAACTTGCTTAAAACTAAACTGATAAACAGAAGAAAGAAAAAAAAAGAAAGAAAGACTGAAAGAAAAAAAAATTAACAAGAAAATGAAAACGTTGGAATACATAGTTTTAGAAATGGTTCAGATTTTTTTTTTTTTGAATTGATGTTAGTATTTTTATTTTTAAAAGACAAAAACAACTAAAATTGAAAAAAAAAAAAAAAAAAAAAAAAAACCAGGAGGAGCGAAATTGTGTAGATTATATAGCTGTCTTAGTGACACAGGGTCAGCAAGATCAATTTGGAGTTTCTTTCAGTTATAAATGAAGGGCAGCAATAATAGCAATGATTTTGGTGATGAATGTCACAAATCAACTGTAAAATATATAAGCTAGGAAGAACTGACGAAAACAAATGTACCCATAAAAATTAATATTATTTTGGTTTTCCTGAATGTTATAGTTTCTGATTTTGTGTATGTTTTCCCAAAACTGGTCATATTAATATTTTTTCTTCATTTCATTTCAAAATGTTTTTCCTTCTGATTTCGTGTTTTGAATGGCATTTGAAGATTTATTAAATTCTTATTTTAAGGAAACATAATATACATACACTCAACAGAACAACGAAAAGGGGGGGAAGTCGCACAAACAGGGGTGTACCGAAAGGGAGACCCATAAAGGATAACACAGATTTTGAAAAATCATGGGTAACATAACCACAACAAATTCCCAAATTTATTTGGTTTTTATAGCTCTGTAAAGTACAAAAGAAAGAATGGATACAATAAGACACTAAGACGCAAAGAAAGGAGAAACCAAAATAACGGGAAATTGAGGTCATAGTTTTTCATTTTATTTCTTTTCCTTTCGTATTTAAAAGCCCACGTTTTTTTCAGTTCTGCGTCTCAGTTTTTGTAAATGAAAAGAACCCTTTTGCAGATTCAGCAATAATATAAAGAAGGAAATGAGTAAAATGAAGAAAAAGGAGGAAAAAAAGAAAGAAAGCCGGAACCTTGAAAAAAAAAATTGAGGAAAAACTGTATCCGCCGACTTTCAAAACATTTTGAATGTACGGAGCTTGGAGCTTTTTTTTTTTTTTTCAATCACGTATTTATTATTATTTATTATTTTAATTCTGTCTTGTAACTCTTCCACAGAGATACTATAATTTGTTTTTGAAAACTGTCACATAAAGTAATAATTAATTAAGTACATACCTTTTATTTTAGATGAATGATGGAGCAAAGATGCACTGAATAAGATGAGGTATCTGAAGGCACTCTCTCAAATCTGGTTGGTTGGCCAAATGAGTCTTCAGTTGTCGAAATAATTGAAAATAGGAAGACGTCCTTTTTTTTTCTTCTCTTTTTCTCCATGTCAATTTTCAACATTTTCAATTGTTGACAAACTAAACAATTAAAAAAAAAATTGTTATTCTTTAACAGAAAAGAAAATAATAATTAGCCTCATAATACTGAATATTTCCAGTAGGAAAAGAAAACATTACGCAGAAGCCCTTTAAAAAGAGTCGCTTAGGTAAATACATGTCTCATAAAAACATGCAAGAGCATATGTTCACACCCTGTTCTTTTGAAGAAACCATTTCTCTACTGTATATATTTTTGGAAATGTATGCATTAATAACTTCACTCTTTACTCTTATACCTAATCTTAATTTTAATGAATTGCAGTCATGAATATAGAATTAGAATTTAAAACATATTACATTGTAAGGAAACAAAAGTTGTTTATATTGAATAATAATCACACTACACCATGACATATGCGTTTTCAAATGTCGACCATTCCTTGCTGTTATTTTACCATAATTCGATACTATTATTTATTGCAAAACTGAAAATGCGGCAATAAAATGCATGGTACATAAACATGCGAGCATCAGAGCCTTGGGAAAATTTTATACGCCAATAAATCCCTACGAATAATAATAATAATGATTAAAAATAAATAAAAATAAAAATACAGTTAGGTACTGTCATGGTACTACCCAATTGACAATGAAGCCGAATGTGAGCGCTTTTGTGAACATCACTCAGTAATCACACTACTGGTGAGCGATCACTTCACACACACTATCTTAAAATGATTAGATGGTGAGCACTCACAAAGAAATGTGATCGGCCAAAAGTCTCAAAACGGAAGTGGTTTGTGACATGTTGCGTGAGCGCTCACCAAATTGTCAATCGGGTAGCAAGTTTTTGAATTGTCTCGCTGACGAATATGGATACTGTATTTCGTTATTTGTCAGATACGCAGACTTCTCATTATAGTTTTCAGAAGGTACTTAACAGAATACCGTTGGTATCTGTTTCCAGAGACGTGCAGAAACTCTCTAGTGTCCCACTACTTTACATTCTCCCTTATTACAAAATCTTTGCACATATATCTGATATATAGATACTACATATTCTGTTCTGTATCTGTACCTAACTGTGCTAAGGAAAAGAGAAGTTGGAGAAATGAAACATTTTGTAAGAGAGAGCTAAGAAATGATGAACGTATAGATCTAAAAGCATATCTAATGAACCGCTTTCAGAGGCTAACATGGAACAAACGGATACGCTAGCAGAAAAATCGAGTAGGTGCCATTGTTTTCAGTACAAAACTTTCTTATTAGACAACCAGAATCGATCATTGAAAAAATTTGAAATTTTTACTCAAAGTCCCTTTCGCTGGGCGCGGTCACATTTTTTGAAACAATGAGATATTATTTCTATCTCATTCTGATACAGATACTCGATAGCATGTCTACTTTACCTCTGAACTGACATGACTGTAGCAGAAACTAGAAGAAATTCAGAACCAATAAATAGAACCAATGAATCAACATGGAAAAATTTTGAGCAAATTATGAGCAGGACAAAACGGAAAAATGGTGGGAGACAGGGTGGGAAGCTGCTGACTCGAACAATAAATAGAAAAACCAAACGATTTTCACGATTCCTAAACGTTTCTTTAGAACATAACGATTTCATTTTGAAGATCAGCGGTGATCAAATACATCGATTTATTCATTATGAAGATGAGTCAAGATTTCTATTCATGACACAAACGGAACAACCTCTATCTCCTCATATGTATAAACAAAACAAAAATGGCACATATTGTTTTTGAGTGTAATCGCAAATGAATAGATCACAAGAGTTATGAATAAAACTGGAACCAGTCTTCTCTATCATTCCCTACTGATATTAGGGTTTACAGTCTGGATGATGAGACATCTACAGAACAAAAATAGCGGAATACTTAGTAGCTGTTAGCAAGATACAGCGCAAAAATTCATTATTTTTGTCCTACCTATCACTGTTACTGTAACATATTATTCTGGCAAAGATAAATTACATGGCTGTTTCTAAGCACCATGTACACGCACCATATTACCATTGTGGCACTGAGCTGTCAGACCAAAAACTGTATAACCATGCCTGCATATAGTATGAGTACCTAATGATTTTGTTATCATCAGGGAGTGCGTATATGGTTTAGAACAGAACCAGAAGTTGAGTTTTGAAAAGCCGAAGCAACAGAACAATAATCTGCCGCGTTAAGTACGAAATTCGAATACCCTTGCCGTTAAGGGGTGTTTAACTGTACGAATGAAATAATATAATTTTAACCATACAAATGTTAAACATAATATAAATCGAATAATGTAACCATAACACACAGCCAGTAACCTCCTGTACATGGGTTGTTTCTTTCTCTCTAAAAAACGCAAACACAGAGTATCTAGGTACCTATAAAAATGTTTGAATACCTACGCAACTGTTGAACAAAGAAAACTGTAGCCCAACTGTGTCCATTAATGTATGAATCAAATAATATAATTGTGAGTCAGTAATCATATTCTTGACTATATGAATCAAAAATCAAATAATGCAATGGTAACAAACTAACAAAACTTACTGTTAACTGCATTCTTACAACAGACTATGAGAGTAGTTGTAGTTGTTAAAATTATTGTTAGTTATCGATAACTATTGATACGGAAGATATCGTTAACTACTGTCGATAAAGGTTTTCCAACTTACCGATATATCGATAATAAATTAGTGAGAGTGAGATGTACCCTTAATGTTGAATGTAGGTACCTTATTTTATCATGGAACTGTAAGCATGGGCTTATTCAGCTGCCATTTTGATCCTTAACTGTTTCTGATAAGCTGATGATAAGCGAACACATGGCGTGCACTAATCATAATCAAACAATCAAAGTTGTATAGGGAATAAAAGGATGAAAATGGGCGCTGAGCATATCATGCTTACAATGCCCTAATTTGGCTTGCCCGTGATTTGTTTCGTACAAAAACGAAAAAAATGAAATACGAAATTTGGCTACAAAAATAAAATTGTGATTAGGTTAACAAATTCTACATTACTTTTCCCGTCTTCTGAATTTGTATACTGTTAAGCAAAAGGGACTTGAGTGACATTTGTTGACAAAATGAGTTATTAGACAATAAAAAGCGTAAAACGTAGAATGTTTCAAATGTTTCAAAATTGGGCCTTTGATACAAAAATCTATACTCAGGTTGAAAATAGCTTATCAGTAAAAATGCTATGTCCCTAAATTGGCACTATTCACTGGCTTTGAAATAATGTTGTTTTCTCAAAAAACAGATTTTATGGCGCCTATGTCCTTTTTGTTTAACAACGTCCATTTATTATTGGTTATCAGTAATTATCAACAGCGGCCACAAATTATGATCAACTGCCAATAAGAAAAATGTTGACTTTTTTTAACAAGTTCATGAAACCTAAAGTCAGAACAATAGGCGATCCCTAGGAACATTGTGCCAGGGTTGCAAAAAAAAACAACAAAAAACAGTTTTTTTAAAGAACAAAAAACTTTTTTTTTTTTTTTTTTTTTTTTTTAAGAACAAAAAAGTATATTATTATACCAGGTGCTCAATTTGGTACCGTTGTATAATAACAACGTTTTATTCTACAGATGAGAGAAAAGCACGAATAAGAACAAAATTTAATCTGGAACATCAAAAATATACCTAATCTAATAGTTATCACGTTATCCTTCATCGTTGAGCCTTCAGAGTAGAAACGCGCATGCGCGGAAACATAAAACAGCTGTTTTGTGGAACTCATTAAATTAATCCCTAAACATTTAAAATTTCATTAAATCCCACCTGCGACGTGTCCAAGAAAACTTCAAATATCAGCAGGGGACCAGGGATGCGAAGCGAATAGTTTTTGGGCTTAGCTTTTGCTTTGGCTTCACAAGTTTTTACCAGTTGGCTTCAGCTTAGCTTTGGCTTTTTTGTCTTTGAAACAAAAATGGGCTTTTCGCTTCGGCTTCAGCCGTTATAGGCTTAAGCTTTCCATCCCTGAATATCAGGACGTCAGTGATGTTAGCGCTCCTAGTTTATGTTACCAGTACCTCATTGGAACCTTCTTTCTATTAAAGCTTCTGAATATTTTATCTGTGGAAAGTGAAAAGCTAAACAGCTGTTAATTTTTTTATTTTTTCGAAATCGCTATATTTTCGTTTACCTACATTTCATTTCTTAATTATTACGTGATCACTATCATGATTCTCTAATTAATTTTTACACGTCAATCACGTAATTATCTATTATATCGTTCATGATGTTTCATCCATTTGATTTTTGCAGCAAATAGCAATCTATATTTGACCGAGTGGAGTTGTCAGGAATATTTATTCTGTGTAATGAACCTCTAATCTGTTTTATTGTTCTCTTTATCAAAGAAAGTAAATCAGTAAAATTGTGTAATATGTAATAGTGCGTTTGTTCCGTGAGTATCCACTTCTTCAACTTTGCTGAAATCGTGAATCGATCGAAATTACTGTATTATTTGAATTCCTCCGCCGAGAATCTACATTTTCATTTTCGATAATGATAGAAACGTATTATACTACTGGCAAGCGTTTCTGAAGGTTAGTTTCGTTATTTTAGTTGTGAAAATCGTAACTGCATCGAGTCCGATATCCATCCACTGTCTAGAAATTGAGTTGAATTTCCGCATTTGTGGAGTATTTGTGTAGTCCTGGCTCGGAATGAAATCAGCTACCTCTTCTGTTGAGGTCGTCATAATTGCAATTTTTTGTTTATTTTGATTTGTCATTTTGAGAACAATGAATGAGGAGAAGAAACGTAATTAAATGTATTTAGACAAAGAGAGATGCGATGTTTATATCTAGGTCTAAAAATAAAAAAAAATTAACTTCATACGTAATGATATAGTTGTACTCGTGTGATGTCTTTCATGCGTTTATGACGGTTTAGTGGACCGTTACACTGCGAAATACGCTAGTTGACTCGAATGTTATCACTGTACTACGCACGATGTTGTGACGCTATTACAAATGACTTACAGACCGTTTCCCTGCCAAGTTCTCGTATCGATTGTCTTGAAAATTGTTACTTTAGTGAATTTTATTTCACACGACATTATAAAAAGTGGAAAGTAATGTAGTGGAAACTTTCATTTCTGTTGTGCTGGGTATGCAGACTAATTGAATGGATTTTGATCTTCTAAAATAGCTAGGAGAATTATGCATAAGATGTGAATAATGTTTTTGTGCGACGAGTTTATTCCGTACTTCCACATATTATCTCCTCTCTTTATATTCTAGAAACTCGAGCTCTCTTTTTTCCTGGTGAGGGAAGCAACTTCCGAATTCCGGCCCGCTGGACAGGCAGTGAGTCTCCTAAGTCATCTGACCAACTAACTAATAGCAGATTGGTCAGTCAGTTAGCCAGTCTGACAAATTGGTGGACTAAAGTAATTAATGGTCAGGCAGCCAGCAGGGAGGGGGAGGTCCTATCTAGTTCATCTAGTAGTATACAGACTTATTGTCTGTCAGTTAACCTGAGAGCGGTTTCGAAAGACAATTAAACAGGTAACCGGACTGAAAGAATGATAGATAGCCTACCAACCAGCTTGATAGAAAAAAACTTGAAGATCTTAGACAATCAAGCAGATAGAAAGAAAAGCAGTCAGTTAATAGGCTGGCTGTTAGGAAGACAGAAAAGAAATATCACTAACCAGATGTGTCTCATCTTAACTTTTTGCTTCACTGAAGGCATATTTTCACATTTTGACTTCCCGGAAATTTAGGAAACACAGTGAGACTGGATGGTTACGAGGGATAAGGTCAGATTTCTGGTACAGAGATTTGCTGCAGCAGTTGTACCATGAGTTGGAATCTTTTTTTCGTTTAATGCTATTCAGTGTTTTTGAATGGATAAAGCTGTGCTGTGATATTTGCGATCCTCTAATCTGAGGGCTGTCAAAATAAAATCCGGGTCATGGGAAAACATTTTAAAAAAATGTAAAAAAGATTGTACGATTTCTTATGCTCTCTTCGGAAATTTCGATTTTCAGATCGAAGACTCCGAAAAAGGTCAGACAATGTCAAAAACAAGTCAGACGATGGAAAAGCCGGGCCTCGAAAAAAGCTTAGACCCGGGGAATCGTCTTGTCCCCTCCCCTCTCTTGTCAGGCTTGGCCTCCGTCGCTGCTGAAAAAAGAACAAAGCCAGATCCCCAGCTTTTGGCTTGGTTATGTCTGTGCCTGTCTGTCAGCAGTCTGATTAGTTTACCGATGCGTCTGCCCGCCTGGTTAATTTTTTTGCTGTCTATCTAACTGGCTGTCAGTTTTCATATCTGCCTGTCTGTCTGCTGGCTTATTTTTTCCATCTGTTCATGAACAACACCTCAATCGTGCATAGATTTAGTTACTCTATTTGTGATACATGTTTGTGCCTGGCAAATTTTAATGCCATTCATTTTCTTCTAGAATACTTGAAGATGAGTGACGAGGAGACGATGGATCTGGAACACCGATACGCGAGGTCCGACTTGCCTCGCGGATTCCCAACTGTGGCCCAGGTTGTCGGTGTCTGGAGAGAAAAATTTGAGAAAGGTATATTAAACGATACCCACTTCAAAGAGCACTGGCGGTTATACGTGCCCCAGGTTCTTAGTCTAGATCCGAGTACCAGCTGTTTGGACAACGTTTTCGACGAAGAGAACGTGCAGAACATACTGTTTGCGCCGCTGGAGGAGTTCATCTGCGGCGGCAATCCGAATGAAGAGTTCGAACGCATTAAACGGCTCGACGACCCGCCTTCGGTCTGCGGCAAGGTTTTCAAAATGAGCGAACCGACTTACAACTGCCGCGAGTGCGGCACTGATCCGACGTGCGTGCTGTGCGTCGAGTGTTTCAAAAAGTCGGAGCATCGCCACCACAAGTACAAAATGTCAACCTCCAACGGCGGCGGGTGTTGCGACTGTGGCGATACCGAAGCGTGGAAGAGCCACGCGTATTGCAGTATTCACGAGCTCGGCACGCTCGAAAGTGCCGGCAAAGGTTTACAGTTCCCAGAAGACATGCGAGAACGAACTCGGATAACGTTCAAAGCTGTTCTTCAATACGCTTACCAGCTATTGAGCATAGATCACGAGCCAAAGTTACCAGTAGACTTGCGACTGAAGGAGGTAGAAGACGATCCGCTCACATTCGTGCCGGCTTCGGACACCTACTGCACCGTTTTGTATAACGACGAGACGCATACCTTCGACCACGTTATCGGCACCCTCACCAAGGTGATCAAGTGCTCACATAAAGACGCCATCGACTTCGTCACTAACATCGACCGCGAAGGCCGAGCTGTTGTCAAATGCTCCACATTTCAATACTGCACCGAACTGAAGTCTGAGGTGGAGCGGTTCACCGGACGCAGCGCCGCCAGGCCGCTCAAAGTGCAGGTAAAGCACTCGCACGTGGTCGCCCATCAATTGTACGCCATCAAACTGCTGTCCTGGTTCCAGAAGATTCTCTCGTACTCGAGGCACTTTCGGGAGATATTTGCGCAGGTGATACAGGAGAAGAAGCCGCCGCCAGAAGTTTCCATTCTCAAGGGCATTCTGCTGCGGGATTCGATGCTGTGGAAGTCGGCGCGCGTTCACTGGCATCGGCTCTTCATCTGCGGAATGCTGAAGGAGTACGAGAATAAAAAAGCCTTCGCCAAGGTGTTCACCGAGAATTACGGATCGATTATGAAAGACTTTATACGCGATGATCACGATCACTCGGTGTCGGTGGGATCGTTGGCCGTGCAGATTTACACCGTGCGTACCATAGCGCATTACCTGATCGAGGAGGAGGATGTAATCTTCGTGTTGCTGAGCACTTTTTGGTCGGAGTGCAACTGTTATTTAAAAGACGGCAAACTCGAGTTCCAGAGACACGAGCACAGCACCAGCGGCACGTTCAAACGTGCTCAGTACATTATCTATGATCTACACTATTTACTCAGCTCGGTGCCGGACGAGTGGACTAAGAATCTGCAGAACGGCTTCCAGCAGGGCTTCATACAGTTTTTGAAACTATTGAGCGCTATGCAGAATATGGACTTGGTGACGCGACAGGTCGGTCAGCACATGGAGTACGAGCCCGAGTGGGAGACGGCGTTCAATCTACACATCAAACTGTCGAGTGTCATCACGTCGATGATCAAATGGTGCGGCTCTAACCGCAACGTCTTGATTTGGTGTTACCGGAGTACACTACGCAAACTGTTCGAAAGTTCTTGCCCGTGTTTGAACGAGCCGGGGGTTGTGCGCGAGATCGCCGACCACAGTACGACGTGCATCAACTATGATGTCAGTGAGAAGCCGGTGTCCATTCACCTGCCATTGTCCCGCTTCCTGGCCGGCTTACACGTACAACTGGAGAAGTACGGGCTGCACTTCTACAGCTCGGAGTTCAACTCGGCGACGACCAAGCAGAGTCCTGAGCAAATCATCGAGCCGGTGTTACGCACCCAAGTTATGATCGCGCAGGTGCACGCCGGTCTGTGGCGCCGCAATGGCTACTCAATACTGCACCAGATTTACTTTTACCACAACGTCAAGTGTCGCAATGAGATGCTGAACAAGGACATCATCCTGCTGCAGTTCGGGGCTTCGCTTATTGAGAGCAATGACTTCCTTATCCACCTGCTGAACAAGTTTAAGCTCATGGAGTGGGCCGACCCGGATTTCGAGAACCTGTTAAAACGCGGCGAAGACGACAGCCTGCGCCAAACGATCACCTTGGTCGAGGAATTCCTGGCGCTGCTCATCACCATCATCAGCGAGCGGTACGTGGTCGGCATCGGAAAGGTGACCGAGAAAGACTGCATCAAGAAGGAATTGATCCAGCAGCTGTGCATCAAGCCAATGTCGCACTCCGAGCTGAACAAAGCCCTGCCAGAGGGCGAGAACCACGATACCTGCATCGACTCCATCGTCGAGGAGATTGCCACGTTCCAGAAGCCGACGAGCGGCAACGGTAAAGGGCTGTACAAACTAAAGCCGGAGTACTACGACCAGTATAACTCGTTCTTCTACCACTACACCAAGGAGGAGTTCTCCAAGTCAGAGGAGGCGCAGCGGCGGCGCCGCCGACAAGAGGGACTGCTCGATTGCTGTCCTCCGCCACCGTTGCCACCACTTACCGAGTCTTTCAGCATGCTGGTCAACCTGTTGCAGTGCGACGTTATGCTCTACGTGGTCCAGCTGATTCTGAAACGAGCTTGCGATCTGAACGCGCGTACGTTCAGCGAGTCGCAGCTGCACCGCGTACTCCACTTGATCGGGTATGCGCTGCATGAGGAGGAGAACAACCACTGCGAGTATTTCATGTACACGGAGCGCTGCGAAAAATGGAATATACTGAAGCTGCTCGAGGAGCTGCACAAGAACTCGCGCGTCGAAGCGTACCGCGATCTCATCAAGTGGACGATCAACAAATACCGGCAGGTCGCGTTGGCCACCAGCAAGAGTCGAGCGAAGAAGAACGCGTCAGCCCCCGAGCACATGGAGGTCGAAGAGAGTGCCGCAGGCGCTGGAGAGGACGAAGCCATGAACGAGGACCACCAGAAAAAGGAGAAAGAGCGTATCGCCAAGCTAGCGGCTGAACGCAGGCTGAAGATCATGGCGCAAATGTCGTCGGCACAGAAGTCGTTTATGAAGGAGAACGCTAAGCTATTTGAGGAGGCGACGGCGGCGGACCGCGGCCACGTCGAGGAGATGTCATGGAAGGCGACTGAGAGCGTTGAGTTCCCGGTGGCGGTGGGTCGTGAGCAAACTCCGCACTCGTGCAATGACCCGTCGCACACGTGCATTTTGTGCCAGGAACAGCAGACCATCCGGACGGACGCACCGGCCATGGTGTTCGGCGCATACATCCAGAAGTCCTCGGTGCTGAAGAATGAGTACTCGTCGCCGGTACAACAACTGGATGCCGAGGAGTTGTACTTCCTGCAGAGCTCGCTCTGCCCGTCACCATTCGTGAGCACATGTGGCCACGTGATGCACAGCACCTGCTGGGAAAAGTACTTCAACAACATCTCGACTAAGGAGAACCGACGCACGTATCGACTGCGTCAGCCTATCAGCTTCGACGTTGAGAAGAACGAATTCCTGTGTCCGCTGTGCGAATCGCTGAACAACACGATTCTGCCGGTGCTGCCGCCGTTGAGCAACATCGCCGGCGCTACCAAACCGGTGATTGACGAGCAGGTCACCTTCCACAGCTGGCTGGCCAGCATCAAGGAGGCGACCGAGAAGAAACTGCAGGAGATCGAGAAGCGGTACGACGAGGTGGTGAACGAGGTCATGGACATTGTCGAGCTCGAGGGTATCGGCCGTGACGTTGAGTCGGTGACCGGGTCCGAGAAGTCTACTGCCTCGCTGGAAAACCGGCTGGTAAAGTTCTCGATCGTAAACAGAGGAGGCGAAACTTTCGATAGTATTATTAATCTGGGCTCCACGTCGGCCTCGTCCTCCCCCTCCTCATCGTCAGCGCCCCAGAAAGTGACGTCCGAGCCTGGCGAGGAGATGGAAATCCTTTTGCTCACCAATCCGGCCGACAAGACGTCGGACTCCAACAGCAGCGCGCCCGTCTTATCCGAAAGCCTACTTAGCATGATCAACAAATACACGAGGTCGGTGTACACCAAAGGCTTGGGCGTGCCCGTCGAAGATGAAAACGCCTGCGTATTATTCTGTTGGAAGTCATGCGCGTACACGATACACGTGGTCGAAACAATCCTGCGTAACGAGAATCGATCGCTGCTCGGCGACCTGCCGACCCGCCAAAAGAAGTGTATCAAGGCGCTGGTGCGGCTGTCGACGATGCAGGAGATCTGCAAGAACCAGCGTATTATCAACGGGTATGCGTTGATGCTGCTGAGCCTGGTGTTCGGCAAGAACCGCGAGCTGAAGAACGCCTGCATCCTGGACTGGGATCCGTTCGGCATGCTCGTAGCCTTTGTCATGGCTCTACCTAGTCTGTTCTTTCTGCAAACGCCGGCGCCATTTCCGTCCGGTTCTGTTCTAGATCTCTACACCGTGCAGCTTATGCTGGTCGCCACGATCGCGCAGATCCTCATCGGCGTCGACCTTCCGATTGATGTCAAGACGGAGGAGAACGCCAGCCGGTTCGAGGAGAACCCGAGCTGTTTACGCGCGTACCTGCAGCACCTGGGTAAACCGAACTGCGAGGAGGTGGACTTGGGCGCGCTGTGGAAACGTATAACCGAGCTGGCGACGCCATTTTTGCGCTGCACTTGCATATTCTTCCGGTTCCTGACCGGCGTGCATCCGCCCGGGTGTCTGGAGAACGTGGGCGGCGATACGTACGTGAACATGTGCAAGTATTTGGGGTTACCGACTACGTGCGAGGGCCTGCTGGGCAGCGCCGGCATTTGGGAACTCTTCCTAAACTGGACGTGTAAGTGGCAGGAGCAACGGCTGGCGCTGGCTAAAGAGCTGAAGTTCGAGTCGTATTTGGAGTACCGGGGCTTGATTTCGTTACCAAAAGACTACAGCGAGCTCATCAATTCAGTGTCCTTATTTTCGTGCCCGAACAGCGACCACGAGGATTCGAGGAACCCGACTCTGTGTTTGGTGTGCGGTACAATGCTGTGTTCGCAGAGCTACTGTTGTCAGAAAGATCTTAACGGCACTTTGGTAAGTGGAAACTTCTAGGCTGTTAGTATTTTAGCGTATTGAGTATGTTTTCTAACGTTTGAGGTCTGGGGGGCTTAGCGGAGATTGTGTTCATCAAATTACGGGAACCTTGGGAAAGATTATTTCAATCGGACTCCAGTTCTTAGCATTATGGCTAATGGTTTCCAAACTTGCTTACCGTGAAGCATTGAAACGGTTGAACTTTGAACGCCTGCCTCATTTTAGAGGAATAGTAAATTAGTCCAGAAATGGCTTAAACAAGTTTTGAGAAGTCTTGAAACGTTTCAAAGAATCTTAGCAAGTTGTATTAATATCTTAAAAAATCTTACTCTCAGATGAGTATGGAAAAGTTTGAAAGAATCTTGAACGTGTGTTATCGGGTCTGAAGGGTCGAGAAAAACCTGGAAAATTCTTGGACAAATATGGAAGAGTTTTAGAGAGTCTTAATCAAGTCTGGAAGCGCCTTGAAGAGTTTTAGCCCCAGTGAGTCATAGCTGGCCTTCGAAGAGTGTGGAAGTCTCAGTGAATTTCAAACATGTTGTGTAGAAGAATCTAAAAGAGCTTTGAAGAGGAAACGGATCTCAAGAGTATTATCTAGTATTAACGAAATTCGAAAGAACCTTGAGGACTTTAAACAGGCCTGAAGAAGTCTTGAGAATTCTGAGTTGATCTAAACGTGCCTGAAAGAGTCAAACGAATATGACCTAGTCTTGAATAAATTGTAAACGGTATTGAAAAGGTTCTTGAATAAGTGTAGAAGAGTTTTTGAAAGTCTTGGAGTTTTAATCGACTCTTAAAAAGTCGTCAATGAGTTCTGAAGAATCTGAACAAGGTTTTTGGCAAGTTTTAAGACTTTCCTTTGCCCTATCTAGATGGTTAAGATTCGGTTAACATTGAGTGAGACCTATTTGAAATTTGTAGACATCTGTCAGCTTGTAAGTTTCTACTGCGCTCATTAAAATTTCGTCGAGACTTCTTCAGGACCTGTCATGAATTTTTGCGACGCTTTCTGATGCTTCAAAACACATTAACGATTCCCCTAGATTTGATTAAGAGCTAGTTTTAATGAAGTCTAGAAGAGTCGTGAACGAGTTTTGAAAATCTTAACGAGTCTCAAGCCCTAAAGAAGTGTTGAAGTGTCTTGATGAGTTCTAAACGAGTGTGGCAAGTTTCTAAAGACACTTAGACAGGCTTGGAATTCTCAAATGAGTCTCACCCAGCTTTAACCAAGTTATAAGTCTGAAACTGTGTTGAAAGGCTCTGAAAAGCCGTGAAAAGTTATAAACAAGTATAGAATAGCTTTTTTGAATTTTAGATTTATAAAAAAGTCTGAAAAAGTCGTAAACGAGTTTTGAAGAATCTTAATGTGCTTCAAAGCGTGTTAGTAAGCTTTAATACTTCTGTAGACTCCCGAAACGGTTTAAGACTTGATTAAGACTAGGTGAGACCCATTTGAGACTCTGCTAGACCTGTTTAAAATTCTTCAGGCCCCTGCCACCTTTATATAAAACTCTCCAAGACTTTGTTTAAGTTTTCCAAGATACCTCAAAACTCATTCACGGTGCTTCGGACTTGATTAAGAGTTTATCAAAGTTCAGTTTTAATCAAGTCTGGAGGAGTCGTGAATCAGTTTTAAAGAATCTTAACCAGTCTTCAAGAGTCTTGGAAAGCCCTGACTTTGCCGAGTCTTAAGCGAGTTGTGTTGAGGTTTCGAAAACTTTTGAAGTGGAAGTCTTGACTAATGAAGCTCTGCAGATCTTTGAAGCAAGTCTCGAAAAATCTTGAAATGTCTCATGTAATTTTGGGTTTAAAAGAGGGGGGGAATGCAAAAAGGGAAGACACTAGTACTTATTTCTTCTAAAACCGACTCTGTTTGACTTCTCGATGACTCGTAGTGCAGCTAGACCACAGCTAGAGACAATCTTAGGACACTTTTCAGAAGGTGATTGATTACTGAGTCCCCAAGACTGTAACCAGCCTCTGGTATCAAGAGAGGTAAATTTCAGTGATACAGATAGAATTTATTCAACATGACAGGTTTCCAAAAACCTCATCCTTCGAGAGAAAAGTTTTAAGATGATCCAATCAGCTTTTCATTGTACGAAACAAAGGACTTTTCTTTCATCCGTTATTGCAGAGGTTTGTTTCTTTTGGGGTTAAATAAGTTGTCAGGAAGACACTGCCCCCAGTGGCCCCTTTGGTTTTACTCCTGGTCTTTTAACTTTATTTTGATGAATTCTTTTTTTCTCTCTCATGAGAATGAGCGATTAAATTTGACCGCGTTACTTGTTCATATATTCTTGATATACTGATAATTAGCTGATTAAAAACCACAGTTATTAAATTTGACCTCTTGTTACATGTATTAACGCTCATGAATACGACTTATCGTTTTGAATGATTTAGAATATAAACCGCGTTCGATTTGAGTGAAACCCCCCACTATTCTGAAATGTGGCAGATTGTAGCATAAAACTATGTATGTGCCTCTGGTTCGCCGCGTTGGCTCTTAGGGTGGGGGGGGGGGATTTTCAACTACACAGATTTCGGGATCAGCCAATTTGTTCTTGATCAATAAAAAATTGCCTATTTACAATCCCCCACTTCTGGCGCCTGGAAAAACGATAGGCTCCTATTACCTACTGACAAGCGAGAAGCTGATGAGCCAACAGATGGAAACAGAGACAGGTTAACAGGTGAACAGGTATGTCGATAAACAAAACGATAGACATGATGCCAAACAGAGAAATTGACAAGAAAGCGAGACATGAACCACCCTCTCCTTTTTGATCTCAGAAGCAATTCGTACTGTAAACTACCACATCCTTTCTGATGTATGCGGTTGCGCCTTCATGGATTTGTTCAAGGTTTTTTGTTAATGCCTTGTGTCAAAAGTGATCTCCAAAGGAAGGTCGCGAATAGTCACAGGCGCCTTATTAAGCACGTTGTGACTTGCCATAGACTTTCAACTTTGATATTTACCTTGCAAAGGACCTTGGTGTTTCATCTGCCCTTCCATTGCAGTCCCATTGCAGTCCGGTAAGATTCAATTCTGGAGTACCAAGATCAGCATCAGAGTGTGACTGAACTTCTTCGAAACTAAAAGGATTGCGATTACAGGGTGACCAGACAGAAATTTTTTAAGAGAAAAGAGTATTGAAAATTTTTCAGCCCACTCCCTTCAGAACCATTGCCCCCACCTTTTCTGATGAGGATTTTCCTTCCGGCAGTTGATCGTATTTCCCACTGCCTCCCTCACAAACCTGTTCCCCACTGACACCCTTCATAAATTGACCAGCATTCTTGAAAAATTCATCTCATCATCAAAATTACTCAAACTGATCCCCTCTTATTAAAAAAATGACGTGCATTAGAAGAAAATAGAAAACTTTATTCAAAGTAAGTTTAATCATATCTATCAGACGATTCAAATTTTTCAAAGAGTTAGGTATTGTTTTTAATGTTTTCAAAAAATTGTTCGCATGATTTATCATTATGCTTAATTTTGAGTACGGCCTCTAAAGTGCTTACACATAACTGCGATCTATTATCGTTCCAATAATCATTAGGGTGAAAAAACAGGAATTGCGCGCCATCAAAGTATAAAAGTAACTTAATTTATTTAAAATTTCTTTTAGAATAAAATTATTAATTTCTTTTTCATTTATTGCGATAAAGAAAGAACGACCGAGAGAACGTCCTTTCAAATTAATCGATAAACTCAATCATGACTCATAGGTAATAGACTCTTGGTAACAAACAGTAAGTAGTGGCCGACGCCATATCTCTTGGTCGTCAGTGATACTGTTATCAGTTCAGTTAATTTGAAATTGATGCCTAGCCTAAGATTAATGTATCGATTTGGCTGATGCTAAACGAGTATTTCTTAAACAATTTGAAGGAAAAGAGGAATTACTCTTTTTAGGAATTTCAAAAGAGTATAATACTCCTAAAAAGAGTATATCTGGTCACTCGGTTGAGAAAGCTCATTGTCATTGCCGCGCACTGTATGCAATAAAATGAAAAAATTGGCAAATCCAAAGCCATTAGAAGGCGCTGCCATCAAATAAGCCAGCATTTTCACGACTATCAAAACTAATACAAACCCAAATTGATCTATTTTTAGTTCACCTGAGAATCCACCTGAGCCACTCTTGACTTCGATTCGCGAATAGGCAAATGCGCCTTATTAAGTATGTTGTGACTTGCCAGGAGACATTCAGCTAGTTTAACCTTATTTGACCTTTGCTTTGCAAGGAGCCTTAGTTTTTCATCTCCTCCCTCTGCAATCCAGTAAGATTCAATTCTGGAATACAAAGATCAGCATGCGATTGTGACTGAACCCCTTCTAAACTGAAACGATTCTCATTGTCATTGCCATGCCATTGCATGCAATAGAATGAAAAGGGATTGGCAAATCCAAAGTCTCTAGAAGGCGCTGCCATCAAATAAGCCAGCATTTTCACGAATATCAAAACTAATACAAACCCAAATTGATCTATTTTTAGTTCACCTGAGAATCCGTCTGAGCCACTCTTGGCTTCGATTCCCGAATAGGCAAAAATGTGCCTTACTAAGCATGTTCTAACTTGACAATAGACATTCAGCTGGCTTAACCTCGTTTGACCTTTACTTTGCAATGAGCTTTGGTTTTTCATCTCCTCCCAGGGACGTTGCGAAGAGTTTTTTCTAGAGGAGCAAAAATTGTTAAATTCCCAACTGACTCAAGTCAAAATTCCTAAGTATAAAAATAAGTTTCAAAATTTGTTTGTATTAGCAAAAAAAAAAAAAAGAACTTTTGACTTGTGTAATTTTCTTGACTTCTGATCCATTTACTAAAATTTCCCCAACTTCGGGGAAGGATTGGAGCGGACAGGTGGGCCCGTACCCCCTTATTTTCGTCCCTGTCTCCTCCCACTGCAATCCAGTAAGATTCAGTTCTGGAGTATAACGATCTACATAAGACTGTAACCGAACTTCTTCTAAACTGAAATGATGAAGAAGGCTCATTGTCATTGCATGTAATAGAACGAAGGGATTGGCAAATCCAAATCCTCCAGATAGCACTGCAAATCCAAAGCCTCTAATAGGCGCTGCCATCAGATAAGCCAACATTTTCACAGCTATCAAAACTAAGACTAACACAAATTGGTCTATCTTTAGTTCACCTGAGAATCCACCTTGAGCCGCTCTTGACTTAGATTCTCAAATAGGCAAATGCGCCTTATTAGGTGTGATTTGCCAATAGACATTCAGCTGGCTTGACCTTGTTTGACCTTTAACTTGCAAGAAGCTTTGGTTTTTCATGCGCTCTCCCATTGCAATCCGGTAGGAATCAACTATGGAGTACAACGATCAACATAAGACTGTGATCGAACTCTTTCTAAACTGAAATGATGAAGAAGGCTCATTGTTATTGCCATGCCATTGCATGCTATAGAATGAAAAGATTGGCAAATCCAAAGCCTCCAGAGCACAATGTAAATTCAAAGCCTCTAATAGGCGCTGCCATCAAATAAGCCAACACTTTCACAACTATCAAAACTAACACAAACACAAATTGGTCTATTTTTAGTTCACCTGAGAATCCACCTTCAGCCACTCTTGACTTAAATTCTCGAATAGGCAAATGCGCCTTATTAGGTGTGACTTGCCAATAGACATTCAGCTGGCTTGACCTTGTTTGACCTTTACCTTGCAAGGAGCTTTGGTTTTTCTTCTCCCCTCCCATTGCAATGCGGTGAGATTTCTCAATTTCGGACTGCAGAGATCACCATGAGACCGTGCCCGAACTCCCTATGAACTGAGGGGATTGAGAAGGCTTATTGTCATTGCTGCCATTCAACTTTCACCATTATCATCGATGGATCTTGCGAGTAAATTTTATCTAGCATTTTGTATACTGTTTTGTAATGTCCTAACGACCAGTTGAAAAACATAATCGAAGTCCAACCGTTTAACGGGTATAATTATTCTAATTTACGCAAAGAACTCGTGACTGAAAATAAACCAGGGAGAGAAAATAACCTACGAGTATGAGCAGAACGAAGAGGGAGATAAACGAGGAAACGAAGCCGAAGACACGTTGGGCACGAATCAACTTGATGGACATTTATCAAAGGGGAAATCAGAAAAGGAATTTATTATTGCATCATGTGATTATCAGGCATCTCGATATTGATCGTCTATTTTTCGACCTCAGACGTGAAGAGTGAAGAGATTTCAAGTTCCCACAACAGCGTTATCTGCTCAGCACCGCGATGATAAGAAAGTAGAATCGACGATCCGCGGTTTCTTGACAATGTAACAAATGTACAGACGAATGCAGTCTACAGGGGTCGAAGTGCGCCGATCATCGCCGGCTGTAGATAGGGAAATCGATCTGACCTCGAGGCTTCGCGAAACGTTTCCGACAACAATACATTTTAGTCATCTATTTGTTAAATAAATACACTCGGCCCTATGTTTACAACTATTAATAGAAAGGAAAACAGAACTGATCATCTCTGCACGGAAAACTGGGAACAAATATAGCCGAGACACGAGAACAATAACGATAACTCAAAGTTCGAATACTTGATCTTCAGAAACATTCGGTCGGAAAATGAAAAGAAGAAAACATAGGCGGCATCAGGGGGAAATCATTGTTCAGGACGAAAATAGAATTCTTGCCGAATAATCGTAAATAGGAGTGTACTTTGTCACCTCACTCCGGTAAATAGTTGTAAATACCACGAACGAGGAAAAATATACGCTTCTGTGCACGAGTTGTCCGCAAGTTCTTATATCTTTCATAAGCATGAAGTAGATTCGAGGTGACATCATGTTAGGGACACTTGAGACTCACTTAACCCGTTGCACCATCCGCTCACGTCCACGTTTGCAGGAAATAACCAATTCAGTGCTACCGTTTCAGGTAGCAAGATTCAGCTCTTTTTAGGGTACAAAAAGTGTCAAGTTGCCCGAGGCTATGTTGTACACAGTTCATTCGGAAGTTCCGGGACTAATTTTTTGTACAAAAGAAAAAGAGAGTTTAGAAAAAAGTTTTTATTTAGTTTTCTATACAATCCCCCCCTCGTTCTATGTAAATTTTACTGTGCTTGTACAGTCGCTGGAACGATCTGGAGAATTCCTCTTCTGGAATGGCTGTCAAAGCCTTGGTCACATTGCTTTGAATCGCCTCAACATCTTCGAAACGCTGTCCCTTCATCGCCATTTTTAATTTAGGAAATGGAAAAAGGAGTCTAGCAGAGCTACGCGCATACACCATATTGGAGCACATCATGCCCGTGGATGCCGAATCTAACTATGCGGAGCGTCCGCGTAGCATGCATGGGCGTCGTTCATGAACGACTTAAACTCGTTCCATTCCCGTTCATTTTGAAAACAACTCGTTCACGTCCCGTTCATTTTAGACATGAAGTCCTTCCCGTTCCATTCCTCGTTCACAAAAAAATCTGTGAACGACCTGGAACGAGTCGTTTTTGAATGGAAATTAGTGATGTGTCGATAGTTCATGTACTAGTTCATTGGAACTAAACATCACGTTGAACTAAATGACCGAAACCTAAATGTTTAGAATACCTAGTTCACAGAATGAACTGAACTACCGAAATTGACCTAAACAAACTGAATGAAGAAAGTAACAAATGAAAACAAAACCAAAATGTGAAATGAACTGTGGAGAAGACCGTATGACCGACATCGTTGTTCGGTGATCAGAATGATCAGATTACCAAGATTGAAACAGGATAATGAAGGGTGCGTGCCAACTCTCGCGCATACCTATATTCTTCTACCTTCATCTCCATTCACGCGTTCCAGGAGAAATGTTTACGTAGCACAGTATTTAAATTCTATGTTGTATGGGTCCTTTTTCTAGGGAACCCATTTTAAGTAACTTCAATACAGATAACTAAAATAATGATCATAAAACCTGTGAATCAATATTAAGCAAACAAAACACAAAAGAAATATTAAAAGAGCAAAAGATTACTACTGAAAAAGTTATACCAAGCGGAAGACAGCATACAACAGGTTACATTTTACCTAAACATTCTGAAGACTGAGACTAAATGAACTAGACATACTAGATGACCTAAAATTCCCATCACTAATGGAAATTGCAGGCATGCATGGGTGTCGACTTAAACTTGTTCCATTCTCGTTCACTTTGAAAACAACTTGTTCACGTTCCGTTCATTTCATACATGAAGTCGTTCCCGTTCCGTTCCTCGTTCACAAAAAAACCTGTGAACGACCTTGAACGAGTCGTTCTTGAACAGAACGACACCCAAGCATGCCGCATAGTCAATACGGCATTGACGGACGCCATATGCTCCAATATGGCGTATGCGTGTACTCGGGTTCATACTTCATAGGTTCTTTAACGGAGCCAGATCTGGCGAGTAGGGCGGATGGTGAATCATGGTGACTGACTTTTGGGCCAAAAATTGTGTGACAAGTGTCGAGAAATGGGCTGGCGCATTGTCTTGTGTCTCTTACAAAAGGAAAAAGATCATTGGTGCGGTACAATTTCGATCTTACGCGTCAAATCCACTTCAAAAGTCGCGCCATGACGTCTTTGCAGAATGGCTGCGTTTACTGTTTAGCCGGAGGGCACAAATTCATTGTGGATAATCCCACGAGAATCGAAAAAAGAAAGTGGAAGGACGCTCCTCTCGCAGATCGTTTTCCAACAAGCGCATAGCGCTGGAAAACCTTGCTTCGGCCTTAATAAGCATCCCAAACGTTTCCGAACCACTTTTTTCCCACTTTCAAACAAAATTTGTGCACAGTACGCCTGCTCCATTGTGACGAAGCAACGAAAACACCGAAACACGTCACTTCAAAGGAACACAACACAACCATTTCCTACATGAAATTACAGCACTGATATCTCAACTTTGGGTAGGGCTCTATAGTTTTACATAGGTATGCTAGGCCGCTATTTTGGTTCGGGTTTTGGTGTTATTAACGCATTAACTACACAGCGTCGCGCGGTATCATTCGCTTTAGAAGTTTTCAAAAAGCTGAACCAAAATGGCGGCTTAGTATACCCATGTGGAACTACAGAGCCTTACTTCGGGTAGATAAGGGATGATATTGCATAGTTCCGGCGTCGGCTAACAGATAGCGCCAGTTGTACATTTTGTACAAAGTTAGTTTCGGAACTTTTTGGAGAAACTGTGTACACGGTACAGTCAAATACACTGAACTACCAATACTGGAAACTTGAGCGTCTTTTTTGGACCATGGCTCCTAGCGGCAGGGATTGGTACTACATGTATTTCATTAATTGTGTGTGTTTTCGCTCTATCTAGTGTTGGTGAGCACAATGCTAAATTATAATAGTAGCAATCCCTACCGCTAGGTGCTGGGTCTAACAGCGCTCAATGTATTTTAAATGGAGTTTCCGGTATTGGTAGTTCAGTGTATTTGGTACAGTCGAGTTGCTGACAACTCTTGAGGAAATTAACAAACAGGCTGTCTTCCTGAAATTCCAAAAATTTCAGGGGTAGATATGTTGCTCCAAGATCCGAACAGAAGTTCAGTCAGCTATACCACGTGACTGACTGGCAGATGAACAGACTACCAGGCAGTCGGATAGATAGACACCAGTGTGACCGATGTAGTTGCTTCTTCCTTCACCAGATTGGCTATCTGGAAACGCCAGAATTCGCCAGACAGTGTTGATACTTGTCGCAGTGCAAAATCCTCCCCTCCCCCTCATTCTACTTTTTTTTTTAGTTGGACCCTCAAATGAGAGACATGTAGGTCCCTTTCCTGTGTGGACATTGAGTGAGTCGACTACAATGTCCAACGAGGAAAACTGTTAATTCAGGTATTCACGTCACTGATCATGATGCAAGTGAAAACTAAAAAGTCCATAGCTTCTGTGGTTATAAGGTCTCTTTTAATTGCTTGTCTGGTTGTGCCTGATTTCAGTGTTGTTGTTTTTTGTTGTTGTTTTTTTCACCTATTAATTGAAAAGAAAATTGAGAATAATTACAATTTAAGATCAGTTTGCCAGAAAGTCGCAGATTTTGACTCAATTTGTTCAAAAACGCCAGAATTCGCCAAAGCCAAAATTTTAAATCGTCAGAATTGCGCATGGCGAATTTTGACTAGAATCTTTCCGTAAATTTATAACTCAATTCTCCAAATATGGCGTTAAAATCGCCAGATTGGTCATACTGATAGATACACTTAGACCCCCTAGGTATTAGGAATTTAACAGTAAAATACGCGCTCTACCGAGATACCGAGAAAATATAGAATGTCCTCGTTATGTGATCATGGTTATCAGAATGTGCAGAGTTTGTACATTATGGGCCAACATTTTTTCAAATTATTAGGAAGAAGAGTGTTATTAGTTATTTTTGTGAATTATATAAGTTGAAATATTGTGAGGTGCTTTACGTAATTTTTCCTCGTAGGTATTCATTTAGCACAATTCGAGTCTCTTGCAAAATTTACCAGTTTTTGAGCATCATTGTAATTAAGTACCTGATTATGTTTTATTTTCTTGTTGTTTTTTTGTTTTTTCTTAATGCTGTAATTGTTACAAATTCTTTCAAATTTTTCTCTTTCAAAAAAAAATTACTTAATAAATAAAAGAAAGAACAAAGAAAAGATAATTTTCATTTCATTTTTCAGAATTTTCGTAAAGGCCTTCAATTTTTAACCAAGTTAACAAATTTATGTAGGTACAGTTTCTGATTCAGCTCTGGAAAATCACCATTTTGATACTTACACTTCATAGAAATATTATAAAGCAGACTCCATATTTTCTTAAGAATCTGAATACATTATGCAGAATTTGCCTTGTATTATCCATAATGTAAAAATTAAAAGTGGATGAGAAATTTTTTGTTGGCTTACAAAACAATTACCTTTCCAGATATATAGATTGTCGCTAAGTAACTGAGACGAAAATTCGTTCGGCCCGCCAACGCTACCTATCGGCGTTTCAACGCAATAGGGGAGAATTTGGTTCATGAGCTATCGATTGAGAACACGCCTAGTTCATTTGATTAAAAACTCGCTAGTTCCAGACCAATTTGAAAGAAACCATGCGCGTTGACCGCTACAGGTTTTTCAACGATTTTTCTTTAAGAAGGAAAAAGAGCATACATTACAAATTTTTTTATTAATCATCATCTTCATTATGTACACGAATATCTTTTTCAAACTGAGCGCCATTCATGGCTATACAGGCGTCCATTCGTTCTTAGCATTTATCAAATGTTTTCGCGTGTTCCCCCGCCGGTAAGGAGGAGAAAAACTTCTGCGCCGCAGTGATGCGACTTCCTGATTCGTGTTGAATTGACGACCCCGTAAGGCTGCCTTTAGTTGACGAAATAACCAAAAGTCGCAGAGGGCGAGGTCAGGACTGTATGGGGGTAGGGGTGAATTGAGATTTTCTTAGAGATCATCACCCATCACCGTGGTGTAGATGTTTTTCTCCTCTTTACTGGCGGCGGAATATGCGAAAACGGTCGATAAATGGCAAGAACGAATGGACGCCTGTATAGCCATGAATGGCGCTTATTTTGAAAAAGATATTCGTGTACTTAAAATGAAGATGATGATTAATAAAGAATTTTCTAATCGTATGCTTTTTTTCCTTCTTTAAAAAAAAAGTCTTTAAAAAACCTGTAGGGGTCAACGCATATGGTTTTTTTTCAAATTGGTCTGCAACAGCGAGTTTTCAATCAAATGAGCTCGGCGTGGTCTCAATCGATGGCTAATGAACCAAATTATTCCCCTACTGCGTTGAAACGCCGATAGGTAGCGTTGGTGGGCCGTACGAATTTTAGTCTCAGTTACTTAGCGATAGCCTATGTATATAAGTAGAGCGCAAATCTGTTTACTCTTCCTCCTACCCCTCCTTTGCAGGAGCAGTGCCCAGTTATTTGGATCTCTTAATTTTCGAAAGTTTTGTTAGTGATGACACTCAAGTCGTGAGGCTTGCCACTTATAGCCGACGACTGACAGCGTTTGCCAGTCGCTTGCTTCTCTGTGGCTCTTTCAACTGAAGCAGGTGAGTTATTGATGAAGGAGGAATAAATCTTGAACTCCGGAGTTGATCCAGGGTGTGTCAAATTAGTTTAATTTGCTGGCGGCAAAGTTTTATGCTAGTGGTGTGGATAAATTCATTTACCGGTCGGACAAATGTTTAAATAGACTCGGAAATTATGTCGAGGAGTAGTACATGGACGTATCTAAACATATTTCATTAAAATACTTTTTTCGATGCGTCGTGTTTTTTGTTTACAGATTTTTATTAACTTACTTTTCGAACACTCCTCGTACTTTCGTAGAGAAACAGATCTCTCGTGCTCGCTAACTCTCGAGGCGTCAAGCCTCCAATTTTTTCCCCTCCAGATCATTGAAGTACGTTCGAAAAAATCTGTTCGAAAAGTCAAATTACGCGCCCAAAAATTCAAAGATCAAAATTTTTGTAAAATTATCTTCAGCCAAAAAAAAAAATAAATAAATAAATAAAAATAAACGATAGATACGGCCTTATTTGGTTTTCAACTTGCAGCCGAATCTATGCAGCATCAAAAAAGCTGAAGCTTATCACCCCAAAAATACGACCGAATACTGCTTTCGGCCGGCTGCAATACACTGTAAGAGACAATGCATTTTTAGTAACTTCTGGAAAATAGTCAAAAATCGAATTTTTCATATTTTTAAATGGGGGGAAATTTTGAATTAAATTTCGAAGCCTCACATCGCAAAAGAAAAACCATATTTATCTGTCGAAAATTTGTTTGTTTGTAAATGTTTGAAAATGTGGAAAAAATACGATGCAAATTTCGTATTCTAGATTCTATTATCCTGATTTTTGGTCATTGTCATCCATTTCTATTACACTATGTGTCTTTGAAATATATGTAAGTTGAATTATTAACAATTTGAACTTCGAAATTGTTCTCAAATTATTGTGTGGTTGCTGGGTGCAATAATTCGAGGTACAATGACGCTCGTTCGAATCTGGAACTCTGTTACTAATTACATATCATTTTTACGCGATTTACTTGGTGTATTCTGCAATAATATTGATAACAATTCAACTCCTGATTTAAGGTAGAAAGATAGACGGTGATACGTACTTCAGAATAACATTGGTAGAAATGGAAAAATTTTAAGAAAATGACGTAGTCATATCTGCACATTATCTAATTTAGTAAAAGCCATGGCAAAGGCATGAAGAGTGAAATTGTGAGTTCATATTTTTATACTATTGACATCTCTGATCAGTTAGGTATAGGTAACCATCAATAAGAAAATTAAATCGAATTAACCGTGGAAATAACATTTCAAGCATATAGAATACAAATTTCTTATCGTATTTTCATAACATTTTAAAAGATTCACCGAAAATCAAATTTTTGTGGATTGATACGAGGAGGTTTCAACAATTAATTCAAAATACTCCTCATTTAAAAATATGAAAAATTCGATTTTTGACAATTTTTCAAAAGTCACTGAAAACGCATTGTCTTGGGTGAAATAATTTTTCACTGCAGTGACGTCACCATACGATGATACTACACTGCCCCTGGCGAAGTGAGCTAACCTATAATACAGGTGCCTCTTTTGCAATACCCTCCCTCTTCCACCTGGTAAGTAGGCAACCTACCCTGACAATATGTGAATATGTTTGTATATTCTACTTTTGAAGGGGTTGAGTTATGGCCGAAAAATTTTCTATCTTTGAATTTTTTTATTTCTTTCTCACGACTGGAGATAAGACAGAAAACTGGTACCAATAGGTAATAGTAGAGGGCAGTTGTGGTAACCATAGGAAAAAAAAAAGGTCGGAATCAGTTCAACAGGGTGTTCATAAAATTAATTTAAGTACAAATTATATCAGAAAATGTTCATATTTTTTCGATTTCCCGTGAAACATGCCCGCTTAAGCTACTGTTTTTAGGGTCGGCTACGAGTAGCCGAGCCCATAGCAATCGCTTTCTTTCTCTTCTCATCCGTTCAAGCTCAGTTCAGTTCAGTAGCGTTTCATTTGAAATGTGTTGATCTGAGCGGATCTGAGTCCCAGTTCAGTTCCTTCAGTGGCGCTTTATTTTCGAGAAATGAATTTGTTGGAAAAAAAAAAGAAAAAAAAAAGAATTATAAGCAACAATTTTAATTTTATTAGGGTCGGCAATGAGTCTCTTAACAATAACTTTTTCTTAGTTTTTTTTTTTTTTTTTTTTCTTCTTTCTTCAGTATAGCTCATTGATCTTGATCTTACTGCGGTTCTACTTCTACATTCTACATTATTCTTTATCAGTCCACATTCTACGATGCTAAGGTTTATCGTTTTCCTAATTTTCCAGCATTGTAGGTAACTATTTTGTAATTTGTGTGCGTTTTTGAATCTTACGTTTCGGATTCTGCTATACAAATTCTACGATTTTATGTTTTACCAAATGAAACATGTTCATTTTGATTCCCGTAACGTATCTACATATTTCTGCAGTATTCTGGCCCTTATTAGTAAATTTTTTAAGGAACAATGTCATATGAATCATGTTTCCTAAAGTCAAGTATCTTGGTAGTTTTGATATTCTGTTTGAGGTTTCGAGGGATGAAGCCTTCTTGTTGCTGTGTGAAACTGCTTGCTCGTTAACTTGTCTTGATAGCATTCGTGATGGGGTGATGGCTATGCGTATTCAGATTATAAACTTCATTTCAATGAAAATTCGCCCTTAGTCTGTGGCGCAGGAAGAATAAGACGAATATTAAGATTTTCGGAAATACCTCGGCATCTGAATTAAACGGCTTAAAGAACTATAAGAATCTGTTTTTCGAAAACACGTGATTTAAAGTTCAAGAGCCTCATAGAAACTATATGATATAGCATTTACTGATAAGCTTTTTTCAACTTGGATTCACATTTTCGTATCGGGAACGCCAACTAAAAAATTCTACTTTTTATGCTCTTTCGAAGGATACTAATAACTCATTTTGTCAACAAATGTCGCCTGATCGCTTTTTGTTTATTAGCGTCCAGTTGTACAGAGTACCAACCGAGAGCCAACCGTCTTCGACCAGTAGAACTGCTTCTTTTATTTGCAATAGATTTTACATTAAATTTCCCATAAAATAGGTCATTAGCAATTTTCTTGTATCTGGATTAGATCTGCTCCAAATGGAGTTCAAGATATCCTTGTTAAGAATAAATTATTACTTTTTAACTCAGATGCACAGATCTTATGAAGATAATAATCATCTTCTTCAGCTACTTTACCGCTTCACATGGTCATATCGTTTATGGGGTTGATTCACCTCCCTCCTTTCATCGCGGGGGGGGGGGGGTAGTATTTTGTAAAGTTTAATATGGATGTCCAATAATTGGTTCCAAATGTCGCTAAATTCGATGTTGGTAACATTTTTGTCATATTTCCCCAACTGTGGCCCATACCGATAGGAAGGAGGTGCAAGATGACAGTTGTGGTAACGACACTGAAAAAAAATTAAAGATCATGGAAAGTGGTTGAACATGATTTTCATAAAATAAATTTCACTTAGTACAGAATTGTTGATACATTTTTTTATGGCCCATAAAACTTGCTTTTTCAAGATGCTAAATTTTAATTAGCAGTAAATTCTTCTTGCCCCTTCTTCCCCACCCCAATATCTCACTTGCTTTACGGATCAAAAAATGTTCAATCAAAGAAACTTATTCCCACTTGTACATTTCAAAATTTTACAAAATAATTGTTTTTGAGGGATGTTTTAAACATTTTCAGAATATGTAACAAAAATTGTTCAGATCGATCCATTACGTTCTGAACATATTTTGACCGGTCGAACCCCCTCTTCCCCCTCCTCCAGAGTGTTACAGTACATAGAAAAGATACCAACATTTCTCGTAACAATTTTGTACCTAGTGAACAACCATACTTTCCACGATCTTTAATTTTTCTCTCGATGGTTACCACAACAGTCATCTTGCACCTCTTTCCCGTCGGTATGCGCCACAATTGAGGTAATATGGCCAAAATGTTACCAAAACCGAACTTAGCGACCTTCGGAACCAATTATTGGATATCCATATCAAACTTTACAAAATACTAGAACCCCCTCATTGCATGGGCTTCAATTTCAAATATGGGGTAAATAGATGAAAGAAGGTAGGTGAATGAGCCCCATAAACGATATAACTCTGTGAAGTGGTAAAGTAGCTGAAGAAGAAGATTATTATCTTCATAAGGTCTGTGCAGAGGTGAAGATAGAGGAGTTCTATGCACAGCTGTGGGAGACATATGTCACTGAGAAGGAGCGCTATACCATAATTATGGGTGACTTTAATGCAAAAATCGGTAGAAATGAAGCAGGTAGGCAGTGTGTCGGTAAATTCTCCCCTAGCATTACAAACAGCAATGGTAGTTAATTGGCCAATTTTGCTGGTAGTTTTCATTTGAAGGTAGCTGCGTCCTTTTTCAAAAAAAGGAAAAATAGAAACTGGACTTAGCAATCACCCGACGGACGCACAAAAAATGAAATCGACCACCTATTAACGAACGAACTAAAAATAATCTCCAATATCGATGTACTCTCGTCTTTTCAGTTTCAATCCGATCATAGAATAGGTAGAGATAGTATAAGAATCCCACTCAAGAAATCTTCTAAATCCTAGCACCCTAACCAAGCAAGCCCAAGTAAACTGGCTATCCCAGTAAGCAGAATTGAAGAAGCAAAAAGCTACCTCAAGGAGGAACTAGATAACGTACCACCCGAATACCAAGAGGTACAGGAATGGTATGATGCAGTGTTGAGCAGAGTAGAGGAAGTAGTTCAAAGAGTAGGGTGAAAAGTGTTCAAAATTTCCGAACGGATCATAAGCTTAGTGCACCTACGAAAGAACTAATTAAGAAAAGAAGCTTCCTGAAGGGAAAATGCAACCGGTCAGTTCTAGAAAATATTGAACTAGCCGAATTAAACGAATTGGTTTGAAGACAGATTAGGAATGATGTCGTGGAATATGACCATGAAAAAGCTAAGGGTATCATAGAGGCTACCCGATCAGCTAAAGAAGTGAGGAAAGCGCTCAACACTGGAACCCATATGCTTCCGAAAATTATGACGAAAGAGGGGAAGTTAACATTTAATAGAGAGGAGATAATCAAGACAGCTACGGAATTCTATAGTAGGCTCTATACGGTGTCAGTAGCAGCGAGGAAGTATGAGGCCCAGAGGTCGAAAATGTGTAACTTGGAAGAAGTAAGCCAGTTTATAGTGAGAGAAGTGGAAAATGCATTAACGAAAGTAAAAATAGGGAAAATGGATGGACCAGATGGTATAGAAAATGATGTACTCAAAATGTTTGTTAAAATTTTGCCTCCCTCCTCCCTCCCCCTCTCCATTAACAAAAATTTTTAACTTGATTTTAGAAACAGGAGTAACTCCGAAGCAATGGCACGAATCGGAAATCATTTTACTCTTCAAAAAAGGAGACAAATCTGACATAAGCAATTATCGGTCTACTAGTCTTTCCTCGAATGTTTGCAAAATTTTTATGAAAATCCTAAAAGAACGTATTTATAACACCCTTGACGAACAGCAACCAGTGGAGCAGGCTGGCTTCAGAAAGAATTTTTCAACTATGGCTCATATCCATATTATTGACCAAATTTTGAAAAAATCATAAGAATAGAATATAACATGGAAATCAGCCTCCTCTTCATAGACTTTAATAAAGCTTTTGACTCTTGTCTCCCACGAGAGTGTGTGGAACTCATTGGCCTTACAGGGTGTCCCACTAAAAATTTTATATATCCTTCACAATCTATATGTACAGTCGGTGGCGTAGGTCAAGCTCGATAGAAAAGGGGATTGTTTTCAAATTAAGAAAGGGGTTGAGCAGGGGACCCTTTTTCACCGAATATTTTCAATTGTATACTTGAACAAATGTTTCGGAAAATAGATTGGGAGGGAAAAGGCCTAAAAGTTAACGGTAGATGGCCTAACCATCTTCGTTTCGCGGATGATATAATTTTAATTGATAAAAATATATTGGAATTGAGTTTAATGGTTAACGAACTGAATCAAGAATGTAAAAAAGTAGGTCTTTGTATGAGTGTTTCAAAAACAAAATTAATGACAAGGCAAAACACTGTAGTTGAAATTTGGGTGGACGATCTGAAAATAGAGAGGGTGGAAGAATACGAATATTTAGGCCAAATAATGTCTTTTGATAATAAAATCAAAAAAGAACCGGATGTTCGAATAACTAATTTCTGGAGAGTCTTTTGGGCGCACAAAACCATTCTGAAGGGTAGAAACAGCTTGCAATCCAAACCCCATATCCTGGAAAGCTGTTTTTTCCCAATACTGTCGCATGGAGCTCAGACCTGGGCCCTAACCAAAGGGCAAACAGCTAGACTCCAAAAAGTGCAATATGCTATGCTTAGAAGCATTTTGGGTACTAAACTAAAAGACAAAGTAAGTAATCAAAAAATACAGGCCATCACTAACACTAAAATAATGGGATACGTAATTAAAAAATTAAGACTAAAATATGCTGGGCATATTGCAAGGGGAGAGGGAAATAGATGAAATCTAGCTGCCACGGTGTAGGCTCCGTACGATGGAAGAAGGAAAACAGGTAGGCCACCGACCAGATGGCTTGATGAAATTGTAGGGTTCGTAGGGCAACACTGGGTCAGTACAGCAAGGAATAGGAAAGCATGGGCTAGGCTGACGGAAACTCATGCCCAGAGGTGGGTGGGTTAGGAACTAGTCTACCTAACCCAAGGTTGTAAATAGAAATAAATAAAATAAAAAAGGTCTGTGCATCTGTGCTAAAAAATAATAATTCTCAACCGAGAAATCTTGAACTCTATTTTGAGCAGTTCTAATCCAGATACATGAAAATTGCTAATTACTTTTTGTGTGGGGAATTTAATGTACAATCTTTTGCAAATAAGAAAACAGTAGCTTAAGAAGGCAAGTACTACGGTAAATTGAGAAAATGTGGAAATTTTCTGATATACTTGTTCTAAAATTGATTTTATGAACAGTTGAACCAATTCCGACCATTTTTTTGTGGTTACTACAACTGCCCTCTAGTATTACCTACTGGTACCGTTTTTCTATCCGTAGTCTGAGGAGAAGAAGAATTTCGAAGATAGAAAACTTTTCAATTTTTGACCATAATCAGCCCCTTCTAAAGTAAGGGTATGCAATTATATTCACATATTGCCGGGGTAGGTTGCCTACTTACCAGGTAGAACGGGTGTCATTGCAAAAGAGACACCCTGTATAATAACCTTGTTTAACATAGCCAGTATTTTGGTTAACTGAAAACAAATTAAATTTGTGTAAAATTTGTGTAATAATTACATCCCCTTCTCCAATGCGAGCCAAACTAATGAAGCGTGGATGTTACAGTATCTACATAAACGTTTAGAAGGGAACATATTTTCCCAGCTTACTGCCGCCCATACCGATGTAATTTCACTAAATATTGAGTAGTCTTCGCGATCCTATAAACTTAAAAAAGTTTACGAACTGCTGATTCTACCAAAAAAGAAATACCAAATCTCCTCGTCCATCAAATGTTCGTGGAATAGAATTTCCCCACAGAAAATTGACGCATTTCGGGGAACACACGTCCCCCCCCCCCCCCATAGGTCCGATTAGGTTCATCTATGAATGCAACTTTCGTCTTATTTTGTGAAGAACTTTTTCTGTTTTTCCCCTTGGCTGCCTGTCCTTCGATCCTGCACATAAATCCGGTCTTACTTCAAGTTACATAATTCGTTTCTCTGACTGTCTGTAGTCAGGAAGTCATTCCTCGTACTGGTCTAGAGTACGTATATCAGAATCACGTGACAATGGCACGATACGAAGACTTGAGTTGAGAATGCAAGAATGGCTGTTGAGAATATTACAAGGCTATTCATTATCGCGTTTTAAGAGATTTGATACCTATTGTTTGTACAATGTTTCCGCTCCCGATAAGGAGTTGACTTCGTGCATTAGTCGGCGAAGAGTCTTAATCGATGACTGCGCATGACTACCGGAACTTGGGGTGAATGGGGATCAACTGTGGGGGAAGTATGTCCAGCAGAGGTACATCTCATAACTGATCCAGTACACTCCTCTTGATCCATGTCACCCCAAGGTACCGTACATGCATGGCCGATGGCAATCGAACGTTACTAATTCCTGGTCATTGTTGTTTTTCAGATCGGGGCGTGCGCGTATCACGCGTACTCTTGCGGCGCCGGGGCCGGCATCTTCTTGCGAATTCGGGAGTGCGAAATCCTGTTGCTGTCCTGCCCGAACCGGGGCTGCTTCCTGCCGCCGCCGTATCTGGACGAGTACGGCGAGACCGATCAGGGCCTGAGGCGCGGCAATCCGCTGAAACTGTGCGAGACCAGATATAAGAGGCTGGAGGCCATTTGGATGGGACATTCGATACACGAGGAGGTGTCGCGCTCCCTGGAGTACAGCCACACGCTGGCAGTGACTCAGTGGCAACATTTGTAGTTTGCCACCGTCGTGTACAAGTACCTATATTGAGACTCGTAGTTCCGCTTCTCTTTTTCTCCGATCTTAATTTACCGTCTAGTGACTTTGTAAATAATTTGTATTTTTTTTTTCTTTCTTTCTTTCTTTGCCCGTTAGTTGATAGAAATTCACCCCCGAAGTGCGCGTAAAACGTGTACGGTATGCGATTTTTCTTTTTAACGAACGTAAGGATCTAGAGTAACTTTGATCGATAGCGTGTATTCTGTAAATAATCTTAACGTGTGTTTCTGTATAAGTTTCTATTTTTCAATTTTTTGTTTTATCGTGTGATTGTGATAGCGTCGTATAAGTGGCGGCACAAATGCGACTTGAAATACTTGTCAAGCGTGTTGAACGTGTAGTATCGGTTCTCGATGTAGGAAACTGACTGCGAAACGTGCCTACGTGTTGGAAAGTTGTGCTCGCAGTAACTAATCGCAAATCAGGCTTTTGACTACGTTTGTGTTCGCAGATCAACATAAATCGCGTGTACATTCGTTGTATTTCATTGATACTGCGTTATAGCACGAGATTTTGATGTGTGGTTCCTCAATGATACTTGTAAAATGGTACCAAAAACCTGGATACGTGTAGGTCCCTTTCCCAGGACCTGTGAAAATAGACATATTTTGAATTGTCATGCCAACTCTTCAATGCAGTTAGTATGTCCTCGACTCATCGTTCGTATTGACATTTATCTTCAATTCGTGTAGATATTATCTCATGTACTCGATGTAACCTACAGAAGTCTATTAATGTTGAGAAATACCTGTCAGAAACTTCTTCTGTATGTCTCCTGATCTGTATGTATATTCGCAATAATTATAAACCTCGCTGTTGCAGAACGCCGGCATAACTTCGATGGTAGTCGAAGAGTATAGGCCTCATATTTCGATGTTTCATGCGTGCCGATCATGAAACTGAAAGATTTCGAGCTCCTTGTGTGCGATTCTAAATTCGAAACCTGCTATTCAATTTATTCCTCTGCTTTTCACGCGTACATCATCTGGTACCGCAATTATACGTTCAGCATTCGAAATGTTGAAGACTTTGAAAAACGTCTCGGTTCTCATGTTCCAACATGGTTCCAACTTAAGTACCTGTTCGCCGACAGTAGATTTTAAGTTTTCACGTCCGAATCTTTCGAGCGTATAGTTTTAATCAATAGGATTATTATTATTTGTTTTTATTAATTTTGTTTTTTTGTACCTCATTATATTGCTTGTAATAAAATTGACGAATTCTTCGCTGTCATTTAAGTAAACCATTACGTTCGCTTTTTTGTCTTTTTCTTTTCCTTAGTTTCCATTGTTCACGTATTAATCCTTAATTTTAAATATAGTTTGTTATTTGCTTATTACACACTGCGAGAAAGTAAATACTAATTTTATAAAATTAAAATGAGCGTTGTTATTCCCAAGGACATGCCAGAGCGACTTCCTTATTGGGGAGGGGGGTTACGATAAGCGTTCGAACTGTCTATTCGATTATATAATATCATCGTCATCATCATTATCTTCCCGTCTTACAAAAAACTAATTAGATTCTTCATCCTTACTTTCCACCCCTTCAGTTGTACATGAAATAATAAGAATAAAAAAGTTGGCAAATTAGGGTTGCTCTGGGTCAGTCTCCAGAAACCTCAGGATATTTTGTTACCAGCAAATTTGGAACCTTGACTTTTGACGTTTTATTATTTATTTTTTTGAAGGAGGGGGGCTGATTTTAGGTTACAAAATAACATTCGTAACCGAGTCCACCAATCCAATTCATGAGACTGGATAGTTACATCTCTTGAATTGAAAAAGCACAGGAAGGAATCCATTGCCGTGGATGTTACCATCTTGTTTCAATACCTACTAAATTTTTTTGATTTTTATTTCAAGTTGTCTTTCCCAATAAACTGATATTATCCAGAAAGATTGGAAGCGTATGGTAAGAAGTTCCATTTTCTGTCAGTGGTTTCACATTTTCAGGAAAGATGGCGTAAAGTTCTGTTATTTACCATCTGTAAAGTTATGTGTCCTATATACATTTTTCAGCTCAACAAATGGCAATAGTGGTACATTTTTGATCCCTGAACACGATCCAGATGCCAGATTGTAGTTATTGACGCATGAGGTAGCACAATGTTCAAAAATTCCCCGAAAATAGAAATTTTTGAAGCTGTTGTGTCCGTAGTCGTGGAAATCAGTGCTTTTGCCACAGACACAAGATGTCTACTGTGAACAAACTCGCCCCTCTCTAAATTTTGATGCCCCTGCTCTGTTGACTTGTTGAATATTCTCTAATACATGAAAACTAAGGGGGAGAAAAAAAGTTTAACAAAAAAACAAGTATCGCCTTAATATTCTGAATTTCTGGAGAATGATTCCTTCACGTTCTTATAAAGTATTTATTGTTCTTACGAGAGCGCAGATATGAGTACTCGTAATTTAAAAGTTTGTCCCTCTCCCCTGTTTCCCCTATTCACCCGATTTACTTTAAAAACAAAGGGTTCCACTGTTGACAGTAGATGATCCCCATCATTTATATAAATTGAGGAGGTGACTTCCAAACAGACCTTAGTCCAAAAATGAAAATGTTGGAAAAATGAAAAAACATTTCTATTCTTAAATCATGATTGGTAACACTTAAGTTCTCTTTGAACGTTTATAACTCGAGTTCGAATTGCGATGAAAATACGATTCCAAATCTACTGGCACATAACTTGCGTCGTTTTCTGTTAGATAGCGCTAACAATTCACTTTCGGAAAAAATGAACTGAGGATAATTTAAAAGTCACTTCCTCAATTTCATTAATATTAATTGATTGGCCTCCAATCGTGTGAAAATTAATACCCGAAAAACGAGCAGATAGAGAAGAAGGAGAAAACCCAGGGATACGTTGCAAAGAGTTTTTCTGAGGAGGGGGGGGGGGGATTGTTAAAGTCCCAACTGATACATAACTAAAAATTCCCAAGTATCAAAATTATTGTATTGGCTAAAAAAAAAAAAATTAAAAAAATTAAAAAATACCTTTTAACTTGTTGGATTTTCCTAACTTTTGATCAATTTACTAAAATTTCCCAACTTCAGTGTAAAGGCTTGGGAGAACTGCCCCCATACTCCTCTATTTTCGTCCACGTAAGAAACATAAGCGTTACAACTGTCCAGTTTCCCCAACTTATTACTGAAATGGTAATAAGTCTGCTGAGTGAAAAATGCCTATAGGTGTGTAAGTTGCTCCCTTCCTATCGGTACGTCTCTGAGAAAACAAAAAAATATAAATTAAGAAGATACTGTAGCAAGGGGTTAGTTTGCCCACCGTAGGATATATTTGGCCCACAATGGTGGGGAAATAATTCAAAGCTATGCAGCCACGACACAGGTAAATTGTGTTCGACAAGATACTTACGTCAGACGCTGGAGAGCGCTTCAAGGAACACTTGCACGTCTTAGTAGAAACTTCGTTGCTGGTATGGTGGCAACAGTGATATTTTTCTTCAGCGCAGGGGAATTTCGTTACCCCATTTCTGTGGTGCTGATGAAAAATCAGAATTTTTCTTATCGATAGTTGAGGATAGTTTTCGGCCATTTCGATCGTTATTGATAACTAACAATAAATGGACGCTGTTAAGCAAGACAGAACAAAACAACAAAATCTGTGTTTTTTTTTAGAACCTGTGATTTGAAGCCATGTAAAAACTATATGACATAGCGTTTACTTATAAGCTTTCTTCAACGTGAGTACACATTTTTGAATCGGGGCCCAATTTTGCAAAATTCTTACACTCTTTTCAACGATACTAATAACTCATTTTGTCAACAATGTTGGTTGGTTCTGTTACACTTAACAGCGTCCAAATTCAGAAGAGGTTAAAAAATAATGCAAAATTTGTTAACATAATCGCAATTTCATTTTGGTAGCCTCACTTAAGCATGGATATGCTCTTCGATGTTACACCTTCTCTTTTCCCTCAATTTCCCCTTAATTTCCCTCCGCACCTCTCCACTCTTACGCCTCCCCATGAAAATAACCAAAGCTTGAAAAAAGAATTACATTTTTGATAAAGCCAGAATCGGAACCACCAAGAAGTTTTTGCCGGAATTGGAACAGGTGTCCAACCAAAATTTTTTACCACACCCAGAGTCCAAAAACATTGTTTCCTGGAGCTGAAGCCAGTTGTAAGGACTTTAGCCGGAGCTGGATCCGGAGCTCGATTCAAATTTGCACCGGAGCCAGAGCTAGCTGGGAGCGGCTCCGATTTTGATACCGACCCTGGGTCCCTCTTTGGTACGCGTATTTTAAGACAATTTTGACTCATTCCGCAATCAGAGCTACCAGTTTAAACTAGAAAAAAATGAATGAAAAACTGAATTCAAAGAAATTTTGAATACTCTATGAATAACCGATAATTTTTGATCGTTTGATGCAGAGTGACCACTTTTCTTCAATTATAAATTTCCCTGACTTTTCCCTGATTTTTCCAGATCCACTCCTCAATCTTTTCTCAACGAGTAAGCCTATTGGTTGGAAGTTCATTAATGAATGTTGTCATTCATTCCCCCCCCCCCAATTTCTAGTACCGTAATTTCCTACCAATAGACAGTTAACAAAAATCTTATGTAGAACTAAACATTGGTACCAACCACCATGATACTTCTAAGCCACGCAGTTTTATTAAGAATTTATTTTTTGAAAATTCCCTGACTTTTCCACGATTTTTCTCTAATTTCCAGTTTTTTTAGGAAAGTGGCCGCCCTGTTGATAAAATTCTTGACTATAGGTTCCAATGAATTCATTTTAGTAGCCCATATTCAAACGACTGAAACATTTAAAATAATTTCAGATGAGTAGTATTTGACGGGGACAAAAAGTTCCCGGCGACAGAAAAGTAACGAGGTTGAAAACAAACTTGAATGTTTCATGCTCCTAACAACTCCGTGGAATGAGAAAATACCCCCCCCCCCCCAAATGCGTGAAGGGTCAGGGGACCTCCTGCAGAAGCGAAGCTTCTTTCGCACTGCGTGAGTTGCTACACCAGTCGGTAGGTGCATGTACTGAATGTTATCTGACAGAAGTTAAGGAAGGTGTGGAGGGGAAGCAGTCTGGTTTTACATACACGCTCTTCCTCTTTTTCTCTCTATCTCATTAAATGTAGGTGGAGCGTTACTACGCCGTTTCCGTTGCATACTTTCGCGTTCGCGTTCGTTTCACTGTTTGTACATTAACTACCCATCCTGAACCTGCGTAAAGAAGTTTCGCTTCAAAAAACCGAATTTCTCTCCGTGCGGCCAATGTTCAAGAGTAGTTCTTTAGAGGGCTATTTTACCTCCTTCGCCCTTCCCATTTATAACGTTTCTATGAGAGATGGGAAAAAAAGTACACGAGACCATTATTATAGCAAATCTGGCGTAGAACAATTTTTGTTTGCAAGCATTCTTCGTAAGGGTTGAAGGTCTTAAAATTTTTGGGTAAAAACTATTTTGGGATTTAAATTTCCTAAATTAGTACCTGGGATGGGGATTGGATTTTGAATGCGTTATTCAGCACACGATTTTCAACATTTTTCACTGAAGTTCCACTTGTTACCTGATTCTTCTTCTAAATTTCTTTATTTGTCTAGACTACCAACTTCTTATTTCTGGTAGAATTTAGCCGTCTGAACTACTGAATTGCAGCTTATAATAAGTTAAATCACATTGAAAGTACAGGGGCTAATTAGTAGTATAAATTTCAGCATCCCAAGCAAGTGTGACGAGCCAACAACCAAGTCAACCCGCGAGGACTTTTGGTCGTCAGAGCTCTCAAACTGGCAGCATTGGGAGTGTCGAGGATTACGAAGACACGATGAAAAATTTACGCAAAACTTTCGCCGGCATTTTTGGAGACGATAAATAACACCCGACTGAACAACCTCGGTCAATAATTCGTTACTTGTTTCGTACATAAAAATATATTCGTCTGACGGAATATCATTATTAATAATTACGAGTACTAATAAAAAAGTAAAAACAAATTATCTATCTGGTCAAAACTGCAGTCCCCTTTGGTCACAGTTCGTTTGCTAATCGAAGAGATTTCTAAAAGGAACTCGGGAAAACTGATGAGAATGAGCACTGCAATACCCTTTGGTTCAGAAAAGGTCCACCGGGTATGAGATTCTGAAGACCGATCCAGTTTTTGAACGATTATTGTATTTGGTTATATTCGGAAGATTTGGGGTCTGCGATGAATTATTTTCAAAAGAGTTCTAAGAATCTCTCTGGTTAACAAGCGTACTGTACCTTATTTCTTGTCTTCTTTTTCTTTCTCTGTCTGTCTCTTTCTTTTATTTTTAAGAATCTATAATTAATATTTAATTCCTAAATAGATAGGCGTTTTAGCTTTATTCGCGCATTCCAAAATTATAGTCAATTTCACTTGAAAATGTGATTATGTTCTTATCCTTTCTCCCAATATAGATTATTAGCCCGATTATTCGTGATACTCCTCGTTCATGGAGTATTACCACATTCAGACATTATGAGTGTTCTCTAATAAGGTATACGAACCTATATGAATACCAAAAATCTCACGAAACAGAAAAATCTCGGACTCATATTTTTCCCTGTAGATTTATTAAATAGAAAATGAAGTTCACTTCTATATATGATAATTTCGGACAATGGTCCTTCTTGTGAATCTAGACAAATATCAATTAAAGAATGCTTTTCTATATTTTTCTACCATGTTACAAATTATTCGGTATTATTATATACTAATATTGCAATAATATTTTTGTACAATTATTATTTTATAATTTTTCAAAATGATAAACGCAGTTATACAATTTTTATTCGTTTATTCATTACAGAAGTCATTTTTAGGTATACGAGTACTTCAATACACCATGTACAGTAGAAAAATAATAAGCATATCGAATTTTATATTTTTAAATTATCTAATGATTTGGAACACCTATTGTTCATGACTAAGTTCGTGAGATTGCGAAGTTGTTCGCAGCCAGTCACTGAATGAGGTAATTTAAAAATGTACCGATTATAGTCTTGAATAAGAACTTACACCGTGCGAGGAGAAAAATCATCGTTCGTTTTCGAATGATATTTTTATTTTGTTTTTCAATTACCTAGCCGTCGGTTGACATTTACTATTTATATTAGCAAATATGGAATTATTGTTGCCTAGCTGTTTGATAAATATTTTGTTATTTTCTTTTTGTTATCTAATTTATAAATTGTTATACGAGAAAATTATGAATATACGTAATTCTAATTTGTTTCGGGAAAAAAGAGTTAACGCATAATTCGCTTGGTTTTTACTGTTTAAATATTATATTATTCAATAAACGTGTAATCTGAACACTGTGTTTTATATGATTTACCAAAAGTTATTCAGTGACGGTACTGCACTTGATAAAGGGCAGGTACGGACATAGAGATAAAGGGGCAATTGCCCCTCTCAGAGGGAAAAAATTGAAAACGAGCACTTCACAAATGGTAACATCTTCAGGATCTCAAATGTGCCTACTAGTCTTCTTAAATAATTTCAAAAAACAGCGTGAAGGAGTCTTGAAAATCGTAAATGAGTCTTAAATGAGTTCTGAACAGTCTTACCAAATCTTTCGAAATTTTGAAGGAGCCTAAAAGAGGGTCTTGTTATCAACACGTATGCAGGAATAGATGTAACGATAGTCAAATCTTCGGAAATCCCAACAACCCTGGAATAATTGTAGAAAAACAAGTCTTCAACAGTCAGTGAGTCCTGAACAAGAGTTTTACAGAGTTGTATACAGGCTTTAGAAACTCTTAAATAAACACTGAAGAGCATAGGCGGATCCAAGGGGATCGGGGGTAGAACTCCCATCGAACCTAATTTTTAAATTTAAAAATACAAAATAACCAGCCACTAGATAGTTTTTATTTAATATTAGTATTAAGGCTTCCGACTCGGTAAAACACTGTTCGGTCTGAAGGGCACTAAACAACTAAGGGGTAAATAAGGACATAATAGAAACTATCAAAAAATGGTACGAGGGGGCAACGGCATACGTAAAACTAGATATTGAAGAGGAGGAATTTGAGATTCAAAAGGGAGGTCAAACAGGACGACCCGCTATCGCCCAATTTGTTCACGGCAGTTCTTGAAGAAATTTTTAGAAAACTAAATTGTGGGGGAACAGGCTTAAGGATAAATGGTCAGCGGCTGAGTAACCTGCGCTTCGCCGACGACATCGTCCTGATGAGTAATAGCATCGTTTTTAAGGTCGAATATGGATTTTCTAGGTTGCAGAATTCATTTTCGGAGTCTTTCCCTCTCTCCCTTGCCATTAAGAACTACAGGAGGCTGATATTCAAGTATTCCGATTTCAAGATCATCTTTCTGTGGAGCTCTAAGCGAAGGCCAAAGAGGAAATAACTTCAAAATTTCAACTCAGGGACCCGAAAAAAACTTATTCGGACATAAAGAAAACGTGGAAATTGGAATAATAGGGGTGATTCCCCTCCCAAAAAGAACTCAGTGACCAAAAATTACACTTACTCAGACATTAGAACAGTCATTACTCGTGGTGGTGGTGGTGGGGGGGGGGGGGGGGGTGATTTGCTTGCGATAGGCATACTCCTATATAGATTCCAAATATTAATAAGTAACCTCGCTACTTGAGGTGGGTCGGCAAGAAAGCACGCATTTTGACTCTCGATAGTCCTGAACAATCGATACTTTTATGTCTTACATGAAAATTAATAAGTAATTATCCACCTGATCCGACCCTAACAGAAAAATAAAGAAATAAATACAGTAATAGTATGTTTTGACCACAATTTTCCATGGAAATTTCTATCAACAACACGAACGAACTCTGCAGTCAATTTATTGAAACAATGGTTGGAAGAAAAGGAAGAGAAAGTGTTTGCAAGAGGCTTATTGCCGACCCAAAAAATCACCTTTTCCCGATTTTGTTAACTAATGGCAGTGTCCCAATAGATAACAAAAGTAAAAACAGTTTATGCTCCTACAAATTTGCCCACTTCCCGAACATTTTTTCAAAATCTTCTCCACTGAGGGTATTTTTTCAATCGACCAATATTTCTGAGTTCGGGAGCATTTTCATCCATTCCCAAATGACACGTTCTTGCTATGAAGTTGCGGAATTCGTCTCGAGCTGGATATTTTTTGGACACACTGTACACCAAAATTACATATCTCCAGCACCTTGTGAAGGTCACAGCCGGAGCAGGTAGTTTAAAAATTCCCCGGCCCTGACCTTTCGGATTCGGAAATTTTGTTGACTGGTTTCAGCTATGTCGAAATGCAGTTGTCCCCTTTGGGCTAATTGATTTCTTTTCAGCTGTCAATATGTCACGTCCTTTGATAAGCGCTTGGCTTTCTCTATTACTCGAGAAAAGGCTAGACCATTGTCTTCGCTGCCATTATACCTGTCGCTACGTGAATTTTGGGAATTTTATTTACAATATACTCGTCCGGTCGAGTGAATTTTGTTTACGACGTACGTGTCTCATATTGGACGGCTATTATCCCTATTGCCCCACTCCCCGTATTCATGGCCAATGAAAGTCGAGGTACATTTTGAGGGCTCGGTTACTCGAGAGATTTCAAATTTCATCGCCGTCAGATATGATTCAGAATTTCGCGAGCAAAGGTGTTTTGGACTAGTGATGTTTAGATGTTCGTGTGAAAGTCGTGTGCATTTCGGATCCGATATGCGTTTATGTTTCGTTGCGTGCATTTTGAATTAGATGTGATGTGTTGATTTTGCATGCAGCTGAAGTTGGTGCTCAAATTCAGTAAGCCGTTTCCAGTGAGTTGTGTAAATCTTGCATGTTAATGTGAATTTGCCACCTAAATGATTGCTTGTTGTCATTTGCCTATTATATTGGGTGATTGTCATGTACTTGGTTAGTTGTAGTGTAACTGTCATATTTTTTTATGTTTGTGTTTACTGGTTATGTGCTTGTCTCTCATTTGACTTATATAGTGTGATTGCCGTCGTGTACTTGGTTGATTCTAGTATTTGTCGATGTTTAACTATAGTTATGCTCTATCTCTATCCGTGTTCAGTGATGTTCCTAGGCCACTCTGCTGTGGTTTAAGGCCCCGAGCTCATTTAAAAATTTTGAGGGAAGTCGGCTGGCTAAATTAGCCGTTATATCTGGGTAGTTTAGGGGGTGTTGGGTCAAACTGTGATAGGGTAATACCGGTCACAATCGAATCTCTTCTTCCTAAAAATCTTGGGTCCTGAGATGATTCCAGTAGCAATAATTGTTGGTTGAAAGTCCTGTAATGGGATGATTCCAGCAAGCTACTGGTGGAAAGTCTCTTACCGGTGGAAAGTCCTGGGACGATTCCAATAGCCTGTTGGTCAAACGAGACACAATTCTAACAAGCTACTGGCAGAAAGTCTCATATGATGATTCCGGTTACGATCCAGCCTGTTCCTTTCAATCTTATTCCTATTTGTGCCGGTATAAGTATTTTTGTGGGATAATTTACAATCTAAAATCTAGAATTGACGGCGGCCTAAAACTAATCAGCATCTGGGTCATTTCAGAGTTGTTTTTGGATCAAACCACAAAACTGATTACCAGCATCTGGGTCATTTGGGGATTGTTTTGGGGTCAACCTAGGATGATACTGGTTATGAGCCAATCTTTTGTTCCTAAGAATTATGAATCCTGAGATGATTCCAGTAGCAGCAACTGTTGTAAAAATCTTGTAATGAGATGATTTCAACAGGCTACTGGTGCCAGTAGCAATAATTGTTGGCTGAAAGTCCTGTAATGGGATGATTCCAACAAGCTACTGGTAGAAAGTTTCATTGAGACGATTCCAGTTGTGGTCCAGCCTGTGTTCCTGAACATTTCCTGAGCCGGTAGAAAGTCCTCGGACGATTCCAGTAGCAATCACTGTTGGCCGAAAGTCCTATCATGGGATGATTCCAATAAGCTACTGGTTGAAAGTCTCATAGGATGATTCCGGGAATAATCCTATCTCTGCTCCTTTAAATCTATACCTTGTAAACCAATCTCTGTATTCCTTCTCGTGCCGGTAAAAATATTGTGGATAGTTTTCAAGTTATAATCATTTATCGGGATGGTGAGTGTAAAAAATTTGAGTCGATAATGCAGTACTTTTATTTTCCAGCAGAGCCCGGGAGCTTCACTAGCACTTAGTTTATATTTAGGTTACTATAATTTTACTATCCAACTTCGTTTATTTTTAAGTTGCTATGTTGTACGTTATTTTTTTTAATTTATATTTAGGCTGATGCTACTTGTAGTTACTAATTTTATACGTTAATTCATTTTATATTATTTTTCTTTTTTTGCTAATTCTTAATCGTAACCTAGACTATTGCTCGTTACTAATTTTGTTTTTTGAGTTCGATAGTGCCGTGTAAGGTCGATAATGAACGTAGTGGCGATCGGATGTGTCTTTTTTCGAAATGGCTAGGTTCATGAAGAATTTCTGCCAACAAGACCCGACTGTTGATTCGTGGAAACCCTTCCTCAAAGCAAGCATGGACCAGGCAAGAAAATGTTTCTTTACTCTTCACTTTTCTTTTTGAATTTTGATTCTGCAAAATTATTTACAGCTTTTAAGGGGACGATGTACGATGTACCTTCAAGGATCTACAAGACCGGGCCGTTGATTTGTGGATGGAAACGGTTTTTCTTTTCTTGAATTTTGATATTGCGAAATTATATGTTTACAGCTTTTGATAGAATGATGTACCTCCGAGGATCTACCGCATCTTTGAAGCAAGTATAGAACCTTATAAGCAAGAAAATTTTTCCTTTAGCTTTCATTTTTTTCTTTTTGAATTTTGATACTGCAAAATTATGTTTCCAGCTTTTGATGGATCGATGTACATTCGAGGATCTACAAGACCTGGCCTTTAATTCGTTGGTGGAAACGCGTCTTGGAAGCAAGCATAGAACCTTATAAGCAAGAAAATTTATGTATCTGCTTTCATTTTTTTTTTTTTTTTTTACAAAATTTGATACTGCGAAATTATGTTTACAGCTTTTTATTGAACGAAGTATCTTTCGAGGATCTACATGACATGGCCGTTGATTCGTGGGTGGAAACGCGTCTTCGAAGCAAGCATAGAACCTTATAAGCAAGAAAATGTTTCCTTTAGCTTTCATTTTTGTCTTTTTGAAATTTGATACTGGGAAATTGTTTACAGCTTTTGATGGAACGATCTAATCCACCTACAAGACCTGGCCGTGGATTCGTTGGTGGAAACGCGTCTCCTAAGCAAGCTTAGAACCGTTGAACCTTCCTAATTCGCATCTGCTTTATAAGCAAGAACATTTAACCTTTAGCTTTCACTTTTTTTTTTTTTTAATTTGATATTGCAAAATAATGTTTCCAGGTTTTGATGGAACGACCGGCCGTTGATTCGTGGAAACGCTTCTTCGAAGCAAACATAAAACCTTTGAACCTTCCTAATTCTTAACGGCCTTGTAGGCAAGAAAATTTTTCTTTCGCTTTCATATTTCTTTTTGAATTTTGATACTGCAAAATTATGTTTACAGCTATTGATGGAACGATGTACCTTCGAGGATCTACAAACACCTCTGGCCGCTGATTCTTGGAAACGCTTCTTCGAAGCATGCACCGAATCTTTAATTCAGACCCCTACGACCTGATAGGTGAGAGATTTAAATTTTTCATTAAATTTCGTATTTTTACCCGAATTTTGATACCTATATCACATTTATTTTGATAGCTTCTTCAAAATGCAAACACCGATCATCAGCAGTTTTTGGATGTCCTCTGTGAAAGTTCGGAATCTGTCCCAAGACGAAAGTTTCAGATCCGTCGTACCTTAAATAAAGGTATGTGGTGTCATTTTCATTTTTATTGGTTTGTATAAGATTCGTGTCGTCGCACCTTACATTGAATTAATCCACTTGAATTTTAATTTGTTTTACTGTTTTCTCTTCGGATTTTCATACAGAAATTTTTTTTTAGCTTTTGATTGAACGATCGAATCATCGATGCTCTACTAGACCGTTGATTCATAGGAGCCTTCTACGCAAACACCGAATACCAGCAGGGTATGGATTTGTCTCCGTGAGATTTCTGGATTTGTCGAATTTCCCAAAATTCGTTGCTGGATCACGGTATGTGCTGAATACGAGAAATATATCGATCTTTTAAGAACGTTTATCGTTACGGAAGGGGGGGGGGTATCACAGTATCAGTCCATTCTGTTTTTCATGTTTTTTCTTTTAGGAAGTTTGGCTTCTTTCCACATGTTTAATAAACTTAATTAACTGTATTTGCTTTCCCTTTTTCTTTCTGAGTCACTAAACTGTGTAATGATTCAAGTCATTTTCCGGCGTTACCCTAGGTAGGGGGTTGGTTTTGGTTGCTTCATCTGTTTCGAAGAGTACTTTCAACAATATTCCGTAAGATATATTTTTCAGTTTTTCCGTTCCCTCTTTCCACTTATTTGAGCTGTATAATGAATATTATACTAAGTGACCACATTGGAATTTCGTCTAGAAATCTGTAACTAGTTTTTATTTCTTTTTCAATACTTTCGAAGGGGATACCTATTGTACATAGAAATTTGACATTTCACCTGCTCCTATTCCATGATGAAGTTGACTCTATTCTTACAGGAATTGAATTTCAATCTTCCTTTCACGAAAATTGCATCCAGAATACAGAGCAATCACCCATTAACACTAATCCAGAATGCTCTCATTGCCTGCGCGTTGCTCCTTTTGCTGTGCTCTTTCCGTCGTTTGTCCGTTGCCCGTCGTCTACGTCGCTCTTTCCGTCGTTTGTCCGTTGCCCGTCGTCTACGTCGCTCTTTCCGTCGTTTGTCCGTTGCCCGTCGTCCGCGTCGCTCTTTCCGTCATTCGTCCATTGCCCGTCGTCCGCGTCGCGCTTTCCGTCGTTCGTCACCGGTCGTCCGCGTCGCTCTTTTCGTGGCCCGTTGTCTGCGTCGCTCTTTCTGTCGTCCATTGCTCGCGCCCCTCTTGCCCCGTAACGTGTGACGTTATCAAAGCACCTCTTGAAGATTTCAGCTTGATTGTACAAGGGAGCACATGCCATAGCCCCCTTCTAATTTTATGTAAGATGGAGTTGACTGAAAAGGGCTATTATAACCCAATTTTAAAAGTAAAATAAATGAATTTTTCGAGTTTGCGTTAGTTTTTACATATAAGTCCCCATATCAGTCCGAGACTAAATATTTCTCATTTTTTCGAGACCCATTCAGCGGTTTTTGAGTTAGTTTTTACATATAAGCCCCCATGTGAGTCCGAGACTAAATATTTTTCATTTTTTTGCGATCCATTCAACGGCTTTTAGGTAAATGAACTTGAGTTTGCAGGTGATTTTTGATGAAAAGATATCAAAACTCATCATTGGAATCTCACTATGAGTGTTATTTTCTCGGAATATTCGTGACAAATCTCGCTTTACTTCCTTAGCTCTTCCTCCTCCTTCCCTTTCTTTCGCCATTTTGGATCTACATGTTTAAAATAGTTTTGGACAGGGGTGTATAATTTTCCGAGATTGTACTCAATTTATAGGGCTTCAAGGTCCCAGAAATTAGTGTGAAGCCAGCAAGGAGGTGGAGACTACATATTTTTTGTTTCAAGATGATATTCTAAGTTTTGATTTCAAAACTCGATTTGAGTGCCACCAAAGGGAAATAAATCTTGGAATTTCATGTTTTCATTAGAATTAATTTTTAGAATTAATGTTTTCATTACTTTCCGTATTTTTCCCCCCGAATTTTGATACTGCAAAATTACTTTTACAGATTTTGGTTGAACAACCGTATGTATCTTCAAAGATCTACTAGACTTCGCCATTAATTCGTGGAAACGCTGCATCGATGTGCACAGGGGCAACAGCCGTTCTTGGATTTTCTTCCTGGAAATGTGAATGTGTCGAATTTCCCACATTAACTGTACGTCTTGTTTAATTTCGATTTTCATGGGCTTGGAAGATTTGCATCTCGTCCAACCAGCCCGGTTCTAGATTATGAAATTTTATTTTTCACTAGCTTTCTTGTATCTCTTCGCATTTTGATATAGGAAACTTATTTTTACAGTTTTTGGTTGAACGATCGTATGTTCGAAGATTCATGTACAGTTTTTGGTTGAACGATCGTGTTCGAAGATTCACGGAGACCTCGCCGTTGATTCGTGAAAGCCCTTTTATACAAACACCGAACACCAAGTTTTGGATTTTCGCCGTGAAAGTTCCGGATTCGCAGAGACCTCGCCGTGGATTCGTGAAAGCCCTTCTATACAAACACCGAACACCAAGTTCTGGATTTTCTCCCGGAAAGTTTTGAATTTGCCTGAAATTCGTCGTTACCTGGATATGGGTTCGATTTGTCAATAAATACATCGACTAAAGTTCCATCATAATTATATTTGTATCATTTTTGTTTTATTTTTGGAACTCTGGTTTCTTTCCACTTCCCCAGTCCATCATAATAAACTTGACGAACTTCCCTTAGCTTCCTCATTTTTATTAGTTGCGTAGCAAATCCTTTTCCTTTTCCCCTGTTTCTTCACCATCACCTTTCACTAAGCATCTTTAGATGAGTAGTGCAATAGTACAATGATTCAAAAGGGAGTCGCTTCTTCCCGCGTCACTCTAGTTAGAAGTTTGGGTTTCTTATGTTTCCTCAGTGACTACTTTCAACAATATTCCATAAAAACTTGGTGTCATATTTCTTCCTCCCCCCCTTCATCCATTATAATCGCTTGTTCAGTTACCTCGATCAATTTTTGAGCAAAGTCAAATTGGTTCATTTGAAGAACTCATATTTAGGTTTTGCAGCCCAAACTGGAAGCGGATCTACACCTGGATACAATTTTTGGGACAAAGGAAAACTTATTTCGATTTTGATACTTCGTTCTTATGGCGAATCAAATTTAGCCTTTCAAAGGAAAAAAGTCTGCTTTGGGAAATCCGTCCAGGTCAAATCGAAAATCTAATCAAATATTCGAACTCTGAAATATTCCGATATTTTGTTCAAGTTTACGAGTTGGACTAATCTTACCCATTTGTTACAATAAAATTTGAATTTTGGGACGCAAATCGGAGAAGCATTAGGAATCTATTTCATTTCTTTTCCTGCGATCCACGAAACCCAGGGCCCTGCAGAGCCGGGGGGGGGATGTAAAAAGTAGGTAAGAGCAAAAAAAAAACTACATGTTTTCAGGGCCTTTGAGAAATTTAATTTTTACACTCTTTCCAACGATATACTAATAACTCATTTTGTTTACAAATGTTGGTTGATTCTCTTTGGCTGAATAGCGTCCAATATAGTTTCTCCATAGCTCTGGAACTTCAAATCATGTGTTCTACAAAAAACAAATTTTGTTGGTTGGTTGGTTCTGTAACGCTTAACAGCGTCCAGTTAACAATATCTTCCTTATCGATAGTTATTGATAACTAATGATAATTTTAACAACACTATAATGCTTCACATACTTTAATGTGGCTAAAGATGATAAAAAAAATAATGTGGCCTGACAGGAAGAAAAGGACCTCAACGCAAAAAAACATTTTTGTGATAACTGTTTTTGACTAATTTTTGGCCGCTCTTTCGCGTGGTGTTGTCGAAAAAATTCTAATAAATTTTCCCAAACGGCTGTAATCTTCAAAGTTGAGTCTCTCTGTAACGTGAAAACGTTATCAATTTAGTTTATCCGCCCTCCTGTCAAATTTACATTTTTGCGCTCAGGTCTCGTTCTTCCTGGTAGGCCACAGATGGTATGAGAGTTATGGTAACTATCAAAACAGGTACCTACATGAATGTGAAATGTTGTAGAATATGGTTTACGTTAGTAAAAGGTATACCTACTAGCCTAGTATAACGCCGCACTGTTTTCGTTCGCAGAATGATTCGTTCACATTTTGGAAGGGGTGAAGGGATGCCCTTCTGCTGTGAACGACAATGCGCACCTTCATCACTGATAAGAACGTGCGGCGCTAGAAATTGCAATGTTTCCCCGGGATCGTTTGGATTTTGATGAGTGGAGTCGGTTTTACTAATTTATTGGGGTAACATTAGACCAGTTGGAGATAACCCTGAGGATACGCCATCATCTTCCTACGCAAAGTCAAAACGTGGTAGAGGTAGGTCCAAGAAACGTTCAGTGCAAATAGCATTTTTCCTCCTCTGATTCTTCTTCCGACACTGATTATTATTCATTGTGCAGATAATACCTCTCCACTGAAACGTTCTCATATTTTGAAGAAGAGGAGAAAGCTTCTGGGCTTCTTAGTGAATGCCCATTCCGATACTGCAAGTCGTCCTTATGAGAACATCATGGATACAAATCGTAGTTCTGGAATACAATCAGAGGACTATCAAGTCGGTGATGTCGTCATTGTGGTGTACTTAGCTATACTATCTACCATGGTGCAGTAAGTATCCTAATGTAATCGTTGCATTGAAGGAAAAAAAAGTGCTGCTATCATGAGCAGTCATTCTTGAAGATGACCTGATAAAGTCTTCGAAAAATTGACCCCCTCCCCAAGCAATATCCAGACGTAATCAGTATTCTATGCCGCTTTTAGACGAATTTGTACATTAGGATGAATAAGCTGTACGGTACTAACCCACTTTCCTTTTGCAGTTAATATTACGCATATATATTATATATTTTTTAATATACAGAACTGTTGAGAATGATCTGAAGAATTCTGCTCAGGGAGTTACAATGGCCCGCATTGGTCATTAGCCAGTTGTCGGGATCCGAGGCACGAACCAGTCACTTTCAACATTGGGTATGTTAGTTAACTTGCTCTTGTAACTGACAGAGCGATAGTGCAGCCAGACTCTTAAAAAATCGAATTCCGGCAATTGACTAATGGCCATTTTAGGAACCTGGTCATATTAGGACACCTTATCTTAGTTGATACCAAAAGAAACATTAAATCAATGTTTTTATGTCAGTGTGAATGAACGCTGAAAAGTCCAAGGAAGTGGATCAAATTAACCCCGTGCTACGATGATAAAGATGGAAATTATTATTTTCTCTTGAGGAGGAAGGGTGTTGAACAAGTTTAATGATTTCTTTTGTCCATTCATTTCTCCTAAATCAACACTGTTTTTGAAATTAGCCTTGAACTCTTGAACGAGTGTTGAAGCAACCAGGGCCGGCACTCAACATTTTTCCCGACTGTATTAAAAGCTTAATGATAAGAAAATTTTCAGTGCAGCCAATTTTCCGACTGTAAAATTTTTACAGTCGGAATTTTCCAACTGTAGAGACTATAAAGAACTCAAGTACATATGCCTACGTATAACACCGACCCTGTCCTAAACCAAAGCAGCAATGAACAAGTCTGGCAGCGGTGGCAGCCTAGATTTTTTTGAGGTGTAGCAAAACCCCATTTTGACGAGAGTAAAGAATTGATGATTTTTCGGGGAGTAGCAAAAATTTCAAGGTAATTTCAGAAGCTCCTATCACCAAAATTACCCCCCCCCCCCAAAAAAAAAAAGGGGAAAAAAGAAGAAAAGTTGTTGTTCTACGCAAAAATTCTCTACTTATTTTACTACAATTACAAGACCTGTCTGTACTCCGTCCTCTTCGATGAAGATGATTTTGGATTAAAAAGTTCTGAAGAAAGGGAGATTTTTCGAGGTGTAGCAAGCTGTTTTGGAGTGTAGCAACTTGCTACACACGCTACCTATACAAAGGCTGCCACCGCTGAAGTCTGGATTCAATATCTATTCTACGCGGCCCAACATTGGTGCACCCAGCCTTGATTAAGATGAAAATGAGATTTGAGAATTGTCATTACTTGTCAATTTGAACTTGAGAGATTTCAGTTCGCACTAGACTCCCCCTCCTCTCTCTCCTTTTAAAAATAGATGTGTTCCAGCTATAAGAATCAATAATTTGAGGTAGTTACATTTCTCCAATTACTAATTAACACATGTTTTCCTGAACATTGTTTATTCTCTTAGCCAGCTGCTTGAGAAATGATGTTTTAGAAACCTTTAAACCTGAAACATGAAAAGTTATTGTCTGCAGTTGTAGTCAAATAATTGTTACTAACATAAATCCGGGGGGAGCTTGAGGAACTGAAACCTCCTTTTCCAGTCGTTTGAAAATTTTTTCCTGAGATTTAGAGACAGAAAAAGAGACTTGAGGTTGATCGCTCGAATAGGTTAAGAATTATCAGGAGGGCTTCAACCCCCCTTCAAGTTCTGAAGCTTATTTGTGCTTATGATAACAGTACGCAACATACATATGTTACGTAGAACGTAGTGTCATCTTTAGATAAATCTTTCAACTTATTTTATGAATCACTTTACTCTCGAAAAACTCGATTAGTGTTACATCATTCTTGTATAACTGACATGCACAGAGCTCCATTTTCTTTAGATTTCCACGAATGAAAGTCCGATACACCCATTTAATCTACAGAGTAACATTAACCTCAAGAACATTTAAGTAGGTACAACAACGCTTTTAGGAATTATTACATGCATATATTACTTGGCATAAGTAGTCTGCATCAGTGATCTGCAAACTGCGAATAGTGGCCGCTATGCCATAAAAAAACATTCACCGCCTCTCGCCCGTGAAATTTCTCCTCGAACCTGGGAAACTCGCGATCGTGTTTGTACAGAGTACACATGGCATCGGTTGAGAGGTCGGTTCTCGGTTGCTAGCTATACAGGCTCTCTCTTCAATTATCTACAATGTGGATCGGTTACGCACTCTCCTCTCTTGCCACGGGAACCGTGGCACCAACCAGTCCCACTTAATCCACTCGAGTTCTTCTGGCATTTACCTTAACCTTCTCCTCGTCTCTTCGAACTTCGCTGCTACATCAGTTTCATCTTAAAAACCAGTATCTGTTCGGCTAGCGTCAATTCACTTTTACAGTTTTTTGTTTCTAGGAGTGGTTCACTCGTCACAATTTCGTCGTGTACGGTACTTCGAGTTTTACTTTTATGAAGTTAAGAAAAAATACTTGTTTTTCACACTTTTTACGGTCGAAGTCCGTAAGTACTTACGGTTAATACGTATTTTTATGTATATATATTTTTTAAAGGAAGTTACAAACATTTAAGAACCTTGCTTCTTTGAGGTTTTGATGAGAATAGCACGTACCTATATACTCGCATTATTCAATTGGTAGAGCGTATGGCGATGATGCACGCATGCCAGATTGGGTCCCCTGATACCGCACCCCCGGCCCCGAGTATCACATCGGTGACCAAAGGCGCGATGAGAATAGTATTATATCTAATATGTAAAGTACAATTTGATGATAATATTTTTTTTAAAGTTGAGTATATTGCTTATTACAACTTGAGACATAAACGTGCACTTTCCATACCTACGTCCTGGTGTGAAATTGTGTAAAATTGTACTTACTTAGTTTTTGCATCAAACCAAGTCGTGGAACTTACATCTTTTAAATCACCACAAATGCAAAATGCTCAAATATTCTCATTTCCACGGATTCATCATAGTACATATATTCTTGGAAGATTCTACTTATAACCCACCGGTACAGCTATACTGTATTCTGTTACAGGCATTCGGAAAAAATGTTTCGAAAATGCGTCATCTCTTATGGGAATGCGCTATGTAAACGAAACCGTTCAACGTCGACAATTCTGGCCGAAGCAGCGGCGTCAACTAAAGATGAAAGTACAAATTACCATCGAGGCGATAATTTGAAAGCGGACGATGCCCCTGGTATTCGAGGGTACGACCAAATACCAGGACCCAAAGCGATGCCACTACTTGGAAACAGCTGGAGATTTTTGCCAGTAATTGGTACGTCTGCACCGCTATTGCACCTATACAGGGTGTCTCTTTGGCAATGACCCCGTTTCATCTGGTAAGTAGGCAACCTACCCCAACAATATGTGGATATGTTTGCATACTCTCATTGTTGAAGGGACTGAGTTGGGGTCAAATTTTGAAAAGTTTTCTGTCTTTGAAATTTTTCATCTTCTCGTGACTGAAGATAGACAGAAAAATGGTACTAGTAGGTAACAGTAGAAGGCAGTTGTGGTAACCATAAACAAAACGGTCGGAATTGGTTCAACTGTTCATAAAATCAATCTTAGTACATATTCTATCTGAAAATTTTCACATTTTTTTCAATTTCCCGTGATACCCACTTAACCTACTGTTTTTTTATTTGCAATAGATTTTACATTAAATTTCCCATTAAAAAAGTTATCAGCAATTTTCTTGTATCTGGATTAGAACTACTCAAAATGGAATTCAAGATATTCCCGTTGAGAATTATTACTTTTTAACTAACACAGATGCACAGATCTTATGAAGAAAATCATCATGCTCTTCAGCTACTTTACCACTTCATATAGTTATATCGTTTATGGGGCTTATTCACCTCCCTTCTTTCATCTATTTACCCTATGGGGGGAGGGGGGTTCTGGTATTCTGTAAAGATTAATATGGGTATCCAATAACTGGTTCCAAAAGGTCACTAAATTCGGTTTTGGTAACATTTTGGCCATATTTCCTGAACTGTGGCGCATACCGCCGATGGGAAGGAGGTGCAAGGTGACAGTTGTGGTAACCACTAAGAAAAAAAATTAAAGATCATGAAAAGTATGGTTGAACATGATTTTCATAAAATAAATTTCACTTCATAAAAAATTGTATTGGGAAATGTTGGTATCTTTTCTATGTACTGTAACGCACTCTGGAAGAGGGGAGGAGGGTCGACGGGCCAAAATATGTTTAGAACGTAATGGAAACCGATTTGAACAGTTTTTGTTACATATTCTGAAAATGTTTAAAATATCCCTCAAAAACAATTACTCTGTAAAATTTTTAAATATGTATACAAGTTTAATTTTTTGATTCCCTTTAATAATAAATTTTAATTTAAATAATAATTGATTAATAATTAATTCAATTAATATCTTTATTTCAATTAATTTAACTTTTTTCCCCCAACATTTTCTTGGATTAAATGGGATGCTCTCCCTAATCGATTAAATAATTTTATTATTAAATTAAACAAAACAGGAATAATATATGGTCAATGTTCAGAAATTTGCGGATTTAATAGTAATTATTATTTGATTATAATAATTAATTCTAATTTTAAATATGTTCATATTGCCCGTCAATTAAATATTAATGAGTCAAAACACAGTAAATTAATTGGAAAATTTATTTTTTAGAAAATTTTAACATTCTTTGATCCGTAAAGCAAGTGAGATATTGGGGTGGGGAAGAAGGTACAAGAAGAATTTATTGCTAATTAAAATTCAGCATCTTGAAAAAGCAGGTTTTATGGGCAATAAAGAAACGTGCTGCCATGTAATAATCGCAATCAACCTGAATATGGGTAGAAACTTTTTTCATTATTCATAAAACCATGAGACCATAACCCAGCTGGTTCTTCTACCCATGTTAACAGCAATTTGTTGGGCCTAGATTCTTTAAACTACACCAATAACATATATTTCAAAATTTTACAAAGTATATTGTTTTTGAGGGATATTTTAAACATTTTTAGAATAGGTTACAAAAATTGTTCAAACCGGTCTCGATTACGTTCGAAACCTTTTCTTTTGCTCGTCGACCCCCCCCCCCCCCCTCAGAGTGTACACTAAATAGAGAAGATACCAACATTTCTCAAATACATATTTTGAACCAAGTGAAATTAATTTTATGAAAATCATGTTCACCCACTTTCCACGATCTTAAATTTTTTCTGTGTGGTCACCACAACTGTGATCTTGCACCTGCTTCTTATTGGTATGCGCCACGGTTCGGGGAATATGGCCAAAATGTTACCAAACCCGAATTTAGCGATCTTTGGAAACAATTATTGGATATCCATATTGAATTTTACAAAATACTAGACCCCCCCCCCAGATGAAGGGAGAGAGATGAATATGCCCCATAAACGATATAACAATATGAAGTGGTAAAGTAGCTAAAGAAGATTATTATTATCTTCATAAGATCTCCCCTTATTCTGATGCAGGCCCATTCAGGGCGTTTCCAGAATAGGGGATGCGGTGTCCCGGGGCCAATTTGGCCTTCGTGCATCACCACACGCCACTCTATCATCGATCTTCATAAGATATGTGCATCTGTGTTATAAAGTAGTAATTTTTTCTTAACGGGGATATCTTGAACTCCATTTTGAGCAGTTCTAATCCGGATAAAAGAAAATTGCTAATGACCTTTTTAATGGGAAATTTAATGTAAAATCTATTGCAAATAATAAAAAACAGTAGCTTAAGAGGGCAAGTTTCACGGTAAATTGAAAAAAAATGTGAGAAATTCCTAATATAATTTGTACTTAAATTGATTTTATGAACACTCTGTTGAACCAATTCCGACCATTTTCTTCTGTGGTTACCACAACTGTCCTCTACTATTACCTACTGGTACCATTTTTCTGTCCATCTCCAGTCGTGAGGAGAAGAAGAAAAGATTTCAAAGATAGAAAACTTTTCGAAATTTCACCATAACTCAGCCCCTTTAAAAGTCAGAGTATGAAAGTATATCCACATATTGTTGGGGTAGGTTGCCTACGTACCAAATGGAGAGGGGGTCATTGCAAAAGAGACATCCTGTATACCTATCCAATATAATTATAAACATACTCATCGCTGTATGTAATCATATAAAGATAATCCAAACCCTCTATAGTTAGTCCCTTTAAGTGCTCAAGTGCACATGTGCGAACGAGAAACCTCAAAATATCGATATTCATTTTAGGTCAGTACAAATTAGAAGAGGTCGATCAGGTGTCACGACGGTTACATCAACAATACGGAGACATCGTAAAAATTGAAAAGATTTTGGGAAGACCTGACATGGTTTTCCTCTTCGACGCTGATGAAATTGAAAAAGTATTTCGAAGTGAAGATGCCCTGCCATTCAGACCGTCTATGCCATCTTTGAATTACTACAAACACGTGTTGAGAAAAGATTTTTTCGGCGATATGGGCGGAGTAATTGCGGTGTGAGTATTATGTACATATTACAGTAAAATCAAGAGCATGCTGAAAAGATTTCTGATAAAACCAGTAGGCATGATAGAGAAATTTGCACCGTATAATTTTTAAAAGTGAACTGGCGAAGAGGTTCGGGATCTGGAGACGACAGCTTCTCCCAGTATTTTGACATCGTATCTAAATACTTTGATAAGTCACAGAAAATATGACTGGGAAGTACAAAATTAAAATTATTTATAGTATACTCAGGTCCGTAGCCAGAGAATATTGCTCCCCTGATCGCTTCGATTGTCCCCTCCCCTAGCAAAACTTAGAATTTATTGTTACTCCTCTCCCCTTCCATTCGACCTAATCTTGCCCCTCAAAAATGTCGTTTGCCACCTCTGACACTAGACGCTGGATATGTTGTGGCTGTACTGTTTCCTACGAATCTGACTTTCATTGCTTACAGTCACAGCAGAAAAACTGGTCCGGGTTCACAGAGGCAGTTCCCTAAAATGAAAACGCTAATGAGGTCTCAAATAAATCTTATTTTTATCCCCTTTCTGACGAAGTCGACAGTAATCTTCTATATTTTGTACCTTGCTTCCACTGTGTTGACGAGATGAGGAAGATCCCGCGAATTAAGCAGAAAAAGTAACAGTAGCAACCCACGAGAACGTCAAAGGTCGGTAAATATCTAGCTGCTGAAATAATATTCTTTACAAAAAAGCAGATCAAAATTCTTTTATTTGATGGTGAACTGTGGCCATGAGGAATCCCCGGTGTCCACTCAGAAAATTTCCACGTCATAAAATACCCCGGCTCGGCAACTTAAAGGCAAAAAAAGCTCTATCAACCAGAAACTTAGTTCGTTGAAGATTCAGCAAAAAGAAAAATATAACTTTCGATACGTAGATATATTTTGAATAGGCAGTCTTTTCCAAAGCAGATGCAAAGCTCTTGGCGAGAAGGGATTATGTTCATTCCCTTGCAGTAACAGACTATATTAGTCCACAGCCGGCCTGAATACAAGCATAGTCCGTCACCGTAAGAATATGGACTTGACCGCTACTAGCCATGAGTTCTCCAATAGTTATTTTTTTCCTCGTATCCTTTCTGATAGAGATAATTTGAACTTCTGAACCGCACAGACAGACTCGTACTTTTTGCTCCCCCAAGACCCCCGAATACCAATGCAATTTGTACCAAATAAAATACTACTACCATGCTAACTCGTTGTACTAGTTACTAAATAACATACCTAGCATGTCCAGCGAACTATCAGCAAAATGGTTTGCTTTCAAAAATGTTACCTAACACATATATCAGTTTGGAAAGTGTGACCTTATAAAAGATACATGGTATGCTTTGTTTGAAGGATAATTCTGTTGTATTCACTATTCCACTGCTGAATGAAATTACTCTTGATTCATTGGCCAAGTCAAGTTGAAATAATTAAAATCAAACCATCCAAAGTGTGGATCAATTTATGCAGTGAAGATTATTCTTCTCCCCCTACTCACTTCTGCGCTTGATTACACCGCGAGTAATATCTGGCAAATTCGCGACCATGAATCTTATCCTTCTAGACTGAGAAATCAACATAACTTGAACTTTTGTTGAAAATGAAAGGAATTAGGAATGGAATATTGTATTTGTTCTCATATGCCTCTTAAATGGCCTGCCTTCATCAATGAAGGCGATATTGTTAACTCCGGCCGTAGACGGAGGTCGTCAACTGAAATAGGTATTAGTGTTTGGTGATGCGTAAGGCGATGCAAGCATACCAACGTGCTCTCCAGACTCGGCACCCCTGGTCCCGGAAACCATAGTAGTACAAAAAAAGTGTGATATAGACACACATTTTTTTTTCGAGGAAAAAAACAATGTATGGATATGTCACACTTTTTGTACTACTTTTCCTCTCTTTTCACTCTAATAAACGCTTTTTCAACGTGCTCAATGAACGTCAACAAACTCAAAAATCGATTCAAGAACCGATCTTCAACACCCTCAATGAACTTTCAATAAACTCAAAATCAGTTTCATGAATCAATAATCGGCACCTAGCAGCTGCGGAGCACCGTAGGTGCGACGCAGCTGCTTGTAAAAAATTTTGGCTCACATTTAATTTTACTACTATTCAACCGAAAAACCTGTATCATATTTAGTTTACCACTACTCAACCGAAATTCCAGCATCCTATTCTTTACGGTTTCAAGTCCGAAGATCTAGACTCACCTTTTTCAGTATGTTCACCGAGCTTCAAAATCAGAACAAGAACCGATATAAAAAATACGCTTATAAATCCGATGAACTCGATACGGTAACGAATCCGTAATTTTTCCAAGCTCACATTTTTTCTCAACAGGTCCAGCGAATTTCAACGTCTATAATTTCGGTAATAAATGCGTAATTTTCCCAAGCTCACATTTTTTCTCAACAGGTTCAACGAATTTCAACGTCTATAATTTCGGTAATGAATGCGTAATTTTTAACCTCGACGAGGAACTACACTACTTCAGCTAGTACTAATGGATAAACATCCACGAGAACTTCAAACAATACTTGAAAATTATGGCAAAAGGCAGATTTTTGAAGCTCATACCCATATACATTTCAGTGCATGGATGAGGAAAAGAATGGTTTCAGTTAAATTGTAAGTTAATGCTCTTCAAAAAGAAGGGGGAAGGGGAAAAAAAGAGTACGTATATCTTTGTTTTAAACACACGAAATCCGTTGGTGATTTTTCTGAGACAAGAGCTCTCTCTCTCTCTCTGTAACCCCCTAAGACGCTACACCTATGGTATCCTATCATCTACGAGTACTTGCTTAACAACTAGTACTTTTATTCATCCAACAACGATCATAGTTTGCATAATGAGTTTCTATTCGTTTATGACATATTGATATTTTTCCATTTTCTTGCAGACACGGTGAAAGCTGGTTTAGGTTCCGATCTAAAGTACAACAACCTTTGCTTCAGCCACGTGTGGTGAAATTGTATTGTAAAGGCATTGAGGAAACTGCTCAGCTCTTCGTTTTAAGGCAGGTACAATACATACTTACGTGAATACATTTGTTAAATCTTAATTTTTTTAAATTTTAAATTCATCTCACAAACAATGTAGCCTCGTTAGTTTTTCTTTTCATTCTTTTACTTTTTTTCCCTTTTTATGAAGTTGCTTATTCGCTCTTTCCATCATTATTTTATTTTACTTTTATATTGCAGAATACGGAAACAAAGAAACCGAAGTAATGAAGTTGGCGAACACTTCTTAAATGATATCCATTTATGGTCGCTGGAATGTTAGTTGCACATAGTTAATATCATCCATCATGTAGCGTAAATGTGTAGTAATAAATAACATGGGTCTAAGTTAGGTACTACCATGATTTATGTGATTTGTAAAGGCAACTTAATTCAGGTTTTGGTTGTCCTCGACTTTTTTGCTTCGCGAAAGTATGACCAGACTAAAACTAAGTGTGTCTAAAGTACAATTATTATGTGACGTATTTTTACATTTTCAGCCATCGCTCAAGTTGCCTTAGATATTCGACTCGGATGCTTAGACGATGGCATCATTAGAGAGGATACACAATTGCTAATCGATGCTGTAAACACATTTTTCAAAAACGTTGGCGTTTTAGAGCTAAAAATTCCATTTTGGAAACTATTTAATACTCCGACGTGGAAGAAGTATATCAGTGCTTTGGATACTATTCGAAAGTAAGTATTGTCTATTGAATATTAATACTTACCTATTTACCATTGAATATATACAGTATACACATACATTCAAAGTCAATGTATGTACCTATACACACAGTGCCTATGCAGATTTTTCGAAGTTAATTTGACCAGAGAGTTGAAGAAGTGTGAGTAAGATTATTTTCTGTTTCAGTGTAACTCTAAAGTATATAATGCTAGCTCTGGAAGAGCTCCGAACAGGCAACAAGAATCAATCAGAGCATAACGCCTCCTTATTGCAAAGAGTTTTATCGTTAGAACCGAATAATCCCAAATTAGCAACTATATTAGCCCTGGACATGTTTCTGGTTGGAATTGATACGGTTAGAATTGCATATATTTTTTATTTGTATTGTTTGTTAATTTATTTTATATTATTCACATTCGTATGTCAATCGTGTTAAAATATGAATCGATTCGATCAGGTCTGTACTTCCTACCAACATCTACAGCTGTACAAAGTTGCATCCTTTGTTCTAAACTTGCAAGTCAAGAACAATAATATTATTACATTTACGGCGATAAGATATGCAAAATGAAGTACATTAATTCTATTTGTCAGATCAGCTCATCTTTGCAGGCGTTGATAATTCTGTGATTCTTTACTTATATATGTACGCATTTCATGGACAAACTAAAGTAAGAGGAGAGGAGAGTTTCCCGAAAATTGAAAAAGTGAAGGCGGTTTCCCCTTCTCCATCTCCCTCTCCTCTCACAACCTTAGAATAATGTTAGCTGGCAGTTGGCACAATGTTCGACTAAGACCAATTTTTTTTTTGTTTTTTTTGTTGTTACAGACATCTGCTGCCATAGCATCCATTTTATATCAGCTCAGTCAAAATCAAGATAAACAAGAAATTCTGTTCAAAGAGATCAAATCTGTTTTACCCAGTCCGCATGACGAATTAACAATGGAGAAATTAGAGCGATTAAGTTACCTTAGAGCTTGTATCAAAGAAACATTGAGGTTAGTTTCAAGCTGCGAATGCGTCAGTTCATCAGCTGGTATGTGCTGTAGAGGTTTACTGATAGGAGGAATGAGAGAGTCTCCTCCGAAAAGCTGCATGTTTGTGAACCAAACTAGTATAAACTAGGGGGGGGGGGCTCATGGGAGACTCACCAGTAACCCAACTGTGCTGAAAATTCTTTGGCTTATCCTAATTTTTCAATATTTTATTGGAGTTTTTAGCACCATTTGGGGTGCTAAGCTCCCCAGTCCCCTCCCTCTATTTGCGCGCATGCATATTTTTTAAATCTTATTGGCAACATTCAGCCCCTAGTGTGAAGGTATCATTTGAGTGGAACTAGTATTCGAAAACAGCGGGTTTAGTGATGTGGGTCAAAACCAATATTTTTTGGTTGGATAGTAGCTGTAAAATATGTGTACTATCATATTATTCGAAGTAAATCAAAGTATACTTGTTCCTTTTGAATTTGGATTATACTATATTATAAGCAATTTCATATGCTTTGATTTTGTCACAAACATAATAGATACTTAAACCTCAGTTTATGTTTTATAATCAGGAAAATTACCTGTTATACTCTCATTTGAATTAATTGTTCTATGCAGAATGTATCCAGTTGTTATTGGAAATGGCAGGTGTCTGACGAAGGAAATGGAAATTTGTGGATATAGAGTACCCGAAGGAGTAAGCTGTCTGCAGCATTTTTGTTTTTTTAGTGACACTGTTCCTCGAAATGTCCGTATTCGTGCATATTTTAATTCCATGTACTAATAACTTTCTCAGGTGCAAATAGTATTTCAGCATTACGTGATTAGTAATTCAGAGCGATACTTCAAGAAGCCTGACCAGTTCGAACCGGAGCGTTGGCTGAAGAACAATAAACAAGATCATCACCCTTTCGCGTCACTTCCTTTTGGGTATGGTAAAAGAATGTGCTTAGGGCGCAGATTCGCTGAACTTGAAATACAAACTCTTATATTGAAGGTAAGCTATGAATCCGTGAACGAATCTTTGTTTTCATAACCACATATTACCCCGAAAAAGAGGGAAGTGTATGAAGAACAGGCGCAAATCTGGGTTTGAATTTCTTTTTCTTTTTTTCTTTTATTTTCTTTTTTTTTTGGGGGGGGTGGGGGAGGTATAAATCTAGAAGTTAATAAATGAGACTTCGATTGCTGGAATCAACTTTTGATATGTAACGTGAAGTGATTGAAAAAAAAATTCGTTTGTGTACGCAATAATTTTATTTTCTCACAAACTGAGGATCTTTTTTGGCGGTGTTGGGGTAAATTTCGACACTTCTCTCCCTTGGATCCGCACCTGATGGAGAATGAGACGGTTTTGCCAAATATGATAAAAGTAAGGTACTAAAGAGATGATAAAATGATCACCCGCCATTCTAATTTACAATGAACGTTTTGTACTATTTAAAAATTAAACACGTGTAGAAGGAATAATTTTCAAGTTTGTTTTGTGATTGATGTGTTCGTGCGTTTATACCAGGAAATGTATGAAACAACTGGAAAATACTTCAGCTTGTCCTTGCTGGTATTTTTTATTGTCATAAATCACATCGCTGAGCATCGCCGATCTTGGTCACGAAGCTTACTTAAGTAGTCATCCTTAAATGTCAGTACTGAAGGACGCTTGGTGACTAACTTCAGTGATGCTGATTAAAATGATTTCTGCGAGCAAAAATCATCAGAAATAGCTAGTTGAAGGGTTTCTCAGTCATTTCATAAAATTCCCTATGTAAACAGATGATCAGATCAATCACAAAATGAATTTGAAAGTGGCGCTGTCTGTACGTTTTCAAGGTCCTGTGTCCAAGTCTACCCAGGGTTGGCATGTTTTAAACATGTTTTAAAATAACGAAAAAGAACAATCATTGCTTTAAAACGTCTGTTTTTTTGTTCGTTTAAAATGTGTTGTTTTTGAACCATGTTTTTTCTTCTTTTTTTTTTTTCATTTTCTTTAAGATTTTTTCACCCACAGAACTTACAGGAATCTAAATAATTTGTCAAGTCCGCATAAATTATTTCAGAATTTCACCCAAAAATTTATAGAATGATTTGATGTCAGTGATGAGTGATGAAAATCATAAATGTTGATCAGGAATCCGCAAGCTACCTTGTGAGATAGCCTGAGAATGAAATTTGTTAGAAACTCAAAGTTTTTAAGCAAATAATGAAGGGTACAGGGAAAGAAGCAGGTACGTCACTTTTGTGGCGAAGTGAAAAAAAAAATGAAAAAAACAATAAATTTGTTTACATTATGTTGTTCTTTACCTGTACATAAATTTTGAAACTCGTTTTTTTGGGACTGTAGCATCCTTTCAGGCATCTTACCATAGCTTAGCTATTTTTACTCATTATTCATCCCGTTCTAACGGCATTTGATAACTCAATTTCACCAAAAAAGTGACTTACCTGCTTCTTTCTTCTTTCCTTGTACCTACCGTTCAAATGCTAAAAACTTTCTGTATTAAAAATATATACCTTTGATTTCGTAATTGGACGCTGTTTAACAAAAGGGAACTAACCCATATTTGTAAACAAAATGAGTTATTAGTATTGTTGGAAAGAGCATAAAACGTAGAATTTCTCAAAATTGAGCCCCCGATTCAAAAATGTGTACTCACGTTGAAAAAAGCTTATTATCAGTAAACGCAATGCCATATAGTTTATACATGGCTCTTGAACTTCGAATCACGTCATTTCACGTGTTCTCAAAAAGCGGATTTTGTAGGTTAGTTCCCTTTTGTTAAACAGCGTCCAATTATAAGCGCTAAAACTTAGAGTTTCCGAAGTTGGCAGCCCTGCCATGAACTTTCCTGAAAATGTGATCATGGACGTTATCACCATAAGAATACATGTTTAGATAACTTGAATTCGCTTTTTCTAGTCAATAAAATGTTTTCTTGGGTCGTATAATAGATGAATTCAAAGACTGAGGTCTCTAGTTTTCATTTATGAACTTGAAACGGCTTCATTTTCCATGTATTAGTTGTTTACAAGCGCGTTTTATACCGATGGTAAACTTCCATAAGAAAAACAGTAATTTGGAAATCAACTTATTATTCATTTAACTGGAGCAAATAAAGTGCATTGAATTACCTTTCATCATAAACTAGAGACTTCAAGCTTCAATTTGACATGTTATATAACTTAAAAAAAAACTGTTTTCATTCATTATTAAAGCTTTAAAGTTTACCAATTTTACACGTATTCTTATGGGAACATCAACCTTGATTATACCTTTCCAGGAGTCGACACTAGCGAACCTGGTCATGGGTTTATTGCTTATTCCTCATTTTGAGATATTTTTACACAATAATCTTTGCTCCATATGTGTTTTTCTAATTTTCTTACGGAAATCAATACGTTTGTTGGCCCAATTACTGGTATTCTTGCTAACAGTAACTCACTGTGTGACGTCAGGATTAAGGTCTAATAACAGAACAGACAAAGAAGTCAGAGACAGAAAAAGAAAACAAAAGAAACATGTTTTAAAACAATGTTTTCAAACATTTTAAAACAATGAAAAAACATTGATAACAACGTGTTTTGAAACAAAAAATGTTTTAAAACCAAAACAAAACTGTTTTTTTAAAACTTTTTTTTTCAACCCTGGGTACAACTGAAGAGAAAACGCAATGGCGGATGCCTTTAGATAGTGGAAGTTGTCATCAAAAACCGAATTGATGTGGAGTTTCGCGTTTAGTAGTTCGTTATAATTGTGATTTAATTTAGATTACAGAATTATAGAATTCTTGACTTGTGTATTTATGATTTCTATATTATTTGTTTCTGTGCATTTAACTCACATGTTCGGCTTGGACAGATTGTGCAGAATTTCCACATCGAATACAGGTACGGCAAGTTAGACTACAAAGTACAGCCAATGTATTTGCCGAAGGGTTCTTTGTCCTTCACGTTTACAGATCGTGATGAAGTAATGCATCAGCTGTAGTTTCTGTCTTATTCATAAAATTAGTGTACATAGTCATCGATAATTTTTCAATATTGTTTGTTCAAACATATGTGTATTATTTTTTATGTGCGTAACTATGTCAGTATTGTAGTTTTGTTTTGTTACCTGTTAAAAACACATTTTGTTGAATCATTGAATATCATTCAACGTGATCATTTCATTGGTGGGCCCGTAAGAATCTGTCAAGGGTTGAATATTCCACTGCTGTTTTCCAATATTTACTGATAACATTTCTTACATGCCTCAATCCAGAGAAATTTTATAACTGTTCTGGTAAAAGAATCCCTTTTCTTGTTCCCTTCGGATTATCCAAACTTTCATCTATAATTATAAAGAGCTTTCAAGCTCCTAGTGCAAAAAGTATGGTTACCTGATTTACAAGTTGAGAGATTTGTCTCTAATATATATCGGGACTGTTTTCCACTCACATAACATGAAAGCAATCAATTGAGAAAGTTTCAAATCCGTTTTTAGTAGATAATTATAATCTCTCGTTTAAAACTTTCACTGAATAGTTAATCATTATGACAGGATCGCATTTTGGACAGATAATCTCAGACAGAGGTGATAAGCTTAGCCATTAGCCGAGCAGTTTTTTTGGTCAAGATCATCAGCTGGCTCTGCTATTAAAAAAGGATGTAAATATTAACGAATCCGTTAGTTTTTACTGAATCGCTAATGAAAAAAGCTAATCCAGCCCTGTCGCGGTTGGCGTTTTGTCCTTCTCCCGAAATCTGAACTTCTGAACCTGATCCGTTTTTGCTCGTTTGAATTAGCTTCTAGCTCTTATTGTATATAGCCATTAGGTGTTTGAATTTTAGCCCTGAAGCATTTGTTGTTAGCTAGCCATTCATTAGCTTCAACTGTCAGCTGTATCGCTGAGCCTTATCAGTCAAGATCTTTAGTTTTTGGCTTGAGCTTCAGCCTTTTGGAATAGCTTATCACCGATGGTCTCAGATTTTCAACAGGTTGGTGATACATTCTTCCATTACCTTAAGTGAGTGGAATCAAATGTCTGTCAATCGGGTAAAACCACGTTTTTGGACCAATAGACTACGCTAATTGAGATCAGGTAGGGTGTTGGTTTACGCAGTCAGTCACTGCAAGGAAACTGACTGAACGACTTCTTGCACAAATCTTTCCAATCTGAAATATCCATGCAGTTACCCACCCAGATGATGAGCACTGATCTCTGTCAAAATGAAGATCAGTTAGTTAAACTGTATATAACCGTATTCAAAATTATTTGTCATGGAATTTACACGTATTTGAATTCTATATTTATGAAGAATGTAGATATGTTACATATAAATAACAGATAATTTTTTTCATAACAAATAATGTACATCGACAAGAATATTAACGGTAGGTCTTGGTATTATTTAAATACTTCTTATCTGAAGAATCAACACATATGCCACTATCTCGGTACCATTTTAAATTTCAGTTCTCCGTCAGGTGCATACATGAAAGTTACTTTATATTCCAGAGGTTTATGATGGTACTCTAGTCTGAACTTCCTCAATAGCTATGTAAATCAAAAATTTTATCAATATTCAAGGTGCAACATAGTGAGTATGGTTTGCTGCATCAAGAGATGACAAGATGCACCTATATGTTGAAGAAATATATGACACAGACCCGTAGCATGAGGGCAAGAGTATATTTTGCTGGCGGAATTTCATCCTTAGGGAACATATTGTTCGTTTAAATATATATATAGAGAAAAATAAGCCAAGTCTTTTTTATTTTTTTTATTTTTTAATTTTACCTATTTCTTTTTTAAATTTTCTATTTACATTGAGCAAAACATTTTACCCAGAAAGAATGATAGCTCGCCCTAGAAAAGTGGTCACGCTACGGGCCTGACATGATAGTTACTAACCTTGGACAAAAGGATTTGCATTTCGAGATCAGCGAATCTTCTTCCTAGGCACATGCGAGGCCCATGACCATACGGTAATGAGGCGTAAGGATGAAGCACATTATTAGCATCACACTGTTTCATCCAACGTTCTGGTTGAAAATTTTCCGGATCGCTAATGTATTTATCCATACGACCTAATACCAAAGTTGGGAATACTAACTGAGTCTGAAAGAAATATTACAAAAGCAAGCATTCATTTCTCTGTCATTTTGACTACCATATAGCGCTATGGTCTTTTCTAAATCTGAAGCTCACCCCACTAGGAATTCTGTATCCGCATATAACCATGTCTTGCTGCAGTGTCCTGCCGTTGCCGATTACTGTAGAATACATTCTGTAAACAGTTACAAAATTAAAAAGCAAACTCAATGAAAGAAAATATGTTTACAATTCGGAATTGACATGAAAGGAAAATTTCTTAAATTTTACAGTTGAAGGACATATAGTAGGTAATCGATAATTAAACACATAGCTTCTCGAAAACAAACGACTTACAGTATAAAGTCAGATTTGAATGTCTTTACACGTAGGTAATAAATTCGATATCCACATGCCAGAAACTCAGTATTTGTGCTGATAGAGTTAATGAATAACGCACCTGAATACTTCTTTAATAAATGCTTTCAAATAGTGTAATTGATCTAATTTATTAGCTGTTAGTTCTTCATCTGGATCAGGGAATACTGTGATCAGTTCATGATAAATCTTTTCTTGCTCTTCTGGTCTTGTGGCCAACTGATATAAGATTGAGCACACTGCCATGGATATCTGTAAAATATCATTAGTAATTATTTATTGAACTTGTTACATCCAGGCATTTCAAGGATGATAATCCGAGAAGCGGTGGAACAAAATATCTTGATAATCGATATTTCTACTGGTGGACTTCCAACATGCAAGCCCTTAACTGGTTTTGAAGGAATGTCAAAACGTGCTTCAAGTTGGAAAAATTGTGTATGCCATTCATTTCAATACAAAGAAGAAAGTAGAATCAGCCCTGGCAACAATAGATAGATGACAGTAAAAACTCAGATCGGTAAGTAAAATATTTAGGAAATTATGTTTTGTTTTTTTTTTTGTTATTGGATAGTTTTTTTAGTTTACAAACTTCCCTATCTCAATCCCCTTCATGAAATGGACACATTGCTTTCATACATATGTAAAATATAAAAACACATAATAAGTACGCTTCAAATCAATTCCGCATATTTAATATGGATTTTCCCTTACCGTGTCAATTCCAACGAGTATCAAGTCTAAAGCTAAAGTGGCGGCCAAATTTGGATCCGATTCGGTGATTAAGATTCTTTCAATAAGCGATAAATCCTTCTCATTGGTCAAGTCCTTACTTTTCAGTCTGGCCATTGCTTGGTCTATGTACTTCATACAGACCCTATACCAATAATTTGTGGCGTGTTAAGTAATTGACAGGAAGTAAAAACGTTATTTACAACAACAGAAATATGAATACCTAGTTTATGAGAGAAATTCGCAAAAACGGGTACGAATAAACTCATTATAAGTTATGAACTTACTCGATAAAATAATTCATGTTGCGGACATAGTTTCTCCACAAAGTTGATGGCAAATACCTCCAAAACGGAAATTTAAGTTCCAATAAAGCTATATTCCTGAGGGCGTATTTTGCAGCGTCGATTATCTTCTGCGGTTCGGAACTAGTGTCCAGGTTTGGACTGAGACATCCTAGTCTGACATCCAGTGCGACCTGTCCAATACCTGAACAGAAAAACTCGCTTTACAGAACTGACCTCCTGGATTAACTTATTTTGGGAGAATAATAAACAGAGAAAAAAAAAAAGAAAAAAAAAGGAATCTCCTGATTTTTGTACAATGTATGATACTTAACAAAAATGAATCTGTTGTAACATATGCAAGTGTATGAGTAATTACTGACATTCAAGGGACCATTTGTGCACTTCATTGTCAAAATCAGCTGGTAACTCTAAATTGCTATCCCTCATTTCGACCATCCTATGGAAAATCAGCCTCGATATTACAATGCACAAGAAAATGTAAATATTTGTAAATATGCGAAAATATTACTTTAATTATTTTACCTGGTGATGAAATAGTCGGTTATATCTTCGATGGGTCGAATATACTTCTTGACTGTCTGAGGCTGGAGCACAGGCTTTTGAACTTTGCTACGAAATTCTCTCCAAGGCTCGCCATGACTGTATGAGTAATTTAAATCAACCATCAGTTTGAATATATATACGGAAGACAACAAATAGGTACAGAGGCTCACCTCTGAGGTTGTTCCACTATTACGCAATAACCAATAAAAGATATCCAGACAGTGTGTAAGAGATCACAATGCAAGGGAATGACTTGTAGATATATGCAGTGATGAGTAGTTCAAAAATATTTGATTAGTGTTATGCGTACGGTATATACGGAGTCACTGCGGGAGGCAATGGGTAACGAGACAAGAAAAGAAAAGGTGTTGATTTCTTCGGTAAATATACACAGTTAAAGCTGATGTGGTAGATTAGGTACTTACACTCCAACAACGCCAGGCAATTTTCCGAAAAAGTCTTTGCGAACTTCGCTTTTGTACTTGACTAAACATGGCATCGATGGTCGAAATGGTGTTGGTCCTTCTTGTCGATACACTTTTTCAATTTCATCAGCGTTGAAAATGAACAGTAGATCTGGTCGACCGACAAGACCACGAAGCGTCACAATTTCGCCAAACATCTCGTGCAACAAGAACGATATCCTAGCCACATCTGATATTTGGTATTGACCTGTGGGCAGATGAGCCAAATAGTGATATCTACGGGGGCGAGGGGTGCTTTCGTTAGAGTGAGGGTTTATAAATATTTTAATGCTCTGAACACCTCTATGTACATACCTAATTCCCTACAATGTGCTTAGTTACACTTCAGTGCATGGAAGCTCATGCGAGTAATTGTTAGTTTTACTTAAGTTATAAGTATTTGAATCAGGATTTGTAAATTGTCCCCAAGTCAATCAGCTTTAAAAGTAAATACCTATACTATTACCAATCAGAGAATTATATTGCATAGACACAATTTCAACCTGGAAAATCGATCGATAATTCATTTTTTTTGCACATGTGCTTATACACATTTTTTAGATGTTTCAGTGAAACTGGTTATCATATCACAGCTATACCTCTATTACTGATTTGGTAAAATTTACTGATTCATCATTTATAGTAATTGCGGTGAAAGTTTTCTCTGCTGTTGTAAATTCAGTGAGAAAGGTGAGGAATGTGCCTTTGCGAATGTAAATGAATGCTTATATAACTCAGTGCAGGACATTGTCCAGCCAGTTCTTCTGAAGTGACAGGTTATGCTAACGAAAATCATGCCCAATGTTACAAATAGTAAACATAGGCTCTCATTAAAAAAAAAAAAAAAAAAAAAAAGCCGTAACCTTTTTCTGTACCGAACCACCCTCTCGGGAGATGATGAATGGGAAATGGTGAGAGTATAAGCGGTCAATAACCTACTCGCAAAACGAACCCCAAAGATACATGATAACTTATCCTATATTATAGAAGTTAGGTACATGTGCTGAAGCACCTTAGTACATGTATATGCAGGTTCTCTGCTGGTGTATATTTTATAGAAGAAATGAAAAGTGCTAGGGACATAATTATGTTTGAATAATCGAGGGTCAGTGTGGCACTTTTTTGAAAGAAGTTTCATGGGCTGGTCCTACTGTGGTTTTGTTGGAAACTTCTGCCGTTACCAGTTTTACTATTCTAAAGGAAACAAGTGCCTTCGGCTTTCATATTTTTATCGTTTTACGAGGGTTATGTTAAGCGTACCTACCGGGTAATTTCAATCGCAATAAAATTGATGTACCTGAAAATATCTGAATTGAAATCAGTGCCCGGTACCTTTCCTTCCTAGTCCGAACAGTGGGACTGCAAATAATTTTGACGATAACAGTCAGCTCTGGTTTGCTTGAAATTACCTGAGCAAAAGTACCATATGAATGGAATTCACTCATTCCACTTTCTTTTTTTCAAGACAATAAGAAAATGGGTTATTCAGGAACTGCTCTATTCTGAACAGATTCAGATACGTGGTGGAATCAATGGACACAGCCCTCCTCCCCCCGCCTAAGAAGGAAGGAATCCTAATTATTCAAGAAAGTAAAACCAAAATTCTAGAATTCGTGAAATGTACTCAGTGGACCAGCAGGGAATAAAATGTTAACCAACAGAAATCATGCGAGCGTTAGAGGTGTCATCATGAGTACTAACCAATAATGGGCAGAAGTCTCCACGTATTCCCCAATATAGGCACCGGCTTCGGTCCTGGAACTTGGCTGTAAGGTTTGGCGGTTTCGAGTTCCATTTCTAATACGCTAGGGGTGCGCCGGGTCTCGGTAAATATGGCGTCGTCGGTTCCAGCAGTCGTTGCAGTCGCCGATCGAAGTTGCTTTCGACAAACGCTGACGGTCGTCGTCTGCAGCCATTTGCGGCTACCGGGGGCCACCGAAAATAGCTTCATCTTTTTCTAACACACCGGCTCTGCTGTAACAAAACGTACAAACGTGATTATTACTACATTACTATACACGTTTCGCGGTGTCACCATAATGATTTATGTTATTAGTATGCTTTAATATTAGTAATTAAAATAATCGTGGAGGACATACTGCGCTATAACACAAAGCGGACGCGGTACGCCCGGTTCGCGTATGATCGACGTTCGGTAATGAAGTACCGTCCGTCATCGTCTTCCCGTTGGAATAACTCGTAAAATTTAAATACTATCGACTTTGACGACTTTTATGAATGATGGAAGAAAGAGAAGTAAAATTTAGAAAGCATTGTAGTACCTACGTAGAAACTCATTGTTAATCATTTTACAAATTTATGAAAATATTAATGACTAAATCAAGTGGGCAGTGGTACTTAGTCCACGCACTGATTCACAGCGACACACGAGCTCACCTTCCATAGTCAAGTAAATTCGATGATACATTCTAGAGTAAGGTAAAGTGCCTTAATATGTGGTACATTTTGGAGCGAAGAAAAATTAGGTATCAAAGATATGGCAATATTTTTGGTCGGGTGTATAAGGAAAAGTATACCGCATTATAGTCCAGGCGTTGAAAATTAAATGTATGGCTTGTATTCGTATTATTCCAGGTATTCAAAAAATGTCAAATTGGCTGGTCAATCAAAAATGCTCCCCATATGAGGCACCTTGGTTCTTAATATGGGATACATTAATTCCTATATTTAACAGAGAAGTTGAATGCAAATTAAGTAAATTATTATTTGATATTGGGTATAAGTTTAAGTAAATAAAAAAAAAAACTGTGGCTTGATGACCGGGTTTTTAACATAAAAATATCTGGATTTTTGGGTTTTTATTCTCATTCAATATCGTTTAACATAAATCGAAAGCCCACTGGATCTGCGGTGCATTCTATATGTGCCCAGTTTTTACATTTGGGGTGTGAAATGAAATGTAGAGAGCGCTCGTGGTGCTACACCCACGTACACTAACAAACATGTGTAAGTAGGTTGAGTGATCTAAATCGATATTTCTTATCCTTTAACACGGGGAGCAAAGATCGGTTTCATTTCATAAGGATTCCACTTGTTAGTATGTTTCCATGACTATTTTAATTTGTTGTACATGCCATAAAAAAATGATGTCAATAAGCGTTAACCCTCAAATGTTCAAAAAAAATCAATTTTGAGATTTCGGTCAATTTCTATAGAAAAAGCATCGCAATAACGATGAGACAACATTTACGCGTGTGAGAGAGAGAAAGAGAATGCCAATGTCTGCGTTCGCTTCTTCGCGATTTTTCGGAGCTCACAAGTAAGTTCAATGTTCTGAATTGTTACCACGTAGAAGAGCGAAAAATTACCTTTCCAACAAGCCATCGTCGAGGCTGGTAACGTGATTCCGCGGCAAGTTACGACTGCTTGAAGGAGTGGGAGAAAAATGTGTGTCCAACTTCAGACGCGTTTTTCTCAAAAACATGTTTATGCGCATCTCGTTAGACTCATCTTTGACCCCTTGGATCTCCGCAACAAAAAACGCTACAGATCTCGCCGATAGCTCGTTGGAACGGGCATTCATTTCTCTATTACATACTATCCGTAACTGAAAATTCGTCGGATCGATAAAGTCACCCCTTTTTATAGCAACTGCCACATAATATATCTAATGTTGGCCACCGTACCTAGACGGACGTGAATCTTTCGACACTTAGAAGTAGTCTGTAGAAAGAGCCTTTAAATCTTCTTTGTGGAGCGACTGCTTTCCTTGATGAATTTTAGGTATACTTCATAAAACCGTGATCCATGAGGTTGTAACCCGCGGTGCAGCTGTGTGATCAGACAACCTCATCTTATCATCGCACAGTGTAAACATGAGAAATTTGTCTTCCAACGTGGACAGCAGTTTTTTTATGCCTACACCCCCCCCCCCCCCTCCCAAAAAAATCAAATTTAGGCCCACTCGGTACCGGAATATCCTAGTACCTACCAATTTCAACGAAAAAACATTTGAAAAGTGAACCTCGTTTTATTTGTTTTTGTCCACGTTGAATTGTCCGTTTCCCGGAAAATCATCCATGATCCTCGGGATTGCCTTCGTCCCACTCTAATTCATGAATGAGCAGAAAGTGAGAAGGTCCTCTTGAACTTTAATCTGTTGGTTATTCCCACAGTTGTCTGTTAGTTATTCCCACAGTTGCCTGTTAGTTATTCTTGCGTTCTTCTGTTGCTTGTTCCACCCTTGCGTGTAGCAAGTTTGGCGTTAAGGTTGTTGTATTATGCTTGGGATTGCCCTCTCCCCACTCTGATTCGGGAATGAGCAGAAGATGAGAAAAGGCCCACTTCAACTTTGGTCCGTTGGTTGTTCCGGCAATTATCTGTTGGTTATTCTTACATTCTTCTGTTGCTTGTCCTACTGCGTAGTTGCACGTAGCAAATGGCTTTAATCAAATTATCATTATGTAGATGTCAAGCAGGTATCAATCCTTCTGGACTATGATTGGTGTGGGTTTCCGGAGAAATAACTTCAAAATGAATTCAGTGACTATAGAAACCCTATCATTGATATATTTGAAGCTATCTGTTGAATAATTTCGAAATTTTCACACCCCTACTCCCTGTGGACCCTTATCAGTAGGGGTTACAGTCAAAATAACCTCAAAAACGAATTCATTGACTCGAAAAAAACCATCCTTGATTTATTTAACATTGTTATCTGGAATTCTTGTGTTCTGGCCCTTCAGTAGAGAGCTTTAAAAATGGGGGTTTGAACCAAAAATTTCATAAATGAATTTTGTGTTTCTGAAATCCAAGTGGACGATCATTTTCATGCTTTTATACGGTTTCTGTGGTCTTTCATGTTCGAAGTGTGGAAAAGTGTACGTTTAGCCAAAATTCAACAGGGACCATTGATCTTTGAATTAACTTTCCTCAAAATTCTCCGTATATGTTCTCGATCTTTTCACTAATAAGAACGGTTGTTACTGCCGAACACATTTCTTCATTCGAACGATGCTTTATAAGCTTCAAAGCAGAATTACAGATTTCCTTATGGGGAATTCTATATTAACGTTGACTCCCCCGACGATACCGCTGAAAATCTTTTGATTTGAACCAAAAGGAACAAGTTTAGCTATTGGGAGCAAAACATTTCACAAATAACGAAATTTTAGACTATCCTAAAAATGAGACGTAATGACCTTATATGTAGTTACATAGTAAGACTTACCTAAAGGCTTTTTACCTGGCTGCTTTGCAGCCCAACTCCCTCGGCTCCCTTTCCCCAATCACAATCAGCATATGAGAGATAAAAGTTCCCAATATCACATCTATTGTTATATCTTATTAGTTGGGAAGAAAAAGGTATAGCTGTCAGTAATATGTCGGGTACGTCGTCTCTATATCTTTATGTCTTATTAGCATTATATGTATAGACCAGCCTCATGTCTGTCTTTTTGTTCTATCACTAGAAAATGAGCTTCCTGTAATTCACACTAAGAAGGTCTGATTATAAACAGAGACTGAAAGCTAGCCGAAAGCTGAAAGTTAAAAGCCGAAAGCTGATGTTTTTTCTAGAAGCTAAAAGCTAAAAGCTGAAGGTCAGAAAGAATGAAGAAGGCAAAAGCTAAAAGCGAATGTTTTATTTTTTCAGCTTTTTGAAAAGATCTGTGAATGTCTGTGAATCTGTGATTATTTAGATGTTTGGGGCTGACGGGGGAAATTGGAAGCTGAAAGTTGAAAGCTAAAAGTTAAAAGCCAAAGAATTTCTTGAAAGCTTAAAGCTAGAAGCTAAAGGTTAGAAAGAATTGAGAAGTTAAAAGCCGAAAGTGAAATCTGTATTATTAAAACTGGAAGCCGATAGCTGAAAGTTAAAGTTTTATCATTCGACTTTCAGTCTCTGATTATAACACGCTGTCAACCCACGTAATAGCTCACCCGGTATTCCTCCTCGAGTATCATCGAGCGCTAGCGCTATCTCTGGAAGGTCGGCTGCACTATTGCGAAAGTGAGCGACCCAAGGTTCTTATAACTAGAGAAGGTTAACACATTCGAGTAGGCAACCCGCAACAGTTCTTCCTGTCGCACCCGCGCCGACATTTTTTTCATAAAAAAGTCATGGGGAAATTGAATTTTTGCCGTAGGGTAGCTAATTGAATCTTGTATGCAGTAAAAATAATAGAAAAATATGTTACGGGCATCAGTTATGAGTAAAGATCGAAAAAAGCTGCATTCCCGTAAGTGTCCTGTGTGACTGGCACCTCAGTGACGTCTTTGCGCCTTGCTAAATGAGCTAACCTCTCATTATAAGAATCCTGTGAGCGATCGGATACGTGACCGACATTTGGCGGTGGTGTCGGCTCGGTGCATTGGAAAATTATGACATGAGACATAATAGTTGATTATGTCGTTATGTTTTATCAGTTGATTGTCTTCAAAGTGGTTGAAAGGGGAGATCGTTTTTTCAATATACAGAGAGATCCCGCTTGTTATCCCTTCTTTTTTCTGAACGTTCTTTCTTACTTAGACTATATTCTGCGAAGAAAACTGGATACAGAGTAGGCTTCTCACTGTTTTTGAGCTGATTAATCCCTCAAATTTGATAATCCAATACCTTCTACAATTGCGGAGCATTATTCCATCTAGCCGTGTACTACTTCTAAATAATTTCACGGCTGACACACTGTCGCATCAAAAAGCGTGTGTGCGTGTGCCCGTCGGGAAGTAACGCATTGAAACCTATTGCAGAAGCCATTCAATTGTTGCTCGTTTAGAAAACAGGTTAATATTGAGCCTACAGAAATTGTACGCCTTTTCCAGCAAAATTTTATATGCCGTATACGAATACGTGCCGACATGTGTTTAATGCCGGTGTGGTACTCTCGCAGCCTGCTGTTGGCACTTCTTGGCACGACTGGGTTTAATTATTTTCAAAATTAGTACGCGTACTGCGTCTCGACGATCGCTGATGACCTTATCCGTATTCTGTAGGTGACTAACAGGTGTATAGGTACATATTTTGCAATGCGAATATAAAAGTGCACTTAAGCGACCAGTTTTACTCTCACTTACGACGAAGGATGCACTGACCACTGCACTTATAGTTGTGCAGATGTGCAGTTTTAACAACTTTTTCTATAGGTGTTGTATGTAAGTGCTAGCACAAAATTCTGAAATATCTGAATTTGTCTGCATTCACTGATCTTTTCAGGAAACTTATATTGTTCTTGTCTTGCACACATTATAAAGGCATTTTGGCGGCTTGACCCTGGAGCAACTACTCTGGAAAATTGGCAAAAATGCTAATTTCGGGTCTCACTGTAATTCAGTTATTACAACAAGTACTTCAGTCCAACGTAGCATGTATAGGAAAATAAAATTGATTATTGTCCTTCGCATTTCTGGGTTTCGCCGTGACAAGCCTTCTTTAATCTCTGTCTGAGCTTAGTTGTCGTACTTCCAGATGCGGTGAAACTGAAAACGTGTGGTCACTGACGGGTCGCCCAGCCTCACCTCGAATAGAAATTCACTCGGAAATATGTTTGCCAAATGAAGTTCTTTCGAATGAACGACTAACCTATCGAGCTGGCGTGAAACTGTGAAAGTCGAACAATGCCGAGCTCCGATACTGGCAATCGAAGAGAGTTGATCTAACATACACTAATGACGAATGAGAAATTAATCAAGTCTTATATGGGCATATATAAACGTATTGTTATACTATAAGTATATAGCTAGTTATGCATATATGAAGTGAGGTGAATGTATCTTACTCGATTACGATTGTTTGTGATAGGTGGGCAACGTCTGAGGTGTGAAACATAAGATGTATTTTGACTGACGTTCCAGCGAGATTTCAGACTAATTATGATGATTTGAGTACTATATTTACATCCCGAATCACGGTCACCAGTCACAGCATGTGTGTACTTGATGAAAAGTACATTCGATCTACTTTTTGGTTACCCTACGGAATTCAATATACATTTGGAAAGAGTTGCGCGTTCGAGGAGGTTGGAGGGGATGTACTCATCAACTGATTGAATAAAGTTTGAATTTCATGTACATATGTAATGTCACTTATATAATAAGTTGGTGCATTATTCAGCATTCCAAGGCATGAGGGCGTTTAAGAACAAGTAGCAGTGCCTCGGGACCTTGGCCACTGGGAGCCTACGAAAGACATCCCAATCAAAGTTTGGTATTCTTGATAATTTCTAGTTAACCGTACAATGTTTCTTTTTTCTTCTTCTTCTCTTTTTTATTTTTATTTATTTTTTAATCTAACCTGTGCCCGACGATAGCAAGAGTTGTAATTGAGTTACAAAGCTGACATTTTGATATTATTTTTACATTTCATCTTCGACAACTACACGAAGGTCGAATCTGATGATTTAACGAGCTGAAATTTTTATGTTAAACTTTCGAAACCTTGATGTGGTTTCAGATTGGAGATGAGCCTAATTAGTTTGTTTGGTCGGTAGCCAAGAGTATACAAATAAGTAAAATTACTGGTTTCCTTTGAAAAATTTCTACCTCATGAAGTGCAAATCCTATGGAAATTTTGATAATCGGTAGAAGGTAATATTATTTTTTCGTATTCCAAAAGTTTGGTAATAACAACTTTCTCACAGGGTCGATGGGTGACAAGATTTTTGATGGTTATAGGGTTGTGGCGTCAGTATTTTTTCAGTGAAATGTTCTAATATCGATGGCAAATGTGTTCCAGTCAGTTTCCAAATCCTATAATTCGCATTACTCGTAAGTTCGGCTCTCATAATAAGGGGAAGGATGTTAATGTTTTACAAAAATTAGGTACTCATTTTGTAATATTGTTAACCGATACAGTAGTACAAAGAACTTTTTGGAATTTTAGATGAAAAAGAAACTGTTTGAAATTTTTTTTTTCTTTGTCACTAAATTGCTGGAGAAAAGTCAATAATGTTTGTAATTATTATTTTTTATTATCATTTCTTTTGTCAATATTTTTTTAATGTTTTCGGTATTTTTGATAAGCATTTGATTTTTTTGTTGAAAAATATTTAAAAAAATTTTTTGTTTTTCATCAGAACACTTTTTCAACTGTTTTATGTTTTAAATACTTTTGTTTCAAACAACCAGCTTTTAAATCTAGAGAAGATGGGTAAAATCAAGACACCAAATATATAATTTACAATCAGTTATTTTTAAATCATCTAAATGCATGATAATAATCAAAATGATAACATAATTTTTTGAGAAATATTTTAACATTACGAGTAAATCATTATTTTGTGATTTTTTTGATTACAAAAAAATAATACAAAAAAATTAATTAGAATCAAATTGTTTTAAAATTATGTTTTTAAAACCAAACATAAAATAATCTTGAATCAGGAATCAATAGTTTTATGTTTGATTTTTTTTTTAATTTTTCGGATTTTCTTTTTAAAGCTTTTTGCTTTCTGATTTCACTTATTTCTGTCGGGGACGGAGTGAAGGAGGTGGGTGACACCCCGATGAATCTTCGGAGTCAGCATTCTTTGTTGAACCATAAATCAGCAAAACAAAATTCGTTGACCTTTTTTATTTTTTTCTCTTTTTCTTTTAATTTGTAGGAAACAATTTGTGTATTATTGAGTCAGAATTTTCAACATGAGTTGCCAAAATGTAAAATGTAAAAATGGCTCACTTTTCACATTTTTTTTTTTTTGTTCTTTTCTTTGAATGGGCTATTTTTTTTAAATGTTTTTAAATGTAAAATTCATTCTCATTATTATTTTTTTACTTTTCGTTATCGTTTTTGGACTTACAGGAAGATTTTTACAATGATTCGACCTTTTCGAAATATTTTTCATCCTTATCCTCCCTAAGCCGACGCAGAGCTCGCCATCCCCTGCTTCTTAACATTAGAAACTAAATCTGGCAACGTTAAATGAGAAAAAATTCTGTTTGTTCGCTATTCCTATTTGACACCAACGTATGTTAAGATAAGTGTACAGAGTGTGACATGAAAATCACCCTACTTTTTTTATGGCAAAGTGAGATAAACGAGAATTTTTAAGGGCTAAGGTCAGGTTTCTTTGTGGGGAAAAATTTTCTCTCCCTCAAAAGGGAGGCTGGTCCATTCCAGCTTTGGAATCATAAATGGAAATTGATCGACTAAAGTATCGAAATACAGGTTATTTGGGTTGTTAATTCCAGAAATGCAGACAGATTTTTGATACGACCCTGACCGGAGCCCCAAATTTGAGTCATCTTCCTTCTAGAGAGCCATATTAATTGATCAAGGTATCGTAGAAGGCGTTTCTTGGGTCCCTGATTTTAAAAATCTAATCAGGGTTCCGATCAAACCCCGATACAGACACAAAAATCCAGATGTGACTCCTTTGAAGGGACCAAATTGACTTTGCATAAAAATTGAACAAGGTATCAGAATAGGGACTTTTAGTCCATAAATTTGAAAATTCTCTCAAATTAATACGACTCCGATTTTGGCCCCGAAATCCAAATTGAATCTTCAAATGGGCCAAATTGACTTTGCCAGAAGAATCGACTAAGGTATCGGACGTAGGAGTTTCTTAGGTCTCTCATTTCGAGAATCTAATGCGATTTCCGATCCAGTTCCGATTTAGGCCCCAGGAATTAACATAATATGATCTCTAGAAGTAGACTATAACTACCGTTGTCAAAAGCACGGAGCAAGAGATCAGGGATCGATGGTTCTTTTTTTCATCAGATTTTTGATCCGCCCTTTCCTTGTAGTTTAGTCCCAAAATTTTAATTTAACCCTTTCAACTGGGTCTAATTTGACTTGGCCAAAAAAATGTACCAGGATACCATCAGTGTAGGAAGTCTGAAGAGTGCAAATCAGATTTATGATCCATTCCCGATGTGGTCGAGAAATTCAAAATTTACTCTTGAAATCGGAAAAAATCAACTTGATTTTGAAAAATTGAAACCACCGAAACAAGGATCTTTTGGGTCACTGATTGTGAATTATGAACATTGGATTCTCGATTCGATCCGGATTTGAGTCCCAAGATTCAAATTTATTGAATAATGCGCAAAGTGATTTTAGCATTTTATATGCTTTTATTACTGTGTATATACTTGAGCGAAAACCGTGAGGCTCCTCCAACACGAATTCAGTGACTAACGTTGCCATGGAAATTTATTTTTTCTTACAGCCATGGGTATACTTGAGCGAAAACCGTAACGCTCCCCTCGACATCAGTGGTTGACATTTCCATGGAAATTAATTTTTCTTCCAGCCATGGGTATACTTGAGCGAAAACCGTAACTCCAGCCATGGGCTCATTGATCTTGATCTTTGCTGCGCCCTGCGTAACTACAGTTCTTCTTATCTCTCCACCTTCCTAGGTCAGTTCAGCTTACAGTTTTTTAGCTCTTCATGGTGACAATTCAGTTCAGCAGTTAACATTTCCATTTTCTTCCAGCCATGCGTATACTAGAGCGAAAACCGTAACGCTCCCCCGACACGAATTTAGTGATTAGCATTTGCTGCGCTCTGCGTGACTCCAGTCTGCAGTCGTGTTGTCAATAGAAATTTCCATGCCCCACACCACGAAGCCAGTCCGTATGATTTAGCTGTTCATGGTGACAATTCAGTTTTTTATTTCAGTGACTTCTTCAACCTCTTGAAAGACCTAATTGACTTTTCCAAAAAAATATTGAATAAGGTATCCGAATTAGAGAATTTTGGGTCGACTAATTCCAAAAATCCAACCTATTTGGGCGCTTAGTACGACTTTTCCCTCATCCAGAGGGCCCATCTGTTAGGCATTCCACGAAAATAGAAAATATTGAAACCTCTCCGTTTCTAAAATAAGATCTCGGATCCTGAATCCTTTCCACGGGGAAATAGGACTTGATTTTGTGCTGAGTAGGTACCGGAATAGGGGTTTTCACTATCAGTTAATTCAAAAATTCAATCCGGTTTTCAACGCTACTTAGATTGGTGTGGTGCTCCGTATTTGACTTTTGCTTTACATGAGTCAAAATCTGACTTGGTGAAAAAATTGAACGAATCCGCAGAGACAAGTTTGAACAACACCCTACACCGATACCGGTATCAACTTGAATTTGGGACACAAATCGGGATCGGATTAAAAATCTAGTTGCATTTTCGGAGTCGGCGACCCGAAAAACTCCTATTTCTGTACTTTGATATGTTTCCATGTAAGATTCCAAAGTTGGTGGAACATTCCAGCCCCACTTTTGGGAGGGAAAGAATTTTTCCACCCGAAAGGAAACTAGACTTCAGTCCTTGAGTCCTTGAAGACCTCCGTTTGTTCCAGCTCGATCCGACTCCGCAATAATAAATATTTAAAAGAAACGAGAAGGGATTTTCCTTCCACGTCTTCTATTTGAAGAGGTTAGAATCAAAACAGATACTTGCTATTTTACTGCAAGTGCACAAATAGGCAAAACACTGTACGCGGGTGCAGAGATATTTCTCGCTGCACCGTGAATGTGTGCTATGTATCTAGTGTTAGTGGGAAATCAGACTGTCGTGAAATCGATCGTGCGAGAATGGTTGCAGTCGCTTAAATTGAAGGAGACATTTGGCATGTGCCACTGCATAGTGAAAATTGTTCGAAAATTGATGTGAATCGTGAAGAAAAGTGTAGTAATGGAATACGCTTTAGAACGAAAATATACCTTACTACGTTGGATTAAGCAACACAAAATTTTCTCCACGAATGAAAATGTTAGAATCAAAACTGACACTTACTAAAAAAAAAAATTTTAACTAAAAAATGGAAAACTAGATTAGGGCGTTAGCTGATAGAGCAAAAAAAGAAATACAAGATGATCATTACGAGAAAATCGGAGAAACAAGGTATTCTTTGTAAAATCGTCTGTGATATATACAATACACTTGCCAAGGTTAAGTAAGTGTCAATAAATTATTATTCTCATTGTATAGGTCTTCAGCCACTGATGTGATACTCGAAAGGGTAGTTTCCGAGGCCGGGGACATTGGCATGCGTGCATCGCCGTACGTCCCGCCACACCATAGGTGCATCACAGGTGATTTTACAACAGATACCTCGTTTCTCCGATTTTCTCGTCATGACCATCTTGTAGTACTTTTAGCATTTTATATGCTTTTACTACTGGGTATACTTGAGCGAAAACCGTAACGAAAGGAAAGATCTAGGCTACAGTGTAACGAAATGATTGACTCACTCAACACTCTTCATTCGCTTGCGAGTACCACACTCCTTGTATCAGTTTGTATTCCCTTGCGAGCATCACGTTCCTTGTACCAGCCTGCGAGCACTACACTTTGCTAGTGCATCATCTTGCAGACGAGTCTGTAATCACGGGAAAACATTATCATGTCTGCTACGCGGACTGCGCCGACATCAGAATGTCATCGTCCGCTACGCTCCGCAGAGCATGTTGTGCTCCATATTTTTTGGCACGCTCATTTTTTGGACGCTACGTTTGCTGGACGATGATATTCTCATGTCGGCGCAGTTCGCGAAGCAGACATAAAAATGCTCCCCCGTGGTTGCAGACTCGTCTGCAAGATGATGCACTAGCAGAGCGTGGTGCTCGCAGGTTGGTACAAGGAATATGATGCTCGCAATACAGGTTGATAGAAGGAGTGTGGTACTCGCAGGCGAATGAAGTGTTGAGTGAGTCAGTCCAGTCAGTTTTTATTATGGTATGAAAGCATATAAAATGTTACACATTGGATTGGAATTTCTTTCTTCCAACCTTGGATATACTTGAGCAATAACCGTTGTTACGCTCTCCCAGACATGCTCGAAACCCATGACGCTCTCTCCGACACGCTCCCCCCCCCCAAAACTAAGCCAGTTTGAATGACGTTCATAGACCTCATCAATCTTTATGACATCTGAACGGATTCCTGATGACGGTGAATTGAGTCTTATAACTTTGAATGAAATTAATAATTTCATTTCAGTTTCAACGGGGACTTGATGACGCATAGCAGAGTTCTGATGAATCATTACGACACCTTAGTACATCTTGATGAGGCCTAAAGAGGCTTAGTCAGTCTGAAGAAATATTTAAGAGTGTTAATGGATCTGAACTGAGAGTTTTGATTCGTCAGACACGTATTGGGAAGTGTGAGAGAGTGCCTTTATCTCGTGAGGAAGTATAATTAGCATTTTCCATTTGGTATCACAGCGCTCTTGAATAAAGCCGAGACGTCTAGAAGTTTTTAGTGTTGATGAGGTGTCGGTTGTACTGATGGAAAAGTGTCAGCAGTATTGCTTGCTTAACTTTAGTCTTGAAGACCCTAACAAAGTCTAAATCGATGTGGCTTAAATCTTCGCCTAAATTTTAGGACTCAAATTTGCAAACTTATGTAGCCCCTTCCATGTTTAGGATCACCAAAAGTTGTTGCAGTTTCGCTGTTCTGCTCATTGCCACCCTCGCCAAGTTCTATGAATAGAAATTTTGCGAACAAATTCGCGAAGAAAATATGATTTTTTTTTCTACTTCAGAGCCTCGCAGCCCCTTTCATTTTGAGAATGTAATGAATGTATGCTAGAAGTTTCTTGTTCCCATTGAAGTGCTTGAATTTCCTTCCAACTTGCCATTTGAAATTTTTACTTTATCAACTAGTACCCTAATCTTGTTTTCCAATTTTTTATTTATTATTATTATCATTATTTTTGGCAAGTGTCGGTTTTGATTCCAACCTCTTCGTTTCATGCAATATTTGGATCTATATACATCTTTATCTTCAAGATAGGCTGTAAAACACCTGTCGTCTATCTCAAATATGTTTCCGATCTATCTATTTCGTCTCTGAGTATCTTTAAATAAAATCCATAGCTTGAGCTTTTGGCTTACACTTTGTTTAAATTTAATTGCTAAAGATTTTGGCTGATGAATTTAAAATGTTGTCTAGTGTCTTGTCTTTTCTCTAAATCTCTTCGCACTTAGTAATTATGTTATAACTTGTAAATAATGACTTGATCAAATGATCAGAAGTTCAGCTTATAATCAATAAAAAAATCCGCCCCTTCCCTCGAAAAATTCACGACTTTTCCATTTTAGGAAATTAATTACTTTTCTGTAACTTCTATGCCCCTTTTGATAAAGCCATGACTTCCAAGATCAGTACCCACTTATATCATTCTTTTTCGGGCGCCATATCCAATGCCGGACATTGACTATCACCGTTTCCGACATACGACTCTCCTGGGCTAGTGATGTCGATCATTACAAAAACCATGATCGATCATGATCAATCGATCATCATTTTCTAGTAAGATCGATCATGATTGATCACACTGGAAAATGATCGATCTTTCTGATGATCGATCACAAACTACAATGTCAAGTACCCAAAGGCATACAACAGACCGATATTCATTTCCATCACAAAAATATGTGTTTTTCTTATGAGAGTCAAAGTAACCATCATCGGTCGCTTATCAGTTGGGTTTAGTTTCGGCGTTGTTGTTGTTGTTTGCACTGTCCGAATATTATCAATGCCAATGCACTCTCCTCTCCACTTTGTTGGGTACAAAATATGAAAATGTTTAGCAAAACAGAAAATACCTAAAAACATTCTCTATTAGGTCCTTTTCTAAGTCATCTTTAAAAAAAACGCATTCATTTCTGTGTTCAGAGAAGTCGTTAATAGAAAGGAACTTATCTACCGATGGTCTCTTTTCTTATTCTTCATGATCGATCAATCAATCATGTCATAATGATATGATCGATCATAATGATCGCCCTGAGCTCGATGATCGAAAAAGATCGAGTCTTATCGAGATTATCGTGATCGATCATTTTTGATCGAGCAAATGATCGACATCACTATCCTGGGCAGGTTAGTTGGAATAGTTTGCCTTGCTTTCCTCACGGTTTTGTTGCGTTCAAAATTTTCTTTGTGCCGAAGAGTGTGCAGCCGCAATTCGCTTACTAGTCACGTGTTTCGCAACCTTGAATGAGCTGCCCACAACGTGCTCACGCACAGTATCAGTCTTTCTGATCTGGTGGTAACACGCGCTGCAATTGTAATGTCTTGTTCGTGTGAACTGGTGGAGTTTGCAGCATGCGCTATGTTTTCCACCTAGATCGATACTGTAGTCGCTGTGTTCGCTGGGATATTAGTGGGGGTATTCGAATGCACACCACTAGCTTTGGGTGTTGGTGAGATTCGAACCCGGGAGGTAAGGATTGCGAAGCGCGCACATTATGACTTTTGGCCTCACAGCGACTCCTAGTAGACGCTGAGAATTCGCGAGCAGAGGGAGCGAACTTCCCGAGTAACCTCGTTTCGTATTCTCTTTCATTGCGATTGAGTCCTCGTTTTAACAATAGATGTTTTTCTTGATCTTATTGAAGACGAGTTGCATTCTGTTGGACTGACTATTTGACCCTAACCTGCTCTCTCACCCACAAAATTAGCAGCGGTGAGTACACATCGGGTGTAACAAGTAATCCTTTTCAAATACGTTTTACCAATTATTGAGAATCCTCGTGGAAGTGATTTGTTTATTACGGTAATAAAAATTATTCCTAATGACAGTAGAATAATATATATTCACGGACAGTTCGCAGGTGTATAATCTGCATAATATTTTGAAGAGCACGAAGATTACTTCGCGGTTACGCCGGATACGAATACTGAAAACCAGTTTCTAAGCGTTTACTTGGTTATGTAACACGAAAACTTTTCGTAGAATTGATCACGTGACCCACGAATTCCGACTCGAGATTGTACTGTTGAATGTCACTGGCGCGGCACATTCGGAGTGATAGCCAAGACGGTTGGCACAGAATTCTGGAGGAAACGCATTCCAATTTGTATTAAAAGTCGGCATCACTAATCATGAAAAAGGCAAATTGTGATAACCAGTTTAGCACCGAATTCAAGTACAATTGTCATACAGCGTGTTTTGTGGAACTGCCCCCTTTTTTTCATTGCTAAGTCGGATAGAGACGCACGGGAATCTTCAAGCATTGTGGACTAGTTTACTTTGGGGTGAAAGAATTCTCGCATCTCCAAAGAAAGCCTGGGACGTACCACTAAAAGAACGAAGTAGAGATATTTTGGTTTGCTGAGCTCGAAAATACAATCAGTTGTACGTTTAAACACAAATTAGAGCCCTAAATTTATATTTTCTCCCTTCCAAGGGGCCAGTTTGACTTGGTTGAAAAAATTTAACAGGGTATCGGGATGAGGGTTTCTTGATTTGTTGAGTTTGAAAATTCGACAACATTTTTGATTTGATTTTGATTTTGGCCTCACAATCCAATTTTGACCAGGAACAATGGTGATCCAACGGTGGCAGGATACCTTACCTATTCAATTGGTATGGGCACCCCGATGAAAAATATCATTTTGATGTAAAAACTACGTATTCTATTTTTTTAGTCATTGATAGGCACATACTCTGAGTACTAACACTCTATAAACTGTATAAGATTGTTGTGCCCCTGATTCTGACCTCTTCGAAGAAACAAAATTTGGGTCCAAGGTTGCCAGGACACCCACGCAATTGTTATGGACACCCCAATGAAGAATATAGTTTTGAATTTAAAAATATTATTTTTTTAGTTATCGATAGGCACATGCTCTGAGCACCCACTCACTGTATAAGGTTGTTGCGCCCCTGATTTTGACCCCTTCAAAGGGACAAAATTACCATAACATCGAAATACTGTTTTTCGCGGTTGTTGATTCCGAAAATGTAATCCGATTTTTGATTCTTTGATCCGAATATGGCTATCGCTTGTTTTGTTTTATATACATAACTAGTTGACCGTGGGCTCAAGTGATTTGGTTTTAATTGAGACACGTAAGTTATTGCTAATCAAGCGAATTATTTGGTGCACAACTTCCCTCACATTGGTTTCCAGACTTCTTTTTCTTTCTTGTTTTTCTTCTGCCTTTGATTTATCATCTTATTGGCCTGCTAGGCAGTGACTCCATGTTCGCGTGTAGGTAGAGTGACCAGACGTCCCGAAATTCCGGGATTGTCCCTAAATTTGAGGGCAATTTTTGCGTCTCGAAATAAGGTCTTCGGGATACTCGATTGTCCCGAAATCGAAAAATGACGAATGATTATACTAATTTTCACAAATTATTGAAAAAAGACCGAGGAAACTGCTGGTAATGTTAATGTACTAAAAATGTTACGAGTACATCTTAATTCTTAATGATATATGCATGGTCAAAGGTTAATATGTTCAAAAGTGATGAAAATTACTCACCGTTTTAAACCCTGTAAAATGAGACCCAAGTTGCCATGTTTATTTTGACTATTTTGAGACAAGTGGCAAAAAATTCCCCCAAAAAATTTTTGTCCCGGAATTTTGATTTTCAAATCTGGTCACCCTCTACGTGTTGGTAAACTTGTGCATCAAATTGGAAGTTTGATTAGTAATAATGTGTGTGATTATGACAGTGAACAATATTTATAGCTGTAATTATTTCATATTTTGATACATGAAACACCCGGCACATTTTTAGTACAATCAAACAATAAAAATTGATTTCTGTTCTATGTATGCGTGTGTTGGTGGTGAGTGGCGGTGTAGTGTGTATCGCTTCATATTTTTATTCTTCGGACGAAGATGTTGGTGTTTTCAAAAATTCAATTGGATAATTGGAAGAAATGCTGATTATAGTTTCCAAAAACTGAAATTTGAGAGATATGTGGTTGAAAATGGGCAGTGTGGTACATAAATGAATGCGAAACAGTATCCAAGTGTATTGTGAGTTGGCTTAACTGAGTTCGATAGAGTGACTCCATATTTACATTTGCTTAATATTCTCGCTAAATATAGTTCTCAATTCTATCTCGTTGAACAAACATTTCGACACATATTTTCCATCTTTCTTTCTGAACAGTAACACAAAATCCTGAGGCTACCCCAAACTCTTAGGTACCTATTCAAATGTCTTTCGTGACGATACCTACTTGATAGCGGATTTTTTTGGGATGTGTAGGTAGCATACCGTGGCGTCCACTACCCCCCCCCTCCTCAAGGAACTTTCGCGGGAGTGTACTGAACAACTTCCCAAAGTCTCATGGCAATCGAATGAACAATGAACTGTGTAGTAAAGTCTGCAGCCGTGTTGTTAATAGAAATTTCCATGGAAATGTCAACCACTGAGGCACGGTTTTCGCTCATGTATACTCAGTAGTCGCTCAAGTATACTCAGCAGTATGCCGTCATGGTAACAGGAGCGTGTCGGGGGCAGTTTACCCTCCACTCCGCGCACCCTCTCTACCCCCCCGTGCTGTTAATAAAAATTTCCATGGAAATATAAAGGACAGACAGACAGACTAGTGCACATAAATTCATTTTTATATATTGGTATACAGAAGGAGACTAAGTATTGCAACCAGTTGTATCTTATCTGCTAACTTGCCCCGAATTGGGCTCGCCTGAGAGAAGAGGGGAGGGGGTATAATTCTGTACAAAATAAAATGAAATATGAGACCCAAATTCGACTTTTCCTCGTTCTAATGAGTCAATTTGACTTTGAACAATGCCTTGGAATTGTGATTTTTGGGTGCTGAGTCCAAAAATTGTTCCAGATTTTTGATCCAGTCTGCATTTGGGTTCTAAAATTCAAATTTGACTTTTCCTCCTTCTGAGGAGCCAGTTTGACTTTGCCAAAAATTGAACAATGTATATTGGAATATGGGTATTTGGGTCGCTGTATTCAAACATTATATCAGATTTCTGATCCAGTCTGGATTTAGGTACTAAATTTCAAAGTCGGTCCCATTAAATTGGACAAAATTAGGTAGCTGAACATAGAAAATTGAACAAAGTATGAGAATTGTGCTTTTTTAAGTCGCTGAGTTCGAAAATTTAATTAGATTTCCTTTGTGACTAAACTCGTGCCCCGAAATTAAGTTTTTCTCCTTGAATAAGACTAACATCCGTATTTTCAAACAATACTCTAGTTCCTAAGTGCCCTTAAAAAATATCCAAATTTGACCCCTCCAATTGTGCGAGATTAACACAACTTGGAAAATAAATCAGAATGTCGGAAAATTCCAAAATGTAACCAGATTTTCAATCCGACTTCGATTGAGCTCCGAATTTGACTTCCTCTTACCTTCTTTGAAGGGACTATTTTGGCTTTCCAAGTACCGAAATGATATTTCCTGGGGTCACTCGTTTCGAAAATCAAATTAGATATTCAATCAGACATCGATTTGTTTTTCAAATTCGAATTTGACTTCTATAATGGACGGAATTGATTGGACCTAGAAAACCGAATAAAGTATTGGAATGGGGAGGGGTTCAGTTTTTCAAATTGAGTCAGTTAAGCTCATCTGAAGCTTATTTGGATTTCGAGTTTTATTTAGATTTCCACGACATGATTTATCGAAATAACGAGATGAAGGGGAACCGTCTTATTTTCCTCAAAATTAGCTTAGATGAAATGAACTATGTTTCTTTCTCTGAGGAAGAAGGAGAAAATTGCCCTCCTTTTTCTTAAATGAGGACTTTTTTTTTTTCAACTACGGGAAAAACTGTCAGAAAAAGAAGGAACGATGAAGAAGAAAATAGTCTCTCTCTTTCCTTTCCTATGTAAAAGTTTGTAAATAAAACTTCGTTAGAGATTGTTATTAAAGTCTTCTTTTCGAGGCTAGCGGATACAGATGCTGTTTGAGGCGTATCAACATGCACGAATTGACGAATTCTATGGAAAATCAACTTAAAGAGTGTGCCAAATATACGAAACTAAGGTCCGTTTTGATTTAAAAAAAAAAAAAATTAATGTCTACTTTTTATCAAGGATAGTCTGTAGTTATTTTAGAGTTCTGAGAAAATATGAACCTGAAGGATGGCAGAAACCACTGTAGCTGGGTCTTTTACTTGAACTACACAGCTTATGGGCATATGGTTTGTTGGCCCAAAGAAGAATTTAGCATACTTTTTTGGCATAATTTTTACACATTTTGGCATAATGTAACACAATTTTTCACCGACAAAATCCTCAGAAAAAAACAGTGCGGTCCTTGAAAACGATTTGATTGCAACTTAGACTAGCAAAGATTGAAGAAAAATTTTGGCATAATGAATTTAGTTTTTTTTTGCGAGGGGGGGGGGGTTCCTGGCATAATGCAGCACAGATTTTACTTCAATCTAGCATAGAGAATAGAGAAAACATTTTTATTGGCAACACTGGGAGAATAAAAATATTAAAAAAACAGTGAGAAGAGCATCGTTTTTCTCTTTTGGAAAAGTAAAATAAAATTACCTTTTTCATTTTGCTAATAAAATTAATTTCATGTCTTTCTTAGAACAAAGAAAAACTGTTTCCTTTTCTCGAGAAAAGTGTTGTAAATTGTACATTTACTTTCCTCTTCAAGAAAAACTTCATTCTTTTCTCTTGTGAAAGAAGAAAAGAAAATCATCTCATTTTTTCTTAACGTAAAGTATCTGCGTTTCTCTTTAAATAAATAAAAAACAAAAAAAAAAACGATGGCCTCGTTTTGTGGAAAAAGAAATAAGGTTTCTTTTAATGAGAAGAAATCTGTCCATTGTCTATTCAAGAGAGAAAAAGAATGTTTTTCCTATCCAAATTCTGCAGGTAGAAAAATTGATTTTGAGGACCCGAATAACATTTATAAGGCAGTCCAGTCCTTTTTATGGGGGAGGGAAAACGTCATAACCAGACCTTAACCCTTGAAGATATATCTGTCCGTCCGTTCCACTTCGATCTGATTCGACTTTACAATCACAAATATGATGGGGTGATGGTCACTCTAATCTAATGATTTTCTTGAAGCAAGTTGATTTTGTTCATTGAAAGTATGAAATATAAATTCTGAGGGCCAAATTGAAATGGAATCGCTGAATCTTACGCAGTTTTATATGAAATTGGCGACCCAAAAACCTCTCTTCCAATACTTCGTTCAATTTCTTGCCTAAGTCGCAGAATTTTATTGAGTTCATACGAAATTCAGCCAAAAAAAAATTGGTTCTTCATTCAATTTTTTACCCGTCAAATTGGCTCTTTTAAAGTGAGAAAAGTCGAATTTTGGGCGCATCAATCATGGTCCAATCGAAAACCTGGTGCATGTTTGAAATCAAAAACCCAGAAAATCCCTTCGAGTACTTTGTTCGGTTTTCTAAGCTGGTTTAGTTGAAAAAAAAACGACTTTTTTCTTCCATGTAAGAGATATCCAAGTTTCTCTTGTCTTGGAAACAAAAGAGGTTTTTTCCTGTTTTTGCGGAACACTCATTAATTGGCTCTTTGAAAAAGAGAAAAGCTACATCCGGGGACCAAACTGGGAATGCACTGAAAATGACTACATTTTCAAAGTGACCTGATGAACCCCTAATCTGATACTAGATTTTACAAGTCAATTTTTTTAATTCTAAGGAGTCAAATTTTGATTTTAGAGTCCGCATTGGAGGTCTGAATTAGTAACCTAATTCGATTCTTGGAATTAGAGACATAAAAATTCCTGATTTCAATACTTTGTTCAAAATTTTCGGGAAAGTCAAACCGCTTACGTAAAAGGGGAAGGGATGTCGAAGTCGGGGCCTGAATCAGAATCAGATTAGAAAACTGACTGAATTTTTGAACTCGGTGGCCTAAAAATTTATATTGCGATACTTCCCTCTATGTTTCAAGTTGGACTAATTTAGCCCATTTTAAGGGATCAAATTTAAATTCGGAGCTCCAGTCGAGACCTTAAAGCGAATCTGATGAACCTTCGAAATCGGCGACCACGAAACCTCATATTCCGATACCTTGTTCGGTTTTCCTTAGGCAAGGCAATCAAATGGTCTATTTAAAATAGTCAAATAAAGATTTTGAATGCTCTAAGCATAGTCGAATCAAAAATTTGGTGAGAGTGATTGAGCTCAGCGACCCATGAAACCGCAATTCCAATATCTTGTTAAATGTTTCGACAAAGTCAAACTGGTCGATTTGGAGAGGAGAAAAATCGAATTTGAGGCACAAATTAGAACCGACTCGAATTTGATTGCATTTCGAACTCGATGACCCAAAATACACTTATTTTGATATGTTTTTCGATATGTTTCCTTTTGAAATTCTAAACTTGATGGTGTGGCCTAGCCCTCCTGCGGGTGGAGGGGGGGGGGTTCTTAACTCTAAAATAAACTGGACCTTAGTCTTTGAATATGTCAGTTTGTCCCTCCTCAATCTAACTTTGAAATAATAAAAACAAATAGGGACTGACCAATTCGTGAAACAGACTGTAAATCTGTAACAGAAGTTTCCTTTTTGCGGAGTAAATAGCTCAGCGATGTTCTTCAATTTTCAAGACAATTTTGTTTAACCCCACCCCTCCCCATCTCAATAGATGGTTCTGATTTGCGGGATTTCAGTATGGTTGATTCAACAACTCCAGGCTTCCAATATTTTGGGTGTCTTGCCTCCGCATCATCATTTCATTGGACTTGGACCGGGTGGCTAGCAACCGTCATTTTCATTTGATCCTGAAATATGACGTATTATCACCTCCCCCTTAACCCAATGAAAAATATTAATTAGAATCAATGCAAAAGGATAAAATCCTAAGCAAATTTCAAATGGCTTCCAATAATAATGAGTAAATTATTGTATCCGAATGCAATGAAATGAAAGTCACTATATGATGGTACAATGACGGCCGTATAAATGATATAGCAATAAAACATGAAAACAAATTTTTTTCGTACGTTATAAAAGCGCCGGAATAGGACTTAGGTGTTTTTCTTGGGAAACAGTGTAATAAATTATGTACAAATCGCAGCATGGAGCTTTGATGCCGAAGCTAATTGATGAAAACGTAATATACGAATAAAGGTAAAATGTATACCTATGAGTACTTATTACTTTCTAAGTTATTCTCGTATATATGGAGTTGACCTCATACAAAACTAAATTATTTGCCTTCAGTTTATAAAGGAATTTTTAACATGAAAGTGAGAATTGAATGACATTCTCGTCTAGACTATATATCTACGAGCGAAGGTTTATGGAGAAGTTGATGAACTGAGATTCGAGTATGTAGAATATCATCATAGTAAACGCGATTTGTCGCATTTATTGTACTGAATATAGATCGAGGGGTTTTGGGGGCGAACAAATCACACCCCGCAACACTCATTAATGAACTTCCAACAGTGAGCTTACTCGTTAGGAAAAACTGAGAAGTGGATCTGGAAAGATCAGGAAAAAGTCAAGGAAATTCATAACTGAAGAAAAGTGGCCACCCTGTAATAAAACTTACGCCTGCTTGCCGGTGTCGGTGAGTTGCGGCCTATCAGTGAAAATTGGTATGAATGGCGGCCCAGTACCTTTTCCCTAACGAGTGAATTCCGGCCCGACGTCACGTACGAATTGCGTCCCCGTATCTAGCTACTCACTCCTCAGTCCATTAGCGCGACCCAGGAGATACCACAAGGAGGTTGACTGAGATTAGGATGGGCTTTGTAGAAGGAGCTGTTCAATTTAGAATGAAAACTTTCGCAACTATTGGTGATTCGACTGCAGTTAGCGGAGTAGTCTGCCCAAATACAGGGAGGAAATGTTGCGTCAGGAGAAATATACGTTTCGAACATAATGTCAGTGAACTGCACAATCTTTTCGTTCTCTGCCGAGAATAGCGGCATAAAGTCTTCAGTGAAACAGTCCATGACATCTCCAGTTTTTAAAAAAGGTAGGCCGAAGTAGTTTTTCAAAAAATAACTTTCTGGTGTATTTGGTTGTGCCTTGTAAACTCGAGTGAGACCTATTTGTTGAATTTTCCGCAACCAACTTTGGCCTAAATGAAATCGACATCCTCTCATTTGAGCGGCAGGCCACACCTCCTGTACCGCTTTATGGATGGCTGATTCAAAAACGATGAAAACTTCCGAAGGAGAACATCGAGTACCAAGAGAAGCACACTTAGAAATAACGTGTTCAAAAGCAGTATGGTACGTATAGATGTAGACTTGTTGGGCAAAAAGAAAGCAACAACAACCAACGTGTCCAAAAGCAGTATGGTACGTAGTTGTAGACTTGTTGGGCAAAAAAACAACAACAACAGAAAGCAAGCTATCAAACAAACGAACAAACAAGCCAATGACACGTAAATCCAATCCTTCGAACCGTGGACAGTAAAAAGTTGCGTGTAGTGGTCTGGACAACTCTTGAAGGACCTCCATGTCGCCAGTTCCCCACCTATCGAAATTTGAAAATTTGACACATGGATTCGTTTGTGCTACGTTTGTACTGGTTTGTGCTGAAATTTTCATCGTTTATGCTGCTATCGTTAGAGAGATATTTTTAAAAAAAAACACTTTCAAGGTCAGTGGGGAACTGGCGACATGCTCTTCCCCACCTAACAGATATCAGGCATTTGAATATGCCATTCGTTTGTGCTACGTTTGTGCTAGTTTGTGCTGCCATTTTTTTCGTTTGTGCTGAAACCCCCTCGCCCCTACACTTAAAACAAGTTTTTATACACATATATGTATAAAAATTTGAAAATTGTCAAAACCATTGAAACGCAAGCGGAGAGGAGGACACGCCGTGGCATACGCTGTTCGAGTGCGACGCCTGGGAGGAGATGAGGCGCGGGGCGGTCACGATCGATCCCGGAGACGGCGTGATCGACCGTCTTGCGCCGGACACCTTGGTCCTGGAGCTGTTGAGGAGCCGAAGCGGTTGGAACCGGGTGTCGGGTTTCGTTTCGGCCATCATGCGACGGAAGATGGAGGCTGAGTGGTCGAGACAAAGGACGCAAGGAGGAGAAGCGGATGTTGCTGCTGCTACTGCGGCGGCGGATACCATCCAGCGAAGCTCGCCCGTAGCACCAGGGCTGGAGCAGAGCTCGCCCGCAGTGCAAGGGCTGGAGCTTCAATCGGAAGAGTCTCATACGATGAGTGAGTGAAGAGGAAGAGGCAGCGCGTCCGGCTGCGGGGAACCTGAAATTCCCAGGCGAGTGCTCTGGGAGCGCGGACCTCGGTCAGTAGGGAACCCCGTGATGGCCCTGGCAGGACGCGCGCACCGTTCCGACCAGGAGAAATGGGGGCTCGGGCCCGGCCCCAAAGCGTTCCCCTCGGTACTGATGCGATGCCCGAAAGGGTAGTTTCCGGTGCCGGGGGTGCGGTGTCTCAGGGGCCACTTTGGCATGCGTGCATCGCCATACGTCCCACAACACCAAAACCATTGAAACACGGTGCCAATCGTTTGTGCTACGGTTGTGCTGGATTGTGCTGGCATTTTTTTCGTTTGTGCTGCACCCCCTCCCTTCTAATATAGGTATAAGGTTTCCAGTTTAGCCTATCAGTAAGGGAAATTTGAAAATCACTCGACATGGCTAGAAATGGTACGAATCGTTTGTGCTGGTTTATGCTGGCCTTATTTTTGTTTGTGCTACACCCCCTCCCCCATCTAGTGTTTCAGTCTTAATCCATAGCCTATGAATGAGAAAAATTTGAAAATCACTCGAGATGGCTAAGAATGGTATCAATCGGTTGTGCTACGTTTGTGCTGGATTGTGCTGGCATTTTTTTCGTTTGTGCTGCACCCCCTCCCTTCTAATATAGGTATAAGGTTTCAAGTTTAGCCTATCAGTAAGGGAAATTTGAAAATCACTCGAAATGGCTAAAAATGGTACGAAACGTTTGTGCTACGTTTGTGCTGGTTTGTGCTGGCCTTATTTTTGTTTGTGCTACACCCCCTCCTCCATCTAGTGTTTCAGTTTTAATCCATAGCCTATGTATGAGAAAAATTTGAAAATCACTCGAGATGGCTAAGAATGGTATCAATCGTTTGTGCTACGTTTGTGCTGGATTGTGCTGACATTTTTTTCGTTTGTGCTGCACCCCCTTCCTTCTAATATAGGTATAAGGTTTCAAGACGATTGGCACCGGGCTTCAATGGTTTGACTATTTTCAAATTTTTATACATATATGTGTATAAAAACTTGTTTTAAGTGTAGGGGCGAGGGGGTTGCAGCACAAACGAAAAAGATGGCAGCACAAATCAGCACAAACGTAGCACAAACGAATGGCATATTCAAATGCCTGATATCTGTTAGGTGGGGAAGAGCATGTCGCCAGTTCTCCACTGACTTTGACAGTGTTTTTTTTTTTAATATCTCTCTAAGGATAGCAGCACAAACGATGAAATTTTCAACACAAACCAGCACAAACGTAGCACAAACGAATCCATGTGTCAAATTTTCAAATTTCGATAGGTGGGGAACTGGCGACATGGAGGTTCTTGAAGGTCCCATCCACATATGTATATCTGCTGCACTGCACATAGGATATTTAAATGATAGACCGCAACTCACCAACATCGATACTGATATCATTGGGCCGGAATTCACTCGTCATCAAAAATAGTTCGGCCCGGAATTCACCTGTCCCGTTTTTACTGATAGAGTACTCGGGCCGCAACTCACCTACAGCCCGGCTTGCCCCGTTTTTGCTGCTGTATTAATTATTCTATACGCCCCCGTCCGAAAATAATTTTCTTCTGGCCATCTCTCACAATCTAATTCTAATGTTTACATCTCTTTCTTCAATTTTTTAATTTGCTTATCTCATTCAGTGTCCTTACATTCCATGTCCCTGGTCTCGATTCTGATATAGTTTCTCACTAGGTAGTCTCTGCCCGGACATCCGAATGGAAGACTTCTTACGTCCGGAATTATTAATTTATACCCAGTGAGTTGCCATCATAATTGGAGACGTCTGGGAAGCATACTGATGTACTTTCCCCTTGCTTCTATCAGGGTTTATCGGTCTGAGTTTTCCTTCTCTCACGTGCCTTTAGTTCTTCTTTAAGCCTCCTCGCCACGCCAAGGTATAGCACACGTAGTTTCCCTCATAACGACTTAAAAAATTGCCCCTCCTTGATATGGAAGTATACCAACACCCTTCGACGTTTGAAAATCGGCTTAAGTCGAAGAATCGTGGATTCACCTCTGACCGTTCGTAATCAGAACAATTTGGAGCTCCTGCCTCCCTCCCCCCCTTCTGGAAAGTTCTTGATACACCACTGCCTCGGTGAAAATCTCCTACGCTCGTGATCAGCTCGAGGGCAGTGATGTTACCAATTCTACCCACATTTATTTCGGCAGTTTCATCGATAAAAGATCAAGCCGGTGTGCCGACTGATGTATCTCATGACATTTCAAAACTTGGAATCACGATTCCGTCGCCATCAAGGCCAATACAGGCAGAGAGTTTTGGTTTAGTCAGCTCGTATGCTGAGATTAAATCCGCTTGTAACGCAGGTCAGTACTGCGTATTTGACGTGAAAATTACAATTTAATGGATGCCTTTATGCAGATGTACACTGGTTCACCATTTTGCCCTTCATTTGGGTGATCGGCGGTAACATAAGAACCAAGGTGGCTTAGTGCCTTCACTATGTTCGCCTGGCTATGCGATGTGCCGCGTGCACCTTAACCTTGGTAATCCACTTTTATCTACGTCCTGTAACGAGTATACATAGTCGGCATGCTAGCTTACTTGTCCCATTGCCAAAAGTAAAGGAAATTTGTAGGACCGGTTCAAACTTGACCTAAAATGTGCTTTCCGCTGTTACCGAATTATCGCAAATCAAATATAGCAAGTGTATCAGTGTGCGTGCTGGAACTGTTACGTGAATGTAGAAAGATGCAAGATGTTATTTTTTGTCTCGTGTTCAGACTTCAATCTCCAAAGCTCCAGACATTTAGTTCCGGAGGATCACCAGGGTTGTTCTAACAAACATTCCAGAGAATGAAAAACAGTAGAAATCATTTTCGAGCCCATACTCTTAATACCAATACAAGAACTTTTCCAGGGTATAAAATTACTTACAATAACTCGTGGCCCAACTGTGTGCGAGGGAGATGAGTGCATGCACTTTTCTGTATTATGGGTTGTGACAAAATTCAAATAGGTGATTAAGTACTATTAGGGATGGAACCCTATCGAAGGTCAGCAAAATCGAAAGCAGGAAGGAGAAGTTGAAGTTTTTAATCAGCCATTTTTTCCGGATGCTAATTACTACAGTTTATGTTCCGTTCATTTTTCATGTACATTGACATGAGGCAACAGAGAGGAGATACAGAAACTATAGGCTTAAATTAGGGAGGAAGGGCTTTGAGGGCTTCGCCCCCAAATCCTTTGGAAGCCCCTCCAAAGAACTAAAAATTATGCGAACGAAAGAATTATCAGCATTATATTGCCACGTGTCAGCCTCACGTGAGCCGTCCCACTCCAGGAGCGACTGCTGGCGCTTAGGACGGAAGTGCCAAGTTCTGCATAGGAAACTACCAGCAAAGTAAATCTGAAAATCAGCTGGTTTTTCGTCTCTTCTTATCCACTGCAGCCATTTCACTTGAGTGAAGTATTTATCTTTTTTGGATAAATAGTTTTCCCTTACTTATCTAGGCTCCTGTTGGGCAAAGGTTTAGCGTAATCCCGCGCCAACACGAATACCATAAGAGACCCCCCCCCCCCCGCGTCTGATATGTACAAATACATTATAAATGAAACCCAAACTGAAACGTGAGAAAGAAACCTGTTTAATAAACGTATGAATATGTACATATTTGTGCTGCACTTTATCTGCGAGTTTCCTGTGCGCGACACGGTGCCGCAGTTTGAATTACTACAATTTAATGTGCTCAGTTCAGAAGGGGGGAATGGGGGGAATTGAAGTGAAAATAGATTGACGTCAGTTATATTTTCTTTTATGAAACAATGACTGGAAATGAGTTCTACAAATGAATCGAAAATAACCAATTAACGAAGTGCAATCAATTTATTAATCTCAGGAGTTGATTAATCACAAATAATCGATTAATCAAAAATATTCAGCTTGAAATCTGCGTTCTTGAAGGTATAAGCTGGTGGAATGAGGTCTTAAACTGAGACTGTTACAAATCAATGCTGAAAATACTTAGGCTTGTATAATTTTTTCAGGAAAGATGACTTCCAGTAGATCTGAAGAATAAGCCCCTTCCCACTTTCCTGTTTGCGCCTGTAAAGATCAGTCCTTAAGACGCGGGTCACCCCCTGCAATGATGGTTTCAGAAGACCATCTCGAGAGGGGAAATCTAGAACGTATAATAACTGAATAATTTTTACTCCCCCTCCCTCAAGTATTTTGTTGGATTATTCCGACGCCTTCGAGGTGATTATTGAACGAGTAGATAGAGGAGAAATACTCAAAGTCTTGAATGAAATGTCTGTGAGCTATTTTCTAGTTATAATCTTCTCTTCTTGCATCTTCAGGCGTTTTATCCGATGCTGGACGTCGGCGGTCGCGATTCTAACGCGTGACCGTCATAGGTGGGTTAGTTGGGGTAGTTTGCCGTAGCTTTTCCCGCGGTTTTGTTGCGTTCCTGGGCATAGCTAGAACTTTTTCATGGGGAGGAGGAGAGGGAAAAAATGTAGAAATTATGTGCAGTTGCAAGTCGCTGCTTTGCTATCAGTATGGTGCCAGTCACACATTTTCGTTGTCTAGCGTCTCAGCCTCTAGGTACATCCTACTTTCTGCAAATTTCATTCGAAAATAATCTTGTGAGCACTTCAAAATTCGGGAGGGGGGCAATTGTCCCCATTGCCCCTCGGTGGCTACGCCCATGGTTGCGTTAGAGTTTTCCTTTTCTGTGCTGAAGAGTGGGCAGCCGCAGTTTGCTTGCTAGCCACATAAGCTGTTCATGACCTGCATACGCACAGTATCAGTCTTTCTGATCTGGTGGTAACACGTTCTACGATTATAATGCCTTGTTTCAGTGAATTGGCGGGGTTTACCGGACGGACTGTTTCCACCTCGATTGATACTGTAGTCGCTGTGTTTGCTAGGATGTTAGGGGGGTGGTTGAATATCACTAGCTGTCTGTCCGGCTTTGGTTGGACTCGAACCCGTGACGCAAGGTTGGCGAAGCGGGCACGTTACCACTTGACCACACAGCGACTTTATTAGAATGGTGGAAATAAGAATACCCTCTCACATATGCGCTATTGAAATTACTCAGCTCATGGCAGTGGCATAGCCTGCCTAATGTTCAAGGGAGATTGGGTCGTGACCAACAGAGGAGGGGGTACTGAGATTCTAAAAACCACTATTTGACGAAGTTGCAAAGAGCCCCCTCCCGGCTATGCCACTGACTCACGGGAATATCGACTGGATGACTGTTTTTAGAAAATAATCAAAGATCATCGAAATGTCGTACAATTCATTCTTTTGGGACGAGGGGATCAGTTTTTAAGGCCAGCTAAGACTCCTCAATCCTCGCTTAAGAATCTGTAGACGCTTTCGGACTTACTGAAATGTTTCAAGACTTTTGATCAAGACTTCTAACAATTCTTTAATGTTTAAGACACCTTAAGACCTGTTTGAGACTCTTCAAAGCTCTTCTCAGCTTGTTTAGGGCGTTCTAAGAATGTTCGAAGTCCATTTAAACGATTCTTCTATCATGCTTAAGCTTTCTGAAAACTCTTCCAGATTTTATCGATTTCACTAAATTTAATTAAGAAGTTGCACTTGTACTTGCTTTTTACTTTCGAATTTCGAAAACCTTACTTTCCACAGGCTATTCTTCCGGATCCATCTTATTTTGGCCAGTTCTTACGATCAATATTCGACGAATTTAATAATTAGACTGTGAAAATTGAGTCAACAGAAACGGATACCGGAAGCAGATAGAGATTAAAGATTAGATTATTTAATACATGAAAATTAATCGAATGAATCAACTGAATTAAGCCTACGCTGAGGCCATACATTTTTCCTTTTGTGTGTACTGCGGTTAACACAAAGAGTGCCACTTTTGCTTTTATTTGCTTAACCGAGAAAAGTAGAAGACAAACAGACTCGCCAGCGATGGTAATTCCTTGTTTTTTAGATCGCCGCTGAGTGTAAACTGGTTACGGACGTGATTCATAGTGAAGTATTCGAAAACTAGGTTCAAGCTATGGCTGTTGGATGGTTCACGTCTTACCGAGCAAGAAAAAAGCGCATAGTGCGTTCTGCAAACAACGCATGAGTATGCATGGTATGTCGATCAATAAGTACCAAACAGTCATTCCAAAGAGTTGAAGAATCCTAGATGTGTACAGACCTTCAGTCGAATGAATAGTAAAAAAGGGCACGGTGGTCTTGTGGTCCTATCTAGGGAGCAGGGACCTCGCGTGACCTTTATGACCACAAGGAAAGGTGCAAACCCACGTTTGCCGGACGATCATCTTTTTCAGGTGCAATATCCGATGCCGGAAATTGGTGGTCGCGGTCTCCTGGACAATTCGGGGAAGCTTGCCTTTCTTCATGGTTTTGTTGTGTTAAGAGTTTTCCTTCTTGGTGCCTAAGAGTGTGCAGCCGCAGTTCACTTCCTAGCCACGTGTTTCACGATGTTGAGTAATCTACCCACGACGGGTACATGCACAGTGCCAATCTCTCTGATCTGGTGGTAACACGCCCTGCAATTGTAATGCCTCGTTCGTGTGAATTGGCGAAGGTTACAGGATGCGCCATGTTTCCACCTCGATTGATGTTGTAGTCGCTGTGTTCGCTAGGCTGTTAGTGGGAGTATTCGAATATCACTATCTTTTTCAGCACTGGTGGGACTCGAACCCGAGACGCAAGGATTGCGAAGTGGGCATGTCAACACTTGGTCACACAGCGTCTTGCCAAATGGTAGTCAAAAAATATCTATAAGCAGAAAAAAGCTTACTATCACTCTCATAATTCTGTCCTTGAAAAACAGTCTATGCAAAAATCGACTCTTTTATCAACATTCAAAATCCGTCACTTCCCGATACAACTTTGTAGTCAAATTTGATACAAAATTCGATACAAAAATCAAATAACCATGTCGATATCAACTTTTGGATAGAATTCTATATCAAAGTAGATGCATGATTGGATTCAAAAATCGATGTCAACTCAACTTCCACATCGAATTCTGCATATCACATTTAACTATAATGCCGTGTTGAAAAATTGACTGATTTGGCTTGACGTTGGTTTTGAGGGTGCCGTTAATTATCAAGTCCCCCTTCTTCCAAAAAAGGGCACCTTCCTGCATTTCTCTCCTCTGCGAGCCTCTGTTCCTTTTATGTTGAATCCGTTAATGTAATTAATCTGAGCGATTTCTGATTGTCACCAATACCGGATCCGCGGTACATTGAAGGTTTACCGAAGATATGAAACCTCGTGAATTGAGTTTTTGCTAATTATGGCAAAGATTTCAAATAGATACCTTCACGTGGGGTGGTTTGCTCGAAGCAATCATTGACCCACGGGCCTGCATTCGCTTTCTAATTCACATAGCAATCAAAATACTTCGTATGTTCTCGGGACATTGTACCGTACCTCATCTGCGAGAGACTGTTACAATCGAAGAAATTCTGATATCTGGTATCCGCCCTGTACACGAGTTCTGAATCCGGTTCTTCGTTCATGATCGTATTCAAGGCCAAGTAGACTGGATGCCGAATTTTATGCTGGAATGCGGCGATACAACTGGTGCCATGCCTACGTAAGCTGAAATTCATCACGTCGATATAGGAGGAAAGAAAAAATTAACCAGAGAGGCTAGCTTCGCTTTTTTCGTTACGACACTGGTTACAGGTATCCAGACACGATTGTAATAATCAAGTTCGCGTTAAATAGCCGCACTAGGTGAACGTTTCACGCGGTTAACTTGGAATGATAACATCTTCATAATATTTATTCTCACTCGTAATGACTCGTGGAATGATTCATTCGAACGCACCGCTGTCTAAAAGCATAATTTCCGCGTTTTCAAAGGCTTCCTTACAGAGCACGGGGGCAGCTTGCCCCCAAACCTCCACCAGAGTTGGGAAATTTTAGTAGACGGACCAAAAGTTGGAAAAATTCAACACAGAAAAAATTTGATTCTTGGAATTTTGAGTTGTGAGTTAGGAATTTAACAAATTTTGCCCCCCCCCTCCAAGAAATCTCTTCGCTACGTTCCTGCTTTCTTGCCGTCGCACAGTTTGAGGGATGAAGTTCGGTATGATGAAAATTCATAACGGTGAGGGTCAGCAGCTTGATATACTATTGCAGACTTCCCATAAGACACAGTCGATACAAAAGTCGACTCCTTTGTCGACCTTCAAAATTCATATCTTCTTGTGAAACACATATGTATGGAAATGTCAACTAGAATGTCAGTACTGAAATCCAGGACATTTTTAATGCACATTTTCACGAGCACTGCTCATACAAATGTCGATGCTCTATTCATGGTTAACTGTGTGATGTACATTTACACAGACAAAATGATGAACAAGTTCAGTGGATGTAAAATGCAGTTCACATTTTAGTTAACAAATATCTACATGTAACATTATTACCATAAACTTTGTAGTATGCAGCAAATTGACACGCATTTGGTAGACTCCACAAATTTCTGTACAGTCGACATTTCAGTTGACATTATAGTAGACAAGTATCGACTTTTTTTTTTTTTTTTTTTTTTTAAATCAACATTGTAGTATCAGTGTATTCAAAAGTAGGCCAAATTATATATTCGACATTTGCATTGATATGTCTATGCAACAGATAAGTTAGGCTGAATAATTTTTGTATAAATTAAGTTATAGTCATATAACTCATAATTCTTATATTGTTGGGTGTAATACAACGTGTTCAAAAGTATTTGCATACTAACTGGGGAAACAAAAAAGAAAGTGTAAAAAAATGATATCGATACAAATGTTGATGCTTCTATCAACATAGACAGAGTTTCACGGGTTATCCTATGCATTCCCGTGAAACTCGTGCGTATGGAAATGTCGACTAAAATGTCAATATCAAAATCCAGGACATTTTTAGTACACATTTTCATGTGCAGTGCACATACACATGTCGATGCTCTGTTTACTGTCGACTGTGTAGTATACACTTCTGTAAACAAAATGATGAAAACATGCGTTTAGAGGATGTAAACTGTAGTTGACATTTTAGTCAACAAATACCTACGAGTATCGACATTAATATAAATACTGTAATATGTAGCGAATAGGCACACGTTCAGTAGACGTTGACAAATGTTTGTATAGTCGACAAGTATCAACACTGTAGTATCACTGTATATAAAAAAGACCCATCTGCACAGTCAGTATTTGCATTGACATGTCTGCTTGACAAATGGCTCAGGCCGAATAATTTTTGTATAAATTAATTAAATTGCTATTACAATTATGTTCGGGTTTAATATAATGTGTTCCAAAGTATTTGGATACAAAAATTCAAAGTGAAAAAATGATGTCGATACGAATGTTGATATTTTTGTCAACGTGAACAGTGTTTTACGGGTTGTGGCCGATACAAAAGTCTTTGTACAGAATTCTGCATCCAATTTGGCGCAGAATTTGATTCAGAAGTCGATGTTGATACAGTAACTCGAATTCTGTATCAAATTTGATCACGTTGTCGCGTTGAAAAAGTCATAGCACTGGTATCATCAGTCCCGGAGTCGCCAGAATTTGTGGTATACATTAATAATTTGTTAGATAAAAAGAAACATATAGCCAGTGATGTCCCCATGAATTTTTTTGAGGGGGCTCTAAATTATGAATAATTTCTCTCATTAAAAAAAAAACATCTCAGTCAAAGGTCATATTCGCTTTAAAATAGGTCATCGTTTATAAATTCGCAATAAAACCGCAATAAATTTATAAAAAGTACAAAAAAATTTATTTTTAACAAAATGGATTAAAATTTGAAATAATTACAGACGTTACAGTGGGTACAAAGGTTTATTTAGAAAATACATTTTTTTTTTAAATCCTGAGTATTTTTATCACTATCAGTATGGTAGGTTAAGGAGACATAAAAATGTAACAGCAAAAAAATATTATGCAACAATTAACAACACTATAAAATTACAACACGGACCAATAGTAACGCTGAAGTCGGACTTTTTTGCATTACACTTTTCAAAGTCTAATCATCGACTAGTATCTTGATGAATTTTTGATTTTGCAAGACTGAATTTTGTTTATTTTAGATAATTTCTCGAGGAGGGGCTGAGCCCTTCCTCGATTTTCCTAAAAATTCTTGAGACGGGGCTGAGCCCCGGTAGCCCCCCCCCCTATGGGAACATCCCTGCATATAGCTGTTATATGTAAACTGTTCCGAATATTTCTAGGTCTAAACGTGCCTTCGAATTAGAACTGAGGTCTATAATTTTCCCGAGCGAAGTCACATAAAGCTACAATAAGACTAATCCGTTTTTTGAAATACATTTAGGCCCTACTACAGCACTCAGTCAGCAGTTCTTTTAGGGTTCATTGAAACTTGTCAAAACTCATTCAGATACTTTTGGAACTCGGGTAGACTCTCCTACCCAATTTCAGACTCCCTTAAGACTCTCGAAGTCACTGTATAGCCAAGTGGCAACGTGTTCGCTTCGCTATCCTTACCTCTCAGGTTCGAGTCCCACCAGTGCCTGAAAGTTAGTGATATTCGAATACCACCAATAACATCCTATAACGAAAACAGCGACTGCAGTATCAATCGAGGGGAGAACATAGCGTATCCTGTAACCCCCGCCAGTTCGCAGATACAAGGCATTATAGTTGTAGTGCGTGTTACCACCAGATCAGAAAGATTGGTACTGTGCGTGTGCATGTCACGGGCAGCTAACTCAACGCCGTGAAACCCGTGACTAGTAAGTGACCGGTCGCTGCACACTCTTCAGAATAGAAAAAGAAAAGTCTATAAAACCATGAAGCAGGCAATGACGAATTACCCCGGCTAACCTGCCCCGGAGAGTCACGTGTCAGAAACGGCGAGCGTCATTGTCCGACATTGGATATAGCGTCTAGAGAAGAAGACTTTCGAAGACTTATTCGGACTACTTTTTGGAACGCACAAAGTCTCGAAACTTTTTTAAAACCCGTCCAGAGGCTTTAATTAATTTTGACTACAAGACTGATTCAGCTGCTTTTGAAATTGAGTGAGACGCATTATAGAACTCGCTCAGAGGCATCGGACTCTTTTGAAACTCGTTAGCTCTGTTCAGATTTTAAGGTTGCAAGATTTTGGTAATTTCGCTTTGCTCTGGTCAGTCAAGGAGTCTTAACAAAGCTGACTGAATTTCAAGCATCTGATGTGTTTCAGCGAGTTCTAAGAGTAGTGCAAAACCACCAAAATTTTATAACCTCAAAAACGCCACCAGTAATTTGCAACCAACCAGGAAGCTGCGTTGTAGATCGCCACCAACGCCTCATGTAGCAATCTACAACGGAGCATTCTGATTGGGGCGAATTATTAAGGCACCAGTGGCGATTTATAACAGAACTCCTTCATTGGTTACAGATCAGTAACGTAACTACTCATTCCCTCGGGGGGGGGGTCTGGGGGGATTGAAATCATAGAATAAGAAGTAGGTATATTTTTTCACCAAGTTCAAAAAAAGAAACAAACTGGTTAAGTAAAAAGAATCGTTCAGATAAGCAAAAAAAAAAAATCGAATGGTCAATTTTGAGATCACAAATATTTTCCGAAAAAATTTTACCTACTTTTAAAGGGTTCGGGGGGTGTCCCAAAAATCCCCCCTCCCCCGTATTTACGCCACTGTTACAGATTGTTAAAATAATAGCGGTGGTCTACAGAGGAGCTTTCTGATTAGTTGCAAGTTGTTGAGGTGTAACAGTAGCAATATATAACAGACATCCCTAACTGTTTGTATATTAGGTACTGGTGGCGATCAGTGAAGGAACTTTCTGATCAGTGTGAATCATCAAGTGAGCAAAGGCTTTCTGATTGGTTGTACCGTAGGCGTAAAAACTTTTCAAAATCTCAATGCGGCATTCTTGCAGTACGCCATACATGAAGAGTTATATAGCAGAACTCCCTCCGTCTCATGAGAAATACATTGAGCGGTGGAGGTTTTGCCGTTCAAATTTTCATATACTTGGTATATATCTCCAATTATTTTCAATGCAGCAAACTTTCCAGCTGCCACATATGGAATTGACGCCTATGGGTTGTACCTAGATCGTTGAAGTAACAGTGGCAGTCTACAAAGGGGCTTTCTGATTGGTGTGAATTGTCAAGTTATTGGTGGCAATCTATGAAAGAGCTTTCTGGTTGCTGAATTGTCAAGTTACTAACTGAAATCTACAATGAAGCTTTCTGATTGGCTGCAGATTGTTGAAGTAATAATGGCAAAAAGTAATCTATGATGGAGCTTTCTGATTGGTGTGAATTGTTCAGTTACCAGTGGCGATGTACATCGAAGTTTTTTATTATAGTTGCAGATCATTGAAGTAATAGACGATCTGCAATGAAGTTTTCTGATTGGTAGCACATTTTGTCACAGTAACAATCTATAGGTGGCTCTGAAAATGCTATAACATTGTAGAGATTTCGCATTGCTCCTGTTAATCAAGAGTTTTCTAATTAGTTGCAGATCATTAAATTAATATAGATGATCTGCAATGGAGTTCTGTAATTGTTTGCACATCCACAGGTGGGGCTGAAAATGCTTTAAAATTGTCGCGAGTTTGCATTGCATTTGTTAGTTAAGCTAATAAAATTAATTCAGTCTAAGCTTGTTAGACCTATTAAGACTATTTCGAGTGTTACAGCTTCAATGCAAATTTATTCGAACCTCGACCAAAATCATTCAGACTGTATTAGTATTTGGACTTGGTTCAGTTTCTCTTCATGTGGAATGGCGCAGGCCAGATTTTAGTACATGTAATACTGTCATGCCTACACAGTAAACGTTCCCAGTATCCACGTACCATTTTGAATTATTCTAAACGTAGAATCTCACGCGCGCTCATGGGAAGATGAAAATCGGGACAAGTCTACTGACGATGCCGAAAGCGATTCACGCGACTATGTCGCGCATGGAATACGTAAAGTCGATAATACGTTGCAAATATTATTATGCACTAAAGGACATCACGTTCCAGAACGACCATGACCACTGTTGACTTGTTGAGACGCAGGTATAGCTGCTCCTCGCCTTGACGTCGCGAAAAGAATTTCAATAAGTTGTGCACTCGGTATTCGTATCAATTTTCCAATCGATCAATTAATCTTCTAGAAAGATTTCTGCGAAGTTATAATTTTACAGACTAAGAGAAAATATCTATTTTGAAAATGATATGGTTCTGCTCTTTGATGAGGTTTGATTCTTCTTATAGGCTGGGTACGTGGGATGATGTCCAAATCATATTGCCACCTTTCCTCTCAGTTATTAGTGAATCTGTGAAATACTTTTCTGGTGGTAAAATTGAGAACTGCATGTGAACTCTTCTTTTCTAATTTGCTCTCAACCCGAGCTCTGGAATCCGCCCTTTCGAGCATTACCTCAGAGACGTCGGGGAGGCTGTTAGGCCTGTCTTAGCTAGTTCTTGGTTTTATCGCCAGGAAAGCTAATAACTTCCAGATTGCTGATAATCGAGGGAGAAAGATGGTACGAGTTGTACACGGTTACGTCATTTCCAGGTTTAAGACTCTAGAGGTCACTCTACATTCATTCGGAACATCTTGAAGCTCTGTAAGGCTCTTTATACGCTTGTGTACGTCTCTTTGAAACTCATTCGTTGATTGAGAATTTAAGAATCCTCTGTGCTTATTTGAAAACATTTCGAAATTTCTGAAGACTTCCCTAGAATTTATTCGAACTCTAGGAATCTTTCAGACTCGTATAAGACTCTTCAAAATTCTTAAAAACTCCCAGGAGAGTCTTTCAAACTTAATTAGGTTTTTTCAAAACTGTTTTACGTGAGTTACTATCTGTGTAGACGCTTCTAGACTTGTTCAAGATTTTTAATACCTACTCTTTTTAAACTCTCAAATCGTAACTCTGTATTCTGTAAGCCTTTATAAAGCTCTTCCAAACTTGCTCAGTATTCGTTGAAATTTCATCAGACTTGATTAAGACTGCCCAAGATTTCCATATCGTTTCAGAGTAGACTGATTTCATCCCAGGTTTTTCGAGTGTCTCTTACTTGCTAGTATTCCAGAGTTTGGGACCCTGCTTGTCCTGTCGTGTAAATTTAACGCTGGCTGGGGCAAGTTCACCCTACAATTGTCAAATCTCAAGATACACTGAAGAAATTCCACACCTCCTCTCATATCTTACTGCCTCTGATTTGCGAAAGATTACTGCATGGAAGGCTCAATGCAAGAAGTGGTTAAGTCGATTATTCTGATATGAGCGGCTACACTATCATTCTGGTTGTTGGCTGACATAGTCGGTTACAAAAAATCGAATTAAAGCTTTTTTGCACTTAGTGCTCCACAATTGAATTAGTAGGTACATGAAATTCCTGTTGACAAAGTAAAAAGAAGGGGTGAGGGAAAACCTTAACTTTGCCGAGTCTAAGTTTGTCATTCCTTTCTCTTCAGCAAATTTCCGTAAATACCCTTATGGACAAGGCTCTACAATATTTGAGTAAAGGTTCGTTACTTTCGTCATAACATTCATAGTCAGCTGAGTTACATCATTCTGTCTTCCATTCATAATTCCACTAAACAAAGGCGCAACCAAGGGGGGCTAGGGGCTATAGGCCCCTCCAAAATTCGAAATTTTTTCGAAATCAATTCACGACAATGGATAGGTTCCAAATCAGGTAATGCCAAATTGAGTTTTCACCCCTACTCAAGTTTTTTGTTCTAAATTCTAGCCCCACCAAAAAAAGTTCTGGTTGCGCCCCTATCACTAAACAAGGGGATGCTTACGAAGTACCACGAAATCATTTTACGATTGATGCAAGGGTACAAGCTTACCTAAAGTGAGCACACTCGCAAGTTGTATCACCTCCGATCCGCTGAATTAATCTGTCACTCAGAACGCGCGATACAATTTATTCGCGACATATGCCCGATTTTTAAATTCCAAACATTAAACGAATTAAATTACGAATAATTCACGGTCATCGTATTCAACGAAAAAAAAAAAAATTGAATTATTGATACGGATATATAAAATGAATGGACACTAACGTACGAACGCGTCTACGAACTTGGTGGTTACCTCCGTAGTCTAGTGTATTGTAGAAGATAGTTAATAGCTGAACTTGTCCGAGGAACTGGTTGATTGTAGGTGCGCGACTATAAATTACATGCGTTATTTGGGAAACAACCGGTTCTCCTCGACCGTCGAACGTTCTTATGCATTAGAATTCATTATTGTCGTATCAATCATCCATCCTCTATGATCTAAATTCACTCTCGATGGAGGTCTAAGTGGAATTTGGTTTTCCCATCAGACTAGAAACCTGCGATCAGACAGGTAGTCACCAATTCTCCATCGCATTTAGAAGAATCAAAGGATCATTCGACTTGGACGCCAATAGTTTTTCGTTTTCATTTGAAATTTTTAAATTGCCAGCTCAATATGTGGCAGTTTCTATAAAAAGGGGTAACTTTGTCGATCCGACGAATTTTGAGTTATGGACAGTATGTAATAGAGGAACGAATGCCCGTTTCAACGAGCTATCGGCGAGATCTGTAGCGTTTTTTGTTGCGGAGATCTAAGGGGTCAAAGATGAGTGTAACAAGATGTGCATAAACACGTTTTTGAGAAAAACGCGTCTGAAGTTGGACACACCTTTTTCTCCCACTCCTTCAAGTGGTCGTAACTCGCCTCGGAATCACGTTACCAGCCTCGACGAGGGTTTGTTGGAAAGGTAATTTTTCGCTCTTCTGCGTGGCAACAATTCAGAACATCGGATTTATTCGTGAGCTCCGAAAAACCACGAAGAAGCGAACGCAGACATTCGCATTCTTTTCTCATTCTCTTTCATAATTCTCTTTCTCTCTCTCCCTCCTCTCCCTCATGCGCGTAAATTTTGTCTCTTCGTTATTGCGATGTTTTTTCTACAGAAATCAACCAAAATCTCAAAATTGATGTTTTCGACCAAAAAATTTTGTTTTTCTTTTTCGCATTTTCTGAGACTGATCAATTGACAAAGTTACCCCTTTTTATAGAAACTGCCACGTATAATGAATTCTATGTATGGAAGGGAAGTATACAGTTTCGTCTTCATTACATCCCTATAGGTGTCTCGGCATGTGTGACTCCCTTTCAACTGAGTAAGTAGGCAACTCATCCTGACTAGGTACTTGCCAGTTCCCATTTTTGAAGGTACAGTGATGTGGGTTTTTAAAATAAATATGTACAACACTGATCGAATGATTTCTTGTGACAGTGGAACTTCTTGGCAACTGTATCATTACAGTACGTGACTAGTAACGCTTACATTCCTAAGTTATTGTACCTCAGAATTTTCTCCTATATTATGAGTAATTTTGGTTAGGCCTTGTAAACTTTGTATGGGTATGCTTAGCCACCATTTTTGTTCTTTCATTCCCTGTGCAACCTCAATCCTCACTAACAACGCGTTCCTCATTGCATTTTCTTGCTGAAAAAAAAAATCAAAATGGCGAATAAGCATGCCCGTGCAATGTTTACAGAGCTTGAATTTTGGCAGGGAATCTTAAAAATTTAAATAAAATATTTACTAGGCGTATATAGTAGGCAGACTAAATGGAAGATACTTTTTTTTTTTTTTGTTGAAAATTTCAAACTTCAGAAACCTCTAGTCATTTTACTTTCGATCAGTAATGTACCCTTCAAATCTGAGAAATTTTGGAGAAAAATAGCTTCAGCTTTTGACTTGAACATTTTGAATGGCACCGCTTTTTATCTTTGAAAATTTTGGATCTCCCATTTAACATGTAAATGTAAATGTAAACTCAAGGATAAGTGTACATTTTTTTTTTTTTTTTTTAAATTCCAAACTTCAGGCGCATTTTATAATTTTTTGTCAGGAATATACTCTAAAAATTTGGAAAACGTTGAAGAAAACACAGTGTCGCCTTTTGACTAGGGTTACCATATTTCCAAATCCAGAAATCCGGACACAAGGATTAGGCAACATAAACTTGACGAACGAACCCCCTTCTTTCAAGCTTCCCCCTGAACAATACAGATAGATAGATGGGCTTCTCTAACGTCATTAACTATGCTCGTAAATAAACTCCATTTTATTAATTAACTTAAATGTTATTTCGTCATTTGTATTTTAATAGTATAAAGCAAATAATTCATAGTTATCACAGGCAGTGGCGGGAAGAAAAACAGGGTAGCCAAAATGGCATACTAAAAACCATCCACTGCTGAAAACACAAACTTCAACAAAAGAGATATTTTTCCGCGGGTATTCTGTAAAATCGTGCAGTTTTTTTATTTTTGTTCTTTGCTGCATGTGAATCATATGTGAGGAAAAATCCAGACGTTTTCAGTTTTTTCAAAAATCCGGCTGGATGCTTTTTCAAAGGTCTAAAATGAGGACATGTCCGGGTTTTTCTGGACGGATGGTAACCCTACTTTTGACTTAGAAATTTGGAGTTGACATGTGCCATACTCCCGTGCAAATTGACTAATAATAATGAATAAATACTTTTTTTTTTCATTGTTGAAAACTTTACGCTTGAGACTCTTCTAATTATTTGGTCCTAACATAGATTAGAAGTATACCTAACCTCTAAATTTGCGGAATTTCAAAGAAAAAATGGCGGCTCCCTTTGACTTTAAAATTTTTAAGTTAACAATTTACCATGTGCAGGTATATGGCGAAACAATGTCACTCAATGGAACCAGAGATGAGAAATGCTCGATCATGATTTCTTGACAAAGCGTGCTCAATTTCTGCTTGAGCATAAATTGAACACAAAGGGCACATTCTGTAAATTTTAATTTATTGTCGAACAATAGAATAACACTGAACACTGCTACATCAGCCCAGAAATAGGAAAAATCAAAAATTTTCAACCAAAATCTTTCAGAAATCACAATTTGAAAGTCAAAAAACGTTTTTTCCAAAAACTTGTTAAAAATTATAATGAAAATCAATTTTTATGTAATTGTTGGTTTTAAGATCGAAAAAATTAAAAAAAAAAATGCAGGCGTGATTTATGTGAGTCACAAAATTAATATCATTAACATATGGGATTTTAAAATCAAAAATGAAAAAATTTCCTGTTGGTTCTCTTTGATGATTCTCTTAAGTTTAAATATCCCCCGTCTCTGTTCTGATTTAGAGAGTTATGATGCAGAGACCTTAATCAGATTGCAACAGGGATGTTACCTAATAAAAATTGTTTTCCCTTTTCCTGATATTTTCAAACAAGAATTCCTGTTTCCCATTGCCTGATGAAAAATTGTAAAACAACAACCGGACTTCGCAATTTCAGATTCCTGAAATAATTTGAGGGGCTTGTAAAATTTTGTAGATATATTATTTTCTTATCCCAGAAGATTTGATTTCCTAAAACCTTTATGAAAAAAAGAATCAAAAAACATCCCTGGATTGCGCCACAGGGCTATGTAAACTTCGCATTAGGTATGCTCAGTCACCATTTTTATCCTTTCATTCCCCATGCAACTTTGATCATCGCTCGCGACGCATATGCGTGATGCGTTTGCTTATTATCAGAAAAATACGAATCAAAATGGTAGATTGAGCATTAATGTGGTTGCTTGTTATTGGCAAAAATCGGGATCAAAATGACATATATACATATTATGAGGATCACAATGAGTGTACTAATTATCAGAAAAGTTTAGGATCAGTATGGTGGATGAGCACTGATGCGTTTGCTAATTGCTAGAAAAAGTAAGGATCAAAATGGTGGATGAGTATTGATGCGGTTGCTTGTTATTGGAAAAAGTACCTATTAATGAAAATGATGGAAGAGCATCGGTGTGTTTGCTTGCTATTGAAAAAAGTAAATATCAAAATGACAGATGAGCATTGAAGCGTTCGTTTGTTATTAGAAAAGTTAGGCTAAAAAAGGCAGACAAGCACAGATGTGTTTGCTCATTTTTGGAAAAAGTAAGGATCAAAATGGTAGATCAGCATCGATGCGGTTACTTGTTATTAGAAAGAGCAAGGATCAAAATGGCTGATGAGCGTCATGCGGTTACTTGTTATTAGAAAGAGCAAGGATCAAAATGGCTGATGAGCGTCAATGAGTATGCTTATTATCAGAAAAAGTAGGGAACCAAATGGTGGATGAGTATGAAAGTGTTTGCTCGTTTTTGAAAAAAGTACGGATAAAAATGGTGAAACGGTAAGGATCAGTATGGTAGATGAGCACTGATGCCGTTATTAGAGTGCTTGCTATTTGAAAAGGTAAGAATCAAAATGTCAGATGAGCATTGAAACGTTTGCTTATTGGTAAAAAGTAGGGCTCAAAATAGCAGACAAGCACAACGGCATTTCCTAGTTTTTGGGAAAAGTAAGGATCAAAATGGCGGATGAGCTTTGATGTATTATCAGAAGAAGCAAGAATCAAAATGGCACATGAGCTTAGATGCATTAGCTAGTTACTGGAAAAAGTGAGGTTAAAAACAGCAATAATGTAATGATAATAAAATGGTAGATGAGCATCAATGCGATTGCTTGTTATTGAAAACAGAAAAGATCAAGATGGCGGATGAGCAGCAAAATGTGTTGATGGTTTAGTTGTTATTGGAACAAGCTATACCTGGCAGATGGCGAGGTAGTAAGACGGTGCTTGCTACAGGAACTAAAAGCTAGCCAAAAACCTTAAGTTGAAAACCAAAAGCAAAAGGTCAGAATGAACTGAAAAGTTGAAAGTCAAAAACAAAATCTTTATGTTTTTGACTTTTTTAAACTTTTTCCGCAAAAATAGGTATCTTATTTCCAATATGATTGAAATTCCAATTTTAGAAACTAGTAGATGTCTAGAGACAAAGTTAAAACTGAAATTTTGTTTTTATACTTAGTATATTTTTTCAATAATTTTTTGGAAGCTAGTTGAAAGCTGAAAGTTTAAAGCTGAAAGCCAATGATTTTTAAAAAAGTCGAAAGCCAAAAGCCAAAGGTCAGAATAAACTGAAAAATTGAAAGTCAAAAGCGAAATCTTTAGTTTTAGAATTAAAGCCAAAAGCGGAAAGTTGAAGTTTTATCATTTGGCTTCCAGTCCCTGATGGTTTGCTATGATCTATTGAGACTCGGAATCAAAGTGGCTGACACCTAGCGGATGTTTTGTGAACCCTCACTGAGTGATCATGGAGAAAAAATAAATAGGTCACGCGGGGTGCGCGCGGGTCGGGCCGGCAACTGATAACGTACCTCTCATTTTGTACTACACCGCACTTCTATTAATTTTGCTACCTGACATATTAAATTTTTAATCGCAAGTTCGAATATGTAGCTCCCTACAGCTACAGTTCAAATTTGAAGCATGTCCGTCATTTCTCAATTTATAATGATTTTTATAAAAACCCGTATTTTCCGTTTACGGCAATGTTATTTCCGTTTGTGATCACTCAACCTTTCATTAGGAAGCGCACATTAGCGCTCCTATATTCTGTTCCACATCGCAATGTTGTTGTCTGCTTGTATGGGAACTTTACTGCATTCAATGACTAGCTGATAAGTTAAAGTCAATAAAATGAACTTTTTGCTAGCTTCATTCTTAAAAGGTGTTGTTGCGCTAACTTCCTATACACTGGTATTGACTATTGATGGTGTAGTGGAACGTATGGCGATGCACGCATGCCAAAGTGGCCCCTGAGACACCGCACCCCCAGCACTGGAAACTACCCTTTCGGGCATCGCATCAGTGCCGATAAAACAAACCCAAATCTGAAATGTTGAAGCTTTGAAGCTAAAATTCAGATACAGTATCAACGTCTATGCAATAAAACAAATATACATATACGCCAGAATGAGAATCTTTTATTTTCATCTTTCCAAGTTGCATTCGTAATCGTAACCGAGAGGAAATATTCATAATAGTAGACCGACTTACCGATAGATGGCAGCAGTTGACGAACATGAAACTGAACTATTATCTGTAAACAATTCACTCGTATTTAAAGAAATGATGAAAATTCGATTCCAATAGGGTGCTTGTAGCGCTGTGCACGGCAAATACCCTAAAAAGTAAGGATCAATATGGCAGACAAGCACTGATGCATTTTTTGCCAGTTTTTGAAAAAAGTAAGTATCAAAATGGCGGATGAGTATTGATGCGGTTGCTTGTTAAATTGTGATTTGCAAAAGTAAGGATGAAAATGATGGATGAGTATTGATGTGTTTGCTTGTTATTGGAAAATGTAAGATCAGAAAGACAGGTGGGCCTTAATGCGTTTGTTAGTTATTGGAAAAGGTGAGGATGGATGATAGCAGATGAGCATTGGTGCATTTCTATAGGAGGAAGGTTTATATGCAGATGTTTAATTTCTTCATTTTTCTCTAAGCAAAACTGGATAATTTTGACATACTTTCTAGATATAGGTATGTACACTCTATTATCGCTTCAAAAGTTTCACTTATTGTGCTGAAAAGAGGTTTAAAATGAGGCACATTCCGCACATGTGGTGGAAAAAAAAATCATTTTTCTGGTTAGACAGACGTCGTAAATTGGACGATTGTTCACCGAAAACGAGTGCGCAGTGTTTCTTTTCTTTATATCTGAAAATCTGATTTTTCATCCGGAGTTGCAATTATAGATTAAAATATTACCATAATTATGCTAAGGGGCACCAATATGCATAAAATATATAATATGCTCCGGACCAATTGTTTGATTCCAATAATCAGGTGTCAGAAGTAGCTCCACTCAAAGGGCGCAGTTTTTATTTCTCTCAAAGCTTAAAACGTGATCTATTTGTCTGCTATTATTACCTCCATTATTATTATTATTATTATTATTATTATTATTTTTTATAATTATTATTATTATTATTATTATTATTATTTTTTCTTCTTTTTTTCTTGCAGTACATATAAACATTTTCCGTAAACCCTTAGAATTTGCACTTTCCATGCTCAAGTGTTCGAGCATGAATTAATCGAGCCAGCTCGGCCTCGAATCTCTGAACATAACACCAATAAATACATATGAATGCGCAGAAGTGTCTACATGTTTCCTTTACCTAGAGTACCCGAAAACACCCCAGTATTGACCTCCGCCATTTTCCGTCGCTTTAGTGCTCGATGATTCACAGTTCAGTACGCGGAACGTTCCGCGTATAGTGAATTTCAAATCATCGGGGCATGTAAGGACCAAATATGGTGTATTATTCTCAGGTGCTGTATTTTAACCCAGGCTTCTTTATTTCAGCATGACATCACGCCTCACAGATTTCTTCCTCTTCTAGTTCAGGACTGCCCAGACATCAGGTGCCAATGTAAACAAACCCGAACTTACAAACTTCCAAACCTACAGATAGAGACAGAGATCTTTGACGAATGCTTCTCGGATCTATAGCCACATTTATTATTTTCCACACTCATTATGTTTAGCCGTGATGATGTGAGAAAGAAATGTGATTTCATTCTATGTTATGTACTATGTATATAGGGGAATAGAACAGATGGATAGAGAAGAATATGATACAGTGACAAAAAATGTGACTTCATTTTAGAGTATGAATATAGATAGAGAAGAATATAGAACAGAAAATGGAAGATAGGGTAAAAAATAGAAGAAGATAATTGAGGATCGTATTTTTCTACATACTTGTCAACTAGATCAATTTATAACCTCTGCAAACTCTCTGTTACAGGTTCAAAGTGCGATGAAGACCGAAGAGCTGAATGAGAAGTTCGAGTTATAGGACCCACAGAAGCAGTGAATAAAAATGCCATCAAATTGCTGAAAGCCGAACTAACAGCCGACCAACGAACTCACCGATTTAAGGTAAGTGACGCTAACACTATTACTTCAGGGGTTCAGAGTAACAAGCTACCTCGCAGATGGCGACGTAGTAAGAGGGTGTTTGCTATGTTCTATGTTGTTGTCTATGGGAATTTTACTGCATTCATTGACTAGCTGATAAGTTAAAGTCAGTAAAATAAGCTTTTCGCTAGCTTCATTTTTAAAAGGTGTTGTTGCGCTAACTTTTTATGGTATTGATAAAACAAAACCAAATCTGAAATGTTGAAGCTTTGAAGCTTATATTTTTAGACACTGTACCAACGTCTATGCGATAAAACAAAAATACGCCAGAATGAGAATCATTTATTTTCATCTTTCTAAATTCCAACTTCCAAGTTGCATTCCTAACCTAGAGGAAATATTCATAACAGTAGACCGACTTACCGACAGATGGCAGCAGTCAACGGAGAACGTGTAAAGAGGTCCTATTTTAACATGAAACTGAACTAACACTGAACTATGATCTGTAAACAATATACTCGTATTTAAATGAACCAACGCGGCTGTGAGAAATACGAGCTGTGTTTCAGTTCTATAGTGACTAAAATGGTTGTTTCGATGTTTGCAGGACAAGTCACTATACCAGGATTCGCGTTTCTTTCTCGAAGTAAGTCTATCCGCTGGAGAAAATCGAAACAGGAGGCAGAAGTCTTCCACCGAAGCTGTTTGAAATACACTTGCTGTAGCGAGGCATCCTCAAGTAAATCTCGTTTATTATTATGTACTGCAAAGCAGGCTTCAGTGGCACTACGGACTCCCGACCTAATTGTTTTTCATTTTGGCAGTCCACAGGAAGCCATTTGTGTAATGTGTAAAGTCTGGTCCAGTAGAAACATAATTTTTTCACGGCGCTGATAACGTGTTCTCGAACTCGTCCTTCCCTCCAACTTCAAAACACCCATATATCGATGTGTATTGCGGGTAGCTGGTTATGTTTCTTAACTGGACCAGACTTTAGGTACCTATAAACATAGTTAGGCTCTGTAAACGTCGTGTGGGTATGCTCATCCGCCATTTTGATCCTTACTTTTCCGATAACCTGCAAGGTTCATATAACTGAAGAAGGTTGGCCTATTCGGATAGGTAACCCGCAAACAAACGTCTTGTCTCACTTGCGCCGAAATTCACTTCATAAAACAGAAATTGGAAAACTGAATTTTTGCTGTAGAGGGCTCTTTTTTTCTGACAGTAGCCAATTGAATGTTGTACATAGGGCTATCAAAAGTATGCTTTGGCATATTTTTCCTCTGTGAAGCAAGTTGAGCATTTTCAAGATATCTTTGCGAAACATAAAATTCTGAATAAAATAAGCCCTACTCAGAATTGCATATTTTTGCATATTTCGACACAATTGCGTATTTGGTATTTTAAAATTGTTTGCATTTTTGGACACATTGAACAACCACGACCACAATATGTCGTATTTATTAATTCTTTTTTTTCCCCCACTTTACCGTAAACGTTGGAGAAAATGAAAGTTAATGGTTGTGGAAACATTGTTTGGTTCACTGTTGTTTCGTTGTTTGTCGCGCCAGTAGGGAAAACTCCCTGAAACAATGTTGCTGTTGTAATCTACTCATTTCCCCCTCCAAAATAATACCCATATTAGAGCAGCATATTTTGGAATATTTCGACTTTTTAGAGAATATTTTTGGCATATTTAGCGGCAAAAAAGCATAAAATATGCGCATAATTCACCTGTTTTAGGCATATTTTTGACAGCCCAAGCTTGTACTAATGATGGAAATGAGAATATGCTAATTTTAAAAATGCTGAGCATTTTAAGAATATTCTCAGCATATGCTCGTTGAGTAAATGTTTCATAATTTGAGCATATGCTCCATGAGCAAATGCTTAGCAAAGCACTGAAATAATGAGCGCAGTTTTGCGAGCATTTTTTCACTTTTTTTACCGTTTTGGAATTTTTTGGCTTTCAAGATAAGGTTTTAAATTTCTTGACAATAATGCAGAGCAGGAAAGCTGAAACATAAAGCTTAGCTTTCAGCTTATTTTCTCTAGATTAAAAGTATAAAGCTTAGCTTTTGACTTCTTAACTTTTTTCGCATAGCTTTGGCCTTCAGCTTTTGGCTTTCTTTCAGCTTCTCAACAGTTTTACTTATAGGAGAAGACACTATACAATAAAATGACAAGCTTTCTCGAACTTCGGCATATAAATTGGTTTCAATTGAAGACGCGTACACATCGAACACATCTGAACGCTAACGAGTGAAGCTGAACAAGGTGAACATGCAAGGGTGGACCGAAAATTGAAAAAGTGATATGACAGGAATATGGGGCCAGAAAAGAAGTAACACAAGAAAAGGGTTTTAGTGTCCACGTCAGAATATTATGACATGTTAGAAGGGTAGAAGTTAGAACGTTAGAAGAAGTCATACTCAATGAGTATCACGAAATAATTACAAAAAATGGATAGTGGAAAAAGCCAAAAGAAGCTATAAAAATAAAGCTGAGCTTCAACTTATATATTTTTTAAAACTATACCTCTGGCTTTTAGCTTTCAACTTTTGAAGCTAAAAAGAGTCTAGCTTCAGCTTTTTAGCTTTTTGCTTTCTTCCTGCCCTGCAATAATGTGCCCACAGTTTGAATCGCATGTTCTCAAAAAGCGAATTTTGCTAGTTGGTTCCCTTTTGCTGAATAGCGTCCAATTCTGAAAATGTTGAGCATATGCTCATCCAATAGAAAATGCTTCGCTATTTTGAGCATGTTCTCATGCTGAGCATATACTCAAGCAATTTGAGCATATGCTCGCAAAACGGAAATGCTCGAGCATTTTTCATCACTAGCTTTGTAGCTTGTACATATTGTTGTAAAATTAACAGAATAACATGTTAAGGACATCAATTATGAGTAAGGTAAGGATTGAAGAAAGCTGTATTTCCATAAGCGGTCTGTGTGATTGGCACTCCAGTGACGTCACTGACGCCTTTGCGCCTTGCTAAATGGACGCTATTCAGTGTAAGGGAACCAACCAGCAAAATCTGTTTTTTGAGAACACGTGATTCGAAGTTTAAGAGCCATGTAGAAACTATATGACATGGCGTTTACTGATAAGCTTTTTTCAACGTGATTACACATTTCTAAATCGGGGCCCCTGTTTTGAAAAATTCTAATTTTTACGCTCTTTCCAACGGTACTAATAAATCATTTTGTTTACTAATGTTGGTTGGTTCGTCCCTTTCGTTGAACAGTGTCCATTTGAGCGCTGGTTATGAGAATTTCTCAGAACTTGGAGCTCCCGTGCTTACGCTCTAGCTAACGCTCATCTCATTGGGATTTAAACTTGGAGTTTCAAGTGTTGGCAGCCCTGCGATATGTGGGAGTGATCACGTATGATTTACCGGTAAGCGTGTAGCAAACTTCAACTATCATTAAGTCGATTAGAAATTCACTTTCAAAGAAAATCTTTCCTAAATTCGACTGTATCATCACCAAAAAATTAAATTATAATCAGTTCTACTGGCAGAATGATCTTTACTCGGTTTTTTGTCCTACTGAAGATAGCAGTGTTTCTATTTGAAAGTACACACGTGATCACTCACTCATTTTCACCTGCTAACACCCGCGCAGGTAATTTTGCAGCGCACTCTAGTGCATGTTTAAATCCCAATGGCTGTACTAGCCTGTTACCGTTTAGCGGGTACTCTACAGTGTTGTGTCTTGTGTCTCCACTCATAAAGAGCAGTTTTTTACGTGTCAGTATTAAAAACCATGTAAAAAAGGTAATTGATGTAAAATATGTAAAACACTTAAAAAACGTAGAAAACATTATCAAAAATATAAAGTAGCATGCTGCCATCTGCTGGACTTTCAAGAAGTGTATTACAGTTTTTTACATACGAGTATTTTACAGACAACGTAAAAAACTTCAGTTTTCTACACATGTGTATTTTACCTGATATTTTACGCGTAGAAAACATGTAAAGTAAAAACCAAAATTTTACGGCACAACACTGGTACTCTAACCAAACCTCTACCTGGTATCTCGCTTGAGGACAAGATTCACAAGAATCACTGATAATTTTGCCGAATTCCTTTATTGCCTAGCCAATCATGCCTTTTTGGGAGTAAAAAATTTTTTGGACGGCTTCGTCATCGGCGCTGGTGCTGATTAATCAGTTTTTCGAGGCGAATTCAAATCCGTCGTCCTAATTGGGGTCCGTTTCCCCAGCAGCGCCCATTTCAGATTCGAAGTTCAAAATTTCAGGATCGTTAGTGCTACGTTAGTGCTGGTTAGTGCCGTACAAATTTTCGTTAGTGCTGCCCCCCTTCCATACTTTTTAAAAAATGAATTTGGGCGCTGCTGGGGAAACGGTGGCACCGCCCATGAGGCCTAGCTCTCCGAAACACTCAGGATCGTTAGTGCTACGTTAGTGCTGGTTAGTGGTGTGCAAATTTTCGTTAGTGCAACCCGCCCACCCCCGCAGTCGACCACATCCACATTGTAGGGGACAAAATATAAGGGATCGAGGACCCCATTCCAGAATCGAAGCTCAAAATGTCAGGATCATTAGTGCTACGTTAGTGCTGGCTATTGCCGTTCAAATTTTCGTTAGTGCTGCCTCCTTCCATACTTGAAAAAAAAAAAATTGAGCGCTGCTGGAGAAACGGTGGCACCGCCCACGAGGCCTTGCTCACCGAAACACTCGGAATCGTCAGTGCTACATTAGTGCTGGTTAGTGCTGTGCAAATTTTCGTTAGTGCAACCCGCCAACCCCGGCAGTCGACCACATTCACATTGTATTAGGGGACAAAATATAAGGGACCGAAGACCCCATTCCAAAATCGAATCTCAAAATGTCAGGATTATTAGTGCTACATTAGTGCTGTGCAAATTTTCGATAGTGCAACCCGCCATCCCCCGCAGTCATTCAATTCCACATTGTAGGGGACAAAATATAAAGGACTGAATACCTCATTCCAGAATCGAAGCTCAAAATGTCAGGATCATTAGTGCCACGTTAGTGCTGGCTAGAACCGTACAAATTTTCGTTAGTGCTGCCCCACTTCCACACATTTTGAAAAATAAATGTGGGCGCTGCTGGGGAAACGGTGGCACCGCCCATGAGGCCTAGCTCTCCGAAACATTCTAAAGTTTTCCGATGATTTTGAAGGAACTTCATCGGCAAGATTCGAAAAAAGATCCATAGGTTTTTCATTTTTCATTTTTTTTTTTTTTATTATTTTATTATTAAGGAGTTTAATGCTGAACCGGATAATCTTATCGGACATCTCTGGAAAAAATTCGCAGTGTTTCCCCGAGAATTTCTTCAAAATTCTTGGGGGAAATATTCCGATAATTTTTGAAAAATTTCATTAGGGGAAAACTCAGATGATTTTTGAAGTATCAACAATGTTCAGAAAAAATGTTCTCCGAAGACTTTCATCGAAGATTTTTTGCGAAAATCTCGGAGGATTTTTAAGGAATTTCACTGGAAATCTTCGGAAACAAATTCCGGTAATATTCGAGACAACTAACCTCCAGGAAAAAAATGTATTCCGAAGAGATTCATCGAAAATCTTCAGGAATAATCTTCGATGATCTTTAAAGAATTTCATGAGGAATTTTTAGGAAAAAATTCCAATTATATCGAAAGAATCTCATCCGAACATTTCCAATGTTTTCTAAAAAAAATTTCATTCAAGAAATTTTTCGAGAAGATTTCCCGATCATGGAAATATTTGAGGGAAAACTACAATGGTTTTGGAGAATTTTATCAACAATTTTCAGGAAAAATATTCGATGATCTCCGAGTAACTTCATCGATATTTTCGATAAACATCTCCGATGATTTTTAAGGAATTTTGTCAGAAATTTTTAGGAAAAAATTCCGATAATTTTCGCAGGATTATGCCGTTTAAAACTCAGCATTAGGAAAAGCCCGTTCGTTGCGTGTTAATAAAACGCAACATTACTGAGCCCAGTGTGGCGCTGTTATAAACAAAAAATTATTCGTGGAAAAAAATCGGATGATTTCCAAAGAATTATCTGATAATTTCACCAGAAACGGAAAGAAATATCCGAAAATTTCAGAAGAATTTTATTGGAAATCTTTTGAGAAAATCTCTAATATTTTCCAATAAAAAATATTTCGAGAAAAATTCCCGAATACTTTGGAAGTATTTGTGGATGTGAACGACGGCGGGGGTTGGTGGGTTGTACTAACGAAAATTTGCACAGCACTAACCAGCACTAATGTAGCACTGACGATTCCGAGTGTTTCGGGGGGCTATGCCTCATGTGCGGTGCCGTCGTTTCCCCAGCAGCGCCCAAATTTATTTTTCAAGAAGTATGGAAGTGGGGCAGCACTAACGAAAATTTGTACTGCACTAACCAGCACTAACGTAGCACTAATGATCCTGACATTTTGAGCTTCGATTCTGGAATGGGGTCTTCGGTCCCTTATATTTTGTGCCCTACAATGTGGATGTGGTCGACTGCGGGGGTGGGCGGGTTGCACTAACGAAAATTTTCACAGCACTAACGTAGCACTAACGATCCTGAGTGTTTCGGAGAGCTAGGCCTCATGGGCGGTGCCACCGTTTCCCCAGCAGCGTCCAACTTCATTTTTTAAAAAGTATGGAAGGGGAGAAGCACTAACGAAAATTTTTACGGCACTAACCAGCACCAACGTAGTACTAACGATCCTGAAATTTTGAACTTCAAATCTGAAATGGGCGCTGCTGGGGAAACGACCCTTCAAAATTGAGCTAGAGTCATTTTTTTAAAGGACAATTTTTTCAACATTTTCGAGCCTATCTTGGGAACGGAGCCTTATAGCGCCCCAACTGAACACCGAATTCGAATTCAGCGCGAAAAATGAAGTTGAAAACAGTCATTAATTCAAAATTTTTGGTTTTTTAGATTTTTTTATGTGAGTAAGTAAGTATGTGTGTAAGCATGTAAGAATGTAAGTGTACTCAATTTTTCGAGACGAATTCAAATCCGTCGTCAAAACTGAGCTAGAGTCATTTTCTGACCTAAATTGACCACATTTTCGAATGTATCTTGGGAACGGAGCCTCAGCGCCCTAATTGAATACCGAATTCGAATTCAGCGTGAAAAGTAGCCCTCTACAACAAAAATTCAATTTTCCCATTACTTTCTTATGAAGTGAATTTCGGCGCGGGTGAGACCGGAAGAATTGTTGCGTGTAGTCTACCCAAGTGAGCCCTTTGCGATACGCAATCAGTTACCCGCGGTGGAAAAGTTACCCATTTGTTACCTTCGATTACCCTCATATTACCCTTCTTCCCCTATAGTTACCCTTGTTCCCTTTTAAAGTTAACCGGGTAACTTGTGGGATTTTGCGCACCGGGTTGCCCGAAAGCCAACTTTATTTTTAAAAATTGGAGCAGCCGAAAGCCGAAGCCGTATTCGCGTTTGGATCTAAAGAGTCGCTCTCTAGCGGACGACAATTTCTTAAACATTTTTTTTGGTCTCCTATTTTTGCAACCCTGTCGAGAGGAGCGGGAGAAAGGGGGGAAATACCCTGGGCCCGGACCAGTATTGTGCCTCTACGCGTAAAGAGCAGTTTTTTACGTTTCATGTAAAAAACCATGTAAAAAAGGTAACTGATGTAAAATATGTAAAATATGTAAAACATGTAAAATATGTAAAAAATGTAAAAAATGAAGAAAACCTCGTCAAAAACATAAATTAGCATGCTGGCATCTGCTGGATTTTTGAGTGTATTACAGTTTTTTACGTATTTCACAGGCAACGTAAAAAACTTCATTTTTCTACACATACATTTTACCTGGTATTTTACGCGTAGAAAACAATCATGTAAAGAAAAAACAAAATTTTACGGCACAACACTGGCCCGGATATTCAAGGGAATCCGATATTTCTAAAAGGTCTGAATTTCAATCATACTGTACATCAATTCAGCAATCACTCCTTACACCGTGAAAGAAACCTCTTAGGCCCGTTTCACACGTATCCGATACGTCGGCTCGACGTCGTTCCGACAGCAAATAGCAACGCTTTCACACCTATCCGACACACACGTCGGTCCGCGCCATTTAGCCGTCATTTTGTCGGATACGTGTCGAGGCAAGAGCCGACATTCCTCGACATCAAACCGAAAGTCCGACTTTGTGTGAAAGCTCTTATTTCCTGACGCGTATCAATTTTATGCCGGTCCAACGTCGGACCAGCATGTCGGATACGTGTGAAATGGGCCTTCCCGTAGCTTATCATTTTCTCCATTAAATAAGAGAATAAATTGAACTGGAAGGAGAGGGGGGCTAGTGGAAATTCCCTCAGGCTCTCTTTTTCTCTCTATGAGGCTGCATTTTTGGATACGAAGAAGGTGGTCTAATGAAATGCGGTGCGCTTATTGGTGTACGGTGTACTTGGACAAAAAGACCGTCAGTGACAAAAGACAAAAATATTCTGCACAAAAAAAAAAAAAAAAAAAGAAGTTGGGCTCATCTGAAATAAAATGATAAGGGCTGACACTTTCGTTCTCTTCAGTTTTCCCTAAAAACAATATTATAGATGCTCAAACTCATTTTACTTGTACATGTTTTTATGGTAAAAATCAGGAATGCGGAAGCCGAACGATACTGCTTTCGCTTCCGGCTTCTAGCCTCCAGTTCTCATCTAGCTTCTCGCTTCTAGCTTCCGGCCTCAGTCTATGAACTTCTTTCTAACTTCTAATTTTTTTTTCAGCTTCCGTCTTCTAGCTTCCAGCTTCTTTTACTTATTCTCACTATTTCACTTTCATTAATCTTTCTTTTCTCTGCCCCCCTCCATTTTAAATAAAAAAACATAAAAAAACAACTTTGATAAAATTTTAAGAAGCTAATTAGAAGCTAAAAAACTTTCAGCTTCCGCTTCTGACTTCCAGCTTTTAACTCATTCAGCTTCCAACTTTTCGTGAAGCGGCTCTAAGGGAAGGAGAAATTATCAATACGCGTTTGTTTACTTTTTTTGCAATCAAAATGACTGTCCATTATACCTCCCCTTACAGCCACCTTACTTCGGGCTTCTCCGCATCCCTGATAGAAATACCATGATCATCTTTTTGTTCACGACACTAGCGCTCCTACAGTAGTGTCCAAACGCTAATTATAGGGCTGCCATACAATAACAACCTTGGATAACATGCAGATAGTCAATGTCAGAGGTCATGAGTAGTGATGGAAAAGAGAATATGCTAATTTTTAAAATGCTGAGCATTTTGAGAATATTCTCAGCATATGCTCAATGAGCCAATGATCAGCCAAGCATTGAAATAATGAGCATTTTCCCGAGCATTTTCTCATTTATATATGCTCATTGCTCAATGAGCAAATGCTCGAAAAAGCATAGAAATAATGAGCATTTTCCCAAGCATTTCCTCTTTTCTTCCGAGCATTTTCTCATTTATACAAATAAAATTAGTATTAATTTTGAAAATGCTGAGCATATGCTCATCTAATAAAAAGTGCTCTGCTATTTTAAGCATATTCTCATGCTGAGCATATGCTCGAGCATTTTGAGAATATGCTCACCAAAAGAAAATGCTCGAGCATTTTCCATCACGAGTCATAAGCTATTTAGAAAAGCTAAAGCTTAAGCCAAAAACTGATGATATTAACTGATAAGACTAAAAGAGTAAAGGATGAAGCTAACGGTTGAAGCCAGTGAATGGCTGGCTAACGACTATCATGCTTAAGTGCTAAAACTCAATAAGCTAAAGGCTAAAAGCTAAAAACTGAAGGCTAATTTTTTTGCCGCAAACTGCGGTAAACACAAAAACAAATGAGCGAAAGCGGATCAGGTTCCAAAGTTCAGATGTTCAAAATTCAGAATGACAAAACGCCAATCACCGCGGAGCCGGATAGCTTTTTATTAGGAATTCAGTAAAATCTAGGGATGAGGTAGCCGAATGATACAGCTTCCGCTTCCAGCTTTTAGCCCCTAATTCTCATCCAGCTTCTCGCTTCTAGCTTTCAGCTTCAGTATATGGACGCTATTCAGCAAGAGGGAACCAACCAACATTTGTAATGAGTTACTAGTAGTATTGGAAAGAGCGTAAAAAGTGGAATTTTTCAACTTTGGGGCACGATTCAAAAATGTGTACTCACTTCAGTGTCGTTAGACATAACAAAACAAAATGACAAAATGACAATTGAATTTTAGAAAGTTTGTCATATGACAAAATTGAAATAACATAACAAGAAATGAATCAAATGACAAAACCAAATGACAAAAATATTATGTTATGCCATGACATTTTGTCTGCGATCAAATGATGAACTATGCTAAACGACTTCATAATTGATAACAGATTATGCTAAGCCACATTGCTATTGCCAGTATATTATGCTAAACGACATGACAAAAAGGCAGACAAAATGACAAAATAATTTTGTCAGGACATAACAAAACTATGAAAAAATAAAATGACAAGAATCTGAACATGTGAAGACTTATGACGTAACAAAAAAAGATGAAATGCTCCCCTGACAAAATGACAAAAAATTGTTTTGTTTAACGACACTGCGTTGAAAAAAGCTTATCAGTAAACGCAACAGTTTCTACATGTCTCTTGAATTTCGAATCACGTGTTCTCAAAAAGCGGATTTTTCCCATAAGATTACAGCAAACTTTAAGCATCTTTAAATCAATTGGAAATTGATTTTAAGAAAAATCTCGTCCTAGATTTTATTGTATTGTTACTAAACAATAGAATCACAGTCAAGGCAAGTGGGTGGAATAATTTTGGGCCGTCCTTTGTCTTCCTAAGGATAGCAGTTTTAAATTTCTGGGAAAAAATTTTAAATTTTAAACCCCAAAAATGAAGTATCTACATTTATTCTAAATGATTTTTTAAACCGTATAATATAATAAAATATCACCCCCAATTTCTCGTTCAAAAAATAAATTCCTTTTTTGGGTCCTTTTTTTCCTTTAAACTTTTAAGAAAAAAAGTGAATGCCAAAGGGCCGAAACAGCAATGCAGCTTCGCAGTCAAAAAAATGCCCCCCAATTCAAAGGAAATCGATTTTTTTATCATAGAAAAAATTTAAAAAAACCACAGAAAAAAAGAATTAGACTTGTCACTTTTGGGAGTTTTCCCTTATTTATTTTTTTTAAAGATCAAATTGGGAAAGGGTTAAAAGTGGCGAAAACCCGGTACAAACCCTAGCTTCCAGCTTTTTTTACTTATTCTCACTTTTTTCTTTTTCATTAATCTTTTTTTTCTCTGCCCCCCTCCTTTTTAAAATAAAAAAACATAAAAAAACAACTTTGAAAAAAATTTTAAAAAAGCAATTAGAACAAAAAAACCCTTTTCAGCTTCCGCTTCTGACTTCCAGCTTTTAACTCATTCATTTCCAACTTTTCGTGAAGCGGCTCTAAGGGAAGGGAAATTATCAATACGCGTTTTTTTTATTTTTTTTTGCAATCAAAATGACTGTCCATTATACCCCCCCTTAAAGCCCCCCTTACTTGGGGCTTCTCCGCACCCCTGATAAAAATTAAAAATGATCACTTTTTTTTCACGACACAAAGCGCTCCTACGGAAGTGTCCAAACGCTAATTATGGGGCTGCCAAAACAATAACAACCTTGGATAACTTTCAGATAGCCCAATGTCAGAGGTCATGAGTAGTGATGGAAAAGAGAATATGCAAATTTTTTAAAAGCTGAGCATTTTGAGAATATTCCACATATGCTCAATGAGCCAATAAATCACCCAACTTTGGGAAATAATGAGCTTTTTCACGAGGAAATTTTTCCTCATTTATTATGCTCATTGCTCAATGAGCAAATGCTCAAAAAAGCATAAAAAATAATGAGCTTTTTTCCCAAGCTTTTTCCTTTTTTCCTTCCGAGCTTTTTCTCATTTATAAAAATAAAATTAGTTTTAAATTTTTAAAAATGTTTGAGCATATGCTCATCTAAAAAAAAGTCTCTGCAATTTTAAGAAATTTTCTCAGCTGAGCATATGCCCGACTTTTTTGAGAATATGCTCACCAAAAGAAAATGCTCGGCATTTTCCATCACGAGTCAAAGCTATTTAAAAAAGGGCAAAACCCTTAAGCCAAAAACTGATGATATTAACTGATAAGACAAAAAGGGATAAAGGTGAAGCTAAGGGTTTTGAAGCCAGGAAGGGCGGCTAACGCCCTTAGCTTAAGTGCAAAACTCAATAAGTTTAAAGGCTAAAAGCTAAAAATGAAGGCTAATTTTTTTGCCGCAAACTGGGGGTAAACACAAAAAACAAATGACCCGAAAGGGGATCAGGTTCCAAAGTTCAGATGTTAAAAAAATTCAGAATGACAAAACCCCAATCACCGCGGAGCCGGATAGCTTTTTTTTTAGGAATTCGTAAAATCGGGGGATGAGGTAGCCGAATGAAAACAGTTTCCCGCTTCCAGTTTTTAGCCCCAAATTTCCCTCACCCCAGCTTCTCGCTTCTATTTTTCCCCAGCTTCAGTATATGGACGCTATTCGGGCAAGGGGGAAACCCAACCAACATTTGTAAGGAGTTACTAGTAGTTTTGGGAAAGAGCGTAAAAAGGGGAAATTTTTTCCCAATTTTGGGGGGAAACGATTCAAAAATGTGTACTCACTTCATTGTCTTTAGACATAACAAAACAAAATGAAAAAATGACAATTAAAATTTTAAAAAGTTTGTCATAGGGACAAAATTGAAATAACAAAACAAAAAAATGAATCAAATGACAAAACCAAAGACAAAAATTTTATGTTATCCCATGACTTTTTGGTCTGCGATCAAAAAATTAACTATGTTTAAAACGATTCAAAATTTGGATAAAAATTATGCTACAACTTGCCTTTCGGCTTTTCACTTTTTTCAACGTTTATTTTGCTTTTATTTTTTGCTTTTCACTTCCCCTTTTTAAAAAAATTTCTGGCTTAAAACTTTTTGCTTTTGCTTTGTAAACTCAAAAAAAAGGATGAAAAGAATCAAGAGCCCTTTGAAAAAAAAATTAAAAAAAAATACTTTAAAAACATCTCACCAATTAAGTGAAAAGCGAAATTGTATAAAACGTGTTGCTTTTCGCTTTCCCGTTATCTTTTTTTTTGCTTTTTCAAAAAATTCGAATAATTTAAAGGCTTTTTGTTTAAAACTTTTCACTTTTAATTTCTGTCCATCACTGTCTATCAGATCATCTGGAAAAAATGAGGATGGACACCCGCCACTTGATTCCAAACCGCGCCCGTCGAACCCAAAAGGCTAGAATACACGAGGGGGAGACGTACGCCTTTTTTAGATCCAAAAGCCCGTCAAATCCCGGACCCAACAAAATGGGCAGTGTTTGCAGCTAAAAAATTTTAGTTTTTAGCTTTCGGCTTAAACTTTTGACCTTGGAAATACGGTTTTGGCCTTTCTGCTTTGGGTTTTTTAAAAAAATTTTCGGCTGGTTTTTTGGCTTTTCTTTATCACTAAAAATTCCGCTAAATTTTGGTTTTTCCGTTTTCGGGCGCAAAAAAAGTGAAATTTTTCCGTCAACGACACCGAGCTGGGGTTTAAAGTTTTAAGGAGGGAAAATGCATTTTCTAAAAAATTGTCACACACAAGGAAAATGAGAGAGCCACACTTTTATAGGTTTTTGAGAAGCCAAAAGAAAAACGGGAAAAAATTTGGGTTCTTTTTTTGACTTTTGGCTTGTGAAGGGAAAAATAAACTGGGTTTCGCTTTTCTCTTTTCAGTAAAAAAATTTTGACTGAATTTGGTTTTTTGGGTTTCAGCTTTCAGCTGGCCCTGCAATACACTGATAGCGGAGCTTTCCGCCTAGCAAATTTTGGGATCGACGGGGCTTTTGATCCAAAAGGGGGGTATATCCTACTTGTATCTATAGCGCTCTAGTCGAAAACGAAGCCGAACCGACTATCGGACTATGGGGCGTACGGCCGGGTAAATAATTCGGATTCAACGGGTGCGGTTGGACTCAAAATGGCGGATGTCCATACTCGGTTGTTTCCCCGGGCTCTAGTTTAAAAACCAGGGGCAAAAAACTTTCTTTTTTCAAATTTAGTTGGTTACAAACCTGGGGTTTTTATTAGCTTGGGGAATGGTTTTTCCAAATTTTTCAAGTTCCCCGCCGCATATTCTTTTGGTTAATTTGGAAGTTACAGATTTTTCAAAAGAATACCCGACAGTTCGAAATTTTTCGCTCTTTTTTTATCAAATCGAAAATGGACTCCAAAAAAAAAAGTCAAAAATCATCTTATGGTTGGATTAGATTTTTAGAAGGGGGCCAAAAGGGGGAAAAAATGTCGTTTCCTTACTAGGGAAAACCGGGTTATTCTTTTTTTTTTTCCAAGAAACAAGACAACGGCCGTTTTTTCATATTACCCCAAAAATTTGGAAGTATTGTTTAAATTTTTTTGGAATTTTAAAAATTTTTTTTTTCAAAAGGAAAAAGAATTTTTAGGTTTACCTTTTTTGCTCAGTAATTATTTTTTTATTTTTTTGAAGGAAATATCAGGGGAAAAAATACCCTTTTTGTTAAAAGGTATTTACCTTTTGGTTGTTACCTAAAATTTAAGACCCCTACTTAAAGGGTTTTTTAAATTTTTTTTTGATTTGAGATCGGTGTTTATCGGCCGAAAATTAATGAATTGGTTTGTCTTTTTCCTTTTCCTTTTTTGGTTTAAAAAATTTTTTATGAAAATAATACTTCTTTGAAAAAACCCCCGGGGGTTTGGGAATTTTTTGTTTTGATATTTTTTGATTCTTCCCCTAAACCCCTTTTCCTTTAAACTGAATTTTGAATAAAATGGCCATTATTTGAAGAGCCATTTTTTGTAAAATTATTTGGGGGTTTTGTTGTTTTATTTTCATAATTTTTAAAATTCGGATTTTCGCATTTTCATTCAGTTTAAGGACTAAATTGCGACTTTCACTAGATTTAAGGTCTTAAAGAAATGGAAACTGCAGTAAGAAATGGTGAACAAAAGAAAAAGAACAAGTCGCATTTGTTTTTTACCAAAAAGCTGGTAAATATTTTCATTGTTTATGCTGTGAGAATATATATGTGGCTAGCTATTTTGAGAAATTTGAACTGAATTGGTTTGTATTGCTGTAAAATATTCGCGTCCGAAGTAAATTTGATACGGACAGACCTTGGACCAATGGCGAGTCCACTGTATTTGCCTTATCGAATGATGAGATAAAGCGGACAGAAAAGTGAATTAAAATTGGAAAGTGGCTGGACAATGAAGTTGTGGATCAATAATAACTGGTGACAGCGCCGCGGAAAGACTTGTAATTTTATTTATTGGATTAAGACTTTGGGAACGGTGTTGACTAAAATTGTCGGACATGGCCTTAAGCTCAGAACAATGTAAACTGCGACGGAACGACAGTACGCGGAAACGTTCCTTCACCGGTTACTCATGGTCCAGAAACCGAATAAAACATAGTTCATTGGCTGTGCTGGCGGATTATTGATCGGTTTTTTTGGCTTAATGACTTTGAAATTGGTGATGTTACTTAGACACCAAAAAGCATACTGGCAAACATCATTGCTTTAGGGTACTGAAGTTAAACCAAAGGATAATTTTAGTCGAAGGTTTTTTAAATTTAAATAAACTTTGGTATAAAATGTTTTATAAAATGATAACAATGATTTGACCTTATTTAATGGTGAAAGGCTGCAAGGCTATAGTACTTTAGTTATACGCGAAAGTTAAACAATTTTACCTGGAAACCCCAAAGCAAAAGCCACAATACTAGACAGAGTGGTCAGAAAGAAGAAATTTGTAAATATGTTGAATAAACTGAATGGAGATTAACAAATAAACAAAAAGTAGGAAAATAAAAAGTAATGGAAGGAAAAAAAATTTTATAAAGAGGATGAAAAGTGAATTAATAAAAGGAAAGAAAGAGAATAAAATAGATTTTAAATGATAAAATTTTGTTTGGAAATTTAGATTAGAGAATAAATTAAAAAAAAGGGGAATTTAAATAATTTAGAAAGGTTTTAAAAATCCCCCCCCCCCCCGGGCCCCCCCCTTTTTTCCCCCCCCTTTTTCTTTCCCCCCCCTTTTCCCTTTTCCCCTTTCTTCTCTTTCTCCCCCCTCCACCCTTCTTTCTTTTCTCTTTCCTTCCCCCTCCTCTCCCCCTTTTTCTTTTTTTCCTTGCCTCTTTTCCCTCTTTTCTTTCTCCTTTTTTTCCTCCCCTTTTTAAAACCCAAACTTTTTCTTCCCCATCACCCTCTTTTCCCTTTCCCTAGCCCCCCCCCCCCCCTTTTACCCCCCTCTTTTCCCTTCCCCCCCCACGCTTTTGCATCTTTTTTTCAAAACCAAACTTAACGGTTTTTTCTCCCCCCAAACACTTTCTACCCTTTTAAATTTTCCCCCCCCTTTTTTTCCCTTTTTTTACTTCTTTTCTTCTTTCCAAATTTCTTTCTCATTTACTTCTTTCCCCCTGTTTTCTTTTTTTTCGGCGCCCCTTTTTTTTTCTTCAATTTCCCTTTTATCCACTAAAACCCTTTTTCCCCCTTTTCCTTTTTTTTTCCTATTTTTTTCCTCTCTTAACCAATCTTTAACCCCCCCCCCTTTTTCCCATTCCCTTATTTTCCCAAACTTTTAAAACCAAAACTTTTTCTTTTTTTTTCTTTTTTTCCTCCCTTTCCGGGCCCCCAAATTTTCTTCCCTTTTTTCCTTTTTTTGTCTTTTTTTTTTCCCTGCGGCTCCTTTTTCATTTTCCCCCTTTTCTTTTCCATTTTCTTTTTTCTTTTTGGTTTTTTCTTTCCCCAACTCCCTTGTCCACATCTTTTTTTTTTTTTTTTTCCTTTTTCTGTCCCCGGCTCTTTGGTCTTTTTCCTTTTTTTTTCTTTTCCGTTATTTCTTGGTTTCCCTTTCTTTGTCCCCCCCTCCCTCCCCCCCCCTTTTACCCCCCCCCCCCTTCCCCCCCTTTTTCTTTTCATTTTTCCCTTTTTCCCCCTCGCCAGGGATCCCCTTTAATTGTTCCAAAACCTTTCTGCAAACCCACCCTCTTTTTCGTTCTTTTCCCCCCCCCCCTTTCTTTTTCCCTTTCCACTGTCCAAATTCGTTCCAACTTTATTCTCCTTTTTTTCCCTGCCCCATTTATTTTTTTTTCCCCCCCATCTTCCCTCTCCAAAACTCCCCTATTTTTTTCCCCAAATTTTTCGTTTTGCTCCTTTTTTCACTGCTTTTTCTCCTCCCAACTTTTTTCATCTTTAAATTTTCCAATTTTCTCAAAATTTTGACTCCTTTTCGGTTTTTCCCCTTCTTTCTTTCTTTTTTTTCCCTTTTCCCCCTTTCTCCCTTCTTGTTCACATCCTTTCGGGTTTTCCCCGTGGCCTTTCCCCCTTTTTCCTTTTTCTTTTCTAATTGCCCTTCTTTTTCCTTTTACCAAATCGTGGGTTTCAATTTAATTCTTTTTTCTGAAATCTTTTTTTCTTTTTCCCCTTTCTTCCCTTCCTTCCCCCCGGTTTTTTGGCTATGGGGACCAACCCCTGCCCAAGGTCCCCTCCTTTGGACCCAAAGGAAGGAGTCCTAACGGTTTTTCCTTGATGCTTTGGGTTTTCTCAACTTCGCTTGAGCCCCCCCCCCCCCCGCTCGGCCCCCCCCCTTTTTAGGCCCCCCCGGGGCCCTTTTTCCCCCCCCCCCCGGGGGGGCTTCCCCCCCCCCTCGGGCCCCCCCCCGGGCCCCCCGGTTCTAAACCCCCCCTTTGGGGCCCCCAAAAATTTTTCCCCCCCCCCCCGGGGGCCCCCCCCCCCCCCCCCCCTTTTCCCCCAAAAAATTCCCCCGGGGCCCCCCCCCCCGGGGCCCGGGAAAATTTGTTTTTCCCCCTCGGTTTTTTTTTTTCCCCCCCGGAAAAGGCCTTTTTTTTAAACCCAAAAATTTTCCGGGGTTTTGGCCCCTCGGGGGGGAAAACCCCCCCCAAAAGGGGGGGTTTTTCCCCCCCGGGGGCCCCCCCCGGGGCCCCCCCCCCCCCAAAACTTACCTCCGGCCCCCGGGGCCCCAATCGCTTTTTCCCTTTTGGAATTGTTACCAGTTTCGGGGTGTACGTATTCTTTTGTAGGGCCCCCTCCCAAAAGATTTCCCAGCCTTGGCCCCCCTTTTAAACGTATCTCTGATACCCCGAATTTTTTTCCAATTTGTCTCTACCCCTTATGCCAAAAAATTTGGTGTAAAATAGGCGTCACCGTTTTTCTTTTATTTTTAAAAAGGACCCCCTCCTTTCCCCAAGTTCTTTTTAAACGTTTGGTCCTTTTACCAAAAGGGGCCCGGGAAAACCCCATTCCAAAAATTTGTCCAAAACCCCCAAGTCATCCCCAAGATGAGGTAAAAAACCGCAGGGGTTAAATTTTTCGAAAATTCTTTTGGGGCCCTGTGTGGTTTGTGAAAAGGCTTTGAGGATTAGCGTAGACCTAGATGTTCCCCAAATAAAGATTAGTTTTTGGAATTTTGTTAATTTTAGGAAACTTTTTCGTTTGTAACCCCTAAATTTAAAAAAAATTTTTTTGGGAAGTTTTTCGGGAATACTAACAAAAAATTCAAATCATGGAGGGCAAAAATGATTAAAATTTAAATTTTTGGGCGAGAGAGAACTCGTTGGCTTCCAATAGAATTTTCATTTGCGATGAGGGGCCCTCTTTTTTTTTTCCGGGTTTTTAAACCGGGGAGGACTCGGTGTAGAAGTTGTGCTTTCTGTAGTATAATAACATAACGTGCCGCCAGGGCGCTCTGCCCTGTTTCTACAATCTATGTAGTTTTACTCTTCGGGGGTTTTTTCGTTTTTAGAACGGTACGTTTCGATAAAAGAGGTATTGTGTTTGTTTTGGAAAAATAAAAAAGCCTTTGGTCTGGGGGAAATTTGTTGAATAATGTGTTGTTAAATGTTTTGATATCTAAAAAACTTTCTATGGCTGCAACACGACTTTCGAGACCGTGTGTTTTCGACTTTTGTCTTTTGAGGGATAAAGACGTTTGAGGATTTCTTCATTGTAAGATTTTCCCCTTTGGAAGAAGATCAGAACTCTGTGTAGGAGGAGAAAAGTTTTCATGATGTGTACAGGGCGATTGACTGATGATACAGATGCGTATGTACGAGCTCCACCCATTGGGATGGTTCCAGTAGCACTAGATGATCTGATACCTACGATCCACAGCTGTGACTTTTGGAGGATTACTGGACGCGGCAACTTTAGCCTGGTAATATGAGCATCCTTTGTAGTTTGCAGTGTGGTTTTGGTTACAATTGGCACAGCGAGGTGGAGTAGATTTTGCAGTTTGGCAATCCTTAACGAGATGTCTATCTCCACATTTTACGCACTTTGGCGTTTTTGTACAATAATTAGCAGAGTGCCCAAAGTCCTGGCAACGCCTGCATTGTGGAATAGCGCTAACTTTTCGGGGTTTTTCGACAGTTATACGACAGGAACAAAGAGTAGTCAAAAGTCGAAAATATCTCGGTTGTTTTCGAGGACTTTAAAGTCAATCTTAAAGAGCGGTAGTTTAATGATTGTGGATTTTTTGTCGTTTCGCTTTTTAATATGGACGTTGATGATGTTAGTGACATTGTGTCCAGCTTCGGCTAGCTCAGAGACGCTGTCCTGTAGCTCAGTCGTATGGTGAAGGCCTCTAATAAATACGGTGAAAGGTTTGTCCTCATGAAGACGATAGGTGTGAAACTTGATGGGTCCAAGTAATTTTTTCTCAGAGTCAGGGAGCGCTGAGATTTCACTTAAAATAGAACGACTTTTACGATAGTCGTCGGAGTTAGTAAGTGTAAGTTTTAACTCACCGTTGGACATCGCTCTCATTTCGTGTGGAGTGATATTGGCCGACTTGATTAGCTTGTTTAAGTTGGCGATGGATTTCACGCCACTAATGTAGAAGGGGGGGAGGTTTTCTGACGCTTGGAACGGGTTGATTTGGAGACGCGTCGGAAACTGTCTCCATCGGGGAGTCGCGATTCGAGGGTGGTGACTGGAGAAATTGGCGGATGCCAAGTTTTCTCTTCAATTGTTGGTTCTCATCCTTAACGGACTTCAGTTCATTACGGAGCTCTTCAAGTTGCTTTTGTATAGCAGCGAGCTCTTCAGCTGTGGCCATACTCGGCCGGCGGGCCGAAACCAAGCAAATTACACGAAAACACGATAAATAAAGTAATGTAATGCACTGGTTTCGATATGTGACGAAAGGAATCATATGATTCAAAACGCGCCTGTACAAACCGGCCGAAAGAATAATAAAGATCGATTACAATAGACGTGATAGCGAGCATGTACACAGTAACACGGTTGAATCGGAACTGTCAGTCAAAATTAGATGATAAACTTGTGATTGATAACCCAGTGTGCAAAATCTCTGTGTGTGACGCTCAAAAAGCGTCACAAAGTCGTCTCAAGCGCCATTTCATGGCGAAAAGGTGTAGTTCAGTTGTCCTCCACCAGCAAGAAATAGAGTGCGTCTCAGTCGACCGACACAGGGACAAGGAGCCACGCATGTGTCACAATGTGTCGCCAGTTAAATGGCCATTATGTGTAGGTTTTTATAATATTTCGTCAGATTATGACTGCGTTATGCGCCATAATGTGTCCACACATGTGCCACAATGTGTCACCAGTTAAATGGCCGTTATATGTAGATTTTTCACTGCATATCGTCAGATTGTGATTATGTTATGCGTTCTATGTTAGCGCGATCTATACGGGTAATTTCTTTGTTTATACTCATTGTCACCGCGCGTAAAGCCAGTTTGAATTTCGAGTTCGTTATTTGTAGTTGCGTGTTTTCAAGTTCACTGTTTTAATTTTACCGGCAAAGAATGTCTGGAGTTTCGGACGTTTCGGCCTCTGAAGAAAACGGGATCACAATAAAATACTTTGTACGAGGTAAGTTCTCTATTAATTTCTCTATACTTACCTAACTTATTGTAAAAGATTAGTGTTTTCGAATTTTATTCAGTGTTTTTTGGGTACAGTTGTGTATTTACTCGCCGGTGGAATCCACTCGCCTGGTAATTGGTTAACAATAAAAGTCGCAAGTCAGATACGAAATCGCCTTGTATCATATCCTTGTACTGGGTACTGGAAACGTGATGTGAACAATGGTCATGGAATTCGGCAGGGTGAAACCGTTTTAAAACAACAAAAAAAAAAAACGCCGCGTTAGCTAAAGGCGAAGGGAAAGGTGAAAGCGGTCGAGAGACTTCTAGATGATGCGAGGACATGTGTTGTATTGGTTGCGCCGATTTGAGAATCTGTCCGTACTTATATAGTTATGTGCATGTACTTAGGGGTAAGAAGCAGCCTGATGCGAGAGAGGTGCGAACAAAGTAGACAGAGCTAGTTGGATGCGATGTTTGCTTGATAGGGTTTCTCCTCAGTATGGCTGTAGTAGTCTGCATTGTCAGATAGAGAGTACTACAGGGGAGGTGTCTCGGACTTCAGCTCAAGCACCCACTGCAGTCCTGTAGCCAACGGAAGATGGGGGCGAACGGTTGTCAAGTGGAGGTTGAAGGTGGACACTAGTGGGGGATAGTCCTGCGGGATGTCCATTGTACTCCCATAATTGGCTTCATGTGCTGGTTGGTGCATCACGATCGGAGTCAGGGTAAATCAGACGGACTTGATTCACTTGTCCAGGGACACCATGGGGGAGGGTCGCACCTTCCAGAACCTATGACTAGTGTAGTAGCACTGGGGGCTGTAGCCTTGTCAGGGAGCATTGTGTCACGGAGGTGGGGAGCATCCGGTTCACGGCTTGAGTTAGCTGCTGGCCTCCATTCCATTGCACGTTACAGGCAGCTTTAATGTGTGAAAATTGGGGATGGTGTACTGTCATGCATTCATGGCGCTAAGGGTAGGTGGTCTCTAGGACAACCTGGGTACGCTCTTGGGTGGAACTGGAGGGGGTACCCTCGGTGCTGGGATTGGAACTTGTGTGGCTCCATCTCACCAAGTCAATCTTCCAGTTGGATGGGCTGGGGTATGGTGGAGCAGGGAAAATTTGAATAGAAGTTCAGGGGCATCGCACTCGTTCAGTCAGGATTGGTACTAGTATCGTAGAATTTATGTTCACCTCTTGCTTATTCCTCTAGTTGAGTTATTATGCGTCACACTCCACGAGCTACCCGTCGAGAGCCTCAATCAAGTGCTACTGAGCCAGCACTTGAGCGCCGTGCAGTGACACCTCGTCGTGCCCTGGAACCTTCTTCTGCTATTGACCTTGTGGTAGCAAGTGGAGGGGAGGTGAAGTGGGTGAATACAGAATATAATTTCAGGGAGGGAGGGGGAGTCGGATCAAAAATGTCACAGAATCCTACAACTTTTGAATTTTACAACCACTATTCACTACTAATATCAGATGTACAACAGAAAAGCATTTTCTCATAGTTGTACGACTGTACTAATACACTGATAAAAATGAGCTGTAGTCCTCTAACAGTTATCGTTTTATGGTTTGCAGGCAAAAATCCCGCACAAGTTCTACGTACAGAAAAAAGCTCAAAATCTTATAATCAGAACATCTATTATAACTTTGTAAAATATTATACTGTACAATTTTTCGAGTTGTATTACTGCAGGTCACGGTATTGGTTCGAATTACAGAAAGTTCACTGTATAATGTTCCTCTTGTTACCCTGTTGGGCTTACGTATCTAATTTGTATTATTGTATTAACGTTTGCATGTGTTATTAGTTCTCTTTGTCCCTAGTATATTGTACGTTTATTATTTTTTAAATTTGTTTTTGTTATTAGTAAGTTGGGCCTGGACACGGAAATTTTCCTTGTCGTTGTTAGGAATAGGCTTTAATTTTTGTATTCATTCCATATTTTGTAATAGTTTCTAGTATTTTGCACATAATACCGAAATCTTCACATTTTCTGCGTCTCGTCTTTTGTAATTTTGTATTTGTTCTATCATATTTTTCATTTACCTATTTTATTTTTTCGGGTCAGTATGTTGAGATAGGCGCTACTAGGTTCAACGACTTGCCATACCCTTTATTTAAAATTCCTCATAATTTTGTAAAATTAAAATTATTCTACTCGCATATTATATCATTATTATTACAAACTCTTAATTTATTTGCATTATTATTTCTCATATTTGTGTGCGCACAGAACAGAAATAGGCTTTAAGGTGAATACGCCACAAAGTGTCGAAACCGTCATCACATATTAGAACCCTTTTCGTCACAATATGCAGATTAAACCGCCAGAAAATGACTCTAAAAACGCGCCACAAAGTGACGAAATTGTCGACACATGTTGGAACCATTTTCGTTTCAATACTGTCACAATATGGCTCTTTTCTAAAACTGTGGCCATTGCATTCTGTCTTCCGATTGGTTGAAATTTTCGCCACATTCTGTAGAAAAAAGCGCCATTATTCTCACGCCACATTGTGGCGGTTTAATGTCAGATTTTGCACACTGGGAAACTGGCTGTAGCGCGCAGCACACATATATCATTCAAAACAAACAAAAGAGAAGACACACTATTGGAATTTGGTCAAAAAAGCAAGAAAATAATGAAGATGCCAAATTATGTGAAAGCGTGAAAGGAGACCACCTAAAAACCCATATCATTTATCAGTCTTATCATGTTATCAATATCGAACATTGTGTATTGAAAATTTAAAAAAATTTTTAAGCAGTTGAAAAATAAAACTTTAGCTTTTGCTTTTCAAATTTTTTCATATTTAGCTTTCCCTTTTGGCTTTGGGTTTCAACGCAAAAATCATAAGCTTTCAGCTTTCCGCTTTTGACTTTTGGCTTTTCCCTAAATTTTGAATATTGTGTACAACATTATATTTTTTAGAAATGGCTTTTCACAACACTGCTTAACAGTGAACACTTGAACAGCACTGACCATTGAGATAATGAAAATAAAAATGAAAATTTGAAATTATAATTTATAAATAGATAAATACTGGAAAAGCTGTAAAAAATAAAACTTTTGCTTTTGCTTTCAATTATTTGTGCGTTCTAGCTTTTGCTTTCAGCTTTTGCTTTTTAGGTAAAAAAACTCGTCGCTTTTGGCTTTCCGCTTTCAGCTTTTGGCTTGCTTTCCATCTTTGAGTAAAAGTCAGTCAGTTAGTCAGTCAAACAAACAAATCGCAACAGCAGTAAGTCAAAAACAGCAGCAGTTAATGAAAGGAAAAACTGTCCACCCTTGAATGGAAATGAGAATATGCTAATTTTTAAAATGCTAAGCATTTTGAAAATATTCTCAGCATATGCTCAATGAGCAAATGATCAACCAAGCATTAAAAAATGAGTATTTTCCCGAGCATTTCCTCATTTATATATGCTCAATGAGCAAATGCTCGGGAAAGCATAGAAATAATGAGCATTTTCCCGAGCATTTTCTCATGTTCCGTGAGCATTTTCTCATTTCTTAATTATACAGATAAAACTAGTATAAATTTTGAAAATGCTGAGCATTTGCTCAAATGCTGAGCTCATTCAATAGAAAATGCTCTTCCATTTTGAGCATATTCTCATGCTGAGCATATGCTCGAGCATTTTGAGAATATGCTTATTAAAAGAAAATGCTCGAGCATTTTCCATTACTATCTTATGGGAGTCAAAACGGTCGTTGGCCAAAAGTGGGTATTTTTGCTAACAGTAACCAAGAACTGTAACTCACTGTATGACGCACAGTGTAATGAAATGCTAAAAAAGCGCTCATAATTAATTCTTGAAGAGAATCTGATCCAAAAAAGAAAAAAAGAGTTCCTCCTAAATTGTATTTTAAATGTAAATTTTGAGTTTTGATTCAGTTTTTCAGTTGGCGGTTCTGGGGGGGCTGTGTAGTGGGGGGGGGGACAAAAATTAAAGTTTACCAAAAAAATCAACATTGGTATTGAAATTATATAATTCTGACATGCTGAATCCAATTTTTTGATTGTTTTGACGATTGGGTCCTTTGGGGAAGAGATAGGAGAGGGAAAAGTGAAAAATTTTCTGAAAAAACTGCGTTGGGTATTGAAACTAACTAATTCTGGTATGTTAAATCCAAATATTTGATTGTTTTGACAATTAGATACTTTTATGAGAAGATAGGTAAAGAGGAAACTGAAAATTGTATGATAAAATATGAGTTGGATAATGAAACCGACTAATTTTAGTATTCTGAATCCAAATATTACAGTGTTTAGATAATTTTATGCAATATAAAGGTGTATATAGAATAGGGAGGGGCTTAAATCATACAGTACTGGATAGTCAGCGGTAAATCCTTTCCTTAACAATTGGGTATGTTTACATTAACCTGGTACTAAATGGAGGTAAAGTCCTATGCATGCGCACTTGAATTATTCCTGTCAGATTTTCTTAGATTTTTGATAGACTTAACCCCGATTTAATTTTATCTCATATATACAATCTACGATTTGGACCACTTTTAGATAAGTGCATATGTGCGGAACTTAACCACATGCACCGTTCCAAATTTTGACACTTTGAAAATGGCTTGCTGTCTATCCTGTACTATGTGATTCAAGGGGAGGGGTAAACAAGTCATATAAAAATATGAAGGTATATAAAATCAAAAATTTATATTTAATAAAATTAAAAATAACATGTACAAATTAATTAAAAATATCATCAGTATCATCAACGCTACTTTCATTTACCTCTCCCTCTTCAGCAGTCAGTCTTGTTAAGCCTAAATCAAAAACATCATTTACGATTAAATAACTTAATGATATAACAATGTGACAAAATAGGCCTGCAACTTTGATGTAGGTAGCTGGAGTTATTTTCAGACGAAAAAGTTACATTTTATTCAAACCTATAGAATAATACTAAATTTTATTTCACTTATGTGATGCGCAACTAAACGTAGAAAATTTAGCAGAAAATTTTGTCATTTATTTGTCTTAAAACCTACTAATACCTAACTATTAAATACATTTTTTTAAAAAAAGATTTCAAGAGTTGAAATATTTTATATTTCTATTACCTGCCATATTTCCTACCAAAAAAATTTGAAAAATCTCTTTAAATTTTTTTAAAACCTCCTTTTTGAGTCCGAGGTGGAGAGTAGCTGAAAATTAATACCAAGTTTAGATTCAACGTCCTAATAACTGGGTATGTGCAATGATGTATCATACACTAAAATTACTAACTTTATTTTAAAGCTGTCTTTTAAGTTTATTTTTGAGTCATGGGTAGGAGCTGACTAAAAATTAATGGCAAATTTGAATTCAGCATCTCAAAAACTATAGGTAATGATATATCATCTACAAAAATTAGTTACTCTGTTTTTTAGTCCCTTTTTGGGCCCACTTTTGGGTCATAGGGGGGGGGCTAGCTAAAATTTGATGCTAAAGTTGGATTCAGCTCCCCAAGAATTGTGGGCATTGATGTATCATTCATCAAGATTGATTACTTATTAGTCTATCTATTTATTTTTTTACTAATTTTGTTTTTCACCTGTTTTTTAATGACTAAAAATTTTTTCTAATTTTTTAGGCAAGTTCTGGCAGCTAATTTTTTTTTTAATTTGTAGCTTAAGATGCACTCTAAATGATGGTACTAAATTCAAGACCGGCCAGGACCTGCCAAAAAAGTTGCAGTCCTAAATGCACCATTTTGCTGTTAAATTTTAGTGTCTAGTAATTACTTTTGTATGCCCAAAGAAATTAATTTGGAAAAATACATTCAAAATTATGGGAATGGACTTACCTTCAGGTTCCTTCATGATTTTTTTCAAAGAAAAAAACTCAGTACAACCAAAATTAATTTGACACGTGAAGCGCACAAAACAGAAAGGTCAATGATTGTGACACACGATTAATGTTTGTCTTGTCTTTGGTTATGTCTAGCAGTTGAAAGAGTGGGGTGATGAATATGTGGAGTACGAAAACGTTGCCTCCAGACTGTCTATAACACACTCCTTTTGTTGTTTTTTTCTTTTTTTCGTATTCGTTTTCTCCTATTATGAGCGGTTTTTTTGTGTTTCGTTACACTGTGTGACGTCAAATCACCGTTTGCTTATCAAGAAATACCTATTCTACACTAGCGCTTCTACAATTTGCACAGTCCCAATCCCAATCACGGCTGATCGAGGTTGCCGAGGAATGGAAGGATGAAAATGGTGGCCGAACAATTTTTTCTCTTACACATGCAGCCTTTTCGGGTTCTTGATAACTAAAAGGAGCTCATTGTGAATGATTTTTAATTGCAGGTGGGAGAGCACAGTAATTTGAAGCACGCCCATCCATAACAGAGGAGACGACAGGCGCGAGGATATATTGAAGCATTAAGATCGTCTGGTCCTTAACCTTGGCCAATTCGTAAGGATTACCAGAGATTTTTTAGTATCAAGTTCTTAGACGTAACTTGGAAAAGGGATAATGGAAGAGAGACCAAAATATAGTCTGAGAAAAAGTCGATTTTCACTGTACCTTGTTATCCTTTTTCTTGCCACTTTTCTACGAGATTCCCTCGGTCACTTTTAACTGGGGTGATTGCTTTACTTTCATTCGTTATGTAAGTGTTAACATCAAGTCTACTTCTACAGAAGCTGTAAAGTAGTATGTCCAACATAATCATACACAAGTTCATGTAAGCCCACCAGGGGTGTTAAGTCAATGGCCGCTGGCTTAAGCTTAGCTGATGGCTTTTAAGTTGTTGGTTGACTTGGCCTATGACTTTAAGCTAATTTTCCGGCTTCAAATATGGCTTAATGTTGTTTGGATCTGTACATTAGTTGACTTAAATTTACAAAGCTTGCAATTTGCCACCATTTCGATAATTGAATGACCAATTCGAAGCAGTAAATTCCTTGTACGTAAATGATAGCCAATTTCTTAACAGTTTATTTACAAATTATTTTTATTTGACTTTTGGCATTAGCTGAATTAATTAATTTAAGCCACAAAACCTGGCGTATGCCTGGCTTATGAGTTGAAAGCCGACTTACAGCATTGCTGATTTTTGGCTGAATGAATAACGACCGAAATTGTGACTTGAGCTTTAGCTTAAGCCACTAATGGCTTCAGAACCCTTTAATGGCACACGTGGGGAAATTCACCACCACTGCACTGGAACTTCACGCGCTGCGGCTGTTGATGAGAACATGAGAACTCAGCCTGTGTACGCTTGGTGTTGGTGCGCCTGAAATAAAGCTTCAATTTTCGCTACAGGCTTGGTTGCATACTTTCTATTTTAAAGGGGCAATGCAATAAAAATTCAAACCTGGTATTTCATTTTCTTCAGCCTATTTGTAACGAAATACTTTGATACATAATTTTCTATCTTCACTATTGAAGGCGCAAAAAATTCGCCAATAATATCAATTTTTAAATTACCTAATATACAGCCCCTTCAATTTTGAGAATAGGCAATTCTTTTTGAGGAGTTTTTTTGTATTTCTGTAAATGAAGTAACATACTAAGGTGAGTTTCCCAATTTAGAAATATTACAGAAATTTTAAATAAAAAATTGACGTGTGCTGTTTAAGGGTTTTAACATCCCTGAAACTCACAGATGGAAACTGATGACAAGTATCTACATTGCATGCAGATACATCGGTACATGAATATACTCAGCCCCGTGGCCAGAGTTTATGTGTGAGTGGGGCTCTTCGAACCTCAATCCAAGAGTCCTAAATTGGTGAACCAAGTTTTTGTTCTAAATTTTAAAATGTTTCTGTGATATTAATTCTCTTCATCCCTTCTTTCCTTCTCGTTCAGCATAATGATGATTTTTTTTTTAAATGGTGGTATCTTTGCCTAGGGGGCTCAAGATACCTTTCGAGGGGGCTCAGCCACAGCTTGCACCCTCGATGGCTACGGGGCTGGATATGCTTATAGCTATTGAACGTATTCCATTCATTTAGTCAACATAGGAATGTCAACGTCATCCGATATCGTTGAACATGCACACAACTGAGCGAGATCATCATCCTGATAACGTTCTCGTTGTCGGTCGGCCTTCTTGATGTCGGTTGGTCGGTAAAATATGGCATACATTATTCGTTGAGGGTCAGCAAAAAGACATATCCATGTTGGACAATTTACCATCATTGGACATTTGCTAACTATTGATCCAGTTCCACCAACTAGGGTCGATTCTACTACGATACTTCGCCAGCTGTTACAAACGTTGGCATACCTTCCCTATATCCTGGACAGATAGCTACCGTGTCCATGAGATAAATGAGCCAACAGGCAGTCGTGCAGAGTAAATAGATCGAGAACAGAGAGTGAAAGGGTTGAGTTTGAACGTTACAAGGATGGAAATGAAAAGATCGATGCATAGGTTTGAGTCTATCGCTCTCTGGTTCACTTGCCATCTTGTTCTCTGGCTTTCTCGCTCTCTGGCTCTCTCACCATCTTGTTGTCTGGCTCTCTCGCCATCTTGTTCTCTGGGTCTCTCGCCATCTTGTTCTCTGGGTCTGTCGCTCTCTGGCTCCACCCAGGGAAAAGATGGCGTCTGAAGGTCAAATAAACCGAGATAACATTAAATTGAAAGTAAAATGGCTGACAGGTCGTAAAAGGGTTGAGTTTCAAGGCCACAAATACGGAATTTAGACCACCAGGGCGAAAAAATAGAGTTCGAAGGTCAAATGAAGGAGGTAAAATGAAATCGCGAGTGAAATAGTTGCCCAGGTAGTGAAAGGGTTGAGTTTCAAGGCCATGAGTACGGAATTTAGACCACCAGCGCGAAAAAATAGAGTCCGAAGGTCAAATGAAGAAGGTAAAATGAAATCTAAAGTGAAAGGGTTGAGCGGGTTAAGTAAACGGGTTGAGTCCAAAGGTTACACGGACTGAATTTAAACGAGCAGAGCAAAAGGTTCGGGTCCGAAGGTCAAATGAAGAAGGTAAAAGGAAATCTAGAGTGAAAGGGTTGAGCGGGTAGTGAAAGGGTAGAGTCCAAAGGTTACAGGACAGAATTTAAACGAGCAGAGCGAAGGGTTCGGGTCCGAAGGTCAAATGAAGAAGGTAAAAGGAAATCTAGAGTGAAAGGGTTGAGCGGGTAGTGAAAGGGTAGAGTCCGAAGGTTACAGGACAGAATTTAAACGAGCAGAGCGAAGGGTTCGGGTCCGAAGGTCAAATGAAGAAGGTAAAAGGAAATCTGGAGTGAAAGGGTTGAGCGGGTAGCGAAAGGGTTGAGTCCAAAGGTTACACGGACCGAATTTAAACGAGCAAAAGGTCAAATGAAGGAGGTAAAATGAACTCTCAGAATCAAAGGGCTAAGCAGAAAGTGAAAGGGTTGAGTTTCAATTACAAGGGCGGAATTTTAACAAGCAGAGCGAAAGATTCGAGTTTGAAGGTCAAATGAAATGAGATCTAGAGTATAAGTGCTAACCAGTTCATAAAAGGGTTGAGTTTGCAACCGCCATCACCGAATTGCTGAATATATTCGGTAGAGCGGGTCGGAAGAACGCAGCGGCGAATTTGGAGGACGAACTCCAGCCTTGGCAAAATAAACCTGTTGTTTTTATTTGTATAATTTTTTATAAGCGTAAACGTGCTTGTTGTAAATTATCTATCTCATTTTTCCGGACATGTTTCTATATTTGCCATAGTAAGATGTAAATCTTTGTTTCAGTGATAACAAATACAACTTTTTAATGTGTTTGAGTCTTTATTTTCCTGCTCACACCCATTTCACGCCCTTTCATACTGATTGATGCAACCTGACCAACAGTTCAGAAATGAAAATATCTTCAGAAGGTGGCATTTTCTTTTTAAAAATGTTTGCGCCTTCATACTGATGAAATGCAACTTAACTAACAATTCAAAATCGGAAAAATCTTCGGAAGGTGGCATGTTATTTGAAAAATATATTGCCCCTTCGTACTAACAGTCTGCAACCCAATTAACAGTCTGAATTTGGTGAAATAATTCATACGCTGCCTTCAATATACATCAGTATGCAACTCTATTAACATTGCGAAAATAAAATATTAGGAACCTACGACCTCTTTACGAGTTATATTCTCCTAATGCAACCAGCGATTTTGCACCTATTTTGTAAGCCATTTCCAAGCCAGCAGCTCAGTGGGCGTGGTCTACATTTTTAGCCACGCCCCTCAGTGTAGAATGTCGGGTATTAAAAATATTAGGAACGTAGTACCTCCACACGACTCCTATTCTCCTAATGAAACTAGTGTTATTTTCGAGTGAATTTAAGCGAGTAGGCAGATTTGGACGTGTTAATTGGGTTGCATATTTTCTTTTTGCAGGAACTCAAATTTGTTTGAGGTGTTCGGCAGGTTGCATAGTCGTATTCTGAAGGAATCTGTATAAATGCTCGAATACAATGGTACTAATTGCCGCTCTATTACTCACAGAAGATTATGAAACTCCAGGAAAATCGTTTATTATTCCAGAAAATCAATTTTTTCTTACAATACTGAATCAAAGTAACTAAAATCAAATTCTAACAGTAATGGATAATTTAATTAATTAAAATCACATGACCTAATAATACTTAGAAAAATACAGGAAAATGTAGGTATTCAAAAAGTACTCTACATGAGAACAGAATTACCGAATATTAAGTAATCCGAACACATTGGTAACAATAGGTAACACAGATGTCATTATAATAACATATTTTGAGTAACAAATCAGTCTAAATATAACGCACAAATTTTCTGGTTGATTAGTATCCATGTCAAAAGATCGGCTCCTTCACGGAATTCTTGAATTCGCCTCGAAAAGTCGAGTAATGAGCACCAGCGCCGACGCCGAGGCTCTCCAAAAATTTTTTCGCTCCAAACAAGATAGGATGTATAATGAAGAAATTTTCAAAATTCGAAAAAATCAAAAATTTTGAATTCAGAACCATCTTTTACTCTATTTTTTGCTCTGAGTTCGAATTTGGTGTTCACATTTGGCGGCGACACTCCGTTCTCAAGATACACTCGAAAATGTGGTCAAAAATTATGACACTAGCTCAATTTTGGTAACGGATTCGAATTCGCCGTGAAAAATTGAGTAATCAACACCAGCGTTGACGCAGAAGCACTCAGAAAATTTTTTCGCCCCGAAAAGACATGATGTATACAGTATGGAGAAATTTTCTAATTCCGAAGAAATCAAAAATTTTGATTTAAAGACTGTATTCTACTAAATTTATCACTCTGAGATCGAATTTGGCGTTCAAATTTGGCGGCGACGCTCTGTTACCGAGATACACTCGGAAATAGGTAAGATAAATGCGAATATTTGAAGAATGTAAAAACGCCTTCAACACGGTGAACATGCAACCCAATTCACACCAATTGAACTAATAAAAATGCCAAAATCTCTGGATCGGTAAGAGCTAGAGCGAAGCGGTGTGAAATTTTGGATAGAGGAGACAATTTAGAATAAGACTGTTTCTTCAGCCGAAAAAAAATTTTTTTCGCCCAAAAAAAGACATGATGTATAGTATGGAGAAATTTTCAAAATTCGACAAAATCAAAAATTTCAAATTAAAGACTGTTGTCGACTCAATTTTTCACGCTGAGTTCGAAACTGTTGCTCAAATTTGGCGGCGACGCTCCGTTGTCGAGATACACTCGAAAATGGGTCAGATAAGTGCGAACTTCCAAAGAATGAGGTAACGCCTTCAACACGGTGAACATGCAACACAATTAACACCAATTGGACTTAAAAAAACGCCAAGATTTCTGGATCGGTGAGAGCTAGAGCGAAACGGTTTGAAATTTTGAATAGAGGAGACAATTTAGAATAAGACTGCCAGTTCAGCAGAAAAAAAATTTTTTTCGCCCAAAAAGGACATGATGTATAGTATGGAGAAATTTTCAAAATTCGACAAAACCAAATATTTTGATTTAAAGACTGTTTTCTACTAAATTTTTTAAGCTGACTTCGAATTCGTTGTTCAAATTTCTTGGCGACGTTCCGTTGCCAAGATACACTCGAAAATGAGGTCAAAATATGTGACTACTAGAAATGATTTTTTTTTTGCTTACAAATGAACATAACATTTCTTTTCTTTGATTTCGGCAGAGTGTTTCTCTTTTCATTCGGAATTTTTTAAAACTAAAATACAATTTGCGCGGTATTTTGGTTTTTTAACACTTCACGCATAAGGCTCGTTCATTTAGCTACCGATTTATGTCCCAGTTTTGCATCCGATTTTAGATTCAACCTTCTTGCGCGTTCGTTTAGCCAACCAATTAGAATTTGAAAGTGTTCGTTTTGCCAGATTCAAAGTAGTTTCGATTTCCATTCACAAAAAAAGTAGAGCGAGTCTCGGAGTTGATTCTGAATAGTAGGGACGACTTGAGTTCCAAACGGACAACTCGTATTAGTTACCGTAAATTCAAATTTGATGGTGAGAATTCTTTGAAATATTTATGGAAGGGCTAAATGAACAGCCATGTACTTTGTGTTCGGATTCATTTCGAAACGAAAGAAATACAAAAAAAAATTAAAAAAAAATTAGGACTCAAACGACAATACTCGGATTTTACGATTCGGGAGCTAAACGAACAAACCTATACAACACCGGGGTTGTGAAAACATGAGCACAGTATTTGAAGGGTACCGGGAAAGAAGCAGGTAAGTCGCTTTTTTGGGCGAAATTGAGTCATTAGTCCCATTAAAATGGGCATAATGAGTAAAAGTAGCTGGGCTGTGGTAAGAAGCCAGAAAAAATGCCGGATTTCAAAATTCACATGACGAGAAAGCATGCACGTAAATTGTTTTTCATTTTCCTCGCTTCTCTACAAAAGTGACGTTTTCCCCTTGTACCCTCCATTTACAGAAATGCAACCTATAAACCACTTGCGATATTGGAATAGCGGTTTCCAATGTCGCAGGCGTATTTTAGAAACCAACTGTCTGTCACTCAGAGAATCACACACTTTCTCTGTTCAGATAATCAAAATTCATGCGACATTCCGTTTTTTTTTGCGCTGACAACACTCATGTGTACCACCATATAGTTACGAATACGTGCCCCTAATATTTGTGACCTGTGCTGAAGAAACACGCCTTAGTTTCGTAAAAATCAATTTTCGTTTTGATACTGATTCTTACTCTTTAATGCTCTTTCACGTGATCAACTCAGAAATTGCCTACGATCAACCATTTTGCACTACAGTGCTACGAAGTGAGGTAATAACCATTGCTCGAAATTGAGTCAATTATCACTCTCCTGAGGAAAAAACATTTGGAAGCTAAGCCTTGTTTCTTCAGCACAGGTCACATTTCTCGAAATGTCATCTATTAAGCAAATGATATCAAAGTTGCAGTTTTCGACTTCGAAGGCGTTAGTTTAAAAGCTTGCCAATAATCTGACAATGAGGGTAACTGACGTTCAGATAATTGCGGTCGAACAAACAAAAATTTCCAGATGAGATGATCGTTCACAGCTGTTGCGGGCGTTGATTCTTCTTCATTCATCCAGCTATCGAAATGACTCATACTGACAGCATGTACGCATTGATCGGAGTATCTTCGGAGTAACTACCGTTTCATCACCAGAAAACAAAACAATAGAATTACTTTAAACTACAGCTCGAAAACACGAAGTACCAAGTAGATTTACACGTCAAGCGGACATTATTACTACCAAGAAATTATCTCGAGATTCTTTTCTTGTGTTACAGTGCCGAACAATCAGATCTGCTCAATAAGCTGTGTCTTACACTGCTCCAGCAACCTCCCACCTGAGACTGAAATAGTCTCAGTGACCAACAGAGAAGTCTTCTACCTTTGATGAGTACATACATGTATCCCTAGCAGAAGCAGCCAGGCTCCCTGTTGAGTCTATGATCCAACAATGATCAAGACAGCTCAACCGCACACGGATCATTATTAGCCGATTCACTGAAGAGACTGTCCCAAACAGAGGGAGAGCATAAACTATACCAGGGAGGCTAACGTGCGTGCACTTCAATGCAGAAAATATATGCATCTCCATGACCCCCCCCCCCATTTCAAGTCTAGTATTCAGATGTTTGAAACTGAATTTGTATGTACGGCTCAAAGCGATGCGGAATGCTCGGTTCCACTTCGAGCCAACATAAATTCATATTATGTTTCAAGCCCTCGCTAGTATCTTCAAGAAACGCACAAATACACCCCGCCCTGTAGAGGAAACTACCGCTACCTGTGAGTCTTATGATCCGGCAATGATCAAGACAACTCAACCGCACACGTACCGTGACCGATTCACTGAAGAGCCATAACAGCTCAACCGCACACGGTTCACTATTGGCCGATTCACTGAAGAGACTGTCTCGAACAAAGGGAGAGCACAGACCCACCGGGCAGTCTTACGGTCGAGCATTTCCACACAGAGGATTCAGATATGGCTGCTCGCAGATGTAAGCCAATAATATCCCTAAAAGGCAAGGAAGCTGAATGTCTAGTAAAACTGTAACACTAGAAAAGAAAATCGGGTACTCTTAATATCTAATACCTGAATGCAGGAAGGACAGATTCATTTTTAATTTATTTTTTCCTCAGTAGTACGTAAAGTAAAAAGAACTTCAAAGGAGGATTTCAGGTAAATCAGAGTTATCCTTTCGGATCCTTATGCAACTTCGAACACTGACCTTTGGGTAGAAATAAGAGAGATTGAACGAAGCTTCTTGATCCGCTTGATACACATTTAACTCTTTAATGAGCACGCATCATACTGGGACCAGGGGTGTCTAGAACCAGATCCGCTGATCACTCCTGGGAACCTTGCCCCCGGGCACGAGGACTCGCGAGAACAAGATCTAGCCCAGAAGGTTTACATCGTGAGCCTCACTGACCCTGACTTTTCCTATGCGTATCTTTAGAGAGTTAATCGGTTCACAAGGAATCAGGATGCCAGACTGACATGCCTATTGCTCGAGACTCTATATACCTACAGAGTGAGACTCCTTCATCTGCTGCTATCGAAGTTGCAATTTAAGTCTGAGAGAACTGAAACAGCTTAACTACTCTAGACAGTATACCTATAAAAGGCTAGACTGGGGAAATACGATGACGGTTAGCATTAACAGTTAGCAGGATGTAACAAGCTCAGCTGAAGCTAACTCTCCTACTTAGAACATAGGTGGCTGCAGGCTGGTATAAGAGGCACCTGCTTTACCTCTGGATTTCGCCTGCAGCCGGTGTAGTATGATTTTAAGGAATTCACAAATTGAGGAATAATTCAAAGGAATTAGGAATATTTGGAATCACTGACTCCAGTCTTATCCTGTCAGTATGGTTGTAGGGTTGTTGCGCCAACGGCACACCAACCAAACAGGTCTCAACTACCAGAAAAGACCGGTGTGGATCACAAAAGGGACTGAGAAACTTTCGTCCTTTTCTCCGAAAGGATAACTCCGGGGAGACTGACCCATCCTTTAAGAAAAAAGGACAATAATTTCCGAAAGGTGCCATTCCCATTGTCTTCCCTGATTTTACGTTAGTCCATAGTAGGGCCCCAGACTCCACGAGACAACAGTTAAGGCCATCACAGCCAAAAACTGAAGCTCGCTTCTCCTGGCGCTAATCCCCAGCCGCCATATCCAGTACGCTCCACTCTGTTAAGGATCAGCCCCAAACCCTAGTTACAGGCAACGTAACAAAGAAGACGATTAGGAAGGACCTTGAGTTACTCTACGTACACCTATGCGAACACACAGACCACTGACCCAGCACTGAGAGGGTATAGCCACCATAGACTTCCTTCACCGCGTTCTTGTGGCAGGAAAGTCTCAATCAGCGCCGGCCAAATCAGTGGAAAAGAACCTATATAATCAAGAGTCACAGAATCTGGTCTCCTCTACATTCGCCACTGACTGCTCGTTCACTGCAAAGGGGGCAGTCCCCCACAGACATTACTGTTGCCTGTGTTAGTTTTCAACTAACCCGATGCTAGAACATAGCTGCAGATCAATGGGTTAAATAAGGGCTTGTAAATACAAACATGCGGGGCTTAGAATAGAGTAGGGCGATAGGTGCAAACATGTGGGGGTTGGGGGACTTGGACACCCCAAAAAGTACCCCAGATTTGCCAAAAATATAATAACATAAGCAGGTAAATTTTGGTGTTTCTAAGAAATTTTCGGCCCCCACACTGGCTATTTGCGCCTATGGCCAGGGCAAATAGTCTTATCGCTTCAATGAACCGTACCTTTCCACGGCCCTCTTGTCCGAAAATAAAAGGAGATTCATGGAGGCGACAGCACTACGCAGGCCGGGAGAAGGCACAGCAACTTCTCCAGACCCTCGCTAACCCATGTCAACTCGAAATAGAATAAATGTTGAAATAATTTAGTAACTAGCACTATAATAGGTAAAAGCTAAAATAAGCTATGAAACAAAGGTTAGTTTAATACAAGTCCAGTCAAGAAGACAGAGAAGACTATACCCGCGAATCACGACAGGTTGTACACTGGAGCCAGTCTGCAGACCAAGTAAACCATTCAATCAACTGCGTGTGATCCAGAACAAACAAAAGCAAAATTATTTACTTTTGCTGGTTGCTGGATGAAACAGGATTGGTTGATAGTTTGTTTACTGTGCTGGCTGCCTCCAGCTTACAAGCCCCCGGATCTGACTCGGACCTGTGTCTGACATACTACAAAACCCAAATGTGAGCCTGAATTCTAATATTTTGGAGCTACAGGTCTCACTAGCCAGTCAATTCCAAGTTACTTGCCAGCAAGGGCACTTTCAAGCCTAAGATTTTGCATCATCAAGATGAACACCTGTTATAGTGACTCAAAACGTTTCGAGATTTTTGCCATTGAGCTAGTCTGGCAAAATGATACTGACAGATGAAGAGCTTCAACTTTTTAAGAAGCCACAGTTACATTGAAAGTATTCATTTGTAAGAATATATGATTTTAGTTATACTTTGAATACTGAATACGATGGCATTGACCATTTTCTCAGGGACCTCTCGCTTCCCATACTCGATATTAAAATTTTATCAAAATTTTCACCTTTTATTCCTTTTTGTCGTCCTGGAATAGCTATCATCTTGATGATACTAAAATTCGAACTTATGATGAGGGGTAGGAAAGAAAATGGACTATAATGAAAAAATTAACATCCATATCAAATTCCCCATTAAAAATACATATGGAATCATACATCCTCATGTCACTGCTTTTCAAATAATTTCAGATTGTGTAGTGTTATTTTTCTATACTACTTAGAAGCCTTGCTACCCAATAGAATTTTACTCAATTCAAGTTCCCTAACTATATTCGTCGCTAGTGAGCGGCGATATTGAGAGAATGGTGCTGATTTTGCAATCGAAAGTGAAAAAGATGCATAACCACTAGATTGCTAATATCTTAACAACAAGAGAAATCTCTACAGACCGCAACTAATTCTTCAGAGTTTGATTCAGCTTTATCCTTGCAACTGATACAAGTTGAACGACCTTTTGCAAACTGAAAGTTCGTAAACTGAGGCTTTCATCTTCGGTATCTTCAGTTGTTTCGAACATATTTGGCGCTATGCGAACATCTGCAAATCAAAAGTCCACAGTTAATCAGAGTACTTTAACATGGGGGGGGGAGGGGTGACTGCTCACGTTTTTTCTGTTACTTTTACATTTGATGTGCTCTACAGACCATCGAAACTGGTCAGAGAATTGGGATATTTTTTTGTGATTTTGTTGGGACAGTGCAGAATATAGTTCCCAAAAGATTGTGATATCCCCTATCTCACAAATTTTACCTCAGGATTGTGAAATACGCGGGCCAAGTAGAACTGCAGTGGAGGTGACACTGCACATGTTCATGCATGAGCAGAAAAAAAAGTTGCAATGGAAGCGCTGCCTATCAACAATTCCCCAAATTCCAAAACTTATAAGAAAAAAATAAATGAGACCTTTCCTTTGGAAGACCGAGACTTTAAAACACGAACTTATGTCCTCGGCATCCAAATGATCACGCACTGTCTTGAAGAACAAATAAACAATTCTGTGTAAATTTACACCTTCCCCCACGCCTTTTCTTCCGACTTTTTAATAAATTGCTACGTCACTATGCTGATTAATATACAGTTATTTACTTTCATCATGACGGCGATAAAATTCTGAGTGCAATGATACCAAACACATCAGTGGTGGATACAGGGAAGGGGGTCGCCCCCAATTTCTAAATCTATTTATAACGACCTAGAGCTATTATGTTTCGTCTATAACATTTTCCAATCGACCCCCCTCGAAATTATTTTCTGTATCCGTTCCTGTAATACATGCAGTTTCCTTTGAATTTCACTCATTAGCTGAAACGATTTCTGCAATGTAATTTCTACATGCTTTTTGATGTTCTGTACAAAGAACTGTCTGAAAATAAGGGAATTACACCGAATTGGTGGTACACAATAGCTAAAACATCCTACACTATAAGGAATTACACATCAGTATTGCCACACGTTCTAGTTTTTCACTTGCGCCTGTAGGAGTAATGAAAATATACATACGTGTGCCAAGTTACTTCATAATTTCCAAAGTCACGCTATGTTACAGTATCAAAATAAAATATCCAACTCGGGAATTTCGAAGTTGAAATTCAATACACTACCGTCCATTGACCGTAAGTACAAATAATTACGTACCCTTGGAAGAAACTTTCGACTGAATCACACATGATCATTCTTTTGCTGACTTTTTTTATGACGCAGTCAAGACCATCGGCACCGCATCAGAGTTGAAATTCTGAGAACACACTGAGAATCCGAAATTCTCTACCCTGCTGCAATCACCACACTGCATTCAACGGTACAAGAACGCATGGAAATTCAGGAGCTAGAATGAAGGGAAAAAAGTGTTAATTTGTTTGCTCTAGCGTAGTACTGCTGCAGATAAACAACCCTGTATGACGCATGTAGTTATACCACAATGGAGGGGCAAAAGTATAGCCCCTAGTGTGTGTGTGTGTGTGTGTGTGTGTTCGCACGCTCCATGTAGTAGTGTATGTATAATGTATGTACACAGGGACGAAACTATAGGGACCCTCCCCCCCCCCCTCATTTGGCAGTCAGCAAATTATGAAACTGTTCATGGCAACACTCCCTCTTTATTGGCCAACATCAGACCCCCAACCCGAGGCTGGCTATACGCTACTGGACACAATAATTCAGCGACAGTCAAAATTAAGAGTTATGACAGCGTCTAGATAACTGTGGTCGAACAACCAAAAAGTTCTTCGAGACTAGATGATCACCTGCGGTTTCAAAGATGGAGTGGCGATTTAATCGTTCTTGGAGCTGATTCTTCATTCATCCAGGAGTCAAAATGCTTGATGCTGACGGCAAGCATGTACAGATCGGAGCATCTTGGAGTAGAGCCACATTACCGACCGAAAACAAAACAGTAGATATAATCAAAACTGTTGTTAGAAAACATAAATACCGAGTAGATTTGCACCACGAAGTGCAGATATTCTTAGTACTGAGATACGTATTACCTCGAGATTCATTTCTTGTGTTACAGTCTTAAACCATCAGATCTGCTGAGTAAGCAATGTCTCACACTGTCCCTCCAGTCGCCCTACTGAGTGACCTACAGAGAAGTGTTTCCAGCCCGTGCCTTAGAAATAACTGTTTCCTGTTAAGTCTATGATCCGGCAATGATCAGGACAACTCAACCGCACACGTACCGTGACCGATTCACTGAAGAGCCATAACAGCTCAACCGCACACGGTTCACCATTGGCCGATTCACTGAAGAGACTGCCTCGAATCAAGGGAGAGCATAGATCTACCAGGCAGTCTTACGGTCGAGCATTTCCTCACAGAGGATACAGATATGACTGTTAGGAGGTGTAAGACCGTATGTATTATAACCCTGAAAAGCCACGAAGCTGATGGTTTTATTAGACTCCAACACTAGAAAAGAAAAATCGGGTACTCTTAATATCTAACACCTGAATGTAGCAAGAACAGATTCTTTTCCGTTTTTCGTTTTTTCTTTTTCGAGTACGTATAAGTAAAGGACTGAGAAAGAGGATGATTACAGGTAAATCAGTTATCCTTTCGGATCCTTATGCAACTTCCAACACAGACCTTTCGGGACTAAATAAGAATGAAACTAAACGAAGCTTCTTGATCCGCTCGATACACATTTAACTCTTTAATGAGCACGCATCATACTGGGACCAGGGGTGTCTAGAACCAGATCCGCTGATCACTCCTGGGAACCTTGCCCCCGGGCACGAGGACTCGCGAGAACAAGGTCTAGCCCAGAAGGTTTACATCGTGAGCCTCACTGACCCTGGCTTTTCCTATGCGTTTCTTTAGAGAGTTAACTGGTTCACAAGGAATCAAGACGCCAACCTGACATGCCTATTGCTCGAGACTCTATATACCTACAGAGTGAGACTCCTTCATCTGCTGCTATCGAAGTTGCAATTTAAGTCTGAGAGAACTGAGACAGCTTAACTACTCTAGACAGTATACCTATAAAAGGCTAGACTGGGGAAATACGATGGCGGTTAGCATTCACAGTTCGCAGGATGTAACAAGCTCAGCTGAAGCTAACTCTCCTACTTAGAACCTAGGTGGCTGCAGGCTGGTATAAGAGGCACCTGCTTTACCTCTGGATTTCGCCCGCAGCCGGTGTAGTATGATTTTAAGGAACTCACAAATTGAGGAATAATTCAAAGAAATTAGGAATATTTGGAATCACTGACTCCAGTCTTATCCTGTCAGTATGGTTGCAGGTTTGTTGCGCCAACGGCACACCAACCAAACAGGTCTCAACTACCAGAAAAGACCGGGGTGGATCACAAAAGGCACTGAGAAACTTTCGTCCTTTTCTCCGAAAGGATAAGTCCGGGGAGACTGACCCATCCTTTAAGAAAAAAGGACAATAATTTCCGAAAGGTGTCATTCCCATTGTCTTCCCTGATTTTACGTTAGCCCATAGTAGGGCCCCAGACTCCACGAGACAACAGTTAAGGCCATCACAGCCAAAAACTGCAGCTCGCTTCTCCTGGCGCTAATCCCCAGCCGCCATATCCAGTACGCTCCACTCTGTTAAGGATCAGCCCCAAACCCTAGTTACAGGCAACGTAACGGAGAAGACGATTAGGAAGGACCATGAGTTACTCTACATACACCTATGCGAACACACAAACCACTGACCCAGCACTGAGAGGGTATAGCCACCATAGACTTCCTTCACAGCGTTCTTGTGGCAGGAAAGTCTCAATCAGCGCCGGCCAAATCAATGGAAAAGAACCTATGGAATCAAGAGTCACAGAATCTGGTCTCCACTACATTCGCCATTGACTGCCCGTTCACTGCAAAGGGGGGAAGTCCCCCACAGACATTACTGTTGCCTGTGTTAGCTTTCAACTAACCCGATGCTAGAACACAACTGCAGATCAATGGATTAAATTGGGGTTTGTAGGTATAAACATGCGGGCTTAGAATAGAGTAGGGCGATAGGTGCAAACATGTGGGGGTTGGGGGACTTGACACCCCAAAAAGCACCGCAGATTTGCCAAAAATATAATAACATAAGCAGGTAAGTTTTTGTGTTTCTAAGAAATTTTCGGCCCCCACACTGGCTATTTGCGCCTATGGCCAGGGCAAATAGTCTTATCGCTTCAATGAACCGCACTTTTCCACGGCCCTCTTGTCCGAAAAAAAAGTAGATTCATGGATGCGACAGTACTACGCAGGCCGGGAGAAGGCACAGCAACTTCTCCAGACCCTCGCTAACCCAGGTCAACTCGGAATAGAATAAACGTTAGAATAATTTAGTAACTAGTACTATACTACATAAAAACTAAAATAAGCTGGAAAACAAAGCAAGTTTAAAAAGTAACTTAAGAATAAGTGTAATCGAGAAGGCAGAGAAGATTATATCGGTGAATCACGACAGGTTGTACACTGTAGCAAGCTTGCACAGCAAGCAAACCATTCAACCAATCGCGTTTGACCCAGAACAAACAAAAGAAAAATTATTTACTTTTATTGTGTGCTGGATGAAGCAGGATTAGTTGATAGTTTGTTTTCTGTGCTGGCTGCCTCCAGCCTACGAGCCCCTGGATCTCCCTGGAACCTGTGTTTTGACATACTGCAAAACCGAAATCTGAACCTGAATTCTAATATTTTGGAGCTGCAGGTCTCACTACCCAGTCAATTTCAAATTACTTGCCAGCAAGGGCACTTTCAAGCCTAGGATTTTGCATCATCTAGATGAACACCTGTTATAGTGACTCAAAACGTTTCATCGAGATTTTTGCCATTGAGCTATTCTCATTTTCCCGGGGACCTCTCGTATCCTATACTCAATATTAAAATTTTATCAAATTTTTCACTTGTTATTCCTTTTTGTCGTTCTGAAATAAGTATCATCTTGATGATACTGAAATTCGCACTTATGATAGGAGATAGGAAGGAAAATGGACTATAATGAAAAATTAACATCCATATCAAATTCCCCATTAAAAATACATGTAACACGAGCTTGTACGAGCTTGTTGCCTCTTCTTATCTATTCACTTGATAACGTGCCTACTATTCTTTTCATATCTTTCCGTCCTCCCGTTAACACAGGTTCTAGTAATTCTCAGCTGTATTCAGTTTACTTTCTTATGTGCTCGAACCAGGTTCACGCGTTTTTGTACGGACTTTCGTTTTCGATTCGTTTGTAAAACGCATCTTCTACGAATAAAAAGCTTTCGAAACAGTTCGTCTTATATACATATGGAATCATACATCCTCATGTCACTGCTTTTCAAATAATTTCAGATTGTGTAGTGTTATTTTTCTATACTACTTAAAATCCTTGCTACCCAATAGACTTTTATTGAATTCAAGTTCCCTGACTATACTGGTCCCTAGTGAGCAGAGATATCGAGAGACTTGCTGATTTTGCAACCGGAAGTGAAAAAGATGAATAACTACTAGATTGCTATATATCTTAACAACAAGAGAAATCTCTACAGACCGCAACTAATCCTCCGGCACTTGGTGGAGCTTCATCGTTGCTATTGATACCAGTCGAACAACCTTTTGCAAACTGAAAATTCGTAAGCTGAGGCCTTCATCTTCGGTATCTTCAGTTGGTTCGCACATACTTGGCGCTATGCGAACGTCTGCAAGTCAAAAGTCCGCAGTTAATCTTAGTACTATAACATAGGGGGGGGGGGGACAATGTTCACGTTTTTCTGTTACTTTTACATTTGATGTGCTCTACGGACCACAGAAACTGGTCAGAGATGAGGATATTTTTTTTCGTGATTTTGCTGGGACAGTGTAGAATATACTGCCCAAAAGATGGCGACACCTCTTATCTCACAAATATTGCCCCAGAATTGTGAAATACGCGGGCCAAGTAGAACTGCAGTGGAGGTGACATTGCACATGTTCATGCATGAACGGAGAAAAAAGTTCTAATGGCGGTGCTGCCTATCAACAATTCTAAGTAACCTAAAATTCCAAAAATTATAAGAAAAAACAAAAACAAATGAGACCTTTCCTTTGAAAGACCGAGACCTTAAAACACGAACTTATGTCCTCGGCATCCGATTTGAATAAGACCTAACATCAAAACGACCACTCATTGTCTTGAAGAACAAATAAACAATTCCGTGTAAATTTACCCCCCTCCCCCCGGTTTTCCGATGTTTTTATGAACTGCTACGTCACTATGCTGATTAATATATATAGTAATTTACTTGTATCACAACCACAATAAAATTCTGAGTGTAATGATACCAAACACATTAATGGTGAATACGGGAGGGCGGTCGCCCCAATACCTAAATCTATTTATAACGACCTAGAGCTATTATGTTTCGTCTATAACATTTTCCAATCGACCCCCCCCCCTCGAAATTATTTTCTGTATCCGATCCTGAAATAAATACAGTTTACTTTGATTTTTCATTCATTATCTAAAACGATTTCTGCATCATAATTTCTATACGCTTTTTGAAGCTCTGCACAAAGGAGTGTCTGAAAATAATGGAATTACACCGAGTTGGTTGTACACGATACTTAAACATCTTACATTACAAAGAATTACCCATCAGTATTGCCACACGTTCTCGTTTTTCACTCGCGCTTGTAGGAGTAATGAAAATATATGGGTGCCAAAAGCACCTCCATGATCGCAAAAGTCACACTGTGTTACAGTATCAAAGTAAAATTTCCAAATCGGGAATTTTAATTGACCGAACGTTAATACGTACCCTATGCCGAAGCTGCGGACTACATCACATGATCATTCCTTCTCTGTCTCTTCTTAGGCCGCAGTCAGGACCAACGGTTCAGTATCGGAGTTGAAATTCTGAGAATAGACTGAGAATCCGAAACTGTCTACCCTCCGCTGCTATCACCACAGTTCATTCAACGGTACAAGAACGCAAGGAAATTCAGGAGCTAGAATGAAGGAAAAAAAATTGTAAATTAGTTTGCTCTAGCATAGTATTGCTGCATATAAACGACCCTGTATGACGTAGTTATACCGAAATCCAAAATGGAGGGGGGGCAAAGTATAGCCGCTTAGTGTGTGCGTACGTGTTCGCACACCCTATATAGTAGTGTATGTATAATGTATGAGGGACGAAACCCCCCCCCCCCATTTGGCAGTCCGCAAATTTTGAAACTGTTCATTTAAATATTTTGTTTTTAAAGAACGTTTGTTTGCTATTTCAATTTAAAAATATTTTGACTACAAACAGGAAAATTTTCAATTTTGTACAAATTTTGTCGACGAATTCCTAGTTTTTACAAACATATTACCTCCCCCCCCCCCCGAAAATCTAGTTTCGTTTCTGTATCTACAGCTACATTTTTCGAAGCTAGTATCGGTCATACTGTACACGTAATGTCTCAGTTTAATGCATAGGGGGAAAAATTCCTACAAAATGAGACTCCTTGATCTGCTGCGATTAAAGTTGCAATTCGAGTCTGAGAGAACTAAGATATCTTAACTACTCTACACAGTACACCTATGGTAGGCTGGACTGGGGAAATACAATGACAGTTAGCATGAACAGGATATTCTTAGCACTGAGATACATATTACCTCGAGATTCATTTCTGGTGTTACAGTCCTAAACCATCAGATCTGCTGAGTGAGCGATGTCTTACACTGTCCCTCCAATCGCCTACTGAGTGACCTACAGAGAAGTGTTTCTACCTTTAATACGTACATACGTATATCCCGTGCTGAAAAAGTAACTGCTTCCTGTTAAGTTTATGATTCGGCAATGATCAGGACAGCTCAACCGCACACGTACCGTGACCGATTCGCTGAAGAGCCATAACAGCCCAACCGCACACGGTTCACCATTGGCCGATTCACTGAAGAGACAGTCCCAAACAAAGGGAGAGCATAAAGCTACCAGGAAGGTTAACTTTCGAGCACCTCTACCTAGAAAATAAATGATCTCCCTGACCCCCTCCCTATCAGGATCTAGTATTCCGATGTTTGAAGCGGCATCTGTATGTACATTGGCTCAAGGAGGAGCGGAATACTCTGTTCCACTTCAAGCCAATATAAATACATATTACGTTTCAAACTCGCTAGAATCTTCAAGAAGCATACAAATGCACCCCACCATGTAGAGGAAACTACCGCTACCTGTGAGTCTTATGATCCGGCAATGATCAAGACAACTCAACCGCACACGTACCGTGACCGATTCACTGAAGAGCCATAACAGCTCAACCGCCCACGGTTCACTATTGGCCGATTCACTGAAGAGACTGCCTCAAATCAAGGGGGAGCATGGATCTACTAGGCAGTCTTATGGTCGAGCGTTTCTTCACAGAGGATACAGATATGACTGTTAGGAGGTGTAAGACCGTATACATATAACCCTGAAAATCCACGAAGCTGAGGGTTTTATAAGACTGTAACACTAGAAAAGAAAATCGGGTACTCTTAATACCTAATACCTGAATGCAGGAAGAACAGATTCATTTTTAATTTATTATTTCCTGAGTAGTACGTAAAGTAAAAAGAACTTTGAAGGAGGATTTCAGGTAAATCAAAGTTATCCTTTCGGATCCTTATGCAACTTCTAACACTGACCTTTGGGGACGAAATAAGAATGAGACTAACCGAAGCTTCCTGATCCGCTCGATACACATTTAACTCTTTAATGAGCACGCATCATACTGGGAGCAGGGGTGTCTAGAACCAGATCCGCTGATCACTCCTGGGAACCTTGCCCCCGGGCACGAGGACTCGCGAGAACAAGATCTAGCCCAGAAGGTTTACATCGTGAGCCTCACTGACCCTGACTTTTCCTATGCGTTTCTTTAGAGAGTTAATTGGTTCACAAGGAATCAAGCCGCCAGACTGACATGCCTATTGCTCGAGACTCTACCTACAGAATGAGACTCCTTCATCTGCTGCTATCGAAGTTGCCAATTAAAGTATGAGAGGACTGAGACAACTTAACTACTCTAGACCGTGGACCTATTAAAGGCTAGACTGGGGAAATACGATGGCGGTTAGCATTAACAGTTCGCAGGATGTAACAAGCTCAGCTGAAGCTAACTCTCCTACTTAGAACCTAGGGGGCTGCAGGCGGGTATAAGGGGTACCCGCTTTACCTCTGGATCTCGCCGGCAGCCGGTGTAGTATGATTTTAAGGAATTCACAAATTGAGGAATAATTCAAAGGAATTAGGGATATTTGGAATCACTGACTTCAGTCTTATCCTGTCAGTATGGTTGTAGGGTTGTTGCGCCAACGGCACACCAACCAAACAGGTCTCAACTACCAGAAAAGACCGGGGTGGATCACAAAAGGCACTGAGAAACTTTCGTCCTTTTCTCCGAAAGGATAAGTCCGGGGAGACTGACCCATCCTTTAAGAAAAAAGGACAATAATTTCCGAAAGGTGCCATTCCCATTGTCTTCCCTGATTTTACGTTAGCCCATAGTAGGGCCCCAGACTCCACGAGACAACAATTAAGGCCATCACAGCCAAAAACTGCAGCTCGCTTCTCCTGGCGCTAATCCCCAGCCGCCATATCCAGTACGCTCCACTCTGTTAAGGATCAGCCCCAAACCCTAGTTACCGGCAACGTTACAGAGAAGACGATTAGGAAGGACCTTGAGTTACTCTACGTACACCTATGCGAACACACAGACCACTGACCCAGCACTGAGAGGGTATCGCCACCATAGACCTCCTCCACGGCGTTCTTGTGGTAGGAAAGTCTCAATCAGCGCCGACCAAATCAATGGAAAAGAACCTATGGAATCAAGAATCAACGAATCTGGTCTCCACTACATTCGCCACTGACTGCCTGTTCACTGCAAAGGAGGGCAGTCCCCCACAGACATTACTGTTGCCTGTGTTAGCATATTCAACTAACCCGATGCTAGAACATAGCTGAAGATCAGTGGGTTAAATTAGAGCTTGTAGGTGCAACATGCGGGAGTTAGAAGAGAGTAGGGCGATAGGCGCGAACACGTGGGGGTTGGGGACTTTAATACCCCAAATTTCCCCCAAAAAGCACTCCAGATTTGCCAAAAATATACTAATAATATAAGCAGGTAAAGTTTTATTTTTTTACGAAATTTTGGGCCCCCACACTGGCTATTTGCGCCTATGACCAGGGCAAATAGTCTTATCGCTTCAATGAACCGTACCTTTCCACGGCCCTCTTGTCCGAAAAAAAAAGGAGATTCATGGAGGCGACAGTACTACGCAGGCCGGGAGAAGGCACTGCAACTTCTCCAGACCCTCGCTCACCCATGTCAACTCGAAATAGAATAAATGTTTAAATAATTTAGTAACTAGCACTATAATAGGTAAAAGCTAAAATAAGCTATGAAACAAAGGTTAGTTTAATACAAGTCCAGTCAAGAAGACAGAGAAGACTATACCCGCGAATCACGACAGGTTGTACACTGGAGCCAGTCTGCAGACCAAGTAAACCATTCAACCAAATTGCGTTTGATCCATAACGAACAAAAGGAAAATCATTTACTTTTGCTGGTTGCAGGATGAAACGGGATTAGTTGATAGTTTTCTCACTGAGCTGGCTGTCTCCAGCTTACAAGCTCCCGGATCTGACTCAAACAAAACCGAAATCTGAGCTTGAATTCTAATACTTTGGAGCTGCTGGTCTCACTAGCCAGTCAATGTTGAGTTATTTGCCAACAAGGGCACTTTGATCTAGACGAACACCTGCTACAGTGACTCAAAACGTTTCATCGGAATTTTTGCTATTGAACTCTGCTCGCAAAATGATATTGACTGATGAAGAGCTGTAACTTGTTGAGAACCCTCGGCTATTGAAAGTATTAATTCATAAGATTAAGTATATGATTTTAGTTATACTTTGAATACTAAATACGATGGCTTTTTTAACCTTTTTTCTCAGAAATCTCTCGTTTCCCATATTCAACATTAAAATTTTATCAAATTTTTCATTTTTTATTCCTTTTTGTCGTCCTGGAATAGCTGTCATCTTGATGACACTAAAATTCGCACTTCATATAGGAAATAGGAAAGAAAATGAACTATAATAAAAAAATGAACATCGATATCAAATTCCTCACTGAAAATACATATAGAATCATACATCCTCATGTCACTGATTTTTAAAAACTCTCAAGTTGTGTACTGTTATTTTTCTATAATATTGCTTTAGAAATCCTTGCTACCTGATAAAGACTTTTATTGAATTCAAGTTCCCTGACTATATTGGTCGCTAGTGAGCGGAGATATCGAGAGACTGGTGCTGATTTTGCAAACAAAAGTGAGAAAGATGAATAACTACTAGATTGTTAATATCTTAACAAGAGAAATCTTTACAGACCGCAACTAGTCCTTCAGCATTTGGTTGAGCTTTATCCTTGCCACAGATACAAGTTGAACGACCTTTTGCAAACTGAAAATTCGTAAGCTGAGGCCTTCATCTTCGGTATCTTCAGTTGGTTCGCACATACTTGGCGCTATACGAACATCTGCAAATCAAAAGTCCACAGTTAATCTTAGCACTATAACATGGGGGGGGGAACAATGTTCATGTTCTTCTGTTACTTTTACATTTGATATGCTATATAAACCACAGAAACTGGTCAGAGAATTGGGACATTTTTTGTGATTTTCCGGGGACAGTGCAGAATGTATTGCCCGAAAGATTGTGACACCCCTTATCTCACAAATTTTACCCCAGAATTGTGAAATACGCGGGCCAAGTAGAACTGCAGTGAGGGTGACATTGCACATGTTCATGAATGAACGGGGGGAAAAGTTGTAATTGTAGTGCTACCTATCAACAATTCTGAGTAACCCCAAACTGATATACTACGTATATACAAGTATGCAAAAAAACAACTAATGTTAACCATGAGACTTGTACTCTTCCATAATTCCAAAAATCATAAGAACAAAACAAATGAAACCTTTCCTTTTGAAGCCGAGATCTTAATACACGAACTTATGTCCTCGGCATCCGATTTGAATACGACACATCAAAATGAGCACTCACTGTCTTGAAGAGCAAATAAATAATTCTGGGTAAATTTACCCCCCCCCCATTTCTTTCGATTTTTTTAAAACATTGCTACGTCACTATGCTGATTAATACACAATAATTTACTTTCATCATACCCACGATAAAAATCTGCGTGTACTGATACCAAAAACATCAGTGGTGGATATCAGGTGGGGGGGGGGGTTGCGGACACCCTTCGAAATATCTATTTATAGCGACCTAGAGCTATTACGTTTCGTGTACAACATTTTCCAGTCGACCTCCCTCGCCACCCCGAAATTATTTTCTGCATCCGTTCCTGAAATGTACAGTTTTTTTTTGATTTTTCACTCATTATCTGAAATGATTACTGTAATGTAATTTCTATACGCTTTTTGAAGCTCTGCACAAAGGACTGTCTGAAAATAAGGGAACGAGCTGGTTTTACACGATAGCTACAAGGCTACAACATCCTACATTACGCGGAATCACACGTCAGTGTTGCCACACGTTCTACTTTTCCCTTGCACTTGCAGGAATAATGAAAACATACATGTGCAAATTTACCCCATGATTGCAAAGTCGCCCCGTTGCACGGTAAGACTAAAATGTTTAGAGGAAGAAACTATACTCATATCCTTCTAGCTAAATGCTGAGTAATGAAAATACACGTGTGCTAAGTTACTCCATGATTGCAAAAGTCACGCTGTGTTGTTGTATCAAAGTAAAATTTCCACTTCGGGAGTTTTCACGTTTAAATTCAATATACAACGTTCATTGACCAAAAGTTATTACGTACCCTATGACGATGCTGCAGACTGCATCACATAATCATTCTTTTTCTGTCTCTTCTTATGCCGCTGTCAGGACCATTGGTTCAGTATCAGAGTTGAAATTTTGAAAACACACTGAGAATCCGAAATTCTCTACGCTGCTTCTATCACTATACTTCAATCAACGGTACAAGAACGCTTGAAAATTGAAGAGCTAGAATGGAGGAAAAAAATTATAAATTTATTCGCGGTAGTGTAGTATTGTTACAGATAAACGACCCTGAATGACATAGTTATACCAGAATTGGAGGGAAAAGTACAGCCCCCCTAGTGTGTGTGTGCCCGTCCCAAAAGATGGCCACCTTATGTCCCTCCTCCGCCACCGCCGAAGCATAGGTCGTCGTCCTACTCTTTTTTGGCGCTGCCTTCTCGGGTCCCGTCGACGGGGTTTCCCGCGGTCTCTTGCCTGACAATGGAGTTCCCGCAGAGGTTCCCTTTTCAGTGTGTGTGTGTATGGGTGCACGTATGTATGTATGTAAGTGTTCGCGCGCCCTATGTAGTAGTGTACGCATAATGTATCTACACAGGGACGAAACTACGGGGGACCTCCCAATTGGCAGTCATCAATTTGAAACTGCGTGTTCATTTAAATATCTTTTTTTAAGAACGTTTCCTTGTTTGTGGTTCTTTCAATTTACAAAAAATTTTTGACTAAAAACGCAATTTAAACTTGTACAAATTTGTCGATGAATTTCTATTGTTACAACATATTTGTTGGCAAGTTTAGTTTCTTTCTACAGCTACACTTTCGTAGCCAGTACCCGTCATACTGTACGAGTAATGTCTCAGTTTAATGCGCAGGGGGAAAAATTCCTACAGAATGAGACTCCTTGATCTACTGCTATCAAAGTTGCAATTCAAGTCTGAGAGAACTGAGACACCTTAACTACTCTAGACAGCAGACCTACAGTAGACCAGACTGTGGAAATACAATGGCGGTTAGCATTAACAGTTCGCAGGATGTAACAAGTTCAGCTGAAGCGAACTCTCCTACTCAGAACCTGGAGGGCTGCAGGCGGGTGTAAGGGGCACATACTTTGCCTCCGGATCTCACCTGCAGCCGGTGTACTATGATTTCAAGGAATTCACAAATTGAGTAATAATTCCAAGGAGTTTGGAATGTTTAGAGAACGAGTTTTCTTAACGAACCGAGCCACACACTTCAACTTCACTTATCGCACCTGGTCCCTCTTAGATCTCATTATCAGCACCGCACAACTAAGCAGCCAACTAGTCGTCCAGTATCACCCACACATGGCTGGCAGTGACCATATCCCCCTCATCGTTGAATTACAACAAAATCCTAGAACCACCTTTCGCAACTTCAAAGCTGAACCACCGGAAAATAGACTGTAAACTCTACTATAAAACAAGCGCTTCAATCACCACTCCTACAATCACAAATCCAGAAAAAGCAATCCAATTTATCAGCACAACACTCCTAGACATATCACACAAATGCACACCGCATCCAACCCATCAAACTCGTAGCACAGTCACCCACAGCATACCTGTTCCTTGGTAGAACGCAGCTTGCTCCATGGCCCTCCAAAACAGAAAAAACGCACTACGAAAACTCAGAAGAAACTCCACGCCAGAAAATTACGTATACTTCAAAAAAAAAAAAGAGAGCCAAAGCCAAACTGGAATTCAAGACAGCCAAAAAGTACTCGTGGCAGCCATATGTCCCAAGCATCACCAAAAATACTCCACCTGCCGAAGTATGGAATAAAATACGGGCAATAGAAAATAGAAACGAAAACATTCCACATCCCATATGGCTATTGAAAGTTACAATCTTCTTTTTTACACTACTCAAAACTTTTGCTACCTAAGAAACTTTTATCGTATTTTTCAAGTTCCTTGACTTTGGCCACTGATAAACAGATAGAGATTTGTGTTCAATTTACGACCAAAAGTAAAGAAGGTGTATGACCATTTTACTGCAGTAAGTTTGGAAACGTTAACCCGAACACGAATAGCGCCGCATCTGCGCGTTCATTACTCATCCCAAATAATAGCAAATTATTGGCGACGAATAACAATATTTCGAATATCTTGACAATAAGAGAAATCTCTACACACCACAACTAATCCTTCGGCACTTGGCTAACCGCAAGCATCTTCATATTTTGCTCTGCTGTTGTTTGATGTATCTTGAACAGAGACTCCAACTGAATTACCATTTGCAAATTGCACTTTCATCTCTGGTATCTTCAGTTGCTTTGTACCTATTTGGTATGCGAACATCTGCAAGATATAAATTTGCAGTTAATCCCAAAATTTGAAAAAATTTTCAACTCACTCTAAAATTAAAATTAAATTAGCATTCACTAATCAAAAGTATCTAGTACCTTTTTAAAGAAGCTGCAAACTGAGATTACATATGATCATTCTTTTTTATTTTTTATTGTTACTGTCACCACAGTGCATTCCGAGAGCAGATATGTACAAAAAGAAGTATATAAAACGTATTTCTTCGCACCACAAGTGTATTTAACGTGTGTATTGCTGCAGATGATGAACGACCCTGTGTGATGGATGTATTTGATGAATTTCCTATTTAATCACCTTGCCTAGATTTCTAACTTTTTGGTCAGACATTGAAGAAGTTGACAGCCAGTGACAATGAATATTAGTCACATGGAGACACTGAATACCTGTGGGTGTGAAATTCAAAAACTTTTTCCAACACTGGGGACATATTATATTCCTCTCTAGGAATTGCAAAAAATGGAGTATGATTTTGGGTGTCACTCTTGTTCAAAAAAATCTCCCAAACAGATTTCATAACAAAATAACACGAAGCTTAGCTTTGCAATACTTTCTTCAGAACACATCAGTGGCGTTTAGTTACCCCTGAAACTACAAAGTTTCATAACTTGAGCAGGCAAATTACTATTCGGAAATCTTCCTCCAAGCTTACCCAGCATTACATATCTATGCTTCTGAATGTTTGTACAAATAGACGAGAGTTTTTAGTATCCTGACGGGAACCTCTCGTCGTGCTAAGTGTACAAACTGGCTACCCGGTTAGTATTGGCCACGCGTTGAGATTTCCCCGAGTAAATAACAAGCACAAATCAAGCTAAATTCAATTTCATTTTCACGTTATTTAAAAGAAAAGGGGAGAACAGACAATCACACCTTTTATTCATTTCACTTAAGGCTCCGTTAATCAAATACTTTGCAGCATAACACTACAACGTAGGAAGATGATTGATTTCTTACCTATTAATCAGGATCAATTGGACGAATTATTCAGACGCCAACCTTTAAGTTATTACTTTAAGGATCTCAAACGAAATCGAAATGCATTGTTTCCACGCTTCCATCATGACAGAGAGAGGGAAATGTGATGCAATTGCAACACGATCTCGAACATCTTGAAAATAGAAAATCCCAACTACATAATGTCTATCTACTCTTTCAACCATGCAATTTGTATGGTCGAAGATCCACTCGGTGCTTGAGAACACGGCCAGAGGAAAGTTTGATGACACTCTATAAGCAAGAATCACGCGCAGTATTTGAATATTTGAAAGAGAAAATAGGAACCCGGATTGCACAATGTTGAAACTTGAAGACTGAGATGAATCATTCCACAAACAGACAAATGCCAAGCAAATGACCGCTGTCAAGGACAGCCAACGAAAACAGCGCTGAAAGGCAGCGTTACCAACCTATGAGTCCAGAAAGTACTGAACTGCAGAATAAAAAACGTACGTGTTTTTTAATTTTCTTTTTAAAAAAAGCCCAGGAAATCCAAAATTTTAACCCGTGCTGCAACTGGAAACGGTTTTTATTTGCAATTTTGAACTGTTTTTAGCAAAGTATTACGTTATTACGTACTTATTCTACATTTTACTTGGCATATTCTTCGTATTCTACATGTAAAGGAGAATATGATATTCTACGCATAAAATGCCATCTCTACTCTTTTTATTGTGAAAAAAATGACAGTGTTAAACCACCGTGTCTCTTCAGTTTTGAATTAAATTTCTCAATTTATGAGAAAAATAGTGGAAATTTTATCAATTTCAAAAATAATAACTTACAATTGAGGAGTTATTTGTGGAAAGGGCCTTTGACGAATAGGAGTCCTATTCGTCAGGAGCCTTTTTGACAGATAACTCCTCAATTGTGTAACGTCATAGACTGATATCCTTCTACCTCAAAAATCCTGTACAATGACGTCCATATTGATAAACTGATACTAATTTAGTAATGCATAAAATGCATATTTTGCATATTTTAGAATTCTGAGTGTATATTTTTGCATATTTCAGCTACTCAAAACGCATACTATATGATCATATTTTAAGATTTAGAGTGCATATTTTTCCAGTCTTTATTAATAACTCATTTTGTTTACAAATGTCAATTGCGGTTCCCTTACACTTAACATCATCCATATTCTGCTTCGACCATACTGTATGGTCGAAAGATATTCTGTCACTTGATATTCAATAACCTTACACAACAGCATAAAAAACAATGGGATGAGATTACATAATTTTAGCTATATTCTGAACGCAGTGAATAGGATGGCGTTAACCACTTCTCTCGAGAACTTCTCGTTTTCCATTTTCTATACTCAAAACTAAATGAATATAATCTATAATCCAAAAATTAACACTGGCATTAAATTCCTTCTTAAAAATACTTTGTAGAATCATATTATGTTCTCATATCATTGTTTTTTCTTTGTTTTTTTAAAAACAAAATCTCAAATTGTTCAATTGTTGTGTAGTGTGATAGGGCCCTTCCAGTACTCCATGTTGCATATTTAGTCCCGGTCCTGTTATCAAGTTGGTAGTGTGTATGATAAAATAAGGACATAATTGTAATTTTGTACCAGTGGATTTTGAGTTTTGTCTTTTGTGTTGTACCTTTTACGATACCTCGTCTATCTTTTCTGTATAATTCAACATTGTATTCCTCATGGTCTTATCCTATCATCATCAATTTCATATTAAATAACAGTTCAATTTTCGGCTTACACTTTTGGTAACGCAATTCAGCAAACGTTTGCGTTGACGAAAGAATTCAAACTTTCTCAAAAAATTTTGATCTCCGGCGTTTTCAAGTATAGGGCCCATTTTGCATATCAAATTCTGTTATCATACACTACCAACTTGATAACAGGAGAGGCGAATAAGTATGCAATATGGAGTACCTACTGGAAAAGCCCAACAGGAATTCATGTTTCCTAAAAATAATGAGTAACAAAAGCTCCACTGTCCCAAAAAGAAAGAAATAACGGAAACTCCCATTTTCCTTTTTCCAGAAAAAAAAACACACACACACAATACAATGGAAATTCTTGTTTCCCAAAATTCAATTCAAAATATGGGGAAACATCTCTGCTTATTATAACGGTAAACATAAAATGGAATTATTATTATGGTCAGTTCAGAGATGATATCTCTTTGGGTTAGATATTTGATTCTCCTATGGTTATAGCAGTTAAAGTTATCTCTTATCTAATTCATACAAGTATAACTACTAGGTTATTTTATCAATTTCCTTCAGTTAATGAAAGATATGGGCAAGTTCCAAGAACGTTTCCAAAAATATTTTCAATTGGGAATCCGGGGTATGGCAATTCCTTAAAAATATCAAATTAGGAATGTTTTGGTAAACACCTAATATTGTCTGAGAATCATGAATTACTTTTTTTGAACAATTTTCCCGGGAACCGGGATTGACATTAAGTGACAGATTACACTAGACTGGTTTGTAAGTTTATCAACAGGTACATGTTAATTCTTGACTGGGAATTTGGGAAATTGAAATATTTGTTGTATATTTTTTTGCTAGAAAAGAATTTAGAAATTCTTGCTGCAAAATTTCATTGGGAAAACGGATAAATGAACTTCTCTCTTAAAAAGGTCTAAATATTGGGAAATGGTTAGTAAGATTTGTTTTTGGAGAGGCGGTGGGGGGCATCATTGACAAGTTTATGGAAAAAACGAACCCGATCTGTTCAAATTTGTTGGCTAAGAAAGGTGAACGCGTTCCTACTATTCTCATTCAGCTCTTATTCCCTCTTTTTTCATTCGCAGCGGCGTTATCCTTATGTAATGCAAGGTCTGTCGCAATCTACAAGGCCCCAATATGGGTTTCAAATTGTATTTGAGCTGTAAAATGTCAGAGTTGGGCCCTTTCAAATAATATCGAGCGCGAGAGAACAAAAGAGCCAGAGAGGAAGAGAACACGAGAGCCTGAAACACCCAGAGAGCGAAGGAACGAGAGAGCCACAGAGCGAGAGAATGCCTAGCGCAGAATGCACACGCTGATATATTGTTGGGACAGCCCCAACACATAGAAGTAACCCGCCGTTCACATTCCATTCGTCTTTTATATGGACATCAGAACCCAACCAAGCGACATTTTGCATGGAGTTATGTATACCTACCACCAAATAGTGCTAGATGAGTAGAACACAATGAAAAAAAAATGTTGATTAAAAATAGCTAACTCAGCGAGGTATTAATTCTCAAAAATTAGCTGTAAACGGCGATGCTGTCTGTATGTAACATTTCCTTCTAACGGGAATATTTCGAAAATACACAAATGTCGCACGGTTGATTTTTGCTTAAAAGGGTCCATATTTTGATTCAATGCATCTACCTCATATATAAATCAAATAAGACGTAGGTATTTTTATAATACTAAATCTAGGGACTCGTTAATAATAAAAACTCTTAAGCTCCAAATTCAAAAATCAGAATACAAATAAATACAACTTACCTTTGTTACCAGCTGCATTCAAAGCTTTAATATTATTTATTATCTCTGTGTTTATAATTTGTAGGTCTTGAGCTTAAGAGCCTTAATTATAAAATTGTATGTATTGTAATTAATGAACTGTTTAAAGTGATATAATTATTCGGTCTTCCATTTTTATACTCCCCCCCCCTTATATTCTTAGCCGTTCATAAAATTTTCCAACTTACATGATAGGTATCTAATTAAAAATTAGGGTTTTCATTTTGAAGCCAATCAGTAAAACAAAAAAAGAAGAAAAAAAAAAAGAGTTTACACCCATACTATACCTATGTCTTTGAAAACGAAATAAATGCTTATCTATTAATTCAGTCCCCCCCCCCTCTTGCTTCGAATAAGAGCCACGGCCTTTTCATCTCACAGTAGACAAAATTTAAACGTCTTTTTACCAGGCATTTTACCTATATGTAAAATTATTTGTTTTACATTTTACATAAATTGCATGTAAAATGGATGTAGGATGGCGAAAAAACAATAGCTGTATGATTAAGGTTCTCTTTTAAAGCTGTATTTGAAGCTGTTGCAAAAATAAAATAAAATAGCGATCATCAGCTTATCACAAACTATAGGAAACTAAAGTCTGGTCCAGTTAAGAAACATTTTTTCACGGCGCTGATAACGTGTTCTCGAATCCGTCTTTCCCTTCAACTTCAAAATACCCATACATCGATGTGTATTGCGGGTAGCCAGTTATGTTTCTTAACTGGACCAGACTTTACAGGTAGGCAGGTAAAACGAAAAACGCAAGTGGTAAAAGGGCAAAACAACTTTTCACTAGGACCGGATTAAGGCCATGAGCACACCTGGGCACTCGCTTAGAAGTACTCCCCCCCCCCCTAATCCTCTTATCTAGTAAATTTCAAGTTGTAAAAAACTTCCACTTGGGTTTCCTGTTTTTTTTCTTTTTTCCCCCCAAGTTTCGCTTGTATTGGTTTGAACTTGGAAGTTGCAAGTTGGGAATGAATTTTTGTATATTATACTCGAAAATTTTCTCGCCCCAACAATGTTCCGCCCTGGGCACGGGCCTGCTTTTCACTATGAAATAACCTGGTATCAGCGTATCAGTATCACCAAAAAACATGGCTTATGTGTGAATTACCGGTTATGTGTAGGCACTCCTTGGCTGAATGCTGACAGGGTTACCAGTCTTTTGCAGATTTGGGAAAAAAATTTCAAAGTTGCTGGGAGTTTTGTGCACTACTCATTCATTATTTTTATTTAAAAAATGAAAAACTAGTCAATTTAACGAAATATATCGGAAAAAGGGGTCAAAATATGCTTAAATATGTGTAAAATGCACTCAAAATATGCAATATAAAGTTGGGCTTATTTCCTGGGGAAAGATGCGAAACGAAAAACTTGGTAGCTCCAGAAAAAAAGAAGCGTTTCCATATAAATCCGCGTCCTACTAAAGCCTGGTCCAGTTAAGAAACGTAACTGGCTACCCGCAATACTCATTGATAGCATAGGCATTGTGAAGTCGGAGGGGAAGAATAAGTTCAAGAACACGTTATCAGCGCCGTGAAAAAATTATGTTTCTTAACTGGACCAGACTTTATAATAACTCATTTTGTCAACAGTTGCTTGGTTCTGTTTTTGCTTAACAGCGTCTATATGCCAAGCTTCTATGTATCACTTCCGTCTCATTATTGAGGGGGGAATGAGCTTTTCGCCTACTGCAAGAAGAGTTCATTTTCCTCACGCCAACTCGCCAACTCAGAAATTTCACGTCCCTTCAAACTGAAACTAGGCAACCCAATCAACAATTCGAAAAAATAGACCAACTTAAAAATCCGGTCCAGTTGAGAAACATAATTTTTTCACGCCGCTGCTAACGTGTTCTTGAACTCGTCCCTCTCCTCCAGCTTCAAAATGCCTATTATCGATGTGTATTGCGGGTTGCAAATTATGTTTCTTAACTGGACCAGACTTTAAGAGTTGCATGCAGTAAAAAGTAGTAGATTTTGAGGTTGGAAGAGTATAGTGTATTAGGAGGTGGCATATTCAACTGAAAAATGTCATGCTCTTTCATACTGACAATGCAACCCAACGGACATACTAAAATTTAGAGGAAGGTAGTACGTTCGGCTCAAAAATGTTGTGTTCGTATCCCCTCCCTCTTGGACGGCTTGGCTTCCTTTAATTCTCTTATATACTAGTGTATGTTGCTACGGCAGGTAGAGTGATCGAGTATAGATATTCTGATGTAACTGAACAACTACCATCTCTTTTCGTTTTCCTACATCTATAACTTTGTTTTCTTATTATCTATGATTCAATGTCATTCTGGAACCTATCCATGTAGAAAAGGCGTCAGTACTTACATTATTTCTTCAAATTTTCCAATTCAACGCGCAGAATACCAGTCTCATCAACTTCAAGGACGAAGAAATGCAAAGGTCACCTAGTATCAGAAACAAAACTAGTTTTCACAGGGTACACAAGTTTCACAGCTGGCGATGATAGTGGATTTATACCGAGGAATTTAACTTCATTCCAGAAATGATGTTAATGTTGCCTGAGTCCTAACATCGACTACACTTGCGTAACATGGTCATTTGATATGCTTTCCCGTAATACGAAGACTAACTTGGGCAACCGCAGTGCAAGTGCTTTCCAGATGGTATGAAAACGTTTCTGAAACAACATTAGAATCCTTGAAGCGAATCCACCACGAAACAGCAAGGTTTCTCCCTGGGAATGGGATTTCCAGTCTTGCACAACAAATAATGGGTACTAGAGTACCTGGAAACACCCGAGTAATGACATATGCTACATTTAGTCTCTTCGAGTCCGATGATTCGAAATACACTGTAAGGATCTAACGCTCCGCCTACCAAACTGTGAATCATCGGGCACCAAAGCGATGGAAAATGGCGGATGTCAGTGCTCGGGTGTTTTCAGGTGCTCTAACGGTACTAAAGCTCTAGATAAGAGAGTACAATCGTCCGCCATTTTGAATCCAACCGCGCCCGTAGATGTCGAATTGACTACGCGGTACGCTCCGCATAGCCGGATTTGGCATACACGGTTGAAGTCAAAACGGCAAACGATCGTACTTATACGAGTATACAGAGCTCTAACGGTACTGAACGGAAAAGAGGGCTCTGTGAACTTCGTATAGGTATGTTCGGCCACCATATTTATCCTTTCATTCTCCGTGCAAACTCAATGGACGCTTGTGAAACGTTCCCTGATGCGTTCGCTCGGTATCGGAGGACATAAAAAATCAAAATGGCGGAAGATGTCCGAACAAAGTTTACAGAGCCGTATCGAAAATAACAATAGAACTAGGCTGTATACCTAATACGTAGGTATAATGGTCGCCATATTGGGGCACATCGCGCCCGTGGATGTCGAATTGACTACGCGGTACGCTCCACATAGCCGGATTCGGCATCCACGGTTGAAGTCAAAACGGCGGACGATCGTACTTATACGAGTATACAGAGCTCTAACGGTACTGAACGGAAAAGAGGGCTCTGTGAACTTCATATAGGTATGCTCGGCCACCATATTTATCCTTTCATTCTCCGTGCAAACTCAATAGACGCTTGTGAAACGTTCCCTGATGCGTTCGCTCGGTATCGGAGGACATAAAAAGCAAAATGGCGGAAGATGTCCGAACAAAGTTTACAGAGCCGTATTGAAAATAACGATAGAACTAAGGCTGTATAGCTAATACATAGGTATACTGGTCGCCATATTGGGGCACACTGCGCCCGTGGATGTTAAATTGGCTACGCGGTACGCTCCGCATAGCCGGATTCGGCATACACGGTTGAAGTCAAAACAGCGGACGATCGTACTTAAACGAGTATACAGAGCTCTAACGGTACTGAACGGAAAAGAGGGCTCTGTGAACTTCGTATAGGTATGCTCGGCCACCATATTTATCCTTTCATTCTCCGTGCAAACTCAATGGACACTCGTGAAACGTTCCCTGATGCGTTTGCTCAGTATTGGAGGACATAAAAATCAAAATGGCGGAAGATGTCCGAACAAAGTTTACAGAGCCGTATCAAAAATAACGATAGAACTAAGGCTGTATAGCTAATACATAGGTATACTGGTCGCCATATTGGGGCACATCGCGCCCGTGGATGTCGAATTGACTACGCGGTACGCTCCACATAGCCGGATTCGGCATCCACGGTTGAAGTCAAAACGGCGGACGATCGTACTTATACGAGTATACAGAGCTCTAACGGTACTGAACGGAAAAGAGGGCTCTGTGAACTTCATATAGGTAGCTCGCCACCATATTTATCCTTTCATTCTCTGTGCAAACTCAATGACGCTGTGACGTTCCCTGATGCGTTTGCTCTGTATCAGAGGACATAAAAAATCAAAATGGCGTAGATGTCCGAACAAAGTTTACAGAGCCGTATCGAAAATAACGATAGAACTAAGGCTGTATAGCTAATACATAGGTATACTGGTCGCCATATTGGGGCACACTGCGCCCGTGGATGTTGAATTGACTACGCGGTACGCTCCGCATAATCGGATTCGGCATCCACGGTTGAAGTCAAAACGGCGGACGATCGTACTTATACGAGTATACAGAGCTCTAACGGTACTGAACGGAAAAGAGGGCTCTGTGAACTTCATATAGGTATGCTCGGCCACCATATTTATCCTTTCATTCTCCGTGCAAACTCAATGGACGCTTGTGAAACGTTCCCTGATGCGTTTGCTCGGTATCAGAGGACATAAAAATCAAAATGGCGTTAGATGTCCGAACAAAGTTTACAGAGCCGTATCGAAAATAACGATAGAACTAAGGCTGTATAGCTAATACATAGGTATACTGGTCGCCATATTGGGGCACACTGCGCCCGTGGATGTTGAATTGACTACGCGGTACGCTCCGCATAATCGGATTCGGCATCCACAGTTGAAGTCAAAATGGCGGATGATAGTACTTATACGAGTATACAGAGCTCTAACGGTAATGCATGGAAAAGAGGGCTCCGTAAACTTTGCATAGGCATGCTTGGCCACCATATTTATCCTTTCATTCTCCGTGCTGACTCAATGGACGCTCGTGAAACATTCCCTGATGCGTTTGCTCGTTATTGGAGAACATAAAAATCAAAATGGCGGAAGATGTCCGAACAAAGTTTACAGAGCCGTATCGAAAATAACGATAGAACTAAGGCTGTATAGCTAATACATAGGTATACTGGTCGCCATATTGGGGCACATCGCGCCCGTGGATGTCGAATTGACTACGCGGTACACTCTGCATAGTCGAATTCGGCATCCACGGGCGTGCCTAATATTGCGGCCCAGTATACCTATGTTTCAGCTATACAGCCTTAATCGAAGAACGCGCACAATGGCTAAGGGTAAACGGTACCAGCCAGTAGGGAGTTTCTGCACCTTTCCGATAACGGATACCGATACCTTACAGTGTTAAGTATCTTCTGAACCAGCGGGAAGTCTCTACTTGATAACTAACGGAATACGGTATCCGTTCGCAGGACGGTGCAAAAACTCGCTACTTACGATAACGTAGCGTCAAATTATCCTGGATCCCAGCCCTGTTCCGGTCTCCGCTGCACTCCACGATACAAGCTGAAACACCGAAATAATTCTCCAGTCAAACTGTGTTTCCAATTTATAACGAGATTTCATTCCAAGCGGATTAATACCACATACTGACAAACACCCGACAGCGTATACATTCTTGTAATTATACTTAAAAATAGTAATAATAAATTAATAATAATGTTTTATGCGTGTGTCTTTAAGGGAAGAACTTAACGAATCTCAGTTATAACGAAAATACGTACGAATAAACATAATACGAAACTGATATTTATATATATAGGTAATAAATTAATAACAAATAATCGAATCGTTACTAGAAAATAAATTAAAAAAGAAAGAAAGGGATGGGGAAGAGGGGGGAAAAGAAAATCCGTCGAAACAGTACAATAAGAATTTACACGAACGATTCAACGCGGATCATGGAGTCGGGATACCGCGTTCAATATTTTTTAAAATACGTATGATATTGCAACAAAGACGAAATACTATCCATCGAGTTCGACTTGAGGTTCGACAGTCGCGTCGAGTGCTGTACGATGGACACGTGCTGCTGCGCGGCGTTATCGCAAGCCGCGTTGAAACACTGGATCTGCGACGAGAAGCAACACTGCGACCGGTGGAACGGCATCGCCGGTGCCGCGAACGGCGACGGCGGAAACGAGCCGCCGCCGCCGCCCGGATACGCGCTGGCCGCGGCCGGCGTCACCGCCGCGTTCGCCTTCATCGGCGACGCTCCGTGGCCGGGCATCATCAGCGAGGTCGGCGCCGTCGCCGCCACCGCCGCCGGACTCGAATACGGCGCGTACGCGGTCGGCGATGCGCCGGACGCGGACGCGTTCGAGTGCCGTACCAGCGCCGACATCGACGACACGCGGCTCGCTTTCGGCGGCGAGAAGCCGAACGACGGCAGCGAGCTGCGCGCCGAACCCGAACCGCGGAATGCGCTGCCCGCCGCCGTCGTGTTCCACGACCGAAACGGCGGCGGCGGCATATACGGCGCCGAGTCGACCGCGGCGCCGGACGAGTCCGGCATCACGTTGCACACCAGCGGCGCCGGATACGGCAGCTCCTTGGGCCGCAGGTAGGCGCCGGTCGGCGAGGACATCGACATGCGGCACGAATTTCCCAACGGCGGCGGCGCGAACGGACTCGACTTCGAGGAGGTACACAGGCCGGACGGCGTCGCAGCCGACGTACAATACAGTCCGGCGGGCGGCGCGGTTGAAACGTACGCGCCGGACGGAGCCGCCGGATAGCCGCGTAGGCCGGCGAACGACGCCGGCTGCTGCAGGTGCGGATGATGGTAAGGATGGAGTTGCGAGTACGTGGCCGAGCTTTTGCGGTCGCACGCGGACGCATACGAACAGGGCGGCGGTAGAGCGACGCGGGCGCTCGCGCCGTGTTTGCCGAACAAGCCGCCGCTGGTAGCCGTCCGGCTCGCCGACGAAGGCGAACAGCAAGTCGCGTACGGATTGGACGTGGATACGGCGTTTCTGGCCGCCGCATCGTGGCCGGTCATCGACGAGTCCGGGCTGAGCGAGAACGAAGAAGACGAGCAGTTGTCAGCGACCGGCGCTTTGCCGCTGTGCGAAGACGAGCTCACGTAGCACGGCGCCGGCGGCCAACCCTGGCTGGGTGGCTCGTTCCAAGAGCGGTACCTGTGCGGCGTTGCCGCATCCGCGAACCCGCCGGGCACTGATTTGATTGTAACGTTCGGGGTCAACGAGAACTCGACGCCGTTGGTAACGCTAGCTGGAAGACTCGGATGGCGCGGCGGTGTCGACGCCGCGCCCGCCGCCGAGACCGGCAGTATGGACAGGGCCGACGGTTTCTTCTCGATGGACAGCATCGCCAGCAGGTCGAGGGTGTTGGCAGGGTGCGGCTTCGACGAGGACTTGGCATCTTTCGAATCCTTGGCTGCCGTCGTGGTCGCGGCGCCCGTCTCGTCTCCACTACTGGACGTCGGATCTCGCGGCTCGCATTTCACCCTCGCCCGCGACGCTTCCGCGGCAACACACGCCATAGCCTTGGTCGCTGGCGCTTCTACCGAGCCCGACCACTCGCTGGCGTTATTCGTAGACGTTGGAAACGCTGAGGCTTCCGCGTCATCGTCACCGTCCGGAGCCGCGGGGGCCGGCGTGCTGTCCGGCATCATCGGCGCTTCCGCCGTCTCGCCGCCGGACGCGGGCCGCGAATCCACTTCTGTCGCGACGGTCGTCTCGGGCGCCTTGTTACGCGCACTCGCTGCCGTCGCCGTGGCCGCGGCACCTCCTGCGTCGCATGTACGCGCCTCGGTCGTGGTCGTGGCTGAGAACTCATTTACCACCATCTCGATGCTGCGTTCGATTTGCAGCCGTAGCGCGTCGTCCAGCAGCAGCTCGTTGGCGCTGTCGACCGGCTCGTCTTTGACTCGAATGCTGAAACATTCGACCGGCTTGCCGGCGACGGGCTTGTCGAGCGTCTCCGGCACTCGCAGGCGTTTGGTCGAGTCTGCGGCAGCGGCGGGGTCGCATTCCATCGCGGCGTATTCGTAGCGTCGTTTGAGCGGCTGCCGAGCCGCGAAGCCTCCTCGGTCGTCCGCGTCGAATACAGTTTCGAAGTCACCGGCGGCGCGAGCTGGATCGCTGTCGCCGCCGGCGTCGACGGCAGCGGCTGTAGCACCGGGGGCAGTGGTTGCGGCGACGGCGGCGAGAGAATACGCCGGGTCGAGAATGGCATCGCCGCTCGAGGACGGCGACTTCAATATTCGTCAATCGTCTAGGGCTTTCTTGCAGCGTTTGGCTGATGGCGGGTCGTCCAGCGTGTCGTCGTTGAATTCGTACAGGTCGTCTTCGGCGGGGGCCGCCGTCAGTCGCAGCGAGTCGTCGTACGCGTACACGGGTAACCACTTTTCCAGCATTTGGTCGAAGAACTCTTCCAGCGTTTTGGCGTCGTTGTACACCGGACTGCCTTCCTGCGGAGGACAGAAACACAGACGAAGTTAAGTCACTGCATTGACAATTTTGAAGAATCGTTTATAAGACGGACCCCGAGCGAATGGGCAGACATTTACGACTCGTGGATCTCCGTGTATCCGCTCCTGCTATTTTTCGGATTTCAAACAGGCAATCTGCCTCCCCCCCCCCGGCCTCGGTGAAAAGCTGAAGGTAGCAGTGACGGTATATGACTCGAATGACTCCAAAAATTAGATTGTATTTCAATTTTACTGAATTCTCCTCGCCCGAGGAATGCTAGTTTGTTTTGAAAATATTTCCACACCACTGCACCTTATCATTCCACGGATTGGTACCGTTTCTTGTTTCGGACTCTCATTTTCTGCAATATACCTTTTCCTTCCTTTATTAGTGCTAGGAAAAACGGTCCCATTGGAACTTCTCAAGCTTTCATAAGAATCAGTAAGCAGGCAATAGTTACCTAAGCAATTTTTAGAACGGACCGAAATAAATTACAGGATGTTTCCAGCAGCCGGTGGAAGGTGACAGTACTCAACGAGAGGAACAAACCAATGTTGCAAGCATAGCTTATACTCAAAACTGAAGGGGCTGCAAGTCTTCAAGCTGATTTGATTAGACTCTTTTCTAATTTTACTCACAACCCGAGCTCTGGACTCTGCCCTTTCAAACATTACCTCAGAGACGTCAGGGAGGCTATTAGGGCTGCTTTAGCCCTTCTCTCATCTTGCCGAAAAACCGGCCTAGGTCCAAATGTAGCGAGTTGCTACGAGGGCTCGAAGCCGGGACCTCCGGATTCCGAGACCAGCGCGCTATCCACTCGGTCAACTAAACCCCGATTTGATGAGACTATACCACATGAAATTTGAATGAAACCGTCGGAGTGCACAACTTTCAATTTTTGAGATAGTCAATAGTGGGTGATGATAATTTTCATTCATCTCCCAAGTTAGTCGCGATTCATAGGCATCTATGACAGGGAATGTCATTTTGCTCGGTGAACTTTTGATTCAATTATTATTTTCAAATTTTGCGAAATTCAATAAAATTTTCTGTATTTTGGAATTGAATTATGTCGAAATAACTGTTTTGCGACCTGTTTTGAAAGCTACGAAAGATGATTAACAGGGAATGAAACAAAATTTATCGTCACTGGTTGCTGATCTCGAAAACTGAAGGGGTTAAGAAGATTGCAAGTTGTGCACTGTAAAAGTTATACTCAATAGAATTCTAGATTTGGTACAGCTCTTTCAATACCAGAGGAGGGCAGATCAGTTCTGTAAAGCCTTTATACGCTCTCGATGTTCTACCTACTGATTAATCTTCGAATAAATATACTGAATTAAAATTAGTTACCACACTCGCAATGAAAGTTCGACATGTTACTACTTAGATAGGCCATACATGTACATAACCGTTTTACTCTCTCTGAGTATTATTACCGCTAACCGGCTTGGCATACTTAGCTGGAACACTCAATTTATATTTTATAATTATAATAATTTCTTTCTATGATTTCTGGATATGCTAGACCCGTTTTTGAAGTTTGTAGGGGGAAGGGGGGATAAACTTTATCCGCCAGAAGATGAAAACATAAAATATTTACGGGTGACACTAATTTCTTTATTTCTTTCCTCTTTCTGCTGATATTATTTTTGCTTTTACATGTAAGATACTGTGATGTATCTGGTGGAAAAACCTAGTGACCAACCCTTTTCACTTTTTTAGGATCGGCTACGAGTAGCCGAGCGTATTGCAATCGAAATTTTTTTTCTCATTTCTTTTCCAGTATGAGTTGAATCACAGTTCAGTTCAGTGTGATGCCATTTCGCATGTGTAAAGCTTATCAGTTTTCAGTAGAGTTCATTGATCTGAGTTACAATGTGGTTACAATTCATTTCACTGACGCTTCATTTTCAAAGAGTGAAATCAATTAACTGAAAATATTAAAAATAATTATAAGCAACAATTTCGATTTATTCAGGGTCAGTAATGAGTCTCTTGCAATTACTGTTGTCTTCTTCAGTAGTGCTCATTGATCTTGATTTTCACATTTTAGTATCAGTACTGTGCGAGAGTCATTTTCCATAATAGAACCAAAGAGATAAAATAATGAAAAATAAAAATATTGGTAATATTGATATTTCGGATTTTACGTATGACTGGAGTATTGAGTTTCGTACTTTTCTACAAAAGAAAGTATTTCCTCAAGGAAAGTGAAGAAATTAACTGAATTTAGGACAGGAAAGTGTACTGTCTGTTAATGTAAAATGGGTTCTCAGTTTGTAGTGTAGAATTTCTCTAAATCGAAACAAGAACATACATACAACGTTCTGTGGTACTCATATCAGTAAATTTTCCAAGGAATAATTCGATGTGAATTACATTTTATGTCTCATAAATATGGTAAAAGTACGAGTATTACTGGTTATTTTGGTATTGTGTTTCAGGTTTTGAGGGATGAAGCCTAGGGTTGTGGTTGTCTTCATTGGAAGAGGAAATAACGGCGCTACCTTCTGTGGCGATGATGGGAATGTATGATGAGATAAATGAACAATTAGACAAATTCAAATCAAATTTTGTAGCCTGCTGTTGAATTCTTGAATATAGTGAAGATATTCATCTGAGGATGTATAATGTATAAGTTGCGATAGATTGTTTTTCTGTTCTTTGATCAATGATCATTTTATGTCAATGCTGATTGCTGAAGTATGCAGTTATGAAGAATAAACTACATAGGCTGTCGCTAAATAACTGAGACTAAAATTCGTACGGCTCACCAACGCTACCTATCGGCGTTTCAACACAGTAGGGGAATAATTTGGTTCATTAGCTATCTATTGAGAGATTGAAAACTCGCTGTACTAGATCAATTTGAAAAAAACCATATGCGTTGACCCATACAGGTTTTTTAAAGAAGGAAAAAAAGCATACGATTACAAAATTTTTTATTAATCATCATCATCTTCGTTAAGTACACGAACATCTTTTTCAAAATAAGCGCCATTCATGACTATACAGGCGTCCATTCGTTCTTGCCATTTATCGAACGTTTTCGCGTATTCCGCCGCCGGTAAGGAGGAGAACAACATCTGCGCCGCGGTGATGACTTAAAAAAAATCACAATTCATCCCCACCCCGTACAGTCCTGACCCCGCCCCCTGCGACTTTTGGTTATTTCCTCAACTAACGGCAGCCTTACGGGGTCGACAATTCAACACGAATCAAGAAGTCGCATCACTGTGGCGCACATGTTTCTCTCCTCCTTACCGGCGGCGGAATACGCGAAAACGTTTGATAAATGGCAAGAACAAATAGACGCCTGTATACCCATGAATAGTGCTTATTTTGAAAAAGATATTCGTGTACTTAATGAAGATGATGATTAATAAAAAATGTTGTAATCATATGCTTTTTTTCCTTCTGTAAAAAAATCTTTAAAAAACCAGTAGGGGTCAACGCATATAGTTTCTTTCAAATTGGTCTGGAACAGCGAATTTTCAATCAAATTAGCTCGGCGTGGTCTCAATCAATAGTTAATAAACCAAATTATCCCCCAACTGCGTTGAAACGCCGATAGGTAGCGTTGGTGGGCGTAAGAATTTCAGTCTCAGTTACTTAACGACAAACTATGTATGTACTTCCGATGTTTTCAAAACTGGATGCCAGTTAACAAGTTTTGATAGCATTGGTGATAATCTGGGTTATGCCTATTCAAATTGTAAACATTTGGATCGAAATAAAATTCCTTTCTTGTCTTTAGCGCATGAAGAATTACAATTTTCTAAGATGCCACCTGAATTGTTTGGAATTGATTGAAGAGACCTTCTTATTGATAGAGTGATAAGTGATAAAGCTGCGCGACTGCAGTCTGCAGCTTTACAATTTGAAGGTGTTGCCGACCCTCTTCGAGTAGCGAAGTTACTTATTTTTTCTTTCTTTCTTACAAGCTTAGAAAAAAAGTGATCCAATTCGAAAAATTAGTTCTCAATAATACAAAAAATGCTGGCAATTTCAAAGGAAAATTCTGTATACGTGCACGGGAGCTTTAAAATGATGAAATAATACCCACGACTCAATGTCAATCAGATAAATATCACGTGATAACCCATTTCTATGATTTTCGCATCTACTGAACCAGTTAGTTTTTTAGACGCACCCTGCCACCATTGAATCCTAAGGAGTGAAAACATTAAAAGTGGGGTTTGTAGCTTCCAATATATCGTTTATAGGGGTTTTCAAGTTGCCAAGTTCATTCTTGAGGTCGGTTTAGCTCTACCACTTGTCCAAATGGCTCCTCAGGAAACAACAACCTGAAATATTGAAAGGTTAATTATGGAGAAAATGTGAATATAATTTGCCCTGTTGGTTTCTATAACGAATAACGTGTTTAGGTGCCTTTCATTCCCTGAAGCACCAACAGTTTTCAAAACATTCAAATTTTGGAACTTCGGGATTTATGTGTAAAAACATCTAGGAGTGGAGTAATTCTCACTTAGCATTACAGTTCATGGGAAAAAGAAAGTGAATTCATACTTATCACTGGTGCGTTTGTATCTAATAGTCCATGTAGCACGTTTTAGCCTTTAAGGTTGAGTAGGAGTTATAACTGATATGGCCTCAAAAATTGAACTCAGCGTCTTTGAAATACCCTTCTTCATCATCATAATTAATGCCTATTTACGTGATTTTCAATAATCCAGTTTTCTGCTCCTCACGCATGTAAATACGTCTCAAAAGTGAACTAATAACTTAAGAAACTGCAGTATGGACATACTAGAAGCTACCAATGCTTATATTCTAATTTCAATACATCTGTAACCTTGGGGCGGGGGGGGGGCTGAAATAACTTCAAAAATGGGTTTAGCATATCCTAAAAAATTATAGAAATGAATAACTGTATAATATACCAACTGGCAATTTTCCAGCTGTGTATGCTAAGCTGGTAGAAGGTGGTAGAACTCGGCGAGAGAAACGAAAGACATTTTGTGAAGTAAATGTATGGCCTACACTCAAGAATGAAGGGACTAGTCTTGAAGGTATAAAAAATAACGAACTGTCACTGCGAGTTTAATTACTAATTTTAACTAGATTTTTTTCTATTTTTTATATATTTTAAACAATCAATGGGTATAACATTCAAAGGATAACAATGGTCAATGGTTTACCGAACTCTTGACTCATCTACCTCCGATATAGAAAGGACTACAAGTTCTAAACTTCTATCATAAAATTTGAAGTTATTTTTGAAGTGCACAACTTTCAGTTTTTGTAAGACTTCAATTTGCGAGGTAAACAATGTTTCAAATATTTTTAGTTATTTTTGAACGGAATCATGAATACACCTCGGATGTCTTACTCAGGAAACCACTGTGCAACCTTGAACATGGTGCGGGTGGGACGTATGGCGATGCACATATGCCAAAGTGGCCACTGAGACACCGCATCCCCGACTCCGGAATCTACCCTTTCGAGTATCGCATCAGTGGATGGAGGGAGCCGCCTTAAATAAAATCTTTCTATAAACATGTCCAGTTGAACGGAGTTTTGTGTCGAAGAAAACAAATTTTTGGCGTTGTTCCAACTTTTCAAATATTTTAAGGTCGTAAATGCTAAAACGCAAACTTTCTAATGGGGAATCTTACGTTAAACTTCAACATGGAAATCTCTAAAATCAGCATAATCTTTATCAACATGTGCATTTTCTGCTTTCTGAACCATTCTCCTTCCACTCGCCATAACAACACGGTTTAGCATATGCACTATCGATTTCGAAGAACACTGCAATTCATTTTCAATTATTAAAATGATTTTAAAAGTTAGCAATTGGGGAAATCCAACATTCCGTGTCTGTATCAAATTCTCAATTTTCTTTGTATTCGGAGCCTCCCCCATGGAGTGTCGTACAAATCCAAACCAATTTCGATATTTAGTTGCATTTCTGACATCTTTAATTCAAAATTATACCTTCCCACTAAAAGTTTCCAAAATCTCAACCAACCCAATGGTTAATGAGTATTGACAGGGGATAGAGAGGCGGCGGAACGGAACATTCACCCTAGATTTTCAAATAATGCCTTACAATATTGAAAACCTAATGTCCTTCCTGCTGGAGAAAGGTCTTGTGCTTTCTAAAAGTACCCCTTCCTCACTAGATAAAAAGTAGGAGGCACCCATGTAAAGGTACAGCAATCTTCAAAAATTATTTGATATCAAATCGATATTTCCGGCGTCTTCAATTCTGCCCTCCCTCCACCCTCGTATCAAGAGTACCTCAATTTCTATCAAGAGGCAAAATAATTTCAGAAACGTAGTCCGCTTCAGGTAAAACGTACTAATTGACATTCATATCGAAGTATCCACTCATTTAGTAATCACTTCCAGCCCCTCTGATCCACGTGTCTACATTTAGTTTTAAGAATTCCATCTTGAGGGACAAAATGTTATTCAAAATGAAGTCAAGGACATTTACTACCTAAAATCAGACACCCATGTCAAGATATTTTCAGACACGAAGATAAATCTACGTCTCCATCTTCGCCTACACCACAGAGCTGCTCTAATTATCATCTCATATCAACCTTGCAAGTGATTATAATGCAAGTCCATTCAGGAGCCTTGCACACTGTGATACTACTTGGAGTTGAGAACTGTTACTCAGATTAATGGGTACAGCAATACTCATAAAGTAAAACTGAAATAAGACGAGAATTTCTCCATGTCCTATTTTGAAAACCACTAGTAGTTTCAACATCTCGTACACGGCGTACTCAACCTCGATCAGAATTTGGGTTCATGAATGTTTGCATTAGGGATCATAATACATTTCCCGGCACTGATTACAGAAAAACAGGCTTACCTCATTATACGAATATGCATTTTTAAACACCAGTCGAACATCTTTAATGATCTCGCAGAGATTGTTATACGGACTTTCGGAAGCTTTTGACAGTCGTTTTCGGATCATATCTAAGCACATGGGCTTCTTTATCTTCTCATAATAGTCCACGATCTATAAAACAGAATCATATTTGATTTAGAATCACAAAAGAATTAAGTAATGAATAGTTTCATACGATGATACAGCAGTTTTAGTACGGCTAAGGTTACCAGCTGTGCTTTTTAAAGGGTGCATGCAGTTTCCAAAACTGACTCGAGTTCAAGTCACGAGCCATTTATTTTGTTTAGACTCGAAGTCCGAGTCATGAGTCCACGATTTTAAAAGGACTCGAGTCCGAGTCTTTTACGAGTCCGAGTCCCAAAGGAATCCTTTTACACTTATTTCATCTTTACTTTTCAATAGTGAGAGTGAGACATGATATTAATAATTCTGCCGGGTTACACAATATATCCGGATACCGCCAAAGTGCAAACCTGCTGTCACTATCAGGCTATCAGCTATCACCACAAAAAAAAAAAAGTACAACTACAAGCACTAGATCAGGTCACTTTTCACTTCTTTTTTTTTTTAACGCAGGGACTGTCACAACAAAAAGACAACGAAAATGTGTCTTTCCTGTCATACTTTATGATTGAGATAACGCCCTTTTCATGTGATGGGTTTTCATCTCTTGTTATAAGAAAAAGGCCTTTACAGAGGGTCATTTAGTGGTCCTTTTCTTCTGACATTCTGTGCGACTGTACTTTCCGGCTTCCAGGGTTGCAAATTGCAAAATTCATGATTCAAATTTTGAAATCAAATAATTATTGCCAAAGTAAAGGACTCTTAAATTTGAGGCTGTAAACAAGTAAGAGTCCGAGTCACAAGTCCCATGTAAGGACTCGAGTCCTTTTCATTCGAGTCCTGCCCAACCCTGCGCACATAGTGCTGATCACGTCTGGCGACTGATTCAAAATACTAACGATGAACTACACAGCTATCAACGAAGTTCAAAAGAACCAATTACCTCCGGACTAACGACATCTCTGAAGTGAAGACTAGGATCATACTGGCAATATAATTCCAACAGCATTCTTTCCATGATTTTCCTCTCTTTTGGCGTTAAACCACCTTCTGGGGGCTTCTCTTCAGTTCCAGAGGAAACAGCGGCTACGCAATCCATGATGTTCGTACATAACATACACTGCCACGAATCAGTTTCTCTGAAATTGGAAATAGCAAACTGATGTTACTCCGCAATTTTGGGGTCGACTCTTCAAAACATGTAAAACGAATGATTGGGTCGGAATCTCTCCGATTTCGGTATCATTCACATTAAGCTGAAACTAAGAGTATAAACATAACAAGCATTCGACTTAATTTGAACTTACCCAGGAAGAACGGGTAATGGTGGGATATGACAATTTATGTGGAACACTTTAGGACAATTATCACAACACACCAATTCGCCACCGTCCATACATACCGCGCACCAATCTTCGTTCGGATCGTCGCATCCTTTCTGAGGTTCGGTTGGTACTGCAGAATCGTATTCACAAACAAAATGAGAGCAAACAATAAGTACAAACCTTAATACATAATAGGAGTTGAATTCATACGTCAAATTTTAAATAACTTACCAACGGAGGTACTGTTTAAATTAGAGGTACTAGAACGACCATTCAATAACTGGTCTATAGGTGGTCCGGTGGAACTGTCGACTAAAGGAGAATCGCCGGGCTTTCGATTCGTTTCAGGAATCACTTTGATGCCGTTGCTATCTAGTCGAGCGATGGTAGCCATCAGGTCATTCACCGAGTCCTACATCGGGCAAATGGAAGAGTAAATGAACATGTTTCACAAATTCACCGGCAGTAACATGACCGAGCAATAAGGTTCAGCAGTCCGGACAAATTAGCATTCTTGGTAGACTTATTACGACCAAAAGTTGCATCAAACTGAACTTCATGAAGTTTCAATTCTTACCCCCCCCCCACCACCACCACACCTAGTCTAAATGTCGAACTTAAAATTGAATCAACATCTCAAATTAATTCAATAGCCTCTGCATGAAATTTTGTTCTAGATCAAATTGATACCAAAATCAGATTCATGGGATTTCGAAACTTGAAATTAAATACACACAGCATTTAAAGAGCCCCCCCCCCCCATTGGACTAAGTCATTTTTTGCAATTTTGAGAAAACCGACAGAAACAGTTTGTATTCCACGCGACTACCACAAAGAAAGCGGAAATGATATAATTCGACAGTCAAGGATAGTATCAATCGAGTGTCAATAAGATTATCGTTCTAACATCTTTCGAAATATTGTGAGAGGCAGTCAAAGTTGGTGATCTACCAAACTTAGGCCACTGTGGCATAAAATACTACATTGACACAACCTACCATCTGTCAAAATATTGTGAGAGGCCGTCAAAGTTGGTGACCTATCTGACATAGGCCACTTGGGCATAAAATACTGCATTAACACAACAAAAATAAATAGGTAATTGTATTACTGTTATCATTTGCAATGGCACTTAGGCCACTTGGGAAACAAACTTCAACTTAAAACGCATAGAACATCAAACCTGACATAGATCAAGGGATCACACCACGACTGGATTGTACTTCATCATATTCTCAATCAGACTGCGTTGCTATGTCAGAACAGTCAAAAACTGACTAGAAGTCACATTGGAAAAAAGCTCTTCATTTGATAGTTTCAACTATCAAAGTCATGCCCCTCCTTCGTTCACCTTATTACCCAAGTTCCAAACTCGTAAGTCATACTGATCCTCAAAACCTACGAGATATTAGATTTCCGATCCCACTACCCTCCCTCCCACTTTCTTTAGATCCAAAATATATTACCGAGTTTTCAACCACAGGTAAGGTCAGTGGAACTTCTAAACTGATCTTTTCAAATTGTATTAGAAAAAAGTCGCTATGCGGCCAAGTGGTAACGTGCCCGCTTCGCAATCCTTGTATGCCGGGTTCAAGCCCCACCAACGCTGGAAAGATAGTGATATTCGAATATCCCCAACATCCTAGCCATTACCGCGACTACAGAATCAATCGAGGTTGAAAACATAACGCGTCTTACAACCCCCGTCAGTTCACACGAACAAGGCATCACAACCATGGGGCGCGTTACCACCAGATCAGAAAGAATAGTACAGTGCGTGTGCACATCGTGGACAGCTTACTCAACGTCGTGAAACACGTGACTAGTAAGCGAACTGCGGCTTCACACTCTTCGGCACAGAGAAGGAAAACTCTAACGCTACAAAACTGTGGGGAAAGCAACAGCAAACTACCCTGACTAACCTACTCAGGAGAGTCGCGCGTCAGAAATTACGACCGCCAACGTCCGGCATCGGATATGGCGCTTGAAGAAGAATTTTAAAAATGTAACCCCCTCCCTCACCCAAGAATTATAACGTCCACGAAAAGTCAAATTAATGATACAAACGAATTCAGTGAACTTCAAAACCTAAGCAAGGGAATAGCACACTGTACTTCAAGCGCAGAAGCGCAAATAGGGCTTAGAACTGGAGGGAGGAGGGTTAAGCCCCCTTATTATGAAGCAACACCACCCCCGCATCATTTTGTATTTTCGGCCTAAAAAGTAAGAAAAACTAGTGTTTTCTTCGCCAAGAGTTTGGGGCTATTTAGAAGGTTTTTCTTTTGTAACTCTTAATTTTAGACAATAATATACGAATGCATGAGTCTTGTCACAAAAAAAAAACTGGGATTTGATCTGCGGACCATATTGCTGTGATAAGAATATACAAATGAACTGCGACGAAAAAATATTGAAACGCCTGTTCTGTGATTGGTTGAAAAAGAGTCATGCCGATGAACAAAAAATCTAGGGACAATTTCAAAGCTGGCTATACTGGGAACCTGTGAAGATGCGATTTCAATGTTACTTTGTGATTCCTTCATTTAGTTAAAGTAGCATTACGTTGTCATTTTGTTCTCATATACAACGTGAAAACTTAGAGGAAAAAAAAAAAATAAATAAAAATAAAAATCGTTCAAGGAACAGTCATGCCGATGGACATTTGGGCGTATTTAGTCTAATTTTGACCCATTAGAAGTGGATCAAATTTTCTTCTGAGAGCTTGAAAGAGTAGAACTAAGTCATATCTATCAACGAAAAAAAAAACAACAAGATGGCCGTATCATTAATGGCTTGTTAGATCACTGCTGGGGGCTGAAATATCAACATTTTCGAAGAATAACCCAGTTACATACGAATTACAGTTACTCGGTACATCACCAGTTCTAGAGTTCGGCCTTTCTACTTGGTTAATAGTTGCACGTTGCACAAATCCAGTCCACGAAAACATTACTTAACATCTTGTTCATTTAATTACAGATACAGATTTTTTTAACGCGACTATCAGAAAACTGAACTTCGGTAACTTTATCGACACTACTTTATCAACGCGGTCGGTAAATTCCCAAATCTGATAAGTCATTAATTTACAAATTAAGAGAAATTCCCTATACCTCATCAGCCTCTTTATGAAATAGAGATAGGAGTTCGACGAGTGAATTTCTATTATACAATTAAATCGAATGTAAATAACAGCGGACGTATTAAAAAGTATCCGTCTAAAGAATGTGAAAGGTGTAAGTGTAAATTTGCGTGCAAAAACTATGCGAGACAATCGAAATCTAAAATTCACGAAGGAGGACCCGTGGTAAAGGTAAGCAATAAGCAATACTGAAGAAATATTTAAAATAATGCGGTGTAAAAGGCACAAAAGAAAAAAAAACAGTACTACTTGAGGTTAAAGATAAGATAATAATTAATAAGTCTGAATTTTGACAACAAATTGAAAAAAATCATCTAAAAAAGAACTCATTAAAATAGGGCACTATATGAAGACATGTAAGGACAGCCGCCATTCTCTTTCCAGTTTGTTCAGTGAAAGGGGAACTGCCAGTGTTGTGCCTCTACGCGTCAAGAACAGTTTTTTAAATTTCCGTGTAAAAAACCATGTAAAAAAGAAAAGGTGACTGACGTAAAATATGTAAAATACGTAAAAAACGTAGAAAACCTTGTCAAAAACATAAAGTAGTATGCTGGCATCTGCTGGATTTTCGAGTGTGTTACAGGATGTAGAAAACTTCAGTTTTCTACACATGTATTTTACCAGGTATTTTACCCGTAGAAAACATGTAAAGTAAAATACAAAATTTGACGGCACAACACTGGTAATTGGTCTTTTTATTTATAAAATTATTAGAGATAATTGAAAATATTAGTTTAATAATTTAAAAAATAATTATTATAATTATAGAAATTTGATTAAGAATTTTATTTATAAAATCAAATTTAAAGAAAATATTATAATTTTCTTTAAATAAAATTTTTTGAATCATATATTTTTTTTAAAAGAAATTTATTAAATTAATTATTAATAATTTAAAATAGAAAATTAAATTTAACGCTCAGCCGATTTTCTTTTGACGGACTGAACTGGAAAAAAAAATGGCGGCTGTCTTTACCAGCATCGGGGCACTACATATAATAAACAATGGGTAGAATCGATGGCGACCATTTTGGTTTTCGTTTACCTTTGAGAGTATGTATTAGGCCTAGGGCTGTGAATTCCACGCTTTTGCATATTTGTTGCGCGTGATTATTCCTGAACATATACCCACGTTGTCTTCATGGATCTTGGAATTGTGAGTGCAATGAGCCCTATTTGATATGGCATATTTTGCATATTTCCTCATAAAAAACATATTTCAAAATAATATTGTAATTTTTTAGGAATATTTTGGAATATTTGCTTAAAATTTTTCATTTTTACAGAATACTTATCCAAAATACAGAAAGTATAGTATTTTCGTTAGATTCAAAATGTTATTGCAATTCGCGATCTCTACACAACACACAGAAAACTGTAAACAAGAATACTAGCCTACAAGCTCGAAAAATGGTCAATGCTTCAGTCTATACTTTTAACATACCAGTGTCTTATGTATGTTACTGGTTTACTGGCCTATACCCAAGGTTCCATAGTTTCACACGGGTATAATGGACCGCCATTTTGATTCCCAATTAGCCCGAACATCCTTGATCAATCGTTTGCCAACAGGTGCGAGCGCGTCCGAGAATGCTCGAACTACCTTGGGAATCAAAATGGCGATACAGTACGACCTGTGTAACAACTAGTACACCCTACTGTACTCCAACCTAGGTAAAATGTTGACATCACTGCAATAATTCAGGGAAATGTCAAGTCTTACAACCTAGTTTGTTTCTTTTTGAGTTGAAGTTTGCATTATATTGTTTAATTTCTGAATTTATCAATTTATTTGAAGGTATGCTTGATTTCTGCTATTTGATTAGAGCTTTAAAACGATGCCCATATCATAAGGAATATTTTGGAATATTTTCCCCGAATGAGCGAATTCTTTATGCGCACATTTTCCCAGTTTTGACGAAATAAAATTCACAGTCCTATGTTGAGCAGATAATCAAAGATGTCAAATGTAAGTGTTATTACGAAATGAAAGAACTTGAACAAGATAGGGAGAAATAGAGAGCTGCATCAAACCGGTCGTAAGACTGATAACCTTATCATCATCACCATCATCATCATCATCATGTATCATTATATACTATATATTTTGAGCATAAGTTAACATTATACATTGATAACTACTCGCGAAAGGCGAACAAAAACTAAAATGGCGGCTATCGATTCTACCCATCGTTTATTATAGTACTATACCCGCACTAAGTACGGAGAGCCTACACTAAAATGACCAGAAAACACGAAATAAACGTAAACTCAACTAAAGGTAAAATGACTGAAAATTTACTGAAACTAATTGTCTAGAAATTTAACGAGACAATTTGTGAAGAATTCAATTTTAATTATGATGATTGAATTGTAACACCAAATATGGGGGAAATTGTTATAACTATTAGAGTGATAGAATCAATGGTTATTGGGACTTAAACCTACGTTGCATGTGTTGACAGCACTGTCAGTATGTTCATTGTATTCTTATCACTTTGGAGTGAATTTTCGCGAATAGATCACCCCGAACTGATAACAATACACGCAAAACATTTGCCTATGGTAACGCTGCCTAGGTGAGGCTCAAACCCCAATTAATATGAGAGTGTTAGAATCACAGTAGGTGAAAAAATACAGTAACTACATGGATGGATAAATACGAAATGAAAAATTTTTAAAGAAATATCTGCATAAAGGTGACCTTATAGACCTAGTCTTTAAGACCTTCTTAGATTTCTACAAGTTTCATCAATATAATAGTTGAGAATTCAAACATATCGCACCACATTATACCCACAGGATTAAAAAAATATTTGGATATAGATTCCGCTGTTAAAAACGTTCAAGATAAAGTGAAGGCTATCATAACCTCTAATGAAACGGTGGACTTGGGAAAATTTGTACGTTTTCTATTCAGACTGTCAATATTCCCTAAGGCGCTAAAGGGATACCTGTGGTTCATCTGGCTGAAGTTAAGACACACTAAACAATGTACTAATAATGTGTGTACACCTAGAGCGATAATAGTAGGTCTTATTTACTATACAAATATTTTAGATCGTGAGTTGAATAAGAAAGAAATCGTTTACACAGGTTAAGGTAGACAATTTCAACCAGAACTAGCTTAAGAGTTATGTAAACGTTTAGGTGATTTTAAAGAAGAGGGTTTCACTCTACAATATCTTAAAAATGTGAAAAAATTATTGGATACTCAGATTAAGGTAATAAGCGCCGAAAATTACAACACAGTAATCTATGAAGGATCAGAGAACAAAAATTAAAATTCATCTGTACAAACATGTAACCATTTTGACTGTATTAGTTCAATGAAGATGTTTTTTTGATTTCAAATACTGAAGGAGACAGGGGGAGTTAAGTATAAAAAAAGAAGAGCAATACTGAACTTAAATAAATATCAAAAGGCTCATAGAAATAGAGGATGAAGTGGGAGAAGCGAAAATTGAAAAAGGTGTGAGGCAAGGTTGTTGTTTGCCACCAGTACTGTTACATCGATTTATAGAAAAAGAAATTGAAGAAATGAAAGAAAGGAAATCAGGTGTGAAACGCTTTTCCAAGCCTAAAACAAGACTCGATTCACCCCACCGCGAAAATGTTTAAATTGAATACGATTCCGAATTGAATTAACTAACTTGGCCTCGGCACGTTGTTGTCTCTGCAGTTTTTCGTTAATATTTTTCCGGATGGTTAGAATGAATGACATTACAATAGTGGAAAGAGTAAAGATCAGAGAAAACGTTAAAAAAGTTATAAAATGAAGATGAATGAAAATAAAACAAAAGTGATGGTAGTTGATAGAAGAAAACAAAATCCAATCATTATGAAAATGGAGGGTGAAAAAATAAATGAGGTAAAGGAATTTAAATGCTTAAGGTGATCTGACAACGCAAGATGAAAGAAGTAAAACAGAAATAAAGAGCAGAATGAAACAAGCTGAAAGCTTTCTTTATTTTATCATTTTTAAAATTTAATTAATTAATTAATTTTTAAGGAGAAATATAGATTTAAAAGCGAGACTGAGATGTCTTCAAACGTTTAGAGTATAGCACTGTGTGGATATGAGACATGGGCAGTAAGAACACAAGAAAGAAAAAGGACAGAAGCTGTTGAAATGAGGTGTTATTGAAGAGTGTGGAAAATCAAATGGACAGAAAGAATCAGGAATGAGGAAGTATTGAGGCGAATAGGAAGGAAAAGGGAAATTGGGAATATAATCGTATAAAGAGGAGTTAGAATGATAGATCATACTGTGAGACATCCAGGGATATTATTACTGCTAGAGGGAATGGTTGAAGGAAAGAACTGAAAAGGAAGGCAAAGAATGAGCTATGAAGAGCAAATAATGAAGGATACACAATGTAAATCCTTTTCAAAAGTCAGAGCCGCGATTTCTGTGGAGCAATTTTCGGAGCCTGAGTTGAGTCGGGAGTCATGTTTGTTCATTTTGAAGCAAATAAAGAAAGAAATAACGAATATCAGCCTGTATTCCCATGCGAGCATCATGTTCTTTGCACCAGTCTGCGAACACTACGCTCTGCAAGTGCATCATCTTGCAGACGAGTCTGCAAACACGGGAGAGAGCATTGAGAATGCACGGTGCGTTCTAAAGTTTTTGGCGCGCTCATTTTTTGTACGCTAAATTCGCTGGACGATGACATTCTCATGTCGACTCGGTCCGCGAAGCAGACATGAAAATGCTCTCCCATGGTTGCAGACTCGTCGGCAAGATGATGCATCAGCAGAGCTTAGTGCTCGCAGGCTGGTACAAGGAACATGATGCTCGTGTGGGAATACAGGCTGATACAAGAAGTGTGGCACTCGCAGGCGAATCAAGTGTTGAGTCAGTCAGTCCAGACGGCGAAATGGGAGCGTCCCTCCGACCACTGATGCGATACCCAAAACGGTAGTTTTTGGGGTCGGAGGTGTGGTGTCTCAGGGGCCACTTTGACATGCGTGCATCACCATATGTTCCACCACACCACTCATGTTACTATGACGTCATACTACTGATCAAGAGACTAAAGAATATAACAGAAAGACAGAAATAATTAGTCCACGTTCTTCAAAATTTCAGAAATGATATCAGATGCCGAGTCCACTACTGGATGTAGACGATCATGGTTTCTGGCACGCGACTTTCCTGGGTAGGGTTAGTCGGCGTAGTCTGCCACTTCTTTCCGTACAGTTTGTTGCGTTTCATAATGTATCTCATGAAGTGACGACCTGAACCCCTCCCTCTACCAAATCTTACATGTCATTACAGAGAAATCTACAACAACGATAAAATTAATCGCAATCAGTTTCCCATGAACAGTCAAACTAACAATATACGATACCGTATTCAATAATTTTTGAAGAAATCATATCCATATTGCATTTTTTGGAAATTCAGGACCTTCACACCTCCCGATCTGCATTTCTTCAGTTTAACGCAAAATTAACATCAAAATCGAATTCAGCGACCTACGAAAGTTGACAAACTATATCCACACTATATTTTAACCCCCCCCCCTCCTCCTCTAGATTTACCTCTTCTCATTCGATCAGTCACCCAATTTCTAACCTGGATTAAAAAGGATAACTAATTATCAAAAATAAATTGGGGATTTCCAAAAACTATACAGGCTCGTAAGCTAAATGAAATATAATTTGAACAGAGAACAGCCTTCCCGGGAGATGGCTCAAGAGGTTATTATTACTGTTGCCTACCTAGAAAAATTGAAGGGGCGAGCTTTTTTAATTTTAATTTTACTCTTTGCAGCAGGTTCCCACCCACTTACGGAATTAAGATCAGGTCTGAAACTTTATGGCCTACAGAAGAATTGAAGGGGCCACGTGAATTTCAGCTCACAGTATTTACCTCTGTACCCACGGTGGACATAACATAGTGACTAGGGACGTAAAAGAAGGTCACGTTGACAGGGCAGCGTGGATTTCCGTTTGACATTTACAAGGTATCTGAATTTATGGAACAGAGTGCGTCAAATCTAACATTTCCACTCACACAGCACATGGCAATGGTTATTTAGACCCCCTTCCATCATATATCGAGTTTTCGGACTGGATATGAGCGAACTTCACAAAATCATTCCTTAAGCAATCCTATCTACCACTTTAGTCTGAAATATTTTCCCACAACACGAGTATCGACCAACTTACAACTAAACAAAAATAAATTAGAATTGGGTTATTCGACCCCGGGAGGTGAAGTACCACATAGAATGACCGAGTCCCGTTTCCAGCAAAACAATATTCCCTCAAGATGCTTTTTGGTGTTCTTCTGTCCGGACCGCAAAACAAACCTCAAAAACTCCGAAGACAACAAGACACTGAGCACGAATACATTACCTGTCCAACTTTGTCTAAATTCTTCTCCGTTTCCTCCGGCAGCGATTTGGTCTGATTCAACGGAGACGGTGTTTTAGAAACGGACGAAGACACAGACACTCCTGCAAAAAGAAAAGAAAGCTCATTAAGCATTTACCTAGTTCAATAACGAACACTGTCCAAGTTCAACCGATTTGAAGCACGAGCATACCTGTCGAAGGGGGTGTAACTGATGGCTTCGATCTGCAGGACGGCAACGTGATTTTGAAGGAATCGTCACCCGACACGTGACACGTCGAACTATTCGACACCGAAATGTGTTTGTTGTTGGTGCTCGTGTTGATCTGCGGAGTGTGCCATTGAAGCTGCTGCGGCAGCGGACTCAGCGAGTTCTCCCTCGATAGTATCTGCCGGGCGCCGGGGCTGACCATATTTGACCTTCCCGGTTGATTGGCCATCGTAGGTTGCTGCGCAACAATAACAAGTTTAACCGCGAGTTCCCGCCAAGTCGGCGAAACACACCTCGGTGAGTTCCGAAACAATCAAGATGAATTTCCTACCATCATGGAAGACGATCCGAGCTGGTACTGCGTGTACATTTTATTCATGGCCGGCGAGAACTGCATTTTATGCGACATGCCAGACTGCGGAGAGACAGACTGAACTCGGCCGTTGGTATTTGTGTCGGCATTCTGGTACAGAACCTGCTGCTGCATCGACGGGTTCACCGATCGTATACCGAGAGCATTATTCTGGAAGTAGAAGGTATGCGATCAAGTAAACGACCAATACTAGGAAGTGTCATGTTTACGAAGCCAATACTCACGGTCAAGTTCATATTCGGCTTTTCGCAGTTCATTAGTAACTTTCGCAGGCTTTGATCGAACTGCCCGGTGGTGATGTTCCCGTACAGACCATTCTGAGGGTGCGTCGACGATGTTACCTGTTGTTGGTAACCCGTCAACGGGGAATTCTTCATTTGATTATTATTAGGCATCGTTGTAGCTGCGAAATCACAAGTTCGTATTAGTACGCGGAAAATACGCAATATCAACGTCACAACACTAGGGTATTTCAGTATAGTTGGAACAGGGTGTTCCAGCATGATTGAAATAGGGTGTTTCAGAATCAACTGAAACAGGGAGCTCCTGTACAATTGAAACAAGGTGTTTCAGATGAACTAAAACACGGCGTTCCAGCATACTTCAAAACAGGGTGCTTCAGAATCACTGAAACAGGATATTACAGCACATTCAGGAGGAAACTTCACCAAGTGACAAGCACGTGAAGAGAACGTGAAAATCGAAGAGAGTAACGAGTTCGAGTCGATAAATCGAAAGGGCAATTTTGATTATTCTAAAAAAAATGATCTGAAACTTTGCTCTATATAAGGTGTTTCATTAGTCAGTCTTCTTTTCTTTCGATCGTAGAGTTGGATCATAACAGGACAAGAAAAATGTTCAAGTGAGAAGGTCTCGTGCTTGTGATGAAACCTTTTCCCCTACCAAACAACTTGTTTTGGAAATATCAGTAACTTAAGAACTTTAAATGGAAGGGTAACGAACAGAGTATCAAAGTAGTTCATGGGTCGCTAATTTTGAATATGTGACCCGCTATTCTACGGTCGAAGACAATCACATTACCAACAGTGGGTGTCGTTCATTGTCATCCAGTGAATGGTTAGTGTGTATTAGTGATTTAGGTCGGGGATGGTATGCGGTACTGGGTGCAGGACACATTCGGGATTTGATGAGACCAGTAAAGAACATTAAAGTCCTCCGGAATACGAAACAAAGGGAACAGCAAGAAACGAATAATGTGCTCTCAGGTTTCGCGGGGGAATCTCGGCCAAGATTTGTAAATCGGGCAAACTTTGTTTAAAAGAGGAGCCAAAAATACGAAAACTCGACCATGAGCATAGTTTTTTTGGGGCAGGTTACATATCTCCTTACATTTCTAATCCACGAACAAGATAATATCAACTGGTATTGATTTATTTGAGAATTTATTCTGTAGCCCACAATAATAATCAATCCTTCAGTGGCATCGGTTCGATCAAACAGTGAGAAAACAAAGATAGTCTTCCACATTGTAAAATGAAACCATGAAGAAAGAATCATCTCAACTTGTTTTTTTCTGACCTCAGCTTGGGGTTTTCAACATTAACTCGAGTTTTTGTAACGTGACGGGTTTTTTCCAAGTCAACGTCTGTTCTCCCCAACTCAACTTGATGTTTCCGATGACACGGACTTTTTCCACCTCTTGGATACCTTCCTCAACTTGATATTTTTTTTACTCTTCAATATTGAGTATTCTTCAACCCGACGTTTCCGACCTCACACAAGATTGGCTCTTTCCAACGTCTTCGAGGTTTTCCGACTCATTTTGGGACTTTCTTACCTCAACATAGGTTTTTCTGATCTATACTTGGGTAATTCTAGTGTCATGACTGTTCCTCACCACAACTGACGGTTCTCCGATGTTATGAGTCTCCCACTTCAACTTGATGTTTTCTGCCTCAACTTGGGGTGTTCCGACTTCAACTTGCATTTCTCCCACCAATAATGTCAAGTGTTCTTCCGACCTTAAGCTTATCCTGAATGTTTCCGATATTTTAATGGGGGTTTCAGAGCTCAATTTGGGTTTTCCCCGACTCAGTTTGGGTTTTTCCTACTTCAACAAAGTTCTTTATAATCTCAACTAGAGCCGTCACGATTTTTCCACTTCAACTTTGGCATTTTTTAAATCAACCTGAAATTTTCCTACACTAACCTGGGATTTTCTGATTTCAGTTGGGGGTTCATTTCCGCACCTCGAATAGTTATTTCTGGCTCAATTAAGGGTTTCTTATATAAACTAGCGAATTTTCCGCCTCATCTTTAGTTTTCCAATCAGAACACGTTACTGAGGTCTCCAATCTGCACGTCGTTATTCCCGCCTCAACTTGGAGACGAAACTTGATTTTCAGTTTGGGGTGGTGGGAAGGGGGGTGAGGAGGCGGAGAAGAAACATTAGCCGAAAAATATTTTTTGAAAACTGAAAATTTGCCGACAAAATTTGTAAAAAATTGAAAATTCGCTAGTTTTTCAATCAACATACTTCTTTTTAATTGAAAAAAAAAAAAGTAAACAAACAGATGTTCCTTAAAAAATGAAAATGAACAGTTTCAAATTTTACCGACTGCCAACTTATGGGGAGGGAGGTATTTATCCCCCCATAGTTTCATCCCTGCCTCAGCTTAATGTTTTTCTACCTTTATAAGGATATTTTCAAAATCGGCGACCCAAATACATACTTTCGAAGGCATTTTACTCAAAATCCCAAGTTGGTGGTATGTTTGAGCAGTCCCTTCGAAGGAAAATGTTCTCACCAAAAAATCAGAAAGAAACGAGTTTTTACCACATGAAAATCCGGTAAGGGATATTCTCCGACGATAGGAACAAACAACGTTACACACCAGTAAGGCCTATGTTGACAACTGAAGGGGCTTAGGGTATATACAGACTCTTCAAACTTTTTTCTTCCGACTTTTTTCTGACCTCTCTAGTATTTGAAGAATCCATACATAAACGTAGTCTGATTATTTTTAAATTTCAAATATAAAGGCACAAGTACAAATTTAAGGACTTGATAATGAATGTAGTTGAAGTAACTATCATAATTCTCACATCACCTTGCTTTTCTACAGCATTTTCCATTGCACGGTAATTACTAAATTTTTCCTGACCTTTCAGCAAATTCCTTAAAATTTCTTGAAGTTTTCCTGACTTTATGACCTACTTTCAAGAATCCCGACTTTCCATGATTTTTTAACCTTGTTGACACCCTGACTACAAGTTTTAAAAACTCGCAATAGTGGACTTTCATTCAGAGTCGGCTTACTCACTTTAATTCAGAATTTTCCAAGAAGGTAATCAATATGTGGGTCATTCTACCAAAACCTTGATAATTCAAGTTTTTTTTTGTTTGTTTTAGTTTTTTTTTAAAAACATTATTACTCTCCCCCCCCCCTATGGAAATCATTTATGCACATAACAGAACATATTTAGGAGGTTGAACCAACAGCATACTTCCTAAGGGAGGAGACACAGAGAACTCAAAATGATTAGAACCACGCTGAAGGAATTGTTGGCCATAGAAAGAAGTTCCTACGCACACACGCGCCCGTGTACTATGAATACGCACCTACTCTTCCACTCGCACATCAACGCACTCGTATCAGTGTTGACAGGTGTCCGGATTTTCCTACAGATCTCCGGATTTTTCATCCTTAGACAAAAGATGTTCAAATTTCTGAATAATGTCCGAAAATTTTTGGAAAAATCCGGACTTTCGTTTTTTTTTCTCGTTTTGCTCTATGTCTGTTTTCTGATTGATTCAAATTTGACCACGATGAAGGGAAAAAAAGAAGCAAAAGACTCGTTTTTAAATATGGGTGTACTGATTCTGACCGAATCTGAAACACGTACTGCGGCGGCGTAACCGAGAGTTTCCGAAGTTGGTAGCCCTGCGCTGCAAAGGTGATCACGTACGTTATCACCATAAGAATGCATATAACTTGAATTTGCTTTTTCTAGTCAATAAAATGTTTTCTTGCGGCTTATAATAGATGAATTTAGAGATTGAGGTCTCTAGTTTTCCTTTATGAACTTGAAACGGCTTATTTTTCATGTATTAGTTGCTTACAAGCGCGTTTTGTACCAATGGTAAACTTCCATAAGAAAAACGGTAATTTGGAAATCAACTTATTCACCCAACTAGAGCGAATAAAGTGCAATAAATTACCTTTCATTAGGAAGTAGAGACTTCAAGCTTTAATTTTACATGTTATATGACTCAAGAAAACCTATTTTCAGTAATTACGGAAGCTTTAAAGAATACCAACTTTACATGTCTTCTTATAGGAACATCAACCTTGATCACCTTTGCAGGAGGTCGACACTAGCGAACCTGGTCACGGTTACGCCGCCTATTGCCAACTTGTTCACTGTACTCACAAAAACTATTGGCGTTTGGACACTCCTGTAGGTGCACTAGTGTAGTGGACGGAAAGCTAATTTAGGGCTGCCGATTTTATGCTCTAAAAATAGCCAAATATGCGCATATTTTTTCAAAATATGCTAAAATATTCCCATAAAACTGGAAATATGCAAAAATATGCCCTAACAATATGGGTATTACTTTGAAGGAACAATGGAGCTCAATCAAATAGTACCATTATTTTATTATACTCCATTCCAGATAAGAGTATCAAAAACCCATAGACATGGCGTCATCACAGGGGAAAAGGGTAGTAAGAAATTCACACTGAACGCGTTAAAGATGCAGCGCGCGTTCTCATGAAATGATACGTGATTGGTTACAAAATTGAACTCGTGAACGTATTAGTCTGTGGCCTGTTTCAGAGTTTTTGATACTCTTATCTGGAACGGACTATAATATTATTATGGCCACGAGAATGAAAATACCGTTCGTTTTTATCAGCGACCAACACATGAAGTTTTTAACACATGCAGCAAAATTTTGGAATCTAAGTATAAAATAAATAGTCTTAATCGAAAGAAAATTCGAAAAATTATTTTCTCTTTAAATACTTTAAAAACGTCTTACGTTTCGCGATATTTCAATTTTAATGAGTATGTACATTAATGGGGAAAATGCATAAAGTCTGGTCCAGTTAAGAAACATAATTTTTTCAAGGCGCTGATAACGCTTTCTCGAACTGAACTTGTCTTTCCCCTACAACTCCAAAATACATTTATTTTGATGTGTATTGCGGGTAGCCAGTTATGTGTCTTAACTGGACCAGACTTTAGATTCATGTTTTCCTCCTTATCACTAGTGCTAGATTATAGCGCTCTCTGACGGATGGATGGCCCAAGTAGTACTCTAGTGATACTGATAATTTTTCAAGTTCGTCTTTCTTTCAGCGAAAAATCTCCGGTTTTTATTGCAATTTGAGAATATGCACCTAAAATTAGCTAAAACGGAGAAATATGTTGTAAAATAGAAAAATGGACATTTTATGCAGTTTTATGTAACTATACCTAAAATGTGTAAAAATATGCTACAACAAATAGGGCTTGTTTTACTCAGAATTCGATGATTCGCAAAGATATCCAAGATATACAGAATCAGGTTCCAGACAAAAAAACATGTTTTTATATGAAATCGGCAGCCCTAATGATCAGGGTATTTTTACCACAAAAACATGTACAAGTAAAATGAGCTCTAGCATTTTCAATATTGTTTTTTTATAGAAAACTGAAGAGAACTAAAGTGTCAGCCTTTATCATTTCCTTTCAGATGAGCCCAACTTCAGTTTTCTTTGCAGAACATTTTTGTCACTGATCATCTTTTCGTCCAAATACACCAATTAGCGCCCCACATTTCATTAGGTCGTTAGAGGCGACTCTTCAGCGTCCAAACGCGAATACATGCGCACCAGTTTATCCAAACACGCAGCAATATTTAAAAAAAATTTTGTAGTCCAGTCCACGGTGAGCTACAGCCACGATGAAGGAATTTTTGAGCATTAAAATGAAATTTCCGCAATAGGGATGGGGGCACGATACTTCAAATAAAAAAGAAACAATAAGTTATCCCCTGAGCCTATACAGTAATAGAGGACCCTACTGTTCATACATTGCCAGATATCTAGCCCGGACAAAAGTACCAAGTTTCGGTAGAATGACCCATGTGGTGCATTGAAGAGGTAACAAACATTTATTGAACTGAATTTTCTACCTTTGACATTGAACAGGCTCTACCATTGAAAAATTCTAATGAGAAAATGTGAGTCAAATTGTTCACGCGCACAACTTTCAAATCTCCTTCCATTTTCGAGACAGGACATAGGCGAGGATAATTTTTCTTTCGTTTTCACAGCTATGGTTCCTAATTATCTCTGACAAAAAACGCTATTTTCTTCGGTGAGCTTTCATTCACAATTTTCAAAATTAAATTTTTCAAATTTTGAAACTAAATTTTGTCTGCGAAATCGTTGCGACCAGTTTTGAAAGGTAGCTGTAAATACTACATTGAAAATAAAATAAAAATTATTACCACTTGTTGCCTATCTCGAAAACTGAAGGGTGACAAAATTAAAAGTTGTGTACTCCAAGACTTAGGCTTAAATTTTTTTACTAGATTCTGAAACTGAAGTAACCCATCCAATTGGGATTTAAACTTGCAGTGCGGATGAAAATGAATGAGTGATCATGTGTACATTTAGATAGAAGAGCTGCTATCTTCAAGAGGGTTAAAAAACAAGAAATAATAGATTAATATACGAGGGTAAAGTGAGCTTTTGACAACGAGTGCAGAGTTTGCGAAACGAGCCTATTTTGTACGTTATTTTTCTAAATACCTCACGTTACATAAAGACTGAAATGAAGCCGCTAACTCGATTTTCTAAGCATACATCAAACATGTGTTTCTGCAGAACCGTTTTTTATGGCGAAAGTGGCATTTTTATGACTGTGTTAGTAAATACCAAATATGTACTGATGAAAGCCCTTGATTCATTTGGTTGCAAATATTTCAAAATTATCGGTGAAAAAATATTATACTGCAATTTAGAAACACGCACAAGTTGATTTGCTCCCCGTGTTAAAGGATAAAAAATCTCAGTTTCGATCAGGTGACCTCCTTATATGCGTTTGTTAGAGTGCGTGCGTGCGTCTGGAGTCACGACGTTACGAGCACTTTCTAGCCAATCAGATTGGCTAAAACTAATTTTTTTTTTTATTAATTGGCTTCGGCTAACGGCTAATGGCTACAGGACGCTGGTTGGCTAGCTAACGGCTAAAGACTAATCCACATGTTCGGTAAAAATAAAATAGGTGAAGTGGTAACTTGATTCCAGTTATTTTTCTTTCCCCCAATTCTGAGTCTGAGTTTGACCGAGTTTGCAGTTTCTATCCAAAAAACGAAAATCCATCGAAAAGGAACAGGAAAAAATTCAGTTTGAATATAGTCAAAAGGGAAAAGGCAAGAAATTAGCAAAATGAAATTAGCTGTTAGCTTCCGAGTTTTCATTAGCTTATTGGGATTTAAACTTAAAGAGTTTCAAGTGTTGGCAGCCCTGCGATATGTGTGAGTGATCACGTATGATTTACCGTAAGCGTGCAGCAAACTTCAACTATCATTAAGTCGATTAGGAATTCATTTTCAAAGAAAATTCGTCCTAAATTCGACTGCATCATCACCAAAAAATTAAATTATAATCAGTTCTACTGGCAGAGTAATTTTTACTCGGAATTTTGCCCTACTGAAGATAGCAGTGTTTCTATTTGAAAATACACATGATCACTCACTCATTCCCCCCCCCCCCCCCGCTAACACCCGCGCAGGTAATTTTGCAGCGCACTCTAGTGCAGGATTAAATCCCAATGGCTAGCTAATGGCTAGAACATTTTCAATCGGCTAGCTAACGGCTGGCTAAACATCTCCCAAAAACTGCAAGCTAACGGCTAACAGCTAATGGCTAATGGCTAGCTAAGCACCTTTGTACATCCTTTCGAGTACAGGCTATACATGTACACAATGTTTCTTGTTCCTCTCGCAAAGCACTATCATCTCTTACCAGCTTGACATGCTCAGTTGGAACACTCTGTATTATGTCCCAGTGTGAGTGTTCCTTCAAGTAAACAAGCTATTAATCGTAATATGTGAATGTTGGCTCACTCCTACTTTTGGAAAGGCTAAGTATAAACAGAAAAATTCATCATTTTCTCAACAGTAAATGTGTTTCTAATGACTGGCAACACATACAGTAATAATGAGGAAGGGGCTTCAACCACTTGAAAAATCGACAAGAAGTTCACAAAATCAGTTTGGAAACCACACGTAAAATTTTCTGATTCGGGTACAAAATATCATTTCGAAATCACACTCTCTTCCGTACACGTGAGTTCACGTATTTCAAACTTCCACTCAGGGCCAATCACCATGGACATTATGCACCAAGAAAATCAAAAGCTCTTACCATTGTAGAGATTCGTGTACTGTGGTCGGAGATTAGATCCTCGCAGATTCTGAACGGTTATTTGAACCGGCGGTGCTCTTAACATATTACTACTATTAGTATTATTGACGTTATTATTATGAGTCTGAGTATACGCTGGAGGAGCGACGAATAAAGCACCATGATTTGCGACATTCACTGGCTGCGAGACCGGCGTATAATGGTTCATTACCGGCTGCTGGTTTTGATGATGAGTCGCCTGCGGAGTGTACGATACTTGCGGCACGTACTGACGACCATCCACAATAATAATGCCCAATCGCCCGACACCTAGTACAGATATAAGCAAAATTTAATCAATGTCTCTCATTTCAAGATATGATTACATATCAAAAACTCTGTGCAAGTGAGCAACTGCCATTCCCGGTTAACACAGTCTATCAGTCTGCAATCGCTCCCAGCCTAGTACGTCAGCGGTTTCATTAATGTAGAATGACAGACTATGCCAATCGGCAGTATCAATCGCATTTTAGCACCGCGCCTTCCAAGGCTGAAATACGCACTTTGACAAATTTCATTAGCCTTATCTAGGGCCAGCTGAATTCGAACTGGTATTTCTGGATTCGGAATATCTGCTCTTTTGCTCTTAACGTTTTGAAGATGACTGAGCATGGCACTGAAAGTGGATCCAATTAATGTTAGTTGGTTGGTCGTTCAAGGGAGACAGGAAAATCAAACGAAGGAGGAACTCACGTTTTGGTTTTCAACACGGCCATGTCACTGCCCCTTTCCAGAGCGCTGGTGATGAATTCGATACAGTGATCCGTGAGTAATGATAGGTGCTCTAATGCCACCTTTTTTTCATTCAGGGTTTTTTGTTTCGAATCGCAAATTTCGTTCAATTTATTCACCAAATGTTTCCCTCGAGTGGTTACGGCATCAGTTAACCTGCAAGTTCGACAAGATTACGTTACTTTCGTAATTTATTTTGGAACGACACCTGTTTGGTCTGGTTCAATGGGTGGCAATGACGTCTATTGACACAGTAATATCAACACAGTCTAAATATGGAGCGATAGGTCACATTGCAAAATGCTGAGACCGCTGATGTTCAGAAAACCAACGGAGGCCCAAACAAGCTTACAGTTCCAAGTACTGTAACCTTAGTCAGTGATTCTTAACCTCGTGCAAGCGGCACTGCTGCGAAATCAGCCTTCCGGAATTAGACCTCACTTCGAACTCACGGCATAAATTAAGCAGCGTAAAATATAAAATGACTCACTTGACGACCATCTGAGTGATTTCATTCAGCAAGTCTTTCTTCTTATCGATTATCATTTGCTGTCGATCATCGATAACTTTCATCGCGCTTTTTAAAAGCACCCTTTTATACCTAGAAAACAAAAAGAGTATCACTCAACCGTATGCGTCGTATACGGAAAGATCAATCGGGAAAATGTACACCGGAGTGCTACTTACGTTACTTCATTGAGTAAGGAAGATATTGTTCGCCTCGTTTCGGTAGCAATTTCGTAGATGAATTTGTATCTATGTTGTCGGTGTTCCGCTAGTTGGCAATCTCTACAAGTCAACTTATCACACGTCTCACAGTATAAAGTTAATCTTTCCTGAAATACGAAAATGAAGCTGACAGTGAACATACAACAGACTCGAGACACAAAAGCAGAATACTAAAAATGATTCGCAAACACTTGACAGAATTACCTGAGGATGAACTGGACAGGAGGCGGATTTTAATTTGCTGTCCACTGCACCATGAGAATTATTATCTAAGTCCGCTTCTTCTTTTGGTTTAATAGTATGTTCTTTGGTAATCTTGAGTCGTTGATGTGCCTGAAACATTTTTTTCTATAATTCAGTTTCGTTTCCCTTCGCTTTCTCTTTTATTTAACTAAAGTATTTTCAACGCTTGGCCAACATTTTAATAGCCATTTAATTTTGATGGAAAAATAAAAATCTGAACAGGGGAACCAACGCATCGATTGTCGCATCTAACTATGTAAACAAAGGATATCATGATTAGTAAACATATCGAAGTAGACAGTCAACATTTCTTTTGACAGTTAACTCAGGTTTGCAAACAAGTATTTCTTAATGTGAGGAAGAAGGGGAAGGAGGTTTTATACAGGCTACCTAAACTTCATGGGATTCATAACGATAAACGACTGAATGGTTGAACGTATCAAATACTTCAAGGTAAAAAACACCAGTTGTGGATCACAGGAAGAATAAACATTTGATCACATATACAAGAATGACAAGCTCAATCTAGGTCCAAATCCGGCTCCGGGGGTCTATTTGATCTGCAACAAGGTTATAGACTTCAGAAAGCATCAAGAAACTCAGCAGACAAAAACTGTTAACAAAATCTATTTCTTCCAAATGAATACTATGAATCTGATCCGTGACTGGTACTCGATCAGGAGTTACTTCTTAATATCAGGTCGGAATAAGAAAACTGTTTCGATGCGGTATCTCATATGAATATTGGTCACGAGGGATTACCAACCCATATCAACCACTACTACCGCTTCAAGGCAAGTTCAGAGATAATTTAAAAAATAGGGGGAACAAATTAAAGATAACAAGTGTACAGAGAAACATCAAAATCAAAGCTTGCCACGACAGACAGTTATGTTACAGCTAGGTATTTGGGCTTGAAAGCAAAATGGCTGACATTGGGTGACTGAGCTAGCAACAACATATGAAATGAATAATTAATGGTCCCTTAGGAATTAGATGAGTAGTCATTATTTCAAAATTCTTAAAAATACAGCTTATTGAAGACCAATAACAATTAAATAACAGTCAAAAATCACTGAACCGCCCCTTAATATCATTAAATATTGGCACCAAACTGAAAAATAACGGTTAACAACTGCCAACTAATATTAGTGTCCATGTTCGAGTGTGAGTGAACTTGGTACATTCTGTACATAGGATGTGCCAATTCACAATTTCTTCTTCTGCAGTCCAGAGCGCTTTCGAGTGTTATGCCATCTTCAGTGGAATATCCTAATACTTTTCTCTTTGTCGTCCTGTATTCATAGTGATGTGTAATGCCGTATAGTAAACCTATTTGGTGTGTTCCCACTGGTTGTCTGTGGTTGTGTAGTCAGTCCAATCCGTGAGTGTTATGTTATTAATTTGGAATAGGTTCTCGCTTTGAAATTTAGTTGTTGTGTTTATTAGGTTGTTTTGTTTTCACATCACTATAAATACAGGACGACTAAGAGAAAAGTATTAGGGCTTTAGGGCACTCCACTGGAGACGGCATAACAGTCAGAAACGCTCTGGACTATAAAAGAAGAAATTGTGAATCGGCACACCCTACATACAGAATTTGCCAACTAATAGTTCAAGAACATTCTAATGACTGTCAATAACCACAAACTTGCGACCCCAACAAGTAATGGCTCTTAATGGTTGAGCAATAGTCAATAACGGCTGGATAATAGTTTAAACAGTTAAGTAACTTCCAGTAACAGTTAAAAAAAAGGCAAATAACAATGAAATACCAGTTTGAAACTGTTGAATCACATTTTTCAATAGTCAGATAATAACTGTCAATTAACAGTTTAAAACGAATACTGTTAATCATTAAATTGTGGATAGACGCCATTAAATAATTCTCAACAGAAGCTGATATCACACTACAACTAAGCTATGCAAGCTATGTCTTCTTATAAGCTACGCCAGTCGTTTTACATTATGCTTTGTCCTTCAAGGACCAATTTCAGCTCACTCAGCTGAATTCGGATTGGCTGTTATTAATGTTTACAAACCGGCCGAAAAGAAAGCAACCTTTTTTGGACGATTTAAGCTGGCTCAGCGCAGCCGAAGAATGTGAATCTATAGCTTAGCTGTGGGATGATACGGGCTTTCAGTTATGACATAGTCTTCTAATCAACAGAGACTACGCCCATTCATAAGAAGCCAATATGCCTAAGCAAACATAGGAGGAATGATTTATATAGAAACTAAAGTAAATACTTGAACTTCAGCCCAGTTTGCTTCCACTTTTAAAAACATAAACATGTAGAGAACTTCAACTCAGTCTGCTGTACCTCAATTGACCTCAATGTTGACTCACATGATAACAGTCTATTGTTACTACATCCGTGAGTAATCGTCAATAACTGCTGAATATCAGTTTAAAACAGTTAAATACCTACAAATAACCATTAAAATATGATCAATGATAGGTTATTTCGGGCAGCCACTTTCTGGTATTTTTTTTGCTATTTAACAGAAAAGAAATAGCAAAACTGCGTTCGGGCAGGCATCTGCTAATTTGATGACTCATTGACAACAGATATTTCTGTTAAAATAACATAGGTCTGGAGTTATTTTCGGGCAGATCACAGCTATACTCGAACTCTGACGTCATCACAGTCCGGTATACTAGAAGAAAAAATACCAGAAAGTGGCTACCCGAAATAATTTGATAATTGAAACTGTTTAAAGCCTAAAAATCATTAAGCTGCAATCCCAAGCCGTCAATTGATGGTTCTAAACAGTAAGATAATGGTCAGTATATGCCAAAACTGTTCAACTGAGGATTTAAACTGTTTAAATAATGATTTGTCAATAGTTAAGTAATTGTCAATAACTACAAATGATATGTAGTAGTAAACAGTTGAATAACAGCCAAGAACCGGGAATACATAACTAATACAGACTGAATAACAGTTTTAAACTGTTAATAACCATTAAATACCATGCAGTAACGTGAGATTCTAAACCGTTCAATAATGGTTTTAGCAGTCAAGTAATATTCAATAACTGCCCAATATCATTTTAAAACAACTGAATAACAATAAAGTTTCTTTAAATTACAGTTCCCAACTGTTAAACAATAGTTAGTCAAGTTATAGTCAATAACATTATGATAACAGTGATAACAGTTTAAAACAATGGATAAATGCCAATAACCATTAATAATCAAAAATTACCTATTAAATCGCAATTCCAAGACATTAAATAATGATTTTCAACAATTAGACAATGATTCACAACTGTTAAATAACGGTCTAATATAACTGAATAACTACTACTGGACACTGAATTGTACTTAGGTGTAGGCTGTTCATGGTTCTCAAATCTCAGTGATCAATTAGGAAATCACTAAACAGTAATAACCATCAATAACCTTACAAATATGACCACCAAACATTGAATAACAGTTTAACTGCCCAATACCTAGTTAAATAACAGCAATGTCAGTTAACACACAGCCAATAATGATTGAATAACATTTTGAAACCAATAAATCATTAAATTGTGTTTTCAAACAGCTGAATAATGGTTCTCAGTTGCTGAACAGTGAAGATTCAATAACAGTTCAACTACTGAATAACAGTTATCATCCACTTATCGTTGATGTACAATCAATAATGAGTGAATAACAGTTTAAATTATTAAATCACTGAACTGCATTTCCAAATCACTGAATAACAATTTAAGCCTGTTCAATAATTGCCAATAACCATTAAATTGCGGTTTCAAGCAATCAAGTAGTTCAAAATAGTTGAACATTGATTTGATCTTTGAATAACAGTTCCAAGCGAAAATCTGAACGTAACCGTAAGAATTATTCTGAGCTATTAATTAGTAGTTCAGAACTGCTGAATAACAATCAATAACACCTGAATACAAAATCAAAATTATAAATAATAACCAATGCCTGTCGAACACAGGTGCAAAATAGTTGAATGTGTGAATTAGAATACCTGCTAAGTGCCAAAATCGAAATTTTATAGGAGAGCAAAAAACAAGTTGGCAACGCATGTCAGACAGATAAAGTGAAATCAATGATGTGCGTATAGTACTGGGTGGCACTTAGTATGGTTTACAGAACTTGTGATCTTGGACTACTTAAACAGAGCGCGATTTATTGAGACAAAAATAATGTACCTGTAATAGTGTTGACCAACTAAAGATAATTAATTCGTGGGTGGGCCACCACACAGGTTGGTTCAATCCGCAAGGCGCACATAACGAGCAGTGACGTCATTGTATGCAACACCCTGTCAGTGGTACAAATATAAGGCCAAATTGATTTTATGCTAATTTCTCAAAAAAGGCAGTTTATTATCCAACGAGGAAGAGAATAAAATTCATATGTTTTATAATTTTCTACAAGTTGAAACGATTTCAGAATTTATTGGAATAAACTTTGAAGATTTCTCAATTCTCAATCAACCAACATAACACTTGCATACAGTGACGTCATTTTATTGCGGGTTACATTCGGATCGAGCTACCCTCCGAGTATTCAGACCCTGCCCACGTACAACATTTTGCAACAGAAAAACGAATTTCCTTAGCAGGTATTGTAATTTCACACGTTCAGTTGAATAACTGTTCAAAACGATTTAACAGCTTAAGATCACCAAACAGCGGTCAACGGGCATAACTAAAAATCAAATAACAGTTGATATGTAACGTGTAGCAGTTAGAGACAGTTAAATAACAGCTGAATACCTGCGAGTGAATAGTGAAAAGGTGAATACATAACCGTAAAAACTGAACCTGGGTAGTAACAAGTGAACACCAAGAAATAATCGTACCGTATCGGGTTAAAAACCATCACATAAGTCATTCAATGATTTTAATTCTTCACGATTTCACAGAGACCCCATGGATATTTACTGAAGATTTATTGATGGTTATAAGAGCTAGAAGGTTGCAACAACAGTTTATGAAAGTGATCAATGATTTTAATAAATATTCATGATTTCACTGAGACCTCGTGGATATCTACTGAAGATTTATTGATGATTGTAGGAGATAGAAAGTTTCAAGCTAAGGGATTATGATCAATGTTAGGCATTTCATTCCTGGACAAAATGTGGTTTTTACGAATTGCCCATCACTGGTTACGATTACACAATAGAACAGTATCTAATGTCGGTCTTAAGATATTCGGTTATTTGTTTACGTCTAGTTACGTGATCACGGCTCTGCAGACAGTTGACTGAAGGAACAATCTACATCAAACGTTCGATAATAAAACATACATTAGACAAAGTAATCTGAGTTTTACGAGCTATTCTTCGAGACACATGGAGATGATTACCCACACAAAGTAACACTGAAGCCATTTTAAACCGATTTACAAAAATTCGAGCATGGTCGAGCATTAGCTGATTGTCAACGGAGGACGAAACCAGCAGTTCCTCAACATATTTTTCAATTAATTACATGTCACGAACAATGCGTTGATTCACTCTAATAAACTCATGTAAAAGCGAATCGTTATTCAAATACCTGGACACATCCGTCACAAAGAAAATCATTGCAGTCGACACACCAACTAGTAGCCACGAGTGAATCATGACACGATGTACATTTGATATTTGCCAACCTCGAATTATCGCCGTTGGACTGCAAATGCGAATCGGAATTCGGCAGAGTGCATTCGATCAGAAAGTGATTCTCAATAAGCGAGTGGGATAAAATATGACAAACATTGCACAAAACACCATCTGAAAGAAAACAATTCATTGTTACTACGAACGTGAAGCACAGCGAACACAAGCAGATGGCTAGGAGGAAATTGCCACAGTCTGTTTGTGACGACTTTCACTGCCGAATCTAGATCGGATAGTTTTCGAAAGTTGTAGTAATTTTGTAAAAATGAATTCACCCTAGTAGACAAGTCATAAGTAATTTTTAAATCGGGTCTCAGTCTAGTCGAAAAGTATTCTCGAAAGCTATCAAATAACGCTCGGGGTGAAAGCAGAATTACTTGAAGAACCCCGGTGACTAATTCCACATCATTTAAACGTACACTACCGACAGCATATTAAGAAAGAGAACTCACTTTTCCGGTCATCACTGGTGCTGTTCAATCGCGTATTTATACACTCGACGCATGCTGTGTGTAAGCATTCCAAAAGTTTAACATCGTCGAAACGTAACGTCGATTTATCACAAAAAATACATTTCAAATTAGACCAAGGGTTAGCGGCTCCATCATCTGTGGCACTGGGGCTCACTTCATCCGAATCGCTCGTTTCCTTGTCGTTTGCGCTCTGCAACGGGTCATTTCTCGATGCTGTTCCTTCGACTCGTTCAGATTTTATGAAACTACAGCCTGCCGTTTGCTGCGTTTCCATTGTCTGAAATGAAAAATGACCACGGTTCAAGGTTTCGTTTGTAATAAGGCTAAAGCATTGATAATTCGGAAGATCACGCTGTTCGAGCATTGCATAAATTATTTAAATCTGCGGTTGAGACAGATACTTGGAATGATCAGGTCAATTAAGTGAGCGAGAGAGTAGTTTGATGCAAGCTGCGTGCTGAAACTTTTTCAGTGCTGGACATTTTCGAGCGCGGTAATCAGTTTTCGGGATCTGAATACCTTATCGGTAAGATTAAAACTTGATAAGTTCGATTGAAATACGAAAAAATGAAAGAAATTAACTTTGATAATCGGTAGCTCCAATTCGACGATCAAAATGGGTTTATATAACTGGTCATGATAAGAGACAGTCCTTGAACTACACGAAAGGATTTCAAGAATTGTTACCTTGAACGCCGTAACTCACAGAATTTCCATATAAGTCACGATCCATCTGAATATAGAGCAGGGGCAGTTCTGAGGAACTGAATAGCTGAAACGTCGACTACAATTAATATTTCTACAGGATAACCTGATTCTTTACCTCATATATCCATTTCGTCTTCGTTAACTGTAGGTTGGCGGAGGCGATAAAAGTGAAATCGTTGTAGTTCTAATCACGAATTCGACGAGATCGCTATTACGAAGGGAATCCGACTTAACGGATCCAAAAATTTCAAAATTCGGACACCCGTACTCTCGCTTTTGCTCAAAGCTCAAAGGCAACGGACGGCCATTTTGAAAACAAGGCAGTAGAAGCAGGAGGCAATTATACTTGCTTTTTGCTTCCAGCGCCAATCAGCGCGCAACGAAATACAACTTAACGGATTCACTGCAGGGTTTTCAAGAGTCTAGCATTTTTAGATTTTTACACAACTGCACTACGCGCAAACTTTCAATTAATAAATCCATCATGAGGCTGGTAATTACGAATTTGAAAAAAAAAATAACAACAACAACGAAAACACCGTTAACGAGCAATCAGGCTATCTTTGCGAAGTAATCAAAACTATTATCAAAATAAAAGTGTCATCAAAATTGAACGACAAAAAAAAACTTAACGAGAACGTTTGGGAGCATTGAATCGTCAGTGTTGACGAGTACCCCGGCAACAAAATAAGCTATATTTTTCTCGTTATTCCTACTTTTAATTCATTTTTCTCGATTTACGAATATGTATTTTCATTTAGAACTTGAATAAATTCAATAATTGTGAAGCTGAAATAATTTTGCCCGAATTATCGGATAAAAAGTTGAAACTCGGATGCAAAGTAGAGAAGGAATGAATTCTGGGTTCGGATAAACTGCCAGTGATGAATGATAACACTAATTAATGATAACAAATTCTATACACAATAACGCGCTTGGAAATTGCTGGAAAACTGAGGTACAACTTCGACTGAAATACGAAGTGCGAGCTAATTATTCTGAGGGCGAGCAAACTAAGATAGTTTACGTGGCTGTTTCAGAGTTTTCCTCGAGTACTGCCCTTCGGAGATTGCATTTAGTTCGTAAGTCTGACCAAACGGCATCGAAATGTCGTATATGTTATCACATCTGCACAATGGATGGCAAGTCGATCAGGCCATTCTCTCTGAAGAAGATCGAGTCGTCGTAAGTTCCTCTGAATTAGTTGGTATTGTTACCAGTTCTGTGAATTATCTTCGTGATAATCGACCTAAAGTGTGAGGATGATTGAGATGATGCTAGAGTTAACGTCATCTTTCAGAATCGATTTTAACACAGCAAGGGTCGGTTTCGTCTTATGAGGAATCCATTCGTTAGTTTGTTTCGATTACTGTTTCAATTTGTAGTCAAGGTTACAGAAAAATGATTTCAATACGCGTTTACCTTCAAATCACTCCAACTTCTTCAATATATCGGATCATCGTGTGTATATTTATGGGACAGATTCGATCACCCAGGCAGGTTCTCAACTCTGTCGTTAGGTGTCAGTCATCTCGATTCCGAGTTATAACAGCCGATCTCAGCCGATGCTGATACGTAAACCGATTTGTAATTTCGGTACGTTTTCAGGTGATCCGGTTCGGACACGATTGGGATCCTACATGCATGAAAATGGACGAAGTGCTGTATAACATAGCTGAAAAAGTCAAAAATTTTGCCGTCGTATACTTAGTCGACATTACCAAAGTTCCTGATTTCAACAAAATGTAAGTGTTCTGCTGTATTTCGAGGGAGTAGTTCAATGGATATCCTTATTTTTGTCTAATGTTATTATGTAGGGTGATACTGGAAAGCCGAGCGAATACTCCATATTGAGTGCTTTCTTAGAAGGATGCGGTCGACGTGTTAAGATTGTAGAGCGACGATGTATGAAGACTTCAGTTAGACTCATGCTGGTATTCTTAGAACACTCAGACTCATTCAGATTTCCTGGGGATTTGCTAAGGTTAATTGGACGCTGTTAAGCAAAAATAGCTCAAGCGATAAAGAAGCCATGAATAATGCCTGTTTACGGGCATGTCGTTTACTGATAACTTTTTTTTAACATGAGTACCTACACATTCTTGAATCGGGGGCCCAATTTTGAAAAATTCTACTTTTTATGCTCTTCTCAACGATACTAATAACTCATTTTGTCAACAAATGTGGCTTTAGTATTTTTGCATAACAGCGTTCAATTTACACTTTGATCAGACCAGTGGTGGAGTAAACAGGCTAATGCTCTTGGCCGTCTGGCTAGAAAAGAACTCCCACAAGCACAGGTGCACGAAGAATAAAAATGGTTTTAAGAGAAGGTGGCGTTTCAGTAATTTGGCTCCTTTATTTCGCTGTATCCAGCCTGATCCAGCACAGTTCCTGCAGAATCTTTGATAAGTCAGTGAGAGTGTACGAGTTTTGAACACGGCTGAACGAGGTGTCTTCACCAATTCTGGAGTAGTTCTGGGTAAAACTGGAGGATTTTTGGAAGAGTCTCGAGAGTTGAACAAATTTGGGTAGTCTTAATCAAGTCTTCATAAGTTTTGAATAAATCTAGAAGAATTATAACGAGTTTTTAACTAGTTTCCATGAGTCTGAAACAAGATTGTAAGGGTAAGAAGAGCCCTAATCTAGTTTAAAAGCCAAAAATATGTTGTTTTTTTTCTGTTGAAAAATATAAGGAATATTCAGAGAATTTCAAGGGGAATGAGCCATGCTTGATTGAGCATATTTCGGCATATTCTGGATGTTCTGGCATTTTATTTATTTATTTATTTTTGGAGCTTACTCAAAAGTATTTGGCCAGTTTCCCCCATTTTTGCGGAATATTTCCAATTATTTTCAATGTTGCACTATTTTAGTCTTCTAAAAAGATAAAACTGTAACAACTGCTTTTACAAACCAAAAATTTTTCCACCTACTTGGAACCAGGGACTGAAAGTTGGAAAGCTGAAAGATTTTGGCATGAAAGCCGAAGCCGAAAGTCGGAAACCGGTTGAGTGTGAAAGCCGAAGACAAAAGCTGAATCTTTTTCGATTTTTCCGACTTTTCGCCGAAAACTACTTGGAAAAGATCCAAAAGAAAGAGCTACTGATAATCAAGGGACGAGAAAAAAACTGAAAACCGAAAGCCAAACCTTTTTTCCCTACAAGGTCAGAAGTTGAAAGCTGAAAGCTAAATGATAAAAGTCACTAGCGAAATCGAAATCTTTTGATTTTTTGTCCCACTGATGGGAAAAAGTATTGAAAAATGAAGGTGGCGAGGCAGGAGAAAAAAGCTGAAAGCCGGAAACCGAACGATTTTCCCCTCAAGGTCAAAAGTTAAAAGTTGAATGGTGAAAAGTCAGAAGCAAAATCAGAAGCCAATAGTTTTTTTTAATGGAAGCTAAATATGAAAGCAAAATCTTTATATAAGGCTTTCACATCCCTGCTGATACTGAAAATAGCCAAAAATCAACTCCTCAGAGTCCTAGACTCCCTAAAGGAACTACAAAATACGTTATAATGTTATAAATAAATAAGTGCTAGGCAACCGGGGAAAAATGTAATATTATTGTAAATACTGTCCGAAAATCCGAAAGTCAAAAGCTGGAAAGCCGAACGCAGGGACCGCGGAAGTGATCTGTGTCGGGGGGGGGGGGCAAACTTTAATAATCACTATCAGTGATCGTAACGGGGGTAAGTTGTATTATTTTGCTGAGTCTTCCAATCATATCTATCAACACAGAGGTTATTACCAGGTGATAAAACGAGGGGGCGCTTGACCCTCCCTGCATCCCACTTCCGCGGTCCCTAGCTGAAAGATTTTGGCATGAAAGCTAAAGCCGAAAGTCAAAAGCTCATTGAGTTCAAAGCCGAAAGAGGAAACCGTATTTTTCCAAGGTCAAAAGACAAAAGCGAAAGCTTCATTGTTCGGCTTTCAGTCCTTACTGCGGAAGCCGAACGATACAGCTTCCGCTTCTGGCTTCTAGCCTCCAGTTCTCATCTAGCTTCTCGTTTCTAGCTTCCTGCCTCAGTATATGAACGTCTAACTTCCATTTTTTTTTCTTCTTCCGGCTTCTTTTACTTATTCTCACCATTTCACTTTCACTGGTAACCTTTTCTCTCTTTTTTAAATAAAAAAGAAAAAAGAAAAAAAGAAAGAATTTTCATAAAATTATAGGAAGCCGATTGGAAGCTGAAAATGCTGAGAAACTTTCAGCTTCTGCTTCCAGCTTTTAACTCATTTAGCCTTCAACTTGTGTTTTCTGGCTTTTTAAAATTATCCTAAAACTGCAAAAACTTCCGGCTTCTGACTTACAGCTACCGGCTTCTCCGCGTCCTTGCTCGTGCGAGTCAAAGGTATTGAGTGTTCGCCTGTGAAAAAAGACTTTTTGCACCATAACTTTAGGACCTTTCTCTTTTCAATACCAACCAGCCGGATCCGCTGATCTAGTGATTTTCATCCCTCATCTCTCGGTTCCTCTTTCAAAATGATACCTATATTGCTGTTTTGATAAGGAGTACTTTGGCATATTTCAGGCCTTTTAGCAGGGATGAGAAGCCGATTGAAAAGCTTCTCTTCCGGGTACCCCAAATTTATGAAGCTTCCGATTTCGACTTCCTTCCGAAATTGAAAACTTCTGGCAACCATTCTAACGGCTACTGGCTACCAAGTCTTCCCAAGTCCGTTAAAATCTTAATTTTACAGAATGTTTTGAAGATAATGTACCTAAATTTTGACTACATAAGGTACCATTTCAGACGTCAAAATAAAGTACGTTTGTATGGCGCAGTACGAGTATGATAGGCTAATGGCTGATAGCTCATTGGAAAGAGATCATAAATGTTTTCCGAAATGACAAAAAGTTGAAGTCACAAATCATAGGAAATCGAGAAACAATTGGCTTCTCTACCGGCTACCAACTTTCAGCTATTTCGACTTCCCGGCTTCTTAAAATTTTGCTCAAAACCGGCTGATTTCTCATCCCTGATTTTTAGGGAGTATAAGCGCATATTTGATCCCTTTTCAAAGCATATTTTTAGAATCCCTAGCCATGAACAGAACCAAGTACACCTAAATGATCAAGTGAGTTTCGAGAGGTTTCAGTCTTTCTAAGATCTGAAAGAACTTTAAACAAGCTTGGAAGAGCTACAGGGAACCGACCAAGTCAGAGAAAAGTTTGGAAGAATTTTGAAGAGTGATGAACTAGTACGAAAGAAGTTTGAAGAAGTCAATGACGTTCTGAAAAATCGTAAAAATATGGAAAACATGAGACCAGAGATCCGGCGATTAAAACCGGAGCCGCTCCTGATGCTGGCTCCGGGGCAAATTCCAACTCAGCTTCGGCTAAAATGTTTATTATTGGCTCCGACTGCGGCAGATTATTTTTATTGAACTTCAGCGTCGGTCGCCTTTAAGTGATAGATTTTAAAAACAGTGTCAAGGGATGATGAGAGGAGAGGGAAAGAGGCAAGCTTGAAGGACCAGAGTCGAAGTCAGCACCGGCTCCAGATTTTTCCTTGATCTAGCATGGAAGACGTTACTGTCTTAAGTCTCAGTCAAGTTTCGAAGACTTTTGAAAAAGTATAGAAGATTTGGGGCCAGTATTATAAAACTAGGTTAAAAAATAACCACCGGTTAATCCAAAATCGTCAACAGAATAAAAGTAACTCAAAATTCGCTAGAAAGGTCAATTTTGAACTATAAAAGAAGAGACTGCGTACAAATAGCGAGAATAAAACAAAAACTGAAAAATAATATGGACGTGGTTCATCAGACGACAAAAATGGTGATGGGCGGGTCATGTGGCAAGATTAAAGGATGATATATGGATGCAGCCCCGTAGGGAGAAGAAGAGGGCCAGGGGGAAATTTCCACGGGCCTCCCTCTCCTTCCACTTAATTTTGGTTACATAGGAAGAAATTATAAGCTCCGAGATGGGACATTTCTTTCATGGTGTAAGTAACTGTTGATTTGATGTACAGCATGATTGAAATTCAGACCTTTTAAAAATATCGGGCCCCCTTGAAAGTCCGAGCCCGGGGTATTTCTCTCTTTTCTTCCTCCGCCCACCCCCCTCTTGGCAAGGTTGGCTGGACGTACAGATCAACTTTTGGTTCCTCTCTTATCACAAAAAGAAAAAAAGGCGTCAAGTAACAAGGTAGGTGCTAGGTGGACGACAAAAAAACTTACATACGAAAAATTTTCAAAGAATAGCATCAGTTAGATCGGAATGGGAGCGACTAGAGCTCTATAACTTCGGACTCCAACCGCGCCCGTGGATGCCGAATCCGGCTATGCGGAGCGTACCGCGTAGTCAATTCGGTATCCACGGGTAGGGTTGACGTCAAAATGGCGGACGATTGTACTCACATGAAGTTATAGAACTCTAGGAGCGACTGCAGGAAACCTTTGCTCTATACGGGCCGAGAAGATTTAGCGTAAAAACTAATAAAAAACACTTCAGCTTAGTAGGTAATATAGGTACAACTCTCCTTAATAAAGGTATTTTGATTTTGAACCAAGTTCAATAATACTGGCCCTTGAAGTGATTCAATCGAGTCTAGAGTAGTTAAACAATTTTGAACAGTCTGGAAGGGCTGACTTACTTGAATTCGGTGATCGTTCATAATGAAACATATTTCAGGTACGAATTATACGATCCCTGCACCGTGATGTTCTTCTTTCGCAATAAGCACATAATGATCGATTTGGGAACCGGTAATAACAATAAAATCAACTGGGCGCTGGAAGATAAACAAGAGATGATCGACATTATTGAAACCGTATACCGAGGAGCTCGAAAAGGAAGAGGTCTCGTTGTGTCGCCCAAAGACTACTCGACTAAGTACCGCTACTAATTTATGTTTCCATGTTGTACAAAGTGTATATAGTTCATGTTATTTTCCATTTCTGTCACACTATTGTAAAAATGTCCGATGAATAAAAAGATTTATTTTTTGTACTTCCTCGTTTCATGTACAAGTATTAGCGTTGTGACACTCTTAATTAAATGAATACAGTTTAAACATTAAATTACACGTAAATGATTACCAGTTCTTGTTCAGTTTTGTGGTGCTCGACTACGAATCTAATGAGTACTTTGTTTCCAACACTGCGATGATAAAACGATAATATGTACTAAAATGCTATCGGCGTTAAGTTTTCAACCTGCGTACAACCGAACGGATCTGAAAGACTAATTACGAAATTAAATACACTTTATACATATCGAACATAAATAATTTACAAAAATGTTTAAATTTTTGGTTCCCATCATCGGATGTCTTAGTAATACCAAAACTGATATAATCCGAAGTATAAAATCACACAGCAGGCTTAATATAATAAATTACAGCATGAAGAGATATAATAACGATTACTCGATGTACTTATCACAGGAAAAGTATTATAGCGAAAATTTAATTCTGATCTTAAACGTACATCCAGTAACGATATGAATATGACTTGCAACAAGTTCGACAGACCTTGAAAAAAAAAAGAGGCGAAACCGTGTCCCGTTTCGTATACAAAAAACACGTCAGTCGGTCCCTAACCGAAATAAGATAAAACTTCCAAGTAATTCGAAGGGAAGATAAAAATGAAAAAAAAAAAATCCGGTCTGCCAAATGCAAATTTGTACATCCGACTCGACGCGATTCTAGTCATGTTTTTATAAAATTATAAAATAACGATGAAAAATAAATACGAAGCTTGCATCGATTTCAGAAAGAATAAAACTGTACATTGTTCGAACTCATTTAGCATCGATACCGATGGTCTCCAATAATTCAAAGCTTAAAATAAAAGAGGGGAAAAGAAGTAGTACTGCAGTGACTTCAAAAAATTCACAACCTAAATCGAAAGTTACATCTACTGATCCGATATCGACTGGCCACGATATTTTTGGAATATTTAACGCATTGTCCGAGCGAAAATGTTAAAAGATATTCTGGCAGTAAAACATGTACCGTTTAAAATTGAATTTAAAATTAAAACCGAAGTTTAACGTTGATGTACATGGATACGTTACAGAGCTTTCGTCAAACTCCTTTTTTTTTTTAGTCCAACACGTATAAACGGTAACCTTATGAAAAAGGAACATAATGCAAAAATAAATTAAAATTTTTTAAATCACACAAATAGCTTAAGTACAATTTTCATACAACTTGCACGCACACTTTCTGGTTATTTCACACACGCACACGATCGACGACGTCATTTTTCAAACTTACGAGTCTAAAACTGACGACATTTGCAAAATGACTTACCAATATTTCGGTATTTTTACAAAATATGTCAAATACGTTGGCAGATCGCGAGTATAAACTAAATCAAAACATTTGACGTAATCATAGCGTCAGATCAGAAATATTAATTTTTACGGAGAAAAATCATCGTCAATTTTGCGACACTTTCAAAAACACTTTACCTGTTACAGCGTCAACCATTCGGGGCTTTCAATCGATGAACTTCAATAATACGAAATACCTTATTTGCAATCACATAACAGCTTTTCACCGAATCCGCAATACGAGTCAATTAACGGTGTACGTTAATTGTCTGTTCTCGCTCGACTATATGAAAGGGTATTGATTGTTACTAAACTGAGCGTGTAGATTATTGCCGTCGAAGACGCATTGTTCGGGGGGCGCAGAGGGCGGAGGTATGTCGTAAACGTGATTCCCGTAGCTCAGTAAAGCTTCTTGATTATCGATTACCTGACCACTGCATGCCGGTTGAGTCGGAATCACGTTATTCCGTTGCCGAAGGTACGGAGTATCGACCGGAGATGGCGTATCTCGACCCTGCGACAAAGGATGCGATCAAAGTTAATCAAACTACTCTTTTCAAGTCCAGCGAAGACACCCGAAGAAGGCTGAGGGCTGCACTGGAAAACAATACACCGGCTTACTGGGAACTACATATATCATAAGGCCCAAAAAGCATACAAAAAGACGGTCACGCGAGCCAAAAAGGGGTGGAGACGTTTCTGCGAATCTATAGAAAAGATACCCCAGACGGCACGCTTGCAAAACTTCTCAGCAAGGACAGGAGCGTGGAAGAGGGGCCGCTCGAACTCTCGACAGGTGGTTTTTCTACCACCCCGGCAGAGGCAATAGAGCACCTCACTGACACGCACTTTCCGGGAGCAAAAATCATGGAAAACACACAGCCGCAGCCAGGAGCCAACTGTGCGCAAAGCGGAACGGATTGGGAAACGGCGAAGGAGGTGGTTACACCAGACAGCGTATGTTGGGCGGTAAACACATTTTCGCCGTACAAAGCACCGGGCCCAGATGGAATCTATCCATTCTGCCTACAGACAGGACTAGAGACCATAATGGGACCGTTCATTAGGGTCCTCAGAGCATCATTAGCCCTAGGGCACATTCCAAAATCGTGGAGGGATGTGAGAGTGGTGTTTTTGCCTAAACCAGGCAGAGACCCCTGTAAGGCCAAATCCGACAGGCCGATAAGTCTCTCATCATTTATGTTGAAAACCTTGGAAAGGCTGATAGACAGGCACCTAAGAGAGGTTACCCTGAAAAAGTTCCCACTACATGAGAACCAGCACGCATATAGGGCAGGCAGATCAGTAGTCATCACTGCACTCACTTGTTACAGCAATCGAGAGAGGGATGACTGGCGGAGATTATGTCCTGGCAACATTCATGGATATACAGGGAGCGTTTGACGCGACCCCTCATGAATCAACAGAAAGAGCCCTGAGGGAAAGGGAAGGGAAGTGAAGCTTGATAAACTGGATTGTATCTATGCTAAAAGGCAGGGACATCCGGATAACATACCAACAAGAACGGATCCATGCAACGACCATCAGGGGCTGTCCGCAAGGGGAGTATTCTCTCCCCTACTGTGGAGCCTAGTGATGGGCAGTTTGCTGGAGGAGTTAAATGGTCAAAAAATATTAATGCTGTCGATTCAACTCGATTAATCGATTTTTTTAAATAAAAAATCGGCATGGTTGTTGAATCGATTAATCGATCGATTTGAATAGATTCAACTCGACGCGATTAATCGACCGATTTTAATCGATTCAATTTTACACAATTAATCGACCGATTTCCATCGAGTCAACTTGACGCGATTCAACTGGATTCGACTGGAATAGTTGAAATACTTATTAGTTATCAGTTATCAGACACGAATCGATTCGGCCCATTTAAATCGGCTCGATTTGATTCAATCAAAAGTTTAAAACACAAGATAAACAAAGGAAGTCGAAGTGGCATCATGGCATTGCTATTGTTAACATGCAAGATGTAACATTAAAAGAAAAGTCGTCAAGTCACATTTAAGGGAGGAAGGGGACGTATTCAGAAATGGATTTAACTTGATTGATCGATCAAATTAAATCCAAATACGTGCCGGAACTATAAAATCAGGTACATTTTTTTAATCGACGATTTAAAAAATTCGATGTTTTTAATCGACTTGATTTTTTTAATCGACTCGATTTTTTTAATCGACTCGATTTTTTAAATCGACTTGATTTTTTAAATCGATTTAACTTTTGTAATCGATTTAAAATAATCGCGATTATAAGATTTGCCGATTTTCGATTTTTTTAAAAATAGATTCAATTTTCAAAAATCGATCAATCGATTTTTTTTTTTTAAATCGACAGCACTAAAAAATATGTGGTGGTAACCGGCAAATTTCCGGGAGCCATCGCGAGTTAACGCAGTGGGAACTCCGATGTGTGGGAAAATGGTGCATGAAAAAGGGGTTATCGATAAACCCAGACAAAACTGAGATCACTCTTTCACCCGCCAAAGGAAAGGCAAGGAGTGATCAAGGTGAAATACAAGGGAAGACCGTTAGCCCTCACAGGAAAGGTAAAGTACTTAGGAGTATATCTTGATGGAAAAACTCTCCTGGAAGGATTACGTATCAGATAAAATAAGAAAAGGGTATGAGGCTCTGTAGGCTTGCCGCATCTTAGTCGGCAAGACCTGGTGACTATCCGAAAATGATGCACTGGATATATACCGGTGTAATACGTCCCAGATTCACATATGCGGCCATTGTGTGGTGGGGCCGGGTCCACCTGGCCAAAGTCAGAGAGGAACTAGACCACCTGCAAAAGCTCGCGTGTGTGATGACAACGGGGGCAATGAATACGGTGCCGACTAAGGCACTGGAACGGCTCCTACACTTGCCACCACTTCACACTGCAATAGAAGTAGCTGCGACAGGGTGTCCATTCTTATTCGGGAATGATTTTCTCTGACTTTTCCAGGTTTTCCAGGCCAATAAAAAGAAAGAAAAAGAAAACTGAAAAGTAAAGCGGTATTCGATACAGTAGAATATTAGATATATTGATGCACTTTGCTGCCAGCTCCCCCATCTACGGCTGGTGGGGGCACCGGAGTGGCCGCCGCGCCAAGCCTAGCATGCACCTAGTGGGCTCGTTCTCGAGACTCGATAACCCGCAGCCAGCAATGAGCCTTGTATGCCCGATATAACCACGGAGGAGCCCTGCAGTTGATGAAGCCGAAACCAGAGCCCGGATTTACTTCGAGCCAGCTATCAGATGATTTTGTTTTTCTCTTTTTATTCCGTCTGATCGGTACTCACTCGTTGTTTTGTCATGTTTTTTGTTGTTTTCTTTTTACGCGGCCAATGAGCAAAAGTTAATTACCTCCGTTTTGCTGATGATATTCTTCAGGTAAGTGAGAGCAAAGGTGAAATGGAATCCATGGCCAACGAACGGAGTGCGGCGAACAAATTGGTTTGTCCGTCAATTAATTTCTCAAAATCGAAACACATGTCTCATGCAGAAGCGTCAAAATTTTTAGATGATAATTACGAAATAGAAGAAGTCTCAGAATATAAATATCTAGGCCAAATCTTATCATTGGAAAACAGACAAGATAGAGAACTAAAAGCTCGTATATCCAATGCATGAAGGAACTCCTAATTTAAACGGAGGGGACCACGGGCCGTTACTTTATGCGTTTTTGAGAGGATCTGTGAAGTCTGAGGGGAGTTGGAAGCCTACTCAGACTAGGGCTTTTCGTTTGTTCGTTTGTTGTTTTCTATTTTTCAGCCGGGAAAGGTGTTCGGAGTGGAGGCCTCTTCTTCGTCGCCGTGGACCCTCAGGTACGGGGCCATTCATGTATTATTCGCGTTGTGTAAATTTAGATGTATTGTTCGTGAGTTTGGTCAAGGTATATGGAGTTTATCGTCTGTGTTATTGTGGGATGCACTGAGGAGTCACGTAGCCTGGAGTTTGTTTTCGACGGGAAGGGGCATCCACTCACAACCCAGAATATGTTATACCCTTACGTTATTTTAGTACCTTCGGTTCGGTGGTTCATGATTTCTAGCGTTGTTATGTCTATTTATCCATCTATTCGAGATGTTAATAGTTATTGTGTTTTTTTGTAAATATATCATCTCTAGTCACAGTAATCTATAAGATTTTCTTTTTTAGTGGTGCTGACTCAATCCCAGCAGACGAGGGGGGGGGTCCCGGCGCCCCGTTTTTCTCAGAAGTCTTCATGTACCTCACTCTCGCACCCCTTCATTTCCCGAAGGACCAGATATGGAGAGAATCTAATTCTTTTGAGCTGTAACCTGCAAATGTACGCAAAAGTCTGTATTCACCCCACTCTCGCACACCTTCCTCTCCCTGGGGTCTGGCTGACCGAGTGGATAACGCGCTAGTCTCGGAATCCGGAGGTCCCGGGTTCGAGCCCACGTAGCAACTCGCTACATTTCGACCTAGGCTAGTTTTTCGGCAAGAAGAGAAGAGGGTTAAGACGGCCCTAACGGTCTCCCCGACGTCTCAGAGGTAATGCTCGAAAAGGGCGGATTCCAGGGCTCAGGTTGGGAGCAAAAGAAAAAATCTTCCTCTCCCGAAGGACAAGATATGAAGTGAATACAAATTTCTGAGATACTATCTACGACAAAATCAAGGGTGATCAGCAGCATAACTCAGTGAAAACTGAATGTTACAAAGACTGCGAGTTCTCCTCCGTGGTTAATACATGGTAATGTATGTTATTTTGCCCCCTCCTTTCAACGTTTCTGTAGTACGAAAAAACTGTTAGACTCATAAAAATATTTTCTGTCTGAAACACTGTAACGAGGATTATACCATTTGCAAATTACTGTAGCTAAACTCAAATTTACCCATATTTGCTTCCTTTCTGAGAGCGAGCATGTGGCGATTTTTGAAGAAAAAATGGAGCAGGAATTACAAACTGAAGTACCTAAGAATACTCACTTTCTTAGAAGGGCCGCAACAAGTCGACAAGGTGCACGGCTTATCCGTTTTGGGACAGTCCAGAACGCAGTCCTGAGTCGGCGTTTCTTTCGTAGTACTTTCAGCAAACTGCAAAACCACATTCAATAATTTAAAAAATCGATAGTCACAATTCCTAAAACGATTCAACCCAAATCAGCAGATCGGCTATATTAAGTGTAGAAAACATAAAAAAACTTACATCAGCGATTTCGACGAATTCTGGTTGTATAGTCGTCGAATGGATCCCTTCGTTGTGAAAGAATTCTTTTACTTTTTCAGCCAGCTTCATGTACTCCGATAAGTTTCTACATCTGTAAGGAATGAATAATATAAGAACCTAAGAAACGTACACGAGCAATGCGAGTGTTTTACAAAAAAAGAAATAAAATCTAAACCCAGAATAAGTACAATGAAGGCCACTTGTACTTGGAAGTATTGCTATCACTAGATATAGAACTAATTCTCAGAATTATTAACCCAGAAATTTCCAAAAGTCAGCCATCTCAACTCCAACAATCAGCTCAGAATCGAGACCAGTATTACCTTATGTGCGCGGATGCGATGATACGATCACCGGCGAGTTGCCACACGTGGAACTCATGAACAGCCAACACGCCGTCAACATTCTCCAGCAAACGTCGCTGGATTTCGTCAACCTGGATGTGAGTGGGCACTGTTTGCAACAGTATCAACGCGGATTCTTGCAGCAGTGGCCAGACCGACCTCAGTATGATAATGACCATCAGCAAACTCAACGAAGGATCAATGTAGTATCTCCAGTCGCCTTCGTTCAACCATATAACCTATAAAATCAAGTCATAAATAGTCTCTAAAGTCTTACGTAGTCTTAATCAATCTTAGCCGAGTCTTCATACACGTTTGTACAGGACTAAAGGAGGCGCAAACGAGTTCTTAGTTCCTAACCGATAACTGAGATCCAGTATTTGAGAGCTAAGATCTCATTGGTTCTTCAATACACATGAATGAAGATAGTTAATTGACTTGATAACGTTAGCTAACCCAGCATTGCAACTGCTAGTGATTAGCTCATCTACTGAATTTTGATTTCCAAGGAAATTGGGCAAATCCCTTAGTATATTAGAAAGTAAATTCTTTGCCCTGCCCTTCTCCTAGCGAAAGAAACTGGGTTCGGAGCGCAGATGCTGAACTTAATACTCAGGATAGAGCAGATAGGAAGTACAGCTCTCTAATTTTCTCAAGTTTTACTTATGACTGAAGGATTCTGGAGTTGAGATCCAAGATTCATCTAGCTCTTTATTTGAGTCAAAAGAGGAGAGATACACAAACGATTTGGTTGAATCATCTAAGAGCCGCTTCCCTATTTCCTCCTCTGTGAAAAAAAATTGAACCAAATGCCAAGATTACTTTAACTTAAATTTAAAATTACGCAATATAAAATGAGTTTCAACCACGTCTTGACAAGCCTTTACTATGTTAATGAGTTCAACAATGTTATCAGGAGCTGAATTACTGTCTACAATTCGTGACGAACTCGTCTCGAAGGTTCTCAAGGAGTCCGAACAAACATAATAAGCCGGAACCGAACCCTAGGTGTCTTTATAGATCTGAGAAGATCCTCAACAACAAGTCACTATGAATTTTAACGGATTTTATAGTCTCAACAGGGTCTTAATGAGTACAAACAGGATTATAAGAAGCCTTGAAGTAGTCTTAACCGAGCATTACCGAATCCGCCCCCCCCCCTCAGATAAGTCTTGGCAGGAATTTAATGAGCTTTAAAGAGTTTGAATAAAATCTTAGGAAGTCTTTACAAATTTAAAAAGATAAACCTTCAGGCCCATAGGGTGTTCAATCAGAATGCCTACTGAAATTAGAATGAAAAATCAACTTAGCTAGACAAGGTTTCTTTGTGATGCTTGACCATCATTGCGTACCAAATTATTCTTCATTACTTTTTTTTAAAAGATCATTTGTTTTTAAAAAAGTACTTAATACATGAGTGAAGTTACCGACTGAAAGACCCTTTTTACTTTGTCCAGTAAATATTTTCTAGTAATAACTGTAAAAAAAGGACATACAACTGTCAGATTTTTTTCAGTTAGCATAGCGACCACCATCTTATCAAGATGAAAACGAACTTTTTTGCTGCTGGCTGCATGATGCACATATTTGTTTGCTATGTACAAAGAAGGCACTTCATGTCTAGTCTAAGGCCCTTGCCATTGAACTGGTTTGCCTTGAAGAATCGACTGATACACTAAATACTAAAAAAATCGGAGGGGCATGCGTGAATGTAGGTGTATGTCAATGTATGCATGCAATAGGTTGGCTCCTGAACGAAGGAAGTCGCGAGGATAAAACTTTCATTAGCAGCTTATGATCTACAAATCATCCCTGCGCTTCAATAAGAAGGTAAATTTCCACACAGAACTCTAAATTTAACTTTATAATCGTTAACAGAAATTTACTAATGCTGGACTCGAAGGAATTGAAAAGTACCTAGCAATCAAAATATTTCCTATGTTTATAAGTATGAATTGAGCTGATTTAAAATTCAACCTCACGATAAACCAGAATTGTGTGGTTATCATACATAATCAGCTTCAATGACCCCCCATCAAAAATGGCCTATCAATCAAATTATTCTTTGGATAAATATATACAAGGAAATTATACGTGGAACTAGGGTAGAAATATCATCTTAGAGATATCACAAATGTTAGGCAGGGAAACTGTTCAAGGAAATCATACAAGGAAATAAAAGTAATACAGAAATACCAAATAGAGAAATCGTATATGCATGGAAATTGTATAAGAAAGTTATACAGAGCATTCGCACAGTAAAATCTTAATGGAATCATAGTGGCAAAATATATAGGGACCTAACCGGTACAAAATCATCATACAGTTATATCACGTAGGGAATTGTATACTGAAGACATACAGAAAAATCATGTAAGATGATCATAGGAGAACAATATACAAATATTATACAGGGAAACGATACAGGAACACACTGCATAGTAAGCTGAATGTATAGGGAAAATCATATAATAGCATCATATAGGAGAAACGTACAGGGAAACACATTGGAAAACCATATAGACTTGGTAGATTTGATTGCTTTCTTCCATTACACCAGCTCAGGACAGATTTACGTTTAGAATAAGGGGTCAAGAGCAAATGATATGCCTTGAAAATAGGAATTTGTATTAATTTGTAATGATGGAAGTTCAAAATTTTTCATGGGCCAACTATACAACATAAAGACAAAAGACAATAACAATAACATAAGACATACAAATATGAAATATGAAGACATGAGGCATAATGGTATATGAAAAGGTTAGAATCAAAACCGACACTTGTCATTTTATCCCAGGGGCGCTAATAGGTAAAAAACTGTACATGGGTGCAGCAATATCTTATGCTGCGCCTGTGAACATTGTGTATGTAACACATACAGCATATTCACAGGCGCAGCAAGAGATTCCTGTACCCGTGTACAGTATTTTGCCTATTCGCGCACTTGAAGTGAAATTGCAAGCGTTGGTTTTGATTCGAACCTCTTCACAGGGGGTACATCAGTCACTTCAGGCAACTTTGATATCAGTTTCATCAGGTATACAGGTCGTAACAGTATTCGCAGCTAGTTTGCAGGCTGAATATCTTTTATATTGTCCAACCATGTCTTCATCAAGTCTTATTACGTCTTCTTCACGACTTACAACATTTTCATTGCAACTACCATGTCCCATCAGGGGAATATGTCATTATATAGGTCTTGTCAGTTGATAAGATTTTGATGAAGGATATGTCATAAAGTTTTCCTCCTTCCAGTAGCTTTTCAATACCACGTGCTTCACATAGCGTTCAATTTCAGTTCAAGCATAAACTTCAATCATCACAAAGATTCTTTAGCATTGTGTCTTTGGCTCCGAGCTTGTTTCATAAGGGCCCTTCATTTACCAAGATACAGAGCTGCCATGATCAGGGTTCACATTCTCGAGACTTCACGAATAACTGAGGATTTGTAGTTATAAATGTCCCAAGTCTACTGATGAGCAAACTGTTGCTTTTTCTTCGCAAAATAGCAAAATCTGTTGTTTAATGACATGATGTTATCACAAACTGTTTTAGGGCTCTGTAGTTACACATGAGTACAACCAATCTGCCATTTAGTAGAATCATACATGTACCAATCATTATTTATCAATTTTGATCATTTATACTGAAGATTTTCTATAAAATACCCATTTGCGAATTACAAAATTTAAGAAAATCCAAGTATTTGGCTATCAGTTGATTTCATGTGATTCTAGGGTATAAGTGAGGGCGCATACGAAAAGGGACTAGTTGACCGATTTTTAATTTTTTGGGTACTTAGAAATCGAATAAAATCAACTCCAAACCTCTATCTGGAAAATTCAGCGAGATATTACAGTTTTAAGCGAGGCAAGTTAAAATTTATAATTCTAAAAAGTACAAAAAGGAAATAGCATGTTCTTATGTAAAATTAAACTGTTCGAAAACTATTTTCCAGCAATACTGGGCATACTTTTTCCTTGCCCTTTTAAATGCGAGCGCAGGCAAATATATTTACCCGTTGTCAGGATGAGTTGCCTACGTACCTGTTGAAGGGGAGTCTCGCATTTCTCGCTGGGAACCTGCAATATTTCAAAGTAGGCAACTTATTCTCCTGCATGAATGCCTGTCTACTCTTACCGTTTAAGGGACTCGGATCCAAGGATTTTCGATAAAATTCTTCGAAATTCATCGAACATTTTTGTGACAATTCTTCTTAGGTTCTTCAAAACCACCGGAGTTCTCCTCCGAATATTTCCTATGAAATTCTTCAAAATTTACCAGAAAATTTTCCCAAAGTAATTTGCTGGGATTCTTTGGAAAACATTGGTAATTTTTCTCAGTGATGTTCGATAGGATTCTACGGAAATTATCGGAATTTTTTCACAAACATTTCCGATTAAATTCCTTAAAAACCATCCGAGATTTTACACCTACAGGTTTTCGATGAAATTCTCCGGAGATCATTAAACTAACTTTTAAATTCTTTGGAAAACATTGGAAATTTTTAAAAAAGATTTCAGATAAAATTCTTCGGAAATTATCGGAATTGTTTTCCGAAAATTTCCAATGAAATTCATTAAAAATCATAGGAGATTTTTCCCGAGGATCTTCGATGAAATTCTCCAGAGAACATTTTTCTGAAGATCTTCTGATTTGAATGATGAATATGAAAGTTATTTAATCTCTGTGATATGTAAAATCTTCTTGCAATGAGCTCATAGTATGTTACTGGCAATCGGTTCCACAGTGACATCAAGATTCACAATTGAGTTATCTGTCAAAAGGGCCCCTGACGAATAGGATTCTCATTTGTCGGGGGCCCTTCTGACACATAACTCCTCAATTATGAATACCAGAGATCATGATTTAAGGGGAACACAATCATGACAGGGTTTCAGAGTGCTTTCAATAGTTAACACGCAGAATTATTCAATTTTTGCTGTATTTTACTGGAAAGCTTTCTGATCATAGTAATGCCTGACCTGACCACCTTTGAGTGTACACCATAGAGGTGGGAGGAGGATTAAACTATCAAAATTGAAGGGGGAAACACCTTTTCACCATTTATAAGACTCAAGATCACATGATAATGTTTGGCATTTGTTTGACTGTTTGACATTTTTGTATAATGCTTGACTTTGCTTGAGCGGCAGACATCCTGCAGACATAGCAATAGGTAAGCAGTCTGACAGAAATTCAGGAAGATAGATAAATACTTAAAAGGACAGGCACACAAATAGAAGGCAAGGCATGTAACAGGAACAACACTCTCCAAGTTCATCAAATTTGCCTTTTTAACTGAACAAGTTTGCCTTCAACTACCCTCTCTAAATACAAAGGAAAACATAATAAATTATTGGTCAACACCGCCTTGAACTACACAGTTTCTCTAGAAACAAACCAAAACCCAATAGATGAGTAGTTTCCTTTCTTTTCCCTGTAAACAGGAGCAGCAACATAGAAAATTCTTTTTTTTTTTTTTTTCATACACATTTGACAGGACCTAGCCTTTATCTACTACTGCTTTCATCAATACGTTTAGGCACATGACAGTGATACTCAGCCCTTATTTACTGCTGCTTTCATCAATATATTCAGGCATATGGCCTATGTAGATACTCAATTCTTGTCTCCTGTTGCTTTCATCAATACATTCAGGCACATGACATAGATACCCAACTCTTGTCTACTGCTGCTTTCATCAGTACGTTCAGGCACACAACAGTGATACTCAGCCCTTGTTTACTGCTGCTTTCATCAATACATTCAGGCACATGACATATGTAGGTACACAATTCTTTTCTACTACTGCTTTCATCAATACATTGAGGCACACAACTGTGATACAGCATGATGCAAGTACAAAAATGAGGCACTTACAGTGGCGGACAATATAACAATAACGGATCCGAGAGCGTCGGCCATCACGTGCAGGAAGACTCCTCGCATATTCATTTGGCCAGGGGACTCTCCTTTTGGCTCGTGCACGTGAGTGTGATAGTGTTGCGGCGGCTGAAACCGTTCGTCATTCTCGTTGTCATCGGTAGCGGTCGCACTAGCACCCGCAGACACCAATTGCGTGAGCCGCGAATGATTATGCGGCATGCTGCTATGTGAATGACTGTGGCCGGCGTGACCTAGAAGATAAATTGAAGCCATTAATTAGCGTTACACGCTGATACTCGTCGTATTTCGAGATGTTTTAACGCGGATTTTATACACGCATAATTTAGAATACTAAAGCGGGGCCCCTTCAATACTTAATTCAGACCAGTTCAGAGGCTCATTTATGTACCAGGTTGACGACAAAATGCAAATTTTCAACGAATTACCAAAAGATGTCTCAGTCGACAGGAATTAAAAGTCTCAATGCTTAATTGATGTTGAATTTATGGAATTGTTTGGCATTCTATGGGACTTAACTGTCTACCAATATCTATTTGCTGAATTCTAATACGCTAATTTTAAGATTGGCTTCGATCCGAATGAAATCGAATGAGACACGAAAAAGGCTGTTGAACTAGTAAAAGAGGTTGCCAACAATTTCTTCACCTTGACGGGCGACTCCAGCTGTTGTTCAGTAACTCAACTCCTCTTCCCATCTAGAAGCAACCTCGACGATACCTAAATTACCGTACCTCTCATTTACACACCACAGCACCTAAATCACAGGCGCCTTTATAGACAAAGATATTTTAAATATTTCCTTTGTTTTAGTGTTTTTCTGCGTTATTTTCGGAGACAAGTTGTAAAACCGGTCAGGTTGCATTTTCACTTTGAGCGCGAACAAGTAATATTATGTTCTGTAGTCAACGACATTTGCTAACATATCCGAACACAGGATGCGATCACATGCAGCAGATTATCGATTAACAAGATCGACACACACGGTCACAACGAGGAATTACAATTTTTGAAGAGAAACCAAATGAAAAACAGTAACAGAGACGAGAAATCATTAATCCACATTCTACAACAACTTACAAATAAACTGAAAACAATAACACAGTGGCAGATTTGAATCTTGAATGTAGACGAATCAGATACGGATCGCGTCTTCATGCAATTCTCGGTTGACTTCAGAAGAGTATTTTCAAATAGTAGCCTGGGTTAGCACTGAGGAAGAAATTCTTCTAAATTCAAGTTTTTCCAAAAAAGGATGGCAAGAGATCTTCACGAAGTCTTAACGAATTCTCAACTGAGTTGGAACGGATTTCAATCAGTTATTACAGAGCCAACACCGATAAGTTTTAATGACTCTTAACGACGCATCATCAGTCTGGACAAGTTTAACTGAGTTAAAGAATCTCCATGAATCTTAACAGAGTTTCATCAAGTCTTGATGAGTCTCACAGGATCTCACCGAATCCTGATGAGTCTGAAAAGGGTCTCATCTGTAGAACAAAATCCCGAGCGGGGTACCTGTGGAAGCTGGCTGACGTGATAAGAAACATTATCCTGTCATTTTCAAAGGGAAACCACATGTTTCGTAATCCAAAGAAGAAATCTGATGGAAGGAAGTACCGAAAAAATTTGCTTTACGTTTTTCCATCCGCGTTTCCCACTTTTATTGTTGTTTATGATACTTCTTGCTCCCACGAGATCAAATTTGGTACATAGCATTTACTGGTGATCTTTAATAACGTTCTGTTCAGAACTAGTTCGCTATCACTGACAGAAAAAAATGTTCAAAGTTACCCCTTTTCCGGGGTAACTTTGAAAGGCCCCTCCAAACTTAAACACTGCCAAAAGCATTACACGAAACATTCTGTTTCACATACATTTTGATAGACTTCGTTCTTCACCAGATATCTTTTCATCTATCCCCTCACCTCCATCAACTTCTCCGTATTTTTCAAAAGTCTAGGTAATTGCTTCGATTTCCTTCCAATGTTACCCCATGAATTTGGAATTTTTTCCTCGATGTGTTCGGGTATTGAAAACAGATCGCTTAGTTTGGAAACCATTATCAGACAACCATCATGTTGAATGAGAATATGGCCGAGAAAAAAAAAAGAAGAAGAAAGAACCAACTGAGTACAGGTAATTTACAACGATAAGAGTTAACGCGACGGTATGTCAATTAACTAATTGTAATCTTTATCTGTCAGACACTCCAGTTTCAATAGCTCAAGTACAATTGGCGCGTTTTCTTCAACGTCACAATCTCTCAAACGCGCTTATCACGCTTCCCGTGATGTCACAGAGTGAATTACTGTTAGTAGCAAAATACGGTCTTTGTTTCAAGGAACGTATAGACTTTCACAAGCAAAACACACGAAGCAAAGATCAATATATTACTACCTGAGAATAAGAAATTTGTTAGAAACCAAAAAAAGGTACGTATTTTTAATCTAGAAGGTTCTAAGCATGTGCTAATAAACTTCTAGTTTTCAACAAATTTCTTATTCTCAGGTAGTACCATATTGATCTTTGCTCCATGTGTTTTTCTTACAGGAATCGATTCGATACGTTCGTAGGAACAAAGACGGGTAATTTTTACCAACAGTAACCATGCAGTAACTCTGTGACGTCACTGGAAAATGCGCTCATTCACTAGAATCCAATGGACTACAAAGTATAAATTACCCAGCACCATTCAAGACCAATGAAACGACTCAATATGGCGACAGAAATCAAATTTCTCGTCCATCGTCCGGTTGAGACCTTGATGAGAACAAAGAACAATCGCTTTTCAAAGTTTGACTACTCAAGAATGGTGCCCTGATTTATTATATCATTCAAATGCCAAACGATAGATCAACTGGGTCAATATTTGCGATAATAATCATCAGATACACGGCCTAGACGACTGCATGTAAACAAGTTTTAGCATTGCTCGATAAGGCGCACTTAACATGATGCCGTTTCCCACGTCAATTTAAAAGTAATTATCTCGAGAAAGAGGCAGACGCGGTAGGCAATGGTTTAAAAATTTTTGCTACACATGTTTCCTGTCGCATCGTAATCAAAATTTCGCTTTGGCATGAGAAAGAATGCCGGGCATTTTTAATGTACTCGCTGAATCGAATTCCAAACGAGAAACACCTCGTTGCCTCGCGATAAATTACGACTCGAAAGTTATTATACAATTGTAGGATGTTTATAACTTCGTTGGCTAAAATTCGATACGGATTTCATGGCGCGAGGCTCAACGCCAAAAAATCATTCCGGATACGAAATACTGGTATAATTTAATTAGCATCGAACCGCGACTGTGAAACGGGAATAAATAAACGAAAGAGCGGGAGATAAAACGATGGATGGCACGTTGCAAATATCGTATTTTAACTAACCGTGGAACAAAAACAAGCCAATAACGTTGACGATTAAGCCCAGCACACCAACTAAGAAAATCATTGAGAAACAACTTTTAAAGAACTAGGTCTCATCAGTAGCGCAGTAAGTACTCCTCGTGGAAAATACTGCACTTACTATAAACTACTGGCTAGTAGTTCTTAGTAGCAACTACTGAGGTTACGATTTGCCGAAATTGCCATCAAAAACTATTGGATTTCCAGTAATAGCTACTGATGCTACTACTACTTATTTCACTGACTGAGTTTCCAGTAGTAATTATTTGGAATACTGAAACTGCTGTGCAGTAGTTCCTAGTAGTTACTACTGAAAGGTACTGCTAACAGTCGTTGCCAATAGTTATACCCGGGTACATGAACTATACTGCATTGCAGATTTTCATTTTTGTAATCGTTTGATCTTTCTAATCTCAATTTATTGTATTCAGTGTTATGCAAAAACCATCTTGCAATGAGCAAACAGCTCAAAAAGCTTCTTGAAATTAAAAGTAAAAGGAAATGTTAAAGTTGTAAAGCTCTGAAGCTCACCTGTGCAGAGCTGGCATACTGATCATGCGGATCTGTACAAACTATTGATATTATGTAATCATCTACAAATTGACTGACAGTAACTGACCTCTAAAATACATATACTTTAGCAGTTCACTACAATTTGTCAGTATTTGGATTGAATCATTAGCAAATTGCTCACTACTAACAAGCAGAACTTTACTATTAAGGAGCAGCAGTTCACTACTAATGGTTAGTTATTTCAGACAAACGAGTGGCAGTTCATTATTAACAAACAGTAGTGAATTACTTGAGTGTATTTGATTTTACTACTAAACTCACAACCAAGACCTAATATGTACCATCAATTGGGGTAATATCAGATACCGGTGGTAATACCAGCCATAACTTACAGCTTCTGTAGAAGCACTAGTATTGTTGTCAGTAAGCAGTCATGAATGGCTTATATTACCCCAGCTGATGGTAGTTCACCACAGAATTTCAATACACTTTACTAGTAGCAGTGAACTACTCAAGTACCACTAGGGTCCTGTAGTTTCACATGGGCAAAATGGACCGCCATTTTGATTCCCAAGTCAGTCCGAGCTTAAAAGTTTTGCTTTTAATTTTGACAAGCTATAGGCTATTCTCTCAGGACAAGAGGGTTTTTGCACGATACAAAACATGGAAAATAGACAAAAATGTCAAACGACCACAAAAATGAAATTTATTATCCAGTGGTATATAAAATCAGTAGTATAGCTATAAGTAGTTACTAGGGAGTAGTTTCAACGTTTCATGTAGTTACAACTGGAACCCACTGATCAGTAATTGTTAAAGGTAATTTTAATAATTGATAAGGTGATAATCAAAACCAACACGTGCTATTTTATTCCAAGGAACCAAACAGGCAAAATACCATACACGAGTGCAGGAATATCTCTTGCTGCGCCCGTGAATGTGGAGTATGTATGTAATAAATGCCACATATTTACAGCCGCACAAAGAGATATTCCTTCACCTGAATACAGTATTTTGCTTATTTGCGCCCCTGGAATAAAATGTGAGAACCACTACTCAATAGTTAACAGTAATAATTTTTTACAAGTAGTAGCCTTGGTAGTCACAATTAGGAACTATTGGGTATTGGCTAATAGTTTTCAGGAGTAACTTCAACAAATAGTAGCATCTGCACTTATTACTGGAAACTCTACCGTTTTTTTTTTTTTTTTTTTTTTTTTTAGCAGTAATTTCAACAAGTAGTAGTAGCCTTGGTATTTACTACTAATTTCACCTTTTCAGTAGTAATTTCGACTTGTAAGCAGTATTTTTGTAGTTACAACTGGTTGGCAGTGTTCAGTAGTGTTAAGAAAACTATTGCATTACTGATGAGTACCTAGTTATTTCTTAACCCAGTTTCTCTAGCACGAGACGAGCTCTCTAATTTAAGGACTTTTTTGTAGCTCTAATTTTGTCACTGTACTCGATCCCTTCCAGTATTTCTATGAAAACTCCTTCCTTTAAAATTCCATCAAGGAAAGCGATTCGGATGTTAAGTTAATAGGCATTGAGGTTGAATTCGTTTATCTAGCCAAAACTGGTTTATTTGGGAGAAAATATGCTTGATCAAGCAGGGCAGAGTTTCAGAATTTAACAAGCCTGGAAACATCAGAGTGTAGAACAAGTTTAGGAGAAGCTGTAAGCGACTTGAAAAGTTTTAAACGACTTTAAAAGAATCTTAAGGAATTCTCAATGGGTCAGGAAGAACAATAAAGAAACTCGACCCAGTTTAGAAGAGTCATACAGAGCTTTAAATAAGCATGAAAGAGTCACAGAATTTTTTGTACCATCAAAAAAACTGGCACTGCCCTAAAGAATTTGAAACCAGTTGAAAGAAAGTTAAACAAATCTGAAAAGAACTAAAAGTGTTTCAAAGATTTGAGGACCTAACAACGCTTTAAACAAGCCTGAAAGAGTCTTGGAGAGTTTTTCATAGTCTTGAAAGAAGTTGGACATATCTTGACGGGTTTCATAAAGTCTGAAAGAGACTTACAGTATTTTGATCAAGTCTGGAAACATTTTATTGAGTCCTATAACTTCTCTAAGAGGTTTAAGGCAAGTTTGGACGGAGCGACAAGTTTTTAAAAGTTTTAAGTGAGTCTGAAGAGTCTTATACAGCGTTTAAATAATGCCTAACAGCGTTATTTTTACTCTGTCTCGGGAGAAGTTGGAAATGCACTAGTTTTATACGAATCTACTAGGCATTACAACATATAATTGAAGACTTTATAAGATTACGATTATCAAGAATTCATTCAGACACTCCAGGACCTTTCTTAAACTCTGTAACCCATTTTCAAACGCAGACTGACTTCGGATTTACTAAGACTCATCCAGACAAAGTTTGAGACTCTTAGAGCTTTTCCAAAATTGTTTAAAACTTCTTAAGCCACATCTGGACGAGTTTAAAACACTTCTAAACTGATGAAGGTTTTTCCAAGCTTGTTCGAGACTTCTTTAACACTCTTCCAGACATGTTTTGAACGACCAAGGCTCTTCTACACCATTTAATGACTTTTTGAAACTTTCAGCCGCATTCAAAATTATGTTTCAAACTTGTTCAAGAATCGTCAAGACTCCTGTAGAACTCTTTAACGACTTCTCCAAGACTCTCCAAGGTTTTTTCACGACTTTTCTAGACACGCGGCTACCGTTACATCAGTGGTGTCGTGTCTGGGTGTTGAAGGTGTTCACTGCACACCCACTTAATTTCCGTATTACAAAAGAAAACACAGAAATAAGGAAAGATTTAAATTTTGTTTAAAATACAAAATATAACCTCAAAAAATTGAAAAATAGCCGGAATTTTCCTCTTTGCGCGGTTCTTATCTTTGTCACAGACTATGGAAATCGCGTAGGATGTTCACTAGCAACATTGCACACTCTTATTGGTCTTGTTGCAGAGGTGTTATCTTTGTCACATACTATGGGAATCGCGTAGGAGTTCACTAGCAACATTGCACACTCTTGTCGGTCTTATTGCAGTGGTGTTCGCAACAAAGACCAAGAAGAGTGAAGCGGAGACTTCGTTAATTTAAATGGCAGGGTGTTGACAGCAAAAATGAACGTCCCGGAAGCGCATGCGCATACTATGTGGTGACTGGGTGGATGCAACTTCATTCTTCATTGACACTCATTATTGATACCTACTGATACTGACGTATACTGATTTTTTTGTGGAGGAGGGAGGGTTTAGACCCCCAGTTGAACACATGGGAAAGAGCACCACGCGACGCCACTGCTTTATATTTCTTCCGGATGTAAGAGAAATTCAGGCGTGAATGAGATCTTACTAAGACCCCTACATAGTTTTCGTTTCCATATAAGGCCTAGAATATGGTCTGTAATGAATCAAATAAAGCTTTGAAGATAGTCTTCAACTAATTTGGAAGAGTTGTAACAGTCTCTCTATAGTCACTGATGCGATACTCGAAAGGGTAGTTTCCGGGACCAGGGATGTGGTGTCTGGAGAGCCAATTTGGCATGTGTGCATTGCCATACACTCCACCAATGGAAACCTCAAGAGTCTCAAGTAGCTCAGAAAAGTCTTAAATAGTTCCAAACCCGTCCTAAGCTATCTGTAACGTCTGTGAGAGTTTCAAAAGGTCTTAAACAAGACTAAGAGTCTTCAACGGATAAAAAACTGTTTTAAAAGTGACTTGAAGAACCTGGAAGAAGTCTTCATGAATCTTGGTGAGTCCTAAACAAAGTACGAAAAAATATACGATTCAAGAAGTGCTGAGACGGAGCAAAACGAATCTTTGGTTAGCAAGGATTAGGGCAATCACAATATTCTAAAAACTTGCCGAGTGTAAATATTTGAACAGATCGTCTACAAGCAGATAAATTTTAATTGCACCGACTGCAAATTTATTCGCGGGATTATCTCGATCGAGTATTCGAATTAACGAATTTTCTAGACCAGTGAACCTGATTTTACCCCGATTTTGTAATCTGACGCGCGGGTGACGCATGATGAGGTCTGTTTCAAGCGAAGGTTGATCACTTTTTTTTGGACGTTATTCAATTTACTGAGTATAAGTGTTTTCAAAGCCAGTTCTCCTTCAGGTTTGCTTTTGATTGTCTCAAAAAGGGAAATATCATCAGGCGACAAAGCGAAAGCAAATCCTATTTCTTCACAAACAGATTTCACTCGTCTACACGATCCGAGGAACCACTGCCTCGAAATATCGAATTCTAAAGATTAAATTGTAACTGGACCTCGATGATAAATAAGTAGAACACTTGTACGCATATTTAATGTCCTTATCGTATCTGCTAATGGACTGATAATAATTTGACATCCGGACAATAAGAGAGCAGGGAGATCGACTACTACTCGAAGCATGGGAAGCTCTTGAAGTTTGGAAGCACGTTTTGCATGGAATATTAGCGAAGCGATCGCGAGCTTTTTCTCCTTATCATTTTTTCGATCAGGAAAATTAAGTACATGGTTTTTAGGATTACACGTTGGAGGCCATTTCAAGGATTTTCCAACGAGCACATAACTGTTTGCACTATAGTGCAATTTAACTGTATTTTCCACAGGGGACAAATGTAATTCAATATCTCCCGGCCACTGCACTTAACTCTTCATTGTGTGTAGTTCACGACCTTCATGATAGACTTTCCAACACGCAAAAATCTGCAACTCGTCATTATTGGCATTAATTCGGGCATGTTAATTGCAAGTTAAATTCTAAATACCTTTTTCTCTTCTTTTTCACGTTTTCGTTTTCATATCCTCAGAATGACCTCATCGCGTTCAAATTGTCAAGAGTAAAATGTTTCGTACAAGCCGTGTGGCAAATGAGTGCATTGTGCATGCATGCTAATGACTACTTGTTTTAGGTCAAACTTGATAAGCTGTAAAAGCCCCCCCCCCCCTTCTCCAATCAGATTCATAATACGTTTTCTAATTTGTAGCGCACTCGCGAAATAATAATCCAGTTGAGTCTCATCATTGTTTTGCAGAATGGGACTCGCAATCAGATCATTATCACGACTCCGTTCTAATTACGCTTACGGCAGCGAAAAAATAATGCTAGTACGGTGATAAACGTCCACAGTTGGCGAGAGAACAGAGTTGAAATAACAGCAGGTTAAAGGTTAATATATTGATTGAACAACATTCTTGTAGTATTAACAGGACTTTCGTTTAAATTTAACCGGAAAGAAGAATAACAGAACACACGAGTTCACCGATTGCGACTCGATATCGATGACGATTTCGAATCGAAGGGGAAAAAATTCCGATCAATTACGGAAAATTCAAACATTTTGCTACAAGGGGGAGAGGAGGAACAAACACGCTCTTCTCGAATTTCGATTTCAAGTCAGGGGGAGGAAGGATTCGTCTTACCGGAAACTGTTTGTCAAAGACTACTCCGCAGTAAAAGTTACATGCATAAACAAGGTCATACGCGAGGCGGATGAAGATTCGATTATTGAGGCACGGTGAAAGAAGGGGGAAAGATTCTGAAGAAAACAGCGACTCTTTCAATTATCAGCTCACTGACGCTTTTTTGTTTGATCTAGTCTCAATTTCTTCTAGTGTAATGGAGTCAAGCGGGAAAAGATGGTCGGATTCAAGAATATGTATCCAAAATCGGACACAGCGACTGCAAAAGCCAACAAACCAACTTTTTCTTTTTTTTACAGCCTTCATCCGTGCCACTTGACTAAACCTAGAGTGGGAAGCCGCCAATTTGCCAAATTTACCCGGGTGCGGGCATAGTCTTTCACCGTTTTTACCCATCTGACCCTATCCCTCCCTGCCCTGGTCAAGAATTCCCAACTTCCGTACTAATTCGTCCCACCATCTTTATTCTATTTCATTATTTATTTATATTTTAGTCCCCCCAACAGGTACCCGAGGGTCCCATTGACAGGGAGGGACAGTGTGCACAATATAATTCTTAAAACTAACAAGAAATACTATTAAGTGAAGGGAGGGTGACAAAGAAGAAGGAACAGATGACAGAAAGAAGGAGTGGGAGACAAGCACCAAGGCAAGGGCAACGCGGGGGTGAGGGCACAGGTCCACAGGAGGCAGTTGAACGTTACGAACTGAGAATTGCGGGTTGAAAAAAACCGAAGGGCCGTAGCAAACCACACTTGTGATGTACAGGGGAAAGAACTGCAGCGACTAGGGACTAGGACCTACACACCCTCGAGTCTCAGGAACGTACCGATAGGGTAGAGGGGAAACTTTACCCCCTCCCCCCTCTACAGTAGGAATTTTTCACTCAGCAGTTGGGAAAATTTACCATTTCAGTTAGGCGGAGTTGGAAAAATTGAACAAGTCAAACTTTTTTTTTTGCCTTTGATACTTGGGAATTGAGTTGAAAAGTTGGAAAAATCGAACAAGCTGTTTTTTTTTGTTTTTTTTTGTTTTTGTTTTTGTTTTTTAACTTTGATGTTTGTGAATTTGAGTAGTCAGTGGAAAAAATCCAACAAGTCAAAAGTCAAAAGGTTTTTTTGCGCTTAGATACTTGGAAATTTTGAGTTGAGTCAATTGATTTCATAATTTTTGCCCTTAACCCCCCCCCCCCCAAGGAACAACTGTTCGGTACGTCCTTGCGAGTACTTTAATGACTGATAAAATGTACCGTCTCCTACTCACAAAGAATATGTCGATCCCTATTATATAATGCTCGAGTATTGTCTATACTTGATGCAGAGCCTCTACGCGTCACAAATAGATCAGTATTTCTTTCACTGAAAGTAGGGACTCTGAAGTGAAGATGTGTTACGATGTTGGGATCCAAAATTTTGTGATTCAGAACATTTCTCAAAAAGATCAGCTTTGCCAGACATCTTCTACTTTTTAGACTCATGATCTCAAAGCCAACCAAGAGTTCTTTATACACGATTTTAGAAGGATAATCATGTAAAACTTTTGCAATATAAGTATTTCAAAAAACTTTTTTGAATTTCCTCAATCGTTTTTATCCTGTTGAGTTTTGGGATCCCATACTCGTAAAACAGAGGAGAATTCCAATACTGATCTGACAAAATTAGAATAAACAATTTTCATTGTTTCAAAATTCTTATAACAAGTTCCATTTCTCTTTATGAAGCCAACCATTCTTTTAGATTTTAAAGTCATGTGATCGATATGCATACTGAATAATAATTTCGAATGCAAAATGATGCCTAAATCGTTTACAAAATTTACACACCTAAGTCAGGTTGGCTAGCCCCCCCCCCCCCAACAAAAAAAAATCCCCGACTTTTCCAGATATTTCCAGTCCATTTTTCAACTTCTTCATAGCAAACAAATTATTTTTTTTAAAAAGTTCAATCGAGCCCGACAAAGAAAATGGTACAATACTTCCACATCATAAAATTTTCTTCAAAATTCCCTGACTTTTCAGGTGTGCTGATATTCCCTAACTTTTCCCGGGTTTCCAGAAACTGGTCACCCTGTAAGTATATCTTTTTTTATTTTATATTCGTGTAGAATGGGACATCTTTTTCCTGAAAAGCCAATTTTTCCACACTTGTCACTATTGCTGTAACACATAGAGGCTACCCCTTTATACTCGACAAACTGCATTCTGTTATTCAAGTAGGAGTGAAATAAAGAAATTAGATTTTTTGAAAAGCCAAAGTTGCACAGTTTTTGGAGTAAGATTTTGTGGTTGACAGTATCAAAAGCCCTTACAAATCCGAGTAAATATAATCCATTTGCACACCCTTGAAGAGGGTTATATTTAAATCATATATGAAGTTCATTAGATTTGTCTGCACGGAATATCCCTTTGTAAAACCATGTTGACTGGGAGATAAGATATTTCTGGATTGAGTGTATAGATGTTTGTGCAAGACAGTTTCAAAAATTTTGGCCGTGAATGGAATCAGAGAGATGGGACGATAATTTTTCATTTAATTTATTTTGCCCGATTTATAAAGTGGAATAACTTTCGATATTTTCTGTATTTTTGGATAAGTACCTGTCTCAAAGACAGTATTGCCGAGATAAGTTAAAGGACTAATTAAAAACTGTGAGCAGGCTCGAAATATGTATGGTGGAATGGAATCAGGGCCACAAGATGATTTAGGTTTAAGGTTATGCAGGACACGTTTTATATCCTCGACTCTACCCAAAACGCGAAAGCAAGTTCTCCGACATACGGTACCTTTTCACAGAGCGCCTCACATATCCTTTCATTTTCATTATTTCTATTTTTCTCTCTTTCATTTCTGCAACGGCGTAGGAAGCATGGAAGCAATGTAAACATCTTCCTCCACAAATTCAGAAGTATGAGGAAAATTGGAGATGTTTCCGCAGCAATTTTTGAGGAGGGAACGGGGATACCGAAGTGACTGCAAAACATCTCCCCAATTTCATACAAAAAAAAAACAAAAAAAAAACTTAATACGTCTCTGATAGATTCAATTTGCAGGTCTATTTCCCTTGAAAAGCATTACTAAACTAATGACAATTCTGAAACTAGTTCTAACAGTAACCTATAATTATTCGTACACAGCAAACTCTCGCGACAAATACTTGATCTGAATTATAGTACTTCACGTTTCTGAGTTCAATAACAGAATATTAATGGTTCTGCTCTTTGAATAGACCCTGGGCGAGATAATAAATTTATTGATCTATCATTATCTTCAGATCACTTAAAAAATTGAAAGAGATGACGAATCTAGATCAAAAGATTATTCCAAAAAGTATCCCACATCATGCAAAAGATCACGATCTCGTGATTTTTTGACTTTCGATGACGATTTTTGTGGGTTTTCTGATCTTAGGCCATTTTAGAAATCATAGAAGATGACGATCACCAAGATCTCAAGACACAAGATCCTATTCATCCCTATTTCAGACTAGATAGCAGTCTCACACAACACTGAAAGTTTACGTTTTTGAACAAATAGGCGACTTCAAATTCCACCTGAGAAAAGTGATACAGGCTGCCACTACCTTTTCCTTCGCCACCTACCTCTGATTTCGACAGAGCCAGGAGACGTCCCACATCATTTGAATTTCTCTTCCATTTTCCACTAAATGTTCACAACTCACAGTCTTCCCACGCCAGTTATAAATAGGTTCACAAATTCAGTATCCAACTTGACCAGTTACTAAGACATATCTCTAGCAAATACTTTGTCTAATCAATACCTTTTACAAGCTTCGACTGTGATGGAGAAACATAAAGCCACAAGGAACACGGCGTTCACCAGGGCCCCTAGGACTTCCGCTCTGGCCCAACCGAACGTATTCTTCGACCATTTTTTCGGCGACATCTAGAAAACGAACAAGATATTTCAGATATTTTCAAAATAATATTATTACGCTGTACCGAAACAAAGAAGTGATTTACATACCTTTACAGACAAAAATGCTACGACTAGAGCGGCCACATCACTGAGCATATGAAAACTGTCAGCAATCAACGCCATCGAATTCGTGATGTAGCCGAATAGTATTTCGACGAAGAAGAAGAAGGTGGTGAGCCAGAACATCGATACTAGACGACATCGTTTGCCGGAAAATTTCCCCATTTAGATGTTTTGACAACTGAAAAACTGAACCAGGCAGATTAATTATTACTCGAAGTTACTCGGACAGCAAATTTTGGAAACGTTATAGGGAGGGGGACACGGGAGTTTCTGCCCTATTGAGAGACTCTACAATACCTCATTACTTAACATGGCTAGCAGAGGTCCCAATGAGCAGCCAAAACAGTGACTTTTGAAATTATTTATTCGGGATGGGTACACTCTCAAAATATTCAACCCCTTAATATCGCATATTCGAATCTTTCAAACTGCAAAATATGAAACCCAAATGGCGCATGCTGGTTATTGTACAGTCACAATGACCATGACTCATATTTTTTTCGGAAAATGTGATAGCCATGCAGCTGTGATTCACCAATACTAGAGTAACACACTGAAAATTGTGCATTTGTGTGAATTCGGTAAAAGAAAATATCGCGCAAGAAAATTCAAACAATTCAATTTCTCCCACAACTATTTATACCAGCTCGGGTGAAAGTCAATGACCCAACTCTGATTAACGCGATGTTATCAGTTTCAGTTATTTACTGATTTTATGATAGCTCGAAGGCAATAAAATTAATCAATTTCGAGTACGTTGAAGAAAACTAATATAAACTTTAACGACGACTTTCTCTGTTAGTTCTCAATTTTTTATTCACGAGACATAGTGGAGTTATCTCGGTTATAATGTGCAAGTTTGTTTAGATCATAACAAATGAGATCAGAAGGACGCTGTTTAGCAAGAGGGAACCATCTAGCAAAATTCGCTTCTTGAGAAGACGTGATTCGAAGTTCAAGAGTCATGTAGAAACTATATGACACAGCGTTTACTGATAAGCTTTTTTCAACGTGAGTACACATTTTTGAATCGGGGGCCCAATTTTGAAAAATTCTACGTTTTACGTTCTTTCCAACGATACTAATAACTCATTTTGCTTACAAATGTTAGTTTGTTCCCGCTTGCTGAACAGCGTCCAGTTTAGAAAATTTCTACTGTAAATAGATCATTGATCGATTGATCTAGCACAATTAAGAAGTACTCTATTAAAAATCTTGCCTTTATCTGGTTTGATATTTCAACACAGATCTTAGATAAGATATATTTCAGATACATGAAATACTGATAGAATATGTGCGAATTATTTACGCAGTTTTGGCCTTCCATGGCTCTGAAAAAGCGTGACATGAAATAATAACAGAAGACTACGATACCGAAATGGTAAACTTCAATCAGGGTTATTACACCACAAAGAAACAATATAAATGCTATAAAAGAAAATCGTTATAAAATTAAAGGTTCAGGAGTAGTTCAACTGAAAGCACTTTCAGCAAGAATAAGGTAAAATAAACTTCATTTACCAGAGTTGTTCAAAAACTGGATCACTCGGTGACTGAACGTTAAACGAGAATACGTCTTAATGTACAAGAATTTGAGATGAACATTTTCGGTAGCTACGAAGTGGAAGAAAACCGCTAATAAAACCAGATATTTATCATATTACAGGTCCCACAACAAAGATAATGTGTAACTGAAAGTTCATACTTCTCAACTGATGTTCCGTCGCATACTTATTAGCTTATTACTCGAGCAAAATGAACAAAGAACACTGTAATATGGCTGCGTTCGAGAATTGTAACCCGAAAATCGATACGATGGACGTAACTAAAACATGATACGAAAATTTGGCGTAAAATAATCAAGCATTACGACATTATCAAATACTTGACAACTAATCTTGAACTAGGTAATCTACACTCGATTAATCACACTCATTTTCACTACTCTCAGCTGAGAGTGACAGGTACTACAACACATGCAAACTACAGTCATTCACATTTCCATTACTCATTCTTCTGATTCTATTCTAGCCTCTCATCCTCCGTTCAAATTTCAGAGATCATAAAAATTTCATGGAGAGTTCATAAAACCATCCACAATCACATGAAAAACGAGAAAATACACGAACTGACAAACTAGCACAAATACAGAAGCCAGAGAAAGGAAAAGCGAGAAAAGCCAGCACCCAGCAGAGCAGAGAGTACAGACTTGGAAGACAGACCAGGGCCCAGAGTTAACCCAGAGAATAGAATTGTTCAACAGATTGGACTAAGCGACATTGCGTAGTTTTCTGAAAATGGACCTATCAAACATCTAGTTTTAGAACCTTTTTTTCGGAACATAGTCTGCTCAAAGTATAAAAATCTGAGAAAAAATACCTAAAATTCATCATTAGTAAGGCCTTTTTTAAAATGTGTATGTTTGTCAAATTCACCCAGGAAGGCAGGTTTGAGCAGGTGGAGAGGAAAATAAACACATTGATAAGATTAAGATAATGATAAACTAATTTAAAATGGATTGAAATTTTGGTACGCGAGAAATTAAATTTGTCTTCCTGGAAATTAAATAGAGTCGTTATCGACGTAGGAAAAGGATGGAAGAAAAACTAAAATTCAAATCCATTTCGAAAAAGAAAGCGCTGAGAAAACCGATAACAGAAGAAAGTAACAGCGAAAGCAGCGAAGATGAAAACTTACTGTAAGACACAACTTCTATTAAATTCAGAAATGTGATATTTAGTGTTATTCATCGTTAAGATTAAATTACTTTTCATATTCTTAGAGAGAAAATTGAAGAAATGAAAACAGTTCAAAAGCTCAGAAGTCGACCCAATGGTATTGAAATCTCAACTCTATTATTTGATGATAACGATGCCAGTGATGAAGCCCCTGTGGTACGAATTTGAATCTTTAATGTGAAATACGAATATAGAACTAAACAAAGAAATGTTATTCAACTGTTTCTTGAACGAAACACGAATATGCATCCCCAAAAACTGATTAGCAAGCTAGACACCTATTCCAAGATCCTTAGACCAAAAAAATAAGTATGGTCATTTTAAACAGAATCTAGTATCTGTTCTTGGTTTCTCTGGATCATCCGGCGTAAGAAATAATGTTCCAGAATTCATTTTTTCCCCGCAGTGTTGATACAGATCCAAGTCTCAACTATTTAATTATCATTACGTACCTTTACTTCTATTGGACTCGAGTTCAATATTAATGCGGGAAAAAACATTTACATTGCGTTGAAATGATTTGCTTCTAGCGTGACAGATTCAAAGTGAAGGCCGGCGGTCTTGTGGACATGAACACACTCAAAGACAGTGTCAACAAAGTAGATGATGCTTACGATACTGGCATTGGAACTCAGTTCTCTGCTGAAACGAATAAACGAGACGAAGACGATGAAATGTATCATTATTACTTTCTGCATTTTACTACACATAGTTTAGTAGATTTTAGTGATTACTAACTCGATTTATTTTGCGTAGGATGAAATATATCGAAGAACAGTTATCGAAAAGAAAGAGAAAATTTGCCGAGACGAATGAAACGAATTCGGATAATACAAGTATCAAACGGACGGAGTATTTTTCACCCGAAGAGGCTGCTTTACAGGCACTGCCGGAACATTTACGGATATCCTCAGGCCATCATTCTGAAGAAATGCTTTCTAATCAAATGCTGAGCGGTATACCAGAAGTTGATCTAGGCATTGAGTAAGTGGTTCAGTTTACTTGCGATTTTTACTTTCGATTTCGACCTTGTTTTCTAAAAACTGTTTCCAAATTTCATGTTCAGAGCGAAAATCAAAAACATCGAAGCTACTGAAGAAGCCAAATTGAGATTGTTATGGGAACGACAAAACAAAACTGACGGACCCTCTTCGTTCGTACCTTCAAATATGGCTGTGAATTTTGTACAACATAACAGATGTAAGTCCTATGTCGTGCTTCCTTTTCAAGATTTATGAAATATGCTTACCGAAAGATAACGCTTATGTTTTATTCGTTACAGTCAATATGGAAGAGCACCATATTTCCAAACAAGAGAAGGAAGAGCTGCTTCGGAAAAGGAAACTAGAGAAGAAACCAGGAGATAAGGAACAAAAGGCCACCGATGATTATCACTATGAACGATTTAAGAAACAGTTCCGGCGTTATTGAGCAGGAATTTACTGAAGAATACCGATGATATTGGCGGACGACGGACCGTGATAGGAATCTATATGATCGATCGGCTTGGCAGTGAATTTGGAATTCGCGAGCACCTCTGATATTTGCTAAAGTAGCTTCCCCTTGAGAGTGCCAAATACGGAAGATTTGTATTTATGTGATTACTAATATACACGTTTCTACGTTGTGTCTCAATTATCACGTATCGGCGATTTTTCGGTTAAATATGCAACGGACAAAAGGTTTTCATGCCAGGTGAAACAATTATAACCTACTCGTTAATGGTGCTCTTCGTTCCGTTACCCGGTTGGTGTTCGTAGTACGCTTTAGTCGTATTCGGACGTTTCTGCTCTCTATTTCTCAAAGATGAAGCTGTTACTTTTGTTGTGTACGTTATTCATCAATTTAGTCATTGGTCATAGTGTTGAAAATGTGCCGTTTTCTGTTGAAAAACATTCTAAAAGTTGTGAGTATTGAATCATTCTCAATTTCCTAATGTGCAGTTCCAACCAATGCCTGGAATTAAGATTCCGAAAAAAAACAACACAAAAACATGTCTTTGAATTGCAGTTTTCTTCTTGCCACCTATAATACCGCTGAATTCGTTAAAAAGAAGACGACAAAGCCCTCAAAAACAATCGTGTATGGGAGACTGTGGTCTACAAGGCCTATGTGCAACGAAATCGGATTGCAGTGCTCAGGGAGGAACACCTTCCGGGTTGTGTAATGATGCTATTGTGTGCTGCATTCGTGAGTCAATTTTTGGATATATTCGCTCGTAGAAATCAGGTTTCCGAATCAAATTCCAGTGGCGTTCGGTTTTTACACGTGAGAAGATCCTACAGGATGTACGCACGCTTACATAGACCTCATAATATGATAATTTATACACAGGTGCGCATCTTTCTGAATCACTGATGTGGCCAAAAGATTTAATTTAGAATCTGAAATTGAAGTCTTCGAACTTATTATGAATTCAGTCTACACTGCGTTTTGGCAATTCGTTGACCAAATACAGAATTCATGAGAAATGTTCGTATTATAAAGAGCGTTGAGAATACTTCGCAACATGCCTATCTAAATACTAACAAGTCAGCCCTCCTATAAGAAAAAAATATAGGGTAGGTTGTCCATGTGAAAAGTCCATAACATTCTAGACCTTCGACCATGGTCGAAGTTCTAGACTGATATCCAGCCTCATAGAAAGATGGACAGTTAGTCAAACCGGAAGATAGACAGATGAAAATAGTCGCTCAGTTTGCTCATCTGACAAAAGAAGCAGGCTACTTTCTTCGGCACTCAGCATTAGTCTTGCCGTTCACAAGGGGTGGGTCTTATAGTACAATGGACCTTCTTGGAAACTGGTACTCAATTTAAAGTAACCGGTTTACTTATAATTTTTGCTTTTACCGAGTAAAAACCGATATTATTGAAGGATCTGAGCTTCTACAACTGATTGCTATATGAAATTTGCAGTTATATAAAAGAGGTTCCCTAAAGAACTCTGTTCTATATTCTGCCCACCGTTGTGAGAAACTCCTCGGAATCGCAAAAGAGTTTGCAAATGGTTATATCTTGACGGCTGTATGTCTTTTCGCCAAAAAGAAAACTAAATCAACCCTTTCACATCGTGTTGTAATTTTAGAAGTATCAACATTTTTGAAACATCTGTTTCATTTTCCAGTGTAAGGCCTGATTCAGTTGTCTAATTAGATTACAGAAAATGTGGTTCAAATACTACAGCTGATGTCTCATATTTTGTTAATCCCAATCATCCAGAGGCTTATTATGGTGGTTCGCAGTGTCAACTCAAAGTGATAAAATCAGATTCCAAAATCTGTCAGGTGAATGGATGTATATGTTTTGCTTATAGCTAAAGTATGCAATTTAAAACTGGAAGCACGTGACATAATATTTGTTCATAGTAACAAAGAGGATTTACATGTGTATTACCTACAAATATTGATTCTATACCTACTACTAACCTTCATTTACAGCTTCGTATAAACTTCAATGAATTCTCTCTTATGCAGCCGTCCAATGAAGGTTTTTGCACGAATGATTTTCTAACGGTTACCGACTGTTTGACAAATAAGTATTGTGGAGACCTGAAAAATCAACATAGTAAGTTAATTACTCTTCTGGATTATAAAACTGAAACCAACTAAGTTATAATACAAACGTGTTCAATGCGATTCAGCCGGAAGGTGAACCAGATATTGATAGTCAAGTACTCAAGAAGTTTTAATTAGTTATAAATAATATTTAATTTGTTTAGTATACGTGAATTTCAAAGATGGTAGCGACTCATTAATTCTTTCAATTGACACTAATGCTGCTGAGAAAATAGGCAGAAAGTGGAATCTAGAAATCAAACAAATTCCTTGCGATAGTACCTTACTGGGTAAGGCAAGAATTAATAGATCATTAACATTTGACTTATAAGTTCATTTTTGCTAATAATCTTATAATTATAGCTCCATCTGGTTGCTTAATGTATTATACCAGTACATCGGGTACGATTTCCAGTTTCAACTATGGAGAACCAAAGCCAAGACAAAGTAAAAGTAGGTAGCAACAAATTGATTTTTCGCTTAATATTACCCCATGAAGAATGCCATCATAGTAAATGCTGCTGGAGGTTTCATTGCCGGAACCATTACTCAGGGGTGTTAAGTCAAAGGGCACTGCTAATGGCTTTTAAGCTGCTGGTTGACTTGGCTTATGGCTTGAAACTAATTTTCCGGCTTCAAATATGGCTTAATGCTGTTTGGCTTATAACTTACTCTTTGCTCATGAGTTAACTTCAGTCAAAGTTACTAAGCTTGCAATTTCCCACCATTTCGATATAAGTGATATGACCAATTCAAAACAGTAAATTCTTTATACATGAACGATAAGTAGTAAATTTTTTATCAATTTATTTACAAAGTATACTTATTTGACTTTTGGTATTAGCAGAATTGATAAGTTTAAGCCACAAAACCTAGCTTATGGCTGACCTGTGGGCTGAAAGTCGACTTGCAGAATTTGCCTGACTGACTTTTGGCTTCATGAACAATGACCAGTGGTTTCAGCTTAATATCCCTGCTACTACTGAAAGAGGGTTATGTAAAATGCATAAAGTGTGATAGAAAATTCCGTAAGCTGCCAGTCTTATTAAAGTATTTCAGAGGTGTTCCAGCAAGCTCACTGCTAATAACTAAGCTATTTTAGAACTACTACTCTGTACTCCCAAGCCTGCTGCCGCTTATCTCTACCTGGAGCTACCACGGAAAACTCCAATGACACTGACCTACCATTGAGTACTGCCAAGCCCTTGCCAACGCCAAATATTAACTGGCAGTATTCTTTCGTTTTACTGGCAGTATTTTGATTGGGCATCACGGAAATACTCCCACATTTACTTCCAAGTTTTGACAGTGACATGGCTGTGTATCTTTTTCTTTGACCAGGTATTTTTCATAAAAATCTTTATGGGGTTCATGCATTAAAATTTTATAATTACTTTTTAGAGATTGTAAGTTTTTTTTTTTAGTAGCAGTTTTGTTTTCGTTCTAGAAAACCGACCAATACGGGGACTGAACTACGCGATTTGCATACAGTCGAAAAATGAATACTGTAGCACAGAATGGAGTAAAGATACAGATCCGTATGCCTTCACCATATCTGGAAACAGCTCACTGATTAATCCTGTTACCGGGGGTAATGGTACGTTATTCACTCATTATGTTTATGTTATTGTTATATTTTATACTATCGATATTGATCTCTCACCAAGACAACTTTTTGAATGCAGAATTGGTGACATTTTTATAGAGCACTTGGGTATTGAATCATTCACGCATTTTAAAAGTCTGGTCAAGTAATTTAAAATTCAGTAGTATACACGGTATCGCGTTTGTAATGACCCCCTTCCACCTGGTAAGTAGGCAACTTACACCAACGATATGTAAATACGTTTGTAAACTCTTACTTTTGAAGGATCTGACTTATGGTCAAATTTTGAAAAGTTTTCTACCTTTGAAATTGTTTTTTCTTCTCACGACTGGAAATAGAAAAATTAATGGTACCAGTAGGTAATTGTAGAGGGCAGTTGTGGTAACCACAGAAAAGAATGATCGGAGTCGGTTCAACGGGGTAAATTAATGAAAAATTATTTTTAAAATAATTATTCTAAATTAATTTAAAACTAAAAATTATAACCTAAATTAATTATAATTATAAAAATTAAATTAATCCTTTCGTACTAGAATTATTAATTCATATGATTAAAATAAAATTATAATTTAAATTTATAATAAGAATTAAATTTGTTCATAAAATCAATTTTAGTACAAGTTATATCCGAGAAGTTTCACAGTTTTTCAATTTCCCATGAAACTTGCCCTCTTAAGCTACTGTTTTTTTTTATTTACAATAGAATGTACATTAAATTTTCCATATAAAGGTCATCAGCAATTTTCTTGTATCTGGATTAGAACTCCTCAAAATGGAGTTCAAGATATCCCCGTTAAGAATTATTACTTTTTAACCTCATGAAAATAATAATCATCTTCTTCAGTTACTTTACCACTAAACAGAATTATATCATTTATGGGGCTTATTCACCTCCCTTCTTTCATCTATTTACTTCATATTTGAAATTGAGGCCTATGCAGTGAGGGGAGGGGGTTCTAGTATTTTGTAAAATTTAATATGGGTATCCAATAATTGGTTCCAAAGGTTGCTAAACTAGGTTTTGGTAATATTTTGGCCATATTCCCCGAAGTGTGGCATATACCGATGGGAAGGAGGTGCAAGATGACAGTTGCGGTAACCACACAGAAAAAAAATTAAAGATCATGGAAAGTGGTTGAACATGATTTTCATAAAATACATTTCACTTAGTACAAAATTGTATTAGGAAATGTTAGTAGGTATCTTTTATATTTTTTACGATAACACTTTGGGGGCGCGGGTATTAATTTAGTGATGAGGAATGTTATTTATGTAGATTAAAGATTCTAGGCCCAACAAATTACTGTTGACATGGATAGAAGAACCAGCTGGGTTGTGGTCTTATGGTTATGAATAATGAAAAAAGTTTTCCCCTAATCCAGATACTTCTTCTTCTTCTTAGAGTGCTGTACCCTACAAGGGCGTAAGCGATCACAATGCATAGCTATAAAGTGCGGTGTCTGGCTCCATGTATCAGACCCTCAACACGGAAGGTGCCTGTCCAATCTTTAATATTCTGGATCCAATCTGTTCTTCTTCTTCCCGCGCTTCTCTTTCCCTGGATCTTTCCCTGCGTTATCAGCTGCAATATCTGGTACCTTGGTCCTCTCGTGACGTGTCCAAAATACTCGACTTTTCTTCTCTTAATCCAGTCAGCCAGCATTCTTTCTGTTTTGGCAATTTCCAGAACTTTTTTATTTGATGTCTTGGTGGTCCACGAGATTTTGAGCATTCTTCTGTGCAACCATATTTCTGTAGCCTCAAAACGCTCCATTTGCCGTCTGTTGAGTGTGGCCGCCTCTATGCCGTACAGTAGAATGGGATATATATAGCACTGTACTATACGCTGTCTCACCCTTAGGCTCAGAGTTCTATCACACAACAATGTCCTCATTTTCCCAAAGGCCGTCCGTGCCCGTCCGCATCTAATTTTGACATCTGTGTCCAGATCTAAGTTTTCTGTAATTGTACAGCCAAGGTACTTGAACCTATTCACCCGCTCCACCTGCTCGCCATTGATGGTAATTCCGCCAGTGTTGGATTGGTATTTGCTAACTACCATCCATTTCGTTTTCCTCACATTTATATTCAGGTTGTATCTCTTTCCAGCAGAGTTCAGGCAGTCCAGTAAGTGCTGTAGATCCTGTAGGTTATCTGCCAAGATTGCAGCATCGTCAGCGTACCTTATGTTGTTGATAATTCTTCCATTAATCTTGATTCCCTGTGGCGAGTCAATGATTGATTCCTTGAATACTTTTGCTCCGCATATACGTTAAAAAAGCAGGGGAGAAAGTATGCATCCCTGCCGCACACCCTGTTGTATCTTGAAGTCCACATTGTCTTGATTTGTCCCTATGATTAGCTCGGCTTCTTGTTTCCAGTACAGATTCCTGATGATTTGTAGGTCGTTTCTATCGATTCCAATTCGCTCTAGAACTTTTATTAATTTTTCATGTTGGACATTATCGAAGGCCCTCTCATAATCTATGAAGCAGGATACTAGAAATTACTTATTACATCTTTTTTTAATGGGAAATTTAATGTACAATATATTGCAAATAAAAAAACAGTAGCTTTATGATAAGAGTATACAACACTGCGTCCTGTTGGAAGCGCTTCGGGTAGTACTTTTGTACGTTTTAGACCTTAGAATTATTGGATTTCAACGTGTTTTTTTTTTGCGCTGTATCTACATGCAACACTGACTACAGTGAGACGAACTGCAGTCCTGTTGGAAGGACAGTGATTTTTCTATTAATTTGTGTCAGTGATAGGACCGGTAGGACGCAGTGTCCTGCCAGAAGTACGTTGTACACTCTATCATTAAGAAGGCCAATTTCACGGGAAATTGAAAAAATGGGAAAATTTTCTGGTATAATTTGTACTAAAATTGATTTTATGAACTGTTAAACCAATTCCGACCATTTTTTCCCCTGTGATTACCACAATAACTGCCCTCTACTAGTACCTACTGGTATCAGTTTTCTGTCTATTTCCAGTCATGAGAAGAAAAGTTTCAAAGATAGAAAACTTTTTCAAATTCGACCGTAACTAAGCCCCTTCAAAAGTAAGAGTATGCAAATATATCTACATACTGTCAGGGTAGGTTGCCTACTTACCAGATTAAAGGAGGCCATTGCAAAAGAGACACTCTGTATTAGGATGTTAACCTCACCTAGGTAGCGCTAGTATCGTGGTATGGTGACAATGGCGAGAACACCTGATAAGAATTGAAAGGGGGATGATTTCGTGAAATCATCCCCCTTATATACCTTATCACCTCGTTATTACCGGCAGGGATACCAACTTCGGAAACTCAGGTTAACATTCCAATAGTCAGCCTAAGATTATCCCTTATATTCTTATCATCATTTTTACATATCAATGAGAAAATCTTAAGTACCAAAAACATTTTCAAGAATTTTTATATTATGTACTTGTTGTAGAATACCTCGGATTGCAAGGCGAAAACTGTCGGAACAACTTTATAATAATCGCTAATCCTTTCCGAGATGGAAAGCCATTGAATGTTGACAGGTTTTGCGGATCTTCATTCAATGTCACTACAAGTATGTATTTGAAATAGTTATACATTATGGATGGTGACCCCCTCTCACCTAAACTCTTCAACAGTGTCCTTGAAGATATTTTTCGGAAACTGCAGTGAGAAGGCAGGGGCATTAAGATCCACGGTAAATGGCCGAACATCCTGCGCTTTGCAGATGACATTGTGCCAATCAGTAGCAGCGTAGAGGAATTAAGGAAAATGGCCTAAGAACCTTGCACGGAAAGCAGAAAAGTAGGGTTAATAATGAATGCCTCAGAAACTAAGACGAACTGCAAGGAGGAAGAGGTTTCATTAGATGGCAACAAAATAGAATTTGTTTCCGAGTACAAATACCTCGGCCAGATCTTATCTCTGGAGGACAGAATAAGAAAAGAAATAAGTGCTAGGATTTCCAGCGCATGGAAGAACTTAGTCACACAAAACAATCTTTAAAGGCAATATGAATTTGGCTTCAAAAATAAAATTCTGAAATTATGCACTGTCCCGGCCTTAATTTGTGGGACACAGACCTGGGTACTTACACACAAGAAGAAAGGCTAAAGACTACCTTCAACAGAATGTTAGAAAGCATTCTCAAGACAAAATTTAAGGACAAGAAAAGGTCTCATGGATCTGAGAGAAAACAAAAACAAAAGACATTAGCCTCGCAGTAAGCAAACTCAAGCTCAGCTATGCTGGACATCTCGCAAGAGAAGAGAAGTGAAACAAGCAGCGGATTGAGGGATGGACGCCATGGGACAAAACACGTAGAAGAAGAAGACCACCAACTCGATGGAGGGATAGCCTAGTCAGAGAATTTGGACTGCTGTGGCCGAGAACAGCACGGGATAAAGTCAGATAGATGCTTACAGTGGATGCATATAACCGAAAACGGGTGGACTGGACACAATAACGACTGTCAACGCTGGCAGTATGTCAAAAGTGAAATTAATATATTGACCTAACCATAAGCTTCTGAACACTTGTCCACAATCCATGGCTGTAATAAATATACCTACATGGATAGAGCATATGGGTACTAAATCAAAGTCAGTTTCAATCTGTTAATGCTCAAATGATCCATTTCTTTATCAAAAATATATTAATATGAGGAGCGATATTCCAAAACGGCCTGTTTATTTTTTCGAAACTCGTTTCATAGCAGAGGATGATATACTTAGCCAGTAGCCTTAACTTTAAGCCATTAGCCGAGCAATTTTGTTCGAGATCAGCCAGCTGTTAGCTTAGCCATAGAAGAAGTATGTAAACATTAGCGAATCCGTTAGTTTTTATTGAGTCGGTAATGAAAGGCTAATCCAGCTGAGTTACGGGGTTTGCGTTTTGTCATTCCTGAATTCTTAACATCTGAATTTTTGAATCTGATCTGTTTTCGCTTGTTTAGTTTTGTGTTTATCGCATTTCGCGGCAAAGAATTTAGCTTTTAGCCATTAGCTGTTTGAATTTTAGCCCGTAAGCATTAGTCGTTAGCTAGCCATTCATTGGCTTCAACCTTCAACTATCAGCTTTATTCCTTAGCCTTATTAGTCAGGGTTATTAGTTTTTGGCTTAGGCGTTAGTCTTTCCAAATAGCTTATCACCTCTGTTTTATGACGCCACTAAGTAGAAGATATACACACATTCCTACACTGTAAAGCTACCAATATTCAGATCGGCGTTCTACTAGGCAACCTAAGTGCCACTGGTGGCTCATATATAATATACACAAGAGTACCACGTTATTTCATGCGGTTATAAAGTTTTGAACTAAGGACAGAAGCCGTTTTGGAACATCGCTGCTAATATATGTATTCGCAGGAGTACTTATGACTAAACCCATCATCTGGGATAAAAGCATCTAGCAAACGCCAGTCTTTACAGCCGTCTTACTTCAAATGGTGGGTTGCATGATATTTATGAAAACAATAAATGAATCCACGAGAACTAAGACCCGTCAAGTCCAAAATGGCCAGATCGGGTTAGGGGAATTGTATAGGTTTCCAAGCATACTAGATAGCGTGGATTACCAGAACTGTGCGGGGAGATCGAGAAATGTGAGTTTGCTATGGTTTGCTACATGACCTCGTATAACATACATATTTTTTGAAACTAAAGCACGTCAAGTCCGAGTTTGTAGAATTCATAAATATGCATCACGACCATAGCATGTCCTTGACTTTGAAACTGAACATGGTTAATTCAGTGTAACAATCACTTACCTTAACTATAGCGCTATAAACACGAGTGGAGAAATACGCCATTTTTTATCCGACTGCACCCGTTGATGCTAAAGCTCCATAGTTGGATTCGGCATCCACGGGCACGGTTGAAAAATAGCGAATTTCTCCACCTGGGTTTATAGTGCTCTACCTTAACCAATACGCATTCGTATACACTGTTGTCGCATTGGTTTTCGACTTTTCAGAACTAAAACAAGTTAAGGACCAAAACTTCTTTCATTGCCACCAGATAGCGTTGTGCTTTACTTTTCATATTTTCATTTTAGGAGCATTTCTCACAGTCTCTCAACTGTCCGTAATTAAGCAAACGTTCAGCCGTCATAACAGCGTTCTGACCCCAGTCAGTAACCCTCTATATAGTTACGCAGTTACCCGCGGAAAAGTTACCCATTTGTTATACCCTCAGATTACCCTTGTTCCCCTTTAGTTACCCGGGTAACTGGCGGCATACTACGCAATCAGTTACCCTCTAGTTACCCGCGGTGGAAAAGTTACCCATTTGTTACCCTCGGTTACCCTCAGATTACGCTTGTTCCTCTTCAGTTACCCGGTAACTAGTGGGATTTTGCGCACCGCTGACCAGTTTTTTTTTTCTTTCCCTAATTTCCGTTTTTGGTTCTTAACTGGTTTTAGTTCTCATGGATTCAAATACACCGTTTGAAAATGTTGGAAAGGGGCACCTGCTTCAAACGATTGGTTCAAGTATAGAAATTATGTACCCATGCAAGAGTTTGTTAGTTTCAATTAGTATGATTTTAGATTATGTAGAATGAACATGTAATGCTCTACAAGGCAACACATTAGAAGAGTTCCAACATAAAGGTGCAAAAACAGCACATGTATGACTTAAAAATATTCAAGTTTCCATGTTTATAGGTTATATAAATATTTGACTTGTTACATAGGTAAGTTGAACCTGAAATACTTTAGACTAATCCATTCACCATCATTCATATTTTGCAGCATCAACGAAACCCTATGTCTTGTATGTTGTCACGGGTCAGAACACAAGCCAAGTTTCAGACGAGGGGAATCGCGGTTTCCGACTTAATTTCAGACAGCTACCGTGCCGTAATTAGTGGCATGTCAATTCCATGAACTGTCATTCTATGTGTACATGATTCTGTGCACGAGACACTCGAATGTTTCCCATTCACAATCAATATAATCTTTCAAGTAGGTATAAATTTACAGTTTAGTTCATTGGAATACACCATAAGCAACGCATAATGAGAAAACCAGTAGATCGTTATTAGCTAAATACACGAAAAACACGCATGATTCCTTTAAAATTATATTAGATGATATCTATATCTGAAGTGGTTCGATCCATAGTAAGCGGATCATGTATTCGATATATGTACGCATGCAACCACTTGAAATTTTCGGTACTGTTTGGAACGCGCTGTTTTTCTTCTCACATGTTTTTAAAGTGTCAGTTTAACACAATGCCTGCAAAAATATTCTATTTGTAAAGGGAAGTACCTATCTGCAGAAAATGGCAACACCAGTTTGGTACTTTCTTGGGAGGCATCTCTGCACCACAGTTTCTTATTGAAAAGTGGCTCATCAATGACAGCTACTTACTCAAACAGTGTAACAGAGCTTTGTGACCTAGCGAACATTTAAGAAATGGGAAACTTATGGAAATGTGAACTATAAGATGGCAAATAATGCTCATAAACATATTTGTGTAATAAATGATAGATGAACATTATAGGTACGCAATATCTTTACAAATATAAGAAACACCAAATCTATCTGCAACCTCTCCTTCCTCTTGGTACTAACACGGTTTACTAAACGTTGCATTTTAAAAGGAAAAACACAAAATGGAGGTCATTAATGCGAGTGCATGATATACCTCCAAATGATGAGCTAATGCATTCTCGGCGTTCTAAAACTGATACTAGTGCCCTACAGTTTCACATAGGTATGCTAGGCCGCCATTTTGGTTCAGGTTTTGTTGTTACAAACGCATTAAATTTGATTAAACACACAGCGTCGCGCGGTATCTTTCGTTCTAAAAGTTTTGAAAAAGCTGAACCGAAATGGCGGCCTAGCATATCCGTGTGGAACTACAGAGCCTTACTGATACACTAACAGAGGCAATAACAATTATTCGGTGAAATATTTACCACTAATACATTGAAAGATAAATTAAAACTTATAATGATTTAAAATCTTACACTCTATACCTGAAGACTGAAACAACTTAATTAATAAAAATTAGAAAAATTCTTAAACATTGAAAACTGTGGTACAAATAGAAATTTCTTTTATGTACTTTTGAACTTTTGACAAATATATTTCATTTTGTTTAATTCTCTCAGTATTAGCCTTGCTTTTTCCGTTACAAAAACATTGATCAAAAAAATAAAAATAAAAAGTGGATTTACTTTTATCTTAATTTACTTTATTGTTCATTCCCAGTTTACCTAGTTTAAGTACCACATTGTCCATCAAACTGCCCCAACGCCATATACATGCTCTTTCCTCACTTCACTCAGATCATTTTTTCAACCTGAAGGCCGTTTACAAAAGAACAGATAACGCGTTTCCAACCATAAGAATTACGATACCTAAAAAAGTACTTTTGGGAAGCATTTTGAAATTACCATGATCGCTCGATCTCGATTAGCGATTTACCTCGAGTCTCCGGTAAAATGAACATGCCTAGAACAATCGCTAAAAAGCTGCTCACAGAGAAAATCATCAATACCCCGGAAATTTTGATGTACGGTATAATGATGGGATATATTTTAACGGATATGAAAATGTACAAGTAGACGGTCATCCACAACATGCTGGTCATACAGCCTCTGACCTGAGCCGGGAACAGCTCGCCGGCCATTAACCACGGCAAAGTGTTGATGCCCAGAAACGCGGAAGCCACGCTGATCCAGATGCACACCAGCGGCAACCAAGGAAGCGGTTTGTCGGCGACTCCCTCGTAAATGAATTCGTAACCTGCGGATACTGTGCAAGTGGTGCACACACCAATGGCCGAGACAATAGCCAAGGTTCGACGATTATATTTCTCGACAATGGCGGTGAAAAGGAACGAGAAAAACAGGCTGAGAAATATGTAGATCATAGACGACGTGAACCCGTCAATCGGAGTACCGAACATTTCGTAAAAGTTGACCGCGTAATACAGAATGATGTTATTGCCTGCGAACTGCTGCAGGAAAAAGAATAACGTGAGTATGAGGAACGGTTTCCACGCCTTTGAAACCATTATCCTGCCGACGAGCGAGAGTTCTTCAGAATTTTGCTCGTTGTGCAGTGTTCTCGCCTTCTGCAGTTCCTCCAGTTCGGCATCGGCGCTATCCGCAGCTGTTCGAAGCCATTTTAACGATTTGCTGGCCCCGCTGATGTTGTCGTTCGACATCAGCCATACCGGCGATTCTGGTATGAAGAAGAAGAATCCACAGCATACGGCCGAGAAGCAGGCTAGGACTAGGGCCGCGTCTCGCCAAAATAGATAATGGCCGAGCACGTACGCCAAGAGCGATCCGATGAGAATTACCGGCCCCGTGAGGGACAAAAGAGTAGCTCGATACTCGGGCAGGTTTGTTTCTGCAATGTACACAATTACTGCCGGGTCCATGCCTGGAATAAAATATATCCGATGTATTGCAAACACCCCATCCAATGGAGTTTGTAAACGCCGCAAAATATCAACTGCTTTTGTCAATAGGCGCATGTATAAAGCGATGACTGTATCAAATTTGCACCTGCTGAACATTCTTACAGTACATTTACCTCTACAGACCTGTCGCGAATCCGGTTATGAATCGACCAATGCAAAGCTCTATAACGGAATCTGATTGCGAAATCACTGCCCATCCAAGAACTAACGGTACAAACGCCAGCTGAATTACCCTTTTCCGGCCATACATTTCCATTGGATAGCCAACGAACAGCGCACCAATCAACATCGATACAACTGTGATGCTGGCTGCAATTTGAAATATCTTTGAGATTTGGAACTGACCGGGGATACTAATTATTGACTCTTCAACTCTACTGTAGAAGAGATGCTTGTATACACATTACTGATGTGGGAGTTCTCGTGTCGGATAAGGGTGAATAGCGTGGATATAATGAAGAAAAACTATCTACATCTACTGATGAGCAATATTGTACTGCAAAAAATCAGAACATCGCAAACTGGTGTGCAGCCCATCAAGTACCCGTGACAAAACACACAACCATGCAATCATTCTATGGCTGACTATATACTTTGCAATATTAGCACACTGACATGTCGCTAAGTGAAACGCATTTGTACCAGAGTATCCTATACAATGTAGGTATTGTGCTCTTAATGACCTTTTGCAGCATTGGTCTGATCATGCAGGTTAGATAAATGGGGGTTTACTACTACCAACTGGGGTAATATTGGACACCGGTGGTAATATCAGTCACTTGTAACTTGTTTACTGATAAGGATACTAGCGCTTCTACAGCAAGTCATGAGCAAAGACGTGTATACTACTACACCAGATACCTAACTTCCTATACCTACCGTAGTAAATAAGCGTACCACAGAATTTGTACGAGATTAGGTATCTAGTGTAGTAGTATAAACCTATAACATCTTTGGTCATGAGTGGCCGATACAGACCTTTTCATAGTGACGTCATGAAGAGAACTGTTGCGCAACTGCTCCAGCATTCGCAGCAATCAGGGTCCAGCTTTTTTTTGTTTACATTCATTTTACATTGTAAAACTCCATAAGCGAACATTCGTTCTTCTTTGCGAGTCCATAAATATTAAAGAGAGCATTTCTCAATGCTTCCAGACGCTTATTTATGATCTAAACGCATTTAGTTTTGACTTAAATCATCGTTCAATTGTAAGAAATGCTCTCTTCCATATTTATGGACTCGCCAAGAAGAACAAGTGTTCGCTTAAGGAGTTTAACATGTAAAATGAATGTAAATGTGAAAGGCTACGAATTGCTGCGAATGCTGAAGCACCTGCGCAACAGTCCTCCTCACGACGTCACCCATGAAAAGGTCTATTACCACTGGTGTCCAATATTGCCCCAGTTGACTTCACTTAAAACGATACTAGCGCTCCTATAACAAGTCATGGGTGGCTGATATTATTACTGGTGTCCAATATTACCACAGTCGACAGTACTGTAATTAAATATGTTAACATGTGACTCATTCAGGAGATAATTACCAGTAATATAAAACGGAACCCATTGTCCGAATCTAATGAACTAGACTGCACACTGGAAGTGAGAAAATTATTTAAGACCAATAGAAGACAATGTTATGTTTTCTATACTGAATGATTTCCCGGGAATGGCACACATTCGGATCAAATTTAACTGATTTAGTGAACCATAGTTAATTTTAGAATTGTTTGGACATATATTTCCCCTAGCTTCACCTAAGCCAGTTCTGCTGCCACAACATGGAATATTTTACTCTGAAGAACAAATCCTTCTAGAAGTAGGTAGGACCAGATAATCGAAGCATCAAGCCATACCATTGTATGTATTTATAAAGGTGAAGATAATGAGATAACATTCAATTTTCCAATGGTTATAAATAATATTGTAACGACTTCATTGAACACGAGTTGATGATAAACATCTTGTAAATAATATCAAAACATTCATCAGACTTTTTTTTTTTAGCACAGTTATCTAATGAAGGCCACTTAACTCACATAGTTGGCTTTAGATATGAATCTGATAACACTGCATTGGAAATGCATCTTAATAGGTTTGCCCGTTACCGCCCCGTTGTTATATTTTAAATATTCGCATATGATAGAAATTTGATGTTCATTTTTATTAAAAAGAACATATTAGGGTCGAGTGAAAACGGCTAAAAATTTGAAATCGGAGGCCTTGATAATTCTTCCACAATTATTTCGAGTTTAGCTTACTCTACCTTTTCCACTGATTAAAAATAACGTGTCCCCTCCCCAATTGTGGAAAATCAAGTCATTAAAGTATTCATTGTCTATTGTGGCTGTCCCTTGTTGTTTCTATGGTGAGGACAAAATTGAAGAATATTGTCATGGAGAATTGTAGGAATAAGTTGACAACACTGGTGACGAGTTTTTCCAAAGATACTCAGGGTAGCCGATTTATAAACTCAGAACTCAGTTGCTTCGTCCTTCAGTGGGGTCAATTTTCGATCAATCTCAATCTAGAATTAGGGTGTTAAAGTACATCAAGGTACGCGTGAGACCTTCCTGCTCATTCAGAATTGATAGATTAGGAGATCTCGCGCGTAATACTATGGTTATTCACTAGCATATGTAGGAAAAGGCAAACCCCCTGGGGATACAGAGCGTACGTGAAAACATTCTAGAGTTTTCCCCAATACTGTTCGTCTTTTACACCGGCACCGTTTCCATTTTGCCCCATAAATTTCATCGCTCATTATTCTTTTTAAATAATTATTTCACAACTACCAAGTATTTGTACGGAAAGCTAATGAAATTGATGTGAAAACATTCGAATTGTCAGTGAACCTTGAAAATAACAACTTTTTGCATTTCAGTATTTTCCCTTCTTTTCAAGCACAGCAGGGAAATTTTTATTTCCAGAGATGAAAATAAGGGGGCACGAGGCAGCTTAGCCCTCCAAGCCTCTGTCGGAGTTGGAAAATTTTAATAGATGGATAAAAAGTTGGGAAAATCCAACAAGTCAAAAAAGTGTTTTTCTTTTCTTTTCTTAGCTAATACAAAGAAAATTTGATGCTTGGGAATTTCGAATTGAGTCAGTTGGGACTCGCTTAACAATTTTTAGTGCCCCTCAGAAAAAATTCATCGCAACGTCCTGAATTTCTAAGCTATTTTGAACATTATTGCCAAAAAATTAACCTGGAAAACACCTCAACGCAACAAAATGTAACACTGATACGAACAATTATTATACCCGTGCGCTCTTTGCCCCAAAACTGTTCGTCTTTTACCCCGGTATTGTTCATATTTTGTTCCACAAATTTCCTTACTCATTATTATTTGTAAAGCATTATTTCACAATTTTCAAGTATACTTGCACGGAAAGCTAATGAACTGTGCTATTCAATAATATGAAAACATTCGAAAATTAACAGTGTACCTTGAAAATAATAATGATTTTGTGTTTTAGAATTTTCCCTTCTCTTCAAGCACACAGCAGGGAAATTTTTATGTTCTGTTTCTGTTTTGTTTTTTCGTTTCCTTGATGGAAAGAGGCCTACATTTCATAAGAAAATAACGGTATCTTCTACATACTGTGCTAAAAAATAGCTATCAAATACTGTATTTAAGAGTGATACGCCTAGTTCACTTTTTCCTCCAGAGTGTGTGCATGTTCGACTTTTGCCCCAGACCACCCTACAGCAAATTTTTGGAATTCATAAAAAGTTAATATGATGTGTTATCAGTTCAGTTTAATCCCACTTAAAAATGCTGCATTTTTTCTAGACTCGAATTTGGACGAAAATGATAGTGAAATCAGTAGTCATGGCGTTCAATTTCTCCAATTTCAACTCCGGAAATCAATAGCTAATTTTTGTTATTCGCAGTACACCACCGTATTCAAGTATTCAGTGGCGATTTAAAACCCATTAATTATCGCAGCTTTCAATTTTGGGAGATTTATCTTATCGTCTAGACCAGACACGGCCTGTCGAATAAATTCTTGGGATGCAAAACGTCCAGGATTTTTCCAAAGGGAGGGGTGGCAAAGTAAGATTTTTAAGGGAGAAAACGCCGAAAATTGAGATATTTTTTAAGAATCGTCGATAAATGACCATTTTATAAAGATCAAAGTAAAATTACTGCTCAAACGAAAATTTTTTGAAAAATGTGTCTTAAAGGCGAAAATTGCTCTTTTGCATATTTTACATTCAGTTTTAGGTGCCTTGGGGTGCATTAGCTCCCTTCGACCCCTGGCTACACCATTGGTTCGTAGTATCCTCAAGCGACCCCCTGGTAAGCAGTTAGCACCCACTACCTCAGATGGTTGGCTTCGGGCCTGGCTATACTCCAAATATACGTTCGAAGAAATCGGTCTCACTTCCAAATATATGATTGCGGCACATAATGTGGCAGTTTCTATAAAAAGGGGTAACTTTGTCGGTCGATCAAAGTCTCAGAAAACGCGAAAAAAGAAAAACAAAATTTTTTGGTGGAAAAAGCAATTTTGAGATTTTGGTTGATTTCTATGGAAAAAACATCGCAATAACGAAGAGACAAAATTTACGCGCATGAGAGAGAAGAGAGAGAGAAGAGAGAGAGAGAGAGAGAGAGAGAGAAAGAGAATTATGAAAGAAAATGAGAAAACAATGCGTATGTCTGTGTTCGCTTCTTCGTGGTTTTTCGGAGCTCACGAATAAATCCGATGTTCTGAATTGTTACCACGCAGAAGAGCGAAAAATTACCTTTCCAACAAGCCCTCGTTGAGGCTAGTAACGTGATTCCGCGGCGAGTTAGGGTCGCTTGACGGAGTGGGAGAAAAAGGTGTGTCTAACTTCAAATGCGTTTTCCCCAAAAACGTGTTTTCGCGCGTTCTTGTTACACTCATCATCTTTGAACGCTTGTATCTCCGGAACAAAAAACGCTACAAATTTCGCCGATAGCTCGTTGGAATGGACATTCATTCCCCTATTATGTACTGTCTGTAACTCAAAATTTGTCGGATCGACAAAGTTACCCCTTTTTATAGAAACTGCCACATATGTCCCTTTTTTGAAAAAATAAGCTCTCTTAGCATGCTCTATTCTACTCTTTATTTCTGTTTTACTCCTTCCATTTTGCATTATCAGGCTATCTAAGTATTTAAATTCCTTCATCTCCTATTTCCATATTTATTGGATTTTGTTTCGATTTACTGATTACCATCACTTTTGTTTTATTCTTATTAATCGTAATTTCAAATTTTACTTTCAAATTTGTATCCCACTTTTTCAGTATTTTCTTCAGGTCTTTTTTACTTTTTTCCATTATTGCAATGCCATCTGCAAACCTTATTCGAACCAGCTCCTCATGTATTTTCACACCTGATTTCCTTTTACTCGTTTCTTCAATTAAAAAAAATAAATAAAATAAACAGAACCCACTGGTAACAAACAACAACCTTGTCTCGCTTCTTTTTAATTTTTGCTTTTCTCACTTCATCCTCTATTTTGGATTTGAGCCCTTTGATCCCTTATGTAAGTAGTATGCTTAGTTTAAGTAATGCCTATAGGTAAGTCGGATCTGAGAGTTTCAAACAAAACCCAGAAAATAAAAAAGTTTTACTAGACACTGAGATAATACCACCGGAGTATAAACATTTCTATAATACACTACCACATTAGCATATTAAGTAATTCATTATAAAATGATGCAGAAGTATAATGATTTTTCAGACATAACGTTTATAAAATCGCTTCTTTTATTTGTGCACAAATGTGACAAGTGCCTGATTCTCCGTACCAAATGTAATAAGTGCCGTCTTTTTCTTTTAGATTTTGGGGGCAGGATCGAAGGGTAGGATGTAGTAATGAGAATTGCTATAATTTTCACGCTTCCAGACATTGCTAAAGGTTCCCCGACTACGTCCCTAACATCATATTGTCCAAATTCGTTTCACAGAAGGTGGCATGAAAGTTCAAAGTTATAGAAACTTTCTCAAAATGCTCTCCTGAAAAATTTGGTATTCGTCACTTATGTACATTGTGCAGGAGACCATCGACGGCATGCTTAAACGCATATTAAGGGCAATATTGAAAGGCTTAGTTTCCAGCAATAATTTAAGTACTTACTATTTACCAATCGATAAATAGGAAAAAGTAGGACAGATGCGCCAGATGTGGTCACTAATAGGTCCTGTTGTGGCCACTTTTCAAATGAATGTGGTGTATAACAATCATGAAGAAAAGAAACTACAGAGGTACATGGGAAAGGAAGGACATAATATGGCAACACTAGTAGGTATTCCCTTTTTCTACATGATTTTATGGCTTGTCAGTTTTCAAAGTGGCTACATTTGGCACGTTTGCCCTACCTGTACCACCCTATAAAATAATGATAGCAAGATTCCTTATATGTTATGCAAGTTTTCCCCTAGAGCTTCACAGCAGTTATCTTTTACGTGCTCTTTTTAATGTTATATATAAAACTAATTACTAACATACTTAAAATGCTTGCCGCTGATTTCAGATCGTTCATACTGACTCCGAATATGAATGACCACAGTGGTGTAAATAAGGGGAAGGAAGCAGTGGAACTCAAAGCCAGCAAGACAAGTTAAGGAAGTAAAATTTGAGGGCTTGTTAACTAACAACTTAGATCCGAGAAACCCTTTTTTTGTCAACTGAAAATTTAAGCCATATTTTAAGTACATGAGATCCTTGTTTTCTTTTTACTTGTAACGCCAATGTAGGCACGATATTAAAGCCTTTTTTTTTTTTTTTTTTTTAAATTGTGAAGACGAAATTGAAGCAATCCTATACCCTGCACCCAGAAGAACTTTCTGTTACTTTTTCTATTCACGCTCCTGAAGAACTAGATAAGTATGCAACCACTATTCAAATCCTCGAAGATTCATAACATTCAATCAACTATTGCGGCGTGTCACTTGCTTATTATTTTGTATTTATAAAATTATAACAATAAAATTAAGAACCCGTACCAATCCAGGATGATTCTTCATTTGTTATTTTCAGTGTTGAACTGTCCGACTGCAATTGTGGAATTAGAACAGCTGAAAATCCCTGGCATATTCCCATAGAGAAATGCAGCAGTAAGGAGATAAGAGCGGCAAAACACTGCATAAATATCAAAAAATAACATACATAAAAGTTCGGTTCGAAAATATAAAAGGTGTAAGTAGTAATATTCGGAAACTCGAATTTCAACTGTGGGGATTTTATAGAAGACACTTGAAATCAAGTTCTACAATGCATTTAAGTTATTGAAAATTTTACGATAGAAAGAGAGAAAATGTGAAGAAACTACGTAAGTTCGGATAAATTTCATTACGAAAATGGCAACTTACTTGTTTAAACGCAGATGAATCGGGAAATAGGAAAACCATACCTACACTAGACACTAAAATACTGTACCAGCAAACCTATTTCAAATACTGAAGGCAGGAAAATTTCAAATTTCCACTACTAACAGCGTTTTAAAAAAATCATCAATGATAGGAATTCAACTGTATTCTAATTCCGATTGCGTTATCGTCGTCAAATTTATTGCGTATCTGCACTTGAGATTCTTTAATCATGTATACAAACAGAGTTAATACTTTAATACCACCCAGAAGATATTCATTATTCAAGAAGGAGTAGATATAACATGTATGTTTTGCGCCACTGTGATTTTTCTCATGCGCCAACATCATTTTGGTACTCTCCAGAAAATCCTAGAAATCCTCTAATTTTCCACATTGAATATTTAACCGTTTTAAACTAAATAATAATCATTTCACCCTATTTTTCCTTCCTTGTTAGTTTGAAAATTTTCAACTTTTTGTATCAGTTCTATATCAATTTTCTATCTTTTTAATCACAAAGATAAAATGTATTTTTTTTTGTTTTACGCCAATGTGATTTTTCCTATGCATTAAGATACTCTCCAGAATTTACGCCACTATGGTTTTTCCCATGCGGTAAGATACTCTCCAGAATTTGCGCCACTGTGGTTTTTCCCATGTGCTAACACCATTTTGACAATATCTCAATAAAGTCTTAAAAATCCTCTAATTTTACACATTGAATATTTAACCATTTCAAAGCAAATATGAATCATTTTACCCAATTTTTTCTTCCTTGCTAGTTTTGAAATTCTCAACTATTTGTATCAATTCTACCTATATCGATTTTCTATATTTTTAATAAAAACCAATCAAGCTGAAAAGGGATTCATAATACCACATCCTGCATAGAAATCTCTCTCTCGTGAGAGCTACTTTCCAGTACTCATAAAATACAAGAGATTCGAATTTTTCCACTATTATAAATAATATCTCCAACTGTTTTGCGCCACTGCGGTTTTTCCTATGCATCAGCATATTTTTGATACGTTCCAAGATAACAACACGTGTCCAAAAAAGACACGTTAAAATATAGTTTTTAATTATAAGATTTGTTTCTAAAATTAAATTTCTTTCTAGGGATTACGAGATTACGACTATAGACCCTAAATTATCGGTGTGTAATTTTAATATTTTGTAAGGATTTTTAAATAATTTGACGTGAGAAAAAAGATTTATTTATCATTGCCAAATCTCGTGATGCAGGGGTGATGCACATCAACCCTGGAAATTAAAAGTTTAAAAAAGAAATTCTCCAGTATCTTTAATCACGCAGGAAGATTTTAATCATAAGTCATATATTCTATAAAAAATTAAGTAATTTCACATATTCTTCACACACTAAGCATTGGTAATGATTGTGTTTATTTTTCACATATCTAGTTCTTTTTCCACAATAACTACAGTCATTATAAATCGTTCTAGTTTTATAAATACTAACTAATTTTATCAACTCTAAATCACATTCTGGACAACGCATGGTTTCTTTATCAAAAAATTAACTAATTTGTCGTAAAGTAAATTAGTGATCAACATATTTATCACAAACGTGACAAAACATGCTTTAATCTATAAGATGTAATTAACTCCTTTAAACTTTTTTATCTTATTTTTCAATTTAATTTCCTACAATGTCTTGTCAAAGTTTTCATCATGTTTGTTAGTTAACATATATTTAATTACTTACACTATTATTTCAATTTTTATGATTTTATTCATTTAAGAAACTTGAAAATCATATCCAAGTACAATCTAGGAGGAATAGTGATACCTAATTTCTCTAAAATCATTCATTTTTTCAACTAATTGTTTCTGATTATTTTTAAATTCAAAACATTTTTCAAAAAACTCTTTTAAATTACCATCATCATATTTAACCAACTAAAGTTCTTCAAGCAACTCATCATTTCTTTTTCAATATTCATTTACAATTAATTTTTTCTTAATCTTTTTGTTTGATGAAATCCTTATTATTCATATTTTCTGAGTTTGATTTAGAATCAGACATAAAAGAAATAAAAGCATATTAAAAATTTATTCTATGTAAATGGAGGTCCCTTGTGTTGAGGAAGTTGTTATGTCAAGTTATAAAAAAACCAATTGATAAATTAAATACCACATTTACAACTCTGATGGATATTATGGATGATGAAATTGAAAGTTTACCAAAATCTAAAAGAAAGCAGTATAGCAAGATGATAATAAATATTATAACACTTTTGAATGACTTATCAAGAATGGTAGAAAGGGATGTGAAATATTCAGATCTCCCCATTGATGATTCAGGACTCTGATACATTATATTCATTTTTTTCAACTCTCCAGAAATTAGCTAGCACATAGACATCCTTTCCACTATCTCAATACCTCTTGATTAGGTATCAATTCAACAGTAATGGAAAGGATTAATAAAGATTTTGAGTTGAATTTAGAATGAAACATTTCTATTTAAAATTATTCTATGTAAATGGAAGTCTACAAAGATTCTTTTGTTGAGTTGGAAGAATTTGATTTTCAAAATACAGTACCCTATTTCAAAGATCCTGTTGCACGAACAAGATCAAAATATGAAACTTTAATGGATCCTCTTTCAGATAAAATACAACTAACTGAAGATAATAGAAAAAAATATGGTAAATTAATTATAAACATTATTGCTCATCTAAGTGTTTTGTCAAGAATGATAGAAAATGAAATAAAAGATCTAAATATTCCTCATAATGATTTTGAATCTGATATTGAAATAAAATATGTAAGTAATTAAAAAAGTTATCCCTCATTACAATCTAGAGTAGCTTCAATCTAGTTTGTCTTATAATTTTCTTGAATGTTTTCTATTTTAATTTGTAATAATTCCCTTTTTATTAAGATTTTTGAAATGTTGAATAAATTTATCTCTTGGTACCGTATTATAATAACTCCATGCTAACGTATATTAGTTTGTCCATCAACCAAACATCTTTTATCATCAAATACTTAATCCTCTTTTATTCTGCCCAATGATATAAATATTATGTGTTGTACTCCTTATCATCTTCTGTTTAATAGTTTACTCAGTGACTCACTCAGTCACCCGCTTACTTATTCACTGATTCACTCACTTACTCAGTTATTCATTCATTCTGTAATTTTATTGGATCCTCTGGAGGTAGGAAAGACTTCTAAAAAAAAAAAAACGAAAACCATGGTTCTAGGCAGGGACGTACCAATAGGGTGGTAGAAGAGGCAACTTACAGCCCTCCCCCCTGAGTAAGAATTTTTCAGTCAAGAGAAACTTGAAAAATCCAATAAGGCAAAGGTTTTTTTTTTTGTTGTTTTTATACTTAGAAATTGAGTAGAGAAGTTGGAAAAATCCAACAAGTCAAAAGGTTTTTTTTTTGCTTTGATACTTTGATACTTGGGAATTTTGAGTTGAGTCAGTTAGACTTTCACAATTGTTGCCCTCCCAGGAAAAACTCTTTGGTACGTCCCTAATTCTAAGCTTAAAAAAAAAGGGAAAAAAACCTAGAAAGAATATGAATGTGAGTACATGATTGTTGATTATGTGATTTGGAGTGAATGTGATAACTGTTATTGAATGTCTGGTGAATATTTTTATGTGGGATGAGTGCATGTGGTAATAACTGTAATTTGAATGGTGTGATTGTGGTGTGTTAACTAAGTATGAATGCTAGTCACGAGGGAAAATAGAAAAAATTTTAAAATTAAATCCATTTTTAGAGTCGGCTCATAGTAGCCGAGCCTATTGCAATCGCTTTTTCATTTCTTCTTCAGTATGCCTCAATCTCAAGTCCAGAGGCGAAATTTGACTTTCAGTTTGGGGGTGGAGAAGGAAAATTTGCCAACAAATATTTTCTTTTAATTAAAAATTTGCCGACAAAATTTTCTACAAATCTGAAAATTCGTCGATTTTTTAATCAAAATATTTTTTAATTAAAAAAAAAATTAATAAAAATAATAGTATAATAATAAACAAACAAACAAACGTTCTCAGAAAATAAAAAATTCAAATAAACAGTTTCAAAATTTGCTGACTGCTTAATTATTGGGGATGTTTTATCACCCCCTCCCCATAGTTTTGTCTCTACAAATGCAGATTGAAACCTTATCCCCCAAGCACTCACATTTGCGCACATGAGCATACCCTATTCTAGGAGGGTAAGGTGGAATGATGTTAGGAATGCTTTTGAGAGGAACACACAACTTCCTTTACACACTGAGGTGGTCGTTGTTTTTACTCTTCGTGGTCTTTTTTTCTGTATTTCCTGATTCTTCTCCTAAATTGATTCCAAGAAATCAAATCAAATCAAATAAAAAAAAACAACAAAAAAAAACAAAAAAAAAACTACAGTTTCCTGTTGATCGGATTCGGGGAATCCGTGCCAGACGTTCCCTTTCGTTCTTATGGGAAAATACACGTAGTTTTGACTTTTGTTCCAGACTAAATTTCCTTCCTATTTGGGCCGTACAGCGCTAGTATCGACTACTCTTATCAACGACGAAAAGGTGAAGTTTTTGACACGTGTAGCAAAATTTTGAAATCTAGGTATAAAAATAGTCTTAATTGAAATAAAATTCGTTGTTCGAAAAATTGTAACCCATATTTCCACGTTGCTTGGCACTGATATTTTTGCAGTGTTCTCAAATACCGTTATGCACTTTTTTCTGCTCGAAAATACCAAACCTGATCGAGTAAACATCCAGGAACACAACGAGACCACAATCAATGTTCCCTCTTCTCTAGATTGTACAATTCTCCTCGCTAACGCGGTAAAAACAGGTACTGTGTAAAGTTGCCCCGCAAATGTAAAGTAGCCCCAGTTTACAGTATATTAAATGTTCCGTTCGAATATTATAAAAAACATCTTGGGCAGCCAATATAATATACTTTATTCATTTACTAAAAACAATTATTAGCGGTTCCTAGCAATGAAAAACAAGCATACAGTCGCGAAAAATGTCAATGAAAAAATGAAATACAACTCGGGTAATTCAACGTTTTCTTGCCTCTTTCATTTGTAAATTAAAAGCTTTAAAAGCTCTAGCGTACAGATAATCATCGATTTCCTTCAACGTCTTTTTGCTTGTATCTGCGATAATACCGCCATAGGCGAATGTAAACGTTTTAAGCCCTGAAAAAACCAGTCCTAGGTATATGTACACAATTTTGCGAGAGTTCATCGCTAATTTCAGGAAAAAATTCGCCAACACCATTTGTAGTATAATCGCTGCACAAAGCAGGCCAGAATGGAGACCTCGTCCGCGTGATGGCGTCATTTCGCCGACCATTATAATGGACATTGTCCACGTACCGACTGCTGTAAATGCTAAGCTTATCCAAAGGCATACAATTGGTAATTTATGTACTCGAATAGGTTTATGCTCTGGTTGTACGTCATTAAACATCAGTTCATATGCGCCGGCCATTGAAGTCAGCAGCATAATAGCAATGCTGCAAATCATGATTAGCATTTTTCGATCGATAAATTTAACCGTAAAAAGACTCCCAATCATCGAACTACTCAATAATACTGCGCCTGTCGTGAACTCCATTCTTTGATCGTCCGGCGGTAAATCAATTTCCTTCTTATAATAACTCAGTAATTGTAGGCAACCTTTTAGGATACATTGGTTGCACCACGAGAAGAACAGAACGACCGCAAATGAATTGAAGTTAGCATACACAGGCGTCGGGACTTTCTCACGCTCAGAAACATTCGATTCCACATCAGAAATCGAATTTTCGCCTCCATCTTTATATTCTTGGTCATCTTTTGGCGGATCTGAGTGCGATGGTCGCGCTAATTTCTCGTCGGATTTGTTAACTGATAACGCCGACAAATTTTCGTTGGATTCGTTATCTGATAATGGCGACGAAGCCGCACTCCGCATGGTTCCAAGAAGGGATACGAATCCGACCAAGATGACCAGAAGAACGCTGTCTCTCACGTTGAAAATGACATCGTAGACTTGGAACACATGCGGCAAATCAGATCCCGCTAGATACATGGGTAATACTAGACTGAGGAAAAACGACCGATGTTCTGGACTGGTGGTTTCAGTAATGTACACAATCGTGACACAGTACATACCTTTAAAGCAAAATAATTACTTTTATTTTTAACACAATGACGAATAGTTAAGTCTGGGTGGCTATGGTAGAGGAAAAGGTACAAATTTGGATCCCCTCTGTATACTGAGGCATTGCCCAGAAGTTAAGAGGTCAGCTTCCCCGTTCCTCGGCGATTAGGTAGAGGAAAGGTTTCTACATACGTCGCATTTCCGAAATTCTTGAGAAATAGCTTATCGTAACAATTTAAATGTTTCTGAAAAAAAGTTCAAACCGATTTCCAACCAAAGTACGCAAGTAATTATGCAAGTAATTATTTGGACCCTCTTCTTTTCTAATTTGCTCTCAACCTGAGCCCTGGAATCCGTCTTTTCGAGCATTACCTCACAGACGTCGGGAAGCTGTTAGGGCTGTCTAGCCCTCTTCTTGTCTGGCCGAAAAACCGGCTTAGGTCGAAATCTGGCGAGTTACTACGTGAGCTCAAACCCGGACCTCCGGATTTCGACACCAACGCGCTATCCACTCGGCCAACCAGACCCCCTTATTTGGACCCTCTGTAATGAATTCCAAGTCTTAATCAATTTAATAATGAAAAATACATTCAATATTATGTGGCAGTTTCTATAAAAAGGGGTAACCTTTGTCGATCCGACGAATTTTGAGTTATGGACAGTACGTAATAGAGGAATGAATGCCCATTCCAACGAGCTATCGGCAAGATTTGTAGCGTTTTTTGTTCCGGAGATACAAGGGGTCAAAGATGAGTGTAAGGAGAACGCGCAAAAACATGTTTTTGAGGAAAACACGTTTAAAATTAGACACACCATTTTCTCCCATTTTGTCAAGCGGCCGTAATTCGCCGCGGAATCACGTTACCAGCCTCGACGAGAGCTTGTTGGAAAGGTAATTTTTCGCTCTTGTACGTGGTAACAGTTCAGAACATCGGATTTATTCGTGAGCTCCGAAAAACTAAGAAGAAGCGAACGCAGACATTCGCATTCTTTTCTCATTCTCTTTCATAATTCTCTTTCTCTCTCTCCCTCTTCTCTCTCATGCGCGTAAATTTTGTCTCCTTGTAACTGCGATGTTTCTTCTATAGAAATCAACCAAAATCTTAAAATTAATTTTTTCGACCAAAAAATTTAATTTTTCCTTCTTCGCGTTTTCTGAGACTTCGATTGATCGACAAAGTTACCCCTTTTTATAGAAACTGCTACATATTAAAGAAAAATAAATAAATAAACAAAAAAAAAACACGTTAAATGCAAATTTATAGGTCACTTTTGCAGTCAGCAGTCAACGGTGTCCTTTACTGTTCTTAGAAAATCTACTTAACGATAATTCTCGGCCACTATCGATAGTTATCGATAACTAACAATAAATTCAGAAGAGAGAAAAGGTAATGTCAATAAACCGCGCGGAACGCAAAATTAGGGTACTGCTCATCCATCATTTTTATTCTGAAAACATCCGAAGCCGCCATTTTGAGTCGCTCGGTGCCCGACGATTCACAATTCAAATGGCGGATGTCAGTACCCGGGTGTTTCTAGGTGCTCTAGCGACGTGTTCGCTTACTATATAGGAAAAAGTAAAGATCAAAATTACGGCTGAGTATGACCATGCTTATACGGTTCCCTCACGAAATAAGATACCAATTAAACAACCTGAATTATCGATAAGTCAAAAATCCGTATCATCAGTTGACAATATCTTCCTTATTGATAGTTATTGACAGGGACGTAACAAGGAGTTATGCCTGGGAGGGGGAGGAGGGGGGTACAATTGTGAAGGTCCTAACTGACTCAACTCAGAATTCCCAACTATCAATGCAAAATAATTGTGACTTGTTGGGTTTTCCTAACTAAAGCAAAAAGAAAAAATTATGTTTTAACTTGTTGGATTTTCCCAACTCATCTGACTGCATGAAATGGTAAATTTTCCCAACTGCTGAATAAAAGATTCCAACAGGGGGGGGGGCAATCGGTACGTCCCTGCTTATCGATAACGAACGATAATTTATAACAACACTAGCGTCCTCCGTAGGGATGTTAAGCTGAAGCCACTCGTGACTTAAGCTAAAGCTTCAGTCATAATTTTGGTCGTTATTCACTAAGCCAAAATAGCCAGTCAGGCGAATTCTGGAAATCGGTTTTCAGCCCATTGCCATAAGCTAGGTTTTGTGGCTCTTCTCATCAATTCAGCTAATGCCAAAAGTTAACGAAAATTTAAAATAATTTGTAAATAAACTTATAAAAAATTTGCTATATCATTCATGCGCAAGGAATTTACAGTTTTGAATTGGTCTTATCAAAATGGTGAGAAAGTGCAAGCTTTGTAACTTTGATCGATGTCAACTCATGTGCAAAGATTAAGCCCTAAGCCAGCCATGGACCCAAGTCAATCAGCAGCTGACAAGCCGCTAAGCTTAGGCCAGTGACCACTGACTTGACATTCCTGCTCTGAGGTGTTCTTTATTTTCGACTTTCGATTTTTAATACCCCCTCCTTAGATCGGTTCCAGATATTCAGAAAAAAATTCTGTCAAGCTTGAGGAGAATTGTGCGGCAGGGAGAAGTGCTTATGGGAATTAAAACTGATTTTTGGAATTTGAGCTTCAATTACTGGGGGGGATCCCTATATGAGCTTCAAAATTTTTCCCCCCAAAATAAAGTTTTTAAGGGTCACTGTATATATTTTGTAGTTGTTTCCCGCCCCCCTGACGATTCAGGTTCACGAGGGACTGATTTCTAGTTTTTCCAGTTTCCTTCAAATTCCGTGGTATGGTTTCTTAGCAAGTGTTCTTCCCCCGACAGTCTCCACCGAGGGCTAATCTTCAATCAGTTTTGTGTCACCGATTTCCAAGTTCATTACGTCGACAGTACGGTTTTTGGTTCGCTAAATTCGTCACAGGGGTCATTTCCCTCTTCTCTTCCACCCGTCAGGCTCCACGAGGGGCTTATCTCCCACTTACTCCAATTTCCTCAAATTTCAAATTCTTCGTGTTGTTAGTAGGGTTTTCGTAGTCCCTGAATCCGTTTCTAGGATCTTTTCTCTTTTCTCCTCATTCCTTCAGGCTCCACAAGGGGCTAATCTTCAATAAATTTAAAGTTGAAATTTGTTAAACATGAGTAATCGTAGATTAACCCCCTGCGGGGCCTGAAGGGTTGCGAGGAGGGGAGAAAGAAATCCAGAACGGATTCAGGGTCTCAGAAAACCCTACTAACAACGCAGAGAACTTGAAAATTGAGGAGATGGAAATTTTAAGGGTCGCTGAATTTATTTCAGCGATTATTTTCTCTTTCCCCTAAACCATTTAGACTCCCCGGGGGACTAATTTCCAGGTACGCCGGTTTCCCCCAATTTTCAAGCTCTGTACACCCGCCATAGAGTTTCTTAGGTCACTGAACCAATTTCAAGGGTTTTTTCTTCCCTCCTCTCAACCCTTGAAACTCTACAGAGGGCTAATCTCCAGTTATTCCAATGTCCCCGGTTTCTAAATCGTCAGCTTAATTATGAAACCTTCTAAATGCCATTATGCAAATTTTACAGGAGAGACAAAGAACATTGAGGAGGGCCATTTATTCAAATGTTACACATTTTTTTCATTCCTTCTTAAACATTTTTTAAGTTGTTTTAGAATGTTTTGGCTATTATCATATGGTGCGGTACAGTCACTTCTATCTCAATCAACAAACAAGTCATTTTGCCAAAATTGGGACTCAGAAGGTTTTATAATTAAGCTGACGAAATGATTTACGTCAGTAATGAGTTTCTTGAGTCGCTGAACAAGTTTCAGTGGATATTTCTCCCTCCTGTCCATCCTCGAGGCTCTATAGGGGTCTAAACTTCAATTACTCAAATTTCTCCAAGTTTCAAGCAGCGTTTTCTGAGTCTCTGAATCCGTTTCTGGGTTCCTTTCCTTTCTGCTCTCAACCGGTCAGGCTGCGATTGCTCTGATTTTTATGTTGTTGATATTGAAAACAATGTTTTGTGGGTTCCTGAATTCATCTGTGGGCACCGTTCCCTTTTCATCACAACCCTTCAGACTTAAATGTAGGGTAAGAGGCTAGAAAAGGATAATAGCAATTTGAAGATTTATTATGTCGGAAATTTTGATCCCTGAATCTATCTTTGAGGAAGCTTTACTACAAACATTTTCTTACCAGACTTATCATAATTCTATATTACACATCATGTTATCGCTTGTGTCTTTGAATTGAGTCGAGGCCATTCTTTCGGCTCAGTACTGTACGCAGAACTAGGATCAATATTTGCAAGGAGTTCCTTGAACATTAAGAAGGGAACCAAATGTATACCATTTTCCTTACCACCAAATGTGATCACTTCGAGAATGTGAGCTATAATAATATTACCTGGTCAATAATAACAGAAATCCATCCCCCTCCGTTCCATCCCCACCCAACATAAGAAAATAATATTTCCTGATTTATTCTAATTTAGTAAGCAAAGTACCACAAATCAACTAGAAAAGAAAAAAAAGTAGGGCGAGGTGAAACCTTTTAGGATTGATCCTTCTCCCTCCCCGGTTGTTATTACCAAAAGAAACAAAATAAATACAAAATTATGTTGCGGAAACCTGATTCAAAATTTTCACCTGAGGTAGGATGTTTCTAGCGCTCCCCCGCCCAAATATGTATTGCTAATATCTTCAGACGGATTTTAAAGTTCAATGTGACTGAATGACAGTAAAAAATTGTACAAAATGAATACAGAATTATGGTACCAAATTCGATCCAAAATACAATTTTTGGAGGTCGCATGTCTCCAGTTCCTCCTCAATTAGTCAATTTCTCGAGAGAGGGGTAGAGAACAAAATTTATTAGGGTATAAAACGGAACAATACAAGTACGTTGACACCAATTTCAAAAAGAATACTGCACTTTGCGGATCTTTTCTCCAGCCCCCCCCCCCGCGAGAATTGAACTCTGTAAATCAACAAAATATGCGTTTCTAAAATAAAATAAAGTGAATCATTTCGTAGAAAAAATTTCCAGTCCGTTACACATAAAAAGCAGTGATCACAAGAACTAGCAACCTTTGCCGATTATACGCATCATCCCAAACGTGTACAAGTGCCACCTTTGAAATAGCTGACTTTTTGGAAGATTCGGCTTGGCAGTACTAATATCTACTAACCACAAAAACCCAGCCCACTCTATTCTTCGGTTACAGGAAATGATTTTCAAGAATTGTAACTGCATTTTTGACTCTCGTTCTTCACTCTCTTGAACCAGTTTCATAGCTGGCATTCTGACGACCTTAGAAATAGTAGGACGTTAAATTACTTCTTGTAGATGAGGGTATTGAACTAACCGTATACGAATTTATTTATGAAGTCGCCAACAGAAAAAACCAAAATCAGTGGAAGAAACGTGACGTAGCAACCAACGCAAACCATTCCGATGATCATCAAGATGAACGCTTGGTGAAGGGCCATTTGTCGCCCGTAAAGTTGCATTACAATGCCGACGAATATGGCGCCTCCTACCTTGATTGCAGTTGCCAGTGCTCCTGTATAAAATAAAGTTCCATTTAGTGGAACAATGTACAACGAGTGTTCCAAGAAATAACCAATTAATGAAACATATGCTTAATTTCAATTTAAAAAACACAAAGCAGGTTCGGACGCTTGACAATTTACCGGTCCAGCCAGTCCTGCCACACGGCACCCAAACCAGGTCCTTAACAAAACAAGACGCGGGAAGAATACAAAATACACAGAAGGCTATGGAGAGGAGTATGCTAGGAATCAAAAAATAAGATAAACAGCCAAATTCGGAAATAAGTCAGAAAACGGGGCTACAAAACATCGGGTATACGATCGAAAGACTGAACTGGAAATACGGGGGACACGTAATATGATAAAAGTAGGCGGGAAAATATGACGGAAGAGTGGGTGCCATGTGGTCAAAAGTGATCACAAGCACGGCCACTTACTCTATGGGGTAACGAATTTTCGAAGCAGTTAGGACCCCTTTGGAGAAAAATGGCCGACAACCGCAACATTTGGAGAGAGAAAGGGGAGACATATTCCCAATCTTGGCCTATAGCTGGTACGAAGTGGGAGGGACTCCCCTTTAGCCGCTTCTATGCATTGACAACTATATGATGGTAAATGTTGTACCAGTATATCTAAAAAATAAAATAAATAACTGACCGTCGCGGTTTCTGTCGCGTTACTCTCTTGGGCAGGTTAGTCGGGGTAGGTTGCCGTTACTTTCCCCACGATTTTGTTGCGCTAGAGTTTTCCTTCTATGTGCTGAAGAGTGTATAGCCACGATTTGCTTAGTGTTTCACAATACTGCGTAAGCGGTCTACAACGAGCACACAGCACAGTACCAATCTTTCTGATCTGGTGGTAACACTCCCTACGATTTTAATGCCTTATTCGTGTAAACTGGCGGGGGATTACGCTATGTTTCCACCTCGATTGACCCCTTAGTCGCTGTGTACGCTAGGATGTTAGTGGGGAGTATTCGAATATCACTAGCTTTCCAGCATTGGTGGGACTCGAACCTGAGACGCAAGGATTGCGAAGCGGGCGTGTAACCACTTGGCCGCACAGATTACACCTCTTAATCTCTCATTCAATGTTACCTCTCTTAATCTCTCATTCAGTGTCACCTAATTCTAAATTTAAAATCTAGGCGTTGCAAACTTTCACGTGTCCTATTTGGTTCTGTTGTGAGATTTTGAAACTGGTGATACTATTACGAATATTGCACCTATAATTTAATTTATCGTAACATTTATGGTATTATTTACCATCCCATGAATACTTTACTCCATCCAGTATCATGTGCTGAACATCATAAATGTGTCTACACACGGCTTCGTTCACTGCTATGCAAAATATAAACGACAATGGAATCAAACTTTTCATGTAATTATACTGAAATAAAATTCAAAAGTTTCATAATAGGCTGATGTAAATTGTAAAACACAACCGTTTTTCATTTCGAATTAAACGATGGCATGAGAGGATTCAGATATCACTGTTAAGGAATGACATTAGTACAATATCACTGATGATAGTATAGGTATTGTAAAGACACAATCTATGGTTCTTGTAATTTCTTTTAAGATTCTTAATATAGAGTAGCAATAACTATATAAGGTGAAATTTAAATATGTTTAATAACATTAAGGAATATTGCTCGGACGTCGTTCATGAACACTTCCACTTTTTTCAGAATCGTTCACGTTTCCGTTTACCTACTTCAGAAGGCAAAAGTACCTATATCGTTCCGTTCTGAAATTAAGAGAACCCTTTCATTTTCGATCATTGTTCATTAAGGAGTATACACCAGCGTAATTTTTAATATGTTACAATATCAGAGACTTGGAACCGGCCTCCACTAGAGCGTTCTGACATGACTCCGGCCTCGGAGCAAATTGGAACTGAGATTTAAAAAAAAAGAAATTCATAGTCACCCCCTCCAAAAACTATAAAACCAAGAGTGAAAGAATTTTCAGCATTATTTTGATACATGTCAACCCCCCCCTCCCCTCCTCAGGTCGGCTATTCGCATTCATGAATGATACCCAAGCACTTTTAAGAACTCACTTTGTTTTCTGCGTTATCCTTGCTAACATCTTTATCTTCTTCCATTGCAGGTACAGGATGGTTGATTTACAAGTCAATAATCACTTTTTTCTAGAATTTTCAAGTTTCAATGCCCATATTTAATACCATCAATTACTATATATACACTGTTTCATAATCATAATTCGGAAAAAAAGACCAGCTATCGCGTGTAGCTGAAACTAGTAACTGTTTTCTACAGTGAGAACATTCCCAGTGAGATAGTTTGCATCTAATAAAATTTTTTATCTCTTCATTTGATCAGATTCGATTAACCTATTGAACTTGGTGAATTTTTTCTACTCAAACAAAATAATATATACTTTATAGTGGAAAACGAAAGATCTAAATATTTTAAAAGAAAAGATACTGGCACCACTGCCAAGTACAAAAGGAAAGATGACCAGGGAGGAAGGATTTGCGATATTTTTCTGGCGCGTTAGAATCTTCCTTAGGTTCCGGATCAAAACCAGCACGTTTGTGATAGGCAACTACGAGTATTCTCTGAAAGTTGTTAAGTTTCTATTCTTCCAGCAAGGTACCCGATGCGCAATCAGTTAACCTCCAGGTATCCGCGGAAAAGTTACCCATTTGCAACCCACGGTTACCCTCAGATTACCCGGAAACCCATCAGTTACCCATGGTTCTCCTCTAGTTACCCGGATAACTGACGGGATTTTGCACATTGGTTGGGCGGTAAAGATTGTGAAAGAGAGGAGAAATTGGGTGATCAGAAGTCTCTGTGAATAAGAGCAAGTATCAAGTTTGTAGTAGAGGGCAAGGCGATCTGTTCTAGCAGTCGTGATCTCGTGATGGCGATAAATATTTAAAAATTATTGATATCAATAATATCGATATGTCTTATTTTAATATGAATATTGGTTCAATTTTTCTAAATATCGATATTTTTGATATTTTAATACTCGTACTTTATAAATATTTTGATGTTTTATCGATATTTTGCTATCACTATTGCTCTCTGTAGTGATGGCGATATTTGAAAAGTTTTGGTATCGATAGTATTAATAGGTACTTATTTCTCATTTCAATAGTAATACTGGTTCAATTTTTCTAAATGTCAATATTTTGATATTTTATCGATATTTTTCCATTACTATTGCTCTTTAGTGATGGTGGTATCTAAAAATTTTTGACACTGATAATATCAGTAAGTATGTCTTATTTCAATATCAATATTGGTTCAATACTACTAAATATTGATATTTTATTAATTTATCAATATTTTGATACATTATTGTTATGTAGTGTTATATTTGAAAAGTTTTGATATTGATAGTATTGATACCTATTTCTCATTTCAATATTGGTACTAATTCAATATTTCTAAATAATGTCAATATTTTGATATTTTGCCAATACTATTGTTCTTTAGTGTTGGCAATATTTAAAAACTTTTGGTATCAATAACATCAATATTTCTTAATATTGATTCAATATCAAGAAATATCAATATTTTGATATTTTATTGATATTTTGCCATTACTATTCCTCTTCAGTGATAGCAATATTTTAAAAATTTTCATATCAATAATATCGATATGTCTTATTTTAATATCAATATTGGTTCAATATTTCTAAACATCAATATTTTAATACCTATTTTAAATTTTATGAATAGATATTTTGATATTTTGTCATTCCTCTTGTTCTTTAGTGATGGTAATATCTAAAAATTTTTGGTATCGATAATATCGACATCTCTTGATACTGGTTCAATATTTTTAAACGTCGCTATTTTGCCATTACAATTCCTTTTCAGTGATAGCAATATTAAAAAATTTTGGATACTGATAATATCAATATTTAATCTAATATTTGAATACGTTATAACTATTTTGATATTTTGTCATTACTATTGGTCTTTAGTGATGGGGATTTTTAAAAATTTTTGGTAGGTAGTGATAATATCAATATGTCTTATTTTAATCTGATATTTTACTTAATACTTTATCAATATTTTGATATTTTGTCATTACTAGGTATTGTTCTTTAGTGATGGCAATATTTTAAAATTTGTGGTATCAATAATATCGACATTTTTTAATACTGGTTCAATATTTTTAAACATCAATATTTTGATATTTTACCGCTATTTTACCATTACTATTCCTCTTCATAATATCGATATATCTTATTTTAATATTTTATCAATATTTTGATATTTCATCAATATTTTGCCATTATTATTGCTCTTATGCTCTCTAGGGTTGGTACTATTTGAATAGTTTTGATATTGATAGTATTGATACCTATTTCCCATTTTAGTATTGATACTGGTTCAATATTTCTACATTGATATTTAGAAAATTTATCACTATTTTGCCATTACTACTGCTCTTTAATGCCTGAGATATTCAAAATTGATCTAATATTTTAATACTTTACCAATATTTTGATATTTTATCGATATTTTGCCATTGTTATTGCTCTCATGCTCTCTAGGGTTGGTGCTATTTGAAAAGTTTTGATATTGATAGCATTGATACCTATTTCTCATTTTAGTATCGATATTGGTTCAATATTTCTAAACGTCGGTATTTTGATATTATTTTATCGCTATTTTGCCATTACTACTGCTCTTTAGTAATGGCAATGTTTAATAATTTTTGATATCAACCATATCGGCATATCTCGTTTTGACATTAATATTGTTTGATATTTTTAAACATCAATATTTTGATATTTTATCAATGTTTTGCCATCACTATTGTTTTTTTAGTGATATCAGTATTTAAAAAATTATGATAATGCTAATATCGATATTAATTTCTTATTTTAATGTTGATATTTCTGAATACTGATATATCAATATTTTGCCATCCCCAGCTCTCTAGTGATGGCAGTATTAAAAAATTTTAGATATCAATAATACCTATCGATATTTTTAATTTTAATATTAATATTGATTTCATACATCTGAATATTGATATTTTATCAATATTTTACCATCACTATCCATCAGAATATTCATTATTCCTTGGACTCAATTTTACAAGTCTATGATTAAGTCCCCCCCCCCATCTGCTGGAAAAAATACGCACCCAGTTTCAAAGTCATTGAAAAATTTTAACCCAACCTCTAAGAAGAGTGAAGTTCAATATACAATTTAAGGTAACGTAGGGCAAAATGTAGAAGTTTTTGCTCTTTTTCCTCCTACTCATAAGTACAGCATTCAATTTCTGTGGGAAGTATTTTAAATAAAACCTAGGGTACATTCTTTATACTCTGAGGTTTCATGACCAGGGGGCAGTGAAGGACACAGTATTGGCAATCCTAAAATAGATTCAATTTGTTAGCAAAGTGTTTCTATCTATGGGGCATTTTGCAAAAGAGGTAAAGCATATTGCAAATATGGCAAAAATGTATGAAACCGTTTACAAATTCCTCAAGTTATCGATTCATTTTAATTAAAAACTCAAGGACTTGAAATATTTTCTACGGGTGTTTCAAAGTAGGCGACTCCCCTTCAGCTAGGTGAGTAATCAACTCATCCTGCAGAGCGTAGATATGTTTACCTGCTCTTACATTTGAAGGGGTAATAATTTGACCATTTAAAGAAATTATGAACAGTATTAATAGGCAACTTCTAATCTTCACATTACTAACAGATAAGATTGATGAAAATTATTTTTGGTAATAACAAGTCACAGTTACAGCAATTACTGGAAAAAAATCAGATGTACAGGTTATTTTCATTTTTTCTCCCCAATTTTCCATACAAATTGTTCCCCGGATTCGCTGATTTCTTTGGCGGTAAACGATTCCCTTCTTCATATTCTTCAAAAATACTCCTTGGCTTCCCTCCTACTTATTTCATTTTTTGAGTTAAAAAATTTAAATCAATACAAAACTTTGCATCAAAAATAATGATTTTCAAATTCTGAAATTGCAGGTGGAAAAGACCTTTTACATTATTTTTACAATACAATTCTTTTAAAAGCGTATACTCCAATTGTACTTGCATTTGGGCCCACTTTACATTACATAAAGGTTAGGGGTCATCAGTGAAAACTAAATGCTTAAAAAAGAAAAATAGCTAAAAATACCAATTTTGCTCAAAATTGTTCCGATGGTTTTGCTTATTGACTCAGTGACTGAATGACCGCCCTGGACCTCATCCACCTCATAAAAAAACCCTAAAATGTGCGGGAAGAGGTTGAGAAAATAAAATTTAAAATGATATTCGGTTTACACGTTTTCGAGATCGCTGATTTTGATTGCGAGGGTGAATTTTGCATCTAATACCATGCTATGCTACAAAACAGGGTTCAATCAAAATAATTCTCGTTATTTCGAGACCCGATCCAATTTTTATAGTTTCTTAAGGTCGCTGAATTCTGATATATTCGGAATTTACCCTCGCCCACTCACGTTACCTTCCTTCCCCCTTCCATTTTGAAGTACTGCTTGAAGGGGTTGAATGTAGAGACAAACTGCGACAATCTTTTGAAATTTCAGATTTTTTCTCAAACAGATTTACCCAATTTCAGTCTTTGTAAAGTTCATCTAAGCCTGTTTATGTCCATTTAACACTTCTTTGAGACGCTATCAAGCATGTTTCAGATTCTTCCTGTCATGTTTAAGACATCAGAAAGACTTCTATTCAAGACTTCTTTGTACTGCGTTTTAAATTCTATACTGTATCCAAGACACTTAGAAAGACTTTTTCTAGATTCGTTCAAGACTATCTTTGATGCTTTTTCAGATTCATTTAAAATTTCTCCAGCACTGACAACCGTATTTTCTGAATCGTTCAGACTTGTCCAAGACTCTTTGGGACCCGCTAACACTTTTTTGAATTTCTCAGGCCCATTTTAAAGGCAAATCTGGAAGCTAAACCTGTAGGAGAATCTTTAAGCCTCTTGAAGATTTAAACCTGATAGAAAAAGAGCATGCAAGAGTCTCAGAGAGTCTTCAAGGAGCTGATCAAGTCTGGGAGGTTTCTAGAAAGTTTTACCGAGTTCAGAAAAGTTTTGCAGACGTCCATCGAAGTGTGAAGTAGTAGTGGACTAAAAAGTTCTGACATTGGTCTTGAACATAGGTCTGAAAAAGTAAAAAAAAAAAAGTAACTTGATGGTTGAGAGCCTTCAACGAATTCGAAAAAGTATCAAAGAATCACTAAAAGGCTTTAAAAGTCTAAAAAAGTGTTAACTTTTTAATTTGAGACAATCGTAAAAACGTGTCTAAGTATAAGAAATGTCTGGATGAGTCCAAGGAAAAACTAAGAAAACTTTTAAGTTTTCATTTAATCCTGGAATAGTTTCAAACTAGTCTAGAAAAGTGTGAGTCTCGAATATATCAGCAAGAATGAGGAAGAGTCTAACACATAGATACAAAAATTCTGCAGAAGTCTTGAAGGACCTTATAATATGTTTGGTAATATCTAGTACAGCCTTGAAGATTTTAAATCAAACTTGGAAAAGAGTAGGAAAACCCTAAATATTAATATTCTTCGATGAATTTTGGCATATCATTTTTCCATCAAAATATAACTTTCTAGTTAGGGGGGGGGGGAGGGGGAATCAAAAATTCAGAAAAAAATTGTATGGCCCTGCGTCCTAGTATGCAGTGGGCAGTACTACAGTGTGAGCATTCCAAAAACAGTGTCATCGTTACCTCATCGAATGCCGTGTCCAGGAAGTCAAGGGAAAAGTAAATTTAGTCCACAGGGGTGGCACGATTCCTATATGGTACATGGCGTATTGTCCGAGCCCCACTCGTACCTGGAGTCCATGTTTGGAACTGAACGGGTTGGTTTTAGCTGGTTTCGATCGGTCTTGGGGTTTGGAGTTTTTCGGGAAGTATTAATTATTTCAATATGACTCGTTATAAGAATTTTATAGCTTTACTTTCGACATGAAACTGTATTGATTCATGTATCCATGTAGAACAATACGTTTGACATCACCATTTTAGATTTCAAGAAGAAATGAATTCTCTTAAAAGACATTTCTCGATGGAAGACTCTTTCTGATTTCATGACGATAGGTTCGGAAGTCTTACCACGGAATAAGTCTAAACTATAATATGCAGGATTAGCAATGTTACTCTCTATAATTGTATGATCAGCTATGTTACTTACTCAACTTATCGAATAGTTGTACGGATAAACCCTTTCACGTGCACATCCGTTTTCATTTCTTGCATCGGATACTTGCAACTCAGATAGCAAACACTGACAAATTTATATTGGCTTTGCATCTGCTTTTTAGAAATTATTCTGGCCGCTTATAGGAAACGAAGTAGCGGGACAGTCTTAAAAGTTTTTATCTAAGCATTAGGTATCAAAATCGATTGCCAACAGATTTGGAGAATAAAGGTCAAAGAATATAAATTCTTTATCAATGCGAAAATCTTCCTTTCGTATTACGATACGTAGAGCAACACTTATGCATGCTCTTTTATCTACTTATAAATGAAACTTATACTCGTACATCACACTATCGTGCCTATCATCATTAGGAGATAAATAACGAATGAGAACAACATAACTACTGAATACTACTAATACATGTTCCGAGGTAATGGTTTTAACATTTTTTCACCGGTCTATGAAACTATCGAGTAGCGACGCAGTAATGTAGACCAAGTCAGGCATAGCATCGGGGTCGGGTAAAGAAGACACTGCCCCCTTGAACTGACGGTTTACCTCCCTCCAGCGGGAAGAACAAGCCTTTTATAGGGAGGGAGAATTTTTTCCAAGTGACCCTGCTGGAAAAATGGTTGCCCCCTCAGAAATCATAACTCTAGGGACCTAGAGCGAGTACCCGAGCCCTGGAATCTGCCCTTTCGAGCATTACCTCAGAGACGTCGGGAAGGCTGTTAGGGCTGTCTTAGCCCTCTTTTCTGCTTGCCGAAAAACCGGCCTAGGTCGAAATGTAACGAGTTGCTACGTGGGTTCGAACCCGGGACCTCAAGATTCCGAAACCAGCGCGCTATCCATTCGGCCAACCAGACCGTCTGGAGCGAGTAGGTTAGGTACTCAACAAACTTCTACAATGCGTCAATACTCTTAGACTTATTCACTGGCTGCACTATAATCCTAGAATATGTATTGTTAGCATTGTGACGTCTCTCCCAAACTCACAGATAATGTCGGACACAAATATGAATATGATACACACGATTCAACTCCCCCCCCCCATTCATATTCACGGCATTTTTTTTAACAAAATAGAAAGACCCATCTTTTTTATTTTTGCTAAGACATTGGTTCTTTTTTAAAAAAATTAATTTTGATACAGTAAAACTCCGATTATCCGAAACCCGGTCTTCCGGAAACCCAATTAGCCGGAACGCAAAAAAAACCTACAGTATTATGCAAACACTGAGACACTGAACGCAATCTACGAGTATGAAAACTTTGAAATCTGGTATCTGCTTCCAAATGTGACCGCATTAATTCAACTTATGGACCAAAACATGATTGAGAAGCTCAGAAGAATGTACAAAAAACAAGTCTTACGTTGCTTGCTGTTAACCGAAAATGAAGAAAATATTATGGTGACTTTTGCTAAGAAAACTGAGCCTCGAAGACTGCTGTTACATGTTGGCCGATGGTTGTCGGAACATGGTATGACCCAAAAATCTGGGTGGGATAAGCAGAAAAGAATGTTGAAAGTGACTTAAACCTCTAGAAGGACTTGGTCTAAATTATTACGCTGTTTCCCAAAATTCCTGGATTTTCCGAATGTGACAGGGAGGATGCGGAAGATTGGTTGGAAGCTGGGATCCAGGCTTTCAAATCTTGAATGACGACGAAATTGTAACTTTGGTACAAGAAGATGATGAAGTTAGTAAGGAAGATGAAACTGGAACTTCAAATGAGAATGAGGATCCAAGTCACAGTGTGTGAAGTGAATGCTGTTCTATGTGATATGTATACCTAGTCGTTTGTTCGTTTTTTCTGAAATACATTATGTACTATTCTGTAAATGCCTAAAAAATACTTACATCATTAAAAAAATGGGGTACGTACTTTATATTCTGTACGCAGTTTGGAGTCCAAATAACAAGTTTTCCATTAACCGAAAATTTCAGTATCCAGAGGACTGTGGGTTCAAAATTGTTCCGGATAGTCGGAGTTTTACTGTAATAATTTCCAACTTTTTCCCGCTATAACTTGAATAGTCTGTATTTAAAAACTGATGGATTTTCAGTGTACTTTAAGAATGTGAATATGAATTTCCGATCGAGATCCTCCAGAATTAGTAATTTGGTATCTTATTAAAAGCGCCAAGAATTTTCAAAGTCAAGAATCATCAAGTGCTTTATTTTTGACTTTTTAAAACATTCTTTTTTCACTGATACGTGGACGTTAGAAGGACATTTTCCCAGGTCGCCAAGTACCTAGCCAGCATTTTAAAAAGTTATGATTTTTTAAACAAAATATCAAAATTTTGGCTTGTTATAAATTTGAAACTTGTGCATCAATTTTAATTAATCAATAATAAAAATAATAAAGCAAATAAAGCTAAACTAATTATAAATAATCCTTTATTAATCGAATTTTTATTAAATAAAAATTTATAATTAAATTACACTACACAACAATTTGAGATTATTTAAAAAACAATGACATGAGAATATAATATGATTCTATTTAGGTATTTTCAACGAAGAATTGTATGCAGATGTTAATTTTTTGATTATAGTTAATTTTTTCCTATCTCCTATCTTAAAATCGAACAACTACACACGTTCAGTATAGTTATCTGTATCAGTGGAGCTATTCCTGAACGACAAAAAGGAATAAAAAGTGAAAATTTTAATAACATTTTTCAATTTTGAATATGGAAAACGAGAGGTTCTTGAGAAAAATGGTTAACGCCATCGTATTCAGCTTCCAAAATACAGCTAAGATCATATAATCTCGTCCCATTGTTTTTTATACTGTTGTGTAGTGTTATTATTATCAATATAATAAATAAATAAATCCTAATTATCGATCGCATGCTGATAAACGATGATTTGGGGGCGATGAGAGTGTTTGGAACTACAGTGAATGTTATCCACCTGTTGAAACAATTCAATATGGTGGCTGGCGCCAGTTCAATTTAAAACACAACTGCCATTATGGATAATTTATCCTTTCATTTGAAATGCACAGATAGAACATTGTTCGCTGGTGTTCGAAACACTCTTATTTGTCCCCAACTCATCGTAAATTAACACTCAAACAGAAATAGCAGTCAAAATTGTGAAAACATTGAAAAATAAAGTAAAAAATCGTAGGTACGTTAAAAAAAGGGGGGAAAAAAGAAAATAAAAAAACTTTGGCTAGTTAGAATTCAGAAGATCGTTTTACCAACGTACATTTATCGACAGAGAAATGTTAAAAACATCAAGAACAAAGCATTCGAAGATTTTCTACTAAGAACATTTTTGGTATTTCCCGCTAGATATAAGATCACAAATTTTAGACTCGATTGGAATTTTACTGCTAGATTCGTAAAATATTCTCAATTACTTACAAATTAAAAGAAAAAAAAACCCGTTAGTTTTTGAAGATGATACATAAGTTTGAATGAAAAAATGGTCATAAAATTCAAAAAGAAAAAATTAATTTTTAGATGAAAAGAAAAAATGTGTACGTTCTTATTTTATATGAAACTTGACACGAACATGAACGCAAAAACTTTAGACGTACATAGCCTCGACAACAGCAATTGAATGAACCATCTATCTTCATCAAGGCTGGTGTTATTTTTGATTTTAAAAAAAAATCTATTTCACTAATTTTGTTATTTATCTTTTGTAAACTTTTTTTTTTTTTTTTTTTTTTTTTTTTTTTAAGAAATTAATTTTTAGAAAAATAAGAAAAAATTACTTTTTTCACCGCTTTTAAGCTGTTGAGTTGGAAAAAGTATTAAGACAATAATTTCAAGAATTTATTTCATATTTTTCAAAAATTATAAAAATATTTTACTATTATTTTCTGATTTATCAGTATTACTGATATTTTATTTATATTTTTCTAATATATTCAATACAAATTCGTTATTTTATTATAATAATAATAATAATAATAATAATAATAATAATAATAATAAAATGAAAAAAAATGAGAGCTTTGTTTTGAGGAAAGGCTGTCCATAGGTGCTGAAAACGTTGTCTTTAGTTTCAAAAACATCTTTCTTTTAAACAACCACTACATACTCCTGATATTCACAAAATTTAATTTTGAAAAAAATGAAAACCACAGTCCAGAGTAACCAAAATTTCAATTCGGTTAGTCTGCTATCAACACATTGTAACGCACAAATAAAATGTAAAAATGTTTTGTTCTCTGACAATAAGAACTTTTTTTTCTTAACGTTTACTGTTCATATGTTTACATATAGAGAGTTTCTGCAAATCACCCAACTTTTTTACTTCCTTTCCAACAAATATTTCACTCACTTGATACATTTGAAAATTTTTTGAGCAGGTAAGTATAGTAAAAGAAACAAAATTAATTAAAAATAAAAACATTGTGTAGATAAAAAAGAACAAGTCTTGGCATACCCGCATATCAGTTTAAAAGACGCATCAAAAATTGAAAAATAGAGGTATCACCGGAAGAATTTAATGTTCACATTACAAATAGAGTAAAAACATAAAAAATGTCCTCTATCACATGTGCTGGTATTTTAGTTAAAACTGAAAAAAATTCAATTCAATTATTATTTTTTGTTTTAAACGTGTTTCTTATTTTAAGAAAAGCAGTAATTGAGGCACAAGAATGTTTAAAATGTTAATCAATGTTACAAAGGAACTGTCAAGCAAAAAAAAAAAAAAAAAAAAAAGTACATAATATACTTGAACGTTGGCACTTTTGAATAAATAATAAATACCGATTCTGCTAATGCCGATTTTAATTGATATTTTTTTGAAACGGTCCATATTTTCCTAATATCGCTATTTTTCCAATTCCTACTCGATATTTTGCACTTTAAAAAAAAAATCATAAAATGTTGGAAATGAAAAAAAAAGTTTCCGTTTGAAACAAAGGCTATTATTAAATGTTTCAAAACACTGTTTTCCATCGGTAAACTTTTTTTTTTAAACAATCAGCCTTCACTATAATATTTCATTAACAGCCCAAAACAGGGACGATATAGGATTTAAATCTTTCAATATTTTAAATATTCCAAGTTTTCTCAAAATCTAGGTTTCGGATTTGTTTATAAATTCTTTTTTCAGGGGTTTTGAATAATATTATTTCAAGAGTTCGTATTAAATTCATGTTGTAAGATTCTACGAACTTTTGACCCCAAAATCTGGATTTTTTCGAAGCAGATTTTAAATTTCATTTTAAACTGAATTTCTAATTTTAATTTTTTTTTCCAACTTTTCTTTCCTAAACAAAAGATTTTGGATTTTGATATTCAATTTTATTTCAAAGGGGATTCTGGATACTTTTTTGGAAGGATGTATTTTATCCCTGGCAAGAAGAATAATACGTGATGATGCCACGGAAATTCTCCCAATATGGGTGTACTTCTAACCCAAACAATTTCTCCTATCGTATATGAAGTCTTCTCCGTAAGAAAATAAACATTGGAAAGACTGAAATTTTGAAGTACAGTGCTCATTTTCTTCAACACCAGATCATTAAATTCTATATCCCATAAAAATAATAAAAAAAGATGTTGAGGGCACTGATTATGAGTAAAGCACGAAAAAAATCAAAATTCTCCTTACAACATGTTAAGGAGTTGACGCCCGTGTAATGGCTATTTTAGTAACGTCACTCTGTAGTAAAAATTTTGGATTTCTCCGCCAAACAAAATTTTAAAGGTTGTAGAATGAAACTAGATAAACTACATGATGCATCTTAGCTCTTGGTACATAAAGCATGAATCCAATTAGTCGACAAGGTGTTTTTATAACAAACGATATTATTCCCAGGGACGTACCGATGGGGGCGGGGGCAACTACTTCCCCCCTGTAGGAATTTCTTACTCAGCAGTTGGGAAAATTTACATTTTAGTCAGGCGAGTTGAAAAAATCCAACAAGTTGAAAGGTTTTTTTCTTTGTTCTTTTTTTGCTTTTATAATTGGAAATTGAGTTGAGAAGTTAGGAAAACCCAATAAGTCACAAAGTTTTTTTCTTCTTTTGCATTGTTGAGTGAGTCAGTTGGAAAAATTCAACAGGTCAAAAGGTTTTTTTTTTTTTTTTGCTTTGATACTTTCAGAATTTTCAGTTGAGTCAGTTATAGGACTTTCACAATTTTTACCCCCCCCCCCAACTTTTTGGTACGTCCCTGATTATTCCTATAATTACACGTATTATACTTTTAAAAAACAATGTAAAACGAACTTGATATATTTAAATTTGTATAAAAAATTCAAATAATTGAATTAAAGTAAAATAAATTTATTCTTAATAAGATTATTTTAAAACAGTTTAATGATTTAATAGATTTTAAATTGAATTTTTTTATTGAAATTATTTCTGGGAAGATATGCTCCAGAAGTCCAGTGGCGATTCCATAACAAAAGTTCGTTTCTCTAGAAGGCAGACCCGAAGAGAGGAGGGTACCTGAAGATTTTTGCCTGGCTTGGGCCTTCATCAAGGGGCTAAAGCATACAAGTTCTCAACGAAAACTCATTGAAAATAAGGCACACCTAGTGTCTGCTGCTCATCAGACGCAGATACATGGGCTGGGCAACGAAGTCAATTTCCCCTCCCACGTGAAAAACTTCAGTTAGAAAGTTTTGAAAAACATATAACTGAAGAGAAAATCTAACGAAATCCTTAATAAGCCTGCTCTTTGCAAAGGAATCATGAACAGTTAGGAAGTCTCGAAAGTCCTATATGAGTATTGAAGAATCTTGCGAGTCCGAACGAATCCTGAAGAATTTTCCAGGATCTTGAATACATCTTTAGAGCCTTAAATGAGTCTTGGAAGTCTTGAATAATCATGAACATTTCTAATTGAGTCTGAATGAGTTTTAGAAGTCTACGAAAGTCTTGAATTATATTACCAAGTTTTGAACATGTCTTGAAAGTTTTAAAAAGTTCTGAGTAGTCCTAATCGAGTTTGGAGAAGTCAGAAAAGGTAAAAACAAGTCTTGAACTACCATGATGACCTTAACCAAAATCAGAAAAGTCTTGAAGAAACCTAAACGAGTCCGGTTCTTAAATGTTAAACGAAAGTGAGGAAAAATATTGAATGTAGCAGAGCCTCAAGACGAGTCTGAATCAATCTTAAAGCTAAAATAAAAGTGAGGAGAACTTTGAAAAGTCTCGATTTAAAGCCTTGAAGAAATTTAATAAAGTTTGGAACAGTTATAAAACCTCTTAAATGGGACTTAAAAAAATCATCGAATCTTAAACACAAGGCTTTACAAAACTTAAACAAGTCTGGGGGAGTTTTAGAAATTTCGATGAAATGAGAAGTAAGGAGCTTTAGTCAGAGTTTTAAACAAGTACCTATGGAAGAGTTTTTACGAAGTTTCGATAATGTTTTGAAAAGCCTTAGGCTCAGTCGAGTCGCTGAAAAGCGTTAACGTATTTTGAACAGTCTTAGCGGGTCTTAAATAAGTCTGGGATAGTCTAAATATTTCTTCAATAACAATTGAAGAGTTTTAGTTAGTCTTAAGGGACCTATCTCCTCACCCCTCCAGGAGGAATAATTCATTGTTATTGGGATGAAAGTTGAAAATTCTACGAAAATTGTTGCTCAGTCGAGAACCCGCCGGAATCTGAAAAAATTGTGTATTCTTGGAAGTATTTTCAGTTTGATTCTCAGTAAGAAAACATTCAGAGACGTCAATCGTTCAAAACTCCAAATATTTTGTTCTCTTCTACTGATTCAGTGTACAAAAATGATCAAAATACTCAGTGGAGGGGGAGGGGGCAATAAATATTTACATACTCTCAATAGCCCCTTCCAGAACTGCTTCCTAGACCCTCCTCTACTTCTCGTACCAAATTTAATGATACAAAAGTGAAAATCGTTTTCGCTCACTCCATAGTGAATACACATGGTGCATATTCTACTCTAATGAGAGACTTGAAGAGTCCAATGAATATTTTGCCTTCGGCTCGGATTTTCTCTTCGAGAGGGAAGAGAATGCTTTAAGAAATTTCGGGAGGCTTTAAAAGTGCTATGCTGTAAGCCTCCCTTCAAATCTTGTTTTGAGAAACTGAAAAAACTTTCAACAAAAAAATCTGATTTTCATTACACCACCGAGTGTAAGTTCGAATTCAAGATTCCAGAAAATTATAACAAATCGCGAAGGTTTAAAAGAAAGAAGAGCAAAAGGGAAAATCGAAACAGGAAATATAATTTCTCCCGGAGCTGAATTCAATGTTGATTCTTTTACTTCGGATTTATCACGCATCAAAAATTTACCTATACTTAAATTATGTGGAACCCTGAATAAATAATTTTTTCCATTGATAGAAGCCAGCTTGAAACCAACGACCAAATCCAAGATGCATTCTAAGTGCAGTCATTTTCAGGTAATTACAGAAACCTACGTTATTACGTATGTACTACCTCCACAAAATTGAGAACTTCCGTTTAGTATTTTAGCAGATAAATTATATACACTGTAATTATAATTTTAAATACGTGAATAGCCTATGTGCTCAACAGTTGTCCTTCAAGATGACCATCCCTACATATCCAGCAACGAGACGAGAGGTTTTCCAGAGGCAATACAAATAAATGTGTATGTATCATAGTGCTGAAGTGTAAAGTACGAATATTTCTCTTGGCCCACCCAGATGCGTGTCAAGAAAGTTTTTCAGGAAGACTATATAAGAAATTTTAGTCCTAAAATCTTGATCAGGAGCGAAAATTCTTTGAATTTTCAACAAATTTAAGTGTAGGAAGTTCTTTTCTTTACACACTGCGAGGGGCACCGGTCTCTGTGCCCCTTGCCCGCTATGTACACGCCTGGGTCCTACTATGTATGAGATATTTGCACATAAACAATAGTGTCGTAAATACTGATTATCCTAATGTTTAAAAAATTGATGACGCATTGAAATAAGATTTTCGTACTTATCAATCACATGCTGATTACTGTGCCAATCATACTGGTGTCCGGATGTCCGTGAAAAAAGACGACCAAGAATTTTATTACATCAGTTGCACTCCAGCGAATTAACAATCCAGTCCCAGGTTACAGCTAGTTACGTAAAAATGGCCAATAATGTGTAACCATGCATTTGGCCGAACGAAATTGTTTTACACTTCATTAATTCATTCTTCATTTTACAAATTACTTGCATACCGATGATATTCCTGTTTCTTCGACTTGTGTTCGGAACTGGACGCAACTGTTGAAATAGTTTCTTTTCCAAACGCGAACCAATCAACCAGTTGTGTCTGTGCGGTATTTCGCAATAGTTATTCATCAAAAGTTATTTCGAAACAGTGGCCCTCGGGCAATGATCAGCAGACGTGGATACACGAGGTAGGCAATGGGACAATGTCCCCCTTAGGGAGAAAAACTGAAGCTGAAAATGCTTCAAAAACGACGTCACCTAGTCTCAAATAGACGTGCTGGTCTTGAAGAGTCTTTAGAAATCTATATGAAGAGTTTTGGAAGTCGCAAACGAGTTTGGAAAAGTCTTAACGAGGTCTTAAGATTTCAATATAAAGTCTTGGAGAGTTCCAATCAAGTGTGGAAGAATCAGAAAGACTCATAGGCAGATCTTGAATAGTTTTAACAAACTTTATTCGTATTCATTAAAGTTTATTTCGAAACACTGACGCTCGGGTAGTGATCAGCAGGCGTGGATACACGAGGGAGATAATGGGGGCTTCTACTTTTCATTTGTTCTTTTTTATTTTGTTTTATATTTCTGATTTACCTTTTTAAAATTGTTCTACTAGTTTGTTCTTATTTTATATTTTTTAGTCTGCGTAAATACTCGAACAACTCAAAAAATATTATAATACCGCCTCAGAACGAGCTTCGCTCAGTAAGTGTCATAAAATAAGACGCAATAAAGATTTCATTTCATTTCAAAAAATGTCTCCTAGGGAGAGAAACTGAAGTTGAAAACGCTTCGGAAACGAAAACGTCACCGAGTCTTAAATAAACCTGCAAGTCTTGAAAAGAGTCTTTTGAAATTTATATGAAGAGTTTTGGAAGTCGCGAACAAGTTAGGAAAAGTCTTAACGAGGTCTTAAGATTTCATAATCAAGTCTTGAACTGTTTTAGCAAACTTTACTCGTATTCATTAAGGTTTATTTGAAAGCCCTGTCGCTCGGTTAGTGATTAGCAGGCGTGGATACAAAGGGAGGTAACGGGGGCAGTTACCCCATGGGGAGAAAAATTGAAGTTGAAAACACTTCAAAACCGACAACGTTACTGACTCTCAAACAGACCTACTGGTCTTGAAGAGTCTAGACGAGGTCTTAAGATTTCACGATCAATTCTTAAAGAGTCTTAATCAAGTGTGGAAGAATCACGAAGACTCATAGGCAAGTCTTGAACAGTTTTAGCAAACTTTACTGGTATTCATTCAGGTAATGATCTACAGGCGCGGATACACGAGGGAGGCAATGAAGCAATTACCCCCCCCCCCACCCCAGGGAGAAAAACGGAAGTGAAAAACGCTTCAAAAATGACAACGTTATCGAGTCTCAAACAGACCTGCTGGTCTTGAAGAGTCTGTAGAAATCCTCGTTAAGTATGAAGAGTTTTGGAAGTCGTAAACGAGTCTTGAAAAATCTTAACGAGGTCTTAAGATTTTATAATCAAGTCTTGAAGAATCCTAACCAAATCTGGAAGAATTATAAAGACTTATAAGCGAGTCTTGAACAGTTTTAGCATACATTAAGAAAGCTTGAGAGAGTCTTAAAAAGCGTCTGCTTGTTTTGAACAAACGTGGAAGGATTTTTAGAAGTTTCATGAATCAAATCTTGAAGCCTTTTAATGAAGTCCGGAAGACGTAAAAAGCCACATACGAGTCTTGAACAGTCAATGAATCAGAAACGAGAGCCTTACAAAGTGTAAACAATTCGAGAAGTGTCTTAAATGAGCCATGAAGAGCCTTAGTAAATTTTAAGAAGTCTTGTAAACATTTAAACGAGTTTTCAGAGTGCGAAGAAGTTAATATCATGTGTGAATTTAGTGAGTCCCAAAGAAGTTCGGAAAAGTCTTAAAGAGCTTCAAACTGAAAGCCTCTACAAGATTCTTACTTGAAAAGTCTAAACTAGTCTGAAGTACTATATCCTTTCCTTCACTGTGAAAAAAAGTGTATGATTTTGTGTTGAATGTTGAAAATCCCTCAAAACTTGTCGCTTGATCAAGAATCAGACGAGCTGAAAACATATGAAACCTCATTTCGGAAAGAATTTCCATTTTTAACGTCAATCAAGGGGCGGCGGCTTACCCCAGGTTTGTATAAAGATATAATCAGACATGAAAAGACATAATATGAAAGGAGACCGACCTGATGAAACATAATAAAACTTAAGCCAACATATGGAACGTAATACTTCAATATGTTGTTACGTTTTATGAGCTGGAAGTTTTTCTCAGGGAATGAAGGGGGGGGGGGCTCGATTTTTTTCCTAATAAACAGCGAGAAGAGAGATAAATACAAAGTCATCACACAAATGACACCATTATGACAGGATGATTCAATTTTGGATCAGATCCGTGATTGGGTCAAATAATGAAATCAAATTTCATATGGATCATCTGATCTTTTTCTCTGTTATTTTCTGTTTTTTTTTTGTGGTTTTTTTTTACCGTATTCGGTCATTTAGCCGTTCACTACGTTTACAAATTATACATTTTCCTTTTTATTAAATATTTTTCAGTTTTTTATGTCACTTTCTTTCTCTTTCTATTTCTTCCTGATTTCTCTCTTGGATTTTTTGATTTTTCTGTTTCTAACATCCTGTCTGTTCCTTTACGAACTCTCAATTCGAGTTTGGACATATTTTGACTTAAGTCATTCAAATAACTAAATATTTTTTGTCTTTCTTTCAGTTCCCTATTTTCTTTCTTTGTATCTTTTCACCTCTTTTCCCAGCTGTTTCTTTTTCTCTCTTTTTTTTTTTTGAATGATTTATTGATGTATCAGAATTTGCTCTATTCTCTTTATTTTATTTTATCTTATGTTAATTATCCAGTTTTGTTATCATTTTTGTCATTCTGTCTTCTGTTTGATGAATACAGAAAGATATAAATTTGCACAAGAATAGGACTTCAAATTTCGAACTTTTGAAATACAACTTGCATTCCAGCCAAATGATTTTTATATCTTCGCTGTAACTAGGCATTTTTCATTTACCTTTCGATCATTTCATGATTTTTGTCCTTGTACTTCTCTGTAATTTCTGCTTCAGTAGGTGTTTCTTCCCCACCCATTTCAGTTTCCATGAAAATTTACAGTCCAAGAATACTACTGTATGGAAATTTACAAGCAGGGGATGTTTGATGATAATAATGATAAGCTCATGCTATTATACCTGATTATGTCCTTACATTTTCATACCTTAAGTCGCATGTCTTATATCTTACTTATATTTTCACGTGTACTGATTGGTTTTTTTTTTTCAAATTTGAGAAGGCAGAGAAAGACAAAGAAGGTCTATGCTTTGCGTCAAAAGGTGAGTTGAAGTCAGATTTATCATACGTGACCTTGCATCATGAAATGTGCCTCTTGTGCGAAAACAGGTATTCGAGATAAACGAGTGTAAAGATGGGATGGTGGTAGTGATGCGAAGCTGCAATTTGTTTCATTTGAAAGAGCGTGATTTTTTTCTATAAGAATTGTAAAAAAGTGAAAATGATTTTTTGATACCAGATGCACATTTCATGATTCCAGGTCACATATGATGTTTTTGTACGTTTTCACGTCCTCACTGATTTACACTAAGCCGTAATGAAGATATAATAAAGGCAGATTAACGCACACTGATGTATAAAAGCATAATAGGACATGATAGAAATATATAATCAGGGCATAAAATAATACAGACCCAATAGTCACACAATAAGATATCACGTCCCTTTTCTCTACTCGATAAGCAAGTTTTTTGTTGTAAAAAGAAAACTACAGTTTTCTTTCTTTTTCACAAATAAAGGACACTGTTTCTTCTTATTCAAAAAGGAAAATTGAATATTTTTCGAGTACTTTTCATTCCAAAAAGAAAGATATGTATTTCTTTAATAGAAGGTTGCAGTTTTTCTCATTTCGAAGAGAAAAAATGAAATTTTTTCATTGAGGAAGAGCCTAGAAGAATCATTGAAAAAAAAAAAAAAAAAACTGGTACCTATTTTTTCTGGAAGAAAAGAACGGAGTCTTTTAAATTCACGAAATGGAAGGGAAGATGTTCTCCTTCCCCAGGGGTTCCTCAAAGGAAGAAATTAAATTATTCTGGAATTTTTTCTCTTTATCAGATAAACGAAGTTCTCGTCTCCTTCGCTAAAAAAAGTTGGGATACTTTTTTTCCCCCTAGAGACGGAACATGCCACTTGTTCTTCAAGAAAGGTTTGTCATTCTCCAAAAAAATCAACGTCTTCTCATTCAGGAAATAAAACCAATGATTTTCTCGTTCTTTTCTCAGAAAAAAAAAGATGAAGTTCTTTCACCGAGGAAAGAGACGAGATTTTCTTATTTTTCATTTTTTTTTTTTTCTTATTTAATAAAAAATTCATTCGTAAAAGAATGAAGCAATTTCTTTTCTTTAACTTAAAAGAGGAAAGGTATTCTTTTTATTTACAAAAAGAGGGGACGATTTCCTTCTGTTTCCTCAAAGAAAGAAACGGAGTTATGCTCATGTAATACACGTTTTCTTTTCTTTAAGAGAAGTTATACGGTTTTCCTTCAGTCCTCAATTTCAATAATATTAAAAAATCTGATTAAATTTTCGGAAACAGCGACCCCAAAAATACTATCCCGTCACTCTTTGATTTAAAAAGTTGGTTAATTTCGGCCATTTAAAAAAGTCAACTTTAAATTTTACAGCCCGAATTGCTAATTTGATTTTTAAAGTGAATGACACAAAATCCTTTTTTGGATACTTTGTTCAAGTTTTTCAAGAAAGTCAAATTGGTACCTTTAAAGAAAAGGAGAGTCTAATTTGGACCGTCGGATCTGAACTTGACGACCCAGAAACTAGTATTCCGACACTTCGCTCGATTGTCCAAGTTGGACTGATTTTGTCCATTTGGATAGGTCAAATTTGAATGGGGGACCTAAATCGAGGTTGGAAGAAAAAGCTGACTTTTTGGAGAGGGGAGTCAAATTCGAGGCACCAAAAGTGGCCGAACTGAAAATCTAATTAAATGTTCGAACCCAGCCAAGAAAATTCCTCGTGTCGATAGGTACTTCGTTTGATTTTATGAATTAGGTAAATGTTGCTCATTTGAAGGGCTCAAACTTAAATTTTGGGGTCGGGGGTAGATAAAAATTTGATTAAATTTTCAAATTCGCCAATCTAAAAAGAAAAAAACATGCTCTGATACCTTGATACCTTATTCAGTTTATTCAACCAAGTAAGATAGGCCTGTTTGAAGAGGTCAAACTTTGATTTTAGGGTACAAATCGAGGTTGGATCAAAATTTGATTGCATTGTCAAACACTGAGATCCTTCAATTTATTTCCATAATTTTTTCACACGTTTCTATTCAAGATTCCGAAGTTACTAGTAAATCTAGAAAAATTTTCTCTCCTCAAAATAAACTAGACCTTAGCCCTAGAAGATGCCTGTTCGTCCCAGCTCAATCTGACTTCACAATGAAAAGAAAAGAAGGAGAATTTTGGCGCCACATCGCGATTTTTCAACAATTTAATTATTGAAATAATGACTTGTTTAACAACCTGGTGGTGAACTTTGCAGCCAGAAAGTAACTGTGCTCATCGGCCTTATTGATTTCGTTTGTATAAATTTTCCGTAGAATTCGGTATCAATGACTTACGTTTAACAATAATTTATGTTTCAAGGTTACTGAGATTCGAATCAGAACCGAAACTGCTGGAAACAGTGATATCATTTTCAAAATGTTAAATTTATTTCGGTAAATAATTTTTGAAGTCGAGAGCCGTTCATAGTGCTTCAAAACCGCTTTCAACGTACGGAGGTTGGGATGTGATACGGCAAAAAGAAAGATAATTTTAAATGTTTCTACAGCAGCTCTGATCAAATAATAAAATTTGATTACTCAGGTCACGCCACCAATTAACACATCATATGTATAATATGTTAAAAATTTTTCTTCAACTTCTATTCCAACTCTGATCATCACTTCAAGGTTGAATATTTTGAGAAATCCTAGTTGAGATCGTGCCACACACGTGAATATTAGTTAAGACGTAGTTGAATGTACCTTGGAACTTTTCGAAGAAAGCACAACTTGACATAAGTAGCAACGATTTGTACTTTTCCCAGGAGAGGAAGCAACATTTTTTCGAACTTCCGACAAGTGGTTTTTCTACCATTCCGAGAGAGGCAATAAGACACCTCATTGACACTCACTTTCCAAGAGCAAATATCACAGAAAACACACAGCCAGAGCCGGGAACTAATCGCACGCAAAGTGGTATGAACTGGGAGACGGCGAAGGAGGTATGTTGGGTAACAAACACATTCTCGCCATGCAATGTACCGGACAGAATCGTGGTGGGACATTTCTGTGACAAACCATACCGTGCAATGATACCCACGGGGGGCATGGGAAAAGAGGTGACAAAGCATTCCAGAAAAAGAGGAGCATGTCTGGTTTTCAGATGCCTCAAAGAATGACCAAGGTGCAGGAATCGGAATCACGAATGCAAAAGGCGCTGATGGCTATTCAATGGAACTGGGCGAGAGGGCCTCACTATCCCCCCAGCAGATGTAATGGCGAGCACGGTAGCCGTTGACAGAAGCAAGCAGAAGAGCCTTGTTAATAAGCAGATCTATATCTGTACAGTCAAACGGCTATTAAGGCACTATCGGCACATCAAACTATATCCTTGGTGACAGCGGACTGCATTAACAAATTATACACCCTCTTCCTCAGGAGAACCGTGTCACCATACTACGGGGACAAGGGCACTACGTCATAAAAGGAACATGATCGCGGATAAGCTAGTGAAAGAGGGCACAAAAAAGGGACTGGGAACGCCCAGGCCGTGTCTTCCCGTAGCATACGCAGCATCATAAAATCCAAGGTGAAGGTTTGGATAAGGAAGTATAGAAGGAAATGCACTGGCGGATGGCCAGTGGTATGAAAGTAAGCAAAACACTGATAGTGGGCGCTCCCGGTAAGTACGCCGAATTCCTACTAGGGCTCGATAGAAAACATGCTAGGCTCATGATCGAACTACTAACTAAACATGGAGTTACATAACACATGTGGAATAAAATAGGAGAGGCGAAAAGCAGCTCAGGAGGAAACCTCGATTCACATCGTGTGCCAGTACCCAGCAAGGGCCGGGGCTAGGCGCGAAGCAGAATTGGAGTATCCAACACCCAATGAAGTCAAAGGGGTAGAACTTAGTAAGATTCTCACTTTAGCTGTAAAAGTGAAGTTACTATGAGCTGATCCTCGACAGCAACTTGAGGAAAAGTGTCAGAGACTACAAGGTCTAAACATTTGGCGCATACAGCGCTACCTCACACAAAGATAAAATAAAGGGAAAAAAGTTCTTGTCACTAAAACTTCTTAAGAAGCCACTTACTTCGTGCTTTTTATGCTCATAGAAAGTGGCTGCACTTCGGAGGAGACGGACTACCTTAACTGATCCTCGAGGACTGCCACCACTGCTTAACACCCTAGACGAGCTGCTGCAGCAGCTGCGGACCTCCCAGGCAGGGATTAGCTGCCGTCACTACCTTCCTACGTCGACACACGTACCAAAACGAGGAGGTGAGGGGTGAGTGAAGAGGAAGCGCGTCCGGCTGTGGGGCACTCAAATTCCAGGTTAATGCTCAGGGGCCATTGGCTTGCGTGCATCGCCATACGTTCTGCCAGACATCTGCAGTTGGGACCCCAAGAAATATTTCAAAAGTTGGGGCCACAGAGAGCCATGTTGGCTCTCCTCAATTATTCTCCAATAACTCCTCAACCGTAAGTCCAGTCTTGCACTAAAAGTGTAGACCGCAAAATTGATCTACTTTAAATTTAACATAATAATTTAGTCTCTTGTATTTCATTTGTATCAATCTTAAAAACACCGAAAACAGGGGTTTTAAAATAAATCCGTATAATACACATACAACACACTTCAATATATGCCTTATGGGGCAAAATGTCATTTCGGGGGAGGGTTTTTCATCGTTTCACGGAGTTACGTAACCGAGCATCACTCCCCTACTATCATGGCTTTCTAATTCTGAGAATACTGCACCCGTCCCTTCTGGCAACCACGCAAATGAGATTGTACTTTTTTGTGTTTCATTGGAACTAAAACGATTTATAATAATGAATATTTTCAACACTTCTGAGGACAAAAAATGAAATCGATACATCAATTTTGAGAGCTTCGAAGCTACCAAACCAATTCTTGACCTATATTTGACTTGAAATTGAAAATTGTGGTTCCGGGGGCAAAGCGAAGATCTAGATGGCTAAAAAATAATTTAATATGAGTATCAAATAGTAGGTTTTCAATCCCGCTGATTGCAGTTTTGACACTCTATCATTTTGACCAATATGGAAAAAACTGGGGCACCTACAATTGGGATAAGGGGTCAAATAGGAAATACCAAGAAATGCAATATTGGTATGATACAGTAGGATTTTCGAGCCGATGATTTCAGTTTTGGTATCATATTGATTCTGCGATGAGAATTGGGGCACACATGGTTGCGTAGAAACTCAAAATAGAAAGTAGCAAAAAAGACAATATAGATATAGCAGTAGATTATCGGAGACAACGCGTTCATTTTTAATTATTACGACTCCAGCATGCAAACTGATCAACCTGTATACGGGTTGGGGAAGGGGATTTTGACAATACAGGGTGTCTACAGAAATTGAAAAGTAATAATGAAGTACTTTTTCAGGGCCCTTTGCAGGACTGTAGTCGGCATATTTTCCATATTTTCTCCGAGTGTGCAAATCTTTATTTTGTTTCCAACTGTTGTATCCCCTTTAGCACTCCCTCCTTTTTGCTCCCATTCCCCCCTCCTTGTATAGATCCTGCGCTACACTTTTTAAGGACCATTATAGGAATTGCCAAAAATTTATTTTTGAGTATTAGAAACAAAAGATGTAAAATAAATTTACAAGTGAATTGGAATTGTTGGAAGAAAACTAAGGAACAAGTAACTTAGAATAGAATTTTTCAATTAAAGTTTTAGAAAACAACAAAATGACTTAGAATTTTGAAGACTGAGAAGTGAAACTAGATATAATTATACTTACAGTACAAGTAATTAAAAATTTTTGAAAATTTCTGAACAAAGAAAACAAACAAACAAGAAATTGGCGCACCTAACTTAGAATTTTGAACAGAAGATTTGGCTAGAAAATAAGAAACCCAACAAATGATCACAAAAATTACACTAATGTGTAAATTATTAATAATCGAAACAAGGAGAAATGAAATAATAATACTTGAAAAAAAAAATTAAAATAGAAGAAAGATAATTTTGAAATGATATCTTCAATCAAATTAACAAAACTGAAGGACTTTTCAATTCCCCCCCCCCCGATTTCAGCACTTTTCAGGACTTTTAGGACCTATTTTCAAAATTCAGCACTTGAAAGACTTTTCAGCGCCTGTAGACGCCCTGCAATAGAAAATATCAGTAAATATACAACATAGAAGTCAAATAATAAGTCACTAAAGTTGAATCCCTTTCCATTATTATTTTAACACTATCATGAAAGTTGAGAAACCTAGGTGTATTTATACGGGGAAAATAGAGAGAGGTAAAATGAGAATACAGGATACATCGCTTGATGTGGTCGCAATTAATTCAAAAAACGTAATTCAAGGCGTTTACAAACTAAAAATTACAATAATCTCGCTTCCTCCAACGAACTGAGGAAAATGTGAATCCGAATGCCAACAACTTTTTATTATTTGCTTCTCAATGCAAAATTTGAACTATATCCCCTCTTCCCCCCCCCAAGAAAAAAAGTTCCTATTTACGCTACTGCAATCAGCATTCTCAACAGTCCCCTTAGTCAAAAAAATTACAGTTTCAGTTTGATAAGAAATCCAGCACAGATTTTTAACCCGAATCTCTTTATACTAGCTCCTAATGAACGTATCAAAGTTCTCCGTTATAGTGGAGAAGCTTTCCCAGGGGGCTGAATGTTCTCAAAATTGAATTTTTCCCAAGAATCTCGGGAAATATCGACTCTACGCGGAAACTTTCTCAAGCAGAGGCGCAACAACTTTATACTGTGAGTGGGTGCTCAGATCATATAACCTTCGTTGAAGGGTGCCCATCACAACTGAGTGGACGCGCTGGCATCCTTGGCCTCTCGTGGTTGCACTCCTGTTTTCAAGTAACTACTAAGACTTGAGAAATGGTAACTTTTTTTTTCACTTGCTTTCACCCGGGCCCTAGAACCGCCCCTTCGAGCATTACCTCAGGGATGTCGGGGAGCCTTTTTAGGGCTGCATTAGCCCTATTCTATTCTTGCCGGGAATCGGCCTAGGTCGACTGCGCTATCTTCCTGTCGAATACCCGTATCACTAGCCCCGTGGTTTATGACGGTGTGTACAATGAGCATCGGCAGGTAGCGCCTTACCCACTTACAGCTTTCAGATACTACACGTAAACGCATTATAATGGTTGGCATTCAAGGTAAAACAGCTGTAGAGATCTACATTTCCGCTTTTAGGTTCAATTACGTCAAAAAAGAGTTCAGCGACACTTGAAAACTTAGAACTGATCTCCATAGATTATACGTACTTACCATTATCTTGTCTTCTGCGTCTTTTCCACCTCCTCAGATGCCACAACGATCTGCAAATTAAAAGTAAAATATGCCAGAAATTAGTTCAATGAGCCTTTAACGTTTAAACCTGTGCTACGACATACATACAGCACATTATAAAATTTTAACCTCCTTCCCCTCCCCGGATTCCACAGTATCAAACTTGAATTCATTGACCCTATGAAACGATATCAATATTGCATTTTACAAAATTTCTGAACGTCTGCTCCATGATTCGTGTTGATGAAACATTTAAAAACTGTAACACGGAGAGTGTTTAGACACTAAGACATTATTAAATTGTGGCATTGGGGAGGGGGGGGAGATAGGATAAGGATGTACGGGTTACATGGTGATTTACATTTTTCCGTTCCTTGAAGTCCATAAGACTAAAGAACAAAAATCGAAAACCCGTTTTCTTTTGTGAAATTCATATTGAATCGATGGGGAAGGGTCATTTTGGGCTCACGATTTAAGGAATTCCTGGGGCACCTGTGAAAAAATTTTAAGATTTTTTTATATGTAAAATTTATTGAGAAATAATTTTTGTTTCAAAAATTTTTGTATTATTAAGTCGATATTTCTCGAGATTCTTCTTGGGAAAAACTAAGACCGAAGGATTTCTGATTGCACTGTGCAATAAAATATTTAGACATGGCTACTTATGGTCTATTCTTGTCTCTTACATCATAGTTAATGACAAATATACCATCCAGTGGCGTAGCCGGGGGGGGGGGAGTGTCCCCAAGGCATTTGAAATTTAATGTAAAATATGTAAAAATGAGCAATTTTTCGTCTTTAAAACGCGTTTTTTCGAAAAATGTTTGCGCGAGCAGTAAACGGTAATTTTACCCTTCATTTTTATAAAATAGTCCTCTAATATCGGCGATTTTTAAGAAAATACCTTAATTTTCGACTTTTTCTCCCTTGAAAATCTTACCTTGCCCTCCCCCTTCCCCTTTAGGAAAATTCTGGCTACGCCACTTGGACCATCGAATAAGACTTTGTTTTCAAGCAAGATCATAGACAGGTTTCCCGTGACGTCACACAATGAGTTACTGTTAGTAAAAGTACCCGTCATTGGGTAAACGAACATATTAGGCCCTTTTGAGGCTTCAAAGAGGTCTTGTGATTTTCTTCGTATTTTCCCCTCATTTTGTAATTAATTTTCATCATATTATGCGCAAAAAATTTGTATGCCTAAATTTGAATTCGGTCACGCAATATGGTAGTATAACATGTGCTTTGTCAGGCAGACAGTTAGAACAAAAACAAAATACTAAGTGGTCTATTGCAGTTTTTTGTTTTTTCTAGACCTAAGCTATCCAAAAATACCGACGACAACCCATGGACAAACCGAGAAAGAAAAATTGTTGCACAGAGGGAAACTAGTCCAAAGAGTTTTGTGAAGAAGTCTTTGCTGGACTTTGTGCATACTTCGACCTTTTTCGATCTAATTTTCCTGGGCTACCTTTGTAAAAACACAAGTCGGCATTGTTCACCTGACTCTTCAAGTACCGACAGAGACTTTTAGTAACAATTTTTTTTACAACCACATCGGACCAATTCAAGGTACACCTTGGATACTAATGGCAGTTAGGTAATGTATTTTCGTCCACCATAAATTCATTCAGGGGTTCACCCCCACCCCTGAACAATTCGGTTCCTCGAGGGACTAATTCCCAGTTCCTGTAACCTCCCTCAATTTCTGAGTTTTTTACATTCGTAGTACGATTTTTTGGATCACTGAATCCATTTAAGGGATTCTTCCTCCCCTCTTTTTTTTCTAATTTGCTCTCAACCCGAGCCCTGGAATCCGCCCTTTCGAGCATTACTTCAGAGACGTCGGGGAGGCTGTTAGGGCTGTCTTAGCCCTCTTCCCTTCTGGTCGAAAAGCCGGCGTAGGTCGAAATCTGGTGAGTTGCTACGTGGGCTCGAACCCAGAACCTCCAGATTCCGAGACTAATAAACGCGCTATTCACTCCGTCAACCAGATTCCTCCCCTCCCCTTAACCCTAGAAGCTCCACAGGACTAATTTTCAATTACCATCCCCTCCCCTGAACAATTCTCGGTTCCCTGAAGGACGAATTTCCGGTTACTGCAATCTCCCTCAATTTGTGAGTTTTTTACATTCGTAGTACGGTCTTTTGGATCACTGAACTCCCTTCTCTTGACCTTAGAAGCTCCACAGGGGCTAATTTTCAATTACTTCAATGTCCCTGATTTCCAGTTTCTTTACGTCCATAGTCCGGTTATTTTGGGTCGCTGAATCTCTTCCAGGAGTCATTTTCCCCTTCCCTTTGACCCTCGAGGCTTCACAGGAGGCTTATCGCCAATTACTTCAATTTCCCCAAAATTCAAAAATAAATGTTAATTCTCATAAGAATTCCCCTCCCCAGCAGCACTAATTAACCTTTTCCAAAACTTTACAAAACATTTTTCTCTAATATTATACGAGCCAATTTGGAGAGCGGCCCATCCGAAAACACGATTTCTCTTTCACCAAGAGTAAATAAAAGAACCACCCTAATTAAAATGAATGGTAAATAATAGCAGGATTTTAATGAAAACACAAGTTTTTGATATTTAGCAGATTTTTGAAATGACTTTCTGCTGTCAAAATGGCGGATCGATTCTGCTCGTGGGAAACTATTGAGCACTATTTACTATGCACAGTTCCTCGCCTGAAAAATATCGTACTCCAGTTATGCGTGACTTGAAAATCGGCAATTATACGACTCTCATGTCATTTCCACGTGCAAAAAAGGCAGCGGTGCCAAGAAATGTAACTGGAATGACCACAAGAAGAAGGTTCGACTGTCGTCACAAGTCTCAACTGGTTATAAATGACACCCGTGTCAATTAGTCACTTTACACATGCGATGTTCTAGTTACGTACAGTTACGCAACTTCTTAATAATGTAATTTTGAATTACAATTTTTATATAAATGGGATTATTATCCGTAAGTACATTTATCTGAAAGTTTTTAATGGTAAAATTTGTAAGAAAATTCACTATTTCAATGCCGAGAGTCCTTTCCTGAATAGTTAGTGGTGATTTAATTCAGAGCCTAGAATTTCAGGTTAGGTTAGCCGAAATTTAGTGCGCCGTGATTGAGCTACTTTTTTGAAACGTGCAATTTTTCTGTTCGTGGTATCAATGTTCGAATGCAAAATTGTGGGCTTGTCTCTACAAGAAAACATTCCAAGTGTTCACTCGTTGTTACACTTCCTGATTCTTATAAAGGCTAATGTGTGGCGATCGATTTTGTGTCGATTACAGGAAAAAGTTACTTTGGTAGGCTTCGTCAATTCAAACCGCTTGACATCAAGATGTTTTCGACTTTCAATCTCTATCCATTATCAAAAAAAACACCGGCTTCGATAACAAGAACAAACAAAATTAGAATAGTTGATCCATTTTGAGGACCTCGACAAGGTGTTAGCGTCATTTCACTTGCCTTCTAATCAACACACGAGCCGTGAGAACAGAACAGAATCTTTTCCTCAAAACTAGATTTTGTGATACTTTTAACTGGACTAGGTCAGACTGCATGTTTGTCGAGTACTGCCAGTTCTCGAGAAGAGCCTTTGCACTGGGCTGTTTGAAAATGGTCATTCGAAGCAAAGTGGAAAGTGATGCGACCTATAAATTTGCAGTCTTTTGTCCTAACGACTACTATTTTTCATATTTTAAAAACTGCAAATGCGTTTTTCAGTTATTAAATGCATTTTTCACTAAATCGATTAAAGACGTTCTTTTTTTCTATTTTTTGGAATTCTTAATACGAGGTCCAAATTACCTGCACACTTTGGCCGTAAGCTGATTTAGACTTTTTTCAGAAAAGTTCAAACTATCACGCCACAAGTAATTTTTCAAGAATTTCATGAATGAGACAAATAGGAATTCCTCTACCTGGTCATCCAAAATCAGGGAAGTTAACTTGTTAGGTTCTCAGGGTTTCATCAAAATAAAAAGCGAGGGGTCCAAATTTGTACTACTCTCTCTAATAGTTTTGGTACAGGATAATTTTTACACACATGTTCAAGTTATACCAACGTAGAATGGCAAAAAATATTAAATAAAAGACAACTCACAGTTCTCAAATAACTTGATAGTAACCAATGACCACCGTAACGTTTGGACAATTTTAGGCCGTCTTGAAAAAATTTCATTTTATTAAAAAAAAAATCACAAATTACTGATGGAGGAGGTTTTCAAAATTTCCAAAATTGGGTATTCATTTTTAATATTTGTGATTTTGCCAAACATTTTAACCTACGTCATGACTCATTAAATTTTTATAAATGCTTTAAGAATTATAAGTTTTAAAATTTTACAGATGAACTACAGTATAAGAAAATTGAAGAATTCGATTTTTGCTTAAGCTGGACATGGCGAGTCATTTTAAATCCTGATTATCATTGTGCCTATACTTTTGAGTCATAGTACTTGGAGGCGGGGTCCAAATGAAAGAACAGACAGTAATTTTTTCCACAAATATTGGAAAATATTGAACATTTAGTCAGTTGATGAACGTATTGTTTTGAGATTTGAAAAGAAAATTTGAATTTTTAATTAAGATAAATAAAATAATTTTGCTAAACTTCTTCAACTATACAACACAGCAAAATTCATGTAAAATAGGGGGGGGGGGGACACCTAAGAAATGTTGAATTATAAAAATTTTGAAAAGTTTGGAGAATCTATAAAATTATGAAAACGGTTGAAATCAAAAGAAATTTAAAGTACGTAAAATTGTTTTAAAATTTTAAAAGGTTTGGAAGAATAGAATAAAATAAAAAGGTGGAAACCTGTAAGAAACTTAAAACAAGTTTCGAAAAAAATTAAGTCAAGAAATTGAAAAATGTTTAGAATATTATTTTAAAAAAATCTTCAACTTCAAAATATTTTTAAATTTTGTAAATTTTAAGAATTAGGAACGTTTTGGAATTTATTAATAAATGCTCTCAAATTCACAAAATGTGAGTCTGGAAACTTGTTACATATTTCAAACTTATAAAACTAGGAATTTTATAAATTTTGAAATTTCTATATTTATTACAAAATTTTATAAAATCACCAATTTCCTAGACTTATGAAATGGGAATGTAAAATTTTGAAAAATTTTAATACGTATATTATTCGCTTACATAAATAGTCGACATTTTCAAATACGAGTATGTATTAAAGAAACAAAATGCCCAAATATTTCGCAAGGGTATAAATGTTCAAGATTGAAACACTTCCGAAAAATACAAAAAACCTGAATATTTTTGTCATTTCCGATACTTTTGAAATTGATGATAATAACAGTAACCAAACTAATGCACCCTCCTCCCTGAAAATGGTCACTTCAACACATAGTTCGAGTTTGTTTTATTCATTTATTTATTTGTTTGTAATAAGTTTTTCTGTTTTGGATTTTCGTTTCTCCCAGTCTGGGTGGTTTTTTTTTGTTTTTTTTTTTTTCCAGATTTAAGTTTGAGATTCCTAAATTGAAACCTGAGCCCGTACTCGAACACAAACCCAAACTCAAAGTTGAAGCCAAACCCGAACCCGTTAAAATTTAATTTTTCTCGGCTAAATTTCGGGTTGTGGTTCCTCAGAGTTTGGGTTGGGTTTGTTTTGTATTTATTTGATTATTTATTTATTTATTTGCCTTTTTCACTTTTGTTCTGGAATTTCTATTTGGATTTTAATTTCTTTGGGTCTGCGTAGGATTATTCAGGTTTGGATTCGATATCCCTAAATTCAAACCCAAATATAAATCTGAACCTATATCCTAACTGGATCCCAAATCCAACCCAAAACCAGACAGAGAATAAGTTTTCTGGGTTCAGTTTCCAGGTTCTTCGGTTCGGCTTTCTGTAGTTTCAGGTTCGTTTTTCTGAGTTACAGTTTTTCAGTTTGGGGTTGAATATTTTCAATATTCTTCGAGTTATATGGCATCAAACAGTTCCCGTAGCCGCCAGTCGAAAAGCCTAGAAGAGAGCGGCCCTAACTGATGAAGAGCCCGGAAGAGAGCGGGTCCACCATCAGGACATCTGAACCACAGGCATCCCCACCGAAGCTGCAAGAGCAGAAGCCCAGTGGACCTCGACACCTGTGAGTGACCCTCCCGTCCCGGGAAGGTTCACCGGTGACAGGACCTGGAACCTGATATCGGACTCACTTCCTTTAACCAATTCGAGGAAACGACAAGAAACTAGGGGTGGAAGTTGTATGCTAACCGTCTGACCATGGAGGCGATTCCCACTACTAGGAGCGATCCTCCTCTCTTGGGTATATACAAAGTAGAAGACGGAGAAGGAAGACAGAAGCTGACAGGGAAATGCTGTGGAATCGAAGGCGACAAATGACAACCAAACAGACATAGACAGACTACTCTAGTTCAGGAACGCACCAAAGAGTTTTTCCTGGGGGGGGGGCAAAAATTGTAAAAGTCCCAACTGACTCAACTCAAAATTCCCAAGTGTCAAAGCAAAAAAAAAAGCCTTTTGTTTTGTTAGATTTTTCCAACTGACTCAATTCAAAATTCCCAAATATCAAAATAAAAAATCTTCAACTCGGATTTCTCCAACTTCTCAACTCAATTTTCCCAAGTATCAAAGCAAAAAAAAAAAAAATAAACCGCCTGTTGAAACTGTAAATTTTGCCAACTGCTGAATATAAAATCCCTAACGGGGGGAGGGGGAGTTACCCTCCCCTATCAGTACGTCACTGTTCTAGTTTAAGGTTGTAGTAGCTGTATACAAACTATATTTGTATTTATTTATGTAATCTGAAAGTGTGAGCTCCCCTCTCTGCCCCGCGCTAAACCTACTCGAAGGTATGAAAGACTGTGGGGGGGGGGCATCCTTTTTTTTATTTCATGTATTTTGCACAATACACGGAGCCACCCGAGAGAGTTCGGAACTGGCCGTCGGACGGGGCTGTGGCCTCTTGCGGGAGAAAAAATCCCTGAATCCGAAACCAAACTCAAATCAGAACCCAAACTTGAGTCCAAATCCAAACTTGAACCCAAAACTAGATCCCACAAAAACTAATTTTCTGGGGTTCAGGTTCGGGTTTTGGTTCATCAGTTTGTTTCTTTTTCGTGATTTTCTGTTAGGATTTAATCTTTTTCAGAGTCGGGCGTTCTTGTTTCCAGGTTTGGGCCTGACATCTTGAAATCCAAACCCATATCTAAACCTAAGCTCATACCCAAATCCGAACCCTACAATGATTACTTTTTCCAAGTTCAGTTTCAGGTTGTAGGGCTTGGGTTATTTCGACCCAGACCGGTTTTTAGGCAAGATGAGAAGAGGGCTAAGACAGCCCTAACAGCCTCCCCGACGTCTCTGAGGCATTGCTCGAAAGGGCGGATTCTAGGGCTCAGTTTGAGAGTAAAATCAGAAAAGAGGTTCTGTAGTTTTTTCTTTTTTCTTTTTGGTTCAAGTGTTTTAGTTTGGGTTTGAATTTTTCCGGGTTCGAGTTCGACATTATACTGAATCCAAAACCGACACGAACGTTAAATTTTATAGGGTTCAAATTATCGGAGATATTTTCTATTTTAAAAAAATATGTTTTTTTGGATTTAGTTTAGGTTTGTGTTCGAGCTAGATACATTCCTCTCCCGTTTTCTTTTGGATGATGTTTTGGTTTCCTGAAGATGGTGTGTTTTAAATCGATACTTTTCAATCAGAAAGGCTAGTACCTAACGTGGAAATCGATGTTGTGCACTACCTATTCCAGATTGTTATGGTCTGAGTATATGATGAGGACTGTTATACTCGGTCAGTTGGAGCTAGGGGTGGACTGGCTGTATAAGTTACCAGGAAGTTTCACGGGTGGCCGGTCTAATTCAAAAGATTTGGGCCGGCACATTTGGAAGTTTTGGGCCGCCGTAGTGGCTGGAAGGAAGAGAACAGGAAGAGGAGACATGGTGGCCTAATGAAAGTGAGAGTTGGCCCGATACCAAATGGCATTTTCTCGGGATATTTTTAGCTTTCGATCTGTCCTAAAATCCTACAAACACTTTATAATTCTTAATTAAAAAATAGTATTATCTTCGAGGTAATAACACTTCATTCTAGCGATATAATTTCTATTTTAGTCCTCTAAATTGAAACACAAAACTCTCAGATAAATTCCCTCTGTGATATGAAAATTGCGATACTCGGATTCTAATTAATTCATTGATAACGAGACGCCGCAGGTTAATTATTAAGATTTTCAACAGACACTCTATCTCACCTAGTCTAGACGCACCTGTTAACTACGCCCACGTTTCAGCATCTCGGTTTGAGTTCAGAAATCTTAGAGCAATCGCCCAGACGACCAAGGGCATGGTGGAGGGGGCGATTAAAGTACAAACTGTATTATTATGAATGAACGACCCGCCATAATCTGCATCGATTTGTGACGATTATCGGTCACTGGTCATTGTGTTTTTATGGTAAATGTGCGCCAGCAAAATGAATGCATTTCGAGAGCCGAGAAAGGCGCAAGTGATTCAACATGTCGCAATGAGAATGTTGTTGTATTAAGCCAGTTACCTAAGTGTATTCTGAACGATAGAACCACATTTTTAGTCCAGATTCACGATCAAGTCGGATGCAGTTCCTCAACGTGCACGTAACGACCATGTTCCTAATTTCCGAGTGTAAATCTGTCAAATCGAAGTAAACTTCTCTTTCGATATTTAAGAGTGTAAACAAATAATGTTATCAAATCGAAGTAACTTCTACGTAAAATTTTGTGATATGTGGGCGCTCATTCGGTGAACATGCAAAAAGATGCTCATGGTAGCCATTGACTTTTGCCGTCGTCGAAACTGGAATTCACGGGTTACCTCCAATCGCGCCGGCATCCATTTTCAAAAATAAAGTCAACGCCAGCAACCGAATATTAGAACCGAAAATCTCAAGGTAAAGTGAGATATAGCAAACGTTATTTTCATTCGAATTTTTTCGTCCTCGTTATTCGATCGCGTAATGGGCTTGACAGTGGTGCCGGAATGTACAGATACCTAAGGGTGAACTGTATCCCCCTCCCCCACTGAAAAAATTGGAAAATATAATTTATGCTAATGACACACAAAATTTTACAACTTGGTTATTATAGCTCCTCAACTCTTATCAAATTCAAAATATTTCTAACCAAGAGCTCGTTTTGAAGTCTCCCCTCCCCCACCCATCGCGTTAACAAATTCTTTCTGATGAGTGAACGAGAACCGGGAGGTTCAAATAATTTCGTAAACAACTTCGTTAGGCCATGTTTTTACAGTGTTTCCCCCAAACTGCTGCTCCCTATTCAACATTTTTCTAGAATCTCTATACTTCTCGTTCTGTTAAAGTTTTGTCCCCCTCCCTCGATTAATTATTTCAGGTGAACGAGAACGGGGAGACTCAAATAATTTCGTAATCAATTTCTTTAAAGCACGTTTTTTCAGTGTTTCCCTCCAAATTGCTCCCTATTCCAAATTTTTCTAGAATATACATTCTACGTTCCGTTTGATGCCGCAAACTGGACTGTGTGTGTGGGGTAGAGTCAAGGCCGCCCATGACATTCCGAAATTTTGCATGAACTATAGCGGTTGTAACACGGCTAAGTACGTATGAATATATGAAATAAATTATATTTTCATGAGGTATTGACATCAAACATTAACGCCCCCCCCCCAATTTTAGCAACTTCAGTCAATTTTGATTTTATGTATTTCTCATTCTTAACGGCCAATTTTGACCAAGTTTCCAGGACATGTTTATGCCATCCCCGAGACGGTTTTGGATTACGAATTATGTCTGTACCCCTTATAAGAAGAAGTCTAGAAAATTTTGCCTCGTGTGACCCACCTAATTTTTGTCTTATATTCCAGGGAACGTGTCATATCGAGCTATATCATTGATTCCTATTATTTAGTGATTATAAAAGCCCTTCTTCTGAAATTACTGGGGAGAGGAAGGTCAAAGATATGAGAATTTACAATACACCAAAAATACATTTTTAAGCACTCCAATCAATAGTTTGGAGAATGTATGTAAAGTGCCACTTTATTAGTCAAGTATCAATTAATGGTCGAAATTTTGAAGCCATTTATCTATCTGGTTCGCTAGAGGACGCGAGAGTTTTACTTTTTTTTCTTTTATCAGTGTCTAGCATACACACACAACTTCAATATGATCTGTGTTCGAAGTGATTTTGAAGATATGAGCTGGAGAAAAATTTGTCAGTTTTCGGCGTGATAACGTTCCCTTATTTTCAAAGTACGTCATCAAAATCGAAAAAGTACTTCACGCTATTAATTTTGGACTTTTTGTGAGTTCAAAGGACAAACTAAGGAACATTTTTCGAATAATTAACAGACGATTGAGTAACTAACTATCGAGTGCGGGTCCTGGGAGATTGGAGATGGAATTCAGTCGTGGAACTGATTGTACTCCAGTCCTATTATCATGTTTTTTGATTTCGGCCAAGTTAGGTACAGTCCATCTGAGCGTTGCAGAATAGGGTGGTTCGTCAAATATGTTTTTCAAAATTTCTAACGCGACCCAGGTAAAAAGCTGCCTAAAGTTTTAAAATTATTTTTTAAATTTGTAAATTTTCCCCGAGGAATTTGTCCTTGAAGTTATGTACTATAGGGTTCAAAATTGAATGTTATGCGGCGCCGTAAAAATGTCAATAACCTTTTTAATAGTATTCATGGCGAACTTTGGATCAGTTCATGTACAAATTTTTCCTATCTGCGAAATTGAAGGCGCTAAAGCACTTACAGTAATTTGTTGCTTTATAGCGCCTTCGGTATAGCAGATAATCAAAATTTACATATCACCTTAACAGTGGTAATTATTGAGATATATGACACGAGTTATGTACGAATTTTGCCTATCTGCAATATTGAAGGCACTGAAGCACTTACAATACTTTGTTGCTTTCTAACGCTTTCAATTTCACAGGTAGGCAAAATTCGCACATGCACTAATTTTAAATTTGCGATGAATACTATTAAAAAGGTCACGTGTAAATTTGATCTATCTCACATATTGAAGGTGGTAGATCATTGAATAAAAGTATTGGTAAAAAATCAAAATTATGAAAGAAAAACGATATGGGTTAAGATTATCCTTAGGACAAAATATTAATAGATGTTAATGTTTGGATTAAATGGAACAAAATTAGACCCAATGTCGGGGAAAATGTTTGAAAAAAATCTTTCTTTCTATACAGGCCATGCAAAAAATTCGTACATAATATTCGCTCCCTCCCTTTGATAGAATTATGTGTCTTATCGTTATCTGCGCTTTCTTCCGAAATATGAAGGATTTCATACGATGCATTCTGCTTACTATGCCAGACCTTGAGAAAGTTACGTTTGGCGCCGTATTTGGTGAACTCAACTGTACAACAAACTATACCATGCAGTATTTTTGCATCAATTCAATGGCCAACAAAAGAATTCAAGTATTTTTGCTTCGGGGATACGTCCAACCCTGTCTGTGTGTTTTCCCCGTTTCCCCACCCATACCATACACTATCAGTGGAAAAGCTAATTCGATTGGTCGATAAAGCATCAGTAACAGTTTGTGGCGAAGAAAGACGTAATGGGCTTATATCCCATTTTCCTTCAAAGTTTTGATTTTTATCAGTATTTTTATTCAATGGTCTACTGCCTTCAATATGCGAGATGGACTAAATTTGCACATAACCTTATTAGTTCTACTAATTAGGGGTAACAAAAAAATCATATTTTAATTTTGCCTATCTGTGTAATTAAAGGCGCCAAAGCACTTACAATACTTGTCGCTTTATAGCGCCTTCAATATTGCCGGTAGGCAAAATTAGTACATGCCTCATTTTGTAGATATCAGTTATTACTATTGTTAAGGTTATGTGTGAATTTTGCCTATCTGCAATATTCAAGGCGCTATAAAGCGACAAAGTATTGTAAGTGCTTTAGCGCCTTCAGTTTCACAAATAGGCAAAATTTGTATATTAACTAATTTAAAGTTTGCGATGAATACTATTGGAAAGGTTATGTAAAAATTTTGCATAACCTGAATTAATTTTCAGTCTTATAGCATTTCAAGAACGAATCCCTTGAGGTAAAAAAAAATTAACACATTTTTTTTGCTTCACCGAAGGCAACTTTCTAACTAGGTTGCTCTCAAAAATTCGAAATTTTTTTAGCCTGTGTATGACAATCTACCCTATTGCAAGACATATGGCAATGATGAAATTTGAAAAAAATTCGATCAGCATTGTGTTTGACGAATATGTGGCTCCAATTTTTTTTTTTTTTTTTTTTTACCAATGATTGGCTACTATTTTCTTTTTTTCTTGTCATCAGTCTGCCGCAGTGGCGTAGCCAGACTTGGTATGAAGGGGGGGGGGTCGTTTCACTTTTACAACATTACAGGTGTAATACTGACTATTACCAGAATAAATTTCAATTTTTTCACTAATAAATTTCAATTTTTTCACATTGTCGGCCGATGCCAAGGGGGGGGGGGTTAGACCCCCGTAGCTACGCCCCTGGTTTGTCGAATAAAATGACGAGCAGCCTCTTTGGCATTTCTGTGATTTCTGTATTTTATTTTGATTACAATAAGTAAACTGAATATCACTTTCTTCTTTCCATTCCGTCAGTTTCAGATAACATTTTTCAGATTGTGCCAAACATTGGTCGACCAATAATTGACAAATTCTAACATATTTTCAGAAATTCATAGAAAATAGCACTTTTGAGCTTGACGTTGGCGTGTGTAAGCGAAACTCATTCCTGATGGCATACACTACCATATGCTACGATTAAAAATGAAAAATTCTGCAGACCAATAATTGGCAACAGTTGCCAAATTTTGGTTCTTGGATCCTTCGAAGGATGCCTGTGAATTAATCATGGGGTGAGGGGGGAGGGGGTTCCAGCCATCTTGTCATATGTTGTAGGGGAGGGCTGTAAGATCCATCGATTCCAAAATCAAATCCCTAATGTAATTAGAGCTCAAGATATGATATGACCGTCAAAAAAAAAAAATAGCATTTTACCACCAAAAACAAAGAGCAGAGGGTATGAGGGTAATTTCCCTCCACTCATAAAGATGGGGGCAGTAATATCATTTTGCTCTCCCCTTTTCGTTTCATCAAAGGAAGTTGTAAGAATGAGCGCTCCTTTACACGAAATCCCATGCAAATAAGTTAAAAGTTCATTTTTCTTCAAACCGCAAGAAAAGGAATGCCAAATGCGGATTTCCCCCCAAAATAACAATCTAAAGATTGGTTATACCAAAATCGGAAACCAAAACCGAAGTTATCGCTTTCACAACCAGAACCAATACCAATTTTCAGGGATATTGTTCGTAACCAAAAATCAAAATTAGGATTGAGAATCATGCTGGCTATCATTCCTGAGCATATTTTGCCTTCTTTTGGAGTGTGAAAATCTGAGACAAGTTCGACATTTCCCAAATAAGATACCAAATTTCTAGTTCTGTATAAAGGTCATTCTGTGCCACTTCGACCAGCTTTTGCAGTTGATTTCGACTAAACTGGCAGAAAAGGCTCGGATCATCCCAGAAATCCGTCTGTTAGCCGTTTTGTGAAAGTCCCATCCTCTAGTGGCGCCGCGAGCCCTCCTCTCTCTCCACCGGGCACTAAGTCGAAAGAGGAATTGCTATGGGCAAACTCGTATCAGATAAAAAAATTGAGAATGCTATTGAAATGATTTTCAAAAAGAACAATCGGTTTCGAGAGAGTTCATTATTTGGTTACAAGGTATGCTGCGAGACGACAGAGTGGTTTCTTTGGTTTGAAAGACTCTCTGCCAAGCTTGATTCAAATCCTCAAAACTCTTTCAGACATTCCAGTGTCTCTTTAAGATTCTGGCTGACATGTTTTGGACTCCGAGGTTCTTTCATTCATGGTTATGGCTCTTTAAAACTATTCTAGATACATTTAGGGATTATCTAACGCTCTTTCACATTTATATAGGACTACTCCCGGTCTGGCTAAGACTTCAAAGACTCTTCAAGAGTTACTTCAGACTCGCCACTGTCTCTTTTAGACATTTTCAAGACTTATGAAGTCTCACACACATGGTTTTTCATCTCTTTGAAATTATTTAGGCCTTTTCCAAACTTGTTTAAGACTCTTTGAAACTTCATTAAGACTCTCATGGACATGCTTAAGATTCATGAAGACCCGCTAAAACATTTTCCAAGCCTTTTCAGACCTATTTATGCTTCTTTAAGACTCGTCTAAACACTAAAACATGCCTGAAAAAGTTCTAGAGCACTCTTTAGTCTTCAATACTTATGAACGCGTTTGCAAAAACTTGAAACAGTTTGCGTATTGTTGGCAAGAGCCAGTAGGGCAGCAGTCGACATGTTCTCTGCCAATATGTAAGGGAATAACAATGGTGGAAATTTTGAAAACAGAAACAATTGAGAAAATTCAATTCTTAGATATAAAACAAAAAATTCTACGTTCGTTCATCATCAAGTATTCCATTGTAGTTTATCACTTCGTACCCTATGGTGAAACTACCTTATGGAAGGGAGTGCTCGACACGTGAGGTCAGTAGGTCATATCCGTCTCGTAAGAAACAATTATGACGAACTTTTAATGTAACGAGAATGGTCCATTAAGAATCCATAGTCCATAACATTTATTAATGATAAATTTGACCTCACTGATCAGTCTGTTCAGTTCGAGTTACCGTAGTTATCAGCTCTTCTCGAATTGCGAGTAAATATTTTATCTTGTTAAGCTATAGGGAACATTGCCGATTACTCTGTCAATATTGGTTGCCTCAGAAATAATCTACCTGTTTCGGTCGACTAGATAACAAACTACTAACACAACCTCGTAAAGGTTTCCTCTGAAAACTGGGATAAATAATATTTCGTTTTACACGGCCATTTCCATTTAGCTCGATTAGTCTGTAATATGAGACACCAGGCACTGCACAGATTCAAACAAATCATTTGTGGCAGTTTCTATAAAAAGGGGTAACTTTGTCGATCGATTGAAGTCTCAGAAAACGCGAAAAAAGAATAACAAAATTTTTTGGTCGAAAAAATCAATTTTGAGATTTTTGTCGATTTTTATGGAAAAAGCATCGCAATAACGACGAGACAAAATTTACGCGCGGGGGAGGGAAGAGTGAGTGAGAGAAAGAGAATTATGAAAGAGAATGAGAAAAGAATGCGAATGTCTGCGTTCGCTTCTTCGCGATTTTTCGGAGTTTACGAATAAATCCGATGTTCTGAATTGTTACCACGTAGAAGAGCGAAAAATTACTTTTCCAACAAGCCCTCGTCGAGGCTGGTAACGTGATTTCGCGGCGAGTTACGGCCCCTTGAAGGAGTGGGAGAAAAAGGTGTGTCTAACTTTAGGCGCGTTTTTCTCGAACACGTGTTTTCGCGCATTCTCGTTACACTCATCTTGACCCCTTGGATTTCCGCAATAAAAAACGCTACAGATCTCGCCGGTAGCTTGTTGGAACGGGCATTCATTCCTCTATTACCTACTATCCTTAACTCAAAATTCATTGAATCGACAGAGTTACCCCTTTTTATAGAAACTGCCACATGGCTGTAAAAAGTTTGGATTCGTGATATGGGGCGATAACTTCAAAAGGTGGCCTCGAAATTGTGAGGGTCGGATAAAAATATAAAATTCATAACGAACGGCAATTTTAGACGTTGATGAATTCAGTTTCAGGAAAATGTTGACCATCCAGTCTCTTGGGGAGTCACCAAAAGAGATTGAGATCAAATAACGGTCTCATTATTTCAAAATGGTGTTCAATTTCTAAGCTTTCGAGGCAGCTGAATTCGATTTTGAGAGTATTTTTGGATTCGACCTTTCGGGTACCATCGAGCCATAGTCCAAGAATATTTGACTTGTCTTATTCAATTCCATTAGATGATATCCTAAGGGCTCCTTTGATGGAATCACAAGGGGTTGGATATAAAATAGTCTCTGTCATACTAAAAATCAGCAACCTCAAAAATCCATAAATCGAATACCATTTCAGAATAATGAACATTTTCCCTGGGGTACAATCATACGCGCAAATAGGGGAGCTTGGGGCTTAGCGTCCCATCATTCCTCTAAGAGCCCCCTCCTCCCTAAAAAAACACAAAAAATTGTAAAATTTATTTGTGCTTATGGATACAATGCCAAACTCGAATATGCCGCTTTTCACAAATTTTCAAGAAAATTTAAAAACAAATCCGTGAAATAAATCACATTGTAACTGAACAACTTGATTTGTAGTGTATCATACTAAACACAGCATAGCTGAATGAATCTGAAGATAACGAAAAACATGAAGGATGGAAAAGACATCGTCTACTTTCATGAACCTATCTCTGGTTTCAAATAATAGTAAATAGTATGCTAGTTGTGAACTTATGCATACCAAATTTCGAAAATTGTGTGCAATACCTGTGTGGACTATCTCACACAAATTGAAATTGATACCCCTCCCCTTGTATAGACAAATAAATATCACCTGACTAGACCAAGACCGGTATCCAATGCGTATTAAAAGTGCATTTTTTGTATTAAAAAAAAAGTTGAAAAATTTTTCACTCATTCAGCTTGCGAAACGAGGAGCTTTTCAATTGGAAGACTTTTAGTTTCTCCCCTAGGAGTTTCCATTTGGAACGTCTCTGCTTGTGTTATGTACAATATCTCATAGTGTGAGTAACATACTCTTCCCTTTTTGAGGATGTTCATGACTCGCATACATGAAGCTGTTATCGCCTCGAGGACGGTTCGATGTACGTATTACGAGATTGAGTAATCGCATTCAACCGCGAAGTTTCTCTCTTATCGAGACCTGATCAGCGATCTTATTACAAATAGGAAACACGATGTATTGTTATTATTAATCAGATGTTAGATAAAATTGATGGATCATCGTGGCTTTAATTCATATTTTCGAAATATTAGTCCAGAAATAATACCTGGTTCCAAACAGAGGCGTTCTTACAGATAGCTAAAGTATGCCCGCGTATAACGTCTTGCTCTAAGGGAGGGGAACTGATACTTTACTTGGACTTCCTAAAAGCGAAGTATAACTTTGTCGATATGTTGGGCGTTGTGGGGTTCAGTATCTGACCGAGAATGCGACCTTGTGAGGCCTCCTGAGAAGAGAAACTTACAATGACCTCACCTAGAATGTTGCATTTGAGTAATAAACATACTCTATATTTCAAAACTAATTATTGGAAGCTAACACTTTTACAGGATCTGGTGTGCCAAAATTGTTGACCTGTTTTTAAACGCCAACCATGTGGCAACACTGATGCGTAAGCAATTTTTTCCCATGAAAATATTCGGCCATGTATGCCATTTAGTAAGCATGGCTCTGTGGTCTGGAGAACATCGCGGCGGTTTCCGTGTAAAAACGTTTATTCTAAAACACAATGTTGTCGCAAATCAGCGCACATTTCAAAAACAGTTTAAACTGAAAAGACACGATCTCGTTTCCTCTTCAAAGGCAATCCTTCTGCGCTTGTTTCCCCCTCTCTGAACGTTACTGGTAATGCCCTTGAGTCGAACATTCTCCCTCCACTGCTTGATTGCCTCAGGAGAGGAAACATACCGACAGGTGGGCGGGTATGGCCAAAATAAACACGGAAAAACTATAGGTTGAGACGGAGAGGAGCCGGCGGATCTGTGACTCATTATACCCCTAGTATGTATTCAGATCTCAGAAAAAAATTTAACTTAATCGCAAACCTCCCTCCCTTACTTAATTCCTGGGTACAGCCCTGTTCCAGGGAGTTGCATGCAAGAACTACCCAGTAATGAATTCAACAACCACGAACATCTAGAAATAGACCCCTGTCTCAAATTATAAGTTTTAGTCGTTTCTCCCTCTCTTTTGAAGCCACTCCCCTCGGGTCATTAACGCGCATTGGGGAATTAAACCATTTTATATTTGATCCAGTGGCGTAGTCATGAGAAGTTACTCCTCCTCCCACCTATTTTGAAAAATGCATTAAACCGAGACTACAGAAGGAAAAGGGGGAAAAAGATTTTTGAAAATTGACATCCCCCCACACCAATAAAATGTTGGTATAATTACGCAACAGATGTGATCAATGTTAAATGAACTCTCAAAATCTATGAGAATATATTTTTAAAACTGTTAGGGATTGAGAAAAGAAAAATTAAATTAATTACGTCAAATATCTATGCATTGTTTCTTAAGAGGAGGGGGGGGGGCTAGAGGCTTGTGTTCTCTCATCTGATCGACAGGAAACTTAACAAGAATAATTGGGTAAACCAATCTAGAGGGTATTTCCGGAACTAATCCTGAAGAGTGTTAGAGAACTCATGGCCCCGAGTAATCTCAGAGAATGCTAAGGCCGTCTGAGGAGTCTCGAAAAGTCTGAAAAGAGTCTTACACAGGTAAGCGCTTCACAAAACATGTCTTGGCGAGTCTGAACGAAGCTTCAGAGATCTCCAAAGGTGGCCAACAAATCTAAAACGTCTTCAAAAGATACTTTCATGTAAACCTAAAATAGTCTTAGGCGAGTCCGGAAGAATCTTAGAGGATTTTTTCTGAAAAATCTGAAACATAGCTCCAATTGTATCAAATAACTCTTGAAAAGTCTTGAGCAAACTTGTATGAGTCTTGAATTTACTGAACTAAGCCAGGAAATGTATGGCGAACCCTTAAATCTTCCGAAATGATCAGCTCACCAGACGAAACCCAAACATCAATATTATTTTATAAAGGGCCGTATCGACAGGGGTAACCCTCTTCCCATTGGACAAAAAAAATACGGAAAAACAATAGGTTGAGACGGAGAGGAGAGGCGGATCTGTGACTAATTATATCCCTTGTACTCAGACCTCAGAAAAAAATTATCTCAATTGCAATCCCCTCCCCCCTCTACTTGACTCCTGGGTACGGCTCTGTTTTTTAATGTTCAGCAACATTTTTCGTACATTTTTTCTCGCGAAATTGCAAAATGCTCATTGGGGCACCATCAAAGTCCATCAAACTTTTCTTCTTATTTCGTCTGTATTCGTATAACAAAATTCGAAAATTTTGATGTCAAGAGGAAGAGGGTTTCCACTCCTCGCTCATGCCAATCCAAAAAGATCTCGCATATAATATTTGACATAAAGCCTCTTGCAAATCTCCGAAAATCTCATAAATTACGTTTCGGAAATCTCTCGAAGCGCCTTCTTATCCATTTGCTGAAATAATTTTTTAATTTTTTCCCTATTTTTATTTATTATGTGTGTGTAGGGGGTACGAGGGGACAAATGCTACTCTGTACCCCTTCTCCCCTAGTTCTAACACCATAGATTTCGAAGAGGCAAACAAATGTCAATGTGGGTATACATGGTACTTTGACCAGCTTCATCCCTCCCCCTGTTCCGATGCCACTGATTTCGAATAGCCAAACAAATGTAGATGTAATCTGGTCTATAGTTGAAAATCAACTGAAAACATCCCACCCCCTCCTACATCATATCATATTCAATGTTCATTCGTAGAAAGCAGAAAAAAGAAAATGAATTCACAATTTTAGCTTGCAGGTGTGCAGGTGTACATGTTTTCATGCCACAAACAATGAAATAGAAAAATGTGATTAACGCTGACGAATTCAAAAAAGTATGAAAACCGAGGGCTAATTGACCTGGATATTATTACGATGAAAATGATACTTTCGTGCTCTACGGACAGGCCGCTATCGGCGGAAGTAAATTGTGTGCCGCCGGCGGATTGCAGATTGCTGAGGTGGCGGATTTACACTCCAGCGAGTGTTGAAATCGGTCGTTTTACTCGCAAGGAACTAATTATGAAAGAAATGAACACCAAACCATCGACTCCTCTCCCTGCTGTTGGGTTTTGTTCCCTTGTGGAAGCCAGGCTATTCCTACAGAGAGTGAGATCCCATTCCCAAAGAAATACATTCATATTTTTAGCAAAGTAACGAATTTTTCAAAAATCTGTGCCCCCTCCCAGGCGGTGCTCACACTTCCAAAGCCTAATTGTTTCCAGGTACAGGTTACTGAAACACAATATACGTATTCGAACTTTGAGAATCAAACATTTTTGCTTTTAGATGGCAGTGGGTCCAGTTCAGAAACTCCTTCTGCTGTGTCTGGCCTGCACGACGACCTGCGAATCGCTGAACATTCTCGGATTCGCCACGTACGATGGGAACAGCCACTGGCTGGTGATGAAGAGCGTTTTCGAAGCCTTGGCCAATGCTGGTCACCATGTGACCATAATAACACCGTATTCGATGGCCGAGAGGAGCAACATCAGTCTCATCGATTTGTCTAAAGTTCTGCCACTGAGGACAAACGCTTTCGACTATTTGTTTCTGCTGAAGGAATACTACAATCCGCTGTTGACGCTCCACGTGATCCCGACACTGAACTTGGGACAATGCGAGAAATCGCACGCACTACCCGAAGTTCGAAAACTTCTAACAGGTGAACGAAATTCAATTTACGGTATTCATACGTAACGAGTAAAGATCAAATAATCATTAATATGTAATTTGAAGATAACTGTACGCACCAATTAAGGATTAGCTTTTAGGAATCCAACGCCTTATTCCCGCGATTTTGTTTCCATAATTACGTCAAAAGTTTAAAAACATCCGTTTACATGGCGTCGTGTGAAACGGGCCTACAGGAATAACAAAGAACAAGAATTCGAAACGCGGTCGTCATAGCAACGCGTAAACGCACCACCACAGATGTACACGCGATGTACATCTGTGCGCACCACTGCCACCATCCCATCTTTACACTCGTTCATATCAAAAACCGGTTTTTGCACGAGAGGCACATTTCATGATTCTAAGTCACACTATGGACATTATTTACCCAATAGTAGACTGAGTTTAGCACTGAGGTGAGCCCCAAGCAAACATTAGAAAATTTTCTCAAATAGAAGAAAATTGATGTGAGAGCGCGAATCTCTCAAAAGTTCTCTTGATCTTCATTTTTCTAGTCTATCTTCAACTCCCCTTTCATCCTTACTTAATTCTCTGTACACAAAGAACGTTATCTCTTTATATGTAGAAACTATGGTCTTCTGCGGAAGATTAGAGTCAAAAATATAACACTGGAGAGTTGTGAGCGTGAGTCTTGGGAAGTAGTATCAAAGTCTTGATGAGCTCTTACAAAGCTTTACAAGTTCTCGCATGGTACAAGGGGCATTCAAAAAGTACGGTAACAAGGGCTGTTATGAAGCAACTATAAGTCTTGAAAATTTCATCTTACAAAATTTGAAACGATACAACCTTAAACTACTTCTCAACATAGGAACCTTCCCAATTGAGGCATCTATCCCATCAGTTTACCAACTTATAGATGCGTTCCCTCTGTAGAATAATTCGTCGTTCAACAAATGAAACCAATTTAAAACTGCTTTTGGCCGCTCGTCTCTTTTTACACACGGAAAGAAATAAAGGGGGGTGGTCAAGTCGGAAGAGTAGGGACAACAAAACATCTCACTTGAACGACTTCAACAAAGCAGCAGTGACACAAGAGGTGTATTGTCGTGCTTTGTCCTGCAAAAAACGAACAACTCGAATTAACAGCCGAGTCTTCAGTCTTCAATTTATTCTTTTGGGTAAGAGGTTCAACTGGTCACAGTATTCATGTGAGTTTACCATTGTATTACATAAGAGAAACTTAGCCGAGACCAAAAGAATTCCACAAGCATTCCAGAATATGCATGTCATCATTTGAAACCGTGTACACAAATACTAAAATGGAAGGAAAGAGCTTTGTCCTAATGTAAACAGAACACAGAATCATGTTATGTTGCTACAATCCATCCACGTAACACAACAAGCCTTATTATCTTACTTTTTGAACGCCCAGTTTATCAATGGGATAAATGCCTAAATCAGTTGAAGGTTATATCTTCTCAGAGTTTGTAAAATAAAATGTTTACGATTCATTATTATTTCATAATAGCTCTTGTTACCTTACTTTTTGAACGATCCTCGTAATAATGAGTGCTCTTGTTACCTTAGTTTTTGAACGGCCCTCGTATTAATGAGTCCTAAGGTACAGAAAATTGAAGAATATTGCACGTTTGTTCTCTGAACTTAAGTTTCGAAAAGCGTCAATAAGATCCTATAACGAGACATCAACTGTTTGAATGAGTCTTCACACCCTTGGAGATAATTTACGTTCATGTGTCTTAACGTGTCCTCATCAGATTCAAAGTGAGATAGGATATTGGAGAATCTCAAGGAACTGTACTGGAGTTTGAAGAGCGTAAGAATCTTGTCTTCATGATTTTTTAATGAGTCCGGACTTCCTGACATTATTATATCACAATAACCGCAAAGGAATACAGGAAAGGGATGAGGGGATAGCTGTCTTCAGAATGATTCGTAAAGTTAATGAACAGATCTTACTACCTTAACTTCAGAATAAATCATTAGTAACAATGGTAAACGTTCATGCCATTTGGGGGGGGGGAGCAATTTTTTACATCTAAATGACCAATTTTCCTTTATAATTATGATTTTTTGCCAAAAACACCAATTTTGGTTTAAAAAACACTAAGAATTTCTACTATGGCCAATTTTCTGAGGGGGAAGGGGACGCTGACGTTTCTGTTTGGGACAGCGAATCCGTCTTAAACCTCCCAGATTACCACCTTTGATCTTTAGTTCGTTGGAATTTTATTTTATTTGTTAATTTTAAAAATTCAGAGTAGGTAGATTGGTAGATAATTTGCCGCCATTTCGTTTCCTGATTTTGAAGGACCGAACCGATTAAGTCCAAAGTATAATGCTTCAAAGAATAAAAAAGTAAGAAGTTCTCGTTTATTTGGACTCTGGACGGTGATTTTTATTGTTTTCCAGAAATAACTTCTCAAATTTTTGTTTCAAATGTAATTGTTCGTAACAGTCGATTGAATGACTGGACTTTGAAACTTATTCAGAGGAAAAATTGATTTCTTCTTATCAGGGTTTGGAGCATTTTCAACGATGGGAACTCAAATTGGCAAAGGGAATCTGAGTTAACTAAATTAAAGATAAGAAGACACAATTCTGCCTTTTTCAGGATGAAAACTCTATTCCGCCTCTGTATCAGGGGCTTAATGAATCTGATTCTCACTGTACATTACAAATCTGGCCTTTGCATCCCTTTTCTCCCAGCTAGAAAAAAAACAATGCAGGTTGCCTAAACTAAATATATAAAAAGATTGAAGGGGCAAGTCTATTCTTCCAAGATACAAAAAGATAGAGGAACAGACAGACAGATTGAGAGAAATACAGCTAGCTCAAAAGACTGCTGAAATGACAAGTAGAAAATATATTTTTTTACATCTGATCTTGCTTTTTGAGTCTTGAGTGCAGAATCGTGATTTCCGAGAGGGACCTGAGAAAAATCGCCAGTTTTTTTTTTAGGTGTTTTCTCTCGAGCTCGGATTTTGTTCTCGGCGGCCGTGATAGGATGACAGGCAGCCTCAGCTCCAATCAGGGAAATGGAAAAACGAAGATTTAGGATCCAAGAGGCGCTTTCTATACGCACATGCATACCGAAGCACGTACATCTATGTATGTGCATAAAAATATAGCAAATATATTTAAATACATACGGTCAGACAAACGGATGGACGGAACGCCAGATGTCAATCAATGACACAAAAAAGACAGAAAGAAAATGAATGCAAAACGTCAAACATAGGAGCAGAAGAAAGGGCTTTTATTCAGCAGGGAGGTGGAGTCACCCACAGTCAGTCACGACCAGTTTTAAAAAGTCTTAAGTGTATGAAGGAGTCTCGCAATGTCTCAGTCAGTTTAAACAAGTCTCAAAATGTCTAAACAGAAAGTTCAAACAGAGTCTGAACGAGTCTTGATTAACGACTGAGGAATCTCAAAGGGCACCAGTTAGATTTAAGGCGTCTTGATCAGTTTTAAAAGAGACAGGATGAATCTTATTGTAATCTTAATAAGAATGGTTACAACTGTCTACTTGGACTTTACTATTTATTTGCAATCATTCATACAAATATATGAAAATGAATGAATGATAAGCTACAAAGTAGAAAATTCTAACTGCGTACCGAGGATATTTCTTTAAGATGAAAATCGAAGATTAATAGCACCAATTTCCTCTGGAATGATCTTTGCGTTATCAAAGTAGCACAATGCCGCCAAAATTAAAAAGAAAAAGAATTGATCTTGTGCTTGTTTTGACTCCTGTTTATCACAATATCACTTTGTGAGTTAATGCTAATGCGATTAACGGTCACGTGAACTAATTGTTTAATATTTCAAATGCGCAGAATGGTTAAATGCGAGAAACGATAATTTTAATTAATACTCGAACACGTGTATCAACCCTGATCTAAGGAGTGTCTTTCAAGCATGGGCTCCGACGAGAAGGTTCGGAATTTTTCCTAGCAATTTTAAAATGTGCATAGTTTCTTCAGGACTGGGATTCGCTCTCGCTTCCTTTGGAAATGTTTTGGAACCCTGGAAATGGTTTTCCCGCACATGTAAGATTTTTCTGGCACCCATAGTGCCTCGTCATCGATTGTCCCGAACATATCGCCAGCAAAAATGAAGAGTTTTTGACTCGTCAACTAAAACTCTTCCCTCTTTTCTAATTTTGCTCTCAACTTGAGCCCTGGAATCTGCCCTTTCGAGCATTACTTTAGAGACGTCGATGAGGCTGTTAGGGTTGTCTTTGCCCTCTTCTCGTCTTGCCGAAAACCCGGCCTAGGTCAAAATGTAGCGAAGCTTCGTGGGCTCGAACCCGCAGGACCACCGAATTCCGAGACCAGTGCGCTATCGACTCGACCAACCAGACCCCCTTAACTAACCCTTAAGAAGCATACTTTTTTTCACTTGCAGACATACAGTGGTGAATTTCACCACCAGTTTGAAAAAACAGGAGCGTTTTCTTGTTATGCTTCAAAATGATGATTATGTAGTTTATAAGGATGTTGAATTCATTTTTAAACTTTCTTGTCAGTCTCTCCTTTCTAATAGGTGCCACAGGGGGCACTGACTCATACAATTTTGAAGTGGTGTACACCTGCTTTCATATTATTGCGAATGGGGTTTTCTGAGTATCTAAATTTATGTATGAAGTTAATTTAGCTGTAACCCCTATCCTAAAAGGTGCCACATGGAGCTCCAACCTCGTATTATGAATTATTTCATCTTTCATAATCATAGAAATGGTTTTTCCGAGTTACTGAATAAACTTTTTTACGATGCTGGGACGGAGATATTTCGAGTTATTCAATTTATTTGTTAAACGTTGTTTTGGTCACAACTGCTACCTTTAAGAGTGATACAGGAGACTAATACTATGACTTCTGAGTGAAAGCGCAACATTTAAGTTAGTCACGTTTTCGTTCGTCCAAGTTTGTGTCTGTGTGAGATACTTATAAATCAAGGGTAAGAAAATTCCGTAGCAATTTGAAATACGTCATTTTCGGTAGCATTCTCAGTAAAGTACCCTCTATTTTTCACTTCTAGCGACGGTTAAAATAAATCCGGTCCTCCTTGATTTTTTTTTCTTGCTGTTAACCTTGATGACGGAAACGACGATCTAGAAGATGATCCAGATTATGCAGAAAAAGAAGACGAAGACCCCGACGAAATTGTTGGAGCAGAAACACGTGTCTTTGAGTGTGCGGTACTGAGGTAAAGAAGGACACGAGAAGTCGTCAGAACAGGAATAAAAACGACGCCGTTCAGCGCCACAGGAACAAATCATAATTATCACCGGCGTGGAAACAGGGGGGTGGGGAGTTTGGTTCAGAGTCCCTCAACGCTGTCAAGAAGAGCATTTCAAAATATAGTTTAGCGCATTAATTACAGCAATAAGATGACGGGATACGTGCTGTAGCGACCACTACCCCCCCCCAGATTGAGACCTACCTACACCAGTTATCTTTATCCCCAGATCCCGGTCGAAAAAACTAGAAGACCCACTCAAAATTTTACGCCGTTTTCCTCGATGATCAAATTTTTGGAACCCTAGTTATGTACATTAACGAAGAAATTCGGAAAAAACTGGCCAAATGACAAAAAAAGAACCCGCCATCAGCGACCCAATCTACAGACGTGCAGAAAGCTTAAGAATAATAAATAAATAAAAAAATACAGAACAGTCGACTATACTGATACTATTGTCTTTGGATTGTTTGAACAATACATATACAAAAGGAGAGAAAAAGAAAGAGTGAGTGAGTGAGAGTGAGAGGAAAGGTGAGAAGAAAAACTGAGACAAAAAGAAAACTGTATTCTGAATTAGACGAACACGCGGCAGAGTGAGGAACCACAAGAAGATTGAGAATAAACTGGCAGGAAAATAGGCGCAAAGGCCGACTCCATACATTGCCCGAGTAAGTCTACTCAACGAGGGCAATTACAACCTAACAACCCCCTAGTAATTGGCAGCTTCAAACTAGAAAAAATTGATGGAACCAAGTACGGCTCTAAAATAGACAAAAATGAATGTAATGAACCAATTAGAAATAAGAAAGACGGATGAAAATATCATATAGAAGAAATTATGTTATATTAGTAATAATCATGGCTAAAGGGTCGGGTTTTGGATTGATGAAAAACTAAGCAAACATTTTAGGGAATTTAAGGGACTAACTGACCAAATTGCATTAACTCAATTCAAATTCAAACAGAAAAAAATCTTAACACTAGGCTAAATATACGTCCTACAATAGCCTCGGAAGAAGAAGAGCGCGACACATTCTATGAAGACCTTTCAGATGTTCTCAACGATCGAAAAACAAATAGAAAAAAGTGGTAATAATAATGAGATACTTCAAAAGTCAAATTGGGAAAATATGTAAAGATGAATATAAAACTATGGGTTCTTATGATTAAGAGACAAAGTATGAAAGAGGAGAATAACAACTTAAAACCTGTCAACACTTGAAAAAAAAAGCCACGTATTAGACATGGTTACCACCAAATGGGAAACGAAAAACCCAACGGATTATTTCTTGACACCAAGTGATCAAAATACCTTCTTTTTCTAATTTGCTGTCAACCCGAGCCCTGGGGGATCCGCTATTTCGAGCATTACCTCAGAGACATGGGGGAGGCTGTTAGGGCTGTCTTATCCCTCTTCCTTTCTGGCCGAAAAACCGGCCGAAGTCGAAATCTGGCGAGTTGCTACGTGGGCTCGAACCCGGGACCTCCGGATTCCGAGATCAACACGCTATCCACTCGGCCAATCAGACAGTCAAGATTTTGATGTTTCAGATCTCCCAATTGAAATTAAATTAAACATCACAAAAAACATAGCATGGCTACTATTAAAAAAAATAATAATAAAAGCAAATCGATGAAGAAACTTGAAATTGGCAAAATACTGAATAAAATTCCAGATCTTGAGAGTAAGAAGGCCCAGGAGTTAGGAAAAGAAACTACGAAAGCAGATAAAGAAGCTGCCAAGGATTCTGCAAATACTGTCAAAGACAACAGAAAGAAAAGGATCCCTAAAAAACATTAAACTTAAAATAAGACTATACTTTCAAACATATGTAATGACCCACAGGGATTTAAAAAAAAAAAGTCCAAAAAACAACATATGACATCCGGTGTCAAATGTTGATCCCTAGATGGGTTTCAATCTCAAGCTCATTACATTTACTTACACACTGAAACATTTCATACATTACAATCCGGATACTAAAATGTATAGGTAATAGTTTCGTTTCCAGATATATTTTTGAAAAAAAACAAAACAAATGTGACCTGGAATCATAAAATGTGCCTCTGGTGTCAAAAAAATCATTTTTCACTTTCTTGACAATTTTTATAGAAAAAATCAAGTTCTTTTGAATGAAACAAATCGCAACTTCCTATCTTCATTAGTTTTTCCACAAATTGGTTTAAAAATTACGTCAAAAGTTTAAAAACATTTGTTTACATGGCGTTGTGTGAAACGGGCCTACGGGAATGATAGAGAACAAGAATTCGAAACGTGGTTGTCACAGCAACGCGTAAACGCACCACCACAGATGTACACGCTATGTACATCTGTACGCACCACTACCACCATCCCATCTTTACATTCGTTCATCTCAAAAACCTGTTTTCGCACAAGAGACACATTTCATGATTCTAGGTCACAAACGTTGATCTGATCAAAATGCGATCCCTAAATTAATATTTGACAGTTATCGGAAGTATGAAAATTTTTTGCCCAATGTTGATTCTTTTACAAACCTCAAAATCTTGAACGTCGACATTGGAAATATGATTTTCATAACAATAACACTGGTAAGTTAGCTTCTAAGAACTGCAAATTTTTGAAAAACATCGAATTAAGACACTTTTTTATTGTTTTATTTCACTCGGATTAATATGACCCGCAAATAGCCGGTCCAGAGAAAAAACTTCAAAATCTTTCAAAGGTACTCCATTTGCACCCACGTCAGTATACATATAAACACCCACACATGCCGAAAAATGGATTAAAGCATTTACCAATAAATATTTCCAAATTACTTTTTCCTAAATTCGAAAATTGTTGAATTTTAGTACATTTTTCAATATAGGAACTTCAAAATTATCACACAATAACACAAATCACGTTTTCGCAGCCGAAACTATGTAGAATGGTAGACGAAGGTTCATCCCTGTCATGAGGGGGGGGGGGATACCCCGGGCCCAGACTCTCAACGGGGTCCGATACTTGTAAAAGGCCTGAATTTCAAACATAATGTACATGAAATCAGCAGTCACTCCTTACACCATGAAAGAAACCTCTTATCCCGTAGCTTATAATTTTTTCCCATTTAACAAAAGAACAAAATGAACTGGAAGGAGAGAGGCTCATGGAAATCCCCCCAGCCCCTCTCTATCTCTCTACGGGGCTGTAAAGGTTCAAAAAAAAAAGTTGCAAGCGCTCCAACAAAAGTTTATTGAACCTTGAAAAATGGATCAACATTCGATACGTGTAGATCAACGTTTGGCACTTTACCTTCATTTTAAAGAGATGAAGAGTTAAAATAATAAGTCATAATACAAGACAATCAGGGATATTATTGTTACTGCTGGAGGAAATTGTTGCGGGCAGGAACTAAAAAAGGAAGGCAAAGAATGAGCTATGGAGAACAGATAATGAAGGATACCAAGTGTAAATCCTTCTCAGAAATGAAAAGATTAGCACAAGAGAAAGAAAAGAGAAGAGACGCAGACTACTAGTCGAGAATCTAAGGAAGTTATTTATCAGGGGAATTACAATATCGTCTAAACTGATCCGAATATCAGCGGCATAGCCAGGATTTTTCCACGGGGGGGGGGGGCTATCAGCAAAACTTTTTATAATATAGTTAGACTGGTTTTCCAGCAATGAAAATGTATATTATCAAGTCATTGGGACTTAAACCTAAGTTGTATATGTTGGCAGCACTGTCAGTATGTTCATTGTATCTTATCACTTTGGGGTGAATAGATCGGAATACGTCACCCCAAACTGATAACAATACACACAAAACGTTTGCCTATGGTAGCACTACATAGGTAAGGTTTAAACCACAATAACAAACACGCTTTTATGGTGTCGTGCTTCTCCACTTCAATTATGCATCTGAATTTAAATTTCATTTCGCACATTTACTGTGATACTGCTAGCATATAAAAAATTCTCATCTGAAGGGGGGATTCACCCCCTTAATTTCCCCTCTGGCTACGTCACTGCCGAATATGCAATACTCACACATGTAAATAACGAATGAGGTCTATGTCCATTGGTTACTGTCAGGTTGAAGGACTTCTACTCTCCACTATTTTAAATGATTGCGTCCTTTGTTCTGGAGTATTATTAGGATAACAACAAGCGTGGTGAAATCTATCACTCTGTGCTTCCAAAGAGTTTAAGGTGTACCTGGTAGACATATCAATAATTGGATTTAGTCTGAGGAGCCTAAACCCTCTTTCAAAAAGGTTCCTCTTTGTACGCTATAACTCGAGCATTTCACCTGCAAACCCGTCTAATACTGTTTTCTCTTTATCACCAGGACCTAAAAAATTCGACGTCGTTATCACCGAGATATTTGGAGCCGACTGCGATGCTGTTTTCGCGCACTTACTCAAAGTGCCTTTGATATCTGTGATAGCGAGCACCCACCTACCCTGGGCCAGTGCGCGCGTAGGTAATCCGGAGCACCCGTCGTACGTGAGTCACATCTTGCTGCCTTACACGGACGTCATGTCATTCCGACAAAGGCTGATCAATTTCGGCTACCATATGTACACGTCCGCCATAGCCGTCTACGTCGATACAGTTACCACATATCTGAATCGAAAACATTTCGGAGACGATATCCCACGAAACGGAAGAATCGTGCAGAACACTTCTTTGATTTTTGTAAACAGTCATTTCACGGTGGATGTTCCTAGACCTTTTGTGCCAAATGTTGTGGAAATCGGGGGTATTCACTTGCCGCCCGTGAAACCCCTCCCCAAGGTAAATAAATACGCGTGTTGTTCTACGTATAAATCGTTCAAAAACCAGAAGAATATTTCCATTCCGAGGTCACTATATACTCAGAAGAAAATCTTATCAAAGAAAAGATAATAACGACTTTCGAAATAACGTCTGTGCAATATTTATAAGCTACTATTACCACAATTCTAATGCGTGTACCGCTGTAGTTTCCTTTACATTAGGAACAGTGGGTTCTTTCCCACCAGAGCACCTTTCCCAAGGTCGTCGAAGTGTTGTACGAACTCCACCTTACATCTCACTTTTCTGCATTATCTCATAGCCCAGCTATGGGATTATGGTATCTCAACTTTCACCTGCGCCACTTACTAGGATTTTTCTTACGCCAACATTTTATCCTATTATATTCAACAGCTGTTCTTTCAAACCCATTCGCGATACGCCTACTGACATGGATATGCCTAATGGCTCGCCACGCAAAAGAAATAATCCCCAGAAAAAGCTCCGCAACAAAATATTCCACAGAAAAACGTTACCATTGTAGTAGTTGCGTATTCCTCTTTACGCGGTCATTCGGTCCATTATATTCCGACCGACCGACACGGAGAATGCCGAGCGGTGCCGAGAATGGACGACTGCAGAAAGCTTTTAGGAATATGTTTATGCACGTCAGTGTTGCCAGATGCACGGCAATTTCAGTATGACATGGCTGCACGGTACTGTGCCCAAAAAACACGGCTTTTCAGCCATCATGCTAACAGGCTTCTAAAAAATTCCAATAACACCGAATCAGTAATAAGATATGAGAACAAAATAATAAAACTGATCATCGCATAGATTCACAGGAAGCCTTTTTCAAAGTTTTTTCTCATTGATGACCACGTTAAACTCGACAACTAAACTGATAAGGTCACCAATGAATGAACTGGAAACTATTAACTAGCGCTAACAATAGTAGAGCACCTGGAAACAACCGAGTATGGACATCCGCCATCTTGAGTCCAACCGTGCCCGTTGATACCAAACTGACTACCCGGTACGCTTTGCTAGCTCCGCATAGTCGGATTCGGCATCGATAGGCGCGGTTGGACTCAAGATGGCGGATGTCCATACTCGGTTGTTTCCAGGTGCTCCAACAATAGAGAGAAAAAATAAGTATTAATCTTTAGTCAAAAAGGTTACACGGCAATTTTTAGGATGTTGAAATGGCATTTCGGATTTTGGATCTGGCAACACTGATGCGCATCAACAGTCAACACAGTCGCCTGGACAACATAACCATGAAATAACGTCCTTCTGTGCTGCAGTCGAACTCTTAAAATTTTTTTTTTCACATCCCTTCTTAGTATTTTATCGACTTAAAAACACCACAAGATTGGAAACATGAAAGAGAAAACTCAAAACGTGGAAACGAATCAATTTTCCTGAAAAGCCAACAAAAGAGGAGTGATTTAAAGTAAGCCCTTCCTCTCGAGTACTTAGATCATTTTTTTATATAGTAATTACTTATTTTCATTTCCTAACATGTCCGCAAGATAGCGCATGGCCGTTTTCGACTCAAAGTGACTAAGTTTTCTTTCAAATGGTTAATAATGGAAGGGTTCGTTTAAAAAAAAATAACAGTCAGTTTTGAAATTTCGACTTCGCCAACAGATAGTGCTGTGAGTTCTCTTCAGCTAGGTGAACTGTCAGCGTGAGTCTGCCGGCAGATGTTGCCGTGTTCAGATGCACTATTATGTTGGAGCATAATGCCTGGTGAATACAGCGCTATCTATATACAAAGTCGAAATTTCAAAACTGATCACGGTTGTTTTTTAAACAGACCCTTCAACTGAGCGATGACGACACTTTTACTAAAAATTTTTCCTCCGGAAAACTGCGCTGCATGAAAATTAAGAAAGCAATATTACTCTAGCTAAAAAGGTTTTACCTACCCAGAGGTCTTGGACATCCCTCCTTTTTCTATAACCACAAAATAACAGACACCTGAGTTTCTAAGGTGGTGAAGCATCGACTAGAAATACTGAAAAATTGATTACGCGGTTATCAAAAGGTTAATTACTCGTAACATCAATTATTTAGACTAGACAGCTGATAGATGCTTATAACTATATTTAGTAACTGATTAACACGGAAATCAATTCATTAATTGTATGTCAAGATATTTATCACAATCTGAATTGAATAATATTACCAGAAAGCACAACGTATACGAGGATAATGAACGACCTATTACTGCTCGCATAATTTAATACACCTTCTAATCAATAAGTATCAACTTATCTGATAATTTGGCTCTGAAGTTTAAAAAAATCAAGAATTGAAAAACCAGTTTCTCAAGAATAGAAGTAAACTGAATAGAGAAAACACCTGCATGTAATAAATCAGAGGACAAATCCACGACAAAATTTAGAACTTTAGAACCATTCATATCATGTGTGCACCCCCAAAACACTTATTTTCATTCATGGGTACAGGGTTGCCACATGTTTTCTTTCATACCGTATTATTAGCAAATTTAATGCATTAATCAGAAAAACATTTCAATTAGACCTAAGTAAGCAAACAGTTTCATTTTTAACATTTGTGTATTTAGATAGCTAATGTTCATCATTGATCAAAACTCTGCAGTCTGTATATCTGAAAACTGAAGCCCAGACAAGAATAGTTATAAGTAACAGATATAGAGGATTAATTTCCTAAATACAATGAGAGTTACCTATACTGAACAGAATAACCACCGGTCTTATAAAAAGCAGAACAATTAGTTCTATCAAGCAGACTGGTAAAAGTTTCAATCAACAAAACAAAATCACCAAGTTTGTTAATTAAACAGAGGAGAATAACTATCTGTGTGCAGAACGATCAGTTTCATTCAGAATAATTAGTTAGATACATTGAACAGATAACCAGTTTTATCAAGCCGAACAAATCCACGACAATCAGTCTAGTTTTGAATAAAACAAAATCAGTTTGGTTGAGCAGAACAATCAGTGTTAAAGAGAACAATAAGTCTTCAGACAAAATATTAGTGTGGTTGAAAAGAATAACCATAGTTCTGTTGAATGGATGAACTATCAGTTTTGTTGAACAAAGCAATCAGTTTTGTTGAACAAAGCAATCAGTTTTGTTGAAGAATGATCAGTTTTCTTGAAATGAAGATTTATTTTGTCAGTTTCAGTGATGCTATTTGTGAAGTTTAAAAGACTGCTTGAGACTTGTTTAGTCTTACTAGTATCCCACTGCCTCATAATAGTGTTGGTGTGAGTCTGCCCACAAAACGAGTGTCCAACACAATCAAATTTATTCCGTTTCCCTCACGACTTCCTGGTTGAATTCGATAATCGACTTCAATATAAAAATTGAGTTACTATACCAAAATCGACTTTTGAATAGAATTCTAACAGATAGGGACTCTGAATGTCAATGAAAAAAGTCGATGACTTTTGCCTCGACTGTGTGTTTCATATGTGAAATAATCTCTTGTAAGCAGAGTTATATTACGACCCAAAAATTCATATGTCAAATTTTATGATTTATACAAATTTATGAAAGGGTGGGAATATAGATTATTTCAGCCAATTAATTAGTTATGAAAGCTCAACTTGATGCAGTGGAAGGCTTGTGATGAGCTTTTATCGCCAGCTCAAAGACTAGGCAATATTGTTTATGTACTGAGAGTCACTACTACAGGAATAAAGCCATGGTATACTAACAAACGTATATTAAATTTAAACAAGGAAACTTATTATACTTCTAAATATGCTCCTCCGGCGTCGGCAACTTCTAGGTCGAACTAGCCCTGGGCTGCATCATCTAACAGTACTAAAATCAGCCTTTGCTGAACAGAACAGAGAATACCTAGTTAGTTTTGTTCAACAGAAAAATCAGTATTGTAGAACAGAATGAAATAAGTTTTGTTGAACAGAAGGACTGGTTTAGTCAAACAGAATGGTCAGTTTTGTTCAACAGGACGGCCAGTTTTGTTCAACAGGACGGCCAGTTTTGTTCACAGAACGGTCAGTTTTGTTCAACAGAATGATCAGTTTAGCTGAACAAAATGGCCAGTTTTGTTCAACAGAATGATCAGTTTAGCTGAACAAAACGAACAGTCTTATTGAACAGAACAATAATCAATTTAATCTTGAAGAGAATGATGAATGAACAATTTTAATGAATAGATTAACAGGCTTTGTAGACAAAATGGTCAGCTTCTTGTTGAACAGAACAATTGAAGGGTATGTACAGGGAAAGAAGCAGGTAAGTTACTTTGGTGGTGAAGCGAGAAAAATGAAAAACAATTTGTTTACATACGTGGTTTTTTACTCTTTACCTATATGTAAATTTTGAAACCTATTTTTCTGAACCGTAGCATCATTTCAGGCACCCTACCATAGCTCAGCTACTTCTGCTCATTTTACTCCCGTTCCAACAGTATTAATAACTCAATTTCACCAAAAAAGTGACTTGACTGCTTCTTCCCCTATACCCTTCAATTACTTTTACAAAACTGAATAATCGCTGCCAGATACACGTTTAACACAAAAATAAAAGTATACTGAGGAGTAACAAAGTGTATACATTAGAGAGCGCAGAAAAAGTTTCACCACTTTTTTTCTGATATTTCTTTCTTCTAGCAAACCAGAGTATGATCCCCGCCTATATAGAGACAAATTGTTTTCAAAAACATCAAAAACTGTCAAAGCAGTTTTTATTTAATAGTTTGAGAAAATACTATAATAAAGAAAGTTAATGATGAGCGTATAACAATACAAAGGACTATTAGGATATCAAACGTTCGGTATTCCGAAGGTTCTTCACTAGAATAAGCATGAGGGTGAGGTGATCCAGTCCCCCATTGGTAAAATCACCTTAAAAGTCAGAAAATTCCAGTCCTCAGTTAGAAAAACAACAGAGTTTTTTTTTGTGCTTGTCACTTGCAAGTTTTGATATTTCAGTCAAAATTCGTCAGAAAGTCTGAAAATTTTTGGAGCCACTCGGACAACATGGGCAGGTAAGGAAAGGTGGAGCTCTTTCCTTTTTGCTACTCAACTGAAATTTGTCGTATTTTATTTGGCATTTTCTGTGTCTTCACTCCCCGAGAGAACATTTATTCTATGCACAGCTCTAATACTAAATTCAATTTTGATATCAGTTGTACCCAAACTTGGGAGAACTGTCGAACCAAGAGTAGTGGTCATGTTTAAAGTTTACAAAAATAGAATATTGATACTGAATATAGAATTTTCAAGGTCACTTAATCCACTTCTGAATTTTGATAGTACTTTGACTCTATTCTGTGAAATGTGGAATGACAAGGGGCTAAAATCTATGCGTAAAAGAACAACATACAATGCGAATATTACATTTTGAATTTTTGAGATCACTGGTTAGGGGGACTTATCGAAGAGTTTTTCCTTGGGGGAGTGGGGTAAAAATTGTGAAAGTCTCAACTGACTCAACTCAGGATTCTCAAGTATCAAGGCAAAAAAAAAACCTTCTTTTGACTTGCTGAATTTTTCCTACTGACTCATCTCAAAATTCTCAAGTATCAAAGCTAAAAAAAAAAAAACCTAATAACTTGTTGGATTTTCCAAACTCAACTCACCGGACTGAAATAGTAAATTTTCCCAAATTCTGGGTGAAAAGTTCCTACGGGGAGAGGGGGAAGGTAAATTGCCCCTTGCCCCCATCGATACGTCCCTCCTGGTTGGTATTACTTTGACCTTTAATTGAAAAGACATTTATCTAAATAGGGCGGATATCACGATATTATGCCTTTTTTCCCTTCCTCTAGGATTGGCAAGTCAAAATCCCGTTCCGTTTCAAAGTCCGTCGGTCCACCATTTAGGTCTACTTGCAACAATGGATCCAGTTCGATATCAGCGACGGGGGCTGAGGTGGAAGAATTTTAAAAGACAAGACAGTTATCACATATTGACTCCTCGAGGTCAATAAATTCGTTTTCAAGTTTATTCGACTCTATTTTGATTATTAAGACATCGATGATAGGGAGAAAAAATTGTAAAAGTAATAGGAGATGCAAACAGACACTAGTACTCAATGTTTCACGATCCTCGAACTCATTTCTGAGGAAAAACTGTTAGGAGACTATTAGTTGGGGCAGTGTTCTCGACAGTTTCCCGGAGAGTTCCTTTCTTTATTTGGTCCAGCGCTGGCGCAGGAATGGGGGGAGATGTTAGCCCCCTCCCTCCAAGACTGAGACCTTCTTATACTGGTGTTGCCCAGAGGCCTCAACTTGAAGAAGGGAAACTAGGTACCTATGTAAATGCAGTTCACGAAGAACCAGAAGAAACGTATCCAATCAAATTGATCTAGTTGTAGGAAAAATTACATCTGTCTCTTTATCGAGAATACTCGTATTTGAGTCACACATTAAGCATTTTTGGTGACAAACTCAGTTGTTCAATAAAGTGATCAAACTCGCAGGTTAATAAAAGTTATGTTTTCACGCGGACTAATTACCTTAGTTACCTAATAGTCAAAACATCTTCATTTTAAAACCTGTTTTCTTTTTCAGGATGTGGCTGACATCATGAACCAATCAAAACACGGGGTAATCTTCTTTTCCCTGGGCAGCATAATAAAGGCGTCTTCACTGCCAAACGAAACGATCACAGCTATTAAAAATACATTTGCCGAATTGGAATTCGATGTTTTAATGAAATTTGAAGACGAAACTCTAGATGTCCCATCGAACGTACACGTCCGTAAATGGTTTCCTCAGAGAGATATCATAGGTAAGTACAATGCTTTCCATTTGCAATAATGTTGCAATGATTTTCCGTGTACAGGCCTACGTAACCCAATATTCACATTCATTTGTTGCAGCGCATCCTAAACTAAAACTAGCAATTCTACATGGCGGACTGATGGGTATCTACGAAACAGTAGACTCGGGAGTTCCAGTTCTTGGAATACCACTGTTCTTTGACCAACTGAGAAATGTCATGAATTTGGTGTCCAAAGGAGTCGCTCTGCGGTTGGAAATCGATAAAATAACAAAACCGTACTTCAAGGAGAACATACGACGGCTGGTCGATGATGAAGGGTACGTTTAAAGAAACTTTAGAGAAACGTTATTAACATTTGAAGGGTAAAGAATCAAAACGCACATTTGCCATTTAACTTCAAGGGCGTAAATAGGCAAAATACTGTACACGGAAGCAGGAAGGAATATCTTTGATGCGCCTGTGAATGTGCGATATGTATAACATACTCCACGTTCACAGGCGCAGCAAAGATATTCCTGCACCCGTGTACAGTATTTTGCCTATTTGCGCCCTTCAAGTGAAATGGCAAATGTGAGTTTTGATTATTTACCTTTCATTTATCCATTAGGAGTCGACAAACGATCCCACCCATAAATAGTACCTCGACCACCAAAGGTGAAACCGAGTTCCCCAAAAGTAGATTATGGATTACGGTCAACAGGTACCAACTATTCGTGATACTCGAAAATTGGGATAAAATTGATTAGATATTCCACGAAGTAGAGATAGGCAAGAACATTATGAATCCAGTGATGTAAGATCATGATTTGCAGAACATTTACAAAATTTATGAACATTATGGATTGAAATCAAAAAGGATTATTTTGAAAGAAAAAAACTTGAATCGTGAAAAACATAATGATCTTGTTAGAATCATGATATGAGTAAGAACATTCGATCTTTAGCGAGAACCTGATAAAAAAGGATGAGTTCCCCGTGCGAAACCGATGCATTTGATGAACTAAGAACAAAACGAGTAATTTTTTGTATAATAATTGCACTCTCTTTCCCGAATGTGAGCCAAATTGAAGATTGGGCATAGCATAACCTAAATATTGGAAGGAAAAACAGAGATGGACACAATCAAAAAGCAAATAATTGAAACTTGATTTTCGAAATATTCTAACATCTCTCAAATCGCAATTTTTTAAAATCAAAAAGTCATTTTTTCAAAAATTGTTGAAAATTATTTCGAACGTGATTTTTGATTTAAGATCGAAGAAATATGGGAAAAAATTCAAATCACAAACCGAAATCATTAAAATCAAAAACCAAGATTTTTAAATTAAAGATAGAATTATTTAAAATCATTCGATTTTAATAATTTTTTTGATTTCGTATTTTTGATTATGGCCGTCAGGAAACATATTTCCGCAGAATGTTGCCATCTACGAGTATACAGAAATATTTCGTTGGACAAATACTGAGTGGGCCTCATGACACGATAAACGGCAGATGTCTCATCAACTATACTGATCTTATGAAAGAAATAATCGTTACCAAATTTGCAGATCTCAAAAAGATAATGTTACTCTTTGTCATGAAAAGTTCAATGGGACCTACCATTTTGTGAGGTAGAATTTCTTCAAAGAAAATCGCCTCATCATCAAATTCGAACGACATTGGGGAAGTTCATTATAAATATTTCAACTGACTAAGTCGATTATGCATAACTAGGGCATCGAAAAATGCCATCCTCCAGAACACACATTTGCCATTCCACTCCTCCTCAAGCCGTCACATTAGACCCATCTATGAACTCGACTTTGATTTCGTTATAGCATAAGGCTACATTCGTTTGCCTAAAAAGATCATGGATTTGAATGAAAATATCATTGAGTAAAAATATCTTCAATTAAGGAAAAAAAAAATCGTGAATTTGCTTGGAAAACCAGGGACGTAAAAGATCATACGATATTTAGATCAACAAATTGTAACGATCAAAAAAATCATGATTGAGGTTAAGCAAAAGAACGTCACTTCGTGATCTGAATGACTGCATGTGACCTTTTTCTAATTTCTATAATGATCTAATATCACAAAAGTCACAAAAATTAGATAGAATCGAGATATACTATCAAAAAATTACAAGATCATAATTTATGATCTTTCTATTCTTCAATATAATCTTTTAATCTGAATCTGTGATTTTGCTCAATGTTTTAAGTGACCTATTTCTCTTCTGTTCACTAACGCAAAATACTAGCCAGACTCTGGTACATCTCTGACAGACCTTACGAGATTTTGATGTAGGGGAATGGTGTCTAAAATAGCATAGTTGAGTAAAGTGGGGTAAAACTATCCAATACATCAAAGTTCTGACAACACAAAGTTAGAATACATTTGACAGCAGTGTTACGCTCTAACCGGCAACCTTCTCCATACTCGTACACTTCTCAGATCGTTACCAGTGATTATTCATTTTGAGATGAGGTGTTTCTTTTTATTTTATTCATAGATGTAAGGGGTCATAGCAGAAAAGAAATAGAAAATATAATTAATGGGGAAAACTCAAAAGAAAATATAAGAAATGAAGTGGAGCAGCAGGGTCTGGAGGGAAGAGGAGATAGGATGGGCACCCCATAAATGAGGTAGCCCATCGAGGGGAGAGACTAGAGTTAGGGGCACACCTACATCAGACACAGGAGACCAGATGGGGGCAGACACTTCAAAGGGCTTGTTTGATAACACGATCAAGTACCCGACGTTTGGAATACAAAATGTCGATATCAGTTATGGCTTTTTGGATTTTATTCTAGAACCTGAGCATGTTTATATCACAAGTTTGTCAATCTTAAAACTCCTTCGACAGCATTTGTACAAAATGTGAGCACAAACTTAGAATAATAAGAGTTATTAGTCAGAATTCAGAACAAAACTATATACAATTTTTCCACAAATTTTTCATTAGCAAAGTCAAAATGGCTGAAATGGCATAGAAATTGGTAGAAAAAATGGTACAGTATGCCGTTTTACACGCCTCTATAGGCTCGTAGCGTACCCTGTTAGTTAGGTAGGGTTGCTTGAAACATGTGGTTAGTAAGCGAACTGCGGCTACACACTCTTCGGCATAGAGAAGGTAAAGTCTAGCCCAACAAACCGTGGGGGAAAGCATAACGGCCAACTACCCCCGTAGCTTTCAATTCCTGATCATGTTTACTTTCTCCTCCCATCTCGCCCTTCCTTCAATCTCCCCACGTTTATAGAGAAGTTTTGAAGACTAGACCAATAGAACTATTCGAGCTTTTGTTACCATAAAGAGATTGAGCTCCTGTTGTTTTGTTTCCAACGTCATTTAATCCATTTGCTCAGGGACGCACAGTAAAACCAAACCCCGACTAGTTCAGCAAAATTATCATTTTCACTTCATACAGCTCACAAATAGAATACCACGATCTGTCCACGGTGAAACTGAGACTCTTTGATTATTGTGAATTTTAATAATTATGTTACATTTTAGGTTCAAACAGCGAGCTGTAGAATTATCCGAGCGCTTCCACGACCGAGCTATACAACCATCCGAGAGTGTAGTCTTTTGGACTGAATATGTTGTAAAGCACAAAGGTGCCAGACACTTGCGATCTATCGCCGCTGAAATTCCAGAATATCAAAAATTACTTTTCGATGTATTCGCATTTCTATCAATCTCCTTCCTAGTTGTGATATACCTAATTATAAGGATAGTGAAATACACTACAAGTTTTGTTAGTCAATTTTATAAGCTGATACTGGAGAAAAGTAGAATACACTTAAAAACGAGCTGAAAAGTGTAACGTACAAACGTGTTTTTGTGTTTTTAAATGCGTCAAGAAGTTCTGAAATGTGTGTAGGTTTAGTATTTAAAATGCATGTGTGTGTCTTCGTCCTTAATTTAACTATCCCGTGCCCAAATGAGAACTTATTATGTATGCATGAAAATATGGGAGTAGATGTTCACTTCGCGTTGGAACTACTGGCAATTGACTTCCTCAGTCCGCTGAAACAAGATGTACCTACTTAGTAAACTGGAGCCTATGTGATTACCATTTTGTCCTATATAACTGCATGTGTAACTCGCGTGTAAATTCTGTACTATTTAAGTAATTATATTTAAGAAATTCCTCGATTATAATTAAATTCATTTTTTCATAACCAGACAAAATTTATTTCTCGAGCTTTAGTTATAACTGCGACCCCCCTCCCCTAGCAGACAGCTGGTTTGAAAACGGTTCTGTCGCACTAATAACGTCCCTACCGCTGTCAAGTATTATCTTTGCTGATCAAATCATTCAGTTTTTTCCTCCTTTCCATAGTTTTACTGATAAATAGAAAATATCAAGGGAGGGACATGGGGCCTCTCAACCTCCCTTCCTCACACACGTCCACAGATCTCAAGAAAACTGTGGGTGTCAGTTTTTCAGTTCTTTAAACTGTGCTCATGTACCTACATTTCTATTTCTTTGTCTCTATCTGTGTCTTTCTGGATTTATGCGAAGAGGCGAATCTATGGAGTGTGAGGGTTAAGCAGGGAAGACATCAGAGTGGTCCTCATTTACACTTGGCGAGACAAATCATATTTTTGACCGGAGCACCCAGGGATGGGCGATATCGTGAGCCAAATGACATTAACATCATTGAAAAATTGACTCATATCAAAATAATATCATTGGAAGGTAGATTGCATATCAAAGGTTAAGGAATGAAATAAAGAGAGAGTGTAAAGAAGCAAAGGAGGAATGGATGCGAGACAGAAGTGATAAGATAGAAGAGTTATGAATGAAGGACAAATAGACTTGGCATGTTGGCATACAGAAAAGTAAACATGAAGTTTGGAGAATGAAGATAAAATATAAGGAAAGAGGTGAGCCTATGTACACAAATGAAGGAAAACAGAATAGTTAGAGTATGCAAAAGCATTGTACAGGGTGTCCGGACTTCGTTCAAGAACTCGAGGTAGGCATAGTACTCGATGAAACGGAAAAAAAGCAAACACGAAAAGTTGCATAGGTATAAGCAAATTGAAGGGGCTACGTTGTTTTAAAGATTGCACAAAACACAACTTTCAAGACAATATAATATACGAGACAAGATCTGATTATAGGGGCTGGTAGCACTGGCTTGGACGAAAGAACATCTTTGTACGATGTATTGCCTATTCTCAAAATTGAAGGCACTAGAAAATGTTAAAGTTAGGAAAATTTCATTTTTTGTTAAATGGTCAAAAAGACCGTTTATCAGCCCTATCCTAGGTAAATAATTAATCGTTTGAGAGCTGTTGTGACTATGGGAACTTGTTATCAGATCGACCACATTTTAGTAAACGCTATGCAAATATATTATTCATTCTTGGTGAAGAAAAAAGTTGACGTTTTCAGCAGAGCCACTTCTCGGGTCAGTATCATGGATTGAAAGAACGTTGTCTGTAAGATTTCAGCAAAATCTAAAAATGTCAACTCGTGCGGTACAAATGACATTGATTTTTGGGTTTTGAGCTTCAGTTACTCGGGGAGTCTTCCCATATCAATCTAAAAATTATTTTCGTTCCCAAATATAGGTTTTAAGGGTTCCAGAATTAATTTAGATAGTCATTTTCCGCTCTCCTAAATTATTCAGGCTTCACAAGGGAGGGGCTAATTCCGGTTACTCTAGTTTTCCTCAAGTTCCAAATTCTTCATGTTGTTAGTAGGGTGTTTTGATCCCTAAATCTGTTTCTGGGTTCTTTTCTCTTCTTCCCTCAACCCTTCAGATTCCACAGTGGATTAATCTGAGATTACTCGCATTTTCATAGTGTTTAGGTAGTAAAATAACAAAAGATGGAAGGAGTAAAAGGGATGTTGGTAATAGAATAGCACAAGCCGAATTAGCATTTTATCGAAAAGCTAATATTTTCAAATCAAAAATAAAAGAGGAAATCGATATTGTTCCTGAAAACTTGTGTTTAGAGTGTTGCCTTGTGTGGATGTGAACCTTGGACCATTAGAAAGTCGGAGAAGCGAACGATTGAAGCTTTTGAGATGTGATGCTACAGGTGGAATTTTTTTAATGTTTATGTTTCAGCGTTTGTGCGTGAGTACAGTGACCCTCCGGGGTCACCATTAAATACAGGGTGGTATGGCTTTTGCTGACATGAAATTGAAGAAGGCGTATATACGTAAAATATTTTACTTATTTTACATAAAAAATTAATCATTAACAGAACAACAATGAAAAAATGCAGTTCCGTTTTGCTTTTCGCGGTCGATTTGGCTTTAAGAATCTCGAATTCCAAAAATCAGTTTCCATTCCCATAATATAACTTCTCCCTCTTGCGGAACGGTTTAAACTTTTTTTCGATATTTTTCAAACTTTGCAGAAAATATGTTTTCAACTTATGGAACCCATCGTATCCCTTTAGAAAATCAAAAGTTGAAAATAAAGACCATCCTAGCGTTTACTAATTTCTGTTACCTATTACAACAGGGAGGAATATATATTGGACCCTCCATGATTTCTGTAGCAATAAGCATCCTAAATCAAGGGCTATGTATAAAAATATGTGTATCTTGTCTAAAATCAATGGGATATACACTTCTAAACTTTCAGCAAACTTCAACCCAGCAAGTACTGATGCTAGTTATGCGTACAGTGGTAATCAAAGAAATGGCGTTGGCTGAATTCAAAGTTATATGAGGTAGAAATTCTTAAAATTTCTAATAAAATTATTAGAAATATGAAAAACTACTAAAAATATTTGAAATTCACGTCTTTCAAGTCCAGGAATGAAAGAAATATCCATATTTTAAAGTTGATACACGAATTAGGAACTGGTAAGTATGGTACTCACAAAATATAAATTCCATGATGCCGAGCATTGATCAAAGGTAACTTACCTGAAACAAAAACCAAAATACTCAGATTAGACTATAAATTAGTATGCAGTAAATACGATTAATTCAAAATAGGATTACATCAGGCCGCGAGCAGCGAAAACGCTGTATGCAATACAGAAATATGATGAGCCTGTGTTTGAAGGAGAGCATCCTGAAATATGGATTCAGTGACATTACCACATATTTCACGTAGTACGTCTTCGAATTGATATTATTCAATTCTAGCCCCTTCTTACCAAAGCCTGAAGGGTCGAAAGGTGAAAGAAAGAGCCCCAGAAACGAATTCAGCAACCCATAAACCATATTTTCAATACAAACAATGTGAAAATTTGAGTAATCGGCGGAGTAGCTTCCTGCGGAGCATGATGGGTTCAGGGGAAGAGAGAAAAGAAACCTAAAAACTGATTCAGGGACTTAGAAAACCCTATTAACAACGTAACAGGAATTATATATAAATAAACATTAATTAATATAATTAAATATAATCAATTTTTAACAATCAATTTAATTCTATCTAATAAAAATTGAATAAATCCTTTTATAAAATTTTTATTAGGACCAAATCGATTATTAATTAATCCTAAAATCTTACGTTCAATTAATATAAAAAACCCTATTATTAGGAAAATTTGAGTACTTGAATATTAGAGAGAAGTAGAGGGCAGTTTCGGAAAATACCTTTTGAAATGGATTTAGAAACCCAAAAAAATGTACTATCGACGTAAAGAACTTGGAAATCGGAGAAATTGGAGTACTTACAAATTAACTCTCTGTGGAGACTGAAGGATTAAGGGAAGAGGACTGAGAACTCCTGAAATCGATTTAGTAACCAAGGAAACTTCACTATCGAAGTAAAGAGCTGGGAGATTGAGGGAAATCAGGAGCTTGAATCGTTTTTCAAATAGTTTTTTGAGCGTTTAGGTATGTGCCGCCACTCTAAACAAGCTGAAAATTGGCACGAAGGTGGGGAACACATTGAGAAATATTTGCAAACAAAAATCTTTTGCCAGCTCAAAAATGGCGGCGTGGATGCCATTTTGAAAATTTCAAAATTGATTTTGGAGGTCAAAAAAGGTAGAACAAAAATTGCGGATATTTACACTGGGAGCCTTCACCTACAGGCCAAATTACATACCATTCGAGTCCAGGAGTGGCAAGTTGGGTGTAGCCAGCGTGCAAGTGCTACACACGGGAACATTTTTGCTACCCTCGGAGAAATTAGAAAAAAACTCTGCTACACTCTGAGAAATCAAAATTTTGCGCCACTCGGGAAAATTCTCAAGAAAATTTAAATTTTGCACCATACTTTACAGAAAAAAATAGAAAAAAAAATTTTTACCTTAAGAAAATCGGCACTTTATTAAATTTATGACCAGTCATCACCATTGTAATTCATAAAATTAAAAAGTGACTGATTTTTATTTTTTCTATGTAAAAGTACAGCGCCACCTATGAATCATGTTTTTTAACTTGTAACTGAGTGTACAGCGCCAAATTGTTTTTTCTTACGATAAATAAAGTCATAAGCATAAGTCTTTCTGTAGAGGGTTGATTCTTAAAACGTTGAAATAATTTTTTCAGGAGGGAGGGAAAAAGCAGGAGTTTTCTGGTCAATTTCTGAAAAAAATTTGTTTTGCATCATGCTACACACGGGAAAATCAAAACTTGCCACCCCTGCGTTTCGAGCAAAAAGTACCCAAGATAGAGCTGAAAGATGCGAGTGAAAATCATATCTTTCGAGGTCACACCCCTCTGGAGGGGGATCAGATTGTATGTAACGATGGGCTCTGAAATTTTCTTTTACCCCTGCGAATAGAGAACCAACGAAAAAAAGAAAATTGACTTAGGCCGATTCGCCTATCTTACTCTACTATAGCCTTTGTAAGTAATTAGAGGTAACTGTAAGACTTTTGTATGACTTGTATGATCATTGCCTAAATTGTACAACTTTTGTACGACTGGTATGACTTGTATGACCGGCAGATACCCTGAACACAAAATATGTCCACCATTACCTTCCAATATTTTAGGAACTGAGCGTCGTGCAAAAATTTTGTACAGAATATAATTTATACACTTCTTGATGCTCTACAAATTTTACTGCAAACTTTTCCGTCTGAATTCAATATTCAATGAGATATTGACGAAAACCCGTTTTGCGCCACAGATTTTATCCCCTAGGTGAAAACACGAGCGTTATCTGGCTGGCGACTTTTAGTATGTTATTTAGGATAGTAAAAGGTACCAACACACCAAATTTCGGCTTTCCCCTAATTTTCCCATCGTCCCATCCCAATTTGCTAATATACCGGACCACGAGACAGTAGTGCAGCCAGGGAGGATGAATCCCCCCCCCCCCGATATGAGAATTGTTTATACGTTGGCAATATCTATCACAGTAAATGCGCGGAATGAAATTTAAATTCATATGCATAATTGAAGTTGAAAAGCGCAACATACAGATACGTCAATCTAAAAACATACAGTTCATATTACGTGTGCCCCCGGCCCAAAATTTTCCTGACCCCCCCCCCCCCGGAATAGTCCTAGCTACGCCACTGCTACGAGGGAAAGGTCCTACTTGTGGCCCAAATTAGGCTCGAAAAATATGACTGGATATTCAAAATCGACTCAAACCCTCCTATTTCAAGGAGAATAGAAAATTTTTTCATCTAGTAAACTAATAGACATTACTGAATGACATCCTGCTTTGTTGCACCTCAATTCCGCTTCGCGGTCAAAAATGAAGACGGGGAAGCGTATTTCATTAAGACACCTTGTATAATTCGCAGGTGCCTACAGACTTGTGGAATTCACCTGGGTAAAATTGTACTACTCATAAATGCGATCATTCCTACAGTACCCTTAGCCTTTATGGTAACTCAGGTACCCCCAGAAGAAAATGCCCTATATCTCACACACCAGTAAGAAGGAAAGCGGGGTAGTTCTGCGTTATCCTGCCTCGTACTATTTCGTGAGAGAGAGAGAGCTAAGTACTCAGTTTCTTTGGTTAAAACGGGGGGGGGAGGGATGCAACTACTTCATCTTACAATTAAATTCGATGATTAGGATTATATTACTGGGAAGGGGAGGTAGTTCTGATGTCAAAAGGAAACTCTTTCGGGGACAGAGCCTCCATTTTCCCCCACTTGATTGCGTGCCTAATCCAACCTTTGGGCTAAGGTCCATATTACTCGTATAGCCTACAGGATTACGTTAGATCACATAAGTTAGTTATACTGTAGATGGAAAGTTTCGTCGTTTTACACCACCTAATGAAACCGGTTTCGTTTTTCATTTTTAAATAATGCAATATCACACGTGGAAATGATTATAAATCTGCAATAATTGAGCAAAATTAGCTGAACTGGCTCGAAACGTGCCCGGTGCATTTCTACGTTAAATTATACTAACGATTTCGTTGTTTTGCATGTTATTTTAAATAATTTTCAGTCCCAGTCTGATAATCCGAAGCTATTTCTAAAACTTCGATTTAAAACGGGTAAGATGTGATTTCTTATCACTTCAGTTTAGCCACAATTAACTGATTTCATCATATAGTATTAATCCACCTTTTGGGACGCTAGGACCTCCTAAAATCATTTCTTTTTATATTTTATCTGCTTAATTTAGAATTGCTGTCCGTTTATCTATTCGTCGTAATCTGAAGCAATTATAATAATAGTACTTGGGAAATTGGAAATGCAATTAGCTTTCATGTTCATTTATGTTCACAGTCGGCGAAAGTTCGGTACTTGCGTATTTGCAATAACAAGGTCGTGTGCTAGAAGTTCGTGAATTGCCTACATGGGACACCACTCGTACATATCCAGAATGAACATGAAATGACAAGTTGATAATCTTTGATGGTTCAAGAGTGATTCGTATTGTAGGTAAGTTTGCTTACAAATCGTATTTTACATTATTTATGACCCTTTTTAATTAGTCTATTTGTATGAAAATCCTAAGGTTGACAGATTTGCGGCGGCCACAGTTAGGGTTCGTTATGTTTTGACGGAAAAGTACCGACCTACTTGAAAATTATTTCTCTAGGTTCGTTTCACGACCCAGTGAGAGTTAATCACCTCAGATCAAACCTAGAAGGCATGCTGCTGAAGATTTTCGGGCGTACATATGTTAACAAAAATTAATGGCGTAGATAAAGGGGGGTTACTGGCATAAACGACTATTCAAAATTTACGTGGGAGAGTACTGACTGCTGTTTCCTCTTTATCCTTATCCCCCTGGCCCCCTCCTCCAAAAGGCAATATAGGTGTCAAAATGCAGGATTATTCCAGCTGGTTATTATAAAAACACATCTCGATAAACTGAAAGAATTAAAGAGCATCAAAGTAGAACACGAGTGTATTATATTTAATTTTGAAACAAAACCAAAGAATATTGCTTATAATAATTATTACTTTGTAAGAGGAATATCTAGAATTTGGCATTTTTCCCTCAATATTTTTCTACACGTTTCTTTTTTCTTCTTTTTTTATGTGGGCGATTTCACCGACGTATTATTTTTTACATGAAAGATCACTTACCCACACACCCACGTAAGTCAGCGCCTATGGGTACTGCGGGTCTGGACCCTCTAAGCCAAACAATAGATTTTTTAGAAGTTATTAGAGGCAGACCATGGTGGGAGGATGCAAAAGGTAAGGCAAGACAGAAAACATTTCTACCTAGCAAATTTTTTATTTGAATTTTCTTTTAAATGTTTCATAATTACCTTCATTTATATTCCTACTACTTAGTGACTCTAGGTGCTCTATAGGAATATAACACGAAAGTCAAAAAATTGGAAATTCACAAAAACTGTCGCACGGCTGCAGATTGTAAAAATATCAACCACTGAATTTGTGTTGAGAGAGCGTTACAGTTTTCGTTACGTTTTAGCATTTTATATGCTTTTACTACTGGGAATACTTGAGCGAGAACCATAACGCTCCTGTTACTATGACGTCATACTATTGGGCATACTTCAGCAAAAAACGTAACGCTCTCGCCTGTAACAGCCCGCTGTAACGTTCCTGTTACTACAAATATCACGTCATACTACTGGATATACTTGAGCGAAAACCGTAAGGCTCCCCCTGTAACGGCCCTTCGTAACGCTCCTGTTACCATGACGTCATACTACTGAGTATACTTGCGCGAAAATCGTATTTATACATTTCCATGGAAATTTATTTCTTCCAGCCAGAGGTATAATTATACCTGAGCGAAAACCGTAACTCCATCGACACGCTCCTCCTGACACGAAGCCAGCGCCCTTTCGAGTATTACCTCAGAGACGCCGGGGTTGTACCCATTTTATATGCTTTTACTACTGGGTATACTTGAGGGAAACCTGTAACGCTCCCCCGACACGAATTCAGTGGTTGACATTTACAGTCTGTAGCCGTGTTGTTAATAGAAATTTCCATGGACATTTTTTTAAATTAGGGTACGAAAGAATATAAAATGTGACACATATTTTTCTCAAAAAATTAAAAATTGACTGAATAGTTTTCAAAATTGGATTTATACCCGAAAAACTCTCAAAGAGTCTCTAAAAACATCTATTTTAGGCAAAAATGTTATTTTTCAAGAAAAATAGTTCAAAATTCGCTCAAATATGCCCAGTAGTATGACGTCATAGTAACAGGAGCGTTATGGGGGGGGGGGTTACGGTTTTCGCTCAAGTATACCCAGTAGTAAAAGCATATAAAATGCTAAAAAAGGCCGTATCAATGTTAGCTCATTGGTTCCAGAACTTCCTGATTCGTTCAGGAAACCTCAATAGACCAAATTGCCAAAAAATCCGGGCCCTGATCATCATCATCGAAAATAAGGTTCATTAGATCACTGTTTAGTGCAAAAAACGGCTGTCTTTATTCACGACAAACAAGGAAAAACAGAAACTGGTTGCAGTTCCAGTGATTCTCGGGAATGAGTAACGCCACGCCACTGTCGGTGAATAAAGTCACCCCCCCCCTTCCACAGCGGTATGATTCATGTATTCTATGCGGTAATTTCTTACCAAATCTCTAAAGCTAATCCTACAGCAACGCCTCAAGTGCATCGGATATTTACGTGACCCTCCCCATCCCCCTTAAATCAGACATGACATTTGCCCCTACGAAGACGAAATTCGCGGGAAAAGAACAATTTTGTTACGGTTTTGCTTAAGTATACCCAGTAGTAAAAGCATATAAACTGCTAAGAATTTTCAGACCGCCTCCTTCTAACGGAGCTATCGCTCTTGCATAAACCAGTGAAAATAAGGCTTACTCATTCTTATTTGATTGAGAGTCCAGCAAAACCTTAACACCGAAACAGGATTTTCCTTCCATTCTCAGGTGACTCGATGGCGAGAAGTCTATGCAGTTTTGGATACACTGAATCATAGAACAAGGCAGTGCTTACTGTTCAGCACTTTCCTGTGCTGGCATCGTCACTATTTTATTGTTTTTATTCAATGCAATTTCAAATTCTGAGGCATTACTGGTGCACATTTATGGTAAGATTTCACAACTGAAAATTCCAGTTAAGACGGCGTGTTCAAATATTAAAAGTTTCCTATACAGATTATTCTCTACCGAAACTACATATTTTCAAAAAGCAAAGTCAACCAATGCTTTGAGCAAATTAATGTTGGGATTTTTCGGTCAAAAAACGTGTTAAATGATAATGATTAGAGCTCGGATTTTTATGATTTGTCATGTTTTCCTACATTGGAGAAGATCACGCATATCGTGTAGATCTTTGCGAATCATAACATTCTGAGTAGAATGAGCCCAATTTGATAGTGCATATTTTGCATATTTTGGGTATAAATGCATGTTTTTGCATATTTTAGACGTTTTAAGCGCATATTCGTCATATTTTAACCTTTTTTTTTTTTTCATTTTTCAGTCATATTTTGAAAATTTTGGCCAAGATTTTTTTTTACTATTTCTTTTTCACTGAAAATGGCAAACCTGAAAAAATCAAGGAATTCTGAAAAAATTTTTTTCGTACTGATACATCGAAAGTACTACAATTTTAATCTGAAAATCAATACAAAAGTGACTGGTTCCAGAACGCATTCTACTGCCTTCAAATTAAAAAATCCTTTCAAAAGATACCCATATCGATGTTGCATAAAAGTGCATTTTTGCTAGATAAGTGCATATTTTGATATTTTGACGAAAATAAATGCATGTTTTATGCGCATGAAAATCCGATCTCTAATAATGATTATAAATTGAAAAATTCACCCCATTCGAGTGGAGCTTAGCTTAATTATTACAACACGATTTAGATAATTACATGGTAACAGGTGTTACCACATTGGAACACCTTTCCATTTTCAACTTTAGACCAACGGTAGCGAATGTTAACTCCATAGCAGGGGAGGGAGAGAGTAAAGTCGTGGTGAATTTTCTCCTGATCATCGCAAATGAACTTCGGGATTTACCCACCAACCGTTTTGCCCCTATCCACTTCGCTGGTTGACCACCTCACCAATATTAGCTTACCTCGTCTCCTCGCTTTCTATCCTGTTCGTTGATCTATCTATAATCGGGCTAAGATCTAAAATTACGTGAAAGGACAAAAGACTAGGTATTGCTCTCAGCTCCATCGACAGAGATATCAGATGTAGAACACAGACGGCTGGAAAGATCTTGGCTCTAAGATATTGTATCTTGACTCTAGGATTCATCATACTTGTCTTTTCCCGACAGAAAGGCGGTCGCCGGTTAGCTTGTCTATCTTCCTGTCGTTTTCCGTCTTTTTGGCGGCCACCTAACTGATTGTATGTTTTTCTGTGTGCTTTTATGTCGTCCTGAGGGACAGCTGGCATATTTTCTCAGGATTGTTCTGGTGGGTGGGTAACTTTTTCTGAGTTTCGTCAGTGGCGACAGAGGAGGGAGAAGATAACAAGTTTTCTGGGTACAGAAAGAGTAAGGGGATTCGCTTCCCAGCTCTTTCGAGTTTCAGCTTCACGCCATCCCCTTTCATCTGTCTTTCATCTGTCTCTCTCATTGTATGTACGTTTGCCTGTAAGCCTGTTTGTCTGCTGTTTTAAATTTTCAGAATTTTTCGAGATTCAAGCCTAACTTTCTTTGCGAATCTGGGGAGGCACATTCAAATTCCACGGTTCCGCTTGGTTTAAAAATATTATGTTTTTCAACATTTGAATCACTGCTGTGGCATTACAGGAGAATACAAATGAATACAATTTTGTTTGCATAATACACTGACTCCAGACAACAACTTGCACGAGTTTCATTGGAATTGGTGATTTTTTTTTCATTCAAATTGCCAATTTTGACCGAAAGTAAGCTGAAGTTTGACCCATGTAGGTTACAAGTTAATATTGTCCGATCGATTTCAAACTTTTTGATTTTTCGATTACATACCCACCATTACTTCAGTTTTATTTTTGTTTATTCTCATACGATATTCTATGCTCAAAATATACTCCATTCCATTTAACATGTTTTCCGAATCAATACTTCTTTCAGCTAATAAGACGATATCATCGACAAACCTGAGCATTTTTACTCGCTCTCCATGTATAGTGACACCTGCTTTAAATTTTTCTTTCATTTCTTTTATGGTCCACTCTATATGTACAGATTAAATAATACTGGAGATGAGGAGCACCCCTGCCTTACATCTTTTTCTATACTAGCCTCCCCTTTCTCTTCTTCTATTTTTAATACGTGGCTTCCTGTCCTTTATGTAAGTTTAAAATAACTTGTCTTTCTTTAAATTTTATTCCTATATCTTTTTTAGAATATCAAACATTTTATCCCATTTAACGTATTCAAAAGCTTTTTCAATATCAACGAATGTCTACAGGGGGTCCCGACTTCGTTCAAGAACCCGCTAGGTACGTATAGCATTCGATAAAACGGGAAAAAGGTATGTAAGACAAGTTGCCTACGAGCAAATTGAAGGGGCTACGCCGTTTCAAAGATTACAAAAAAAAACCACACAATTGAAGCGTGCGGCCGAACAACGAGACAAACGCCACTTACCAAATTGTTCAGGAGAGGCATTATTAGAAAATCAGCTCATACGCTTCTACCTAAAATCGTTCACCTAAGTTAGCCTTGGGCGCTATCTAGCGGCATTTACTTGAAACAGACTCGCAGATGTGATAGAAGGAGACTCGAATCTTGATGTTCCACTGAAAATCTCAATTTTGCCCAGGATGGTGCTTGTCTCGTTGTTCGACCGCACGCTTCAATTTCCAAGACGATATACGAGACATGGTAACTAATCTCACTATGGGGGCTGGTAGTACTGACTCAAACGGAAAAAATCTTAGTACGATGTATTGCCTATTCTCAAAATTAAATGCGCTGGAAAACGTTAAAAGTTGAGAAAATTTAACGTTTTCTAGCACCTTCACTTTTGAGAATAGGTGATACATCGTACTAAGATTATTTTCCCATCCAAGCCAGTACTACTAGAGCTCTATAGGGGAAGAGCCCAACTACACGGGGCGCACCGCGCAGTCAATTCGGCATCCACGCGCGCAGTGTGATCCAAAATGGCATAGGTCCTCACTCCCCCTATAGAGTTTAGTACTATCAGCCCCCATAGTCAGATTATTCACATATTCCATCAATCATCATGTCTCGAATATTGTCTTGAAAATTGTGTTTTTGTAATTTTTAAAACGGCTTAGCGCCTTCAATTTGCTCGTAGGCAACTTTTAGTATGCAACTTTCTCCGTTTCATCAAGAGTACTGCGTGTACTGTGTTCCTAGCGGGTTTTTGAACGAAGTCCGGACACCCTGTGCAGTAGAACGTCGATTATCCGGAAGTCAATCATCCGTAACGTCAATTAACCAGAATGGTCAAAAAAAAAAAAAGATAATCAGGGCCCGGATTTTTAGGCAAAACCTCTTTTTTTCCCTCTTTCTAGTCAGCCTATTCGGTCTATTAAGGTTTTCTGGACAAATCAGGAAATTCTGAAACCAACGAGCTAGTTTTTTGGACTTTCTTTTTCAAAAAGTGTTTTCCTCTATAAAATAAGCACATGTTTCGGTTATTTTATTCTATTTATTTGATTTGTATTTCAGTCCTTCCCCCCCACAGGTGCCCGAGGGTTCATTGACAGAGAGGGACAGTAGTTACAATATGTACCTAATTATGACCCTGAAAAACAAAAACAAAAAGTACCTTTCGAAGGAAAGGTGAGGGATAAAGAAGAAGGAAAAGAAGACAGAAAGAGGGAGAGGGAGAAAGGTACTAGAGCAAGGGCAGAGCAGAGAGTGAGAGGCGCGCGGAAAAACCGTCATCCGGAAAGCCTCTGGTCCCAATTAGTCCGGATAATCGACGTTCTACTCATGTATCTTGCCCCTTTTTGAGTCTTCCATCTACAATTAATCTCACAGCTAACACTGCTTCCCTAGTACCTCTACTATTTCTACACAGGCTGTCGCTAAGTAACCGAGACTAAAATTCGTACGGCCAACTAACGCTACCTATCAGCGTTTCAACACAGTAGGGGGATAATTTGGTTCATTAGCTATCGATTGAGACCATGCCGAGCTCATTTGATTAAAAACTCGCTTTTCCAGACCAATTTGAAAAAAAAAAAACATATGCGTTGACCCTTACAGGTTTTTTAAAGATTTTTTATTTTTAAAGAAGGAAAAAAAGCATACGATTACAAAATTTTTTATTAATCATCATCTTCATGAAGTACACAAATATCTTTTTCAAAATAAGCGCCATTCATGGCTATACAGACGTCCACATTTGTTCTTGCCATTTATCGAACGTTTTCGCATATTCTGCCGCGGTAAGGAGGAGAAAAACATCTGCGCCGCGTTGATGACTTCTAAAAAATCACAATTCACCCCCGACCTCACCCCTGCGACTTTTGGTTATTTCCTTAACTAAAGGCAGCCTTACGGGGTCGTCAATTCAACACGAATCAAGAAGTCGCATCACTGCGGCGCAGATGTTTTTCTCCTCCTTACTGGCGGCGGAATACGCGAAAACGTTCGATAAATAGCAAGAACGAATGGACGCCTGTATAGCCATGAATGGCGCTTGTTTTTAAAAAGTTATTTGTGTGCTTAATGAAGATGATGATTAATAAAAAAATTTGTAATCGTATGCTTTTTTTCCTTCTTTAAAAAAATCTGTAAGAATCCTGTAGGAGTCAACGCATATGGTTTCTTTCAAATTGGTCTGGAACAGCGAGTTTTTAATCAAATGAGCTCGGCGTGGTCTCAATCGATAGCTAATGAACCAAATTATCCCCCTACTGCGTTGAAACGCCGATAGGTAGCGTTGTTGGGCCGTACGAATTTTAGTCTCAGTTACTTAGCGACAACCTATGTAAATCTAAGCTATCATCTCCTTTAGTTCTGCATCTATCTATTCTATTCTATTCTCAATTCTCCTATAAATTATCCTAGTTAATATTTTTGACGCATGCGAAAAAAAACTAATTATTATTCGATAATTTTCACCCCATCTACTCCTGCTTTTTTTGGTATAGTTACAATAGCACACTTTTCAAAGTCCTTAGGCATTTCTCCTTTATCATAAATATAACATACAAATTTGTACCATTTATGAAGTACATATAATCATCTCCTAAGTTCTGTAATAATTCAGCAGGTATCTCATCCACTCATGGAGCCTTCCCTCTCTTTAAGTCTCTCAATGCTCTGTCAAATTCATCTCTTAAAACTGAGTCTCCCCTCTCATCTTCTTCTATAACCTTTTCCTTCTCGATTCTTATCATTATTACTATATAGTCCTACACATACTCTTTCCACATTTTCACTTTTCCTTCAACTGTGTAAATAGGCTCTCCCGCCTCATTTGTTATATTATGTATTACTTGTTATCTTATTTCTTTCTTCAAACTCCATTTTTACTTTCTATAGACCAAGTCTATTTGTCCTTTATTCATGAACTCTTCTATCTCATCATTTTTTTCTTTCATCCATTCCTTCTTTGCCTTTTTACACTCTCTCTTTAATTCATTCCTTAATTTTTGATAAGTTCGTTCATCCATCTTCCGGAGGATTTTCTCCTTCATCCATGGTTTCTTTTCTTCTCTTTTAGGTTTAGCTAAATTTTCTTCTGCTGATTTTAATATTCCCTCCTTTATTTCACCCCATTCTTCCTCCACACTGTTAATTTCCTGTGTTTTTTTAACCTCTAATTCTAATACAATATATTCTTGATATTTTCTGTCAATATTAATATTTTCCAACTTTTTTAAATTTCATATTAGTACCTCATCTTTCCTACCAAGTTTTCTCAATTTAAGCTTATATTTCGTAACCACCAAGTTATGATCACTGTCAATATCGGCTCCCGGATAAGTTTTACAGTCTAATATTTGATTCCTAAAACGTTGTTTTGTAATATCAATTTGATATCTACTTTCGTTACCTGGACTCTTCCATGTGTATCTTCTGTAATGATTTTTAAATTGAATATCTCCTATAACTGAGCTGTAGCTCGCACAAAACTGAATCAAACGCTCTCCTCTTCCATTTCTCCAGCTAATCCAAAATCCCCGACTATATCTGAGGACGCATACAAAAAGGGACCAGTTGACCAATTTTTCGATATTTATTTTTCCACTAAATGTATTTAAAAACCCTTTAAAAATCGAATAAAACCAACCACAGACCTCTATCCTGGTAATTCAGCGAGATACTGCAATTTTAAGTGAGGCAAGTCAAAATTTATTATTTCAAAAAGTACAAAAAAGAAATAGCATGTTCTAATGTAAAATTAAACTGTCCAAAAACAATTTTCCATCAATACTGAACATATTTTCTTCTTGCCTTTTTAAATGTGAGAGCAGGCAAGTACATTTACCCGTTGTTAGGATGAGTTGCCTATGTACCTGCTGAAGGGGAGTCTCGCATCTCTCGCTGGGAACCTACAATCTTATAATGTAGGCAACTTATTCTGCTGCATGAATGCCTTTCTACTCCTATCATTTAAAGGACTCGGATCCGAAGATTTTCGATGAAATTCTTCAGAGATCATAGAAAATTTTTTGTGACAATTTGTCATAAAATTCTTCAAACCATCGGAGTTCTCCCCCGAATATTTCCTACGAAATTCTTCAAAATTTACCAGAAAATTTTCTCAAAGCAACTTGTTGAGATTCTTTGGAAAACATTGGTAGTTTTCCCCAAAGATTTCCGATAGGATTCTTCGGAAATTATCGGAATTTTTTTCACAAAAATTTCCGATGAAATTCCTTAAAAACCATCGAAGATTTTACCTACAGGTTTTCGATGAAATTCTTCGGAGATCATTACACATTTAAATTTTTCGGAAATTATTGGAAATTTTTTAAAAAGAATTCCGATAAGATTCTTCGGAAATTACCGGAACAGTTTTCCGAAATTTTCCGATGAAATTCCTTAAAAATCATAGGAGATTTTTCTCAAGGATCTTCGATGAAATTCTTCGGAGAACATTCTTTCTGAAGATTGTTGATAAGATTATTCAAAAACCATCAGGGTTTTTCCTCAAATATTTCCTATGAAATTCTTCAAAAATTATCGGAAAATTTACACGAAGATTTTGAAAGAAATTCTTTGGATAAAATTGGAAGTTTTTCCCGAAAATTATCGATGAAATTCCTTAAAAATTATCAGAAAATGTTCCCAAAAATTTTGATGAAATTCTTCGGAAAACTTTGGAAATATTTTTTTTTTAATTTCCGAAAAGACCCTCCGTAAAGTATCGGAATTTCTTTCCAAAAATTCCGATGAAATTCCTTAAAAATCGTTGGAGAATTTTCCCAAAGTTTTTCGATGAAATCCTCCGGAGATCATTAAACTTTTAAATTCTTGGGAAAATATTGAAAATTTTTTAAAAATATTTCCGATAAGAAACTTCGGAAATTACCGGAACAGTTTTCCGAAAATTTCCTATTATTTTCCTTCAAAATCATAGGAGAATTTTCCCAAGGATCTTCGATGAAATTCTTCGGAGAACATTCTTTTTGAAGACTGTTGATAAGATTATTCAAAAACCATCAGTTTTCCCCAAATACTTCCAATGAAATTCTTCAGAAATTATCGGAAAATGTACCCGAAGATTTTAAAAGAAATTCCTTGGATAAAATTGGAAATTTCTTCCGAAAATTATCGATGAAATTCCTTAAAAATTATCGGAAAATTTTCCCAAAAATTTTTGACGAAATTCTTTGGAAAACATCGAAAATATTTTCTAATGATTTCCGAAAAGACTATCTGGAAAGTCCGATGAAATTCCTTGAAAATCATTGGAGAATTTTCTCAAAGTTTTTCGATGAAATTCTTCGGAGATCATAAAACATTTAAATTCTTTGGAAAACATTAGAAATTTTTTCCGAAAAGAACGCGACTAGACATTAGGGGAGCGTGTGGTAGGGTGTAGGACCTTCACGGTTGACATGTTGGTAAGTCACAGAACGGTAATTACAAAAGAAAAAATACTCTCAATTTTAAACGCTTATCTTGTAAAAGTTTACTTTTGGTCAACTGGTCCCTTATATACCTTCTTTTTCTCCACCAACTCTAACATTCCATCACCCACAATAATAAGATCCCCTTCGCCTCTAACATGCTTCATAAGTGCTTACCTCCTCAATCTCTTCGTCCTCGTGAGTATTAATAGGCATATACACTTTTATTACTAGAAGACAAGAGGGCTAAGACAGCCCTAACAGCCTCCCCGACGTCTCTGAGGTTATGCTCGAAAGGGCTGATTCCAGGGCTCGGGTTGAGAAGCAAAAATTAGAAAAGAGAAGTATACCGATTTGGTGTTGATTTTTATCAAGATTAACCTTTCACTCTGTTTTTTATAATATACATAAATTATTTTCGAATAAAATGACATTTGGCCTGGCGCACATAATATTATATTCAATAATTTTATGAAATGTTCCAAATTTTGTCCGTGACAGCTTCTTCCCGACCTGCCTTAAAGAGAAGCAGTAGACATTATAATAAAAATAAAACGTAAATTATGATTACCTAAAGCTTATCTCGAGAACTGAAGGAATACAAAACCTGAGACTTGTGCAATTTAATTATGTTCAAATTTTACTACAAGAATTTTCAAACTGATGTATCAAAGACAGGCGAATCAGTTCTGTAAATCTTTGTTAACCTTGCAACGTTCTACTTATAGATAATGTTTGGAAAAGAAATAGGGATTAAAACTCGTAATCAAACTTGTAATGAAAGTTCGCTATTTCTTATACTTTGGATACTGATAGCCCCTTCAATCTTAATTACATGCTATGAATACGTTTCTTGTTCCTCGACCGACCACAGTGACTTCCTAGGCTTGACATACTTAGCTGGAACACCCTGAACACCGTTCCATACAAGCGAGCACTTATTCTTACCAGTTCCTTAGCTGAAACGGGGGTAAGAGGAGGCGAAATGATACTACCCCTCATCTTCAATAGTTGGGATAGTGCTTTCCCCTGTTTTTCCTACACTCTACTGCCGATTCTCCAGAGACCAAACTATCGAAATATTTAGTTACAAAAATAATGTTCGAAGTTGTGCCTACGAATACTTCAGCAAGGAAAATGTTTCTTTAGCAACACAAAAACATCGTCATCGTCGTAGTCAGCTGGTGCACGTCATGAATCCCACTTCCAGATTGCATTAAAGTTCCAGTGACCGTAAATACGCCCTGTGGTTCTAAAATCCGAGGCTCTGTGGAACTTTTAGCACCCGCATTATGAAAAGATTTACAGGGGAAATGAACGAAAAGATACATTCTGGAGATGTCGCCCGACATTACAAAACGAATTTCGCATCGCCTTCACACTTCCGCTTATCACATCACCTCTTCCGTTTACAGCCTCGCAATGGTGGCGGTGTAAAATGAGAAACAGACATCGACTGGGAAAGATGGCGAGAGAACGTTATAATAAGTTGTATTATTCTGCGAATCATTAAAATTAATGAATTTGCCGACGTGAGATGATATTTGAACTACAGTTACGAGAGGGTATTCCTATAATACGAAATAACCCCCGAAATCTCTTACAATCAGTTGCACGTTAGAAATTGGAACATCGCGCCCGTTCATTTTGCCGAAATCGAGGCCGACATTTCGGTCCCTATTTTATGAAACTGAAATCTGCCTAATGATACCAGCTACACCATCATCGCAGAATACATGTTGGAAGTAAGAAATGAAATCTTATCTATCCCTTTAACAGCGAAACAGAGTTGCTTGATTTATTAAAGAAAAGATATTCCAGTGAGAACGTAATGCTCGATTCGTCGATTGTATGCACGTGATTATTTATCGCTGCCTTACCAAATTCACAACTAATGGCGAATCCATGAGAAAATCCTAAAAGAAACAATTCGCTAAGAGCAGAAATTGAATTGTTTTCACCCCCCCCCCATTATTCCCCCTGTGAGTCTTCGAACCATTTGTATCCCTACAAGATGATAATTAAGCGAGCAAATGAGCAAGAAATACTTGCGGTTTCGAATGACTGATCAGGCTAACTTACTTTCGATGTAAAAATGAAAATGCTTTGCAAAAATCTTTTTAATTTACTAGGTTCTCAACTGGATAACAATTGCTGGAACTTCCATAACGTTCATGTTTTTCTTGTGAGGATAAGGGAAGGACACAGTCATTGAAACCGACTACAATTTTTTAAATACGCATTTAAGAATGCTTCAGACACTCTCATACTTTTTCAAGACTCTTTAAACTCTCCCCAATATGTTGAAGACTTCTGGAATATACGCCGTAGATAGAAATATGAATTTGCAAAAAATTGCAGCCCTGGTCATTACAATAGAATTTTTCAATTCTAAATTTTTTGTTCTCTCTTTCAAAGTATAATTTGCTGATTTAAAAATTTTTAAATGACTGATTGAAGATGAATGATTTTACAGATCCAGCTTCTAAAGATGATGACGTTAAATGACTGTTTAGACAACCTGTTTAAGACTCTTTATGGCTCATATAAGACTGGAGCAAACTTGTTTAAGGTTTTATAAGAATCTGCAAGACTTGTTCTAAGCTTCTCAAGGCACTTCAAGGTTCGTTCAAGACTCATCCCAACTTATTTAGGATCCGCTCACAGTTCAAGACTCGTATAAGTCTCTTTAAGATTCTCTTAAACTTGTTTAATTCTCTTTAAGGTTTTTTAAAACTTAATTGTTTTATAATTCACTAAGACTATTCGAAACTCGTATATGATTCTTTCATAACTTTTCAGTTTGATTAAAACATCTTTAACTTAATCAAAACATGTTCAGATTCCTTTAGAGTCGTCTAAAACCCTCGAAAGCTTGTTTAATAAAAATCTGTAAGACTTGTGAACTCCTCAAGCCATATCAGAATTCGTTCAAGATTCGCCAACACTTCAAGACTCATTTACAGTAAGTCCTCTTCAGATTATCTGAAACGTGTTCAATGCTTTTAAAGGTTTTTTCACGCGTGTTCATGATTTGCTAAGACTGTTGAAGACTTATTGATAACTCTTTTGTAACTCTTTTAGGCTTGATTCAAACTCTCCAAACTTGATCAGAATTTTTCAAGATCCTTTAAGGCTCTTCAAGGTTTGTCTAAACTCTCAGACGCGATTGAAAATCTGTAGAATCCTGCAAGACTTATTCTAAACTCTTAAGGACACTTGAAGACTATTGAGACTCGCTAACATTTGAAGACCCTCCTTTAAATTTGTTTGAAACTTCAAGATTCTTGCAAATTTGTTTACAACGCATTCATACTGTTTAAGTCTCATTTACAACTCTTCTGTAACTTTTCCGGGCTTAATTAAGACTCTTAAAATTTGATTATAACTTTTTAAAATTCTTTAAACTCTTCAAGATTTGTATGAAACTCTTGCACACTTTTTGAGATTTTTCAAGACTCTGCAAAACATGTTATAGACTTCTCAACACATTTCCAGACTTGTTCAGGACTCATGTAATCCCCTTCAATACCACCTTAAACTTATGTACAGTCTCTTATACTTTGCGATTCGCTCAGATTGTTCAAGATTCGTTCACAACTTTCGTAACTCTTCCAGACTTGACTAAAACTCTTCAAGACTCGATTAAAATTCTTGTAAAACTGGCAGATACTCTGGAATTGTTTAGAAAAACTAGGATTGCCAAAGCACCTGATCGCTCTGCTTCAGAGCCAATACGAAGACAACTCTGTTCAAGTGAGAGTAGAAGGAGAACTCACGCAGCACTTCAAACCCGCCAAAGGAGTACGACAAGAATGCATACTCAGCCCCATCCTTTTCAACCCCTATGGAGAGTGGGTTATAAGAGAAGCCCTGGATGGATGAGAAGGAGTATCGTTAGGAGGGAAACGAATATCTGACCTCAGGTTTGCAGACGATACCATTCTGCTAGCCACAACGATAGAAGAATTAAGGGAACTACTGAAGAGAGTAGAGGCAGTTAGTCCCGCGGCGGGCCTGAGAATGAATAAATCCAAAACTAAAATTAGATCGTCGACCGCACGAATGACAACCAACCAGGGATCACAGATGTAGATGGAGAAAAGTAGTGTAAGATTTCACATACTTAAATTCTAGAGGCGACTCAGAAGGAGAAATAAGAAGAACGGCAACTACAAAAACAGCAGTAAGGAAGCTCAATTGAATCTGGAAAAGTAATGATGTCACGAAACACACACCAAGCTGAAAATAATCAAGTCCCTGATTTTTTCAATCTTTTTGTACGCAGCGGAGTGCTGGACAGTGAAAAACGCTGACATACAGCGAATTGAGGTTTTCGAGATGTACGGCTATAGATGCATGCTGAGAATTCCATGGACCAAGAAGAGGACTAGTGCGTCGATACGCGAAGAACTTGGCGGGAAAGATACACTCAGCACAATCATCAGGAGACGTATTCTCAGTTACTTTAGTCACGTAAACAGAAGGGACAATCTGGAGAAACTGACTGTGCAGGGAAGAGTAGAAGGGACCAGGTCACGCGGCAGGTCACCCACACGATACATAGATTTAATACGGAAAATCACTGGCAAGACGATGGAATCATGTACTAGGACAGCCGAGGACAGAGACAACTGGAAGAGCCTGGTCGAATTGGTTACCTGATCACGATGCCTAAAACCGAGCGAACGAAGAAGAAGATGATTTGTTTAAAATTCTCTATCAAACTACCCAAGACTTGTTAAAAACTCTTTAGGACACGTAAAGACTCGTTTAAGACTCTTCCCAAGAACCATTTTCAATATGTTGAGATTCTTTCACACTTATTAAAGACTATTTCCAAGATCATTGTCGGATTTGGGTTAAATGTGCTTCCAAGGCAATTATCATAAAAAAACTTATTTTCTTCCTTTTGTACTTTCTTGCTATATTTTTCATCTATCCTTCCTTCATAATTCTTTCATTACTTTTTTTTTAAAGCCCCCGTTCCAGTGGAGCGCCCAGGAGGACTTGCTCGCTACCTCCTCGACTAAATCCAACGCAATAAAACTGGGAAAAGAGACATAAATGAGAATGATAGCCTGTTCACCAATTATTCTATTTACCTTTCTTTCCTTCTGCCTGCTAGCCCATACGGCTGGCTACCTCTTGACTCGACTGATTATTTGTCTCCCACTCTAGCTGCACCGTCACATAACAGAGGTTTTGAGTGTCACATTGTTCTACTTTGGTAAACCTTTACACTGAATACGTATTTTTCAATGCAATCATTTCTAAGAAAAGCATTCATATTCGTTGCCTTCTTAGAAACAGACCAAAATACCAACACTGAAAACCAATTCACTGTTGATGTCAATTTTCATTCTATTAAATGAACGCTAATCCGAATACTTAATTTCAGGTACACACCCAAAAACTTTCCAACCGCACGCATTTTGTGATTACAAAGCAATGGCGAACATGGGGCTGTGTCAACCTATACTTGTTCTCTTCTCACTCTTGAGTATTTCCAACGGAGCAGAAATCCTAGCACTGTTTCCCATACACGGTATCAGTAACTATAACGCTGCCGAAGCACTGCTCAAAGCCTTAGCCAGCCGCGGCCACAATGTCACAGTCGTCACGTCGTTTATTCAGAAAACACCTGTGCCCAATTTACACGAGATTGATATATCAGTAACTATGAAGCAGGCTATCAATTCGATTGATTTTAAAAAAATACGAACGGTGCTTCAGGATGTTAAAATGAACTTCAAGAACATGGAAAGGCTGAGCAGAACGCACTGCGAGGCTATGTTCACCGACCCAAGAGTTCTAAGTCTACGGGACAAGAAATTTGACCTTGTGATAAACGCCATTTTCGGCAGCGACTGCGACGTTGGATTCGCGTGGAAAAGCAAAGCTCCACTGATATCCATCCTCAATGCTCGACACACTCCTTGGAGCTTCTACAGAGTGGGAAATCCAACTAACCCATCGTACATGCCCGTCATCCATTCTCGATTTCCGGCAAAAATGAATTTCGTCCAAAGACTTATTAATACTGCGTGGCACTTGTATTTCCTGTTCACGTACTTCTATCGAGGTAATGGAGCAGACACGAATAAAATGGCCAGGAAATTCTTCGGCGGCGATATGCCCGATGTGAATGAGATCGCTTTCAACACTTCGCTGGTGTTCGTTAATACTCATTTCTCAATCGATATGGCGTATCCGTTGGTTCCAAACTGCATCGAGATTGGAGGAATACACGTCAAGGAGCCAAAACCACTACCACCAGTAAGTACAAGTACAATAACTATTGCACTTACAGTAGGTTGTAAAATGTCCTCTGCTTTTGTACTAAGTACATTAAGGTCATTCTAAGTCAGTGAAGTAGTGGCATATCTAAGGGAGAGGTTTCATTACTTTGTCTGTTAGTGATAAATTTCACCAAATCCACTTTTGCAAATGGTTCACGAGAGGTCAAACTTTTAAACGTCCACAATAATACACGGGGAGTCGAAAAGTATTTTAAGCTTTTCTAATTTCCAGAAAAATGAAGGTAAGTTAAGACTTTGCGATCACTATTTGATGAAGTTTCTCCAGCTTCACAAATACTATATCATAATTTTGTTTACACTTCATTAAGGAAATTTACTCCCGTAATTTTATCAACTATTGTTTGTTATTGAGTTGTATCCCGAATTCTACTTTTTCTGTAACTTTACTGTGACTTGGAATCATGAAATGTGCTCCTTGTGTGAAAAAAGGTTTTTGAGATACACGAGTGAAACGATGGGACGGTGGTAGTGCTGCGCACAGACGTACGTAGAGTGTATATCTGTGGTGGTGCGTTTACGTGTTGCTATGACAACCGTCTCATACTCTTGTTCTGTCATTCACCTAGACCCGTTTCACACGACGCCATGTAAACGGATGTTTTTAAGCTTTTGCCATAATTTTTAAATGCAATTTGTGGCAAAACTAATGAAGATAGAAAGCTGCGATTTATTTCATTCGAAAGAGCGTGATTTGTTCTATAAGAATTGTCAAGAAAGTGAAAAATGATTTTTTGACACTAGAGGCACATTTCATTATTCCAGGTCACATTACTTCCTTCAGGATTTTCCATCTTCTCTGTATTTTGCTATCAACTTGTCAATCAAGTATTTTCTGTCACTCTTCTTAGTGATTTCAGTCTTTCATACAATTTCTAACTTTTCCACCATTTCTGTCGTTTCTATAATTCAAAATAGCAAGTCACTCGTTCGTCCCATTCCCGAGTACAAACTACTATGAGCACCAAAGTGCATGGTAATGTAATCATTCGAACACAAGTTAATTGACCATAAAGCAATAAAATGCAATTCATCAATGTCATAAGATCCACTGACATTGCTGTTTGCACAAATGTTTGTAGAATTAGATACTTATTTCAACTGACTACTTATAGGATATTAAAAAATTCATGGACGAGGCGGAACATGGTGTCATTTATTTCACGCTTGGATCGATGGTGCGCACTTCTGCTTTACCTAAAGAAGTTATTCTAGCATTCAAGAACGCTTTTGCCGAACTGCCCCAAAGAGTTTTGTGGAAATTCGAGCTTGAAATGGAGGATATGCCATCAAATATACTTGTAAGCAAATGGTTTCCACAAAACGACATTTTTAGTAAGTATCAGTAGCAATATTCAAAGTGTATAGGAATGTTGAACCTCAGGAACCTGATTCCACCAATCCATCGTCGAAAAAATTACTTTTGAAAAATGTGTATTAACACTATTTAAAGAATGGCAGCGTGATCAACTATACTGCCCTCTGCATGATACTCTTTATGGACCAATGTCAAAACATTTTCGGACACTGAAAAACTACAGAGACAAGCTCTAGGGCGTTTGGGCAAGTACTTTGGCAACACTACAATGCTTCTCACATCACTTCAGCTAAGCTCATTCAGAACTAGCGCTATTACACATGACAAAAAACAACAACAATATAACAAAATGCCAAGTGAATTTTTAAAATTTTGTCATGTGACAAGACCTTAAGCAGTTCTTTGTCAGGACATTGTTTCTAAAGCTCTATATACCTATGCTTAGTACAGCAAAGATAGTCACAATTTTCTTTCTACTTTGGTCCATCAAAAACAGGATTGAAAAATAACCGTTTTCTTTTTTCTAAAAACGAAGAAAAAAAGAACAAAATATGTGTTTTTTGTTGTTGTTTTAAAACATGTTAATATTAATGTCTTTTTCCTTCATTGTTTAAAAACATTGTTTTGAAACGTATTTTTTTGTTTTCTTTCCTATTTCCGACCTTTTGTCTCACCTTTTTGTTCCGTTATTCGACCATCAACTCTGATATCAGACTGCGAGTTACTGTTAGCAAGAATACACGTCTTTGGGCCAACAAATGTGTTGATAATTATTACTGATATCAAATCATTCTGTAAATTTTTGTGTGAAATTCTGAAATTTATTTGTACTTGACAAATTATTCTGGTCCCTGTAAGTTCTGCGTGAAACAATCTCAAAGAAAATGAAAAAAAAAGTTTTAAAACACATATTCGTTTTTAAACAATGCTTTTTTTTAATTGTATTAAAACATGCCAAGCCTGATTAAAAGAAAATCAGCCAAGCTGTAAATACTGCGTAACCAGTTCTCGGTTGATGGAACAAACTGGAGAGAAAATAGCGGCGGTCCTTATCTGTTCTTGTATAAGGCCCTATACTCAGTGCATTGCAGCCAGCCGAAAGCTGAAAGCCAAAAGCCAAATTCAGCCGAATTTTTACTGATAAGAGAAAATCTGAAAGCTAGCTTTATTTGTACCTTCACAAGCCAAAATCCAAGAGAAGCCAACATTTTCCAGCTTTCTTTTGGCTTCTCAAAAACCTATAAATTCGTGAGCTCTTATCAATTTTTCTTGTGTGTGATATTTTTGAGAACTGTATTTTCCCTCCTTAAACCTGAAGACATGCTCAAGTGTCAGTTAACGGCAAATTTTAGCTCAAAATATCAGCAACGACTGAAATTTATTTGTACGTTTTGTCTTTTGTGTATTGGGCAACGGAAATTAAGTATTTTTATCAGTAAAGACTAAAGAAGCCAGAAAGCTGAAAGCCAGCTGAAAAAAGTCGAAAGCCAGCCGAATTTTTCTTAAAAGCAGAAAGCCAAATCCGTATTTTTCAAGGTCAAAAGTTTAAGCCAAAAGCCGAAGCTAAAATTTTTTAGCTGCAATGCACTACCTATACCATCTCATCAGCGATGTTAACAAAAACATTAATCTAATCAGCCAGGGATTTATCGTGTGTACCGACTGCAGACTGTGCACTTGCACAGGGCGGAAATTTAAAAAAAGACCCGGGGAAAATGTACTTAGAACAATCAAGATATAGCAGAATAGCCTGATCGATACAACTGGGAATAGATTTTCAGATTTGACTACAAATAAGAGTTCTATAATTCAACACAGGCGTTGAAAGCTTGCTTTTTACAATTCACGCTAAGGGTGGCAAGAAAAATGTTGCACACAGCGGCAGCCTACCTATAAACCCGGCACTGAATCCAAAGATAAAATGAAACGACAAAAAATCAAGTTACGACATTTCATCAACTCTTAAATGATGAACCATTATTAAACAACATAATAATAATTTATGATAGCCTGTGCTAAGCAACATAGCTATTGATGATAGATTATACCAAGTGACGTGATAAAAAGGAAGATAAAATGATAAAATAATTCTGTCAAGATAAAACAAAACCACTAAAAGAAAAATTATAACAAAAAATAATGAAATTCTCATCTGATAAAATGTGTAACATCACTGCTCAGTCCCAGGGATGGCTACTAATAAACCTAATAGTAACCACACATGATAACAGTTAACTATCCGCAAATTAAAAAGGAAATCAGTGTAACTATAAACCAACTGTAACTATACAACTGTAGGTATAGTAATGATTAATTTCTTTATTAACTGAAGGAAATCAACGTTACTAAAGAAAATCACTGTTACCAAATAGGAAACTAATGTTATCAAAGGAAATCAAAGTTACCTAGATGCGAATCAATCACCAATGTAACTGTAATTAAAAGAGGGTCTGTGACCTGACAGGAAGAAAGGGACCTCAGCGCAAAGAAAAACATTTTTGTAATAACAACTGTTTTTGACTAATTTTTGGCCGCTCTTTCGCATAGTGTTGCCAAAAAAATTCTGACGAATTTCCCCAAACTTGTAGTTTATGGTCCCTCCTAACATCTTAACAGATGCTGGAAGTCTTCAAAGTTGAGTGTCTCCACTCTCCATAACGTGAAAACGTTATCAATTTTGTTTATCCGCTCTTCAAATAGAAAGTATCAATGTAAATAAAGACGCGACACTAACGCATGCACACAAGCACAGAACGTAATTCCCTATAAGATGATAACACTAACATACATATACATCAATACATGCACACAACAATCGAATACTTACACGTACCCACTTCACAGTTCACACCGCTAATGTTTGTTTACATTGACCCTTTCTATTTGTGAACAGAGTATAACTGCAACCAACTGATAACCATTTTATTCATGAAATAACTGTAACTAACTGATGACCCTTAATTTTATTCATGAAATAACTGTAACCAAAAAACAACCAATAATATGTTAACCCTATATCCATGAAATGACAGTAACCACTAGATATCTCCTTTCAGCGGGTAAAAAGAGCAGGGAAGTTGAAAATTTTCAACTTTTAAGCTGGTCAGCAACGCGACACAAATAATCAGTGTTCCGTCTGAACATACAACCAGGGATGATAAGCCAATCAATAAAGCTTAAACTTATGGCTTTTGCTTACGACCTTGAAAATATGGCTGATGCTTATAGCTTATAGCTTATGAATTGATTGGCTTAAGCTTATGGCTTATAGCTTAAACTTATGGCTGGCTTAAACTTATGGCTTATTTCTATTTCCAGCAGTTGGTATGAGCGCTATAGTCAGGGTAAGTTTTTTCTGTTATCAATTTTGGAAGAAATGGCGATGAATGCCCATTAACATTGTGTGTGGGATATTGGTTTGAAAATCATAAAATAAAAAATGTTACGATAAAATTTATATATTTAAAATTTTCAGATTTGAGAAACAAACAAAAAAATCATAAGTCAGCCGAAAAAATATGGCTTATGCTTATGGCTTGCAGAACATTTGGCTTAAACTTATAGCTGACTTAATTGCCCAAAAACCTTCAGCTTATGGCTTAAATCTTATAGCTTATGGCTGACTTATCATCCCTGCATACAACACTTGACTAGCATACTAGCTCGCACCCCAACTTGTAGTTTCAAATGCCAGGGTTTTAGCATTCTGTGAACTCTACAGTAACCATAACCAACTGATAATTGGTAACCTGATTTATCACTTTTACTAATAACCAACTGATAACTATGAACCCCATACATAATTATGCCATCATTGCTTATAGTATCCTGAGAGTTTTTACTATGTAAAAGTAGATTCCCTTTCATACCATTAGAAATTCTGCTTTCACACATGGATTCACTTCTTTTGCTTGTTACACACAGACAGAAATTTGAATTCTGTTTCTTCTAGCCGGGTTTCCAATTCATCTTCTAGCAATATGAGTTAATTTAAATAAAGAATAACCTCCAGTCATTCAGTTTTCTGCGCCATTGAATAGCACTTTGTCAAAAGTTCTCTGATACTTAAAAGACAATATATGCAGGAAAATTTGATTGAAATTGTGATTGAAGATTTTGTAGACTTTTCCTCCTCACAAATGAACTAATAGTAAAATGAAAATGCTTTGTATAAGAGGTAAAGTAATCTACTTGCATTTTAATACCGGCATATCATATTATTTCAGATCACAAGAATATCAAAGCATTCATAAGCCACGGTGGAAACTCCGGAGCTCTCGAGGCTGTTCATTTTGGAATACCTTTAATCGGCATCCCCCTGTTTTATGACCAGTACAGAAATATACTGAGCTTTGTTGAAAAAGGTGTAGCCGTTCTTCTGGATATGAACGATCTCACTAAAGACAACATTCTGTCTTCCATCAGAACGGTTGTAAACGATAAAAGGTAAATAAATAATGCACACTGACCAGTGAAACAACGATTAATTATAAACAGCTGAGGTTTTCCAAAAACTACGCACCTGCGCTCGTCATAAATAAAAGTTCGAATTTGAAAATTAACTGAAAATGGAACAGTGTAAAAATTCATTTGTCAAGTTTCTAAATGAAGATAATTTAAAAGCAGCTGGGAGGCGTTGGAGTTTGGGCTTGCAAACTGAATTCTTTTTGAGCTGAACCCCCTGTTGAATATGTATAGGAATACATATACAGGAATTGATTCCCCTGACACTGAAAACGCTTCCCAATGATTGTAGTAAAAAACAGCAATACTACAAAGATATATGTCTTCATTCAGACCCATGAGACACAAAAGTAGATATGTGTATACTATATAGAGTCCAATTGAATTTTCAGGGTAGTGTTGCTATGAAGACATGAGCAAATCCTAAAATTAACATTCGCCGTATCTATATTCTCGTATATTCACGTCGTCTTTTAGCAACCACATACTGTGCTCTATATGTAGTATTACACAATTTTTCAAGTATGGAACATTCATCCACAGAGAATTTTAAGCACAAATTTGATTTGGTCTTATTCTTATGCAAAGTATTACAATACTGTCACATGCACAGTTTATACTCCAGAGACCCCAATACTGTTGTACCCCTTATTAAACTAGGTGAAGAAACAACTTACCTCCACATCATTCTGATTGTAACATATCTGCAGGATCCAAAAGTTCACAGTTCTTTAAAAAAATACTACAGGATATGGCACTTTATACTTCAGTTACTGTACTATTTGGTACAAATTATTTCGTTCATACCAGTTTGGGTGATAAGAATGATTTAGTTAACAGTTCACATCAATTTACACGATATAAATCATTTCGTTCATATAAATTTACGCGATAAAATTATTTCCGTCAGATCAATTCACAGGAGATAAAATGATTTCGTTGATATCAATTTACACGATAAAAACTATTCAGTTCACATCAATTAACGCGATTAAAATTATTCACTCGATATCAATTTACACTCCAAATTAAAAGTTATAGGATAACTACTTCAAGTTCAAATTTAACACTCTGCACACTTCAAAATCAAATTTTATCTCATCAGTCATCACCACCATTCTTCTTCATTGGGACGTGGAATGAAGTAAGGTGAAGACAGCGTTCTTGACAAGGGTACTAAAAACAGAGGGTATCGTCTACATCCGCCATGTTTGTTCCTGGCGTTATCATTAAGTTTGGTTGTCTGGTCTAGTTAAGGAACATAATTTGCAGCCCGCAATACACATCGATAATGGTCATTGTGAAGCTGGAGGGGAAGGACGTATTCATGCAAGAACAGGTTATCAGCGCCGTGAAAAAATTATGTTTCCCTATTCCACGCATAGATTGATCCATTGATACAGGTTTTTTTTTTTTTTTTTTTTTTTACTTCTTAACATGAACAGAGTATACAAATGAAATTGAGACAAAATGTCAAGCTGATGCCAGAAATGACTTAGCTAAAGCTTAAGCCACAATTTTGATTGTAATTCATTAACCCAAAAGCCAGCTAGAAGAATTGGACGCAGTTAAGCAAGACAGAACCAAGCAACATTTTTTCTTTTTTGACAAAATGAAGTATTAGTATTGTTAGAAAGCGTGAAAAAAGTAGAATTTGTCAAAATTGGACCCCTGATTCAAAAGTGTGTACTCACATTGAAAAAAGCTTATCAGTAAACGCTATGTTATATAGTTCTACATGGCTCTTGAACTTCAAATTGCGTGTTCCCAAAAAACAGATTTTGTCGCTTCGTTCTGTTTTGCTTAACAGCACCCAATTCTGCAAGTCAGCTTTCAATCCATAAGTCAGTGATGAGCTAGGTTTTTCCTGACTTAGGTATACATATGTATTAAACTTATAAATTTCGCTCATGTCAAAAGTTTAAGAAAAATAAAAGTAATTTGTAAATAAATTTTGATAAAAAATTTATTATCCTTCAAAAATGTATGAACCACAATCAGAACCTCGAGGATCAGTATTCTATAGATCAATTCCATTGCTTCCTCTCCTCGGAGCTCAGAATTTTGAATTCAAAATGATTCCGCAAATTTGTCTTATCAGTTATCAAAATGGTGGGAATTTGCGAACTTTTTGTAACTTGTGATGACTGAAGTCAACTTGTGTGCAAATAATAATAAAATCATAACCCAAACAGCATGACGCTACCACTCAGCAAAACAATATATGTCCACAACAGATATGTTTTTAAGGAATGCGAAAATTAAGGTTCACAAAGGGAAGTAGAGAAGTTATGAACGCCATTTGTGGCCAAAATGGCACACTGAGGATTGTACAAAGCATGAAAGCTCGTTATTAAATCTCTTCAGCTTCTCGACTTCCCTTCTTAAACCTTAATTTTTGCATTCTATAAAACCATCTGTTGTGGACCAACTAAGTTTTTGCTGAGTGGTAGTAGTTGAGCCATTTTGAAGCCGGAACATCAGCTTTATGTTATAAGCCACAACAACCAGCAGCTTAAAAGCCATCAGTCAAGTTTAAGCTAGTAACCATTGACTAAATACCCCTCACTGTAAACCAACTAGGTATACACATTACACAATCACTCAATGATAAGATCAGGAACAAACATGGCAGACATTGATTACATTCTCTGTTTTTAGTATTCTAGTGTAAGGAGCACCAGAACTGAAAGTATAATTGGCATCCATCGTGTTTGTTTCTGGCCTTCTCAGTTATCATACAAAGAAAATTAAATAAAATTGAGATGAAAACATTGTGATATACACAGTAAACCAACTGTACGCAATAGGCGATAAAACCTGCACTAGATAGCGTTACAAAATCACCTGCGCGGGTGAAACTGAAAGGGTGATCATGGATAATTTTAAATGGAAATACTGCTATCCTTAGGAAGGCAAAAAACGGCCCAAAATTATTCCACCCACTTGCGCTGACTGTAATTCTATTGTTTAGTAACAATACAACAAAATGTAGGACGAGATTTTTCTTTAAATCAATTCCTAATTGATTTAAAGATGTTTAAAATTTACTGTAATCTTATGGAAAATTGTACATGATCACCTTTTCAGTACGCAGGGCTACCAACTTTGGGAACTCTAAGTTTTAGTGCCTATCACTCAATGATATCACGAGAAACAAACATAGCTGATATCACCGATATCAATGAATTATACCCTCTCTTTCTATCACCCTACTCCTGACACTACATACAAGCATACACACACTAACACCTGTAAGAAGGCTGAGTGATTAAAATCGATACTCCCTATTTCCTGTCCTTTAAAACGGGCTGTGAGGATCCCTCCCGTCTTATGGGGATTTTACCAGATAGTTTGTTTCGATGACTATTTTAATTTGTAGTTAGTGCGATAGAAACATGATTTCAATGAGAATTTATCCTTAAATAACTCTAAAATGTTCAAAATTCAAAATATCAAATTACACAAACATCGCCGGTACATTTCTTGAGAGAGCAAATTATTTGATCACTCAACTAGACAGGTTGTCAACTCTACCACCAGATGTCAGCCACTTTGATTCTGAGTTTCAATAAATTGATAACGATTACCTAGAGATCAGTGCAGTAAGAATGTTGAACACAAAAATCACTACAATGACAGAATTAGTCTAACCAGTGGTCCGACCAGATGAAATGTCTTCTCAAATTTGGATGTAGAGATAAGGCATGGACCATGCGTGTGACTGTCTATTGATCTATTTATCCTAATTTATTCTTCATATATTTATTTCCATTTTATTCTTTATTTATTTAGTATCTGTTATTATTATTACTATTTTTTTTCTATGCAAAAAAGAGGATAAGGTAAAACGGGAAATGGGGTATACTCGGGGACGAAAATAAGGGGGGCACGGGGATAGCTTGCCCCAAGCCTCTGCCAGAGTTGGGAAATTTTAGTAGATGGATCAAAGGTTTAAAAAATCCAATATGTCAAGTTTTTTTTTTTTTGTGAATACAAATAAATTTTGATATTTGGGAATTTTGACTTGAGTCAGTTGGATCAAATGTTGGGAAAATCCAATAAAAGATATTTTTTTGCTAATACAAACACATTTTGATACTTTGGAATTTTGACTTGAGTCAGTTGGGAATGTAACCATTTTTGCGCCTTCAGAAAAAACTCTTCGCTACATCCCTGTGTAGGAATACTGTAGCTACCCACTGGCAGGGTAATTAGGGTTGGTTGGTGAATAAATCAAAATTCTTTCACACTTGAGGGAGCAGACTAGAACAGAAACTAATCTGTCAATCTCACTGAACTCTGATAGTGTGAGGAACTCATAACATTAGCACTTGAAGAAGAACTCTATAATGAAATTGAGGATCATTAATCATTATAAGTATCTTTCAAGGAACTAGAACAAACATGGAGCGATCCCGAGGAGTTTGGTTTTGGTGAACCAGTAGGCTTGTGGTTCTGGTTTCTGAAAATTAGGTCCCTTACTAATATTTTACTCACACGTTACTAGCCTGTAGCTACACCATTTCTGTTTTGTTTCTTTCAATAAAATGAACGTCATTAAATTTGCATCATGGTGATTTTGTCTTTGGCTCTTCTATATCCATAGGTCCATATCTTTTCAGCCAGTGCCACACTTAATAAGCAGAGACAGTACTTCTATTACTTCTGAAAGAAATATACTCCCTTTTTGCCTAATTTTTTCTTATTATTTCAGGTATTCTGAACGGATGAAAGCGTTATCTCAGCTATTCCGGGATCGTCCTATGAGCGCGGTTGACACAGCCGTGTACTGGACTGAGTATGTCATCCGTCATAACGGAGCTCATCACCTTAAAACTGCCGGTGCGTCCCTTCCATGGTACCAATATTTCCTTTTAGATGTAATTCTCTTCTGTCTAGTCGTACTTTATGCTATCTATTTTGTTATTAAATCTGTATGCAAAGCTCTTATTGGTTGCTGCTGGCGTAGTTCAGCACCATCTAAAAAAGTGAAGACGAATTAGTCAACGTTTACACCAAAAAACACATGCCTACCTAGTTATTATAATATGCGAATATACAATCGTATCATTAAATTTAAACCGTTTAATGATGTGTGTATTGTTATAAGTGTGGATAAAATACCTCATTCCTTTGTTGTTGCTGTTATAATTAGGTATTATTTTTCAACTAGTTGAAGAAAAACGTTTAAAGTAATTACCTATTTAATTTTGTCACGTTTCAAATATTACATTAATTACAAGCCTTTCTTATTAGTTTGAGAATTTTATTACAATGTTCTTCATGACTTTTTGTATCAGCAATTTTCATGTTTGCATATCATGAGATTATTTCACCTCAGATAATTGCAAAAGTGCTAAATGATACAAAATTATTATTATTATTATTAAGGGGGGAAAAAGGAAAAAAAGAGAATAGTGCCATGTTGGAGTGTGAGTGAACTTGGTCGATTCTGTATGTCCAATTCACAATTTCTTCTTTCTGTAAGTCCAGAACGCTTTCGGCTGTTATGCCATCTTCAGGAGAGTACCCTAATAACAATACCATTTACAGGGACATATACATACAAAATACAGAAAATATTCAACCAATATAACATACAACTTGGAATCCGAAACAGACCACCTCGGATCAAACAAATAAGCAATGACAAAATAGAAACAAAGGACAAGAACATCAGAAACAGAGTATACAGACCGGACTGCGAACACTGTGACATGACTATGAATCACTTTTTGGAAAACACTGCCACGACTAGGGACACAATAACGACCACAGGTTGACAGAAAAATACAAAATCCTACACATAGAAAACAACACAAGAAAAAGAAAATTAAAAGAACAACTTTTGAGATAATAAAGGCAAAAACAAAACAAAACCTAATAAACACAACAAATAACTTCCAAAGCGAGAACCTATTTTAATTAATAACATAGGACTCACTGATTGGACAGACTACACAACCACAGACCACCAACAGGAACACACCAAATAGGTTCACCATACGATACTACACACACCACTATGAATACAGGACGACAAAGAGAAAAGTGTTAGGGTACTTCATTGAAGATGGTATAACAGCCAAAAGCGCTGGAGACCTATTATGAAACTTTTATCATGATACCACAAATCGTTACAGTGGTAACCTGTACAGTAAACCCTATCAAGTTACCACTGTAATGATTTGTGGTATCGTGATAAAAATTTCACAATAGGTCTCCAGGACTACAGAAGGAAGAAATTGTGAATTGACACACTCTACATATACAGAATCCAGTCTTTTGTCTCTGACACTCTACATTCGCATGTTCGATGTTGGTGAGGTTCGCTAGTGTCGTGGACGAAATCTTGATGCTGTTCATTATCTCCATACACTACAGTGCTAAGTGTCAATTAATTTACTGATTTCCAGCTTTTAATTTCATGTTAAAATGAACTATTTTCTTTTTACTAGACTACACTCCTTAATAAAGCAGAATTTTGTTCAAAAAATATTATTTTAAATAATTATATAAAACTATATTTAAAGTTTACATGTTCATACCGATGTATGGTTTGTACTATGGTTCACGTTTTCGTCCAAAACGACACTAGCGAACCTTACCAGCGACGAGCATGCACATAGCAACAACCATACTTGTTTTATTGCTCTTTTCTCAGCATTATATACTACTGTAATCCGGGATTACTTTGAAAGGTTATCACAAGTTTTATGGGCTTATTCTTTTGGGGAGAGGTGGTTTGGAAATCAGTCTTTTGACTGTGGAGAGTACTGTGGGAGCTCCATCAGATGGCAAAAAAGAATCTTGAAAAGACTTAATAGTTCGCAGTGTAGAAGCCTCCAAAAGACCTTCCAAAGTTACCCACGATATGGGGCAACATTGAAAGATCAGCCTTCCTGCACTGTTGGCGATTTTTTGTTTTGTAAGTTGACAGTGTAGTCATTGAACATATACTAAAATTCAACTTTCCTAGTCAATTAGAACACATCTTAGAGTAGAAATAGTGTGACAAATGGAAAGATTATGCAAAATTAGCATATATATCGTCAAAGTTGTATTGATAAAACATTAATATCTACCATGAATATTCCATTCATGACGAAGCAAATCATTTGAAAGTTTTAATTCTCCCAATGTAAACAGAGTATTTTACAAGGCTTTCAATGTTACCCCATTTTGTAAAATGATAATTTTGGGAGAACTAATGACAAAAATTATTTAACTCTTTCTCGCAAGTATTTTATAGTGTTCTCCAAGTCGATCTCTCGATATTCAGACTTGACCACAATTCATTCACTATTTTTGGCAACAAAGTTAAAATAACTGAGATTTTAAACAAAATTTTTACTCCAACATTCGCTTTTCCTATCTCGATAACAGCAACACTAATCCATATATGGACACGCTCTCTACCAACAGGGAACTAACCCACAAAATCCGCTTTTTGAGAACACGTGATTCAAAGTTCAAGTGCCATGTAGAAACTATATGGCATTGCGTTTACTGATAAGCTTTTCCCAACGTGAGTACACATTTTGAATCGGGGGCACAATTTTGAAAAAATCTACGTTTTACGCTATTTCCAGCGATACTAATAACTCATTTTGTTTACAAATGTGGGTTGGTTCCCATTTGTTAAACAGCGTTCATTTCACTACTGATAGACTGGGCATAAGACTATTCAACTACCCGTACCAAGAACATTGAACCTTACAAAAATTACCATTAGAGTGTGCTATAGTCGACTGTATGCGCGTGAAGTCTGAACTTTCAATGTTACCCAGGGTTTTCAAAGTAGCCCCGGATTACAGTAGCAGAGATGTTCCAAAATAGGTTTCAAATTAGAAAATAGATTTTTGAAAAAGAAAACAACTATTTTCCACCTTCCATTTTCAATGAATCTCAATTCTCAAATAGATTTCCTACTTTTTGCTTCAGAATAGGTTTTTAAAAAGATTTCTGTTTAGGAATCCAGTTTTTAAAATTTAAAAACTGAAATACATTCAATAGACCAGTTTTGTGATGACGTCACAAAGTGTGTTACTACTCTTGGTTACGGTTAGAAGAAGTACCCGTCTTTTTTCGTGCGAACATAATAACTCCCATAAGAAAAACACGCGGAGCAGAGATCATTATGCTACTACCTGAGAATAAGAAATTTGTTAGAAATCAGAAGTTTAACAAATGCTAAAAACCTTCTGGATTAAAAATATATACCTCTGCTTTCTAACAAATTTCTTATTCTCAGGTAGTAACATAATGATCTTTGCTCCATGTGTTTTTCTTATCGGAGTCAATACGTTCGCACGAAAAAAGACAGGTACTTTTGCTAATAGTAACTTACTGATATGACGTCACACAAAACTGGTCTATTGGCTTATACTATTGTACAGAAAAGAGCTTTCACCTGTTCAGTATTTTCCACTGTGCAGGTTACTTACTGAGGTCAGAATTCATTTCTGGACAAAGCAAATCATAAGGTATTATTCTTTGTAAGAGGACCTATCGTTATTTGGGTGCTGCTAAGCGTATAAGGGAACCAATCAGCAAAATCTGTTTTTTGAGAACACGTGATTCGAAGTTCAAGAGCCATGTAGAAACTGTATGACATAGCGTTTACTGATAAGCTTTTTTCAACGTGAGTACACATTTTTGAATCGGAAGCCTAATTCTGAAAAATTCTACTTTTTACGCTCTTTCCAACAATACTAATAATTCATTTCGTTTACAAATGTTGGTTGGTTCCCTTACGTGTAACAGCGTCCATTTTGCAAGAGGCAGCTCTGACTAGGGCTCTATAGTTTCACCTGGGTATACTAAGCCACCATTTTGGTTCATACTGCGCCCGTCGATGCCGAATTGACTACGTGTTACGCTCCGCATAGTCGGATTCGGCATCCACGGGCGCAGTATGAACCAAAATGACGGCTTAGTATACCCAGGTGAAACTATAGAGCCCTACTCTGACAAGATCGCTTATTGGGATGTGGAACAGAATGTAGGAGCGCTAATGTGTACTTCCTAATGAAAGGTTGCGTGATCACAGACGGAATCAACATTGCCGTAAATGGGAAATAGGGTTTTTTCAAAAAATCATTATAAAATTAAGAAATGACGCGACATGCTTCAAATTTGAACTGTAGGGAGCTACATATTCGAACTTTGCTATTAAAAATTTAATATGTCAGGTAGCAAAATTAATAGAAGTGCGGTGAAGTAAAAAATGAGAGGTACGTTATCAGTTGCCGGCCCGACCCGCGCGTACCCCGCGCAACCTATTTTGTTTTTCACCATTGATCACTCCATGAGGGTTCACAAAACATCCGCTAGATGTCAGCCACTTTGATTCCGAGTCCCAATCTATCGTTCAGTAAATTTCCCTTCAATAAATCGAGTGTCTTTGCGATTGACAGAGAGTCGATGAGGTTGCATTGTTAGTTTCTTGCAGGCTCTAATTTTATTCCTTATATGGTATGCATTTCGAAGGCAAAAGTTATCAAATATAGGATCTACGAGATTTTTGAATATGGTCATCGCCTGTTAAAGGTAGGTATTTATAGAGGAATATTTCTCCCATATTTCTTTTTTTCACTTTTTCTCCTTCCTTTATAATTCAATAACTTTTAGCTATATGCTTGATGCATAATTTAATTCTGCACTGAATTTAACCAATTTTATTCTTCCCTTAATGAATCCAAATAAATATGATCGGTGTACCAGAATATTTTAAAAAAAGTCTGTGGTAGCGGTAGGTATTTTTCTGGCATTTTTTGATTGCTCAAGTACAACAGAAACGTTTTATATTTTCTTCTTCTCAAAGTGAAACCGACGAACAGTTTTTAAAAGTAATGCCAGAGATAACATCGCATACACTTCGTCTGCGTTATCAATGCTCAGATATGAATTTAAAAAATTCGCTTTCTTTCTTATATTCGGTAAAGTAAATCAGTGCTGAAAATTTTCCGACCAGTTTATAAAAATAACGATTTATTACGTATACTCTCAAGGTTACAGTGCGTCTCTCCCGCCTCAATAAACTTCCTCAGTTCAGAAAATGGACCCAGTGAATGTTCTCATGTTTCTAATCTTCTTCAGTAACTAACTAGAAACCGGGCGCAAAGATTTATAACCTAATAAAAAATTAGCCAGTAAATTATATTTATCTCACACTGTGTTGCTTAGAATTGATAGTACATAATATCACGAAGTTTGTTGAGATAGAACAAGAACTATTTCAGAGTTACTCGTTATGATTGACTAAGCGTGTACTCGCTCGTAGGTGTAGTTCTTTTCAACAGATGAAAAATACTTTTTACAAAAAATCTAAAGGAAGATCCAGTGGTTTGTTTTTTGTATCAATTTTCCAGACGCTCCGGAATTTATTGGTTCGTGGGCAAGGTAAGCACATCATCTGATCGTTAGGTATTGGAGAGACTTTAACGAAGGTTTTACGAAGACTTAACACGTTTTTACTAAGTCTGAAGGATCTTTAAGTACGAGTCTTGATACATTTTACGGAGTTTTAATCAGTCTTAATCTTTTCAGTCCCAGCGGGACAAAATGTCCCAAAAATGTTCAAATAATCTTACCGGCCGTCACTAACTGTGTTTAAATCAGTTTAACCTGTTCCACTGGGAGTATTTTAGCCGCTGAACAACATCCCAGCCTTAATTTTCCGCTAGAGCGCGCTGCAGAATGGCTATCAGCCGCTGTATGTGAAGGTTCGTGTTCTTCAGTACCAGTGGGATAATATATCCCATCGAATAATCCCACTGACACATGTTGTCTCATCCACTATTGGGGGGGGGGAGGTCAAGAAATTCATTCTAATGAGTTTTGTGTTCTTGGGGGCCTACTGAACAAGTTTTACCACAAGTTCTAAAACATTTCCTCGCTCTTGGGACCGAAAGGGTTAAAAAGTCTTAAGATGTCTTGTAGTGAGTGATAACTCAATCTTACAGGGTCTCGATTGTCAAAAGTTCTAAGGTATCTTAATACCGCCTTCATACGATCTTAGAGAGACATTTAAAAGCCGTAAGAAATCTTAACTGATTTTGATATAATCATAACGGATCTTGGAGATAAAATGCCCTATAACACTACTGAACAACTATTTTGCACAATGCATCTCGACAGGTGATTCTGAGGTACTTTTTAACGCTGAACGCGATACTGCGATCCATTTTTCTCTATCACGTCACAATTCGGAGTTCTGAACGACTGAAATTCGCTTCCATTTTGTTTTTGCAATGGAATAAGCGGTACCACTGACTGATATTATCAGTGTTATCAGACCGTTATAACAGAAAACAAACAGACGGAATACACACCACTACACACAACCTCAACACACAACAACACGAATCAGTATGACCACATTCAGTTCCTAAACCTCTTTTAGAACACATTTAGTTGAATTTTTTATAATTTTTGATCAGAAGAACTAGACGTGATAGAGAAAAACGGCCGACGGCACTGTATTCAGCGTTGAAAAGTATACAAGAATCATCTCCCTAAATGTATTGTGCAAACAAAAAATTTCATTTTGTTCAGTAGTGTAATCGACAGTTTTTCTTTGAATTCGCCTTCACTATTGAGTATCATGCCAATACAGAAAAAATCCGAATGTGTAAGCGCAGGTTTGTGCAGACATATTGTCACGCGTCAAATGGCACTAAATTTTTCGGCAAGAAACAATCCACACTTGTTTTTCTCGAAGAGCAAACTAATTGGACCAATTTACCTTTTTCAACGTCGCGTTTCAAGGGCACGTCAATTTGTTCACGCGATACACCATTTTTTCTTCGATTCGATTGCACCACGCGTTCCCAACGTGTACTTCCTTTCTTCCCATCTCCGGTATCGTCAAGAAAGCTGAAAAGCAGATTACATCTCAGGTCGAAGTTATGCGTGGAATACTTAGCAACTACGTATGCCTACCTTTGACTCACGAGAGTGCACAACTTACCCGAATTCAAAATTATCGCGTGTACTTCCAGACACGTGTGTTCGAACTTCTAGTCTGAAAGTTAGCTATCACTGAGCTATCTGTTCCGTCACTTGTGGCAGACTTCTGAAATTCGCATCGTTGATTTTTAAACGGCAGTTGCAATGTCACAAAAGCCATCCGTGGGTACTGTATTCGAATCCCTAAGGGAGAAACGTCACGATATTACCTTCTGTTTATGCATTAATAATTATTACCGAATTTCTCTGTCGTACAGTTCACCCCGACTGTTGAACGTCACTCAATCCGTCAGTCGATCGTTGAAAATGAAATGTCACCGGCGATGCGTGCTCGTGTTCCTCACGTTCGCACATCTCGCATACGGAGCTGACATTCTCGGCTTCTTCCCGATCGGTGGCTCGAGCCACTATCAGCCTCAAGAAGTTCTGCTCAAAGCTCTGGCGGCTCGTGGTCACAATGTCACCGTCGTCACTTCGTTCCCGCAGAAGGCACCGGTGAAGAACCTCCACGACATCGACGTGTCCGCCACCAAAGGTCATGCCATGAATACGCTTCCATTCAAAGTGGTCACCACCCAGCTCCAGAGCACCTCAAAGAATTTAAACTTCATTGCAAATCTGAGCAGAACATACTGCGAGGCCGCCTTCTCCTACCCAGCAGTACAAAATCTGCTGAGCAGCGATCGTAAATTTGATCTGGTGATCACTGAGATATTCGGAGCAGACTGCGCTGCTGGATTCGCGTGGAAACACAAGGCCCCGTTGGTATCGATCCTGACCAGCAGACGGACCCCGTGGGCCTTGAGCCGAGTCGGCAATCCGGAAAATCCGGCCTACATGCCGATGATGCAGACCCAGTTCTCGTCTCGTATGACATTTGCGGAAAGACTCGTCAACACATTCTGGTATTTATATTTCTCGTTTCTTTACGAGTATAGTTTCAACACCGGCGAGACGGATGAGATATCGAGGAAGTTCTTCGGTCCAGATGTGCCACCGGTGAACGATATCGTGTATAATACGTCGCTGGTCTTCGTCAATAATCACTATACAATCGACCAAGCCTATCCGATGGTTCCAAATTACATTGAGATTGCTGGGATACACGTGAAAAAGCCGAAACCATTACCGGCAGTAAGTAAGTTTGACTTCGAGATACGCGGGAGCACGGGTACGAGTGACAGGCTTTATAATTAATTCTGTACGTCCCCGATGCGCAAAACCCCACCAGTTACTCGCGAGAAAGTTACATCGATTCTCCGGGTAACTGGAGGGTTTCCGAGGATAACTGACGGGTAACTACAGGGCTACATGGGTAACTAGAGGGTTTTTCTCTTTTCTAATTTACTCTCCACCCGAGTCCTGGAATCCGCCCTTTCGAGCATTACTTCAGAGACGTCGGGGAGGCTATTAGGGCTGTCTTAGCCTTCTCCCTTCTGGCCGAAAACCCGGCCTAGGTGGAAAATTCTGGCGAGTTGCTACGTGGGCTCGAACCCGAGACCTCCGGATTCTGAGACCAACGCGCTATCCACTCGGCCAACCAGACCTCACCTAGGGTGACTAGAGGGTTACCAGTTACCCACCACATAAACGAAGCGTTCTGATTGGCTGAATGGAAGATAATCTGAGGGTCACCAAGGGTTACAAAAGGGTAACATTTCCGCGGGTAACTTGAGGGGAACTGACTGCGCATCGGGTCAGTGAGTAGCAGAGAGTCACGGAATTTTACTACAGGCGATAAGAACCATTCACACCGCAACCGTCTTCACATTGTAAAATTTAACATTGACTCCTTCAATTTATGATTCTTAAAAAATGGGCCATCTCTTTATAAGAATTCCAAAAGTGACACTCTTATGCAGCAAACTTGAACATTTAGGTACGCCCACCGGTTGCAAAAAGTTCATAACTAAATCTCTCAGTTTTGGTGATCTCAAGAGTGACCCCCTCATTTGATAATCTTATACCATGGACCCGCCCCCCATTTCAAAATTTTCAAAATAGTACCCTTAATTTTGAAAAATCAAGGAAGTACCTTCATTTTGATCATTATAAAACCGATACCATCGTTTCGTGAACTCCAAACTCGATATCCTATAGTTTTGTAACTTTTGAAACTGACTCTCTCATATTGTAGATTTTAACACTGACAACTGACTGCCCTCCCCCCGTCATTATGAAATTTAAGACTGTTCCTCTTGATTTGTACTTTTTAAAATTGACAGCCTCTTCATAAAAATTTGAAAACTGACGCCTTCATGCAGCCAACTTTAACGTCTACCTCAAACAACAAAATTTCAGTAATGAGTCTCAAATTCGGATAATCTCACAATTGACCTTCATATTTTGAAATTTTCAAAATTGACACTCTTATTTCACAAGTTTCAAAGCTGACAGCTGACTCTCTCCTTTTTATGAAATTTAAAAATTGACTCATTCAATTTATAATTATTAAAATTGATAATATCATCATAGAAATTTAAAAACTGAGGCCGTCATGTAGCGAAATTGAAAATTTATCTCGCGGGTTGCAAATTTTGTAACCGAGTCCTTAATTTTGCTAATTTGGCCAGCGACCCCCTCATCCCCCCCACACATACACATTTAACTATTTCTAAATTTGAACACGTATTCTGAAAAATCGAGAAAGCTCCTTCATTTTGTTCACTTTAAAATTGATAATTTCATGAACTCCAAAATCAATATGCCATCCTATAGTTTTGTAATTTTTGAAATTGACTCTCCCATATAGCAGATTTCAAGACTGACGACAGACTGCCCCTCTCCCGTCATTTTCAAATTTAAACCTACCCCTCACAAATTGTACTTCTTAAAACTGGCAGCCTCTTCATAAAAATTTAAAAACTGACCCTTTGTGTAGCCAACTTCAACGTGTACCTTACCTCCGATTACAAATTTCATTATTAATTCCTTAATTTAGATAATCTAACAGCTGACTCTCTAATTTTTCAATTTTCAAAATTGTTCCTTTAATTCTGATTAATAACCACGTATATTACTTGATTTCAAAATTGATGACCCAATTTGGTGAACCATGAAATCGATGCCCTAGTTTAAGTCTTCAAAATTGGCACTCTTATTTCATAAGTTTTAAAGCTGATCCCCCCCCCCTTTATGAAATTAAGAAATTGTATTCAATCTACAACTATTGAAACTGAAGATCTCATCATAAAAATTTCAAATCTGATACCGTCATGTACCGAATTTGAAAATTTAACTTGCGGGTTGCAAATTTCATTACTGAGTCCTTCATTTTGCTAATTTGGCCAGCGACTCCCTCACTTTGGTAATCTCACACGTACCCCCCCCCCCACACACACACACATACGCGCACGTGCGTTAATTTCTAAATTTCAGCCCCTATTTTGAAAAATCAAGTAAGCTCCTTCAGTTTCTTCATTTTAAAATTGATACCCTCATTTCATAAACTCCAAAATCAATACACTTTAATTTCGTTATTTCTAAAATTGACTCTCTCATATATAGCAGATTTTAAGACTGACGACAGACTGCCCCTGTCATTGTCAAATTAAAAATTATCCTTCTTAATTTTTACTTTTTAAAACTGGCAACCTCGGGATAAAAATTTAAAAACTAACGCTTTCGTGTAGCCAATTTCAACGACTACATCCGGTTACAAATTTCATTACTAAGTTCCGAATTCGGATAATCTCGCAACTGACCCTCCTATTTTGCAATTTTCAAAACTGACCCTCTAATTCTGATCAAAACCACGTATTTTACCTAATTTCAAAATTCATGACCCGACTTTGTAAACTCTAAGCTCGATGCCCTAGTTTTATAGTTTTTAAAATAAACAAATTCTTTTTATAAGTTTCAAAGCTGACCCCCCCCCCAACTTCATGATGTTTAAAATTGACTTATTCAATAATTTATAATGATTAAAATTGGTGACCTCGTCATATGAATTCAAAAACTGACGCCGTCAAGTAACAAATTTGAAAATTTATCCCAGAAGTTGTAAATTTCATAACTGAGTCTTTCAGTATCCTAATCTGGCCATCAATTCCCTCATTTTGGTAATCTCACAAGTGACCCCTCCATGCCACTCATTTTGCAAAATCAAGAAAAAGCTTCTTCATTTTGTGCACTTTAAAATTGATACATCTCATTAAATTCAAAATTGACACCCTATAATTTTGTAATTTTTGAAATTCACTCTCTCACGTAATAAATTTGAAGACAAAACGACTGACTGCCCCCTCCATCATTTTGATTTCGATTTGTATTTTTGAAAATTGGTAGCCTTTTCATAAATTTAAAAACAGACACCTTCGTGCAGTCAACTTCAACGTCTACCTCCGAAGGCTGCAAAGTTCATAATTGAATCCCTAATTTTTCTAATTTCACAATCGATCCTCCCATTTTGCGACTTTTAAAACTGTTTCCCTATTTCTGAAGTCTCAAAAACCACAATTAACTTAATTTCAACATTGATGACCCCATTTCGTAAATTCTCAAATCGATGCCGTATTTTTGAAGTTTTCAAAATTGACACTTATTTACAGGATTGAAAGCTGAACCCCGCACTTTACAAAATATAAAACTGATTCTTTCAGTTTATAATTTTTAAAATGGGTGACCTCATCATAAGAATTCAAATAGTGACATTCTCATGGAGCAAACTTGAATGTCTACTCCCTCCGGTTACAAATTTTATAATGAATCTCTCATTTTGGTAATCACACAAGTGAACCCCTTATTTTAAAATTTTCAACTTTTGCCCCAATTTTAAAAAATTAAGAAAGCCCCTTCATGTTGTTAGTTTCAAAATTAATACCCTCATTTCGTGAACTCTAAAATCGATACCCTATAGTTCTGCAACTTTTGAAATTGACCCTCTCATATTGTAGATTTTAACATTGATACGTCACTGTCCCCATTATGAAATCTAAAACTGCCCCTCTTAATTTGTAATTCTTAAAACTGGCAGTTTCTTCACAAAAATTGAAAAAATGACGCCTTGGTCTCGATGTAGCCATTTTCGATGTCTACCTCCGATGGTTGCAAATTTTATTACTGAGTCCATAATTTAGCTAATCTCACAATTGGCCGTATCCAGAACTGACCCTGTAATTTTGAAAAATAAAGAACTGATCCCTAAACTTCGTGAATTTTAAAATCAATTCCCTTTGGTGAATTCTTTAATCGATACATTAGAGTTTTGAACTTTTTAGAAGTGACGCTCCCATGTTGTAAATTTTAATACTGATGACTAAATCCTTCCCAACTCCCTTCATGAAACGGAAAATTGACCCTTTTAATTTCCACTTTTCAAAGTTGGTAGCTTCTTCATAAAAATACAATAACTGACGCTTCCATGTAGTCAACCTGAAAGTTTACCTACGAAGGTCGCAACTTTTATACTTGGGTCCGTAATTTTGCTAACCTTACAATGGACCCTCTACTTTTGCAATCTTTCTGAAAAATCACAAAACACGTCATTTTGCTGATTTTTAAACTGAAGCCTCAATTTTGTAAATTTTAAAATGACGCCCTAGTTTTGGAGCTTTCAAAACTGACACTCTCAATTTGTAAGTTTCAAATCTGACCTCCCTCACTTTATAAAATTTAAAATTGACCCTCATAATCTGCAATTTCTAAAGTTGGCGACTATTCATAGAAATTCGAAAACTGATACTCTCATGCTGCCAATTTGATAATTTATTCCCGGGGGTTGCAACTTTTATAACTGAGTCCCTCATTTTGCTAATCACGCTACCTACTTTCCTCATTTTACAAATTGTATAACTGATATACTCATTTTGTAAACGTTGTAACTGTCTCCCTCAGTGAGCTAGCTTTCAAATCAACCCCATAGTTCGTGAGGTCCTAAAGTCGATCCTTTAATTTCCAAAAGATAGCTCCCTTAGCTCATTCTAAATTGATCTGCTCGTTATTTCAAATATTTCGCAATCAAAACCCCCTTTTGCAAATTTTACAATTGGCCCCTTCATTTTACGAATTTCAAATTCGGTTCTCTTACGTCTGTAGCTTTCGAAATTGACCTGCCTTCTCTAATTTGTCACATTTGGAATTAAAATCGTCAGATAATAAAGTTTTAAGCCGAGCCCTATCCGATTTGCAAATTTTTGAAACAATCGTAGCATATTTTGCCGTTTTCGAAATCAATTTCCAGTTTGGCAAGGAAAAAAAAAGTTCGCTTTATAAATTTTGATTAACAAGAAAGGAATCAGAGACCAACGTAATTTTAATTTCGTCTTAAATTTTGACTGGCCAATAATACAAACAAACGATTACCAATGGGGGAAACAAATTGAAAAATATAATTTTCAATTTAAAGTAGCTGAGCCAGCAAGGGTGGATACCATATTTCTATTGCCCCTGGATCCGCCAAACGGGGCTTTCTAATTCTATACCTGAGTCTTTCATTTTGTTAATCTTACAAGCAGACCCTCATTCGGAAATTCTCAGAATTGACCTTGTAATTTTGAAAATCAAAAACCGCTTCATAACTTTGTTAATTTGCAAACTAATACCCTCATTTGGTGAACTCTTTATAATCGATACATTATAGTTTTGAAATTTTTAAAATTGACGCTCTCATGTTGTAAATTTTAAGACTGACGATTAAATCCTTCTCAACTCTCTTTATGAAATTTAAAATTGACCCTTTTAAGTTCTACTTTTTTAAATTGGTAACCTCTTCATAAAAATTTTAAAATTGACGCCCCCATGTAGTCCAAACTGAAAGTTTACCCACGAAGGTTGCAAATTTCGTAATTGGATTCCTAATTTTGCTAACCTCACAATGGACCCTCTCATTTCGCAGTCTCTAGAATTGATACTATAATGCTGAAAAATCACAATCCACGTCATTTTGCTGATTTTAAAACTGAAGCCCCAATTTTGTAAATTTTAAAATGACGCCCCAGTTTTGAAGTTTTCAAAATTGACACTCTCATTTTGTAAGTTTCACAATTGACCCCTTCACTTAAAAAAATTTTTAATTGACTCTTATAATCTGTAATTTTTAATACTAATAAAGCAGATGAGAACGATTTGTGAACAAATTAAGAGACAGGCAAATTGCTCCGACGTAAATTTAATAAGTTTTAATAACGTGATTAAAATTTATTAAATTTACATTGGAGCAATTTACCTTTCTCTTAATTTGTAATTTTTAAAATTGGTGACTTTCATAGAAATTTGAAAATTGATACTCTCATGCAGCCGATTTGATAATTTATACCTGGTGGTTATAAATTTTATAATTGAATCCCTCATTTTGCTAATCACGCTACCGACTTTCCTCATTTTACAATTTTTAGAACTGATGTAATCATTTTGTAAACTTTGCAACTGACTCCCCCAGTGAGCTAGCTTTCAAATCAGTCCTATAGTTTGTAAGGTTCTAAGGTCGATCCCCTAATTTTCAAAAGTTAACTCCTTTAGCTCATTCTAAATTGACCTACTCGTTATTTCAAACATTTCGCAACTGAATCCCCTTTTTTAAATTTTAAAATTGGCCCCTTCATTTTACGAATTCCAAATTCGATTCTTTTACGTCTTGAATTTCAAAATTTATCTGCCCTCTCTATGTTGTCAAATTCGGAATTAAAATCGTGGGATAGTAAATTTTTAAGCCGACCCTTATCCGGTTTGTAAATTTCTGAATCAATCGTAGTATCAATTCCCTACTTTGGCAAAAAAAAAAAAAAAGAGTTTGCGTCAATTCTGATTAAAAAAAAGAAATCAGGGACTAACGCGATTTTAATTTAGTCTAAGATTTTGATTAGCCAGAAACGTAATACAAACAAACTATTGTAAAAAATGTTTAGTACAATTTCCAATTTAAGGTAGCAGCAGCTGACCTAACAGAGGGATACCATACTTCTATTGCCCCTGGATCCGCCAAAAGAGGTTTTTCTAATTCTATAACTGAGTCTTTAATTTTGTTAATCTTACAAGCAATCCCTTCATTCTGCAATTTTCAGAATTGACCTTGCAATTTTGAAAACTAAGAACCGCTCCCTTAACTTCGTTAATTTTAAAACTGATACCCTTGTTTGGTGAACTCTTTATAATCGATACATTATAGTTTTGAAATTTTTAAAACTGACGCTCCCATGTTGTAGATTTTAAGACTGATGACTAAATCCTTCTCATCTCTCTTCATAAAATGTAAAATTGACCCTTTTAATTTCTACTTTTTAGAATTGGTAGCCTGTTCATAAAAATTAAAACATTGACGTCTCCATTCAGTCAGCTTGAAAGTTTACCCACGAAAAGGTTGCCTGATTTTGCTAACCTTACAAAGACCCTCACATTTAGCAATGTTCAGAATTTACCCTCTAATTCTGAAAAATCACAGAACTCGTCATTTTGCTGCTTTTAAAATCGAAGCCTTTATTATTTTTTGTAAACTCTAAAACGACGCCCTACTATCAATTCGTAAGTTTCAAAGCTAACCCCCTTTTTTCACTCAGCAGTTGGGAAAATTTACCATTTCAGTCACATGGAGTTGGGAAAATCGAAGAAGTCAAAAGATTTTTTTTGGCTTTGATACTTGGGAATTCAGTTGAGAAGTTGGGAAAATCCAACAAGTTGAAGTTCTTTTTGTTTTTCTTCCTTTGCTTTGATATTTGGGAATTTTGAGTTGAGTCAGTTGGAAAAATCCAACAAGTCAAAAAGTTTTTTGTTTTTTTTTACTTTATAAAATTTTTAATCGACCCTTACAATCTGTAATTTTCAAAACTCGTGATCTTTTCATAGAAATTCACAAATTGATACGCTCTGCAGCGAATTTGAAAGTTTATAACCGCGGGTTACAAATTTTTTATAATTGAGTCTCTCATTTTACTAATAATGCCAGTGACTCCTCTCATTTTACAATTTTTACAGTTGATGTACTCATTTTGTAAATTCTGTTACTGACTTCCTCAGTGTACTAGCTTTAGAATCAACCCTTTCGTCAGTGAAGTCCAAATGTCGATTCCTTCATTTTCGAAAACTTAGCTCACTTAGTTCTTCGTAAATTTTGTAACTCTCAATTTGCTAACTTTGAAATCAATCCTTTCGTTTGTGAGATTCAAAGGTCGGGTATACCTTCATTTTCGAATAGTTAGCTCACTTAGTTCAGACGCATCGAACGCCTTTTAATTAAAATTTTAAAATCGGCCCCTTTACGAATTAAAATTTGATTTTTGTACTTTTTTAATTCCAATATTGATTTCAAACATTCAAATTTCGAAACTGACCAGCTTATTTCGCCCCATTTGAGACTGACACCTAAAGATCATAAATTTCCCAAATAGACCTTATACTTTGAAAATTTTAGAATCAATCGCAGCATTTTGTGGATTTCAAAATCAATTCAGAAGCAAATCCACCGGGGGGGGGTCTCAAAACCAAAAAAAAAGGAAAATCTGTGGGGGGATTTGAGGGGGGTTTTGTGGAAGGGGGATCTGCAGGAGAGGGGGCAGCAAAAACTCTGCGCGCTTTTCCTCTTGCCATTTCCCTCCCCAAAATAGTCTCTGGATCCGCGCTTGTCAATTAGCCAACTTTGGCAAGGAAATGTTCGCTTTGAATTAGTCATAAATTCTGCTTAAAAGATAAGAAAACAGGGAAGGGGTTTTTAGTTTGGTCCCAAATTCTGATTGGCCGAACGCATAAGATTACAGAAAGAAAAGATGAGCAAGAAAAAAAAATAGTTTTCAATTTTTGCAATCATCTTTTGACTGTTCTCTCTGGTAATTTGTTTTCCCTTTCCTCAGTAAACAAGGGAATCTATTTTACTTCCTCCTTTGGCCAATAATCTCCCTCCTCGAATGGTATCTGCCCCGTATCAGGCTGGTTCATACCACAAAGAAGCTCATCCAGATGAATGCCAGAAAGACGTATAAAGTGGATTCAAGAAGTATAATAATCTCGATAGATGTAACACTCAAAATCATTTTAATGGGTTCTTTAGTTCTGCTGCATGAGTGTCACAGGGCAGTCTAGTGAAGGCTAAGACAAGAACAGCGATACACATACCCTCAAACGCTTTTTTTTCTCTCTGCGTAAATATAATGAAAATGAGTCGACTCGAGTTCAACCTCGTTTACTGAATACCAAAAATGTATTATCCCACAGAATCTCCAAAAATTCATGGACGAGGCCAAGCACGGAGTTATCTACTTCACTCTCGGTTCGTTGGTTCGAGTGTCGACTCTGCCGAATGAAACTATCCGAGCATTTAGGGACGCGTTCGCCGAATTACCTCAAAAGGTATTATGGAAATTCGAACTCGAATTGCAAGATATACCACCGAATGTCATTATTAGCAAATGGTTCCCGCAGACCGACATTTTCGGTGAGTAGAAGTATCAAACAGACGATACAAAAAATTGTATACGCTGCACGCATTTATATAGCTATAGGTGTTTCTATTCATCGCGAAAAAAATTACTGGGCGAGAAAAACGGCGCGAAATTGCATTTGCACGGAATTTCGGATTCTGTTTTCTTCTAAAGTCTCAGCTGAAATGAGGACGAGGATTGCTATGTTTGTTGAAATTTATAAAAACGCAAAACTGCTGCGTGAAATCCGCACAAAGCTCTTGTATTAGTGAGAAAATGCCTCGCCTCATTTTGGGCAAGTAGAGAATTTCTCGAGACAGAGGAACATCGAAATTATGAGATTATCAGCGTATACGAATTTTAATTAAAATTCTATTTAGTTACCGAGCAGCAGCTGGTTTGTGTATTTTTCTCTTTCTAAGTGAAGTAGTAACATCAACTGTCCAGCGAGTCATTCTCCAGAAACTCAGGATATTAAGATGGCATTTTCCCCCCGTAATACTTAGTTGCTACGTAGTATTAGAGAATATTCATGCAATAAATGTACAGAGCAAGAGCATCGAAATTTGAGGAGGGAGGGAAACGACTTTTGTACACGACGATAGACACCTTCTCCGCGGTGAAAGCACTGATATCCACCACTACGGACGGAACAGCTTTATGAATTTCCTTTCCCGTAGAATTTTTGAAAACTGTGCTACCACGTGTGCCAGTAACTACGATGTGGCACCTGGATTGTGTTCAAGGATCAAAACTGTACTAGTATTGCCACGCCTCAAGGACAGTAAACATAACGATTTTAAACTTCACATAAGAAGAAAACAATCTACTGGACAAAGGAAAAAAATACAACACATCGGAACATATCGACTGCTGAAATGTATAACTACGTAACCAATATTTTACGTACTTCCCCGTAGTTGTAGAAAAGAAAAAATTAATCAAAATCAATTTTTTCATAAGATTATTAATTTAAGTGATACTGCGTACATCCCATTCATAATTATGCCTGTGAAACGTTTTTGTCTCTACTGTAAAATTTCATTTTTGTGGGTTACGTGGGTACCTACTACCTGTGCATCTATGCAACTAGAAGAATTAACAGTAGACTGTGAACAGATAACGTATGTGTTTGAAACATTGTATTCCAAATGGCCCTAAGTCAGTCAACACTGATTTTTCAGGAGAGTAAAAAAACGATTAGGTTCTCTATCTAGGCAACACTGAACGCTGTTGGCGATATTTCACTATAGACGCGGAATTAACTTGGATAGCGCAGTGCTTGTGACGTACCTTGGTTGTAACCACCTTCTCACAAGTCACAATAGATTTCGCTGCAAACTCATTTCATCAATTTTGACTTTTGACTTAGGATGCTTCATTTCTAATCCAGAAGGTTCTTAGCATTTGCTAATAAACTTTTAGTTTCTAACAAATTTCTTACTCTCAGGTAGTAAACATAATGATCTTTGCTCCGTGTGTGAGTCAAAACGTTCGTCGGCGCAACGATGGGTATTTTTGCTAACAATAACCAAGTACTGTAACTCACAGTATGAGGTCGACTTGAAAAATGTCCATGATGAATGTGATGAAGATGAAACGAATAATAACGCAGTATTTGTACTCCCGAAGATATTATTGCAGCGGCTAACATTATTTCAAACGATTTGTTACCCTCTATGTTCAAGAAGAATTATATGAAATCATTCTAGCCGCTTTACTTCTGTCTTTAACGCGAGGTATTTAGAAAAATAATTTGCAATAACTTACAAGAGGGTGTATATACATGCCCATTGATAAACTCGTGCGACTGCTCTACTCGCATTCGGCTCGTTTTGCAAGCTTTTTCACTCGTCAAAAGCCCACTTTGCCCTCTTGTATAATAATCTACTATCCAGTTGGACCTTATTAGTGTACATACCATATTTTTCTTGAACATCACATACTTACCTCTGTTCCAAACAGCTCAAATTTCACTTTCTAGCGTCGATCGTTAACCAACTATCACTATAACAACTATCCAGCGTTTGATTTCTGGATAAATTCCATTTGAAGAACATAATAAATCCCTCAAGATACACGATAAACATATCTGAGCACTTTTTCCGTTCTTGAAAAGATATCAACCGCCATATAATATCATACAAGAACTGATGATAAAAACAAGTGGACAGTGTTGCCACATCATAAAAGAACAATTTTGCTTTGCATTGCAATGCAGGCTGAAGCATAGCAGCCAAGATTGGTATAATAGGCTTTATAGACCTTTCTAAAGCCATCATAACAAAATTCTTACGTCAGTGTTGCCGCGCGCCACGTTTTTTTTGTTTACATTATTTGGCCGATGTTAAGTGTGTAACCATTTGTTGACAAAGAGTTATTACGTTATTAGTATCGTTGGAAAGAGCGTAAAAAGAAGAACTTTTCAAAATTGGGCCCCCGATTCAAAAATGTATACCTATGTTGAGGAACGCCTATCAGTAAACACTATGCCATATAGTTCCTACATAGCTCTTGAACTTTGAATCATGTGTTTTAAAAAAAAAACACAAATGTTGTCGCTTGACGGATGGAAGAACCTACTTCTAGAGGAAATTGTAAAGTTCATCCGCAATTTTCATGAATTTCAATTATATTAATGAGTTCTACAAAGTTAAGTGTAAGGGAACCAACCAGCAAACTCGGTTTTTTTGAGAACACGTGATTCTAAGTTCAAGAGCCATGTAGAAACTATACGACATAGCGTTTACTGATAAGCTTTGATCAACATGAGTACACATTTTTGAAGGGGGGGGGGGGGCAATTCTGAAAAATTCTACTTTTACTCTCTTTCCAACGATACTAATAAAACTCATTTTGTTTACAAACGTCAGTTTGTTCACACCAACCCTGTTTCAGTAAGAATCATACACAATAATATTACAAACCTCACAAAATGAACTCCTTTCATCGATGCCTTAGTTGATACCACGAGTCACTTTTGCAGAGACTATAAGCACGATGTAAAACCATCTTCTTATCTGTTTCTTTTACACATGAGTACGTTCACTTTTACATTTAAAACCACAAGCGCCACTGTCAAAAGCAAACATGACTCATTCTCGTGTATCTCATTTGTTTTAAATATACTTACTTTTAAATCCGCAACCACGAATACAGCGTTGCAAACACCACTGTAGCGTCGGGTAGATTTTCATTCTTCACTATTATTATTATTATTTCCATTGTACAAGGCTCGGCTGAGCCGACCCTAAAAACCTGACGCGCAGTAACACTGAACATCTTGTCCTCACGTCATCTGAAAAAGGTCAATTCGGACTTCCCGAACCAGTGGCGCGCTAGCATCGGGCCTTTTTCCCTTTCCGCACTCAAAGAAATGATTCTTATCAATGTTAGGATATGTTAGGATACGGTGTGTTTCATTTCAAATGGAGAAACGTGCATTTTCATTTCGTCATTAATGAGTCCGAAATTTATTTTCAAGACAAATTTAAACAAACCGTCGGTTGCTTACAGACGTTGAAGTAAAACTTAGGACAAGTTTTTTCGCAAAAATCTGGTTAAGAGCCGTTCGAAAATCACGTTTCTACATTGTAATGAATGTCTAGCACCTCAGTAATCTTAACGTTGATGAGATTGCCAAAAACATCCGCTAGATGTCAGCTACTTTGCTGTTAATCTCGGGAAATCCGAATTGGGGATCTGAGCCTCATTGGGCTCACCTAACTTATACTAATTAGTACGCTCAATTTGACAATTAAACATTAAATTCCAGCTTTAAGAGAATTTGTGCAGTTACTGTTTCTGATTCTACCGGCCTAATAGGACAGATATACGAAAAACAAAGCAGGCTATTCTTTACGCGCAGAATTTCACGTCGATTATCTTTAAGCCAGTATTTTTTTTATTTTTTTTTTTGCTGCAGTGCATAGTTATCGAGAAAAAAGGGATGAAATTAATTCTGTAACACCATTTGTCACATTGTGGCTTAGGAATACTTGAATTTCTGGTGTGTGTTGATACGTACTGCCATATAACCCTCTATGCCAAAATATACTCGTAGCTTCCCAATAATGCATTCATCCTTTCCTTTTTTACACATAACTGTATTGTATTATTACAATTTTTTTCATTGCTCTTGAATTATTCAGGTCACCCCAATACGAAAGTGTTCATTAGTCATGGCGGCAATTTGGGAACGATAGAAGCGGTCCACTTCGGCATTCCGATGGTGGGCATTCCTTTGTATTTCGATCAATACAAAAATATACAATCGTACGTGGACAAGGGAGTAGCCGTGCGACTGTCAATGGCCGAGCTGACCAAAGAGAACATTCTAGCTGCCGTCAGGACTGTGGCTACTGACAAGGGGTAAGTTTGTCACCCCGCGCCGGCGAAATGAAATTAGCTCTGCAGCCGAATTACTGCACGCGATCAAATATTAATTTAGCGAAAAGGTCCACGTCCAGCGTTGTTGCGATAGCGCGACGTCGACAAAATTCTCGGCATTTTCAAAATAAATATTATTCTCACGCGCGAATTGACAACGGTTTTAGGTACAGCGAAAGAATGAAGAAACTATCTCAGCTATTCCGCGATCGACCTATGAGTCCGGTCGACACGGCTGTTTACTGGGTCGAGTACGTGCTCCGCCATAAGGGAGCTCATCACCTCAGAACTGCCGGCTCAAAAATGCCCTGGTACCAGTACTACCTGCTGGATGTGATCTCGCTCTGCCTCGCCGTGTTCTGTATTCTTCTATACGCCGTGGGGCGCATCACCGCCATTATTTACACTTGTATTCGTAATACTTTCTTTTCCAGGAAACTAAAAACTAATTAACTCGTAGTTTCATCGAATAAACTACCAGCAGTATACAGACAAACGCATTTCAGCAATACACGTTGTCTCTCAAAGACCTTGTAAAATTTTAATATAAGTTGGCGTAGATCAGTGTAGATTGCATAAACCGAGTGCAAATTAAAACAAACACTCAGTTAACTGAATTCGAGTTCGGTGCTAGTGGTTACCAAGCCCACAGCGGTTCGTAAATTTGATTTTGTTTAAAACAAAGCCCCAGCGAGACCTTCCCCCGGAAGGCGTTCAACTTTCAATGGCGACCGAAGATCAACTATCCTAATAATTGAAATTTACGGATGATTTGACGAGAACAATCATACGGGCAGGATTTTCATAAAGGGTAAAGTGCCTTGCCCAGGGCACTCGGTTCGTCGGTTGGAATGGGCATCTAAAAAGCGGGAAAGAGACAAATTTCGCTCCGATTGGGTAATGCGAGAGAAGTAATGCTGTACTGATTCACTGAAAGCTCACAATGAACAACGAACAAAAAAGAGTAACAGCCAACAGATGCAAGAAAATTTCTCTGAACACTGCCAAAAGAAAAAAGAAGTATACTGCCACATCACCATCAGCTGATTTGGCAGTGATGCTGCCAAGACTTGGCGTAAATGCGGCAATACTACGGTGATGTCTACTACCAGAAAAACTTTGGAATGCCAATCCATTGAAGTGGCGTGCGGTGATTTCTTCTAGGAGGTAAGCGATAAGCGTAGTATCCCTGTGTAGAGTCATTCCATATTCATTTATTCTTTTCTGTGACGAATAACAGACACAGGGACGTACCACACCGAAGAGTTTTTCCTGGGGGGGGGGGGGGGCAAACATTGTGAAAGTTCCAACCAACTCAACTCAAAATTACCAAGTATCAAAGCAAAGAAAAAAAAAACACCTTCTGACTTATTGGATTTTTTCAACTGTCTCAACTCAAAATTCCCAAACATCACAGAAAAACTTTGACTTGTTATATTCTTCCAACTTCGCCACTCAATTCCCAGGTATCAAAGCAAAAAAAAAAAAAAAAAAAACGTTTGACTTATTGCATTTTCCCAACTCTGCCTGATTGAATTCCCAACTGCTGAGTGAAAAATTCTTACAGGGTGGGAGCCCCCCCCCCCCCGCCATAACGGTACATCCCTGAAAGACATGACCAACAAAAAGTTTTCCACCATCTTCAAAACCAGTTAACCACAAAATGTTTTCACATTGCGATATGTGGCAATATGTAGTAAAGCTCAAACCACCTCTCTTTTGCTCGGTTTTTAAAAATGGCAATTCTGGTTCAGGCTTCCTCACCATTAATAATTTCTAATTGTTCATTAAGAGTAAGTTGCAAAAATGGTTTTTCAATAAGATCTCGAGTACGAATTTTGTGGGCAAAGAAACACGGAGCCGTTTGTGTGTAGCCAAGCCAAGCCGGAAGCGCTTTAAGAATCATTTCCAAACGCAACCAAACGTACAGGTTTCGTCACGTTGAACATGCTAGTGGGTTTTATGTTGGTAATTAACACGGAGGCGAAGCGTAAGTCGTGCAATGTCACATGCAGTATGGAACAGTATACATCTTCTATGAATTTATTAGACATGTCACAATGCAAATTGATAATTCAGGGAATGCTGATAATGACTAGTGATTATCGAAATTAACGGGCTGTTTTAGGGAAAATAGGTAGGTAATAAAAAGTTTTCATTAACATTAACTAGGTATTGTGTACATTAACTAGTGATTATCAATAATCGCTAGCAGCACGTAGCGAAAGTTAAAAAAATATTTCTTGTGTCGTTGAAAAGGTAAGAAAAAAAGATTTGGTCATTATTTGTATGAATTACCTGTAAATAGAAATACTACTTGATCGCCCATGCCACTAGTCGGGTAGCATATTCCTCCATGCCTTTGCCAGAATTCCATAACATCCCCCCCCACCACTTTCCCAAACAACCATTACTCAACAGATATAATTTGAGACTATGACCAAAACAAAATAATTGTTTTTGTGGGGGGTAGCCACATCATGTACAGCTTAGTGGCTAGAGACGTAGGGACTGTATGGATATTACATGTTGGAGTAGAAGTCATGGCTTTTACAAATGATATGAGTTTCAAGGTTTTAGGTATGATTGTCAAAGAGCAGGAATTCCAGTGTTGAATTTGGGTTACGTCAGTTTCGCTGGGATTGGAATTTTTGGGCCTTGGGTAATTACATGATTAATGGAGACAGGAGTATTACATCTCTCGCAGGTTGGTTGGGGTAGTTTGTTCAGGATATAGCTATGTGTGAGAGTGGACAGTGGAGTGTCCAGTTCTTAGTCTGAAAAGTATTACTTCATCTTTTTTGTACTTTTGGTAGGATATTTTCAAGGAGCGAACTGTGGTTGTTGTGGATTTTAGTTTGTTAGTTGGTGGGACTTGATCCCAATGTCGTTGGAAGGATCATTCCCAGTATTGTTAGAAGAAAAATTTCGTCTGATGAAACACTTGAAGAACAAAATATCAAATGCCGAATTGTTACTGCATATGCAGGGGACACAGCTGAGGGAGGAGGAGGTGGATAAACCTTCCCTAGACAATTATTCCGGTATTCAAGTTCATTTGAATGGAATTTTAAGATTTTTTTATAGAATAGTTAAGTTAAGGACTTAGTTTACAAAATTTTAAGTGCGGAGAAATTCATTTAACGAAAATACAATACAGGGTGGCTACCAAATACAAATTTGTGAAATTCATGACCTTCCCATAACGTTTTTCATGGGCTCACAATACTCATCCTAGGGGTCTTAAATTGCACACACAAAAACTAATGTTGACATTTCAGCGATACTCATTCAACTCGTGTACCTGATATTGTTTGATAGTCGTGGTAATAAAAGCAAATTTTCGAGTACATTAATTATTATCAACTTTCACTACAAGCTGCTAGCGATTATCGATGATCACTAATTAATGTACACAATACTTAGTTAATGTTCATAGAAATATTTCAATTATCAACTTTTACTACCTCTTGTCAATACAGTCGCTGTTTTGCCCAATGTTTATTATCTTTTATTTGTTAATACAAGTTGAAGTTGATATTGTATATGAAAACTTATTGTCTCAGGAATGTTCAGGGTAAGCGGCGCTTACCTTGCTTGCCTGTAATGCATGCCACTGCTAATAACCTTATCATCATCATGCAATCAATCACTGAAAGTTCACAATGAACAACGAACAATAAAAGAATAACCGGCAAAAGATATAAGAATATTTCTGTGAACACTGCCAAAAGAAAAATTATGCATATTGCCAAATCACCATCAGCTGATTTGGCAGTGATACTGCCAAGACGTGGCGTAAATGCGGCAATACTGCCGTGATGCTTACTGCCAGAAAACGTTGGAATACTGCCAAAAAGTATAATTGACAGAAGCATGACATAGCTCAGTAACAGTATAGTCATTGTCATTGGCAATTTGGCAATGGATGGGTAGTTGATTGACAGGGATGAGTGGCAGAACAACTGACTTAAACAGCAGTGAGCTGGCAGTATATGAACTATCAGTCATCAGTGGCAGCATTGCCGGCTCAATGGGCACTAAACTGCCTGTCAAATATTTTGCTGCTAATTTAAGAAAATAAGCGTCGCGGTCGCTTACTTTTAGGTGTAGTTCAGAAGCATGAAACTAAAAACCAGAGTTAATTTTAGACGCACACCTAATTTGGGACACTTTGTATGACTAAATAATGTCTAACTTACTGCTCACTGATTTCGTGTACAGGTGTTTTTTAGCTGCGCGTATCAATATTACTATGTTTGCACATTCATCATCAAAAGTTTAATTACCATACACCTTTGTCTCAAGAATCCTTAGTGACACTACAAGCCGGAGATTTTTCTCCTCGCAAGAGAAGTTCTAACTTTTAATTACCTTTATTTTATCAGAAATGATCTCCACTCACTAAACTTCCAAACCGTACTGCTGAACTGTCTCCAGTCCAAAGTTATTCACTTTTTTCCAGTTCCTCCCAGTAAATGAGAGACTTCATAATTTATATTGCTGCGTTTTGTATTGCATATTCAACGTGTTGAAGGGGTCAGCACATTTTTCAAAAATGTAAACGAGAATGAAAAGTTCAATTTGGTGACGTTTTCAACATGTTGATTATGTAACACAATACGCACCAATATACATTCTCAATATTTTTCATTCGCTGGCGGTGGGAGGGGGGCTGGAAAACGCGAAATACTTTGGGCTTGTGACAGCTAGAGCAAAACGAGCTGAAATTTTTGTGAGAGATCATCTCCGACAAGTCATCTGTCAATTCACCCGAAGAAGCTCGTTTTTCTCAAGCTCTAAAACGAAGAGAACTGTGCCTTTCGCAAGAAAAGTTCTAAGTTTTCATTACCTTCATTTTGTCAGAAATGATCTCTTTTTACCAAGTTTTCAAATTATTTCGCTCTAGCTGTCTCCCGTCAACAGTTTTTTTGCGTTTTTCCAGTTCCCGCCAGGAAATTCGAAATTTTGAAATGTCAATGGGTGTATTGTCTTGCATATTCAATGTGTTGAAGGCGATACCACATTATTCGAAAATTCGGAAAGGTGTAGACCAAAATGAAAACGTTAATGCGGTGACGCCTTCAACGCGTTGAATATGCAATACCAAACATGCCAATTGACCATTCGAATTTTCCAATTTTTTGGAGGGAACTAGTAAAACGCGAAAATCTTCGGATTGGAGGCAGCTAGAGCGAAACGGTATGAAATTTTGGTAGAAGGAGATCATTTTGCGACAAGTCTGTCTGTTCACCTGAAAAAACTCATTTTTCTCAGGAGCTGTTAAAGGTAGAGCGAAATAGAAAGAATTTTGCTCCCTGCAAAAGACATTCTTACTTTTTTGACTTTTTATTACGTTCATTTTGTTAGAAAAGTGATCTAGTTTCGCCAAATTTTCAAACCGTATTTCCCTAGCTGTCCCTAATCTAGAGATTTTTGCGTTTTTTCAGTTCCCACCAGGAAAGTAGAAATTTCGAAAACGTCCGTGGGTGTGTATTGTCTTGCATACACAATGTGTTGAAGGCGATACCACATTATTCAAAAGTTCGCAAAGAGACAAAAATGAAAAAGTTGATGTGGTGACGCCTTCAACGCGTTAAATATGCAACACCAAACATGCCAACTGACTTTTTCAGCACTTCCAATTTTTTTGGGCGGGGGGGGGGGGGCAAAAATCTTTAGATTGAAAGCGTTCAAACCGTTTCGCTCTAGCAGTTTTTTTGAGAGAGAAAGAGAGAGAGCGCGCGCGCGCGAGAGAGAGAGAGAGAGAGAGAGAGAGAACAAATGAGAAAAAGAGCTAGAGGGAAACGGGTTGAAATTTTAGTGAGAGATCATTTCTGATAAGTCCGTCAGTTGTTACGATGACCCACGGCCGTCCCAAAACCAACCAGCGGTGAAGGAGAAACTGTCCAACAATTAATAGTTACGTAACCCTGCAGCCTAATCATTATGCACCGTCACAAAACTAGTACCGTCTCCCTCACCCATTTCCCTCGTCCTCGAAAACCGATACCAGCTTCCGAAAAGGCGCTGGTCGCATGTTCAGTGCTCTCCTTTTTTATTCTTCAGCTTTTGCTCGTGTATCCTTTTAACCCCTTTTTGTTTTTCCCCTCATGATCGACGAGTTCGGTCGTTGAGCCGCAGCCGCGCTTTTTCTCTTTCGAAGACGTTCCGTTTTCGCGTCACACCCACCAGATCCTGCATCACCTAGACACGTTGAACAATTCTATAAATTCTCCAACTCCACCCTTTTTCAGAGACTGCTGCACCGTTGGCTCACTGCTGCAGCTCTCGTGTTAGCTTAGCCTAGTTTACTTCGTAGCTTCTACCGCCTAATTCCACTGCTCCTCCTTGCCTACTAGCTTCTCAAGTTCCCGTACCGGCCTGGTTGCCTACTAGTTGTGAACCAAGACAAGTTGACTGCGTACCGGTGTCGGTTGCCGTCTAGTTGCAAGCGAACTCCGCTTACCTTACACCTAACCTACTTCTACCCTCTAACTTCCTGCCTACGTGCCTTGTAAGCTCACGTACCAGCCTGGCTGCCTACTGGTTATGAACGTAGGCAAGTAACCTAAAGCTCGCTGGCCCACTGGACTAAGCACCAGTCGCAAGCGAACTCCCGCTAGTCCTAGCACTGTAGCTATAGCAAGCCAGCATAAGATAGTTAGGACGCAGGGCTACTCTTTTGGCTGTATCGATTCGTCGCGGAAGCCACGTGGTTTTATTTGCAAACTCGAACCGGTATCTCGATATTTTCGTGCCGCTGTATAACCCCCCCCCCCTCCCGGGTCTTTTCGCTTATACATAGTTATTATTTTTTAAGTGGCTATAGTGGTGTGCGTTACCCCATTGTAGTGTACAAAGTATTAAATTTGAATTAACCTAAACCCGCGTAATTCGTGCATTTTGAAACTCTCTACACCGTAACTCCTACAACTATGTCGCTCCGCAACCAGACCAACGTGTCGGCCAATTGTGCAGCGTTTCCGGTCCCTCTGAAGCCGTCCCATACCGTTACACCTCTGCAGGACTGCTGGGTAAGATGGTCCGGAGATCAAGACACAGTTCACTCGAAAAAGCTCTTTTTTCAAGATCTGTGGGAGGCACAACAAAACGGAGAAAATTGTGCCTCTGGCAAGGAAAGTTCTGACATTTGATTACCTTTATTTCGCTAGAAATAACCTCCTCTCGCCAATTCAAACGGTTTTCCTCTAGCTGTCCTCAATCCAGAAATTTATGCGTTTTTCCAGCCCCCCCCCCCAAAGAAAATTAGAAATTTCGAAAATATTAATTAGTGTGTACTGTATTGCATATTCAACGTGTTGAAGGCGATACCATATTGTTTAAAAGTTCGCAAAAGTGTAAACAAAAATGTAGAGATGCTGATTTTTTTCAAATAAATTGATAGAAAATACTTAATCGATTATAATCGAAAATAAAAAATCGAGAGAATCGATCAATCGGAGGAGGAAAAATCTAAAATTGGTCATTGATCAATCGAGTTAAAAATGATCAAAAAATTGCTAATTTCAGTTGGGCGTTAATCTAATATCATTGTCGATGAATGATTACGAAATGAGTATGAGTACAAATGAATTTGATAAGACGGTTCAAACTAAATTAATTAAAGTTAGAAAGTTTGAATATTGACTGAATTGAAATTGGCTGAGAAGTTTCAAAGGCATCAAGATATAAAGACTAACGTACCAGCGGGTGGCGGCAGCATGTTAAGATTTCAATAATCCCAGCATTGTACTCCACTGGTGTTGAATTCAAGTCAAAAAAAGTAAGCTGCGACTGAAGAACTAATAAAGTCTACAATATTAGAACAATAATTTAGAATCAGAATTCTACACCACATGTAGAGGAGGGAGGGGCAAAAGTACGCACTTAACACAATATTCACTCTCAGATGTCAAGGAAAGATCAATATTAACCACGGTTTTGTTTACACATTAGTTAGATCCTCTTACCATTTAAAAATTGTGAAAGTATGTAAATTTTTTCAGCAATATTAAAGAACGGAACGATTTATGGTACAACTTCTGTTAGGACTCTTACCCCCACTTATGGGGTAAAAGGACGCACTTCAAGGGGCAAAAATCCGCACTTCTGGGGGCAAAAGTCCCGCACTGTAAAATATTATTCCATATTGTAAAACGTTATATTTTGCAGTAAAACGGCTTATTTAAAAATGAGTATTAATATTCGCGACATATATCACATACATAGAAACCTATTCCCAGTGATGTCCACATGAATTTTTTTCGCGACATATATCACATACATAGAAACCTATTCCCAGTGATGTCCCCATGAATTTTTTTGAGATGGCTCTAAATTATGAATAATTTCCCTAATTTGAAAAAAAACAAAACAAAACATCTCAGTCAAAGGTCATATTTACTTCAAAATAGGCCATCGTTTATAAATTCGCAATAAAACCGCACTAAATTTATAAAAAGTACAAAAAATTTATTTTCAACAAAATGGATTGAAATTTAAAATAATTACAGACGTTACAGTGGGTACAAAGGTTTATTTAGTAAATACATTAAAAAAAAAATCCGGAGTATTTTTATCACTATCAGTGTTGTAGGTTAAGGAGACCTAAAAATGTAACAGCAAAAAAATATTATGCAACAATTAACAACACTATAAAATTACAACAGGGACCAATAGTAACGCTGAAATCGGACTTTTTTGCAGTACACTTTTCAAAGTCTAATCATCGACTAGTATCTTGATGAAATTTTGATTTTACAAGACTGAATTTTGTTTATTTTAGGTAATTTCTCGAGGAGGGGCTGAGCCCTTACTCGATTTTCCTAAAAATTCTTGAGACGGGGCTGAGCCCCGGTAGCCCCCCCCCCCTTATGGGAACATCCCTGCCTATTCCAGAATAGTCCGTACACAGTTTGTGAGCTCAACGGCGACAAATATTACATTGGATCCAAATTTCTCGCCCCTTACTGTGGCGGTACGGACCTTGGCAGACAATGCAGTCAGCATCATCTTCTGGATTAGGCTCCTTTGGCTTTCTTGAGAAAATGAGGTTTTGTTTCACTGATGGTGCAGGTTTAGATTTATATGCATGTGTTTTTTTGATAGAGGTCGCAATCGCAGATTCCAATATCTTTTTATGCGGACTGGATGTGAGAATAGTTGATTTCAAGCCGCGTCTCTTTCTTGGTCTTTTTTCCTGAAATGAAACATGTTCAGTTAATATAATATTTCCGGGCCCCTAGATTCCCAATATTAAGAAACTTACTTTCATTTTTGGCAGCGGCATAATATCTACAGGAAGAGTTCACTTTTTTGCAGTTGGGGCCTTCATAACATTTCCTTCTTCATTAATGGTCATTGAGGCCACACTGGGTACCTCGGGCGTCGAAACAGTGTTGCCTTGTTGAACATTGCTTTTACCAGCAACGTGACTAGATTTGGACACATTATCTCTCAAATCTGCATCATGAGATGTAGAAGGGTCAAAAAATTCGCCTAAATCTGTCGGTCTATCAATTGTAAGTTCATTTTTCTCACTGTTGGCAACTGGTTTGGGTAGGAGAGAAATGGCTAGAGGCTCCTCTCCTTCTTGGTCGGTAACTGTTGATGGTAAAAAGTCTACTTCTTGAAAAGCATTCCTATTATAGGGATAAATGCCACAATTTTCAAATGCTTTGATTGCCGAATTCATAGTGGCTGACCGAAGATAGGCACGACCAAAAATCTCAGCAATTTGAAACGCAGTTATAACGCGGCCTGGGTGTGTTGCAAGCCATTCATCACAATAACGGGGGAAAATTGTTTTTAAGGATGAAAAAGGACCACGGTCTAAAGGCTGCATACGTTGACTGGAATGGGGCGGAATTGTTAATAAATGAATGTTATTGGCTCGACAGTACTCAACACCTGCTAGCGTGACTTGGGATGCATGATTATCAAATGTTAACAAAATTTAGTTTTCTTTAGAAGCATGGACGTTTTTTTGAAAGTGCTGTAGCCATTGTATGAATAAATGAGTCTGCATGAACCCTGTGTCTGACACATACATGATGGAGCCAGGAGGTGCTCCATTCATGAGCTCTTCTTTTGATCGTTTTCGTGGAAAAATTAATGCAGGCGGCACATATGACCCTGCAGCGCTGCAAGTTCCGACAACAGTGATCAGGGTGCCCCTTTCAGCACTTGATACTTTTACTACAGCACGTTTTCCCAGCTTGCTGATCACTTTTAGTGATTTATTTGGAACTGTTGAGAGTCCGCTTTCATCCATGTTCCATATTTGGTTACGAGTGAAATGATATTTCTCCATTACCTGAAGTAAATTGTCAAACAAGTGATCAACCTAGAGAAAAAGAGAAACCGAATTAAAATCCAAGATTTTCTAGGCGATCGAAATAGACTAAAGCTAACTTGCCTGAACTCGGTTAAAGCCCATTATGCGCGCCATTGATGTTTTCTGAGGTGTACGAAGACTGAGTTCATGACGTTGACGAAAACTCTGTGTCCAATCAATGCCGGCCATTTTAGTTGTTCGATTGAAGGGATGTGCAATATTGTTCATTTCGGCAAAAGTAAAGGCCACTGTCGCATTTGAATTAAACACAGTCCATAAAACCGTTCATCTAAATCTTTGATATGCTTAACAAGCAGTTGCTCTTGCTCATTACTAAACACACGTTTAAAACGCCCAATGCATTTGAAGCAGAACCTGTTCAACATGGCAAACCATAAATTTATTACTAATATTCCTTATATTCATTTATCATATCAGGTAATTTACTTTAGTCTATTGAACTTGAACTCACCCGCCTTCAGTCGTTTTCGCAGTGTACATTCCTTCACCCCATAGCTTCTTGCTAACGCCCTTATGGCTTCACCATCAGCTCGCCTATTTTTGGCGTCCTCTAATAATTCTGCTGTTAAAGGTTTCCTTTCAGTTTTCCGTTCGCGATTCCTAAAAAGAGTACCAGCCCACTTAAAACACTGTAAGACTTTTATGGAACAGTTAGGATCTTTGCCCCATACACCAGTGCGGACGTTTGCCCCGAACTTGCTTACTGAGGAAAAGTACTTTTAAATAAATAATAAACCTATACTATAAAATCAATTCAAATTTAAAATCAAATACTTACCTCACCACGATGATATTCAAATTCTTCACATTATCTACCAGCAAGAATAAACATAGAATCACATTTTCTAACACCACTAAAAATTCCATCAATTCCATAGACAACCAACTATTTGTGATTTCTCTTCACACATTCAACCAATCACAATAAAATTACGTCAGGATGTGTACAGTGTTACCAGGTATGCAGTGCCAACAAGAATATTTAAATGACATTATTTACAAATGATAATAGTACGATAGGACTCTTACCACAGGCGTACTTTTGCCCCTCCCTCATCTACATTGTCAAACTTACACAGACTAATAAGTCGTTTAGTTTCGCTGGATTGGTTCTATTTCCGAACAGAAAAACTAGATAGCAAAGTCACTTTTGCCCTTGTGTTAGACAGAGTTATAGAATCTAGACGAGGACAGAGAAAAATACTACCTAGGTACGTATATTTGGAAAGAGCGCAAGGTCCCAAATTGATTTTAAAGTTCATCGGAGGGGGGGGGGCAGTATGCAATCTGAAGTACATACTAAGATTGCCCTATTAGCAAATGCAAACCACATGAGAAGAAAATATAAATTCTTTCAAAAAACCAACACTTTCTCAACAACAAAGGCGAGATTCTTTCAAAAAACCACACTTTCTAAAACAACAATGGAGAGATTTGCATAATTTCTTTTATCTTCTTCTTTTTCTTTATTTTTATTAGCTTCAGTCACTAGCATTCCCATATACATGATGCTAGTTTCATGCTAGTACCGTCTACACTAGCGCACCAGCTACAGGCTGGCAAACAACCTGAAAAGCTGAAATTTTTAACCTCACTAGCGCACTAGTTTGCTGTTTACACAACGCTAGTTTACTAGCGAGTAGCACACTATCTCACTTACTACCCGCAACGAAACTTGCATCGTGTAAGCTACCCTTTATTGCTCAGCACGATGCAAATGTGTAACAAACGTCTTTTGTCTCTTACACTCCTGCACTTCCAGTACTTTTCAATACCAAGTTCTTCTTCTTCCCTTGACTCATTCTCCGTTTTTCTACCTCGCGATCAACCAGGTAGGATATCGGTAATTTCACCGTCTTATTATTGATACATACTAGCCGTTCAACTGGGCACAGTAGGATATTGTGAGCTCTTGATACTATCGAAATGAGAATGATCACCTTTATACCCCCGAAGGCTTCACGCAACCTAATGGGGTACAATTACAGAGTTACGTTTTCGCATTTCGAAGAAAATTAGAAGCGCCCGGGATTTCGTTTTTTAAAATTAAGGGAAGAAAAAAGGAGGCAATGAAGAGCAACTAGGTTGGCAAAAATAAGAAGGAAATTGAATTCTAGAAATACGTTGGCGGAGCGGGAAACCGTAATGACAGTTGGACAGTTATAACTGCCATGTAACCTGAAGTTCTTCTTCGGAGATTCGCTCGCCGAAGACAAACCATTATTTATTTCGCTGCAAAGAGAAAAATATTCCAGACGTTCGTTCGGCTCTTCAAGTTGAAAGGGTCGCCGATTTTGCGACTAAAGCCGTCTTGGAAAGGAAATCAAAACCGTTTGATTTAATGTAATGGAGTAACTTCTGTTGAGCGGCGTAAATAAATCACAGTTGAAGGAAGGCCGCAGATACAGGAACACCTTCCAGTCGCTTCCATTGATTTGAATGTTCGATTATAAAAGTAAAAAGTAGCGGCGATTTAAAAAGATACACGAAACATAACATTTTATTTTCTGGTAACAAACGTGAATTTACAACAACATAAATTTTTTCAAGTGTAAACTGACACTTGAGAATCACAGAAGAAGTATAATACAAAACTCGAGTACTTCCAATTTTTTAAAAATATTAGATCTACATACTTGAGTTACAGTTCAGAAAAGGTACACTTTATACTCGTGCGCGAGAAACTATACTTTCCTAAATCAAATCATTATCACCGAATTGACGAAATAGCTCATTTGAGGCAACGTTTTAAGACACAAAACTGCCTCATATTAGACTTGCGGTAAAACTATGTCGGCTTCGTCCACTTTGAGATGATCGCTTTCGGATTGGCTGACAATAGAGACATTTTCTGCCACTCATTTGTGGCGTTTTTGGGTCCTCAGGCTCTGCGACCAATTTTTTGTCCATGTGGGAATGGGGTTGCCAAGAAGTCCATGATATGTCCTTGAACTTCTCCTAAGAATAAGCACTCTTTCGTTATCTTGGCTAACGACACACCTATTTGACATGGATATATCTAATGGCTCGTCGCGCGAAAGAGAAACTTCCGCAGAAAAACGTTACCATCGCAATGTAGTCACGTATTCCTCTTTACGCGGTCATTCGTTTCATCACCTTTCGACCAGCCGACACGGAGAATGCCGAGCGATGCCGAGAATGAACGATTAGAGAAGACACAGGAATATGGGTATGGGCATCAACGCGGTTAATTAGCCTAATCGCAATTTTATTTCAGTAGCCAAATTTGTTCGCTTTCATGTGAAGTAAAGCACGTGACACGCGAAATTAGGGCACTGTAAGCATGGACATGCTCAGCTGCCATTTTCATCCTTTCATTCCATAGTACTTCAATCGTTGCTCGCGACATGTTCGCTTGTTATTGGAGAAAGTAAGGATCAAAATGGCGGCTGAGTATGCCCATACTTACAGTTTCCTTGCGAAATAGCACAATGAAACATGTGCACATGGGAATGTCGACTAAAAGGTCATTATTGAAATCCAGGACATTCTTAGGTCACATTTTCATGCGCAGTACATGCACAAATGTTGATGCTCTTTCACTGTTAATTGTGTAGTATAGGTACATTTCCATAGACAAAATGATAAACAAGTGTTCAGTGGATGTAAAATGCAGTTGACATTTTAGTCAACAAATATCCACATCCATATGTATCGATATTACTAGGCGGGATAAGAATGATGTTGATCATATTAATAAATATCAATATGCGGTGATTTTCAAAAAGTATCGATATTAAGGATTGGATATTGATAATTTTGATAATTGGTTTTGCTGCTCACTGTCAATGAAAATGACCCTTTAAATATGTAGCTTAAGTCTCCTATGAGCTTTCATATCATGAGGAATATCCATTCAGTGCGGTTGTCAACCAAAAAAACAAAGTAGGAATGATGAGAAAAACGAAAAAGCTAGGTTGCACACTGCTGTAGGTGTTATAATAATTGATATCAATAATATTGATATTTATCGATAATTAGTTTGGAAATATCGATAATTATAGATAGTGAAAATATCTGATATTTTCCATCCCTAGATATTAGTATAAACATTGTAGTAAGCAGCTAGCTGACAATAGTTCAGCAGACCTTGACAAATTTTCGTATAATCGACATTTCAGCTGACATTATAGTCGTCAATTATCGACATTACTATCCAACTAGTGTACATACAAATGTAGACCCAACTGTATAGTCAACATTTGCATTGACATTCCTATTCAACAAAAATGGTTCAGGATGATTAATTATTCTACAAATTAAAATACTGTCACAATTCTTACATGGTTGGGTTTAATACAATGCGTTCAGAAGTATGTTGATGCAAAAATTCAAAAAAACAGAAAACATGATGTCGATACAAATGTTGATGCTACTGTCAACATTGGCAGTATTTCACAGAATGGTACCATTTTAACCACCTGAATTATCGATAAGTTGGAAATCATTATCAACAGTTAACGACATCTTCCTTATCAATAGTTATCAATAACTAACAATAATGATTTTAACTTCACCATACACAGCAATCATTCTTGCGACATTTTTGTATAATCGACATTTCAGTTGACATTATAGTCGACAATTAGACGCTGTTTAACAAAAGGTAACTAACTCACATTTGTAAACAAAATGAGTTATTAGTATTGTTGGAAAGAGCATAAAACATAGATTTTTTTAAATTGCACCCCCGCTTCAAAAATGTATACTCACGTTGAAAAAAGCTTATCAGTAAACGCAATGCCATATAGTTTCTACATGGCTCTTGAACTTCGAATCACATGTTCTCAAAAAGCGGATTTTGTGCGTTAGTTCCCTTTTGTTAAACAGCGTCCAATTATCGACATTACTATCAACTAGTGTGCATACAAAAGTAGACCCAATTGTATGGTTGACATTTGCATTGACATGTCTAATGTTTATCCAACAAATGGTTTAGGTTGAATAATTTTTCTACAGATTAAAATATTGTCATAATTCTTACATGGTTGGGTATAATACAATGTATTTAAGAGTATTTCGATGCAAGAATTCAAAAAAAAAAATCAAAAAAATGATGTCGATACAAATATTGATGCTTCTGTCAATATTGAAAGCATATTACGGAATGATACCTATTGAACCACCAGAATTATCTGTAAGTTGGAAATCATTATCAACAGTTCACAACATCTTCCTTATCGACAGTTATCGATAAATAATGAGAATTTTAACAATACTATACACCGCGATCGTTCTTCAGTTGTGCGCGCCATTTCGTTCGTTGTAGATTCTAATCACTCGTTCCTTGCCTCTGCCGAGATTAAGACGTGCCTTGTGTTAATTCTTCTTCTTCTTTGGGTGCCATAACCGATGCTGGACGTTGGCGATTACAATTTCTGACGTGCGACTTTCCCAGGCAGGGTTATTTGGGGTAGTTTGCCATTGTTTTGCACCCAGTTGTGGCGTTTGAGTTTTGCTGCTGTGTACCGAAGAGTGGGCAGCCGTGGTTCGCTTACTAGCCACGTGTTCCACGACGTTGACTAAGTTGTCCACGACGTGCATACACACAGTACCAATCTTTCTGATCTGGTGGTAACACGCCCTATGATTGTAATGCCTTGTTCGAGTGAACTGGTGGGGGTTATAGGGCGAGCTATGTCTCCCCCTCGATTGATATTGTAGTCGCCGTGACTGCTCGGATGTTAGTGGGATATTCGAGCATCTTTAGCTTTCCGGCGTCAGTGGAACTCGAACCCGAGAGGCAAGGACTGAGAAACGGGCATGTTACCACTCGGCCACACAGCGATCATGTGTCAATTACGGCACTGAAATCTGACATTCTTATGTCAACTGAATGCGTGGAACGTGTTCAGTAGCCATAAGACATAACCATGTACCGATGTATCTGTATGCAGTACAGATTGCCATTTTTTCGTCAAGATTCCGATATCGAATGTGAAAATTTTTGCCATTTTCCAGTAACACTACCAACACATTCACTAAAAATCCAGAGGACAGTCTGATCCAATTTCAATACTTTACCCAGACAACTTGATCTATATCTATATGTACGAGTACAGTTTCTAGCGCACGTAACAATTTATGAATTATATCAAGACACCATACAAAACAGTTGTTTTAAGAATCATTATCATTAGAAGAACTAGCTGAAAGTCCCAACTTTTATTTACATACTTAGAATGTTTTATCTATTCAAAGATTATAGGAACTCAAGGCTGCTTCGTCGACGAGCAAAGCGGCATCCAAGTCGACTGTTATAAGAAACGAACTTTCGAATGATTCTCTACATTTTTGTGGATTGGTAGATAGATATTCGTTATTACTTCTGACGGTAAATAATATACCTTTTTATGGAAGTTTAAAAGCGAACCTCGAATATCTTATTTGACAGTCAAGCCTTGTGTTCAGCGACGTACGCGGTTCACGCGCGCGGTTTACTGTTATATATATGGAACGAAACCCAGTGGGGAAAGAAAAGTTCTTTGAAAAATATTACAATATACGATCATTAATGTGAAAAAAGGGCGTCAGTCTTTTCGTATTCGAATATTGAAATGCGGGTTTCTTTACTTACACGGTACACGAAATATAATTGTCTTAAAAGTCCTCTTTTTTGCTTAGAATCGAATTTTCATCGCTCCAATTCGCTGCAAAATGTTTGTACGCAAATAGTATACACCTATATCATATACATGTATCGAATTCGAATTGTACAGAAAAATCGGAAGACCGAAGAAGAAAGGTCGATTGTGGTTCTACAGAAAAGCTTCTTAAAACATTTATTCTACACCGGTAATGGTTTTACCCCTTAAAACACAGTCGATTGAAAGATATACTCAGTTACCCCTTAAAAACAACTGATTAAAGAAATCGACTCTTGCCCACATTCAAAATCAACATTGTGATAAAATCTGATACAGAATTCGACATAAAAATCAAGTTACCATATCAACATCGACTTTTTGATAGAATTCTACATTGAAACTGATGCACAGTTCGATTCTAAAAGTTGATGTCGACACTGTTACTCAACTTCTATACTAAATTCTGCAGAGTAAAAAGTACAATTATGGACTACCTTCACTTTTTCTCAATAACTCGATTCAAAATTACAATCCAATTTCACTACAAACAAGTCACCAATTGCGATTTCAGTTCGAGGCTCTGGAAAAGAAGTTGACCGAAGTGCCGTTTTCTGTCAGTTCAGAGTTTATTATTTTGCCGATGTTTCTTCTACACCGTGTTTCCCAAATAGCCTTCTTCGACTCGAAAAACGTAAACAACTCCAATACAAAGCCCAACTGTAAAAGAATAATAACAGGGAATCGTATTTTGAGGATATTTAATATTAGAAAACATATTATAAATGAAAATATCCACCATTTCTCTTATTCCCACTCGGAATAACTTTTTGAAAGCCTCTATAGAAAATAAACAAAAGTAATGGGTTTTGTCCTCGCACCTATAACCTCTCGCTTGATGTCTACACGCTCTGTTACATATGAGAATATCGACAAAGTGATAACAACTACAACTTCCGACATTGGGACTGTGCAAATTGTAGAAGCCCTAGTAGGTATTTTTTGATAAGCGAACGGTGATCAGGATACACAGCGAGTTACAGTTCTTGGTTACTGTTAGCAAAAATACCCTTTTTTAGCCAAGGAACGTTTTGACTCCTATAAGAAACACACAGGGAGCAAAGATCAATATGTTACTACCTGAGAATAAGAAATTTGTTAGTAACCAGAAGTTTATTACCAAATGCTAGAAACCTTCCGGATTAAAAATATATATCTTTGGTTTTTAAGAAATTTCTGATTCTCATGTAGTAACATAATGATCTTTGTTCCGTGTGTTTTTCTTATGGGAGTCAAAGTAACCATCACCGTTCGCTTATCATGTGGGTTTAGTTCCGGCGTTGTTGTTGTTGTTTACGCAGTCCAAATAGCCCCGCTTTTACACAAAAATTTTTCACCAATGCGCGCTCTATACGACAGCAACATCAACGAATTCAGAACTGCAGGTACCACACATCACACCTTGACAAAGTGATAACAACTGGAACTTCCCAAAGAACCCCTATATTTCACACAAAAATTGTACATCAAGGCGCCCTCTATGCGACAGAGACATCAACGAATTTCATAACATCAGGTAGCATGTCGCACGTCGACAAAGTGATAACAGCTGCAACTTCCCAAACCGCCCCCGCGTTTCATACAAAACTTGTTCACCAAGGCGCCCTCTATGCGACAGCAGCACCAACGAATTTCAGAACATCAGGTAGCATCTTTGAGTATAAATCTCCTGGAGAGATAGAAATCGGATTGTTTACATTATACGAGCGTCCAACAGTAGAGAGCGCTATACCATGCGACGCGCGCGTTACTATCATGCGAATGCCCCGTTGTAATGCCATAAGCTTTCATTAGCACCGGGGGGGCATCTGCATGACAGAAATGTGCGCTCTACAGGTAAGGCATAGGAAACATGGCTTCTATCCCTCCAGGAGATTTATACTCAAAGGGTAGCATACATCATACTTTGACACAGTGATAACAACTGGAACTTCCTAAATGGGCTCTTTGTTTCACACGAAAATTGTTCACCAAGGCGCCCTCTATGTGACAGCAATATCAACAAATTCAAGAAAATCAAGCAGCATACGTCTGGCATACGTCATACATCGACAAAGGGATAACAACTGCAGGGTTGCCAGATGAGCAACGCTGAATCGGACCACTCTCGAATTTTCTTAGGACCAAAATAATGTTCTTTATACAAGCTTTCAAGTTCACCTAGTATACGCGATGGCTTAAAGGGAAAAGGTAGTACGTCACATTTCAGTTTTCTGACTTCGACAGCTTTGCCTGGAGTAGGTCAATACTTAACTTACTCATAAACATCTAGCTGAATGCTGGACGCTGCATAGTTATAAAAACGCAGTGTTACCAACGTTATAGTTGATTTTTTGAAAGAAAATGAAATGTGACATACTACTACCTTTTCCCTAGCCATCGTGAATAGGCACCCACCAATAACTGAACAATGAAGAATTGTGATCCCAATTTGATTGAAATTATGATATAGAATTCAAAATTGAATAAAACCAAAAATAACAAATGAACAATTTCGTCTCACTCTAATAATAAGTACCAGTAAATAAGCATTGCGAATTGACATTCCACTTTGGTTGAACTTTGACTCTGAAATTCGCACTCGAAGGTGATGATAACTAGCACTGAGACGCCATATTGTTGCAATTTCGGTCCATGAAACGAAAATTAGTCACACGGTGTGACGTGGGCCGATCTACCAGCACATGAACACGGTTGGCAAGTTTTAAAACAATACAGCTCCTTCATTTGTGAAAATGAACCTCCAATTCCTTATTTGTGGCTTATTTTTCGAATATTGATCGATCTCTAGAAAATTATTTTTTGCGGACCAAAAAAAAGACCCAGATAAAGGGCAAAAATTTTTTTAAAGGACCAAATCTGGCAACCCTGCAACTGGAACTTCGCACGTAGCCGCTGTGTTTCACACGAAAATTGTTCACAAAGGCGCCCTCGATGCGACAACACCAACAAATTTCAGAACATCAGGTTGCATACGTCATACTCAACAAAGTGATAACAACTGAAACTTCCCAAATAGCCCCTAGATTTCCAAATAGACCTATTATATCGACGTTGACATGAACAAATTTCGTAAGTACAATTTCAACCACATTTATTATTATTTTTATTTGAAAAGTCGGGTAGAAGGATTTTTCTTTACAATGTTGAATGATTTGAGGTAAGGTGCCAGTTATTGGTCAAGTGTCAATATTGTTAAAGTTTTGAAGCTATAAATCTGGTCCGCTACAGGGCGTGAGTTTTATTTTTTTATCAGTGTCTGGCAGACACCCAGTACTTCAGTATGATCTGTGTTCGAAGTGATTTTGATGATTCGCGTTAAAGATACCTACGAGCTGCGGAAAAATTAGCCTGTTTTTGGTCTGATAACATTCTTGCATTTTCGAAGTCCATTATCAAAATTGAAGAAGTATGATGTACTTCATGCGATTAATTTTGGATTTCTTGTAATAGTGAGTTCAAAGGATATATGCTTCGGAACATATTTCGAATAATGAACAGACGATTGAGTATAGTTACTTATCGAGTGGGGGTCCTGTGAATTGGAGGTGGAATCCAGTTGTGGAACGGACTGCACCTCAGTCCTATCACTTATGTTTTTCTTTTTATCTTAGTAAGTTAGGTAGCCCATTTGAAAATAGCTGAATGGCATTTCAATACATGGGTGAAGATTTGACCAATATTTGATATTTGGCTAATTTTTTTTTAAACCAATGATTGGTTAATGTTTTCTTCACTTATTAGCCTGCCGAATGAAATGACGAGGAGCCTTTCTGCCTTTTCCGTGATTTCTATATTTTACTTCGATTACAATAAATAAACTGAATTTCACTTCCTTCTTTACATTCTGTCAATTTCAGATAACTTTCTTCAGACTGTACCAATTTAACATATATTACAGCACTTGAGCTTGACATCGGCGCGTGTAAGTGAAACTCATTCACGATGGCATAAATTACCATATTATGCTATGATTCAAAATGGAAAATTCTGCAGACTAGTGATTGGCAACAGTTGGCAAATTTTGGTTTCTGAATCTTTCTAGGATTATCTAATTAAAAAAAAAAAAATTAGAATAGTTTTTAGGTACCTAGTTTGATTAATTCAAGACAAATTATTTTGCATTTACGAGAGATGACGTATTTTTAAAATATCACATACATCAAAGTAGAGAGTTCTGCTACTTCTACTTTCATTATTCCCTATTTTTTCATAATTAATAATCCTCAAAATAAATGAACTTCAAAACTTGGCAAATCTAAACAGAAAACAAACAACTTCATACAGCGTCTAAGGAATTGAACCAAAGCACCCAAAACTAGATAGAACAATATTTCAGCGTCTAGTAACATGTTTCGAGATTAGTTCGCCAGGATCGCTAGTATTAGGATCTTCACTCATTCTTTCATCCCCTAACATTTTTGAGTATGAATTTTCAATTTATTATTTTGTATCTTATTTCTCTGTTACGATGTGTTTTGCAATCATCGATGTATAATTTTCTATTTTCAAACATGTCAAAGAACTTCAAGCATTACTCAAATGCATAATCTCGCCGGACGTCGCCGCCGAGCCTTATTTTCAATCTATTATTATCTATGTTTACTTTAATGCGATGGGTTCTGCACCGTTTACGCAATTTATTGACTTTTCCATCTCGCAGAGGACTTTTGAGCTTCGATAAATAATGTATACTATACGATCTCGCCGGTATCCTACATGGAGGTAATAATTCGAAAAACAGTCTCTAGTATAAGTTCATAATGTGAATCTCATTCGGAATCAAGGACTTCATAACGTAAACTCATTCAAGGTGGCAAGAATTACTAAGTAGCCTCAGAAGAGCGCAGAGCTCATATCAGTCCTAGTTATTGCAGTAACTATTATAAATGTTCATTTTAATACATTTTCACTTTTAATTGGGAAACTCCGACTCAAGTTTATTTCACGTACTAGAGTCCACCAGTATCATAACACTAGCGGTAGTTTCTATCGAAGAGTGGTCCATATAATTATATATCATGGTTCATAATAGTACCTTTCACTTTATCAAATTCGATCAACAATGTTGTGTCGGAATGGGAGGTCTACATTTTGTTTTGAGGGGTGTTTCGACTAAAACAGAGGCGGCAATGTAGCGGGCAGCACCCCGGGTACCGAAATGGTCGTTACCCCTTTTCTATTTCATTGTACACGCTATCACACTGAAATTAGAGATCGTGTTCTAGTTGACGTTCAATAACTCACACTGCCGCTGCTCGAATATTATGGACTAGTTTGAAAACACAAATTACACCCGACTCTAAAAAAGGAATCCGGAGTCTAAGTCGCAGTTCGTCGTACAATGATTCCAAAAAATGATTCAAATTCACCATCCGTGTCTGCCAGAAATCGTCTGAAACAGATTCAACATTTTCCGCCAATTACAGGAAGTCGGTTTCTCATACTCAGAAAGGATACGGCGGTCCGTCGTAATTCCTGGGACGCGTAAACCTCGGATGGAAGGCGCCCAGCTGAGCTTCGTTCGTGGTCGAGGAGCGGGAATAGTGATCGTCGTCCTCCTTCCTGAAGTAATTCATGTACCTGCGGAAACAGCTGTTCTTACTTTTACACCAGTTCCACGGCAGCAACCCTTTGAACGAGAATTTCATTTGGATCGCCTGCCGATTCATAAACCAGTACACGATTGGGTTGATTGCCGAATGCATATGCCCGATGAGCAGACAAAACGGTATGAACAGCTTCATCAAATCGATGTCCGGATCAGGTGCGAACTCCAGGTATATCCGGTACGCGACGTACGGAAGCCAGGAAATGGCGAACACCAAGGCCAGTATCATTAGCATGGTCGCCAAACGACGGCGACTTTGCAGCGACTGCGTGTTGAGGTGGACCGGACCGGTTGACTGCGGTCGCTCCTGCTCCTCTTGCTGGCGCCGGATCTTCATCTTCATCATCTGGCGTAGGGAAGTCGGCGAGCGAGAGCGTCGGCTTTCGGCCCGCTCGATTATGTGTGCCCGGATGTTTTGGGCCAACTCTTCGTTAGTCGAACATTTGCGACCGTATTTTAACATCTGAAAAAAACGGCGCGTTTGGTAAAGACGGTAATTAGTAGAGACTATTTTAAAATGGTTCGGGATGAAGAGGGGATGAGCTTAATCTGTCAAATTCGCATCGTCCAGAGGATCAGTCTCTATTTTTCATGAATACCCACTGGTTTCATTGACTGTGGATCGTGAACATGAATGTATAATATTCACAGGAGTAGTAACTAGGCTACTTCGGAACTCCCCCAGACACTTCTTTGACATACCACTAGTATTTCAGTTTTATATGTACTGTATTTTCTCGGATCTAAGACGCACCCGAAATTCATTTTTCGAGTTTTCAAATAAGGGGTGCGTCTTAGATTCAATGATTTCAACAAAAGTAGAGAAAAAGACTCAGTTACACTAAATCTTTCAAGGAATGCTGTATAACTAATACACTCGATGGTATAGAAGACAACGTGATATGGGAAGACTCTGAAAATGACAATCCTGATGATCCCTGATCATCCAGTGAAACAGAATCTAATACTGATACTTCAGAATTTAGCAATAATGATGATGGCGAATTATAATAAAGTACGTCTTACATTAGTGCACTTAAATTTTTTTCTTAAATGCTGCCTTCAGATTTTCACTGCGTCTCAGAATCGAGGGTGTCTTCAATTATTTGAGAAAATACAATAATATATTTGCAAATTGGTATGCGGATGTTTCTCAGACCTAAGTATAGTGTGGGTATTTGAAATTCTAAAACCCAGAGCGTGTAAGAAGCGTATGTATTGAAAGATTGAATAGCAAACGTCTTAGAACAAGAACTATAACATATGAATAGTAATAAAGCGACGTAGTTGAACTATAACTGAACTAAACTAATTGAATGTCCTCAACTATAAAACATAAACTAAATACCAAATTAACATATGGGGTCATATATGACCCCACCTAGTCTTTATTAAACTAATTTTCCACCTGGGAGACTAACATAGAAAAAAGGAGAATGAGTTAAGGAAATTTAAAAAGAAAAAGAAGAATAAGTATAGTTTTGAAAAGATCTCCAACCAGATGCAGGAGATGAAAGATATTTGTTAAATGCTTGCAGTATGCTATATAGGAAATAACTATGTAAGATAATTAAGGTAGGTGTGCCAAATAAGGCCCTATGTTTGGTTTTGGTCAATTTCTGCCTTAGGATGAATATTGTTTTTGTTTTTTTGTTTTTATTTGGAATGTACATTTCATTACTAATCTAGAACATGACTTTCGGATTTTTTCACCCCATAGTGCTTGTGAAATATTCTTGAAAAGTTTCATTTTTGAAAACCTAATAAGGCCCAGTGTACCCAAATAAGGCCAGACCTAAATCCTAATAGGAGTGGTGGGACATATAGCCATACACATATGCCAAAGTGGCCCCTAAGACACCGCACCCCCAGCATTGGAAACTATCCTTTTGGGCATCGCATCGGTGCCAAGGGGTAAATTCTAATAAGGACTGACCTAAATCCTAATAGGGCCCGATTTAAATCCTAAAGCCCGATTTAAAAACATCTGAAGCTGCAAAAAAGTTTATTAAGACCAATATCTAAAATTAAATTAAACTAGTAAGTACATGTATTAATAACTTGACATAGTGCGGAAAAAGTTAATGAAGCTCGTTAAAAGTAGTCGGGCCTTATTGGGGTACAATGCACATTTTTTCATTGTTAGCCGATTACTCACCAATAAACTACTCGTTTGATGATTTTTTCCCTCATTCACTAGGTAACAATAAGATAAACGTCGACTTTTGGGTACAATTTTATTATTCACTTCAAACGCTTTCTAACATTCTTGAAAAAAACTTTTCCACTAAAATTTTAGCCGGTCAAATTTTCTGTTGTCATTCTCTCTCTATCCACGACTGATAACGCGCCCGAAACAAATGCACAGTGTTACTAAGGTCGTTTTGAAGCACACAGCATAGCAGCTGAGATATGCAGGTCGGGCCTTATTAGGGGCCCGGGCCTTATTTGACGCGCCTACCTTAGATAATTTATATAAAAATGTAAATTTGCAAAAGATTGCAGCAGGCACACTTCCGGCCCTACAGTTTATTTTCGATTATTTTAGAGAACAAACAACCATCAGACAATGAATTTTGCAACCATTTAAAATTAGAAACTGATCAAATTCAACCATAAAAAAATTTAATTTGACTGAAAAAACAACCAAATAAATATAATTTTGACCATTTTAAATCAAAAATGAACAAATTTAAATTAATTTCATCTGAATTTGGTCGTTTTCTGTCGTTTTTTAGTAGAATTTTGTTTAAATTTGGTCATTTCTAATTTAAAAAGGTCGGAATTATTCATGTTTGGTGTTTTTCTTTTTTGGTAGAATTTCATCGCTTTTTGATTTAAAATGGTCAATAATAAACAGAAGGCCCAGGATGTACCAATTTGCGAGTTTATTATAAAACTGAAGAACCAAGGGTATACTGAAAAGGAGTTTGGGGGAGGTCCGAAGAAACCTAGCTACTACTCACAAGCTGTCATCTATTACGCGGTCTGTAATCTGTCAAATTCATTTGTACTGACAATTTTTCATGGATCTTTATGAATTTCATTAACTAGTTCAGTGACGCCTGTCCATTACAGAAATTACTCGGCGAGAATTTTCCGAAAAAACCAACGCATCATATTCATTGCCTCCCTCCTCCGCAAATCTGACTTCTTGATTTTCATACAAGTTTGTACTTTTTCCTGGACAGTGTTAACCACTCACACACACCAACCGATCCATGATACAAGTTCACGGTATCTCTGGAGATTGAACTAATGATCACGAATGTGAAAATACAGTATTCACAGGTTTACAGCTACTGAACACAAAATGTAAAACAAATAATGCTTCCTCAATTTTTTTTTCAACACGAAGTCAGATCTACACAGGACCAATGATCTTTAAGTTCCCCTGTGTAAAGAAAATGGCTATTCCAGAAAGGGGACCAAGATATCAACTTCAAAATGTCAAATAGAAAAATAGCGAGCAAAGTGTCGAAATCCAATTTTTTTTAGGACCACTGACTGCGAATGCCTCATCAAATGTTTGATCTGATTCTGATTAAGTACCCAAAATACATAAATACAATTCCGGTTTTGATCTGACTTTAATGCAAGCACTTAAAATGGAATTTCACATTTGAGACGGAGCAAGATTGACTCATCAGAAAATCGAACAATGTATCGAAATAGGACATTTATAGATTTCTGAACACCAAAAATTCAAAATATTTCTGATTTAGCCTCGATTCAAATTCTTATTCCAATTGTAATTTCATCATACATGGGGTAGGGGTGGGGGCAGAGTTGAATGAACTCAGAGAACAGAATAAAGTATTGCAATAGGGGATTTTCAGGTCGCTACAATTCGAATAATTCGACAAATTTTCAGTGTCGTTTTAATTTGAGCTTCCTCATTTAAATTTTGATTAGACAATGAAAAGGAAGCGAAAGAATGCGGAATCCAGCCAACTCAGAACGTCAAAAAAGTATCGAAATGTCAGTTCTCCGGGTCGCTGATTCCCAATACATCAATAAATCCTCACACGCTAGCCCTGATTTTCGACCTCCTGACCCAATTATTGTAGTTTCAACTTGAAAGGGGGTAGAACTGACTCACCTTGGAAATTTGAACACTGAGTCCCAAAGATGGAGGTTTTTGGGTTGCCAATTATGAATAATTAAGCGGGTTCTCATTGTGGTTCAGATTTCGGCCTTTCGTTGCAGGTTTTTGGGTTGCTAATTGTGAATAATTAAGCGGGTTCTCATTGTGGTTCTGATTTCAGCCTTTCCCTTTACAATTTACATTTGAAGGAGTCAGAACTGAATCACATTGAAAATTCCAACAAAGCATCAAAATGGGGGAGGGGCAGTTACAGATAACCAATAACTCGTCAGATTTCCAGCCTAACTTCAATTTGAGCCACCATCACAACTGCAACATCATACTTGCGGGCGCCGGATTTACTCATCACGGAAAATCGAACATAATATCGAAATATACGGTTTTCGAGACACAGATTCCAAATAGCTGAACAGACCTTAATTTCTCTCCGATTTCAACTCCCCCCTCTAAATTGTAAATCTACAATGAAAAGGGGCAACATGAACCTTTTAACTTATTGAACTCAGAATGTTGCACAAAGCATCGAAATCGCCGTTTTTCGAGTTACTAATCCTAAATAAATCAACAGATTCTCAATTTCACCCCGACTGGAACTCACTTCCACCAATTGTTATTTTAACAAGATGGCAGAATTAACTCATCTTGTAAATTTGAATGAAGAATCAACAGTGGGAGTTTCCGGGTTACTAATTACAAATAACTCAACACATTCTAATTGCAACCCCTATGTAGCCCTAACATCCCCCATTGTACTTTTATACTTGAAGGGGGAAGAACTGAATCATTTTGAAAATTTGAACAAAGCATCAAATGAAGAGAGAAGATAGTGGTGGATAATCAATAACTCACCCCATTTGCAACCTAATTTCAGCCCCGTCCCAACTGCAACATCATGCTTGCTAGGGGAGGGGGAGGGTTACTGACGTACCCTAGAAAATTGAACAAAATATCGGAATAAAGTATTTTCGGGTAGACATTCTAAATTTATTAGATTTCTAATTTCGCCCCGATTTGATCTTCTTCTTTCAAATTGTAATTTCATAATAAAAAGGGGCAAGAGGAACCTGAACTCACTCAACTCAAAAAGTGGAACAGAGCATCGAAATATCGGATCACTGAGTCGTAATTCCGAATAAATCAACAGATTCTCAATGTAGCTCCAGCTGGAGCCCACCCCACCAATTATAATTCTAACATGAAAGGGGACAGAATTAATTCACTACGTAAATTTGAGCAAAGAATCAAAACTCGGGTTTCCCAGGCTACTGATTACAAATAATTTAACGGATTCTCATTGTAACCCAAATTTAGCCCTACACCTCTAGTAATGTCATACTTAACGGGGGCAGGACTGAATTATCTTGAAAATTCGAACAAAACATCAACATGAAGGAGGGGTTAGCCGCAGATAGCTAATAACTCACCAGAATTCCAACCTAACTTCAAATTGAGCCCCATCCCAACTGCAACATCATACTTGCTGAGGGGGAGGGAGAAGGAAGATTGGCTCACCTAAGAAAACTGAACAAAATATCGAAATGAAGGATTCGCGGGATGTCGAGAGATTTTTGATTTTTCCCCGATTTCAACTTCTTCTATACTGTAATTCTACGACCAAAAGGGGGTAGTAAGAACTTGAATTCACTGAACTCAGAAAGTCGAACAAAGCACGGAAAATCGATTCTTCGGGTCACTAATAATTCCGAATAAATCAATAGATTCCCAATTTAGTCTCTTTCGGGATCACCTCCGCCAACTGTAATTCTAACTTGAAAGGAGGCAGAATTAACTCACCTCATAAATTTGAGCAAATAATCCAAATTGAGAGTATCCGGGTTACTAATTACAAATACGAGTAACTTAACATATTCTCATACTTCAATTTTGAGCCCCATTCCAGCTGCCATGTCATACTAGGGGAGGAGGAGAAGGACGAAGAGGATTGGCTTATCTTGGAATACTGAATACAATATCGAGATAAAAGATTTTCTGGTTATTAACAGATTTCTATTTTCGCCCCGATTTGAGCTACCCCTTCTAAACTTAATTCTGCAGTGGAAAGAGGGCAACAAGGACCTGAACTCACAACTCAGAAATTCGAACAAAGCATCGAAATATAGGTTCTTCGGGCTACTAATTCCGAATAAATCAACAGATTATCATTGCAGCCCTAATTTAGCCCTTCACTTTCCGCGCCCTGTTAATTTCATATTAGAAAGGGACAGAACTGAATTCATATTGAAAATTCTAACACAGCATCAAAACGGGGGAGAGGTCAGTTGCAAATAACCAATAACTCGTCAGATTTCTACCCTAATTTCAATTTGAGCTCCTATCCCAACTGCAAAATCATACTTGCTGGGACGCAGGGACGTACCAAAGAGTTTTTCCTGGATGGGGGGGGGGCAAAAACTGTGAAAGTTTCAACTGACTCAACTCAATTTCCAAGTATTAAAACAAAACAAAAAAAGAAACCTTTCGACTTGTTGGATTTTTCCAACTCCGCCTGACTGAAATGGGTAAATTTTCCCAACTGCCGAGTGAAAAATGCCTACAGGGGGGTAAGTTGCCTCTTACCCCCATCGGTGCGCCCCTGTTGAGATGAGGAGGAGGATTGGCTTATCTTGGAAAATTGAACAAAATATCGGGACTAATGATTTTTGGGTTATCAACAGATTTTTAATTTCGCCCCGATTTGAGCTTCTTCTAAATTGTGATTCTTCAATGAAAATGGGACAGAAGGAACCTGAACTCAATGAATTTAAAAAATCGAACAAAGCAAAATGTCGATTCTTCGACTCGCTAATTCCGAATAAATCTACAGATACTCATTTCCAATGCAGCTCTACCCCTCTCCCTTCGCCATTTAATTTCACACTTAAAGATAGCAGGGCTGAATCATCTTGAAAATTCGAACAAGGTATCAAAATAGAGGAAGATGTTGCTGTTAACCGCAATAGTTCGTCAGATTTTAAATCTAACTTCAATTTGAGCCCCCATTTCAACTGCAATATCATACTTGTGGGGGGAGGGAATGCATCATCTTGGAAAACTAAACAAAATATCAGGATAGAGGATTTTTGGTTCAGAGATTACAAGTATCCGAACAGATTTCAAATTCGGTCTCGATTTAGGCTTTCCCTCCAAATTGTAACTAACAAAGAAAAGGGGGCAATAGGATCAACTTACAAGGGCAATATCTAGTTCAAAACCCTTCGTAATAGAGTGCTTCTAGGCAGAAAATATACAGAGATGTCAGCTCCCCCACACGCGCCTCTACTACAAAGTATTCTCCTTCACGCTGGCTCTGCTAATTAATTGTAGGTCCCTTTCCCAGACACGGTTCCCTGTTAACTATGAAAATACAGATGGTCAAAAATGTAGACAACAATATTTACCACCGGCGGTAACTCGTGCACCGATGCCACAATTATCATATCCTTGGGCCGGGCCATGATGGGCATCGGAAGTGGAATGTCGCCGTTGGCGGCTGACGCCATTAACGACGTCGCGTAGATCCGGTTGCCCACCGAGAGGTGACACAGGCCCACCGTTAACGAGGGGATCGCATACAGCACCGAAATGAACACCATGACGTAGACCTTGCGCACGTTCACATCGAACCAAAATTCGTCGCACGTGTGATTCGACGTAACGTTCCGCACCGCCAGTATGGGGGCGCATACCAGCACGGCGACGACCCAGCTGGAAATGGTCATCAGCTTGGGCAGTTTGTTCTCGTCACGAATCAGAGAGAACATGAGCGGATGCTGAATGGCGATGTACCGATCCAGCGACAGCATCATCAGCAACAGGGTGCTGGCTACCGCCGGCACATTCTGCAAAACGGAAAAGCGAATTGGTGAGGCACAATTCGCGAATGCTTTGGCGCGCTGGAGCTGGTGCCGAGTGGCTAAGTCTTACCTGGATGAAGAAGGTTGCTTTGCACGCGATGGTTCCGAGCTGCCAGAATGACTGCACCGCTACTATGACGGACGTCGGTCCGCTGACAATGCACACCAGCAAGTCTGATATGCATAGGTTCAGCAGAATCCGGTTCTTCATTAGTTTCTGTTGTCTGATGGCTCGCAGCACGACGCAGTTCCCGAACACACCGGTGCCGATGGTGATGATGTAGAGGAAGACGAGCACAACCTCTCTTTTCATCGGGAACCAGTAGTTATTTGCTTCTATATTGGTACCATTCACGTTACCAGCGACGTTCATCCCGGGGCACTGGAATCAGAGAATTGATTCAAATGTAGAAGAATCGCCAAGGTTTTACTTCAGTTTTATAAGCAAATAAAGATTATTCTTCAGAAATTGAGAATACTAAGATGGCATTTCCTTTTGTTAGACTTTTTTTTTTTCTCATAACAGAGGAGCATCTCACAATGGAGCAGAATCAGTTATATTTCCATTGTTTAGTTTCATGACCCCATCTCCAATTAAATCTAGACTTAATATCACTATGGAAAAACTCAAATAGGACTTTCAATACCCTTCTGGAACCAACGCCAAACTTCCGTTGCCTATAACTCTACGTGTAGGTTGTTTTCATATTTTCAAGGGCGGAGTGGTACATCTCAGTGTCAACCTATAGGACGATATGCACAACTCCGAACTTCGAATTTCGGACCCAGGCCATTTTGGCAGAAAGCTTTTCAATTCATCCATACATGAAAACATCCAATTTTCAACGTAGGCAGGTATTTCAAAATACTAGCGTTGCAGTGTCACGAGTACGAAAGGGAAAAGTATAAAGGCCAGACTATCCTTTCTTTATATCTTCTTTAATATCCAAAACAAATGTCGAACCAAACGTATTCATTTATGAGCGTTTATGAGCATTTACGTTCGTGGCAGACATTACGGCTACTGAACACGTGTCACAGTTCGAGTACAATGTGTTTTATTTTCCTTGCTAATAAACGTTTAGTTTTTACTTTTATTTCATCTCTGTAACACAAATGGTTATTACACCGACGTCAAGAGGTTGTTCGGCCCAATATTTTCTGTTATAGGTCTGTATTTTGCACCCTCCCTCTCAATACAATAAGGTTGACTGGTTCATAGAGCCGTCAGCTAGGGTGATTCTGCATCAACAATTATTAGACACTTGAACCCGAAGTTAGCACAAAGCTGCAGCGACCTAGAAGGTTTGCCAATTTTGAGGCAATCTCTATTATTCTTTCTATTTGTCAAAAAAAATAATAAAATAAAAATATTATACCTATGCAGCATAAGAAAAAATACTGAAGTTGACGAGCTAAAAATTTCTGCTTTCTGGTCCTGTTATATTTAATTAGTCTCACATATGTGATTTCAATTCTCTTCATTTTATTTTGAACTGATCATACCATGTCACAATTATAGTGGAACCTAACATTAGTTCACATCAAAACACGCACGAGTGTGGGGTATTCATACCGAGGGACAAAACAATGTTTCGAAATCAAAGTTGTGGAATAATGTAGTTCCAAAAAGTTACGCATCAATGTTGGTGAGCAGCGCTGCTGGTGTAAAGAAACGGCGGTTATGTAACGTCAGGAACTAAGCACCTGGAATTCATCTGTCTGTAGTTAGATTTTCACGAAATTCATCTTTTTGCAGTTTACTTTTGAAATATTTCACGGAATGATTTGTACTTAGAGGCTAGACATTTTTTCTGATAAAAACCCGCTATTTGTTGAAAAACAAAGTTTTTAGGAAACGCAATACGTAGATTGATAACAGTTACGAGACCGTGTATTTTGAGTGGAGGAAATGAAGGGTAAAGAATCAAAACTCACATTAACCATCATTTTACTTCAAGGGCGCAAATAGGCAAAATATTGTACACGGCTGCGGGAATATCTTTGCTGCGCCTGTGAATGTAAGATACGGCGCAAATAGGCAAAATACTGTACATGGGTGCAGGAATATCCTTGCTCCGCCTGTGAACGTGGAGTATGTTATACATATCGTATATTCACAGGCACAGCAAAGATATTCCCCGTGTACAGTATTTTGCCTATTTGCGCCCTTGAAGTAAAATGGCAAATGTGAGTTTTGATTCTTTACCCTTCATATGTGTTCTGGACTTCTTTTTCAGGAGCCATTTCCAATGCCGAACGTCAATGGTTGTGGTTTCTGACACGCCACTTTCCCAGGCAAGGTTAGCGGGGGTAGTTTGCCATTGTTTTCTCCACGGTTTGTTGCGTTCAAGTTTTTCTTCTCTGTGCCGAAGAATGTGCAGCCGCAGTTTGCTTACTAGCCACATCCACAATGTGCACACGCACAGTGCCAATCTTCCTGATCTGGTGGTAAAACATCCTGCAATTGTAATGTCTTGTTCGTTCGAACTGGTTACAGAATATCACTAGCTTTCCACCGTTGACGGGATTTGAACCCGAGACGCAAGGATTGCGAAGTAGGCACGTCACCACTTGATCGCACAGCGGACTCGTTCTCTCACACTCGCAGTGTTGCCAGATCGGGAGTGCGAAAGTGTACCAGATTTCTCAGAGAGTTAGGACCAGAAATGAATAAAAAGGACTTTACACTCGAATAAACAATTTCAGATTTTGATTATTATTTCCATCTTTAATTTTAATATTATTAAGATTAAGAATCAATAATAATAATATTAATACAAGATGAACTTTATATCCTCCATTATCTATTCAAAATAATATTTCTATACATTTTATTAGTTTTTCATTACATATTAATGGTATACCTTCAATTTTAAGTTCATTAAATTTTAATTCAACAATTATTTTTATAAAATCTAATAATTTATTCTTAAATAAAATTTCATTATTTTGCTGATCAATTATAATTACATCGATTTTATTAAGTTTATCCATCCCAGTTCTAGCTAGAGCTATTACCAGACACTTTTCCCCAAAAAAGCCGGAAAAGGATCAGAAATTTTTGGAAAGGACCAGATTTTTTCGAGTGCGCATCCGAGCAACACTAGGAGCGCTAAAGTAGAGCGTTTTTTACTTTTAAGTGGTACTGATAACGTTATAACTGTAGGGCTGGTAACCAAAATTGTTTTTTTTTTTTTTTTTTTTTTTTTGGTTATTTCGGTTACAGTTATACTCCTGGAAATAATTCGGTTATTTCGGTTAACCTCACAAATTTCGGTCATTTCTTGTTATGTTATTTTTACTTGGTATGTTATAAATATTCTGTTGTGAGTAGAGTTGAGTATTGATTTTTTTTTATTTCTCTTCGACTTGGACTTTAGTTTTTGAGCGTAATACGATGTATGCAATTATTTTGAAATGAAAAAATATAATTAATAGTAAGAAAAATCACAAATAAAAACAGAAAACATTTCAGCATGGACAAGAACTTTGACCAGTTACAATTTCTTGAAGTATAATATATACTAGTGCCAACAAGTTTTTAGGTTCTCTATAATAATTATAACTTAATAAAATAGAAAAACAATTAAGATTCTAATGGACAAAAATTCTGACCAGACGTAATTTCTTGAGGTATACTTATACCAACAAGTTTTTAGTTTCTGTTATCGATATTTCAAAAAACATTGATATTTGAAATCTAGGTGACATAAAATAGCGCTAGTGTCATTAAAGTTTACTTTGAGTACCTATAAAGGAAAATAAAATCTCGAACTGAACTTTCGAACCTGGAACTCCCTCAGTCCCTCTAGAAAATTCTAATTCGTTAGATAATTCTAATTCTAATTCACCATGCAATATGCAATTTTCAAGCACATTTTAATTAGTTATTGTTGAAAGAATTACCTATATACTCGTGTTTTCGTATTTCTCGTTACTTAACTGCTCACGCTATAAAAAAGGAAAATTTAGTAATTTTCTTCGAAAATTTCCCAAAATTTTGTTATCTTTTTCTGTTTTTAGGAAGCAATTTATTATCTTTCAAGAAAATATGCGTTCAAAAACAAACGAAAAATAAAATAGCGAAAAAGTGTTACTTTTTTGTCTGATTTTGATATTGATATTATCGATATTTTTGGTTTTGATATTGATGATATTATATCAATGTCCAAAACGTGCTTGATATCTCATCTCTATCTTCTCCTGTCAAAACGTTTACCTGTAGTAGCGCTTTTGTCTGTTTTATGTGAAAAATTCAATCAGGTTATGTAATACAAGAAAAAGGCCTTTAGTGACATCAAAATGTTCTACAGAAAAAGGCCTTAGATCAGTGTTACTAAGAGCCCTTTTCTTAGAACATTTAGATGCCACTAAGGGCCTTTTTCTTGTGGCAGGTCACATATTTTAAACTTGAAAATTTGATTGAGATAAGGTATATAGATAAAATTTGCCTTTTATTGCTTAAATTTTGAAAAAGACCAGAAAAAACCGGCTAATTTAAAAGGGACCTGGAAAATCCCGGATATTTCAAAAAGGACCAGGAAATTGAACCAATTTTGCAAAAGGACCAAATATCTGGCAACACTGACACTCGGGTAATTTTGTTTGATTATTTCTAATTTTATCAGTCAATGCGCAAAAAATTTATTGTACTAAAATCATTGAGATGTTAACCTCACCTAGGGAGCGCTAGTATTGTGGTATGGTGACAATGGCGAGAACAACTGACTAGAATTTATAAGGGGGATGATTTCGTGGAATCATCTCCCTTATGTACCTTATCACCTCGTTATTACCGGCAAGGATACCAACTTCGGAGACTCAGGTTAACATCCCAATTAAGCTTATACATATAGCGAGTTTCCATCAGTCCACCAACAATGTGTTATAATTTAACCTTTTTCCCTCTTAGGGTTGCATTTGCGCTAAGAAAACCGGGAAAAGAGCGAGCACAATTGAAGATAATCATGAAACCACTTGATTGGGATATAAACTTGTACTAGAGTGCGCTGCAAAATCACCTGTGCGGGTGTTAGTGGGGAGGGGGGAAGGCTGGGTGATCAAAATCGATATTTCCCATTCTTCAACACTGGAAGCAAAGATCGGTCTAGTCTTATACAGGTTCCATCTGTTAGTTTGTTTCAATGACTGTCTCAGTTCATAGTCAATGTTACAGAACAATGATTTCAATACGCATTTGCTCTCAAATAACTCTAAATTCTTCAAAATTCAGAATATGGAATCATCGTTTGTACATTTCTTATGGGAGCGAATTATTTGATCACTCCACGTAGAAAGATTCTGAACTCTGCCGCCAGATGTCAGCTACTTTGAGTTTAAATTCCAATAAACTCCAAGAACAAAAACTCGGAAAGTTCTACACAGTTTGTTTCCATTCACGTTTCAATAAGGCTGTATAGCTAAAGCATAGGTATACTGGGTCGCCATATTGGGATACATTGTGCCCGTGGATGCGGAATTCGACTATGCGGAGCGTACCGCGTAGTCAATTCGACATCGACGGGCGTGATGTGCCCCAATATGGCGGCTCAGTATAGCTATGCTTTAGCTATACAGTCTTAGTTTCAGAAGTTCCATGTCCGACTGGCAGTGTTGCCAGATAGGAACTTGAAAAATGTATCAGCAGGAAATTTTCCAAGATGTTACCACGTTTCAAATGAAATACACTAAATAAAACGTGTGATCTTCAAAACTGTACCAAAATGCAGAAGAATTTGTTTTGGTCAAAATTGGCTGAATGTACGTATTAAAATGTACCAAAATGTATCAAAAAATGAACCAGATGCTATAGAGAATAACGAAAAAGTGCCAGAACATACCAGAATTGTTGAAATCACAAGACATTGTAGGCACAAGAAAAGTTGAAATGTGTCAGATTTGGCAACACTACCAACTGGATTCAGCGAACACTATTGCTGATATAATTTGGCAACATATTACCCAATCGCGGTGTACACGTTATTAGTAACTAATGTCGTCGACAGGAAAAGTTCCAGAAACAATATGTGACCATTTACATATATTAAAACCCACCTAGTGGGTCAAAAAATCAATTTTCACTTTTTGAGTGTTTGGGAATGTAGGAGACGGTTATAAAACGCTCCAAAAACGTATATATGTTAAAACCCTCCTAGTGTGTCAAAAACCATTAATTTGCAGCGAACTGTGATTTTTGTGTTCAAAAACCGAACTGAGTAGTTAGAGTGAACATAGCTCAATTATTTGCCGCCAGTTCCGAGGAGATTGGGTAACGAGCACGAGAAAATTCAAGGAACTACGGGGGAGGGCGGGACACGTCAAATCACAATTCTAGATAAAACCGGTTTTGACGCACTAGGTAGGTTTGAACATAGAGGGTTACATATCTTGTTCCTCGGTGGGAATCCACCATAAAGAAATATTCTATTCAATGCATTTACATATACCCTTCACTCGTCCCACCGGCTATTGATGCGATACTCGAAAGGGTAGGGTAGTTTCTGGGGCCGGGGGTGCGGTGTCATAGAGGCCACTTTGGCATGCGTGCATCACCATACGTCCTGCCGCACTATTATACCCGTCACTTGCTCTGGAAATGCATTAGCGAATACAAGATGAATTCTCCTGCTACCTTGTAAAACAGAACAACATTTCACCCTCAACATCAATTCACGTCAAGAAATGCAAGAGTAGGACACCAATTTACAAATATTTAACCCATTCGCTCATCCCATTTAATTTGAGACACCCTGCAATTCAATCTGTTGCCAAGCGCTATCTAACTGATGATATCAAAACTATCTATGTACTTGTGGCGTCTTTCCTCAACTCACAGATGTACTTGGACGCAAATGCAGTTATATATCGCATCGAGGAGGTTTATGTCCCCGCTAGTTTTTGTACGACTGAATGTAGATGGTGATAATCTTGTGTTGGAGTCAGACTCCGTGGTATCTTACTTTCTTACTCCACTGCTCTCGCATTGGCCAACAGATCTGAGCGAGGGATGAGGATCACCGATACGGAAAAATCCAGCGGTGGTGACCTCAACGCCAGGTTCCACACTATTTATTGCCACAAAAGTATAAAAATGACGTTTTTCCAGCTATTACACACGCTAACAAGCTGAGCTGCCACTGCTGATCATCCAGACTCGAGGGCAAAAGGGTCTGCACTGATATAGAATTCATCATCAAAATTAATATACCTACTGACATTCCTGTCTAGAATATTCGGTGCAGACAACCCTATGAACTCTAGTATGTATAACTAAACTTGCTCGTTTTGCTGTACTGGCGCTCTCTACCAGTAATCGAGAATCGAATTATTTCCTTTCTTAGCTCAGCTACAGCTAATCATAGATGTTATTTGGTTCACAAACATGTTTTGTTTCCATAACTAAGGAATTGTTTAAAGCCTACTAATTTACTACATCCGCATCAGCTGCAGTTTCTCTAAATGTTATTCCTGGTGAAAATTCGTCGCCAAACTTTTGGCTTTCAACTTTTGCACGTACTTATACTTCGAGTACGTCACACAAGGCAATAATTGAACTCCCATCGACTAGTTTTCAACCCGGCACTAGAATTATGAACCGAAAGCTGCCCCTGGCAGTGCTGACACCAATTGGAGATACATCGTACACGTTCGGATTCTAGTTCCCATCAAATCGGTAAGCAGAAAAGCGAATTTTTCTGTCGTAAAAACATTTAATCCCATTTCGACGACCGAAGTGAAAATGACAATAATAATTTCGGAAAGCTCGATTCGCTAAAAGTGATTGAAAATTGTCTTTCTTTTTTCCCATCTATGCTCATACATTCGTCTCCATTATAAAGCCAATTCCAGAGCCTGGAATTTTTCGATTGACTTTTCTTTTTTTTCACTTGTTTATCTTCGTCAAATCGAAGATATTCGATTCAGGTGACGGGAAAGAGAAAATCGTAAATGGTTTCCATCGCGTAAATATTATTCGGCACGAACGCGAAAGCCTTACCATTTTAAGTTTCTGGCTTACTTTTTCCGAAGTACCCTAAAATATTATGTAAAGGCGTAAAATCTTTAACCCTGTCGAATGACTCTGTTTGTTTCAACTTTTTAAAGTCAGCTTCGACGAAAAGATGAGCAAGAATGAAAGATGACAAACGTGTATCAGAAACTATATAGCCGTTTTACACAACGACTTTGACTCGGGATTTAGTTTGATAGTCTACGTGGATTGGCTCGGATGTGAGGAAAATACGAGGCTTGGTAGGTCTGCGACCTGCTGGCTCGAATATTCGTTAATTACTATACGCATTCACACTTTGATAATATCAGGACGAGAAATAACGCTGTTGAAAATTTTCCTCTCACGTTGGAAGAGGGAATTTAGGTAAACCTTCGATAATCCAAACGAAAGACAAGTTGACACCGAAACCAGTCTACAGCAAGGGTGAAAATACAAATATGCAGATTTTTAAGGCAGTGATGAGGCTTTCAGGATGTCGCAACAGTTGGATAATATTTGATGTTCAGTTATTACTCCCACCCCTGAGGTGACAAGATCCGGAATTTCGAAAGACCCTGAACACGGCTTCACGATTCCATTTCTTTCATTATTTTCTGCCGCCCACCAGTTTTGAAACGAAATTTCGATGCTTTCTTCTTTTTCTCCAATGCGAACGTAACTTTTACCGAGTACAATCGTGCGCGAGCATAATACATTCGCAGATGGATTTACGCTACAAGCTAGGAAAGCTTTTTTCTCACAAAGTCAGCCCGGAAAAAGGGCTGAAACCCTCCACACCCTCTTCCGTTCATCGTGCTTACAAAGAATACCAACTTAAAGTGCAGACAAGAACGAGGCCTTAGGCAAAAAGTGATCTCGTGCGACCACCATAAAAGAGCGTATTTAGGGATGGAAGAATGAGGTAAAATTGAATTTAAAAATTCGAGGTTCCGGAAAAATTAGCGACTTCAGGATCTGTGAGATGAAAAACCTTAATGAAGATTTACTTTCGAATTCCCCGGTTCTGAACCTATGATACCAATTGGGATCATCTTCAAACTTGAACCACATCAGGATTTCACAAGTTCAGTTTAGCTAGGATGCTGTCTAATGCCATTTTCGTCAAAAATTATATTGATAATGTTATCAGTCTTACAACCAGTTTGATGCAACTCTCCATTTCTCCCTATTGTAACGGGATTCGCACCGAAAAGCGCACAAAAACATGTAAAAGAACTTTCAACGTCACTCTAATACAACGCAACACTACACAGTAGCTCAATCGCTTTGAATATGCACAATTTATCGCATACAAAACTAGACCATACAGCGACGGCCAGCGGTATTTATATGTATACCCCGGCGTTATCTGCGAGATTCCACATCACTCTCATTATTGATTTTCTATTCTACTGCTCAAAACGTGTCGATCATTCTTCACTTATCTCGAATGTTCGGGAGCGTTCGCCACACTGCCCCTTCCTTGCCTGAACGTCCCGGCCAGGCTCCAGATCTTCTTCATGGTCGCCATGCCAGACTGCCAATCATTCAAGGTGCACAACTTTGGCTTGTCCACCAACAAACTTCCAAATCCGGTATACAACATTATTGATCCGCTTGAGCACGATGTATGGTCCTTCCCAGTGATTCTGTAGCTTCGGGTTTCTTCTTCTCCTTCATTGCGGACTGTAAAACCAGACGAGGTCCAAACTCCAGATCGCATGGTAATTGTAGCTCCCGACCAAAGACGACCTTGCGGGAGTGTGCTGCGTACTGTCATTGACGGCTGATCTGTAGGCCAACAGGAACAACGGGATATGCTGGTCCCAATTTCGTTGGTGCTTGGCAACAACTTTACCCAGGTATTCCTTAAGCGTTCAGTTGGATCGCTCAACCATGCCGTCAGATTGCAGATGCAGCGGAGTAGTTCTCATCTTCCAAATTCCCAGAAGCTGGCATACTTCTTTGAACAACTTGGATTCGAAATTTCTCCGTTGGTCTGTATGTAGCTCCAGTGGGACATCATAATGTGTGATCCAATTCTCTGTCCGCGTCCTGGCAACCACCACTGCGTCCTGTGTTAGCATTGGGTATGCTTCAGGCCATTTACTATAGTAATCGCATACACAGAGTACATACCAGTTTCCAGCATCCGAGACTGGGAATGGTCCTGCAATATCCAATGCGACCCGTTCAAATGGATACCCGATGTTGTACAAATACTTCTACATCCTCCGGCAAGACCGAATTTGTGGGTCTTTCACTGCAGCACAAGGTGTGCAGCGGGGACACAAGTCCTCCACATTCTCCTTGTACATTGGCCAGTAGAAGCGCTCTCGAATCTTCGCTAGGATTTTTGTGGTGCCCAGATATCCTCTAGACACTTGGCCATGTACACCACATAGGATCTCTGGAACCTTCTTCCGTGGAACGATGGTCTGCATTCGCACTATTGTGCCCTCTTCGGAATCCCAAGCGCGCACCAGAAGGCGGTCAATAATGCGCAGCGAGTCCCACTGAGCCCATAGAGCTTTCAGCTCTCGTGACTGATTCGAAATTTCCTGCCATAGTGGTCTCTCGCCTGCTTGCTTAGCTCGTTGAATCCAACCAACGAATTCATCCTCCAGTTGATCCTTCTTCAATGCGTTACTAGACTACAGCGAGACCCACTTGATAGATGCGAGTTCTCTCTTCTCCAGTCGCTGACAAAACCGGCAGTCTGCTGGGCACAGTCGCCTCGACAATCCATCCGCATTTCCATGGCTTTTACCTTTCCCGAACTGTATTTTGCAGGAATACTCCTGCAGCTGCTCCAGCCACCTTGCGGTCTGTCCCTCCGGATATTTGAAGGACAGGAGCCACTGTAATGCCGAATGGTCAGTCCGGAGAGTAAATTTCTGGTCATACAGATACTTGTTGAACTGACGCAGTCTTGACCACAGCAAGGAGCTCTCTCCTAGTGACACAGTAGTTCTGTTCAGGCCAGGAAAGAGACTTGCTATAGTAAGCAATGACGCGCTCATTCCCATCTTCCAACTGGGCAAGTACGCCTCCAATGGCTGTGTAGCTGGCGTCTGTGCCCGCAATGAACGGCTGCCCCAGCTTTGGGAAAGCCAAGACTAGAGTTGTACACAACAGCTTCTTCAACTTCTCAAAGGCTTCTATGCACTTATCAGTCCCGACAAATTCCCACAATCTTCTGTTAGCTGATGCAGTGGCCGGGCAATACAAACAAAGTCTCGGATGTATCTTTGGTAATAGGAACAGAATCCGAGGAAGCTCCTGGTCTGACTCTTGTCCACTGGAACTGGCCACTTTTCCACAGCAGATAGCTTATCTGGATCTGCCCAGATTCCTTCCTTGGAGATGACATAGCCCAAAAATTGTACCTCCTTCTGGGCCAGGGAACACTTCTTGGGTGACAGCTTCAACCTGGCATTCGGGAACATGGAGAACACCTGTCTGACCTTATCTAGGTGTTGCTGCAGGGTGGATCCCCCGAGGATGACCACATTATCGACATACACTAGACAGATTTTGCCTAGTAGGCCTCGCAGGACTGTCTCCATCAAACGCTCAAATGTAGCTGGCACATTACACAGTCCAAAGGGCATTACTGTGTACTGCCAGAGTCCAGAACCAGTTGAGGACGCTGTCTTCATTTTATCCTCTGGATGGCGGACCACTTGATGGTAACCAGTCTTCAAATCCATCTCCGCCTTCCAATGTTCCTTCCAATATTGGGGAGTTTCTTCGTCTACCTACATTCGGATTTGTTTTCTTACATCACTTGCCATTTCGCCCAGACTGTAGACTGTCCTCTTCTATATTGTCAAGCAATCTCGCCAGCCGGCCGGCCCTTCATCCTGTGGCGGTACTCGCCTGCCGCGGAAACTGTGACTATGAGAGGCGGGATGTTGGTAATTACCGTTGCTGGTAGATAGCCAACGGTCTTGTAGAGCCTGAATGAACCTGGTTGTTCTTGACCAGCCACACACTCCACAGAGCCAGGGACGACATAGCAGTATGTAACCCGGAAGAGCGGACGTGAAGACGTAACTTCACTCCAAACGTGAAGGCGTTTCTCCCTTCCGGACGTGAAAGTGTGCCGTCAACAGGCCCCCAATAGAGCACAGTCAGCCCGGCCAAGGTCCTGAGACAAAAGGTGTCGTATCCTCTGTCACTGTCGCTTCTCCCAACAGGTCCAGTCTAGTCTAGTCTTGTCCTGATATTTTCTAAGAAATCCTCTGCGGGATGAACTTCTCGATGGAGCTCCCGTCCAAATGATAGATAAGGTCTTCCTGTTGGTGTTGTCTGTTGATTAGTCCTATCCTATGTCAGCTAAGTCCAACTTGTCTGTTTGTCTTCTGCAGATGAAACCGTGGCCACGGGAGAAGATTTCTCCCCGCCCCTTGCCTGGTTTCTTCTCCCATGGGGAATTCTGAATTTTGGATAAAAAGAAGCCGACAGGGGTGGGTGCCATATTTCTACCGCTCCTGGCCCCGCCAAAAGGAGCAAAGTCTAATTAGCCTAGATTAAACTGAGCTCTTGTTCGGTTCCTGTCAGTGGTTTTGTACCTGTATCTGTTGATAGAAATTTCTTATTTATACCGATCCCGGAATTACGTGCAAATAAAATACCCTCCCTTTATGCGAATGAATCCCGAGGCAAATCCGTTACCCTCGTTTGCCTCATGAACTTGCTTGCGACATTCCGGGGTCTTATTTACTAGATACCACGACTATAATAAAATTGGATTTCGAACGTAAATGTTCTTTCATGATCAGCTGAAGGATACGATGTCACATATATGTTTCATTTTTGCATTCCTCGAGACCAGAATAGTTTTTCATTTTATATATGACGTTCATGTTTTATATTGTATATAATTTATAACCACTGTGACAGATAAAGACACACACGTGGTACGACATGCCAAGGTATTCGTTAGTTCAATGATTTTAATGGCCAGACCTCGCTGCCAGGATTTAGTCGTTCCAGTATTTTACGCCACTTTTCCTGCACCTAGCGTCATTCAAAGGAAAACAGGGAAAGCAATATAAACGGCATTTTTTACGTTCCTCTCGGCCTTTCTCTTTCACGCGCACTTTCTCTTTCTCTGGTTAAATAAAAGTTTCCCATGCTTCCAAGCATTTGCAGCCCCGTAGCCGAGCCCAGCCACGAGTAAATATTTACGAGTGCTGATCTTGCGGGTTTATTACAGCTTGGCTGAATAATTCCGAGCATCTTTTCGACGCTGTAGGTTGTACCCCCATTGTTGTTAATGACTTTGGTATTTCCAACTTTTACTTGTAGCGAAAAGCTGAAACAAGTTTCAACATACATTTTACGTGTGTGAATGTCTATCCTAAACGAGCAAACAAACACTGTTCTATTTCAAATGCATCGCAGAATAAGCAAATGATAGATCCTTTCTGACAGCGAATGCGTTTTAGGCTGGTTAAGTAATAGCCCAGGAGAATTACGCCAGTTTATGACCGAAAAAAAAATTCAAAAATTTTCTACAGTTGTATTAAGTGGTTCAGGTTAACATGCTAATAGTCCTCATGAGCGGTGTTCCCAGATGAGCAGAACTTCTGCTCTTTTGGCAGAACTCTCAAGTACGTGGCAGAATTTTTTTGAATTAAGCAGAAAGCAGAATTTTTAGCAGAAGTTAGGAAAACGGTAGCAGCATCAGAAAAAAAGCAGAATTTTCAACAGCATTTAGAAAAATTATTTAAAATTCTGAAACGAGGAAACATTGTTTCTATAAAAGTTGTACCATATTCAATGACAGTACTATTCATTGAGTCAATTACTTATTGTTGATGGTTTTATGCTGATTAGGGCGGATCGTCATACACAGCAGGCTAAAAAAAATTTCAAATTTTTGAGCGCGACCTAGCTAAAAAGTTGCCTTTAGTAAAAAAAATGTGTTCAAAATTTTTTTTCAATTTGTAGATTTTCTCTGAAGGATTTGTCCTTGAAGTTATTTATGTACTATAGGGCTGAAAATTGAATGTTACGCAACGCCTTAAAAATGCAGGTTATGCAACATTTTTACATAACCTCTCTAATAGTCATTGCGAACTTTAAATTGGTACGTGCATAAATTTTGACTATCTGTGAAATTGAAGGCTCTAAAGCACTTACGATATTCTGTTGCTTTATAGCGTCTTCAGTATGACAGATAGGCAAAAATCACATAAACCGTATCAGTAGTAATGATTGAAATCTACAAAATGAGTTTGTACAAATTTTGCCTATCTGCAATATTGAAGGCGATATAAAGCGACAAACTATTGTAAGTGCTTTGGCGCCTTAAATTTCACAGATAGGCTAAATCTGAATAGAACCTTTTTTGTCACTCTTAATTAGTAAAATTAAAAAAGTTCATCGCAAATTTAATTTGTCACATACGCCAAAAGTTAGTTCACAATGTGAATGGAATTTCTTTAGAAATTGTGAAATAACTTTTGGCCCACCCTATATATTAAAGGCGGTAGACCATTGAATAAAAGTACTGGTAAAAATCAGAACTTTGAAAGAAAAGAAGATTTCACAATTTATCCAGCCTTTGTTTGTTTGTTGGTTTTGTGCTTTATACTAGGTAATTTTGATTGAAAAGTTTATTCATTTATTTATTTAATACAAGCTCCACACGGCCATTTACGGGAGACAAGGGGCACAAAAGTAGGGGAAAACTATTGACTACATAAAAATAGTAAAATAAAAACTAAATAAGAGAGAGACAGACAGACAGACAAACAGAAAGACAGACACGAGGGGGGAGAAAGGAGAGGGAAAGGGGGTTTGGGGGAGATAATGGCCGGGAAGGTGGAAAAACAAGCGAAAACTTTTTTTCTTATTTTGCTTTGATACTTGGGAATTTTGAGTTGAATCAGTTGGTACTTTCACACTCCCCCCCCCCCGGAAAAACTCTTCTGCACATTCTTGCACATTGCACGTTGACGTATTCGAAACTTCGAAACTTGACTCCCCGATGCCTACGAATTCAAGAAACTAACTCATTTTTGGAAACACCTGAGTGAGACTTGAGGAAAGCTACTGGAAACGGGCATTCGAGAAAAAAGAGAATAAGTAAATGGCGAACCTAAGGATGGTAAGGGGTCCTTAGGATTGGAGGGAGAGTGTCCAGAAGAGTGAAAATAACTCAAATCGGAGTCATACTAGCGAGAGGAGGCGGGCGAGGACGATTGGGTAACCATTCTGGGAAAGAGCGGACAGCATTTTGATAGAACCAAATTTTTCCTTACCCGGAGGTGAAATTAACTCAGGTCTGAAAAACAATTGAACGAGACTTAAGGAGAGCTGTTAGAAAAAGACATTTGGGGTAAAATTGAGAAAATTGAGAAGCGAACCTACGATTAGTGAGGAATCTGTAGGGTTAAAAGGTCCAAAATGATAAAACTAACTTGGATCCGGGTCATACTTGTGTGAGGATTCCACTGAGGAAAATTAGGTTAATTGTCTGAAGACAAGTAGAAAGAGGTAGGTGCTCTTTGATGGTGATAAGATTTTCCTCATCCTAGAACCTATTGGCTGCAAAAAGATAAATCTAACTCGGACTTGAAAAAAGGTTGAGAGGAACTTCAGAAGGGTCCATGAAAGAGGGCACCTGAAAAAAAAAATAAGCGTAATACAGGATGTCTCTTTTGCAATAACCTCCCTTCCACCCGGTAAGCAGGCAACCTACCCTATCACGATGTAGATATGTTTGCATACTCTTACTTTTGAAGGAGCCGAGTTATGGTCAAATTTTATCTTTGAAAAAAAATTTTCTTCTCACGACTGGAGATAGATAGAAAAATGGTACCAGTAGGTAATAGTAGATCGCAGTTGTGGTAATCACAGGAAAAACCGGTTGGAATCACTTCAACAGGGTGCTCATAAAATCAGTATGAATTATATCAGAAAATTTTCACATTCTTTCAATTTCCTGTGAAACATTAAATCTTCCCGGATCAGATCAAGTATCTGCACCTTAACATTCACAGGGCGATTAGTGGACCTCTCAACGATCGGGTTCTAGAAGCAACCAAACTCTTTAAGTCGGCTAAAAATTTCCCTAAATACTCTACTGTGTGGGTGGCGCCGTTTTGGAAAATCTTCTGCATAATGTTGAGCGGCTTCCTTACTATTTCCTCCACATAAACCATGGTAGTACACTAAATCGGTGCAATCTGATTTAGAATATCTTCCAAGCACTGTATCAATATACCAACTTACTTTTTAAGGAACGCTTGAAATTAGAAATATTTTTAAAATTGAAGAGTAGCATTCCAAAACGTACTATTTGCAAAATTGTAATTTTTCAGGAAACATGAAAATTAATGTCCACTGCGCGGATCTATCTGATTCGTTTTTCTTTTTTGTGAATGGCAACACTGAATTCTCCTTCATACAATCCCCTTGGTTCCCAATCGCCAAAGTATCGCAGGCCTCAGATTGATAGAAAAGAAGAAGGGAAAGTCGGACTGTTATCACGTTTTGGCGCTGTAATTTCGTTTTTCACAATAATAATATCAGCAACACTCTTATCAAACGCGATTTTTGTCCTACATAAGCAGCCAATGCAGTTAGTACGTTTTGGAATGGGAGAATTTCCAGGTTGCCTCTTTGAGCGCAAATACTCGTAACATACAGACTAGGCACTTCTGTAAGAAACTGGTAGGGTACATTGATGTACGCCGTGTTTTACTACCAGATGGCGCTCCAAACTCATTTTTCACAATTTTGCCAATAGTACGTTTTGGAATGCTACTCTTTAATTTCAGTTCACAAAATTCTTTGCGAGACAAGATAACTAACTTTAAAACTATAAGGGAAAAGAACACGAATAAAACCGAAACAGTCAACCAATAATAAATAAAATGTTCACGTTAATTCGATTATAGTTAGCAATAAGTTTGTGGGTAATTCTGCCATATAATGGCAATCAACCTGAATATGGGGGAAAACTTTTTTCATTATTCATAACCATAAGACCATAAACCAGCTGATGGTTCTATCCATCCCAACAGCAATACAGCAATTTCTTTGGCCTAGATTTTTTAATCTACACACATAACATTCCTCATCACTAATTTAACACCCGTTCCCCAGAATGTTACAGTAAACAGAAAAGTTATCAAAACATTTCCTAGTACAATTTTGTACTAAGTGAAATTTATTTTATTAAAATCATGTTCAACCATTTCCCATGATCCTTAATATTTTTTTTTTGTGTCGTTGTACAACTGTCATCTTGCACCTCCCTCTCAACGGTATGCGCCACAGGTCGGGGAATACGGCCAAAATGTTACCAAAACCGAATTTAGCACTTTTGGAACCAGTTATTGGGTACCCATATTATATGTACTTTACAAAATACTAGAACTGCCTTCTGCCCTCAAAGCATGGGCCTTAGTTTCCAAAATGGGATAAGCAGATGAAAGGAGGGAGGTGAATAAGCCCCATAAACGGTATAAAACTCTGTGAAGTGGTAAAGGAGCTGAACAAGATGATTATTATCTTCATAAGGTCTGTGCATCTGTGTTAATAAGTAATAATTCTTAACGACGATATATTGAACTCCATTTTGAGTAGTTCTAATCCAGATATAAGAGAATTGCTAATAACCTTTTTTACGGGAAATTTAACGTACAATCTATTGCAAATAGAAAAAAAGTAGCTCAAGGTATCAAGTTTGTCGAAAAATTGAAAAAGGTGGAAATTTCTTGATGTAATTCAATCGAAGTGAAGTCCACTTTTGTCGTGTTTTTTTTCACGGATTATGGGGGGGGGGGAGTATTGAAGTATCGCGAATCTGCAGGTGTGGTCGAAATTTCGTGAAACAGATGGGAAAGTAATTTTTGTCAACATCGCTTTCTATCAATTTTTTGTAGGAAGATTTTTTCCAGAAATTGTTCGAGAACGGTGTATTTTAGTGTAAGAAATAGAAATAAATAAAAAATTCCGGCCCACCCTTCCCCCTTTTTGCATTTTTATACCTGAAAAGTGCTGTTTTCAAAAACGAAACCGCTATTTTCCAACACAGCTTCAGAACTTTTTTTCTTACAAGCAGGGATTTTACTCGATTGGAATGGGACCAAGACTAAAGTGACCCCTTTATGTCTGGCTACATAAGGGGAGGGGTAGTTTCGAGCTGTAAAACTACAAAAAAATCGTTCAGAACCAAAAGAGGTTAAGTAAAAAAACGTTGAGCCCCCCAGCTTTGAGCCATCAAAATTTTATTCGACAGGATTGGGCTTAAAAGTTGTCTCTTGTGCCCCTCTACCACCACCCTGAAGGACGAATTCCACTATTTTCAAAATTTTGAATAAAACAGTTTTTTTTTGTTTCCTCAAAAGTGTGATTTTTGGACATAACCTCTTTTGGTTCTAACCGATTCAGTTTGTACTAAAATTAATTTCACCATTTTCCTGTCTATCTCCAGTCGTGAGAAAAAAAAAATCAATGATATAGAAAACTTTTTAATATTTGACCATAACTTAGCCCCTTCAAAAGTACAACCATGCAAACATATCTACATATTGTCGGGTAGGTTGCCTACTAACCAGGTGGAAGGGGAGTCACTGCAAGAGACACCATATATATTTTTCAATCGTTGAACTTGTTTCAAGTTAATAAATGTTATTTCATCGTAGAAAAGCGTGGAATGTGTAACGTTGATTAGCACATTTCCCGTCGTTTGTACACTGGATTTTATCGTTATCTTCCTATGGTTTATTTACTTTATTTCAACGTGCAATTAAAGTTTCCTCTTTTCTTTAAAATTTTTGAATTTACTCGTATATTTATTCAATGGTCCACCGCCTTCAATATCTGAGATGAACCAAATTTGCACATAACATTATTAATAGCAGGGATGGCAAACGAAACGAAACGAAATAACGAAACAACGAAATAACGATTGATTTTTGTCTAAAATATTGAAACGAAATAATGAAACGAAAAAAAAAAACATTTCGTTTGCCATTCCTAGTTTTCTGATTTGTGATTTTTAGGATCGGTTACTAGCAGCCGAGCCTATTGCAACCACTTTCTAGGGTCGGGTACTAGTAGCCGAGCCTACTGTATTCGAAATTTCATTTCTTTTCCCGGGTGAGTTGAGTCAGGGTGAGTTGAGTAAATAGCAGGGATGGCAAACAAACGAAACGAAATAACGAAATTACGAAATAACGATTGATTTTTGTCAAAAATATTGAAACGAAATAACGAAACGAAAAAAAAAACGGTTTCGTTTGCCATCCCTGATTAATAGTATTCAGTGCAAACTTTAAATTAGTTCATATACAAATTTTGCCTATCTGCCATACTGAAGACGCTATACAGCAACAAAATATTGTAGCGCCTTCAATTTCACAGGTAGGAAAAATTTGTATAGGAACTAATTTAAAGTTCGCGATAAATATTAGAAAGGTTGCGTAAACATTTTACACAACCGGCATTTTTACATGGCTGCGTAAGGTTTAATCTTCAGCGCTATAGTACATAACTTCAAAGGAAAAGTACCTCGGGAAAAATTTACAAATTAGGAAAAAAAATTTTAAGCACTTTTTTTCTCACCAAAGGCAACTTTCTAACTGGGTCGATTTAGAAATTTCGAAAAAAAATGTTGACGACCCACCTTAATGCTGATCGCTGAAGACTTAGTTTAGGTAACTTGTTCCAGTCACATTTCTAAATTTTACAATATTGAATCGGGATATTTCTCTCCTTGTTCGATTATATCTGTTTATCTTGAAGTCTTGATGTTCTTCTAATTTCGGTAATTTTGATATTATATGGGGGAACTTTATAAAATACACATGGTGTCTCTTTAGCAATGACCCCCCCCCCCGTTCACCTGGTGAATAGGCAACATAGTCCGACAATGTGTAGATATGTTTGCATACTCTTACTTTGGAAGGGGTTCAGTTATGGTCAAATTTTGAAAAGTATTTTAACTTTGAAGTTTTTTCTCTTTTCAGACTGGAGATGGACGGAAAAATGGTACCAGTAGGTAAGAGTAGAGGGCAGTTGTGGTAACCACAGGAATAAAATGGTCGGAATCGGCTCAACAGGGTGCTCCTAAAATCAATTTTAGTACAAATTATATCAGGAAATTTTCACATTTTTTCAATTCCTGGTGAAATTTGCATTCTTCAGCTACTGTTTTTTTATTTACAACAAATTGTACATTAGATTTCCCATCAGAAAGGTCACTAGCATTTTTCTTGTACCTGGGTTAGAATTACTCAAAATAGAGTTCAAGATATCCCCGTTAAGAATTATGACTTTTTAACACAGATGCACACACCTTATGAAGATAATAATCACCTTCTTCAGCTACCTCATCATTTCACCGAGTTATATCGTTTATGGGGCTTATTCACCTCCCTCTTTCCATCTATTTACCCCATATTTGAAATTGAGGCCCATGCAATGAAGTGAGGGGTTTTTAGTATTTTGTAAAGTTTAACATGGGTACCTAATAATTGGTTTCAAAGGTCGCTAAATTCGGTTTTGGTAACATTTTGTCCTTATTCCCCGAACTGTGGTGCATACCAGTGGGAAGGAAGCGCAAGATGACAGTTGCGGTACCATATTTCTGTCTATCTCCAGTCGTGAGAAGAAAAAAAAATCAAAGCTAGAAAACTTTTCAAAATTGGACCATAACTCAGTCACTTCAAAAGTAAGAGTATGCAAATATACCTACACATTGTTAGGTAGGTTGCCTACTTACCAGGTGGAAGGAGGTCATTGCAAGAGAGACACCCTGTACATGAAAAAGAGTGCTATGTTTTCTAAACATCAAAGTACATTCTACAATAAAAAAGGCTGAAAAAATACGAATGACAGCACAGAATCTTTAACAGTGAGTTTAAATATTTTTACTCGTAGTAAAGGAGTATTGAGCTTATTTTGCATTTTTACGAATCGGGCAAAAAAATAATGAAGCAAATAACTTTTGGACGGCTTGTCCAAAAGTCGGCCATCACTGAAGGAATTGCGATCAGTCGCTCGATTTAGTTAAACGGACCGAAATTTCGAATTAAGAGGGCGCTGCTCCAGTCGGCTGGACAGAAAAAGCGTATCAACCTTTTTAATCGCTACCCAATAATTAGCTTTTTACAAGCTTCATCGAAACACTGCCGCTTCGTTTTCCGAAGGGCAAATTTAATTGAACACTTATTATCTTTTGTGCTACTTAATGCCTTCCGGATTACGTGTGTTGTGCTTTTTACTGTCGTAAAAAATAGCGCGCCCCCGTTCTCCAGTTTTCAAAAACGGATTTCGGTACAATGAAATGTACTGTACGAAAAGAGGTCTATTATATACCTTTGCTGTACGGCGACATTTCATGCAAAAATAAGCCGCTGTGTAAGCGACGGAATTTACGTTGCGCCAAATAACGACAACTTGTTCGGATTAAAAGTAAATTAGTTCGAGGGTGATTTGCATAAATTTTAATCTAAACATGGTCTTGCAGAAGGTCAGATATAGCCGCCGCCTTTGCGGTTTTTTTACCACTGCCTTTTTCTGCACGGCAAAGCAGCAACGCAGCTCGTACTGTTTCAGGCACACGGTGGAGTACCTCTTTGACCGGGTTGACAATTTATTCATCTTTCCGGCGCTTTGAGAATGAATTTCAAAAAGATCAGTTTCGTACATGAAAGTGTAATAACCTGAAAGACCGTCGATTCGGATGAGGAAGAGAAACCACCGAACGGGCCGGAGCTAATTACTCAGGTTTCGGGGTTTTGAAAGCGGGAACGTGATGAGTATTCGGTAATTAATCTCGCCTTCCTGTCGATGGTACCAATCTTAGGCACTCCGAGTCGCGTGCTAATTAGGCCTGTATTTTTTGGTGCGTTGAAAATGGAAAAAAGCTCAAAAGAGCGAAAACTGGCACTCGAGAAGACTCGGGACTTCGCGGAGTTCCGGATTCATTATTTTTCAGCGTCTCGTTAATTTTCCTCAACGAGATTGTGATACGTTAGAGTTAAACGCGTTCCCTCTTAACGTCACTCAAACACCTACGATGTATTTATTAGCGGTAGAGCAGTGGTGGAGAAATTCAAACTATTTATGGCTTTTGTCGATAACTTTGTGTCAGGTTCGTAATCTTCCATTTCACAACCTCTGCACCTTTCATCGACGTCATTTAGCTGGATCTCCAAGGACCGAAAAATAAACAGCCGAAAGGAAGCACGTTCCTCCGAATCAGAAGACATTTCTTATCGAGACAGGTACGGTGAGGTAAGACGATGCACGATTATTTGAAGAGTGATTTTCCAAACTGCCCTAATTCTATTTTTACAGTTGCTGGGAAACCAAAGAAAGAAGAAAAAAAAACAACACAGTTTTACGCGTTACAGGTTGGTAATGTCGGTAATATGTTATTAGTAATATCGACAGAGCATGTTTGTCAAGATGATTACGCAAAAATGTAACACTCCAAGTCACACTCAACACGAGATATAAGCTCTCAAAAATGAAAAATGCTAGATTAAGGGTTGTTTAATGTACCAAATTGAAAATGCTACCAGGCAGTAAAGAAGAGTTTAACAAATGTAATGAAGCTGGAATGGTGTAATTATATTACTCGACAATAATAATGATACTCTACCTGAATAGTCACTCACGGAAAATTCAAATTGAAGAAAAATTTTCTAAACAGCCCTAATTCTATTTCTGCATCATTTGAGTTAGCAGCCCCATCTATTAGTAGTGAACTATCCACGTACAGGGTGTCTCTTTTGCAATGACTCGTCTCCCACCTGGTAAGAAGGCAACCTACCCCGGCGATATGTAGATATGTTTGCATACTCTTACTTTTGAAGGGGCTGAGTTATAGTCAAATTTTGAAAAGTTTTCTATCTTCGGAATTTCCCCCCCTTCTCACAACTGAAGATAGACACAAGGACGCACCGAAGCGTTTTGCCAGGGGAGAAGGGGGTAAAAATTGTGCCTATCCCAACTGACTCAAATCAGAATTCCCAAGAATCAAAGCAAAAGAAGATAAACCTTCTGACTTGTTGGGTTTTCCCAAATTTTCAACTCAATTTTCAAATTTCAAAGCAAAAAAAAAACCTTCGAACTTGCTGGATTTTCCCAACTCGCCTGACTAAAATGGTAAATGTTCCCAACTGCTAAGTGTAAATTCCTACGGGGGGGGGGGAAGTCTCCTCTCCCTACTCCCTTATCGGTACGTCCCTGGATTGACCGAAAAATGGCACCAGTGGGTAATAGTAGAGAGCAGTTGTGGTAACTACAGGAAGAGAAAATGATCGGATTTGGTTCGACAGGATTTTATAACAAATTATATCAGAAAATTTTCACATTTTTTCAATTTCTCGTGAAACTTGCCCTCTTAAGCTACTGTTTTTTCATTTGCAATAGATTTTACATTCAATTTCCCATAGATAAGGTCATTAGAAATTTTCTTGCATTTGGATTAGAACGGTTCAAAGTAGAGTTCAATACATTTTAACGCAGATACACAGACAAGAGTTTTTCCTGGGGGGGGGGGGGGAATTGTGAAAGTCCCAACTAACTCAACTCAAAATTACCAAGCATCAAAGCCAAAAAAGAAAACTTTTGACTTGTTGAATTTCTCCAACTGATTCAACTCAAAATTCTCAAAAATCACAGCAAAAAAAGAACACCTTTGACTTGTTGGATTTTCCCAACTCTGCCTGGTTGAAATTGTAAATTTTCCCAACTGCAGAGTGAAAAATTCTTACAAGGGGGTTGCCCCCTCCTATCAGTATGTTCCTGAATAAACATGGCCAACAAAACAGTTTTCCACCATCTTCACAACCAGTTAACCACAAAATGTTTTCATATTGCAATATGTGGCAATGTCTAGTAAAACTCGAACCACCTCTCTTTTGCTGAGTTTTTAAAAATGGTAATTGTGGTTTAAGCTTCCCACCATTAATACTTCTAATTGTTCATTAAGAGTAAGTCGCAAAAATGTTTTTTCAAAAAGATCTTAAATACGCATTTTGTGGGCAAAAAAACGCAGAGCATTCAAACATAACACACTGACTAGTAGAAGAACATAATCAGATTTCACTGTCAACTTCGACGTTCGTGTGTAGCCAAGCTGAGCCGGAAGCGCTTCCAGAACGCAACCAAACGCACAGGTTTCGTCGCGTTGAACATGCTAGTGTGTTTTTGTGTTGGTAATTAACACGGAGGCGGAGTGTAAGTTGTGCAGTGTTACGTGCAGTATGGAAAAGAAGCGTTAGATCCGACGTATACCTCACTGGCTTATACAAATATACATGTACAAGGATTGCCAAACGGCAAACAGTATACACCTCCCACAGTGGGTAGCGTCAGGGGGCACAGGGGGGCACGTGCCCTCCAATATTTTTACATAGTCCTCTAATATCGGTGATTTAAAGAAAAATACCTCAATCTTCGACTATTTCTGCCTTGAAAATCTTATATTACCCCCCCCCCCCTTTGGGAAGCTCCTAGCTACGCCACTGATCTCCCATGAATTTATTAAATACTTAAACGTAGGCGTCAATACCGTCGCTGTTTTGCTCAATGTTTCATTATCTTTTATTTGTTAAGTTGAAGCTGATATTGTACATGAAAACTTATTTTCTTGGGAATTATCAGGGTGAGCGGCGCTTACCTTGCTTGCCTGGAATGGACGCCACTGGGTGCCGGCAATCATTAGTAGGTCATCTGCATAGCTTAAGAGCTTAATCCTACTTGATTCTTTTACTGCTTCGTGTACTTCTGCCATTGCAATGTTGAAGAGGGTAATACTGTGAAAATTTCATTCATTATTGGCTGACTGTTTTGGTTTTATTCTTGAAAACCGTGAGGAAAGTAATAGCGAACTACCTCGACTAACCTGCCGAAGAGCGTGTTGCTCGTCAGAACTGCGACCGCCCAACATCCGGCACCTGATAGGGCTCCTGAGGAAGAAGAAGAAGCCTTAAAAACTGCTCTCCCTTCTCGAAAGAAAAATTTGGATATTATCGTCAGAATAAACCCCCAATCCATAAGATATGGCAGAAATAAATGATAATATTGTTTTGTCGAGATGGGACTACGCAGCTGCATGCTTTCGAACTTATAACAAGCATGAAAAATCACACCAGGTTATCAAATGTTGGGTCTTCGAGTTCGATTTCGATCGCAAATGTCGATATTAATAATTCTGACATCGCAAAATCAACAATTACCCAGTCGAGATTAATTTACTTCATTAGACTTAACGACACCGGAGATAATCTTTTTCCAACCGAATTATTTATTTCCACATTAGCGAAAACGGTTGGAAGTAATTTCACGGCCGGGAATCGGGTCGGATTCGACCGACCTTTCCCCGAATTCAACAGACAGGATATACAATTCGGAAATTGCTGCCAATTAGTGGAATTGAATTATTGCAAAAAGCATCGAAAAAGCAATTCGTTCGGAAAATCATCGTGCAAATGATGGGAGTATTCCGAATATTCAACGTTATTAAGTTCGACTTCGGGGTACCGGTGCCCGTTTCGAAAAAAAAGACTTCGTTGCCGAAATTATATCGTTCGAAGCGGTCTTCATCAATTTATTTGATAATTGTGTTCCAGTGGTAAAGGGTGAAGTTTGAAACGGCCCAGCGAAATCCATCGTTAAAATATGCCGGGTATTTTTCATTTCTGCGGTTTAAGTGGTCCAACTGTTTCATAAATTCTTCAAAATGAGAGGGACAGGATAGGAACTGTAAAAGTTAGCGAAAATATACCATCAATGTTTTCGTTTTTTAATTTTTTAATTCCATAACTGTTCGTTATATTAGCCCAATTTCTTCATAGACAGGAGGTTTAGGATCGCAGGTTCGCGGGAGAATTTCTCAGCAGGTGTCTTATAAGGTCAATGCCCTTCTGATCTGGATCACTGAAATTCTGAATCCAGGTGCTGACAATTAGAGTGAAAACTCAAAGTTCTAAGCATGGATATTGGTAACCAGAGTGAAAACTCTCAGAGTTTCAAGCAATCAGAATAGTGTAGCAACTACTCGAATGCCAGTAGTAAGGTGAAGTGAAAAAAGATTATTTGATTGTTAACAAAGCCTGGGGTGTGGGTCTCAAATGTTGTCTTTTGGTATAAAACTAAAAAATACAAAATTTAATATATTATAAAAATGTTGACTTATAACTGAGAAACTTCACGTCTTGGTGATCAGCGTGTAAAATAAAACGAATTTAAAGTTTATAGGTCAAGGAAAAAAAAAACTGTTTTTGAATGAATTTTTCTCGTCAATTTAGAAATTTAATCAACCTATTTCTACCACCGGGTGAATTTCAAAGTTCATCAGTTATCAGTGAAATCTTTAGTAAGCTTTCAGAATCACTTGATTTGAAAACATAAATTCATAAAAATTTTGAAATCAGGTTTAAAATCAACGTGAAAAATAAATCTAGAATGTTTTCTTGAAATACCAAAAATTTCATTATTCTCTTTTATACCTGATGCAAACCCCTACATTTGAAACTCCTGAGTGAATTCTTCTGTTTTAATTTGCTCTCAATCCGAGCCCTGGAATCCGCCCTTTCGAGCATTACCTACCTCAGAGACGTCGGAGGGCTGTTAGGGCTGTCTCAGCCCTCTCCCTTTCAGGCCGAAAAACTGGCCTAAGTCAAAATCTAGCGAGTTGCTACGTGGGCTCGAACTAGTTGAAGTCAAAATTTTGTATTAAAATTTTGCACAGTTTAGTTTCATTCCGCAACTTTGAAACTTAGGCGATGTTAAAAATTTAATAAAATTTTTTACTCAAACCAATAATTTACGGTAGTAACAATTACAATGATAATTGAAAACCATTGAGTAATTGTAAATTTTGAGTACTGAGAGCACTCGAAACTGTATATTCTGAAAAGTATGGACTCTCGAAATAAATATTCAAATTTGTACGTTTTGTACGTCCACTCTCCAGACAAAAACTTAGTTATGTTCTCATCTTTGGAATCATCTTACGAGGCTGTGATCAACGTTTCACACATACTGAAACACCATTAGACCATGAAGAAACCAGAGGCGGATGCAGGAAGCAAGCTTGGGAGAGACAATTCATAACAAGTAAAAATGCATTAGTATTTGCAACTCCCCCACCCCCATCATCACACTTGGATCTTTTTTACCTTCACGAAGGAAGTTGAGTGAGTAAATAAGAAGGATATGTCTATCGTCGTGGACAAAAGACGTCCCCTTCCCTAAATTTTGATGCTCCTGCTCTGCAAGCTTTTTCGAATATTCTCTACTACATATAAACTGCATATGGAGAAAGGCAGGGGGAGGAAGTTTCATAAAAAAGGAAATGTCACCTTAATATTCTTAGTTTGAGGAGAATGACCCTTATTCGAACGCTATCCAAAATACGAAGAAAGAAAAGCTTATGAAACCGAATACGTAGGTGGAACTAACTTCTGGGATGTGGAACAGAATGTAGGAGCGCTAATGTGCACCTCCTAATAAAAGGTAGAGTTATCACGAAGGGAAATAACATTGCCGTAAATGGGAAATAGAAGGTTTTAAAAAATCATTATAAAATAAAAAAATGACGGACATGCTTCAAATTTGAACTGCAGTGAGCTACATATTCGAACTTGCAATAATTAAAAATTTAATAGGTCAGGCAACAAAATTAATGAAAGTGCGGTGAAGTAAAAAATGAGAGGTACTTAATCAGTTGCCGGCGCAACCCGCGCGACCGTATTTATTTTTTTCTCCGTGATCACTCAATGAGAGTTCACAAAACATCCGCCAGATGTCAACCACTTTGATTTCCCCCCCCCCTCCGATTAATGACCCTTAGAAGAAATGACCATACAAATGCAGAGGAGCCGACAATTTACCAAAAACAATCTGAGCGTGTTTTTCTGCCTATACGATATAGATCACAACGGTGAAAGTGAGCCGCCGCCTGGAAACCGAAAGTGAAAGTAAGTTTGTAAAAAATAACTTGGAATTATGAGAAGATACACTCGTCTGCCTGCAGTATGCGTGCATCTCGCCGACAGTGGATTTGTTGCTTTCGCGGTTTTATTCTCCGCGCTAATTCGATTCAGATTCGACTCGTGTTTTATGCAATGCGCATTCATCACATTACTTAACCGAATAGCTGTAAATTTTCCTAATTTTTTTAAACCAGCGAACAAAAATATAAATCGAAATTTCGCATTACACGTTCGACGCGTTCGTTGGCGAAAATTGGTTATTTCTGAAGTTCACGACTGTGTGAAAAGTGTGTGCCGGTGTTCGGTTTGCCGAACGACTACAGCAAAAGTGGTTTCCTATCAGTTTATTCAACTCGCCTACATCGTGCTTTTAGTTTGTAACGACCTTTTGCAGTTAATAAGAGTATCTGTGGTGAAGCTCGACGGCTTACAGCATACGCACCGACTATGAAGACACTAAGCAAACTTTTCAAAATATTTTGATCGGTACACCTGCACTGACCAATAATCATTTAATGCTGGCGAGTTCTTTGCGTTCTCGGTGAAATTTTCAATCATCAGTGACTCTTTTCACGATTTGCCTCTTTATCGGTAAGTTTTAACTCACACATCTACTAACCAAACTGAGTAAATTCGAGTCATTCATACGCAACCGAAGAGAACAAATACTTCTCTTTTTTTTTGACCGAGTTGAAATAATTGAAATCGGGCGTTAGCCCTATCTTCCCCCACATACGAATTGCAGTTAAACAGCCTATTCCTTGAAACTGACCGCCCTTTCTTAAGGTGTGAGCTGACCATCTCTGCTGAGCACACGTACACTCATCTATTGCACAACTGAAAGAGCACTGCCTCATCTTCCCCTAACAAACAAATTCCGATTCCCATATTTCTTGAAATCAAACCACCATCTCCGAAGGCGAGAGATGACTATTGAGTATGCAGCACACATACACACATTTACTGTACAACTGGAAGACCACGGCCCCACCTTCCCGGCAACTTTTCCCCCAGGGTGAGAGGGGAATACCTCGCCTAAGAGGCAAACTGCCCTGACCTCCCCTAAAAAAACAAAGAAATTTCAGTTACACCGTCTTGGAATTTCACCCTCCTTAGATGAGAGAAGACCACCGTCTCTGTTAGGTACGCAGCATGCATATAGATGTTTATCCTTCAATATTATAATACACATATCTGTATGGATTCGATTCTCAATAGCTAGTGAACCAGAGTAAAGAGTCCTACAGGTGAAATATAGTGAATTTCGCTTAATAAGGACGCACAGGAGATGACCTTTTTCACCCAATAAAGCTGCCGTCCCAAACAGCCTGAACATCATTTTTCAAACGCAAACTTGGCCGTGTAAGTGCACATTGACTCTGTTTAAGGAGGAGCCAAATGAACATTGCTAAATGAGATTTATAGGGACACACAGGGGATGGTCATTTTATCCCAATAAAGCTGCCGTCCCAAATGGCCGGAATTTCATTTTTCCAGCGCAAATTTAGAAGTGCGAACGCAGACGTGAGTCAGTTTAAAAGAAGGAGCAAAATTAATGTAGTAAACTGAAATTTATTCAAAGTTTGAAAGGCAATTTTTTTAATTAAAGAAGTGCAAAAATGTCTAAAATTATGAAGAAAAAGAAACTGCTAGTGCACAGCATTATAGATACAATATGAAATTACTCACGGAAGTTTGGCTAATTTTTGGAATAAATTGCCAAGAAATATATTCAAAGCTCGACTTTCAAGCATTTTAAGGATGTAAATCGAAGATTGGAAATTCTACGGGGGTACGTGCCATTTTCGACGAATTTCACTCTCTGACGGAGTTAGGTGTAGAAAATGGAAGCCAATACACAGTGAGAACCATAAGTCATCTCATGATATACTCGCAGGAGCGCAGAATATGCGTTTAAAAGTAGCCGTGAAGCTAACTTTACAATAGCCGAAAATCTTAAAGGAGCTAAGTCTCCATAAGAATAAATCACAAAAAACTGTTTTTTCGCAAGGGGGGGGGGTTTCAAGTACTAATCCAGCATGGAATACAAAGGTCATTCTCCAGGAACTGAAAATATTAACATGACTTTTTTCCTTTTTTTCATAATCCTTAGTTTATAAATAGTAGAGAATATTCAACAAGTTTACAGAGCAGGAACATCTATATTTAGGGAAAGGACCACTTTTGTCCATAACAAAAGCACTGAAATCCACGACTACGGATAAAACAGCTTCAATAATTTCCTTTTTTACGAAATTTTTTGAAAACTATGCTATCACATGCGCCAATGACTACGATCTGGCACCTGGATCGTGTGCAGGGATCAAAACTGTACCAATATTGCCACATTTTAGGCTGAGAAATGTACAGGGCACATATATTTGTGGGTACTAGTTAAAGATGGACCACAACAATGGACTGAAAACCCTGGAACAGAACTTTACGCCATCCAGCAAATTTAACTTCTTCATATATGTGACCTGGAATCATGAAATGTGCCTCTAGTGTCAAAAAATCATTTTTCACTTTCTTGGCAATTCTTATAGAAAAAAATCACGCTCTTTTGAACGCAACAAATCACAGCTTCTTATCTTCATTAGTTGCCCCACAAATTGCATTTAAAAATTACGTCAAAAGTTTAAAAACATCCGTTTACATGGCGTCGCGTGAAACGGGCCTAGGGAAATGACAGAGAACAAGAATTCGAAACGCGGTTGTCATAGCAACGCGTAAACGCACCACCACAGATGTACATGCTATGTACATCTGTGCGCACCACTACCACCATCCCATCATTACACTCGTTTATCTCGAAAATCTGTTTTCGCACTCAAGGCACATTTCATGATCCCAGGACATATGTACTTCCAATCTTTCTGAGAAATGATACCACTTTATCGAGAAAAACCAACTTGAAACAAAAATTAAACAGGTTTTGAGCCAAGATGGTAACATCCACGACGATGGACATCTGCCTATGCTGTTTCCATTCAAAAGATGACTGAGCTAAAAGTACTCTAGGATGATTTTGTAATGTATATTAGATGGTTTTGGTGACATACTGAAAGTGAAACTCTCTATGTTAGTTTCTGTGTTCCAAGGACAAATGTTGAGAGTAAAATTGAAAATTATGTGCACCCCTTCTCATTTTTATTTTGTCAGATAGAAGATGCTTGTAAGCGTATGTGATACTAATGGCATGGCTATTACATTTATAGAAAGCAAGCAGTATCACAGAACTGCAAATTTATACAGGAATTTATTTTCTAAACTGAGCCAAAGGTAAGAGATGGGTCACTATGGTGACATGGTGACTGATTATGGGCAACCAGTTAGCATCTGGTGTCTTCCGCTGACACATCTGGATTAGTAAAATACTCCTTAACGCTACCCCCCCCCCCATTGGATACGAACTAGTGACTACTCTACAACATTCAAACATTTTTCTCGTTTCCTGTAGAATTATGTTTTTTACCTTTAGCTCGTAGCAATGTTAAACATTTTTTTCGTTTCCAGTAAAATTACGTTTTTTACCTTTAGCTCACAGTTTGGAAGAAGCCCTCTCAATTGGATTAGTGGAATTTATTGGGGATATTCCCGTGTAACACAAAATATCCCCCGCCCCCAAAAAATGGAAGTCAGGGTTCAAAATTTGGTGATAACTGGAGAATGAACCACAATCATCAGTCAAGGTGGGAGAATATCTACCATCTGCTCAATCATATTGACATTAAAGTTTCCTTTGCATTCTTTTCCGCGTATTCTTCATCGTTGTTTTTGAAGGGAGGGAATATTATTTTTTTCTTCGTTCAACGGTATCAATAATCACTTCAAGTAAATAGCAGCCTTTTAAAAGTTGTATCAAGTACAAAAAGAAAAAAAAAAAACTAAGATAAACGGGTGGACATTTTGCTTTTAGCTTTTCTCGAACATGCCAAAATGACATCTAAGATTTTGGCCGGCTGCTATCTGGTTATAACCAAACCAGAATGCCTTGGAATTTTCAGGATATTTTTAAAAGGTTATCTATTACCTATAAGGGGCGTTCAAAAAGTAAGGTAACAAGACATATTATGAAATAACTATAAATTGTAAATACTTCATTTTACAAGATTTGAAAAGATACAACCTTAAACTACTTCTCAATATAGTTACCTTCCCAATCGGGGCATCTATCCCATCAATTTACTAACTTATAGATACCTTCCCTGGAGAATTTGCCATCCAACGAATCAAACTAATGTACAACGATTTTTGCAGCTCGTTGGGTGATTTTTAAAGAGTTCCACCCACGTATCTTATTAAATGCGGAAATAAATGAAAATCGTAGGGTGCCAAGTCGAGAGAGTGGGCTGAGTGCGGCAAAACATCCCAATTGAACGACTTCAACAAAGCAGTAGTGACATGAGAGGTGCGCAGTCGTGCGTTATCTTGCAAAAAGTGAACACCTCAAACTAAGAATCAGGGTCTGCGGCCTTTAATTTCTCTACATAAGCGGTTCAGCTGGTCACAGTATACATCTGAGGTTACCTTTGTACTATACGAGAGAAAATCAACCAAAACCAAAAGAATTCCACGAGCATCCCAGAATACGCATGCCGTCATTTTGTTAGCAGCATAGGAAACCGTCTAAACAAATATTAAATTGACGGAAACGTTTATAGTCTTAGAGTAAAAAGAACGTAGAATCATGCTATGTTTCTAGATTTATAATCCACCCACTGGTTTCAACATAACAAGCCTTGTTACCTTACTTTTTGAACGCCCGGTTTGATTCGTTGAACGGCTCTATAGGGAAGGGATCTATAAATTAGTAAACTGATGGAATAAATGCCTCAATCGGGAAGGTAACTGTATTGAGAAGTAGCTGAAGGTTGTATCTTTTCAAATTTTGTAAAATAAAATTTTTACAGTTTATAGTTACGTATGTCATAATAGCCCTTGTTACCTTATTCTCTGAACACCCGTCGTACGTACCCATTGGCTCCTTGAAGAAATAAAAATTGGTCGCTTCAGATAGACTTTCGCTAGCTGTGAACAATTGTTACTCACACTTATCCTCTTTAGAATTTCCACTCTTCAATAGTCTCAATTAGCCGGTGATTTGTCTCCAATAAACACACATCGGTTTCGGGATTTAGAAATTATACCAACAAAACAACTGTTCTAAGAAACCAGCGTCCCTTATGAAATCCACTGCACTGAGAACTAGGAAATTTCAAACTCAGAGAATCCGTTCAGCCGAGTCATTACCTGAAAACTGAATGCCCTAAAGTAACTGGACATTTTCACGGGTTGGTAGCGTCGGACTGCCGACCAACAGGACATAACGAATTACCGAAAGGGCCCCAAGGAGCTTATAAATCCATGGATACAGTTGCTTGTCGAAAAGTCTTTGACGGGGTTACTCGCGACTTGATGGCTTAATCGTCGAGATCCGAAAGTTTGGCTAGTCCGACCCTGAGGGTCGGAAAGTGGTTAACTATCTGAACGGATAAACCCACTATGGCCTTAATTTTGGCCTTTGATATCCGATCGAATGGTGACGGCTGATATTCAGCTTAAATCGATAAAATGAAAAGCGACCAACATCGAACGATGTACTAAATGTCCATATCACAGCACTACCTCGACTTCATACAGTTCTCCCAAAACATCTGGTCTAGCTGCATCTGCCCCGGTCTCCGTGAAGACCAGAGGACTGACACCTGATTGTATGACTGGATGTGTACAGCTAGATTCTAGAAGAATTCAAGGAATAACTACTTCGTTTATTCCAACGGCCATTAAGTTTTAGAGAAAGAGGAGCAACTCAAACCCTGATCCGGCATTGCTATGTGACCTGATCTCTCACGCATGGCTGGAATGAGTATTCTATTTTTCCATTTATTTGGGTCAATGTGATCTTGTGACTAGTGACTAGTGCGCGGGTGTACGCGAGGTCATTATTCGTATTTATATCGGTTGACTTGTTCATCGGCAGCCTGACAGCTGCTTCGAGCAATTTCTCAAGTACATTGACATTAGTCGCAGGTATTTAAAGACTTATTCGATTTCGTTTCGACTGTAAACTCGATTAATGAGACGAATGCGTGACGAGGCAATTCTTCAAACCGAATGTTTGGATTCAGAAAATTAACGTCGATATGAAATCAATAATAAATACCGACAAGAATTTTCGAGATTTTTATCCGAAATTGCTGCTCCATCTCCTCGTAATCTATAGCAGGTTGATGTACTGCTGATTGGTTAAAAATGCGTATAACTGGGGCAATATCAACGAAAATGGTACACCGACTGAAGTAGCTAAAGGTCACTGAATTCATTTTCAAGATTATTATGCTAAGGTTGAAATTGTAATACCGGGAGATGGGACGACTGAATTTTAACAAAAAATATTAAGTCTTTGATTTATAAGGTCGCTGAATTCGCTTCTGATAATATCGACAAGGCAACGATATTCGACAAGTTCTTTTAACCTGAAAGCAACGTATGCAAGATTTCAATAAAAAATATTAAATTTTTTCCGAACCAATTTTAAATTTTATGTCAAAAATGTAGTCTGCGAAAAGTAAAGTGCCTCATTATGTCGCGGTGGATTTATATTGTCAGATACACCCCTAGATCAGTTCCATTAAGATTAAATAAAATTCTAACGGATCGATCGGACAAGGCACGTAGGACCCACAGCCCCCTCCTCGAATCCAAAAAGTTTAATTAATAATTGCTTTTCATGGCATCTGTAAGCGCTCAAATTTCGTAGATGATACTCCCATAAATACTGTAATTCAGCCTGACCCCCGCACCTTAAAGATTCGGATTCAAAATACTTTCAAAATTAGGTTCAACGTCCTTTAAAACTTGTAAATTAACACTGTACCCCAAGGCTCAGCCATATCACCAACTCTCTTTAACATGGCAATGCCAGAAGTACACAAAGCAATAAAAAACACAAATAGGATGCTCTTAAGCTATACAAATGACCTACTAATAATTGCCGGGATTCCTGGAAAAAAACTAAAATTTTATTTTTTTGAGCTTCCTCCCTCGTTTTTCAGCTACCATGAGGAGCACGCACTAAATTTTTTCTAGCCGGCTAGCCGGCTTCAGTTTGGTTCAAAATTGGGGCCCTTGGGACAAGCGGAATTTTTACGAAATACATCATGCGTATTAAATACTAGGTTTGGACGGTCTGCAAACCATTTTTCATGTAATGTTGACAATGAGTTCAAATTCTTGACAGCTGGAAGTTCATATTCATTACTAGATTTTTAGTATCAATGATTTTATTTTCAATACTGCAGTATGTTGATTCCAGATCCAGTATTACGTTGCCCAAGAGAGGAATGAAAATTTCGTAGAATCCATAATACAAGCCAAGTTCATGTTTATAAATGGGTCATACTTTAATATTATAGCAAGGTTATTCTCTAGAAACTGAGAATATTAAGATGGCATTTCTTTTCTTGCTCCCCCCCCCCATTAATACTTATTTTATATTTTTGTATGTAGTACAGAATATTCAACAAGTACACAGAGCAGGCGCATCAAAATTTAAACCACGATATTTTGTCCACGGTGAAAGTACTGATGTCCATGACTATGGACAAAAACAGCTTCAAGAATTTTCTGGTGCCATCACATGTGCCAATGACTACAATCCAGCATCTGAATTGTGTTAGGGATTAAAGCTCTACCAGTACTGCCATTTGTTTTGCTGAAAAATGTAGACGCATACCTTTGCACCAGTCAAAGACTGACCACGATAGTGAACTGGAAACCCTGGTAACAGAATTTTTTGCCATACCTTCTGGAAATGTAAGGTTACTGATAGCATAATGAAGTTCTTAACTATATTTTCAATTTTTTTGAATAATATATAATAGCACTTTATTGAAAAAAAAAACAACTTGAAACAAAAGTTTCAAAAACATAATAGGCATTGAGACAAGGTGGTAACATCCACGACGATGGAAACCTCCGTATGCTTTTTCCATTTAAAAGATGGTAACCGTCTGGTTTGATGAATTGGATTAGTGGAATTTGTTGCGGATGTTACTGTGTAACCCCGAAGTCTTACCCCCCCCCCCCCCAAAAAAAAAAAAAAAATCAATGAAATCAATAAAAAAAATTGAAAGTTAGGGTCCAAATTTTGCTGATGATAAGAGTCTCATAGCCGTGTATTTTCACACAACGCTTCATTTTCTAAGTACCCTTAAATGGGAAAAAATCACTTAAAATAGCACTCAAGTAGGAGGTCACTTAGTGAAATTTTAAATGATTTTTTCCATTTAAGGGTACTTAGAATATTAAGTGTTGTTTGAAAATACTGCTGTCAGTTTCTGGAGAATGACCTAGCAATGCTCATGTAATCAGAAGGGAATAACAAAAAGTTAAATTTGAAAATCTCTAGTACGTAATAGCAGTTCATAGAAAAACTGTGAACTTCGTCATAAATACATGAAATTTATTACGACAGTGTTCATATCATTGAATTCATGTCTGACCCTGAAATGCACAGTACTTTCCGTTATTTGCAGGGAAAATTAGGGTAGTAAAATTAAGAAGAAAATTGTAGCCGGAAACGAAGCCAATGAAACATTTTTGGATTTTCAAAGACATAATTTTTGAAAGATTGTGTTTTGGGACACATGCATGCTCTCTGAGGGCTCACGATAAACAGCCCTAAGTGCCTCCTTCTAAGGAGTTAGGCTTGCACTTCTCCCTTCCTTCTAGAAAGGAGGTTAGTTATCAAGGGACAACTTATGATCATCTCATCACTCGTTCATTCGTTATATCAATTTTTTTTTCCCTTTTCAACTTTAGCACCCTCTCCTAAATTTTTCTGCTTAAATAATGTGAAATAAATAATTATCTGAATTCTAAAGAACTTAAAAAACAATATGAGCATGAACAGACTTGATCATGAAGTCTGTTCTGTATACAAAGTCGATTTTAGGACCCTAATAATAGAATTTTATTTTTGACATTTTCGGGGAAATAAGTCGGTCTTTTGAGGAGGGAAGGCTTAGCTTACACCTCCTGCAAAGTCTGCCTCTGAATGGGCCAGTTCTTATTTTATCTTAGCACTAACCTCACAATCAGAATCATCAACCTTGAAAACCTATTAATCGACTACAAAAAATGATCCGATTCAGATTTGGCCTCTCTAGTTGTACCTCGACAGGTAAAGAAAAAAACTAAACAAAGAATCAGTTTCAGCAACCTGGGAAACCCACACATCGACTCAGCAGCTTAGCCAGCCTAGTGTGCGATGGAGGGGGGGGGGGGTCATAGGGGGTGGTAAAATTAGAAAAACCATTACGCTATGAAACTGCCAAGGAGGTCCCGACCACCTCGGACTTGGTTACGCGACTATTAACTCGAGAAATAGTCCTGAATGAAGTTTCTTGGCGATATTCCAGTGGGTCAAAACCAAATAAATGTAATAAGGTAACCTAGCCAATAATGGGCACCTCACCTATAATGGGCAATTTAGATTTCAGTTGTTTATTTTAAGATTTCTAGACGCTAATTGGCAACACTGATTATGCCAGTTCATCTTTCCAACATAATTGTCCTCATTGATTGCCCTAAAACCCTAAAAGGTTGGACCATTTTCGTGATAATAATTTTTGTTTGAAAAAAAGGGTGACTGCAGGCAAAGTTTTCCGCATTCGTTAAAAAATAATAAAGGAACGGAAGAAATTTCTAGTTACGATAAATTGAGTGCTAATGCAGATTTTATTATGAGATATAAGTAGCAGAGCACTTTATTAAAGTTATGCTTTGATATGCGATGCTGGATTCATACGTAAATGTAATAAATGCCTTCATAGTACAAGTGCCCATTATGGGGTTATCAAAATTTGTCATCTGTCTAGTAATGGTCTGTGTATGTCCATTATTAGAAACAGTCAAATACTGTGCAAACTCCAGTAATGAGCACGTTGCTAATAATCAGCCCTGTCGAGAGGGAGGAGGGAAAGAGGGAAATACCCCAGGCCCGGACTTTCAGGAGGGCCTGATATTTTTAAAAAACCTGAATTTCAACGCTTACGGCTACATCTTACTGTACATCAAATCAGCAATCACTCCTTACAACATGAAAGGAACCTCTTATCCCATAGCTTATAATTTTTTCCCATCTGACAGAAGAAACAAATGAACTGGAAGGAGGGGGCGTGGAAATTTCCCCAGGCCCTCTTTTTCTCTTTACGGGGCTGCTAATAATCATTGTTTTGGTCTTATCAGGACGTTATTTCTTTCACAGTTGGCACTTATACAGCTTGCATGTGTTTATAATAAGGTAAGCGGTTGCCTAATATGGACCCTCCTTTAATATGGATCCCTCGATTATCTCCGATGTTCTTAGCGCTCTCTGGCCGGAAACAATATATGTTGTACGGTTCAAGTCACAGATCAAATCCATCTAAAAGGTAGCATCCCGCAAGCTAGTAAAAAATTTAGTGCAGAAAAACGAAAATTGATAATAGAATTTTTTTTTCGGATCTCATGTTTTGAGCTATAATTTTAAAGAAAAATTGATATAAAATTTTTCTGATTCATATAAAGTGTAGTTCATTTTAAGCCCTCTTATTAAAAATACATTGTTCATTATTTTTCTTTGTGTCCATTATTGGGTGCACATTACTGGATTTTCGAATTTTTCAGTGCCCATTATTAGCCAAAATTATGGTCGTCTTTAAGACACATTTTGAACACTAATTTTTAGCTCTTTCCCCACATTCAAAGGGAAACTTATGGAGAATTTTATCCTTCATTTTGTAATTTTTGTCTCGCGTTTGCAAGTTGATCCAATAAAATAAAATATTTACGGGAAAAAATTGCTTAAGGTGCCCATTATTGGCTAGGTTACCTTCTCAAACTCACATATTAAATCTCATATCCAAAAAAATGAGCTATGGCTTTTTGAACCCCCTTCATAGCCTCCTCCCCTCGGAGCCATCAGCAGAAAAATTATCAATGTTCATTATTTATTATTATTACAACTAAAATAAATAAAAAATCAGTCAAACAAGTCAAAACTACCAACATTTCCCCATAAAGCGTGGAGAGGTTTGGTAAAATGTGACCCCCCTTTTCTTATCCGGTCGAGTAAGCATTTTTCAGGAATCACTATTAGTGGAATGAACTTACAAGATTGCGTCGAGAAATTTTGAAATGATATTTTCGCGAGGATAAAAATGAACCATCTTTTGTATTCCTCCGTCCAAGTGCTTTTTTGAAAATGGAGGAAAAACAATTTCCAAAACAGATTAAAAGACTCTCCACGCCCTATGATTTGTATACGAACAGTCAAGAGCTGGAACACACTAGCTTCAAAGATCAGTTCAATGGTACTGAATTAAAAGTAATTAACCTTGGAGTTAATGACCTTGAGCCTCATGAAATAGAGGATCGATGAACTGAAACTTTTTTGAGTTTGCATGCTTTTGACCTAATAATATAATCTCCATTGGACAGTAGATCTTGACTTTTAGTTCAAATTTTCGTCTTACTTTGAGACCACTGACTCTGCATTGAACTGGTGTGCTTTAACTACCATTTTGTACCTACTAAAAAATATTCTGAAAGATGTCAGCACTTCCTCCCTCCTCTGTCGATATCTTAATTCAAATATACAGAAAATGAATTCAGTAACCTAAAGTGTGGGCACAGAAGACGAAAAACCTCAACTGTGGAACTGTTTTGTGGGTAAATGAACATTTCTTCTACTCCCTATGGCTCGATGCTATAAAAGAAATGTCAGAAATTGAACGTTAGCACCCATAGCATTTGCGTTAATGCATAGCAGCATAAAAAATTATTGAACCTTTTACCTACGATGTTCGTAGGTCAATTTAAAAGAAACTTTAGGAAACCCTTGGTATAAAAAATCTAAGGAGCTTCAATTTTTGTTCGAAACTTTCCCATTGCAGGCCCAGTTAACTTTCAGAAGTCTGCCAGGGTAATGATAATCTCAAAATTGATCCTTTCTAGGCTCACAAATCAGACGGCATGTATTATTAATCATTTTTCAGCCATACCAGTGATCTACATACTGAATTTTAATAGTTAAGAATACTCCGCGAACACTTTTGAATGTCAGTTGCTTCCTGTACCAGTTAACCTAATATTCCGGGCTAATCAGTCGAGACTTCTGCCACACAAATTGACGGAGATTCTATTTTATACATTAATTCCAATTTTTCCAGAAATTTCGAGAGGCCCGGAAATTAACGAAAACAAACACGCGATCGCTTCATTCGAAATGTCTGAAACAGTTTCCCACGGCCTAATCCTTTGGAGAATCAAGTAATCTAATTCCTATAATTGGTCCGAGCCCTCCGAAGCCGAATGGAAACTAAGCTACTATAATTTTCCCCAATTTTTCGGGGTCTCGTCAATATGGAATTTAATATTCTTGTAATTCGAAGGCTCGAGAAGGAAAACAATCCAGCTTATTTTCACGATCGGGGGTACTTGGCGCTACATCCGTTTATTTACTTAGCAAGTTGAGAAAAAATGATTTTTTTCTAATTGAGATATCGCCCGACGCCGATTCGCAAAATTTAACTCGAAATAAAAAAATCATTTAACCACCGCCGTTAAAGAATGGTTCTTGATCTTTTCCCCCGTTTATTTTTCTTTCTTTTCTTTTCTTTAATTTATTTTTTCGATTTCCTTTTCAAGTTCCTTCAACCAACAGACGGATTCTGCTCTGCCTTTTCCAGTGCGAAAATTGTTTTACCACGAAATTAAATTCGTTCGCGTTGCCTCGGATATTTTATTCGACTACCGTTCTTGCGTCATACGATGTTCACAACGGCTAGGGAATTCGTTAATGCTAAATTTTGGTAAAGTGACTGAAGTTCTCGAGTAAAGTGTTGATAATAAATGATATTTCTAATTTCTACTGTCTCAAATATGGAAGTTAGTTAAGCTTAGCGGCCGATTCTAGCGATGAGGGAGGGGAGGGAGTTTGACAGCTGAACGCGAGTTTTCGTTTCAAACTCAGAAACATTCCTTCGGGGAAATATATTTTTCAGTTTTGCTTAATAAATCTATGACTGCTTATTCCAATAAAAGTAGAAGAGAGAATTTTTCCAACTGGGTTCCGCGGCCCGTAATTTCTCCCAATTTCACTAATTGCCTCGGTCACTAGGGAGACACCCTTTCCAATTTGCGTCTTAGTTCAGTCCCCCAAGCTCGTACTTTTCAATATTCCTCGCGTAGCTGAATTACATGAATAATACTTCTCGTGAGCCAGATTACTTGGAAAATAGTAAGTAGTCACACTTGAGCAAATTTCCAGGGAAGACCAAAATGTAGGACGGTCTACACGTGATGATTTAGGACAAACTTGGTTTCAATATCACTTTTTATTTGCCAGGCGAGGGTGACTAGAGAAAGGGTAATAGCGAGGTTTTCAAGATTATTCTTATCCAACTTTAGGAACAACGAGCTTCCAAGCTCATGGAAACTAAGCCCATGTTGACCTAGTTTTATACCCTCGAATGGTTCATCCTCCTTGGGAAATAACTGATCTCCTTTCATGAGGCATCCTGTTCCGAATACAAACGTATAGTTAATTCGCAAAGATTTTGCCTCCTAATTCTTGACTCTCAGTTTCATGTCTGTCTAGTACAGAGAAAAAGATAGGGAAGTATTAAATAGCACGAAATAAAAAGTGTGATTGAACGAAATGTGAAGCCACGAATAAAAAAGTTTAAATTACGAGTTTTAAAATCGATATCACGAAATGACTTGCATACTGTATATTATGTTGTTTAAACACAAAAAGTATACGTCATCGCGGATAACATAAAAATAATTAAATTATAAATTAATAAAATTATTATAAATATAAATAAAAAAATCAATATAATTAATCTAAAATTTAAAATTAAAACTAAAATAAATAATTCCCCTAAAAATATTAATATAAGAGGAATATTAATATTAATTAAAAACATCATAAATAAAATATATATAAACTTATTAAAATAATTTATATTAATTTTTATAATTATTAATCGTCTTTTAGAAAAATTATAAATATCTTTTTTCTTACTTTCTAATTTATTTAGAATTAACTAAATTAAAATTTCAAAAATTTTATTATAAATTTAAAATTATTTAATTACTAAAAATCTTTAGTTTTAAAAATTTATTATTATTTTTATCTTTAATATTAACTTAATATTATTTTTTATAAATAATATCTTTATTAATAATAATTGACTATTTTTATATAACGTACATACTCGTGGAGATAGGAGATCCATGAGTTTAAGAGGGGTCCAATTTTCTATAAAAACGGTCATTAAGAATTTTTTCTTAAGTACTCTAGAAACGCCATAGAGGGGAGCTCTGAGGTAATGCTCGAAAGGGCGGATTTCAGGGATCGGGTTGAGAGAACGAAAAAAGAGTGGGCGTGTAAAAATTACCCTTTATTACAGTACATTAGGAATTTTTAGACCTATTATTTATGCGAATGACCCCATCAAGATCATCGAGGGGTTTTGAACTCAACGAATTCGTTTTTGATATCGGTTTGGCTCTGAATCTAAATTTGTGGCTCCTGAGGAGGTGGAGAATCGATTCATAGATTTTTATTGCTCCAGAATTTGATTTTGACATTAATTTGTGCGCAATTGTAAATTTGTGGCAAGTATGGAGGCCGAGAATTTAAACTTTTTATTTCGGGCGCAGTAATATCGTGTCTCTTTTTTTCATTGTGTGTAGAAGGTATTAAAATTCCGGGCGTATTTTATTCTATCGTGTAGGTGAATTATACTGCGTTCTGAAGTTTAATTTTTTCTTCAAACTCTTTTTTTTCCTGTTTCTTACTTGTTATTGCGCTTGTCATTTATATATTTCGTGCAAACAGCACATTTCTTTCGTGAATTCAACATTACCATTGTGGGCCGATAAATGGGTCCCAAAAAGATATATCGCTGCATATGGAATTCAGTGAGCGAATAAGTAGTTATAAAATGTGGCAGTTTCTATAAACAGAGGTAACTTTGTCGATTGATCGAATCTCAGAAAACGTGAAAAAAAAATTTTTAGTCGAAAAAATCAATTTTGAGATTCTGATTGATTTCTATAGAAAAAAACATCGCAATAACGAAGAAACAAAATTTACGCGCACGAGAGAGAAGAGGGAGAGAGACAAAGAGAATTATGAAACAGAATGAGAACAGAATGCGAATGTCTGCGTTCGCTTCTTTGTGGTTTTTCGGAGCTCACGAATAAATCCGATGTTCTGAATTGTTACCACGCAGAAGAGCGAAAAATTACCTTTCCAACAAGCCCTCGCTGAGGCTGGTAACGTGATTCCGCGGTGAGTTATGGCTGCTTGACGGAGTGGGAGAAAAAGGTGTCTCTACAGTCCCTGCCACCACCGTGGTTTTCCTTCCCTTCAGGAGCTCTCTCCTCCACCATGAGTACCTCTTACACCCCCGGGCCTTCATCTACCAAAATTTTACTGCACCTCTAGGATCCTCACCCACCACTACCTCCTCCTTCCTCAATGGCCACCCTCTCCTACCAAGGATTTCCTCCGCCACGAGGACCTCTCACCCACCACTACCCCCTGGACTTTATCTCCCTTCAGAGCCCCTGTCCTCACTAATGCCCTCCAACCCCCTTGAAGATCCCTGGCCCTCACAACCATGACCACCCCTCCCCCCGAGAGCCCTTCCCCCTCAAGACCCCACCCCGCCACCAGCCCCTTCCGCACCACAGCCATCTCTCTCCCTGGTCCCCTTTCTCAACAAGGACTTTCTCCTCCACCAGGTCCTCTTACTCCCGCCCCACCCAGGGCCTTCATCTCCGTCCACAGCTCACGCCCCCACAGTGGCCCTTCTCCCCCTTTGGGAGCTCCCTTTTCAACCATGAACCCGCTCCTGAGGGTAGACTACCCCTGGAAAATTGAACAATCAAGGGGTAGGGTAGGCAACCTGCAGCGACTTGTGATTTTGAAGATTATGGGTAATTATGTCATTTTATGTCTATTATGTCTTAAAACTTGGAGATCTTTTATGTTAGAACAGATTATGTCCTTGAAAGTAGCTGATCTGCCTTGCAATTTTCTAATTTTTAGGTAGGCAACCCGCAGCGCGTTTTTTCCCCGGAGGTGGCGGCGGCGGATTTTACTTTTTTAGTATATAGAAAGAAACGTCAACATTTTGCTTGTTTTGTTGTTTTTTTTCTGGTCCTTAGTGCTTTTTTTTTTTTTTTTTTTCGAAGAAAATGCAAAAATTGACCAACAAAATGGAAAAAAACAGAATACAAAATTTTGTTAAAAGTTTAAACAAGTACAGGGAGTTTACCAGAATTAAATAATGAAAATTCGTGGCTTTTTTGTAACCCTTATTTCATTTTTTTCGTGACCTTTAAAATATAATTTCGTCCCCCCCCCCCCAATGAATTAGACAGAAAACCTGAAAGTAACAAACATGAGAAACTATGTAAAACTAACAGTAAGTTAGCACAGATAGGTGCCAATAGTAAAAGAATAAAGAAAATAGGAGATGCCTAATTATAAATAATAGTAAACATTCGCGACTTTTTAGTGTTTTTCGTGTTTTTCGTGTTTTTCATGACTTATATTAAAAATTCGTGGCTTTTTCGGAATTTTCGTGGCTCTAGACATCCTGAAGTAGCTAGCTGCTGAAAGAGGGTCGGCTCTGGACTGGAACAATTAGAGACTAACAGGGAAAAAATAAATACTTTGACATTTTTCTGCTCTACATTTCTTCTAGTTTCGTACGATTCGATAGGGGTTTTGAAAGCACGTTGAATATACCTGTATTTGAATACCCATGATCGCATATTTTTATTGCACTTATTTATACTTTTCTCAGTTTTATAGCGCATATTTATGTGTTTTTTTTCCAGATTTTAACCGCTTTTATTATAAGCGCTTTTTTTGCTGTTTTTAGCGCATAAAAATCCTAGCCCTACTAATATTTATGTAAGACAAGCGAAAAGTGAAATTTTTTCGATCTGACTATTACATGACGCAATACTTGACAGGTCAATTTTGCCGCATACTTAAGAAGATTCAAATTAACTGAAAATGATAATACATAGTATGAGGAGCTTTCTTCCAAAACGGCTAAAGTCAAAAAAAGCGATTTTACAGCATAAGCAAATAATTGTTTCCTGTGTTAACTACAATAGTTCCAACGCAGATGACACCCTTGCTGCATACTCAAACATATACTGGAATATAAGTAGGTCGAAGTTTCGTATATCAGCTATGCGCTATTAACAGAGATATGACGCCACCAACGTCAGCATCTGTAGACTTAATGCATTTTGGATATTTCCCTTTTTTGACTTCCGACACTTCCTCTCAAGGTTATTCTGACACTTTTGTGCTCCGAGGTGAAGCGTCACATATTTCTACACCAGATAACGCATTTGTCTCATTTTTGCCCTAAATGGACTTAGGCCGTTTTGGAAAAAAGCTCCTCAGTAGGGAATGTAAAGGCGCCATAGACACACCGGACCACTTACACATACATCAATCGATCAATAGACGCGCGTCTCCTACACTCTCTCGTTTCTTTTGACTTCGTATACCTTCACTCCAGTCCGGACTAGCACTTCTCTCGCACAAAACTCGAAAAACCAACGGGTATCTGTGGACTGTAGCTGGATTGTTAACTAGGTGTATCGTGTCCTGATCCAGTTACATCAAGTGCAGTTTCACTTTATACTTTTCTTTCGGTAATATCCGAAACGAGTTCATTCTTCCCCCTTCCTCTTTCAGTGGGCGATGTCTGGCCTGTCCACATCTACTTCGCCCCTAACGAGACCAAAGAGCTCGAGAACTCGGCTGTAAAATCCACATTTCTTATCATCCTTAAGCCGTTCTAATCATCGTGAACGACTTAAAATCGTAAACACAGACTGAAACTAAATTAATCATCACCTTAGACGCAAGTTCAACGTTCAAATCAATGAACATGTATCTAGTCCCGAAATCCTAAGACAGTTTTTCGGCTACCACAGTCGTACTCAAGAACACTCCATCACATCTACAAGATTCCTTAGGTACTTTATTTGGAAAAACACAACCGCGAGATCCATTTTCGAACGAGAAGGATAGCTCTGCTCGTAATCACGTACAATTCGCAGCGAGATTAAAAAAGAAATCGCCGACAGGAAGCTGTTTCTTGACACCGTCCACGCAATTTAAACTTGACGTTCCAGAGAAGATAAACGTAATCGGAACAATTTCGTTTGTAACGGCTGGCGGACACGGATGTGCACATTGTGTAGAAGAGAACAGAGTTAACGTTAATTCGAAATAAGAATCGAATTATATTGCGTGAATACTCCACTGTAAGACCGTGATTGAGATTGGCGAATCAACTAATACACACGCTTTTCCGGCTACTCTGCTGGCTATTCATTCCAAGAATCGGAAACGAGGTACGTGTTCCTTAGCACCGCGGACTGTTGAGAAATTCTTGAGGAAGGAATTCCAAATTTGGTTTTCAATCTCACGATACGATCTTCAGTTCGTTAATTTTTAGCTCGCGAATGGCGGTGGCGACCTTGAACCATATATGCAGTAAGCATGATGGGCGTACGGTAAACTGTACAGAAGGAAAAGTGCACTCGATGTTCGTGAGTAGACACCATAGGTAAGATATAGTCCAGATAAAAAAATTTAAAAAGATGCGGAGCGATGCAGTCAATCCGCATGAAATGCATAGAAATACCCGCCACCTCAACGGATGCTTTCAGTTATGACAAGGCCGAAAGAATTGCAATTTGTAGAAACTGAATTAGATGCAGCCTTGAATTGTATACAAAGTGAATTCCACGGGTTTTTCCCTTTTATCTTTGTTGTTCACGAAATCAACATTGTTTCATTTCTTGACTTTATTTCCGCAGCTACGCAGCAATTTCTGTTGTCCCGAGCTCATTAGCACCACCGTAGTATCGTGCGACTCATCAGCCATATAAGTCTATGATTGTAACATTTCCTCGCAATTAATAGAAGCAGGGAAACGCTTCAGTCATAGACTTAAAAGCCTGTAATGTGTGCTTCTGTGATACCAAGTCTAAGTTACATTACCACTAACTGTATCTACATTACTATACATTCGAAAGTTTGCGTAAAATGCAAAATGTACATGACAATAGTTGAAATTAGTGACTTAATACTAAGGAGGAGCGGCCAACTAGAGTTCATCGTCAGGATTGTTCAACATTTGGAGAAACTCGACGTAAAATGAAATCCAAAGAACATAATGTTGACATACCAAATACATCATTTTTTGAAACACAACACTGATCGAATTTGATATAGAATTCTATACAGACGTCGACAGAGACAAAACGAAGGAGGTGTACGGGGAACAGCCTGCCCTAAGCCTCCGCCGGAGTTGGAAAATTTTAGTAGATAGATCAAACGTTAGGAAAATCTAAAAAGTCAAAAAATATTTCGTGTTTTTTTTTTGTCAAGACAAAAAAATTTGATATTTGGGAATTTTAAGTTGAGTCAGTTGGAAATTTAACAATTTTTGCCCCCCCCCCCCCGAAAAACTTTTTACTACGTTTCTCGACGTCAAGCCACTGTATCAAAATCGACTTTTGTACCAGATTGTGCACCAATTATGATTAAGAATTCTATCAAAAAGACAATGTTGGCGCAGTAAATCAACTTTTAGGTCGAATTATATGTCAAATTCGATTATAGTGTCGAGTCAGAAAAGAGACGGATTTTGAATGTCGACAAAAGAGTTGATTTCTGTATCGACTGTGTTTTAGGAGCTCTCAAAATAGACGTTAAAACGTTAAATCCATGACATTTTTGACAAAAAACTGATTTAATTTGATACAGAATTCTATACAGATGTTAAGTTTCTGTGCCGACATCGACACATTTGTGCACCAACTTTAATGAAGAATTCTATTGAAAAGTCAATGTTGGCACAGTAAATCAACTTTCAGGTCGAATTCTATATCTAATTCGATTATAATATCGAGTCAGAAAAGGGACAGATTTTGAATGTTGACAAAAGAGTAGATTTCTACACCAACTGTGTTTTGAGAGCCCTCAAAGTCGATGTCAACATGCCAAATTAATGAAATTTTTGACAAAATACTGATTAAATTTGATACGAAATTCTATACAGATAACAAATTACTGTGTTGACATTGACATTTGGATCAAACTGTGCACCAACTTTAATATAGAATATTATTAAAAAGTCAATATTGCAGAATAATTCGACTTTTGGGTAGAATTCTGTATCAGATTTGACCATAATGTCGAGTCAAAATCGTGATGGATTTTAAATGTTGATAAAAAAGGTAATTTTTGTGTATTAAGGGTCCTCAAAACAGATGTGCTGACACGCTAAATCAGTCACTTTTTTTTTGACAAAACACTGATTGAATTCGATACAAATTCTACATGGAAGTTGAGTTACCGTGTTGACATTGAATTTTGGATCTAACTGTGCATCAATTTCAATGTAGAATTCTATCCAAAAGTCAATATTAGTGTAATAACTCGACTTTAGTATTGAATTTTGTATTGATTTGCCCAAAATGTCAAATCAAAGTGACAGATTTTGAATGTTGGTGAAAGAGTTTATTTTTGTATCAACTATGTTTTAAGGACCCCCAAAATAAACATCGACACACCAAACTTGTCACTTTTTTGACATAATACTGTGAATGAATTTGATACAGAATACTACATAGAAGTTAAGGTACTGTGTCAATATTAACTTCTGGATCAAATAGTGCATCAATTTTGATGAAAAATTTGTCCAAATGTTGATATTGGCACAGTAAATTGATTTTTGTATTGAATTCTATGTCTGATTCGACCACAATGTTGAGTTGGAAAAGTGATGGACTTGAAATGTTGACTAAAGAGTCGTTGAATCAGTAACTTTCTAAGACAACATTGAGATCGAATTTGATACAGAAATCAAGTTACTGCGTCAGGATTGACTTCTGAAACAAATTTTGTACGACTTCAATGTAGAATTCTGTCTAAAAGTCAATGTCAACATAATAACTTGACTTTTGTATGGAATTTTCTATCAGACTTGCCCGAAATGTCGAACTGAAAAAGTAACATATTTTGAATGATGATGAAAGAGTTGATTTTTGTATCAACTGTGTTTTAAGGGCTCTCAAAACAAATAACACGGCAAATTTGTCATTTTTTTGATACATTACTGTGATGAATTTGATACAGAATTCTATACAAAAGTCAAGCTACTATCTCAACATCGACTTTTGGATCAGTTTGTGCATCAACTTTGGTGAAGAATTCCATCCAAAAGTCAATGTTGGCATAGTAACTTGACTTTGAGTCGAATTCTATATCAGACTCAGTCACAATGTCAAGTCAAAAAAGTAATGGAAAATGTTGACAAAAAGTTGACGAATTGGTCACTTTTTTGACACAACACTGTGATTGAATTTGATACAGAATTCTGTACAGAAGTCAAGCTACCATGTTGACATCAAACTTTAGATCAAACTGTGCATCGACTTCGATGTATAATTCTATCTGAAAGTCAATCTTGGCATAGTAACTCGACTTTTGTATCGAATTCTATATCAGATTCGACCTAAACGGGATTTTGAATGCTGACATACGAGTTGATTTTTGTATCAACTATGTTTCAAGAAAAGTCGTGCGTTCAAACAAATTTTTACAATTCAAAATAAATAAAATAATTTTCTTCAATCAAAATTATCGTAATAAGTACAGGTAATCAGTTACCACATTTCATCACTCGATTAGATTACACTAGCCTTTAAAACAGAACGAATTCATAATTTTAAAAGAAAGTGGAGTATTAAATGTATTGGTTGGCCGCCCCTGATCAAAAAATAGATATTTACAAACTAAAAGTTATCTAATTACATTTACACTATTATTATTATTATCTTTTATTGGCGAGAAATAATACAGTTTAGCACTTAAAATAGCATAACATAATCATACTCGCGCCAAGCCCATTTGTTGGGCAAAAGACTCCTTTAGCCGAGCCCATTCGGCCCGGTCCCGCGCTACCCGGTGAAATTGGTTATCCTGAATGAATTCCACGATCTCATCCCTCCATCTCGCCCTCGGACGACCTATTCTCCTTTCGTTTTCGCTGAACCAGAATAGGATTTTGTTCCCCCATCTACCATCGCAGGCTCTGATTATATGACCCCCCCCCCCATTCCCATTTTCTCCTCCTGCATTCGTGCACAAAATCTCTAATTCCTTTGAATTTGCGTTTCAAATGGCTGCTAAGGAGACTTGATCCACTACTACTACAGATTATACTTTACTTAAACTATACGAGTGTACATTTACCCACAAGAAAGGAACGGATGATTTACAGCATATTACAATTGGACTTGCACAAGTTGCGATACAAAGGAACGAATTTAAGATGTGATCCTTAGAAATGGAAAACAATTGGATATCTATTTATGTTGCTATGTGATTCGCTGGAAAAGTCCTTCTGAATATAGAAATTACGTTCTTCGTTAATTTCAATTAGACTAGATTAGTAAAACTGTAAGGCGTGCAGGGATGATGCGGAAATAAGAAAGGAAAAAAAGGTTGAAGTCTACCCATAGTTAACATAATCATGAAAGGGGATGGGGAGGTCTTACATTTAAGTACAAATTATATAGAAATCCATGATTGATTATAGAATCAATCTTTAATAGCCATTTCCTATTCATTTCAATGGACATGCATAAATGATTAAATAATAGAAGAGGGTGGTATAATCATGAAGGTCATCCGTAGCTATAAGCCGCTTACTATCATCCATCTTTACTTTATTTTTACTATACCTGTTAAACACGTTTCAAACATTTTCAAAATATCCCATATGAACAACCTGGTAATTTTTATAAATTTAGCCTGTTATTTTTAGGTCTGCACAAGCATTCAGGCTAGTACAACAAACTTTCACGATGAATATTTGCACATTTGAAACTCAAAACCAGACCATGCCACCGATTTTCATGAAGTATCTTCTTCCCCTCTGGGTAAATGTAAGACCATTTCACAATTCATTATTTATAACTTAGATTAGCCATCTTCTCACTCTCAGAACCAAGTTTACAAAATTCTACCAGGTCCTTTTAACCCCTTTTTTAGTTGACTATACCTACTGTAAATTTCTTTTCTTCGACTAAGTCGAAATTGCTAAAGTGTAAGAAAAATGTGGTACTTGAAATATTTCTATTGAGCGCGACTGGGTGAATTTTTTCAAGTTCTAACATTTTCCCAGACTGCCCAAAATTTTTCTGTCATTTACAAAACTATACATGCATTAAATCACGCCTATCAACAAATGTGCACATTTTTTCTACTTAGGCCCTTATAGCAAGTATGTCAAAAAATTCTAAGCCTCATTTTTAAAGGTCTCATAACTCAATCATCATTCAGAACTCGTTCTGAGTAATTCTCAGCATTGTATACCAATTTTCTGATTCTCAAATGGGTTCACTTATACTGAGTAACCATTCCCAGAGTCCCTCGCCTGAATAGTCCACTTTAGAAATATTCTGTGTTCTGCACTTACATGTATCCCTTGTCAAAATGTTTACAAACCAAAAAAAAATCAACATTTTGCCATTTTTCAATTGGTGAACATGAAAAGGTAAGCTGGTTTTGTTATCTTGCGACTATTCGAACTTTGATAACAACAATTAAGAAACGTTACATTTAAGGACTTAATATGCACATAGTATATGATACCACTCCCCCACTCCGAATACGCCACCATCAATTCGGACTCCTTAAGATTTTCGTACAATACCTGACACCCATCAATATGGTGTCTCACACCATTTCATCGAGATAAATTTGCTCGTGAAAAATTTTTTTAGATGAGTATTTTATTTACACAGTACTGTACTATTTTACCAGATCACTTTAACATCTTGGAATTTACATTTGAAAAAGAGAATGAGTTACACATACATTATTGGTGCATGTATCTTCCGTAATTTTTGAGTTCCCCCTCCCCCCGCCCTCGCAATCACAAATGACAATTTAGATCAGAATTCACAAGCTAACTCATCATTGGTTTCTCACACTTGTATTTCAAACAAAGTTATTCAAATTTCTTACAGTTAAGTGGATTTCAGATCATCCCACTGAACCTCGAACTTTACACGATTTCAACATTACAAAGATATTAAAAGCACACTTTACGTTGTAAGTAATTACAATATTACAAACTAGAATTTACAAAGTGCATACAACGATTTTTTTTCTCAATAAAACTTAACATAGCTGAAAACACGATATAGTTTTGCAATTCCACGGTAACTGGAACATTGAAGTCTTTAACCTTTGCCATTCGCTTCCGTAATTGCGCACCCGTAAATTTGTGAAATATTATTTCTTCGTCGTATGATATCGGCAAACTTTTCTTCAACATTGGAAAGTTTACGTAATTTTAAATGCGTAATTGACGAGAAATAATTTTCGAAGACGTCACGTAATTTATAACGAAATCACTCGATCGAAACTTCGTCGACTAATTATTCGAAATAAAAAAAACATAATACGTACAAGTACCTTGTTTAACAACTTATCAAAATAAATTCTGATCGGGTCGCTTTGAACTGTCGATGAGTATATGCAACTTCAGACGTCACAACTTGGTATTCCGCCAATTAGTTTAACGAAAGCCGAGTTCTCTCACTGCAAGGATGCTGATGAATTTCTTCAACGAATTTCGATTTTCCCAGATTTAAAATGTTAACAAGCATCGTGATCCTAATCAACTTCAGTAGCGAGAGCAAGGATTTAAATTGGTTGTAATCATAGGTGCCGACTTGGCATTTTTTAGGCCCCCCCCCCAATATCTTCAACTCAAAAATGAAAAAAGTACAACAAATTTTACCATCAGTTTTTTAATTTAACAAAAAAGAAAGTAAAATATGATATGTGTAAGTAATAATGAGACGGGTATAATTTTGGTACCAAAATACCTATATGGAAGACGACCATTCGAATTTTCAAAGAGAGGGATTTTTGACGCTCCTATAAGAATCGTGATAACTTTGATTCTGCTCCCCCTCCATATTTTCCGTAAATCGACGTCTGTGGTTGTAACGGCATCAAAACATGATCGTAAATCAGGAATGCTATTACATACTCAAATAAGAAGCCCCCCCCCCCTCAGCTATGAAACATTCACAACACAGGAACACATATTGATGCTCTTGTGCTCCTGAAATTTAGTAGAATGAAACGATAACTCGCTCGACCTCACTCGACTGGCAACCCTGTATTTACTTCACACTATTTATCATAGGGGGAAAATACCATCCTCTCTCTCCCACTAGAAAAACTGTAGAGGAGTTTTCCCTCACAGCACCTTTGCAGCAAGCGAACGTGTCATCACAAGCAGTTGTACAACGGCTTTTAGTGAATATCTCAATTACTGCTTTTCATTCCAAAGACTACAATATTTTCCAAAAAAGTAAATTTAGGAACACTACGAAAACTGTTATAGGAAAATAACGCACAATTTCATTCCAGATTTCATATTACATGAATAGTAACATTGCAATACCGCCAGGAATATGTGTTTATTGCCTTCCCACTTGTTCAGCAACGTCTTAAAATCTGCGAATGGGGGGTGGGGGATTAAAACTGCAGACATTTTTCACTTATACGATTATCACACAGAAAAATACCGAGCAAATTATCAAAATTTAGGTAAGATTTTCATTTTAGAAACTAAATTGAATTTATTTTTATTTTATTTTGTTTACAGCTTTGAGAAGGGGTAGATGGACTGCCATCAGCTTCCTACTCTGCCCACTTTCGAGCATAAGCCTCCGTCAGCACCCTCCATTTGTCTCTATCGTATGTGAGGTTTGGCCACCCTATACCCAAAGCTCTCGTGAATTCGTCTCGCCATCTAGAAGTTGGCCTCCCCCTTCTTCTTTTATGGTCATACGGAGTCCAGAGGGTTGTTTGTGCGTTCCATTTGTTCTGACTATCTCTAACCAGGTGCCCGGCATATTTCCATTTTAACGTCACTGTTATTCTACCGAGGCCCCCAATTTTCAATTTGTGTTTTAATTCTGCAATTTTTACTCGATCTTTAATTTTGATATTGAGGATACTTCTCATCATTGAGTTTTGCATTATTTTGAACTTTTTCATTCGTGCACTTTTTAACGACCATGTTTGGGCTCCGTATGCCGCCACTAGGAATACACAGATTTTCAGGATTTTTGATTTATTCTCTAATGACGTTTTTCCTTTAAAAAATTGTTTCAAATCCAAAATGATTTCCACGATTTTGTCTTTCTTTCACTAATTTCTTTTTGCTTCCTGTTTTCGAACGATATTATTTGGCCCAAATATTTATACTCATTCACCTTTCAATTTGTGTATTCCCAGACAGCAGTATCCCATTCCCATTCCTTTCTTGAGTCATTATTTTGCTTTTTGACATGTTTATTTCTTGGCCTACTTTCCTACTTTCTCTATAGCTAGATCCTCTATCATTATCGAAATTTCTGCCAGATTAAAAATCAAGCGTATTATTTAGAATCAGCAACATCCCCCTCCCCCCTCAAAAAATGTCTTCACCCTTTAGAAGTAAATCAGAAATCCGGATTTAGGAGCCCAAGAAAGGTCACATCAAAACTCTGACGAAATATTTGAAATCAGCGAACTAAAAAACCTATACACTTTTATTGTTCTATTTTATTTATTTTATTTTTCAAGTCAATTCAATTTTCTCTGTTTCAACTGTAAATTTCACATTTTTGGACCCTAATTAAGGTGAAATAAAGAATCTGATGGAATTTACAAATCAATGGACCAATGAGCCCGCAGAATTCGGAAGCTGACGATATACCCTAGCTCCCCTTTCAGGGAAAGGAGAAGGAGAAAGAGAAACTTTTTCATTGGGAATGAAACTAGATGTTCTATTTTTCTTCATAAAAATCATCGGTATTATCATTCTGATAACAAAATTAAGTAATAAACCTCATACTTTATTCTGATTAGATGAATGGTGATTGTCTTTCAGGAAATATTGTTCGTTTGGACCAGAAATGTCGAACTCGAATGCAAACCCAAATCCAAACTCGAATGCAAACCCAAATCCAAACTCGAACCTAACAAATTATTGAAAATGAGAGAAATAAAAACCCATAACAGTAAAAATTCCATCAGATTCGGATTTGGGTTTGGTTTGGTTTTGCGTTTGGGTTCAAATTCGAATACAGTGTTTGCGTTATCTTAAATCTGAGCTCGAATTCTGGTTTTGAATTTCCGGGTTTGTGTTTGGGTCTGAGTATGGGATCAAACTCACGGATACCAAACCTTAATTACAAACTAAAAACGAAAATCCGAATTAAAAAAAAGAACCTAAATAACTGAACCTAAAAGAGTCCGAATGCAAATCCAAACCTGAACTTTGAATCTATCTTGTAAAGATATCCGAATCCCTAATACTGTGAAAAAGAAGCCAAAATTCATAAAATTTACAGAAAAAAAACGAACCCGGACCCGATAAAAATTGGTTAGAAAATTCAATAGGGTCGATATCCCTGGTTAGACACTAAGAAAAAATTGAAATATTTCTTCGTTTGATTTCATAAAAAGACATGTCAAGACACAATAAAGATAATAACAGACACAATGTTACAAACAGATCACGTGTCCAATATACGGTGTCTTTACGAGTATGTGTCTTGTCTTTATTTAATGTCTCAGGTCATTATTGTATTTATGTGTTTTATGTCTCGAGTCTCATGTCCTCATGTCTTCATGTCTTTATGTCTTCTGTCTTTGTATTGACATGTCTTACGTTTTATGGTTTTATGTCCCACGTCTTTATTTCTTATGTTTGGATGGCTCATATCTGTACATCTTATCAGATGGCATTATTCCCCCAGGAGGGGGAAGTCAAGTTTCTAATATATAGAAACTTTTCTGCACATCTTATCAATTGGAGCTTTTTTCAGAGAAGGAAGGAGGAGGAAGAGGACGGAAAGATGAGGTACAGAGAGAAGAGAGAAAAAATAGAGACTCATGTTCCTGTAGTTCACGTCTCATCTTTTTATATTTTCCTTCGGAACAGGGAAATCAAGATCAGGATTTCAATATACAGACAGATTACGTGTAAAGTTTGACCACAATCATTCAAGGGTAATCCATGCTTCAAGGTGGTTCTTATGGAAATCAGCATTGATTCTGAGAATTTGAGATCCTCCTGGAGCTGGCATTTTTTATAGGTAGGAGCCTGAAGATTATCTTCTCTTTCAAATCAGGATGTCTACCAAAAACACATTTAAGAAATTCATGACTTTTCCGTAACCTTTTCATGACTTTTTTTCTGCGCTCATAATACTCATGTTAGGGATCCTAAATTGTAAGAACAATCAGAAATACTTGTTCACTTTCTTCCTTTGCTAATATTCCGGAGTTCATATTTAAAAAAGAAGATGATTTTTTCCCCAAAAAGAATTTGGAGTGAATTCATGATTTTTGGGGAAAAAGAAAATTAAATATACAATTGAGGAGCAATATTCCGAAACGGCCTACATCCATTTTTTTCGAAGCTCATTTTATAGCGTCATCTGGTGAAGACATACACACATTCCTACACTGTCAACCTACCAATATTCAGGTAAATGTTCTACTAGGCAACCCCCAAGTATCACTGGTGGCACATATATGGTATACAAAGGAGAGTACCGACAGTTATTTCATTCACCTGTAAAGTTTTAAAAAGTGGACAGAGGCCGTTTTGAAATATCACTTTTCAATTGAATTCATGACTTTTTTATGACTTTCGTGATTTCCATGATCATTGACTTCAATTCATGACTTTTTCATAACCTTTATGACATTCACGATTAGTAGACACCCTGCAAATGCGAGTTTCAGAGATTGCAGAATCATATTCCTCAGTTATTCCTATCTTATCTCTACTCTTTAGACCCCACCGGGGACTTGGAAACAGGAATAATTGAAAATGAGCCTCTATGGGACTGAAGAAGGTGAAGGGGAACCCGAGAAATAGATTCAGTGAGCGTTAAAAACCCGATGTCAAAAAGAAATTGATTTCTAGGCTCGTATATAGAGGCTACAAGTACTAGAGGATCTTATATTATCAAAATTAATGTTAAATCTCCTAAAGACTTTAACTGCCTCGAGATATGGATTACCAATGACCGATTTTGTTCAAACTTGGCACATAGTATCTCCGTACACTGTAACATAGGGTAACTTTGCTCACTTTTAACTGTAATTTCAAGTTTGACGCGCTCTACAGACTGTAAAAACTGGGTTAGAGAACCAGGATATTTTTTGTAATTTTGATGGGACATTATGGAATACATTTCCCAAAGGATTGTGACAGCCTCGCTCCATAAATCTTTCCACAGAATTATGCAATAAGTATGTGAAGTGGTACCGCGATGGGGTGACATTGCACATAAAGTTGTACAAGGAAGTGTAGTGTTGTATATTAAAAGTGCCAAGTAACCCCAAATTGATACGCTATACGCTATGTATACTGATGTATGCAAAAAAAAAAAATGTTAACCTTGAGAACTGTACCCTTTCTTTATCTCAGAAATCATTTTAAAAAAATGAAATAAGACTTTCCCTTCGAAAGGCCGAGACCCTAATACAGGAACGTACGTCCTTGCCCCCCCCCCTGAAATGCATAAACAACCGATTTCTACTTCTTCATTCACTTGAAATAAGGCAGAACATCAAAACTGATCACTTATTGGCTTGAAGAACGAATAAACAATTGTGTGCAAGGTCACCCCTCCCACATTGTCCTTCAGTTTTTCACCAAATGCTACTTCACTGTGTTGAATAATATACAATAGTGTTCTTTTATCATGACCGCGATCAAATTCTATATGTAATGATCTAATGATACCGAACATATACAGTTTCTTTCGATTTTCACTCATTATCTTATACAATAAATTTTGAATTTTGAAAGTCTGTACAGACGACCAGGTAACACTGCCTGGAAATAACGGAATTACACTGAGTTGGTTTTACACAATAGCGATGGTTCATTCGGAATAAGAACTGTATAACATCCTGCATGGCGAGTCACGTTCCAGTGTTGTCACATGTTCTACTATTTCCTTCGCGCTCCTAAGAGTAATGAAAACATACGTGTGCCAAGTCACCCCGTGATTGCCAAGTTACCCCATGATTGCATAGTCACCTCGTATTACAGTATTGAAAACCTAATTTTTGTTCTACTTGTTCCATTCGAACACTAATAAAACACGAAGGCATAAGACTTAATTTTGATCAAAGCTTGAATTTTAGATTATTTTTAAGGGTCGGCGCAGCCGAGCCTTATACAATGGAAAAAATATATCTATGCTGCGCATGACGTCAGTGGTTAGCGACGCGTGACGTCAGTGGTTCGTGTTTTTCTTATCAACTGAAGTTCGAGATACACAAGAATGAATTGCGTTTGCTTTAGTGGCGTTTATGGTTTTAAACGTAAAAGTGAACGCAATCGTGCGTAAAAGAAACCGATAGGTAGATGGTTTTACATTGTGCTTACAGTCTCGGCAAAAGCGACTCAAGATATCAACATAAGGAATTGAAAGGAGTTCATTTTGTGAGGTTTGTAATATTATGTATGATTCTTGCTGAAATTAGGGTCAGCGTGAACCAATAGACTTTTTTGTAAACAAAATGAGTTATTATAGTATCGTTGGAAAGAGCGTAAAAAGTAAAATTTTTCAGAATTGGGCCCCTAATTCAAATACGGGTACTCACGTTGATTACAGCTTATGAGTAAACGTTATGTCATATAGTTTCTACATGGTTCTTGAACTTAGAATCACATGTTCTCAAAAAACAGATTTTGCTGGTTGGTTCCCTTACGCGTAACAGCGTCCAAGTGCGATTGCACTTTCTGTTCGAAGTTGGTTAGTAGAATAGCCGTCCAGACTTCAGCTGAATAAAGGTCGACCCTATAACTAGGTTGCAAAGCAATTTGGCTTGTTCAAATACATATGTAAGATTCCGTCATGCCGAAATGTTGGTTACGATGATACTCGCAGATAGATTCGTGCAGTGTACGAGATATATAGTAGGTTGGAGTAACAGTCGTTAGTCGTTATCCAATCTAGGACATGTCGTAGTCTACACCCTCAGAACTGTAGCTTTCTGTTAATTCAGGGTTCTCACTGCAATCTTAGAAGCGTGATTTAAAGGCTATTTCATTCTAGTCTTACATACATGGAAGGAACTACTTTGTGCGGGGGGGGGGGGGCTGGAAAATAGGAAATCGAAAATAAAGACCACCTAATTGGGCACTTTCAGCCCTTCATTCCTTAGGACTATAGAACTGGTTTTGAACAGACTTCCACCAGAAACGGCAGTTCTCGAAAAAGTTGATTTAGTCTTTAGAATGGAAGATCACGTGCCTTCAACTAATTACAAAATATCTCCGGTGCCGTTAGGTGGTACCCATGAAATATTCCCGAACTTTCCCACATGTAAATTGATGCTGATTTTGGGGAGCCACCGCCAAATATTTCCAGGTTATCGTTCGTGGTTCGTGGCCGTTACTCATCCGGCAAACCAACTTAACCACTTTCGCAAACCAAAATCCGTAAATCCTATGTTTGGTTTCCAGTATTCTCCAGTCTGGTGATCGCGTTACATCACGAAACGTTGATTACACACATGTTACTGTATTTACGATACATATAATTTATAATACGGGGAAAACGGCGGTGTAACGTTATCCCGTCTGTGGGCCATTTCTCGTTTCCATCTTTGGTTTTTTTGTTGTATTATATTCTCTGTTGTATAACAAACCTACACTTTTGTGCCATTACGATGAAACTAGTTCTGCGATTCTGGCGGGCCCCGCAAAACGTGACCGTAAACCAGATTCTTCTAGAAGCCGCTGCGCTGCTGGGAGACGGTTAAGAAATCGCGCAGGTTGAATAAACCGGCACCTCTGGACTCCTCCGGAGTCGGGACCAGCGAGCTCTGCTGGTTCCGTGTGGTATCCGGGTCGTCGAGCAGACGATAATCTCGAGTACGGTGCGTGCACACGACCACTGACCTGCTGGGCCGATTGCGGCCTCTGACTAATACGTGGAAGTAAAGCTGATGCTGAAGCCTAGAACACGTGGTCGTGCTCGCCATCTCGTAACTCCAAAGCGGTTCCACATCGTGGACTGCGTAAATTATTGTGGTTTGTACGCACAAAACGCGACTTTCGAGTTGTGTGTTTCGCAAACGCGACATATGCGAGTTCTGCCGTGTCGTTGAATGTGAGTCTGTTTCACCGACAAGTAAGTTTGAAATCAGATTTTTCTCATTTTGTCGTGCACGTTTTGAAAACGAATTACTACATACCGCTGATGCAACATCTCGTAAGAATGATGCACTTCATGGGAGCATGACACTAGTTGGGAGGCCGTCGATCTATTTCAAGATCGCAGTCGCACTCAGCTGAAGCGACCTGAAATCGCAAGTGGTGAGTACAGGGTCAAAATCAGAATTTGGTCTACAGCTGGCCTAGCAGGACTTAAATTCCAAATGTCTCAATTAGGAATGAAAGCTCGTTCAGTTCCACTCAAAAAGGGTCACTACTGACTTTTTTGGAGGGTGAGAGTGAAGGTGTGTGTGTGGGGGGAGGGGGTTAAAGATCGATTTCCCGGTTACGTTTTTGAAGAAAATGACTTTCGGCTTTGGTCACTGTAAGTATACGTTAGGATTGGTGCTTATTTTTGAATTTGATTTCTTCAATGGGCCACCAAATACTGAAGAAAAAGCTGCTAAGTTTCAGCAAACTCGAAAAAGGTTAACCTGTGCCGCAAGGGGGAGTTTAACACTAACTGTCGCTAGGGGAACCTTCCCACATGTGCCCAAAAGTGATTTTCTAGTGTAAATGGAAGTTTTAAGGGTCATTGAATTCACTTCAGGCGTTACTTCAGTCTCCCCCTGAAGCATTCAGGCGCCACAATAGAGGAGCTAATTTCCAGTTATTCCAAAATTTCCCTCAATTTCTCAGTTTTTTACATCGATAGTAGTTCTTTGGGTTGCCTCCCCTGAACTCTTAAGGCTCTACAAGGGGTTATTTCCAATTACTCTAATTTATATGATTTCCAAGATCTTTACGTCGACGCAGCGGTTTTCAGAGTCGCTGAATCTATTCCAGGGATAATTCTTACCCTCCCCTCAATCCTTAGGGCTCCACTAGGGGCTAAACTTCAATTACTCAAATTTTCCTGAATTCCAAGTTCTTTACATCGACAGTATTTTTGCGTCGCTGAATCCGTTCCAGTTCTCTCTCCTTCCTCCTAAACTTTCAAGACTCCTCAGGGGGCTAATTTCTAATTACTCTAAATTTTCCGATTTTTAAGTTCTTCATTTCGACAGGGCAGTTTCTTGGGTCGCTGAATCTGTTTGAAGGGTCATTTCTGCCTTCCCCCTCAACCCTTGAGGCTCCATAAAAGGCTAAATTCATTCATTCAAATTTCCCCAATTTCCAAGCGCAGTTTTCTGGGTCGCTTAATCCATTCCAGGAGTTCTTTCTCCTTTTCCATCAATTCTTATAAGACTCCACAGGGAGCTAATTTTCAGTTACTCTAATTTCTCTTACTTTTACGTTCTTTCCGTCGACAGAACGGTTTCCTGGGTCGTTGAATCCGTTTCAGGGGTCATTTTATCCTCCCCTCCAACTCTTGAGGCTGCATACAATTTCCAAATTCTTCATATCAACAATACGGTTTTCTGAGTCGGTAGAATCAGTTTTGGGGGCCAGTTTCATCCTCCTTTCAACCCTTAAGGCTCCACTGGGGGCTAATCTTCAATTACTCTAATTTTCCAAGTTCCAAGATCTGTACATCGACAGTGCAGTCTCTTAAGTCGCTGATTTCCATTGTTACACTTTTATTCGGTTTCTGTGATCGATATTGTTAAAATTTCGCCAACAGAGGCTATTGACCTTTGAATTAGTTTTTCCTCACAATTCTCAGTCGATGTTTCATTCTTACACTAAACGAATTTTTTCTACCGAACTCGATTTTTTGAAAGCTATAAAACAGAATAAAATGTTTTCCTCCAATATATATAAAGATTCCAATGTTGAACTTGAATTCTCCCCCCCCCCTCCGGATGATAACCCTTCCAAATTGTTTGATTACAAAAAAATGTGCGCTGGTGGGTTTTTTGATCAAAAGAAATAAGTTTAGTCCCTGAGAGCAAAACATTTCAAAAGTTGCCAAATTTTGGAACCCGCGGTCATCTCAACTCCTCCCTCATCAGCTTTTAAGGCTCCACGGGGGGTTGGTGTGGTGAGAAGTATGGCGATGCACCCATGCCAAAGTGGCCTCTATGACACCGCACCCCCGGACCTTGGAAACTACCCTTTCGGGTATCGCATCAGTGGCCGGAGGAACGCTATGGGGCCGAGACCGAGCCCCCATTTCGTCGTGCCGCTTCCAGTGCGGGCGTCCTGCAAGGGCCACCAGGAGGTTCCCTACTGACCGAGGTCCGCGCTCCCTGAGCATACTCACCTGGAATTCAGGTCCCCCACAGCCGGACGTGCTTTCTCTTCACTCACCCCTCACCTCCTCGTCTTGATCCGTGTGGTGACGCAGGCAGATGGTGACGACGGGGGAACCGTGCCGGGGCGTCCGCAGCGCAGCTGTAGCAGCTGTCCTAGGACCTCAGGGGGCCATTCTTCAATTATTCTAATTTTCCCAATTTTAAAGTTCTTTACGTTGATAGTACAGGTTTTTGGGTCACTGAATCAGTTACAGGGGTCATTAAGCCCTCCCTGCCTTTTGAGGCTTCAAAGGATTTCCAAGTTCTTTACGTCGATAATACGGGCTTCTGCGTCGAAAGAATTCGTTTCGGGGGTCAATTTCACTCTTCTCAACCCCTGCGATTCCAAAGAGGGTTAATCTTACCGATTTCAAAGTTCGTTACGTCGACAGTACGGTTTTTGGGCCTCTAAATTCGTTTCAAGGGTAGTTTTTATCTTCCCCTTAACCCTTAAGCCTGCACAGGAGCTAATCTTCAATTAATCTGAATTTTCCCGATTTCTGAATTCTTTAAGTCGACAGGGCAAGTTTTTTGGTCGCTGAATCTGTTTTAGAGGTCATTTTCATCCTCCCTTCAATCCTCGAAGCTCCGCTAATTTTCAGTTACTACAAAGTTCTTTACGTCGACCACGCGGTTTTTTGGAGCGCTGAATAAGTTTTCGGGGTCATTTTCATCCTCTTCTCAAATCTTTTGGCTCCATAGGGGCCAATCTTCAATTACTTCAATTTGCCCGATTTCCAAGTACCTTATGTAGACAGTATAGGGGTTTCTTGAATCACTGAATCCGTTTGAGGGGTCATTTTGACATTTTCATGTCTTTGTTTTGGCACATAAACGAAAAAACGTTACTTTTTGAGCGTTACACGTTTGAGCGTTAACTTGGAGCATCACGAAGAAAAAAACAGCTGATCGAAAGTTTTGGCCCATAAACGAAAAAAGGGTTACTTTCTGAGCGTTACTTCTCCTGATTGTACCCTAATACAAAATATCTCGATGGCTATTAATAACACGGCTGCAGACTGCTTGAGCATTACTTCTATCCGTATGATTTAGCTCTTCATGATCACAATTCAGTGGTCCAAATTTCCACGGCAAATTTTACTTCTTCCAGCCATCTTCAGTACTTAGTAGGAATTTCCATGAAAAAATTTCTATTAGGGTAGAATCAGGTCGAATTATTTATCAATTCTTCCATGGACGCCCCCTCCCCCATTATTTCTAATCGAGAGTCAAGATGCGTGCTTATTGGCTGACCCTCCTCGCGTAATGAGGTTACTTATTGTTTTCTTTTCTCTTCTTATTTCCAGTTCACTTTAGTGGTGCGTATTGCGTGAAGTCAATCCGTATAATTTAGCTCCTCGTGGTCACAAGTCAGTTCATAATTCAGTTCAGTGGTCCACATTTCCATGAAAATTTTTATTTCTTCTAGCCATCTGCAGTATTTGATTGAAATTTCCATGAAAATTTTTATTTCTTCTAGCCATCTGCAGTATGTAATAGAAATTTCCATGGATTTTTATTTTTGGGGTAGGATCAGGTCAAACTGAATTAAATCATACGAAAATCGAGCCATAAAAATGCTCTCCTGTTGTTGCAGATCCGTCTGCGACATGTTTATTTTAAAACTCCTTAAGGCTTTTATTTAGGACTTGTTCAGTGTTCTAGTCTCTTTACGACCCTTTCAAATATACCATGCTTTCTCATCACCTAATTAAGCCTCTTCATGATTCTTCGATTCTTGTTTAAGACCTCTTGGGACCGTTTCAAACTTTTAAGGTGCTTTCAAATTCGTTGAAGACTCACTAAAACTGCTTGAAACTTGTTGAAAACTCATCCAGACTTACCTATAGTTCTTTAAGACTCTTCCAAAGCTAATAAAGCCCCCTAAAAATCTGATCAAAACTTTCTAAAATTTACCCTCCCTTCCACCCTTGAGGGTCCACAGGAGCTAATATTCAGTGCACAAATTTCACTGAACTTCAAGTTCTTTACGCCATTAATATGGATTCCCAAGTCCCTGAATCCATTGTTTATATATTGAGCAGGGGAAGCCGGGGGGGGGCGATTCGGGAGCAAATGTGCTGCCATGACATTGAACTGTTGTATCTGAGCCAGGGGATTAATATGATGTGAATATAATCAAGTAATGAACTTTTATAACTCGAAGATTTCTAGATATTCACCCGGTATTCGGACCTGCAAAAGACTGTAATAAAAAGTCTCAGTTTCTAATTGAAGACAAATTCGACATTAAAACTGAGAAGAACATGAAAATCTACTGATTTTGATCTTCCAACCCTCTCCTTATGGATACTGATTTGTGAAGTAAATTTGGTTGAAATATTCTTAGGTAAGGTAGGTATGTAGACTGTAGAATGAGGGCGCTTGTAAATAAATGTGCAGAACAATAATGAGAACGAAAGGAATGGTCGGTGAAATAATTATTTGGTTTTTTATTCCAATACTGTTCCCTTCTTTTTTTGGGATTCATACAGCGCATTTATTTGCTAATGGTCGCATTCGACACATCAACCAGAAAATTGTTTTTTATCATCGATCATGAGAGAGTTATTAATGGAAAACTGACTTTTCATTTAATTTTTTTCTCTGTGTGCTAGGGTGAAGGGGAGCAATCTTAAGACTTTGGCAAATATAGGGCATAACATTTTATACTTTCTAAAGAACAGGAAACGAATATCTGGAATCAGAATACTGTTACCATGTTCTTAATTTTTCACTACAGGGTGTATAACAAAATCAATTTCAAAAATAAATAACCTCCCCCCCCCCCCGCCAATTTGCCATGAATATAAAACTACATTACCATGGGGGGTGGGGGACTAATTTTAAAGTATAATACGTGCATGGTGTTCATTCATGCTGGCTGTTAAGCTGATATTTCGATTTATCGTCATTATCAGGGCTGCAATTTTTATGCACAAAATATAGCGAAATATGCGCATATTTTACGCACTGAATTCAATTTAAATATGCAGAATAAAATATGCGCCAAAATAGTAAAATATGCATGAATATGCAAATACAATATGGTATCATTTTAAAGGGAAAATTAACTCGGATACACTGATACAATTTTTATCCAATTTCAAAACGATCTAGCAAAGTACGTATTAAATAATATTAACCTAAGAAGTCAAATCTTCTTTTTAATTAGGAGATACACCCAGGAGATACTTATTGCTCCTATTTGTGATTTCTTGACGATTGATAAATGTGATGTGGGTAAGAGAAAGGGTATTTCACATGCAAAGGAACATATTTTTCTGAAAGCTTTTATGTTAATATTCATTAATCGTTAAGTCTGTATTTTTTTTTTTTTGAATCGGGAATTATTTTTAGTATCTTTGAGTAAAAAAACTAGAAGAATCACTTTTTGGGGACAGAATATTGAAAAATAGGCAGAATTGGTGTAAAATATGAGAAATATGCAAAATGAAGTGCTGCTCATTTGACTCAGAATTCTCTGATTCGTGAAGATCTATTAAAACTTTTAGAATATACGCCTTAGGTAAAAATATGCATTCACATAAAAATTGCAGCCCTGGTATTATAATAAAATTTTCTAATTCTAAATTCTTTGTTACCTCTTTCAAGGTATAAATTGCTGATTTTTAAATTTTTAAAAGACCATGATTGAAAATAAATGACTTCAAACAACATAAATGACCCTTCTCCCAAAATAAATGACGTTAAATGACTGTTAGACACCCTGCACCAGCTCGGCATTCCCTGTTCTTCATGACTGTCACTGACATTCATTTGAACAGCGGCCATAATAGGACCTTTCAGTGACCACATTTGGCGCATCTTCTCTAGTTGAAAAAATGTATTTTACCTGGAATATTTTAGCTGAAACAATAACCGGATAATCTTTCAGATTCACACTCTGACCGATCACAGTAGGAGAGCAGAAGGAGGCAAAGTGACGCATGGGGGCAAATTGACTATCGCTTTTCCCCCCAGATTTTGCGCTTTCTATTTGGTAACATTGATGCAAAGTATCGGAAAAGAACTACCAAAACCAGTGTTGTGTAATTCCCGGGAACGAAATTTTCGATCGGGAATTCCCGACAATTTTCTGAAAACCGGAATCCCACTCGGGAATTGCTTAAAATTTGAATTGAACACACTATATTATGTCTAGTAGACCAACTCCACAATATTTTCACTAAATTCTACGAAGGAATTCCCAAAAATGGTCAATAATGTTATTACTGAGGAAAATTAAGAGGAAGAAACCACAGAAAAGTAGTTTTTGTTCACTCACCATTACCGACTTACCTAATAGGCCGAACAGCGCTAGTATCGCACACAACGAAAACGGGACAATTGGTGAGCAGCGCGGATCGTGAGCGGAAGCTTTCCTTAAATCGATTGAAATCAATTTTTATGAGAGAAAGTAACCTCCAGGAAATTTTACACTCTACAAATTTTGTCATCTTATTTTTTCCGCAAAATGGCTTCGTTCTCGACTTATTTTGAGATAACTCAACTAACATTCAAATAGGAAAATCGTCCTGATCCCTTTTTCAATTTTGCCGATTGTAGCGCTCCTAGCGGATGTTCGGCCCGAATGGTAACCTTATACCAGTTGGGCAGTCGAACCCCCATTTGTCTTTATATTCTCGTTTTCTCGTATAGTTATAACTCATAAACATGATGTTATCCTAATTGGGAATTTCAAAGCGGGAATGGAAACGTGTGTTTCCGGGATTTCCCGTGCACAACACTGACCAAAACACATTCTTTTTGCAAAGTTTCGTCCAGTTTTGTTATAAAGTCTCAGATATATTAGTTATCACGTGAAAACAGTCCTCACGATTCTACATAGGGTAGAGGAGGTAAGGTGACGCACTTAAGGGTTGAACCTCCATTGTTTCTCTCCTTTACACCAGTAGATGAAAATTACGTTATGGTTAAAAACCACAATATATCACCAATTTAACTTTGGATGAATAATAAATGACCTATTTTTTACAAATATTTAGGACTGTTTTTATGTGTAGTCATCTAACCCCCATTAAAAAATGAGGGGTAAGATGACTACGTCTTTTGAAGTCGCCATAGATCATTCTCAACTTAGTTTAGAAATATTCAGTTAGCGTCCAAAGGTAGCTAAGTATAATGTAGTTTTTAGCAAAACTCATTTTTCATCTACTGACCTAAGGGCGAGAAGCTATGGGGGTTCAAACCTTTAGTGCGTCACCTTGCCCCCCTCTACTCTAACTTCAAACATAGTTGACCAAAATGTAAATCACCTGCAGTCAGTGGTGTCGATGGGAAGGGGGAAGCAAGAAGTACTCGGTGCTCGTTCGCTCCAAGAAAAGAGAATTAAGTGGAGAGGAATGGAGAAAATGAATAACTGGCCTAAACTGAGGAAGCATGAGGGTATCTGGTAGAGGTTTCTAATCAGTCATAATTTTCCGTTCAGTTGTGAAAACTAAAAGGAAAACAGAACTATGTTTCAAGGAAATATCATCAACTTTTTTAAGGGTAACTCCAGAATAAACCCCACAGCATCCAATATCCTTCCATTTTTCAGGCACGTTGACAGTAACCGGGCGATGCGGTGCCTCAGTTATCTACAGATTTGTTCTCGGCTCTGCAGTCATTTTTGGCCGAGGCCGAAGGTGCAACGCTTCATTTGCTTTCTGTTAAATTCGGCTCTGTCCAGACCGATACTCGTATATTTATGCAGCCCGATTACCACTATCCATTTTCCGCGGCAAAAAAAAAAAAAAAGAAAGAAAGAAAGAACGGAAACATGCGCATAAAGTCACGGTTCAGTTCAGTTGTTTGGGTTAACAACTTCCTTCAAAACATTAATTAGAGAAAAAAACACGTGCAGCTTTGACATGAGCTGCAATTGGCTAGCGGGATTCTAAGACGATTCTAATCTTTAATAGTTAGCATTATTATTGAACCAGAGTTGTGCAAGTTTTCAAGATTCTTTATTTCTAGGAATATGAGCCTTGGTTTCCGCATATATCTGTTTTCTACACAGATTCGTAGCTTGCACTTTATAGTTAACATGATCATAAAGCTGATCTGTAGCACTCTGTTTACATAATGAATCACTGACCCGAAAGTAGACAGAACTGACAGTGTCGAGAACCGTTCGTACAGCTCCCAAAATTCTAAAACCATTCACTCGCATTTTGTCGACTCGAGACTGCGTCTAATTTGGTTTTGTTCGCGAATTCGAGTCTTCGACGGCATTCTCAGTGTTGAAAGATCGTACAAAAAATTGTGAGTGTACTAGGTACCAGTGACTTTTTTTTTTCTTCTTCTGAAAACCTGAGGTAAGTTTTTTCATCTCAGCGATTCGTCCGCTTGAAACCCTTGTAACTGGCATTTTGGTTGTTGAATACGAAAAATGGCGGCGGGAGAACAGAGCCTAAAGTTTGGCAACGGTTTCTGGCTCAAAATGATTTTGCGATCCAGCGAAAACGAGCAACCGCACCCAGTGGAAACTGGTATAAATGATGATCCTTTTTCATTGTTTGAAAAATTATATCCACTTTTGGGTCATGCTTCCAAATCAATAAGAAATTGTGTAGAAAAACTTCATTTTACTTATATAATAAGTCAATAAAAAAAACCAGTGGCGTAGCCAGACTTGGTATAAAGGGGCGGGAGGGCTTCGTTTTACTTTTACAACATTACAGGTGTAATACTTCCTATTACGAGAATAAATTTTTATTTTTTCACATTTTCGGCTGATGCTAGAAGGGGGGGGGGGGTCGGACCCCCCGGGTCTACGCCCCTGAAGGAAACAAAAACAATGTAACTTGAGATGAGATACTAAGTCAGGAAAATTATAGCAGCACCTAATTCTTGACCACTGTAATTTTTTGATGACATGATGATAGCACCCAAAAGCGGATTGAATCTGTGAATACCCAAAATCGGATCAAATTTTTTTCATGAAATAAATTCAAAATCTCATCAAAGTCGGTAATTAAACATTTGAAATAACATAATTCATGAACAATCTGATCAAATATACTAATACACAGCAAAAAATATCAAAAATGAAATATTTTAACGGTTTAATTTCATATTGTCAGCAAACTGTGAGAATCACATAAGAATGATGGAATGCACTCTATTACTATATTCTGCCTTAGATCAATCTAAAGACATAAAACTTATTACAATCACGAAATTTGCAAATATTACCGAAATAATGAATTTTTAGCAAGCGCCTAAGGTTTGCCCCGTAAAAAAACACGTTTTCTGATAACACAACACGGAGATTTTTTTCCCCCGCATTTCAATGGAGAAGAATGTTAAAGTAATTACTATTCTAGGTTGGGGAAGAATTAGTTGATAATAAGGTGTGATTTTTCATGACGTCTTGTATTTGCGTCACGCTACACGACTATCAATCCTCTTTTTTGGGCACTGATCCACATTTGGAACTTTACCTTACAGTTGGGGATTTTGGATTAGGAATGAGAAATGAAAGATGAGAGCGTGTGATAAACTTAGTTATAGGCAATACTCAATTTACAAATCTTTATAGAAAAAGGTATCCAGGTAACAAAGGTACATATCAAATTGATTATATTATCACAAAACAACGTTCTAGGAATCAAATATTAGACAGTAAAACTTATCCGGGAGCCGATATTGACAGTGATCATAACTTGGTAGTAATGAAATGTAGGCTTAAATTGAAGATACTTGGTAGAAAAGAAGAGGTAAATAGATGGAATTTGAAAAAGTTGGAAAATATTAATATACTAGAGAGAAATATCAAGAGGATATTGTATTAGAATTAGAGGCTGAAAAAACGCAGGAAATTAACAGTGTGGAGGAAGAGTGGGGTAAAATAAATAAAGTCAGCAGAGGAAAATCTGGGTAAAACTAAGAGAGAAGAAAAGAAACCATGGGTGAAGGAGGAAATCCTCAGAAAGATGGATGAACGAAGATAATATAAGAATGCAAACATAGGAAAGCTAGATTAGCTCATCACAAGTTAAGGAATGAAATAAAGAGAGCCTGTAAAAAGATAAAGGAAGAATGGATGAAAAAAAAGTGATACGATAGAAGAGTTTATGAATAAAGGATAAATAGACTCGGCCTACAGAAAAGTAAAAATGGATGAGCTTGGAGAAAAAAGAAAAAAGCAAGTAATACAACAAATAAGGAGGGAGAGCCTATTTACACAGCTGAAGGAAAAGGGAAAAGGTGGGTAGAGTATGTAGAAGATGGGGATAAAGAGATAAGAATCAATTAAATTTCAAGAACCCTTTATTTAGGGGAATAAACAATTTTGGTTTAGAATTATAATGAATGAGCGGCCCTAAAGTGGGTCTCGCTCCTCCAAGGTCTCCTGTAGACGCTTCCATTCATTCCTATTCCTAACTATTATTTGAAAGTTATTACTTTTTATAAATTTATTAATATCGTCTTTCCATCTTAATGTTTGTTCACCTCTTCTTCTTTTGCCGTCCAGTGGCTGCCAAAAGTTGACCCTACAGGTCCATCGTTCGTCTCTGTAACGGGAGATGTGTCCCGCCGATCCCATTTTATTCTTTTGATCTGCCAAACTGAATTATTACTAAATCTTAATTTCCTTTTGATAACTGAGATTCTTATCTTGCCCCTTCTTGTTATCTCCAGCATTAATCTCTCCATTGTGTTTTGAGTTACCCTAATTACGTTCAAAAACTTTTTCACTTAATGGCCACGTTTTTGACATCCGTATGTAAGGACAGGTAAAACACACACATTGAAAATTTCGCTTTTGTTTTTATAGCTAAAGTTTCCTTTGAATCTATCTTTAAGACTCCAGAATTTTTTCCACGCTTTGTTAATTCTTACGTTAACCTCGTTTTCCATTGTATTTTCAAAAGTTAGTAGTTGGCTGAGATATGTTACATGTTCTCGAACTATTTTTATTTCTTTGTTACCCATTTCTAGTGTCCCGTCCTCTGTGCTATTGGATATGATTTTTGGTTTTTGCAGGTTTATCGTGAGATCTGCTCTTGCATTCACTTCGCTGCGTTCGCTTATCATTTCTGCTAGTTCCCTCTGCAATTCGGCGAACAGAACGATATCGTCGGCAAATCTTAAGGCCGGTACAGACTAGCGCGCATCAGCTGCAATGCCACATGTAATGTGACATGTAAAGGCCGGTACAGACTAGCGCGCATCAACTGCAATGCAACGTGTAATGTAACATGTAACGAACAAAATTCGGGCGAATGCGCATGTATGGAGTCCATACTGGCGCGCATTCGCCCGAATTTTGTTCGTTACATGTTACATTACACGTTGCATTGCAGATGATGCGCGCTATAGTCTGTACCGGCCTTTACATGTTGCATTGCAATTGATGCGCGCTAGTCTGTACCGGCCTTTAGGTTCGTAATCCTTTTCCCATTAATGTTAATCAAATATTTGTTCCAGAGCACTGTTGAAAAGAATCTGGGAACGGGGATCCCTTGTCTTACCCCTTTTTTGATGTCGAAGTAGTTACCTAATTTATCTTTTTCTATCCTTGCGTTGAGCCTAGAGTAAATTTCTATTATTATATTGACAAATTTTTGTGGGGTCCCCTGTCTCTCTTGTGCTTTTAACATGTAGTTGTGCTTTAGGGAGTCGAACGCCTTATTATAATCAGTTAGACTCATGTAAATAGGCTTATTATATTCATTACTTTTTTCAATAATTTGCTTAACTGTATGGATATGGTCCATGGGGTGCTCCTCATCTCCAGTATCATTTAATCTGTACATGAAGTGAGCTATAAAAGAAATAAAAGAAAAGTTTGAAGCAGGTGTTACTATACATGGAGAGCGAGTAAGGATGCTCAGGTTTTCAGATGATATTGGCTTATTAGCTGAAAAGAGTGTATATTGATTTGGAAAACATTTTAAATGGAATGGAGGAGATTTTGAGTATAGAATATCGTATGAAAATAAATAAAAATAAAACCAAAGTAATGGTATGTAATCGATATTGGACAGGAAAAGATTGAGTAAGTAAGCGAATTTTGCTATTTAGGAAGCAAAAAATAACAAAAGATGGACAGAGTAAAAAGGATATTAGTAGAGTAGAATAGCACAAGCCAAATTAGCATTTTATCGAAAAAGTTATCTTTTCAAATCAAAAATAAATCTGGAAATCGAAAACTTGTTCTTGAAAACTTATGTTTGGAATGTAGACTTGTACAGATGTAAAACATGGACCGTAGGAAAACCAGAGAGGAGTAGGATCGAAGCTTTTAAGATGTGGTCCTACAGGTGGATACTTAGCATCAAATAGACGGATAAGGTAAGAAATGAAGAAGTACTTAACAGAAGAGGAGGTAAAATCGATATCTGGAATTGTCTGAAGAGGATAGGGCATAATTTGAGGCACTCAGGAATAATATCACTGCTGCTAGAAGGAAGAGTGGAGGGAAAGAATTGGGTAGGTCGGCAAAGATTCCAGTATGTTCAACAGATAATCAAAGATGTCAAATGTAAGTGTTATTACGAAATGAAAGAACTTGGACAAGACAGGCAGAAATGGAGAGCTGCAGAAAAACCTATCGTAAGACTTATAACCTTATCATCATTTCACGTAGATTTTGTCCGCTTCTCTTTCGAATAGAGGCACACTTTTGAATGTATTATCAAACTGATACCAAACTTGAATTCAAGGAGTTTGGAATCCCCTGGATGGTACTTCAATTGCATCATTCGATATCAGTTTGATCAAAACAATTCAGCCGCCTCCCTATGCTGAAAAATGATACTATCACATTGTCTTGGTTTAATTTTTCAATTTGAAGTGCCCCCATACATGCCACAATTTTGAAATTTCTGAGATGAATCGATCCTTTACAACGCTTCTGGAGCAGTACCTAATGAAAACGTTGTACAGGACTACTTATATGTACTTATATATAGAATATCGGGGCCAGAGTAAATTTTGATATAGAAATTTTTTCTTGTAAAAACGATACAAAGTGAATTATGATCCAGAAACAAGATTTTGGCATCTTCTCTTCCCTGTGGTGCCGGAAGCCCAGAGAGGTAGGGACTTTTTCCCCTTCATTCAACTTTGCTAAAGATCAACTTTGTACCATTTTCGTCTGAATTCATTTCTCCACTGACTGGATGATACTCTCGATTTCATTTTTTGATCCAAATAGTTCTCATTTCCTCTACTCGGTTCAATTGAAATGAAAATCGTTCGACTATGGAAGATCGAATTCACCCGGCCTTATTAAGAGCGAAGGATGATGACAGAGTACTCTGGAGCCACCTGGCACCTCTTCATGATATTGCACTATAACTGTCGGGATATAAAGAACATCGGTGAATTTTCCAATATTCCCGTTCAGTTTCAATCAATTAGCTATCAGCGGGAACCCAGAAAATGTGTAATTCGGGGGTGCAGTTTTCCGTTTTATTAAACTAACGGGGTTCCTGTTTATTCTTATATTTTCTGCTTTTCAGATAACCGCCGCACCCGTTTCCTGTGTTACAGTCTCGATCTAATCTATTTTTGTTTTAATTCGTTACTCGTAATCCGCGGCTTTCATTTCTAATAATACTTTCAAAATCTTCGGGTAACTTCGCCCTTAGCTTTGTTTCACTTTCGCGAATACACCATCTTCGAAATCCCATCCAACCTTTTCCACTTAACCTCGTCTCATGTTCGGAGTTTCTCCAATTCGAGTTTTCTCCTTTTTTTCGGTATTGTTTACTCGCTAACAAAAATAGAGAAGAAAAAGCTGACAAAGGTGAACTTTCGAAAAATTATTAATTGAAGCTAAACTCGAACAGTTTTCGTACTGTTTGTTTGCTCGAATATAAGAGCTTAGTAGTGATATAATGATCGCACGTCTGTGACGTAAGGAGGGTGTTCATTTTACAGATTTGTAAAGACGTCTTTTATGGTTCTTATCAGTGTCTCTGGTACTCCCTGACGACCTAAGGCTTCCCATAGCGATGATAAATATATAGAATCAAAAGCATTCCGAAAATCTACGAATAATAGATACAATGATAATTCGTCTGTGGTGAAATGATTTCTACAAAATCCTACCTGTTCAGCACCTTGGCATTGATCCAATTGTGGGTATATGCGGCTTTTGATTATTTTGGCAAACATTTTTCCTAAATTTGAACTCAAACTTATTGGCCTGTAATACCATTTTTATCATCTGTTTCAAATCGTAATATGATTATTTCCGAAAATCGCCGTTGTATGGTATTGTTTCATTTTCCAGTATCGGGTTAAAAAGTTTTGTTAAACTTGGAAAGGATTTTTAATTCGTAATTTCCAATTTTATCTGGCCCTGATGCTTTGCTTGTTATTAGCTCTCTCAGGATTGAAAGGACTTCGCTTTCTAAAATATGAGGTACTGTCTAATTGATAGGTCATAATACACGACATCCAGGATATTGGCTGCTAGAGGGAGTGGTTGAGGGAAAGAACTGGAAAGGAAGGCAAAGAGTGAGCTATGTAGACAGACAAAGAAAATTTTTCGCAGAAATGAAAAAGATTAGCATAGGAGAGAGACAAGTGGAGAGACGCAACTACCTTAATCGAGAGAATAAAGTATCATCTTCATCATCAGCAGCAACTTCGAAATAACTGGATTCGCAGTTAGCAAAATCTGAAATTTTCTCGCGAAATTAGGTGCCTGATTACACACAAATCTGTTGAAACCAGAACCTCTAATGTAACCCCGCTGAGGATTTGAGGACAACCGAGTTGACATTCGCTATATCTTCTCCATTTCAGCGGAACATTTCCAAATTTGACTGAATTTTCTCAGCACAAAAAGCGTTGAATGGGTATAATATCCGAGCAGCAAAAATCTACTCCCGGTTTTGTTCCTTTCATAAATACAGAATACGAGATACCGCGCGAAAGGATTTATTCTGCGGAGTTTCTTTTTGCACTCTTTTATATTATTCAGTATCACTCTTTTATATTATTCGATATATCGGATATCATTTATTGAGAATATTCTTTTCACAGTACCTACTTGTTCCAGTTTATTCGCACGTTTCGTATATAGATATATATTCGATTCCGCATACCCCGCCGAAAAAATACCGTCTTGCGCCTTAAACGGAGCCCCATTGGTTATCAGGTAGAAACTTCTTAATTTAGAATTTCTTTTTCCTTTCGAGAAACGAGAGAGAACAATGGGAGGATAAAACAAAAGAAAATGTCATCGAATAAAGAACGGAAAGAAAGAAAAAAAAATCGTAAAAAGAATGTACTCGAAAAATTGATAGAAAGCGGTGAAAAACAATGGAAAATTATGAAGAGGTCGACGAAAATTCGGGCAAACTTGTTGAAGTGAAGATGGGCGCAGAAGTTTGCAGCGACTGACAGTTTTCCTATATACCTGAAAAACTCGAACTACACAGAAAGAAGATGAAAATTGGAACTTCTCAACAAGGCAACTTATTAAATCGGGTTTAAGTAAGTTTTCTAACGTCAATTTAATGTTTCGCCGATTTTTATTCATCGAACTCAGCTCGACTTCGGCTAACGAGACTCATCCAAGTTGTAAAAGTAAATAATATAATGCTCGTCGAAAGGGAACGAAATAAACGGTTCTCGGAGTGGCATTGGAAGTGAGGGGATGACCTGTCCACCAGAAATTCTGGCAACTAAAAAAATCTGAAAACCACTTTTCATCATTCGAAGTTTACTTTCTGGTAGATAGTATTGAAAATAGCTCGAGCCAGCAATTGACTGTAACTGTAAACTTAAATTCTGCTTATTTATATTGTACCAAACAACTGCCATCTCCTCTTAGAAAAATCGCTGTTGTACATTCTGTATCGCACAATCTGATCACAGTACAAAAAAATTGAATTAAATAAAAAGAGCAATCCGAAAAAACTTCCGGAAAACTCGAGTTTTGAACACAGTTGATTTGTGAAGCACGCAGAGGCGAAATTTGAATTTCAGTTGGGGGAGGGGGAGTGGGTGTGGAGAAGGAAAATTTGCCCACAAAATATTTTTTTCAACTGAAAATTCGCCGAGAAAATTTGTTAGAATTTGGAAAATGTGCCGAGTTTTTAACCAAGATATTTTTTAATAGAAAAACAAACAAACAAACGTTCTTAGAAACTGAAAAATTCAAATGAACAGTCTCAAACTTTGCCGACGGCCAAATTATTGAAGGTGTTTCACCCCCTTCCCCCCTAGTTTCACCTCTGAAAATGCAGATTGGAACCTTATCTCCTAAACACTCACATTGGCGCACATGAGCATAACCTAATCTGAAAGGGTAAGCTGGGAGGATGTTGGGAATACTTGAAAGGAACACACAATTTTCTTTACACATTCAGGTGGCCGTTATTTACTCTTGGTGATCTTTTTTTTCTGAATTTCCTCTGATTCGTCTCCTAAATTGGTTTCAATAAAATCAATTAAAGAAAGAAAAAACAAAAAATAAAACTACAAAGTTTCAGGTCGATCGGATTAAGAGAATCCGTGCAACAAGCTCCCTTTCATTCTTATGGAAAAACCAGATACGGAATTTTGACTTTTGTTCCAGATTAAATTTCCCTCCTACATTCACCAGGACCAAAGCCCGTAAATTAAACAATAGAACATTTGCTATCGGATTCAGCTTGCGACTTTGGAAAATAAGTCTTTTGCTTTCAACTTTTAGATTTTAATAAAATGTTCAACTTTCTCAAATTTCAGGCTCTAGGTCAAACAGAGAATCTAGTAAAAATAGAATAGTCATTGAAATTCGAAATTCAACTTTTGCTACCGACTTTCAGATTTTTGAAATGTCGGCCACATTTCAGCTTTGTTTCAACCTTGCAGACAACGTTCGATACTCGGTTTGAAACCTTCGGCTTTTGACCGACTATTCTCTGACAGGAGTCGAGGGTACTCCATTTTCAAAAACGAAATTTGACTTTCAGTTTGGGATGGTGGAGACGAAAAATTTGCCGACAAACAGTTTTTGAAATTAAAAATTTTCAATCGAACTATTTTTTAATTGAAAAAAAATAAAATAAAATAAACAAAAAAACATTCATAAAAAATGAAAAATTCAAATGAACAGTTTCAAAATTTACCGACAGCCAAATGATTGGGTGATGTTTCAACTCACCACACCTCTTCATAGTTTCGCCCCTGGAAGTACGCTTACTGTATGCCAAGAGTCCAAAGGGATCCAACAGAGTTACGTCCCCTGGGGGGCTGAACAACTCAATAGAAAAATGAGTAACTGAAAATTTGGAAAAAAATTGCACTTAACGCAATTTGGGAAAAACCAATTTTTAAAAAATTATTTAATTCTTTATGATTGTAATCAATAATTCGATTTTTATTCAATAGATTACTTTCAATTACATAACAAATTAAAAAATTCAATTAATCAATAATAATCAACTAAACAACAAAATTTATTGATAAATTAAAAACAAATTTTTAATGACCGATTATTTTTAATTGATTAACGTAATTATTTTGGATTAATCAAATGTTTTCAACTAATTTACTATTTTTAATTAATTGGTTAAAATATATCACTTGTAAAAATTAATTGTCCTTTGTTAATCGGTCATTTCTAATTAATAAATTTCAATTATTTTTAACTAATTAACTATAATTAATTATTTTTGACTAAGCGATTATTTTTAATAATTTTTGATAAACTGATTACGTTGACCCGGCGATTATTTTAAATTATTCCATAATTTTTGATAAATCAATGATTTTTAATTATTTGATTACTTTCAATTAATAAATATTATTTCTCATAAATCAGTTTTAGAAGCTAATTTAATATTTTTACAATCGATTATTTTCAATATATCGTTTGCTTCCAATTTATTCATTGAATATTTTATTATTGGCAATAGGTGACAAAAATAATACAATTAATATAACTACATCTTTTCCCTGCCTCCACCCCTGAACGACCACTGTGAGCAAATTATGATGGAAATATTAATTACGAATACCTTATTATCTAAATGAAGTTTGTTATAGCAGACAAGAAGGAACATACAACCGCACCTCACCTTTAAAAACATTTTGTTAGATATTTTTTCTGTGACATTTGAAGGATCAAAACTCGCATTTGCCATTTTACTTCAAGGGCGCAAATAGGCAAAATACTGTACATAGTCGCAGCAAAGATATTCCTGTACCCGTGTACAGTATTTTGCCTATTTGCGTCCTTGAAGTAAAATGGCAAATATGAGTTTTGATTCTTTACCCTTCATTTAAATTTCCATATCTCTCCTCCGTTGCCTTATATACATGAAAAATGAAAACAACTGGAGTTGTAACAATCAGTAGTATGAAGACTAATAGATGATTTTTCAAAGAAAAAATAAATAAATAAATAAATAAAACTACTGCAGCTAACGAACGTCATATTTTTGTTACAAATCTGTACTTCATCGACTAATTAGTTGCGTTTGATTAATCACTGAACAAACTACCATCGTCATCGGAGCTAATCTTTCTATTCTAATTCACCTAATAATTTATCATCAGGAATGATTCTATTTCTCTGAGAATTCATTTTAGAAATGAAACGCGAAGAGAATCATACTTTTTGAAATTTTCAGCGAAATTACGGTGGCGCAATGAGGGGGGAGACAAGAGTAATATACGTCTCCAGGTCGCATTTTTTCCAAAAGGCGGCAACTTTTCAGAACTGAATTTTTTTTATTCAATCAGGAAAACGATTTTTTATTTATTTTAAAATAGTAGACTGTTTATTCATTAGATTTCTTTTTTTCTAAAAAAATTTACAAAATTACAAAAAGAAATAATAAAAGTCACGGAAGGGAAATGAATTCGCATGGAAAACAGCTGCACGGACAAATACTCTGAAATGAAGTAATGTTTAGCAAAGAACACGGAAATACGAGTAAACGGAAATTTATATAGTTGCGAACAGAAATTAAATATTATCGCATCTTCAAGGGACAAGGTCTAGTTTCTTTTAAAGAAAAAAATGTCTTTCCACCGGAAGCGAGGGTTTCGAACTACCACTTTGGAATGTTAAATGGAAAGGTACTGAAGAAAATATCGAAATAAAGGTTTGCAATGACCCTTTCCACTGTACATTTTTGTACAAATCGTCCTGCTTGTCTACTTTCTGCGTAGTCCGATGCAAGCATCTTAGAGGAACATCTCTTGTTATCTGCATACCTGTACTTCTCATTTTTTCTAAACCACACTCTTCTTTTCATTCTCATGAATCACTCTCCTTTTTTTCTCTCTCGATTGGCCAGGCAGGACATTCGTGCGGTTTAGTTTATGTTTTACCACTTTTGGCCATATCTACTTCTGCTATCGACCGTTCAGTACTCAAGCTTTTTCTACACTCTTGTTCCTCAAGTTCGAATGCCTTTGCTGCAGTTGAGACTAATCACGTCTCGTGAAAAATCGAAAAAACCCATAGGTTCCTCGGCTCTGATTTCGAACATCGCATCAGATTTCTAATTCGGTCTCGAAAATGTTTTTCTAGGCGTCAAAAGGAAGCGAGGTAGACTCACCAAAGCTAAACGTGCCCTCATCATTGAGTTTACCGATAATTTTGTATGCTCAAATTGATATAAATCATAGGTAACTCTTTTTCTTTCACTCAATATTCAATTTCCCGGGTGAATTTCATTTTTTCGCTGTTATTTTCCTTTTCCTTGCGCGAAATCTTTATAAACCGCTTATAATATGTGGCAGTTTCTATGAAAAGGGGTAACTTTGTCGACTGATCAAAGTATCAGAAAACGCGAAAAAAGAAAAACAAAATTTCTTAGTCGAAAAATCAAATTTGAGATTTTGATTGATTTCTATAGAAAAAACATCGCAATAACGAAGAGACAAAATTTACGCGCACGAGAGAGAAGAAGAAGAGAGACAAAGAGAATTATGAAAGAGAATGAGAAAAGAATGCAAATGTCTACTTTCGCTTCTTCGTGATTTTTCGGAGCTCACGAATAAATCCGATGTTCTGAATTGTTACAAGGCAGAAGAGCGAAAAATTACCTTTCCAACAAGCCCTTACTGAGGCTGGTAACGTAATTCCGCGGCGAGTTATGGCCGCTTGACAGAGTTGTAGAAAAAGGTGTGTCTAACTTTAAACGCATTTCCCCCCAAAAACGTGTTTCGCGTTCTTGTTACACTCATCTTTAACCGCTTGTATCTCCGGAACAAAAAACGCTACAAATCTCGCCGATAGCTCATTGGAATAGGCATTCATTCCTCTATTACTTACTGGCTGTAACTCAAAATTCGTCGGATCGACATAGTTACCCCTTTTTATAGAAACTGCCAAATTGTATCAATTCCAAGCACACCTGATTTTCTTTCCGTTATCTGCCTTTTTCATTTATGTGCTGAAAAATCTCACCCAATTACAAAACTGAATTTTTAATGGGCGGGGGAGGGGGATAGCAACGGCAAACATTCTTTGTTCCTAGACGGCAAATTTCTTGTTGCACCACTGCGAAATTACACGATAAAATGAAGGCGTTATCAATTTGAGAACAACAAAAATAAAGGGCTAGGAATATTTCCAGTACCCGAACACAGCGAAAAGTAGATTCTATTTGACACCAATGATGAAAATTGAGACTGTCACTCACCGGTAGGTGACTATATTATAATGCGGAAACACACTCTACCAGTGAAAAAGAACAACTTTTATCATCATTTTTTCCTATCATGCTTCCTTCCCGAACGGGCGCAATTGCACCAGTTCATAAAACTCCAAGTGTCATCCATCTGTATATGACATGGCATTTAACGTGTTAAAAAAATGTCAGGTCCCTAAAGCGGACATCTGTCTGTTATGGGTTAGATGAAGAGACAGCTGGAAATGCACAAGACTTCTGAACACATATGTAGTAGGAAACCCTCGCTCTAATCCGTAGTCATTAAGAGGAAGATTTTTGCATCCGAGATTTCAAACAAAGGTCAGAGCTCAAGTCACCTTGACCGTTCAGAAGACGCTCTGCCTTCCAGCTAATGCAAGTTGCAACAAAGGATACTGGAGTATTATTAACAGCCACGATTACATTATCAGCTCAAAGGTGAAACTGATTTTGTATCAAGATTCACGAGTCTATTACTATAAATCATACTTTTAAAAACTTAACCTGTCAGAACCACTTTTTTGACACTTCGATGCAGTGCCTCGTGCGCCTGCGAATGCTGGCTGTTTCGTAAAATCGAGAATGTATACAAGCAATAGTCAATGTACACGAGTACAGACAAGCAATAATCTAATAATTGTAGAGGATACACACTACGTATAGGTCCAGAAATGCCACTAGCCTCCAATAATTATAGGATAGATATCATGTATTGGTCCAGACATGACACCAGCTTCCTCCTGAGTGCCTCTCAACACACTAAATCGGTATTTTCGAATCAGAAAGTTCAGTTTCAACATCTGACGTCATCGTCATACTCTATAGCTCGGCAATGGTCCGAAGACTGAACTCAGACAGTAATGAGAGCGATGTGACATTAACCCAAAAATGTACCGTTTAGTCTTCAGTTCATTATTTTCATTATCATAATAACGCGATGGTCGCTGCATGTGCACTAGTGTAATATGTTTGCACATTAATAAATTGGCTGTCGTTAATCAATGGTCGTACTAAGTTTTGTTCGTTTTACCTCGCATCGTCTAGCTTTCATTCCCCGGACTCTCTTTATTTTTAATCGGATTAAACGCGAACAGGTTTATACATCGTATACGTGGCTCGGATTACCCGGGTGTTACGCAAAGTGTAAATACTTACGAATGTAAGCAATAACTTTGTGGGAAACTGCACTGAATTGAGTAATGTAGGTACCCGTCGATCTACATAAAATACTTTCATTACGTAATATTTCAATGAGCAACGTGCGTGGACGGCCACAGGACGGTGAAAAATCGACTTTGTTCACAGGAGTTAGTGAAACTCAATGTTTTCAGAAACGCTCCCGCGCTTACATTTAACTTATGTGAGTTCGTCAGAGAGATCACTGAATTTCGAAAATACTTGTTTCAGGTTGAAGACGGACAAATGCAGCTTAATTTTTCATGAATCGTAAGCTTCGGTGTCTATACGATTTGGAATGATACGCGAATGAGAAAGCATCTTCGGATCAGATTTCACAGAGATCATGTTTATTGGTAAGTACGAAATATCACGTCCTCTTGAGCTATAGTTTCGAACAGCTACAAATTCTTATCGAAAACTCTCATTCTGCCCAATTTTAATGGTATTTGGTCAAGGCCTAGGGCAACATAATTTATTACAATTTCAAAGAAAGGGAGGGGGGATATTTTAATTCAGTAACTCGGCACTATAAAGGGCTAAGTTGGCAGACCAACATAGTGAAAGTTATACATCGTGGTTTGCGAATTTTTTAATTACCCGAAAAACGTGAACGATGACCTTATCCTACGTACACGTACAAACGGATGCCTAACTGCTCCTTGAAATACTGACAGATTTTCTACTCCGAAGGGGAGGGGGCATCATATAATAGCCATGAGACATTGGAACGCTAGAATATGTGAGGATGCACCCCATCTCAAAGTCCTGGCGAATACAGAAAGGGGGAAACCAACGACAATGGAGAACGGCTGATCAATCTGGCTCTGGGTCAAAATTTGAAAATTGTGAATACCTTCATGTACAAGCACAAAAAAGGGTGAAATGGACATGGCGTTCTCCAGACACAACAAAACAATGAACGAAATCGATCACTCTTTTATCAGATTCAAGTATCATCGAAAAATATGCTGTCTTAAACAAATCAATGTTCTCATTAGATTAGATCATAAAGTGGCAGGGCGCGAATGGTCACCTCACTCAGTTCCAAAAATACCGAAAATCAAAAACTGTGGGGAATAAGGGGAAGTATTATCATGCCGGTATACAGATGAATTGAAGCGAATGAGGCACTAAGCCCTATTGACCATTTTCACATTTAAATTCCGCAAGATTCCGCAGCGTCTCAAAATTTCTGCAAAATGAGACACTTTTTTCTCGCTACTGAAACGGAAAATAAATTCCGCAACTTCAGTCGCGAAGAAACTGAATCCGTTTCCGCAATCCTGTACGGTATTTCTACCACGCAACGTTCAGCTGCGGAATTCTATTCCTCTACTGACGCAGAAAAAATCATATTTCCGCATTATTCCGCTTCGAAAAAAATCTATTTCCGCATTGTTCCGCCTCGAACAAAATCTATTTCCGCATAGTTCTGCTTCGAACAAAATCTATTTTCCGCAGCGTTCCACTACGTTTCATCAATTATATTCTGCCACATAATTATTTCTCTGGAGCGTCTTGGAGCGGACTATATTGGAAGCAGAACTGCGCAGAAAATTTTATTCAGCAGCGTTCAGGAGCGACTATTATTTCACTGATGCTGTACAAAGCAGAATATTCTTCAATGCATACTACGGCGACTTTCATTAATTTCTGATGCTAGTATGAAAGAAAGCAATTTTTATTTGAAAATAAACGAACAATTTATGCAAGTTTTTCAGATAAATTTCGCGTCGCATTCGCGTGCTCGGTGGCTGCATTTCTGGAATCTGAAAATTAAATTTTCAGCATGAGAGCAGATTATTGAAAAGTGAAATGTATACAGAATGAGTGGCAAGAAGTGACCTTTGTAGAAAAAAGTGACTAAATGGACGCCCTGCTAACCCCATATAATACGGCCAAGACGTCAGGAAAAAATATTAGCGTCTGTTGAAACAAAATAGGTCTGTTTGGGCAGCATACAGAAACTACCAAAATTGACAAAATGTACAGAAAGTGCGTTTGGGCAACTTTTCTGCACTTTCTGTAACTGCAGAGAGAATGTTCAAGCACTGACTTTCTGGAGTTTCTGTAAGTTTCTGTAACTTTTTTGTGAACAGTTGGAACGGAAAAAAACTTTGGTTATTCCTTATAAAAAATTTGCTAACAATTAAATAATTTCATAAGAGAACGTTGAAGGTGATTTGCAATTGTTCAATTTTATTTTATGTGGAGATTTATCCATGAAAATAAACGTTGATTGGAAATTTCAACAGAAAGTGCAGAAAAAGTGTTTGAGCATACGCTAAAACGATTACACAACAGCACTACAGAAACTTACAGAAACGAACAGAGAGACGTTTGTACAGAACTTACAGAAAAAATCATCAAGATTAATTTCTGTACGCTGCCTGAACAGACCTAATAATCACCATATTGATTCCCTCTATGAAAATGTACATGCAGCCAAAGAAATACTCTGAACCAGGAACTTTGAGATCAGATTGATTTTCACAATGTCGAATTTGGAATTCACCCTTTCTAACGCTACTGTACGGGAAATTTCACATGAAGGGAAAAACACCCGCCCACTGACTTCAGAAACTGCAATGAGTTCAACGAAATCCTATCAACAACAAACTATTCGCGCTACCAATGATAAATACTAGAGGTTCGTTCATTCAGCCACCGACTTCATTTGTATCAGTTTCACATTATTTGATTCGCGACGTTAGAGTTCTGATATTTTCGGATTTATTTCGTTTCCAAAAAGAAATATGAACACAAAGTCTGCGATAGCAATCATCCATGAACTAGTCAATTGTACCATGTACCACATTTCAGAACTTGAGACTGGCTTCAGTTTTTTTGTTAATCAAAACCGATGCCGAAATGAGAATCTAATTTGAATTTGACAAAACGGTACGCTGCATCTTGCAGTAGCGACATCTCATTTCTGAATACCGTTGAATACGTTCATACGTTCAGAATGAACGTATTCAACGGTACTGTACATTGATTAAATGCGGATACGTTAAGGAAATTTGTTGCGTGACATTCGTTAGTGCACGCTCGTCATATGAGTGCAATTTTGCCAAAATAGTCGTCAAGCAGAAAGTTCCTGCACCATGCTCGAGCCTTTGAACGTGCATATTGAAACATGAATACTGTACTTACGAGTGAACTGACGACTTGGATCGCTGAATAGTGGACAATGGGCACTTTGGAACTGCGATTACATACATTCGTCATAAATCTGTGTTCATGCAAATACACAAATGTCAGTGCAATATGAAACCGATGTCAGATAGTACTACCAGCTACCGGTAATGTAAATACTTACCAAGTTCATCAAATAAATTGATCACTTGTTCCTCTCTTCATTAGCAAGATTGGAAATTGCACGAAACTTTCGTTTATCGTTATTTCGAAACTGACAGCGGGACAGCGGCCGACACATCACACGACGACTTAGCCTTCGGCGACGCTAAGTGACCGGCAGCTACGCAGCCTGCAGTATTGGAAAATAGTAAAGAAAGAAAGGCATATAACGTCCCTATGTTAAGGGCTTTTCTCTACGTTCAAAAAATTTCTGTTCGATCTGGTCACACCGGGTTTGACATACACTTTCAATTCCGACATTAATTTTTGTCAACATTTTCGATTTTCATAATGTCTTATTGTATCGGTCTTGGATGACTTTTTCCGTTCAGTTATCAAATATTTGATAATTTGACGACACCTCACTGCCATAAGTAAAATAAAGTGAATTGCGAACGGTCGTTTGACAGTTATTTCGTTCCAATTTATACGCATTCAAATTATCGAATGGGTTACGGGTGCTCGAGTTAGTGAAAATAGGTATTTATACTCAGGTTTTCAAATTTTTAATGTCCACTCTTGACAACAGGGTGCCTCGGACAAATATATCTACTTTAAGGGACGGACTAGGGGGAAGAGGACACAGATGGAAAATTACATGAAATGCTAGGAAAATTTTTTGCTATACTGTTACCTACTATTTTTTCTGTCTGTCATCAACTTATGGGGCTGCGGAATTCTCCCCCCTATAACTGCATTATTCATACGGGGACTACATAGGGAAACCAAATCATCGCGCACTGCGTTACATTTACATTCGTACATGAAAGGTGAAACTGGTGAAACGTGGTCTGTCAAAAAATCGATTTTCCGTTATTTTTGTGGTTTTGGGTAGTTTAATATAATATCTCCTCTTTCACAACTTCAAGGCAACCACAATGAAACTGTTCATCGGGATATTCGTCGTATTATTGGAAAGGCACCGAAAATGCAGGGATGTACCGTTTTTCCTAGAGGCAACTAACGCGAATTACCTATACGTGGTCAATCATTTCGAGCGCTGCGTCAATAATAAAGAACGTGTACACAGAACAACGTCATTATAATGATCAGAGACCATAAAAATGATCCGAGCGTCAATAAAAATTCAAAACGATTTGAATTTTTTGAGACACAAGAAAAAAATTTGTTCTACAGATATGTTTTCTTGGTGACAATGAGGATGGAAGGGAGGTTTAGGGAGGTTTAAAGGGAGGATTATTACTACAGATCCTTTATTGTTTATTATTGAATTTTGCGGTACCTTTAGCCTATATTAAGAAAAATTCTGTGCAGCAGATTGAATACACATCACACTGGAGCACTTCCAATAATGAAGTCCGCATCAGCCACTGCTTTGTATTTGCAGCTTCTAAACGCTACTGCCAATAAATTCTGGATCAGCAGCAGTTATAGGATCGCAGAGAACGTGTCGACTTTCATATTTCGCACTAATCGTTACTACCGCGAATGTGAATAGTCGCGGTAGAACGCCTCAACTTTTATTCTGCGTCAGTCACTTCTGATGCGGAACAAATAAAGTCGCCGCAGAACATTTTATTCTGCGTCAGCCACTATTGATGCAGAACAGATAAAGTCGCGGCAGAACAGAAATTCCACAATATCCCCTACTGAGGCACGTTCATTATTCGCAGCTGAACGCCTCAATATTTAAATTACGCATCAGTTGCGGCTTTATTTTAAGTTGCTGAATGCAGCGTAATTGTAAATTCCGCGCCCGCCGCGGGTTAGATAATCGCAGCGTAACGCAACGTAATGGACAGGAATTCTGGAGACGCTGCAGATACTGCAGCGGAAAAATCAGAAAAATCGCTACGTTCTGCTCCCGAATTCTGCATCTGCCTCGAATTTTTTGCGGAAATTTCAAATTTCCGCAACTGAGTAAGCGAAATTTCAGTAGATTTGGTCAATAGGGGGTTCAATCAATGAGGTAGTCGGACACGCAGAGGAGAGAAATTATTAAAATTATTGTGAAAACAAAACACCGCATTGTGAGGAGATCTGATATAAGGAGCAAAACCATTCTGGACCAGTATGATCAAATTAAGTTACGCGAGCTTAAAAAATTAATTAAACTGGAGGGGGGGGGGGGTTGAAAAGGGATATACGAGCGTGCGATCAAATGGTGATGAAAGAAATCTTACAGAACATCGGATCAAGTAAGGAAGTGCGTAAAGCACTGGCTAATATGCAAAATTTACATTCGACAGACCTGCCAACCTCGAAGCATGAAAAATCCTGAGAATAAAAATAAAACCACAAGAAATCTCTAAAAATCACGAAAAATCCTCCGGTAATAAACAAAATATCCTTTAAAAAACTGGCATGTCGGACCCCTCAAACATCCATTTTCAGCATTTCTTTTCCGGGTTCCAGGTTCAGTTTTCTTTTCTTTCTTTATTTCTTTATTTTTTTAAATTCTCGCACCGAAGCTATAAGATGCAATATACTGTATAAAAATACGTTCATGATTCCTGATTGATCTTTCAGCCTTATTCCTTTTAGTTGTTGCTTACATTATTTAAGCTCCCATAACATGCACAACCCTATGAGGAATTTTGTTTTCCGAACATTTACGCGAAAAATTTCAAAAATCTTCAAAAAATATTTGACATTTTGAAAATCTTTAAAAAAATCTTAAAAACTTCTCGTAGAGCCCAAATATCCTTAAATCTAAAGATAAGTCCTAGCCGGCTCTAAAAGCAAGGCATTCCGAAAAAAAGCTTTTTGGTAGCGAGAAAATAATTGAGAAAGCAGCCCCGAAGAGAGAAAAAGAGGGCCCGGGGGAATTTCCATAGGCCCCCCTCTCCTTCCAGTTCATTTTGTTCTTTTGTCAGATGGGAAAAAGTTATAAGCTACGGGATAAGAGGTCTTTTTCATGGTGTAAGGGGTGATTGCTGGTTTTATGTACAGTGTGATGTAGCCGTCCGTAAGTGTTGAAATTCAGGTCTTTTAAAAATATCGGGCCCCACTGAAAGTTCGGGCCCGGGGTTCGGTACTCCTCCGATGATCTTTGAAGGAATTTCATCATTATTTCCGAAGAACTGAGACTATTTTCCACTCATGCGATCGGATCACAAATTTTTTCCAAAGATTTTTGATGAAATTCTTCAGAAATCGGTAGAAATTTTTCTCGACGATTTCCGATGATTTCAGAAGAATTTTATCGAAAATATTTGAGAAAAATTTCACTAGAAATCTTTGAAAATAACCTCCGCTAATTTTCGGAGAATTTCATCGGTAATCTTCAAAAAAAAAATTTCCAATGATTTCCAAGGAATTTCATCAAAAGTCTTCGGGGAAAATCTCCGATCCCATCGTAATGAGTGGGAAATAGTCTTAATACTCTTCGGGAATTACTGGAATTTTCCTCCAAAACTTTCCGATGAAATTCCTTAAGAATCATCGGAGATTCTTCTCGAAGATTTCTGATGAAATTCTTCAAAATCCATCGGAATTTTTCTCCGAATATTTCTGATGAAATTCATCAAAAATTATCAGAAAATTTTCCCGAAGATTTTTGAAGAAATTCTTTGGAACACATTGGAAGTTTTTTTGAAGATTTCCAATGAAATTCTCCAAAAATCATCAGAGCGATGAAATTTTGCGGAAATTATCGCAATTTTTCTAAAAGATTACTCATAAAATTCCTTGGAAATTATCGGAGATCTTCCCCGAACATTTCTGTGATGAACTTCTTCGGAAATCATCGGTAATTTATCCCAAAAATTTCAAATGATAATCTTTGGAAATTATCGAAACTTTTTTCTGGAGAAATCCTTCAAAAATCATCGGAGATACTTCTCGACAATTTCCGAGAAAATCCTTTGAAATCATTGGAGATTTTTCCAAAAAATTTCCGACAAAATTCCATTGAAATCATCGGAGTTTTACTCAATATGATGTCCGATGAAAATGATCGTTAATTTTTCCTAATATTTTCGATAAAATTCATGTGAAATTATCTTTGGAAATCAGAGGAATCTTCTCGAAGATTTCTGATGAAATTCTTTGGAAATCGTCGAAGATTCTTCCCTTCGATGAGATTCTTCGGAAATTACCGGAATTTTCTTCCCCCAAAAATTTCCGATGAAATTCCTTACAAATCATTGGAGATTTTTTCTGAAGATTTTCGATAAAATTCTTCGAAAACCTTTCCAAATATTACGATAAAATTCTCTAAAAATTATCGGAAAATTTTCCTGAAAATTGTTTTTGAAGATTTCTGATAAAATTCCTTGGAAATCATCGGAGATTTTTCCCGAAGAATATTTCATCGCTTTGCACATTTGGTGCGTTTTCTCCTGGTCCACCTGTATAACACCTATACCTATAGTATACGCTAGGGCATCCTGGGCACGCACTGTAGGGCAAATTACATTGGTGCGAGTTCTCATGCACCACCCTGTGTATATATATATAGATAATAATAATCCTCTCTTACTCCCTCCGTAATCATAAATAACCACTTTTAAGAAACGTATCTGCATTTGACTCAGAAAATACGTAATTCAAGTTTTTTCACTTTTCTAAGAAATTTCAAGCGTGTAGCACGAGTCCCTTTTCTCATTTCGTATTCAATGACTCTCAAAATCTGAAAAATGAGAAGGTTCGGTTTTGGAATTTTGGTAATGAGGGGTCACTTTCAGAACTTGAAAAATTATGTCAAATCTATAATTTGTTAAATGAAGGAATCGATCTCGATATTAGAAAAATAAAATTCGATACCGAAATTTTAGAAATGGGGATGTTGGAAAATTGTTTTAGAACTTGTCAGATGAGCTAGTTGATTTTGTAATTTCAAAATCGAGAGTTGATCTTGGAACTTTTAAAGTAACCCATTGACATAAAGTGACACAAAATAGCCACACACTTTTAGAGCCTCATAAACGCCACCTAATGGACACTGAGGCGATTCGCAATAGGAAACTCTTTTCAAGCAAAATGGCTGCCAATATGTAGATTGCCACCGATTTCTCAAACATGATATAATGTTCAGGTACTGGTGGTAATTTGCCATGGAGCTTCCTGAATGGTTGATGAATCGCCACAGTGGCAGTTCTTCAGTGGCGTTCAAGAGGCCTTAAAATTATGGTGATTTTGCTTCGCATTATATTAGTTAGAAAGATGTTTGAATTCAAAATCTGAAAATTAGATCAACTTTGGAATTTCCCAACGCATAAAGATCGCCACAAGTGCTACTTTTAAGCTCACGCCTGCATCCATGTTCTGAAACTAATTTCCTCCTCTCAATTTTTGAAAAAGTTAGAACTCTCATCACTGATTGGGGAATCATTTCCCAAGTTTGCTGTACCATCTGCGTCTCTTCGGAAACTCGAGTTGAGAGAGTGGCTTCGTCGGTTTCAGATCTCTTCACTAATTCTGGAAAACCCAGCATCAAGGCACCCGTTGCACTTCGCCAAACTTTTCCCTTTCCTACACTGTGTCTCGGTGTCACGGCCGGTCCCATCCAATCAGAATATATGCAATGCGTAGAAAAGGATTCATGTAATTCGATTCAACATGTAGCTAATGGGGGGGAAAAGGCCGCTCGATACCAGCGCGAAGATCGAACCTTTTGACTGCTTTCTGAATTTCCATTCGCGCAAAGTTAATTTTCAGATCCCCTTCGGAGTTTCGGTTTGAATTACCGATTTCGCAGTCTCTGCTGAAAGGCATTACCCCGACACCACGGCTTGAATGACATTTTAAAAACCAACAGCAGCCGGGAAATCTATAGAAGCCTGAACGCAGCCGCGGCCGGCGCCATTAAATTTGACTTGAATTTTTAACGAAGTTCGCAAATCGAATTTACTATCTCGCAGCAAAAATTTACCACTTCGCTCTGTAATTTTGCTATTTTTTAATTAAATATTTACGTTTATTTTTCAGCGTAGAAGTTTGCCTCGCCGCCGCTAAAATAAACCGTCAAAGTCAAACAACAACAGCTCTATCTAACGTTCGGATGAACGAAGCGAAGTGAAAGTTCAATTTGCGTCAACAGGTGGACCGCGCTACGGTTGATTTCCTCTTTTTCTGGATATTAGAATTTCCATCTGTTACCATCCTATTAATGCTCTTGAAAAGGTACTTTACATTTTAGCGTGTATACTACACTCTCGGCGAGAACAAAACTATTAAAGCCTTTTAAATTTCATCGTCGGAGTAGAAGTGAGTGCTCTACGTATGTTCTTCTCTCTGTTTCCTTTCCCGATGTCTGAGGAAATTGAGCGTGCACGGCGTAACAATAAAAGCTTGTATATGCCTCAACGAATGCTCGAATAATACGTGAAAAAAATTGATGGAGCGTGCCAAAGCGTACAGCCTAAATTTTTCATTACGCTATTCGTCATTTTCGCCAATTTTACAAAATCTCAGCAGGAGGTTTCATTTCGGAACAAGCTTTCGCGAAATGTTAATCATTTTCTCGAAATCGTTGCATCAGTTTTTCATCACAGCTGGCGTAGCAAAGGAAGGGGTGTACTCCTATGGAATTGAATATAATGTGACTTCAATGGTGTCGGAAGATTTTATTTTATTCAAGGGGGGGGGGGGGGGTAAGAGACATATTTAAACTTTCAGTCCAGCGCGTAAAACCAGAAAAAAATCTGCAGCCCTACTTTTTGTATTGGGGGGGGGGGATGCATATTCTTTAGGTCATCTCTGATCCCAAAAGTGCTGAAAAATGTTTACGTTTCAGAAAAATCTCTGCATTTTGAGCCCTATTTCATGTTGCATATTATTTCACAGATTTGGGGTAATATGATTTTTCTTAAAATACATACTCGTATTTGGAAGCCATTCAACAAAAGGGAACCAACCAATATTTGTAAACAAAATGAATTATTAGTATCGTTGAAAAGAGTGTAAAAAGTAGAATTTTTCAAAATTGGACCCCCGATTCAAAAATGTGTACTCACGTTGAAAAAAGCTTATCTGTAAACGCTATGTCATATAGTTTCTACATGGCTCTTGAACTTCGAATCACGTGTTTTTGAAAAATGGATTTTGCTAGTCGGTTCCCTTTCGCTGAATAGCGTCCATATTGTCAAATTTACGAAGATTGTCGAAAATACGGCTATTTTGCGTTTCATCCTTGTAAAAAAAAAAAAACAAACAAACAAACTCATGTTAGGTAGAAAGAAGAAGTTGAAAAACATTTTTTGGCAAAAAAAAAACACAAACTCTCTACTCGAGGAGGCTTCAAACTGCGAAGCTGCAAACTGCAGTCCCGCAGCTCTATGCTCTATTATTGAAAATTTTTCGTTTGATATTGGGAAGTTAACATTGCCTAGGTAGCGCTGGTGTAACACACTAACACAAACTAAGTAACGCGCAACACATTGGAACATGGGCGCAACCAAGGGGAGGGCTAGAGGGCTATAGCTCCCTCCACCAAAAAAAAATTCTTCGGAATATTTTCAAAATCGACTTTGAAATGAAAAAATGCCGACGGCCCGATGCGGTTACGTTGCGTCGTAGGGCTGTACAAAGTTACAGCTCATGAAAATAGGTATTAGGTACCAAATCAAGCTTTCACCCATGTTCAAGTTTTTTTTTTTTTTTTTTTTTTTTTTGACACTTCATGTTTTGCTTTGGCACATCAACGAAACAAAAGTGTCTTCTTGAGCGTTACTATAGAGCATCACGAAAAAAAAACAGCTGATCAAGAGCTTTGGCACATAAACGAAAAAAGTGTTGTTTTTTTTAGAGCGTTATACTCCTGTGGCGAGAATCGAAATCAAGGCTCTTCATGGTGATAGTTCAGTTCAGTGGTTGACACTTCCATGGAAATTTATTTATCTTCCAGCCATGGGTATACTTGAGCGAAAACCGTTACGCCCCCCCCCCCTACGTGAAGCCAGTCCGTATTATTTGCTCTTCATGATGGTGACAATTCGGTTTAGTGTCTGACATATTATTAATAACATGGCTGCAGACTACAGTCACGCAGCAACAATACCAGCACGGTTGCAGACTGTAGTCGCGTCGATATGAAAACCGAGACATGAAAATGCTCTCCCGTGGTTGCAGATCTGTCTGCGACATGTTTTCAAGGTGCTAGTGATTTTGATCACCTTTGGTTCGAATTAGTAGTTTTCTGTCGTTTTGGTCAATTTTGGGCAGATATAGACAGTTTTTCTGTACGTAAGATTTTAGTTGTTTTCCATTATTTTTAGTCAACTTCCTCACAATTTTTCTTTATATTATTTCAGTGCACCCCCCCCCCTCTCCGCCAAATTAAATGGTTATGGGAGATTGTCCCTCTCATTTGATCTGGTCTCTGTTTACCGATTCGATTTAGAACTATTTTAAAATTATTTCAACCATTTTTATCAGAGATGAACGACAATTTTCAGTGTAGATTCGTGTAGTTTTCTTCCGTTTTCATTCTCCTCCTACTGGACCCAACCGTAGGTTTTGTTTAGTTTTGAAATTTCAGATTTTTATGTTTTGTTACGTGCGCAGAATTCTCTGTCCTTTTCAGAGGATAACAAAGTCAAAATATTCCACTCACGGAGACTGTTCAAAAATGAAAACTTGGGGAAATTCTTATGACTTGTTCAGCCAAATGTCGTAATTTTTCCTAATATAACAAAATAATTTTCCTTTCACATTTTGAAAAGGAGCAGATCGATTTTTCGTCCTTCTCCCTTCCTCCTTCTATGGTTTTTATGCTATCGTTTGTGGTTGATGGTATAAATAGGTTCAAACCTATTTTTTGCAGGGTAGGGGAAAGGGATTCTCCTTGGTCTTTTAGTTTGGAACCACTCTCGTTTTTCTTCGGACTATGGGTCAATCTCCGGAAACTGAGAATATTATAAAGTGACATTTTTTGTTAGTTTTACCGACTTTTCGAAGAAAAGGGAGGTATTACACTCGTCACAGTTGTGAAGTTGGGGGCGGGGGCAATGTTTTTTTTTGCGTTTCAGAGTGTTTAGAACACGACTGTAATAGTGGCTGAATTTCAGTTTCCTTAATTATATAATATATAGTAATTTTATTATCTATATAATATATTAATATATTAAATATATATAATAAAATATTTATAATAATGTAACACCTTTTAATTTTTGATGGAAGATAAATCTTGCAGAAACTACTTTGATCAATTGATTCCAAATTTTGGTATATTATGGAGAAGTACTCGAAGTTGTTAAAATAAGCTTTTGAAAGGCAATCGGTCGAGCCGTTCGTGAGTTTTTCCTTGAGGAAAAAATTTGTGGCACAAAAATCTCAGGAACTATCGAATCATTTGATTCCAAATTTTGGTACATTATAGAGAAGTACTCGAAGTTGTATTGGTGGAAGTTTGATGACAATCGGTTGAGTCGTTCACGAGTTTCCTCAATTTAAGTTCAGCATAAGAAGCGCAAGGCGACTTATGTACTCGATGTTGTTTGGGATTTAATTTATACGAAATCGAATTTTGATAGCCGCGTAGTTTTGTTGTATTATACAAATGTTTCGGTCTTACACGTTTCCGCCTTGAATGTATCGATTTCAAATTTATACGAACTCTAATTTTGATAGCCGGGTAGTTTTATATTTTTATAATACTATTCCCTGTCGAGAGTTGCGTTTTTTAAAACGTGAATGGCCTTAAACATTTCAGCCGAATACCACTAGTCCTTGTCGACATTTGCGTTTTTTAAAACGTTAACGACTTAAAACGTGTCGACAGTGTCTTGATTTCGCGAGGAACGAGCGAAGCGAGTTCCGAGTGCTTTTCGGCCGAAGGCCGAAAAGTCGGTACTGCTTTCGCGAAGCGAAAGCAGTTTTTTTGTTTTCTTCTTGCGCCTCCCCCCCCCCCCCACTTTAATACCTAATAATATTTAGTTAATATGCAGTAAAGAATATTCAACAAGTTTACAAAGCAATAGCATCCAAATTAAAGGAGGGAGACGAATTTTCTAAATTCCACTCCCCCTCCCTCCAAAAAAAAGTTCTGGTTGCGCCTGTGCATTGATCAAAAATCGCGATTTTCAATTACATGTAATTTAAAAAATGTCCATGGAGGTAATTCGTTGTTATCCTGATAGCTCAACGCTATATTGCTGAAGTTATTTCAACCAACTTTTTTACAAAAACGATTTTTATAATACGCCAAAGGCGTTCAAAGATCACTCCTTTTACACGTCTTTTACATGAATGAGTTTAATTATCCCCTCCTTGTACAAACAGAGCTACCAACATAGATACTTTTGGCTCCAATTGATACTAATATCGATAAGGTGCAGTGGGGTAATGGCAAACGACTTTTTGATTAGTGACACTTTGCCGACTCACTATGACCGCTCTATGGCACCAATCAACATCAAATTTCTGTCACACATACTTTGAGGGGTTCTCTTTTAATGGGGAAAATTTTGTACCAATAAATTTATAACTTTTTGGAAAAATGGAACTTTGAAATTTTTCAAACACGTTTTTGCATTTATCCCATCATGGAGTAAATGCAAAATTGTACATTATTTTCGCGAGGCCTTATTTTTTTGCAGTTTTGATCATCTCACGGTATTCTACATAAAATTTAATAAATTTTGATCCATTCATAAGCTTTGTTCGGTCAAAATTTCTAGGAGTTATCTACTTGAGAAGAAATTTTTCAGTAGAGTGAAAAAAATTTCTAATTTAAAAAAAAATATGCTAAAAATTTAAAAAATGATGATTTATTATAAGTAGAAATGTATTTTATTAGAAAATACAAAATTTCGATTATCTTAATGGTATTTTTCGACCATTTTACACCTAAAAAAAAATTGAAAAAAATGGTTGGGGTAAATGCAAAATTGTATAGATTTTGCGATTGCCCCAGCATGACTTTTCTTTGGGGTAAATGCAAAAACACATATTTCCGCCAATGTAATTAAAAATTTTCAAAATCAATGGTCTTACCTTAATCTTGAATCTTTTGTGATAATTAACAGATAAGTATCTTTTCAAAGAAAATTCACTGGATACACTTTCGGCCGTTTTGAAAAATAACCACCTCCACTTCACTTAGGAGTGATTTCGACATGTGATGTTAAAAACATTTCCACAGAACAAACGAGCGCACTGATATTGTTCAGGCCGGGTGAGTATAATACAAGTAATAGATGTGCCTTAATCTACCAATAGATGGCGCGGTCACATATTATGTTTCTTTGCCTCCAACAGCTGATTTTGTGATTACCCCACTGCACCTTACAGCGTTGTTAGATAAAATGATTTTTTGTCAGAGGAGCATTTCATTTTTTTTTTTTTTTTTTGGCATAAGTTTTGTCATCTTTAGAGTTTTGTCATTTTGTCTTTTCATGGTTTTGTTACATCTTGACAAAATTATTTTGCTGTTGTCTTTCTTTTTGTCACGTCGTTTAGTATAGTCTACTACCAATGGCAACGTCGCTTAGCATAATCTGTTATCAATTATTATGTCCTTTACCATAGTTGATCATGTAATCATTGAAACAAAATATCGTAACATAATTTTCTTTATCATTTTATTTTGTCATTGGATTCATTTTCTTGTTATGTCATTGACGAAGCGGTCCTGATAAAAAAAACAGTAAATTTAAGGTTTTGCCCTTATGACAAAATTTTGAAAATTCAATTTCGTTATTTTGTCATTTCGTTTTGTCATGTTTAACAACACTGTATCGATATGACTTAGTTTTGATACTGGTATTCGGTCGCGTGGAGCGCTAGTGTATTTCATCCCGTTTTGTGTACTTCCACTTTTGGCCACTATTTGTAAAGTAGATGGCGCGATATGTATTTCATTCCGTTTCGGTAGCTTCTGCATTTGTCCACCAGATGTCAGCCACTTTGCTGACGCGTCCCAATTATCGGTGTTGAATTTTCTTGATATTTGCGTTCACTACCAATAACAGTATAACAGGATGGATCAAGTCGGAACTCGTTCGAAATTTTTTCAACTTTTAATGTAATGCAGATACAACGTAAGTCCCGGAGTTACGTGGTTTCTGTATTACACTCAAACTTCTCAGTGTTACCACGTTCTTTATTTGTCTGAGTTATTTTTTCACCATAGGTGCGCATAGGGTTTTTTTGTCTCATATGGTGGAGCGTAAGGCGATGCACGCATGCCCAATTGGCTCCCCAGACACCGCCCCTCGCCATTCGCAACCCGGAAACTACCATCTCTAGCATATCGTCGGGTAGGGTTAGTAAGAAACATGTGTTGCAGCTGAGGAGAGCACAATACGCCGTATTATGGAGCATTCTGAACATCAGGGGGAGGGGTTGGATCCCCAAATTTTACGGAAGAGGTCATACTATTAAAAGGCTTAGGTTCATTTACGTGGGACATATGGCAAGGGGGGGGGATCTAAACAAATGGAATCAAGTAGCAACAGCCTGGATCCCACTCGACAAAAAGAGGAAGCGCGGTAGACCGACAACCAAATGGGTTGACGAAACTGTACAATATGTGGGCCCTCACTGCTTTACTAATGCCCTGGATAGAATCACGTACAAAAGGTGGTAGATGCCCACGCCCGTAGGTGGGCGGAGTAGATAGTGGCTCACTTCATATCGCACAATTATTAAGAAAAAAACAAATTGTTTACTCGAGAAAATAAATAAATAGCAAATACGAAAAATATTTTCCAACAATAAATGTTCCCAATGGCATAAATACGGGAGGGGGGGGGGATTTGGGGACACCCCCAGAACCCTCTAAAAGCAGGCAAAATTTTTTTCGGAAAGTATTTGTGATCTCAAAGTCGACCATTCGAATTTTTTTTTTTGCTTATCTGAATGATTCTTTTTACTTAACCAGTTTGTTTCTTTTTTTCAATTTGGTGAAAAAATATACCTACTTTTTATTCTATGATTTCAATCCCCCCCCCCCCCAAAGGAATGAGCAGTTACGCTACTGATATGTTCCTCTATCTCGATTTTCAACTGACAAGGTCCTTCACAGTTTTTACAGTACTGTTCCCAAAATGTCTCAAAGAGAGCGGGTTGAAAAGGATCTCTTTCCCCCGTATATTAACACAGGCCTTACGGGAGAAAACGCAGTTTTTTTGACATTTTCTCAGTCTCACCTGTTTGAGCGACTAAAAACGATGCAAATCACCACCAGAACCGATTCTATACACCCGCATCTACCTATCCCTGGAATTACACTTCTCCCCGCTACAGATGCCACCATTTAAAAGTAGTTTTTGGGTTCTCAGGAGAAATAAGTTTCTTTTACAATTATAACTTTCAGCCGGGCTAGTATGGAATCAGGATACTGGGGTTGGGAAAGTTTCAAGGTCACAAAATTCAATTTCAATATCGATTTGGTTATAAATTCAAAATTATGGTATCGGGGAGAGGGACTAAAATGAGATAAAATGTAACATGGATATCAAAAATCGAACAGACGATTCATTTCCACTTAATTTTTTACGCTAATTCCAACTTTGACAACCAAATTTGGCGGCGGAATTCCGTTGCCGAGACAGGCTCAAAAATTGGAGTATATGAGGCATATAGAATCAAATGCCTACGTCTGCATATTTTCAACTTTAGAGTAAAATGCAAAGAACTTCCTCAGCACATACTGTTGCCTGAAATTGCGTAATAATTGGTCAAATGTTCCCACATCAAAATGAAGATAATGACCCCTTATTTTTGATTTACCTCACGTATTGCTGTAAACGTTCCTGGGCCGCTTCAAATTTGGAGAAGCCAAGTTGTATCTTTAATTACATACTTTTCGAATATATTCAGGATAATTAATCGAAATTTTAATAAGTTAGCAATGAAATGAAATGCTAAATGTTTAGAAAACCTTGGGAATTTTAAGAAAATGAATTAATTTTTTTTTGACAATCCATCTAAAAATCGGGATGTAATTTTTTTAAATAAAAAACCTAATACGTAATACAAAACAAAAATCAAAAAATTAATTCTTTTTTACAATATTCAAAATTAAAATTATTTTACAAAATATACAAACGAACCTGAAATAAAATTTCAGATGGATAAAGCTAGACTGATAACCTTATCACCATCAGATGTAAAAACAGTGTTAAATTTTGATGCCCTCGGAGGGTTGCAAATTTGGTGACGTTACTCTCATAAGATACAGGAAAACTTCAGAGGGTAATGGGTCAAATTTCAAGAATTTCAAAATTAAAAGATGCCCTGACCATGTAGAATCGCATGTGTCTGGCTTCTTAAGCTTTTTGGTACATTCTACCCACATCTGTAGTTTGTGTCCTCGGCTCCACATACGCAATAATCCATCTTACGTACCCTGATACAACAACAAGGGTTGGTTTTCGTTATTCCCGCTCGAGTTAGCCGATAATTCAACGACCTCGCGCTGTGTTCGCAATTAAGGCCTATTATATTAACAGCCTCTTACCAAACATTGTTTAGTTTTCTGTTGTTTGTTCGCAGCTTAAAGATGGACGACAACCCGACGAGCGAATTCGAGGACATCGTCGCTTCGGTTTACACCATAACGAACGATCCTTTCTTCTCGTCGCTGGGATTCAAACCGCAGCCGCTTTCCAAAGTGCTTAAAAGAAAATCTGAGGACAAAGACTCGGCGCTGGCTCGGGGTATCCACAATATACCGATGGATGCGGCTCTCCACTGCGTCATAATCACCTTAATAGTATTTATTGTTTTAAATTTAGTTTGTAAATTATTACTGTATATATTGATGCAGCGGGTCGAGCTAGAAACGTTTAAAGACAGCGGGGGAATCAAACTTGAGAACGAGTTCACCTGCCACCATTTTACGTGGCCGGATTTGAAACTGTTCCGAGTCGAAGATACGAACGCGATGAGATCTCTGTGAAAGTACCTTTTTATGTTTCCGAATTAAGATTTTCAGACTGAGAATCTGCGGAAACGAGTAAGTTAATCATAAGCGAAAATTGTCATCTGTTAATGGAAATTATCTACGGGGTATTCTTTCGAGAAATATTACCACGGAAATAAACAATTTTTCATGTTTTATTTTTGGTAGCTACGTTCTGAGATTTCACTTACCTCCGTACCCGAAATACACTGGCAAGGCTACGGAAGGTATGACGAAACGATTATGATCATAGTGTCCGTGTTGGAGTGTGAGTGAACTTACTAATATTATATTTTTAGGGTGTGCCAGTTCCCTTTTTGTTTCTGTTGTCCACAACGCTTTCGGTTGTTACGCCAACTTCAGTGGAGTTCCCTCTACCATTTCCTATAAATAACATAACACTCCTGATTGGGCAAACTACACAACCATAGATAACCAATAGGAACACACACCAATCGGTTTACCATACGGTACTACACATTGCTATAAATACAGGACCAATAAAAAGAGACAGTATGGAACTTCATCGAAGATGGTGTAACAGCTGAACGCGCTATGGCCAACAGAAACGAAAAAGTGAACTGGCACACCCTGAAAACAGAATATTATCAAGTTCACTCACACTCCAACATAGACACTGAGCTCACACCTCGCCAGGTGTAGAAAATTCATGTACACCTAAAAGCAAAAATCCAACTAACAAAGACAATAATGACCAAAATATGGTTCAACAACGAATCTCTTTTCTAATTTTACTCTCAACCCGAGCCCTGGAATCCGCCCTTTCGAGTATTACTTCAGAGACGTCGGGGAGGCTGTCAGGGCTGTCTTAGCCTTCTTCTCGTCTTGCCGAAAAATCGGCCTGGGTCGAAATGTAGCGAGTTGCTACATGGGCTCAAACCCGGGACATCCGGATTCCGAGACCAGCGCGCTATCCACTCGGCCAACCAGGCCTCTTTCCACAACGAATGCTTAAGAAACAATATAGTACCAAGGTACGCAACTATACACATGAAGACAGATAGCTAAGCGACTCGCAACACTAAGAAACAAGCAGAGGGACTTTTAGAATTAAAAATGAAATACACGAACCACAAAAAAAAAAAAAAAAAAAAAGCAGACTGAACATAGAACTATACAACCAACACTCCATACTAAACCAGACACTAGAACACCAACAGATAGGACAACACATATACTAAGAAGGGAAAGAATACATAGAGAAAGAGATCGCCCCAAGGACAGTAAAGATGACTGTAAACTTCACACAAGACGAAAACAATCTCCTGGACAAAGGGTACAAATACGACACAACAGAACATATGAGAGATAGAACACTAGAAGAATTAACAGTAGACTGTAATACAGATCATCCAGACCATAGAACCAAACCTCAGAAACGAAGCGAGAGCACAAATAAGAAACATACGGCTGAACATAAAGAAGAAAAAAAACACAAGAAAAACGTACAAAAGACAACCCTTTAATTCAAACAGAAAATAAAACAACCTAATTCTCACCAAAGCAGACAAAGGCAACACCACAGTGGTATTAAACAAAGACGAATAAAGAAAGTTGAAGCTTACATAAAAAACAACAATTACGAACCACTAAACTCGGACCCGACCAACAAATATCAAGCTAAACTACTGAAGCTCAGTGGCGGATCTAGAAATTTTCCAAGGAGGATGTTTTGAAAATAAAACTTTGTTCACCTCCGCCCCCTAAAAAACCGAGATGGATGTCATTTCAAATAGTTTCTGAAGACAAGTTTCATAACGTGATTAAATCGTTTGAAAATGAATATTGTAGACTGTAGGGCTGCAGATATTCAAAAACAGGAGAAAAACTCAAAACTCAAGCGGTTTTTTCCCTTCTTCGGCCCGAAAAGGGGTGTCTGACGACCCCCCCCCCCCACACACACACACAGATCCGCCACTGGTAAAGCTCATACAAAAAACAATTACAAACCACTAAACTCGGACCCGACCAACATATACCAAGCTAAACAAAAGAACTTGATGAAAAACAACAACATAAGCAATAAGAAACTGGGAGAATGAACCCCAGGGCACCACAATTAAAAGGACTCATAAACTCCCAAAACAAGACAGACCAATAAGACCACTAATCAATAACAGCATACAATCACCAAGCTACAGACTATAACAAAAACAAAAGCCAAAAGTTCATGAAAGAACACTATAATTTCAGAACAGATCGCAGCATTGAAAACACAATACAACTAAAAAAACTAACTTGATAAATAACATTAAACAACAACGACAAACTAGTATCACTGGACATAAAAAAAACATGTATCTGGGAACATACCAAAACCAGAACTAATACAATACTGACGAACAACAACTACAAAAATAACACAGGAGGAACTGCAATACGCTAACATCACAAAATAAATTATAAATCAAAACTACTGGCAGTTTAACAAAAAATATTACGAACAAACAGAAGGTCTAGCAATAGGGTCACCACTGTCACCCATTCTAGCCGAAATATTTGTACATATGAACAACTTTGAAAATGACCTACTCAACAACAGCAAGCCCAAGGAAAACATAAGGATACGGACAAGACATGTAGAGTGCAGACGACATATTAATCATCTGGACAGGAACAGACAGACAACTGGACTAATTCCTCACGGAGACAACAACATAGAGTTCAAATGGAAAAGGGCAAGAAGACCATAAACTACCTCGACCTAACACAATACAAATAAAAGATAACAAGAAAGAATGCAAAATTTACAGAAAACCCACCAATAACACCCAATGACTCAGCCCACCATCAAAAACATAAAATGGTAACACTACACAACTACTACCACCGAGCAATCAACATATTAAACGACAACGACCACAGAACAACAAAAATCAACAAAATCAAACAAAATAGCCATTAACAACAAATACCAACCGCGAACAGTAGACAGAATAATTAACAAATTAATACAAGAAAAAAGTACAGACACTGAACAACCACAAAAACAGATAAATACGCAGGCGGAGGCATACCATTCATAGGGACACAGGAGTGTGGGGTTTGAGGGTCTGACCCCCCTCTCCCCGGCATTGGCCAAAAATGTAAAAAAAGTATAATTTATTCTGGTAATAGTAAGTATTACACCTGTAATATTGTAAAGAGAAATATTTTGTTCAACCCCCCCCCCCTCAATATCATGCTATTAGTGAATATTTTTTCGTTTGAAATGACCCCCTCTCCCTTTCATACCAACAATTCTGGCTACATCACTGCAGGGACACACTCATACAAAACACAGAAAATCTTCAACCAATAGAACATGAAACTCGGAATTAGGAACAGGCCACCCCTGATCAAACAAATAAGCAATGAAAAAACAGAAACAAAGGACATGAACATCAGCAACGGAGTATACAGACTGGACTGCGAACACTGCGACATGACATACACAGGAGTAAAAGACAGAAAATTCATAACTAGAATGAAAGAACAAGAAAAATTAGAAGCTAAAATATGACAAATCACTTCTTGAAAAGCACTGCAACGACCAGGGACACAACAACCGCAGATTGACAGAAAAACACAAAATCCTACACATAGAAAACAATACAAGGAAAAGAAAATTAAAAGAACAACTAGAGATAATATTGGCAAAAACAAAGTAAAACAACCTAATAAACACAGCAACCAACTTCCAAAGCGGGAACCTATTCAAATTAATAACATAACACTTCCTGATTGGGCAGACTAAACAACCACAGACAACCAATAGGAACACGCATCAATAGGTTTACCATACGGTACTACACTTTGCTATAAATACAGGACTAACAAAAAGAAATGGAAGGGAACTCCACTGAAGATGGGTGTAACAGCCGGAAGCGCTATGGATAACAGAAACAAAAAAGTGCACTGGCACACCCTAAAACAGAAAATTATGATCATCCCCTCTCATCTGAAAAATGAAGGAAAGGGTGCTAAACCATAACGTGCAGATTCAGTAATTCGATTTCGGGGGTCTTGAAACAATTTCAATCATGGAACTATTAAGACGCAAAAATCACTCGAAAAACTGGGAGTAAAATTTAGGTACCTCGGAGCCGTTATTTCTTTAGGGAGGAAATGGCAGAAAAGTTTTTATTGCACGAAGAGATTCACGAATGATTTCTTATTTATTTTCGGTGATGTTATACATTCTGAAACCTCTGTTATCAAATCTGCTGATCGATTTCAAAATTCATTTCAGGCTCGTACACACGGAAGAGGCAATGAGGGCAATTACCCTTTCCAGAGAACTTACACAGCTCCAATCAGGCCTGCGAGAGTATTTTAAAGAGAGATTGCTGGAATTCACAATGGTCAATATTCAGATTCTAGATGATTAAAATTCACTTTACTAGGGGATCTATTGAAATCTGGAGCACAAATGCCAGTAAAATAGTACAGAAATTTCAACAAATTTTAACTCTTTAAACTGACACAAGAGTTAAAGATCAAACTGTACTGCAACGACTAGTTTTTTAAATTTGGCTAAAGAATGGATACTAAATTCAAGGACTTTTTAAAAAATTTTTATAATTAATTTTTTCATTATTTCCCTATACTAGTTCAGTAAAACTGAGAAAAATGAACGCAAAAATTCCAGAAAATCTGTATTTTGGCCCAGCTGGTCAGTTGAGCATGCTGATCAACATATCCAAGTCCTTAAGAATCCGAGTGGAGCTTACCCGCGAAGGGCTTAACAGGTCTATAAAATTGAATTTTTGGTAAGTCGATCAACACTGGCTCAAACGAATACCCATAATGTTTGAAGCAAACAATGCTCCTCGTTGAATTCCATCTGGGAAACGTATTTTAAAATTTTTTCGTAACCACCCCACAACCCGTTCAAAATGACCCTTCACGCTACCAGGCCTTGACAGCTGCCGTATCAGCAAAATCGTTATGCTATTTATACTATTGGCATTTTTTCAATGTCACAAAGTTCAGCGAGCAGAGAGGTTGCTAATTACCCGCGAGTCATCTCTTCACCTCCCCCTCAATCAATCCCTCTGTATTTTCCATCTTCTCCTGATTCTGCAAAACCAGAATTTGAACGTAGTGTTTCAGAAAGGACTAAAGTTAGGAATTTTCACAGCTGTCATCAACATGCGTAACCGAATCAAGCTTTAATCTAGAGGAGTCTCCACTATCCAGGGTCACTGAATTTAGATTTGAGGTAGGTTCAACTCTGAGTAGAAAACTGTGGCAACTAGATAGAGGTGGGAGTCGAAAATACCATAAAATATAATGCAGATATCGTTTTATAGGGTTGAAAGGCCGTCAAATCAATTTCGGAAAATTGTTGAGACATCGAGAGGGAGAGGGGATAATGAAAAGCGGAAGAATCAATAAGTATGATACGGGTACCATTTCAGTGATTGGAAATGTCGGTGAACTTATTTTAAATGATGATTGTGAAAATTGGGAAATCTGAGAGGACTTCTTGGAGGGGGCTGAAAAGTAGAACTGTCGATATGGCCGATATGGTTATTATGTCAGCGGTCTAGAAAGTTGCTGAGCCATTTATGCAAATGATTTTCTCTTGATGAGAACATTGCAGCATGTAGGATAAGTAGGGATGAGGGCTCAAACGTGGAAGAACTAACAGGCCCAATTTGGGAACATTTCATTAGTCTGGAACTCCAATAAATGCAGGTTGATAATGATTTCACTACAGCTTGCACACTGGAGCTTGTAAGGAGAGAAGGGGAGGAAGCTCTCAAGTGGAAATGTTAGCACGCAAAATAGGCGTAGTATTTGTCACGTTCGTTTGGTTTTTGAGTCTCCCTAATTTTTAAATGATGGTAAAAACCTTTCAAAGTCCTGACATGATACCCAGTGTTTACATAGTGATATTTCCGCTTTTCAGCCCCATCCTCTAGTTCTCCCACACCCACCAATTTTCACATTAGCGTCGATTTTTCAAACCACTGCTATTTATTGATTCTCACACATTTAATTTGACAGCCTGCTAAGCCTATGAAATTATATGTATATTGTATTTTATGACAATTCGGTGTTTAGACTCAATTACGAGTTTATAGTCTGTGAACAGACGGCAGGCGCGATTACATAGGGAGGGAAAAGAGGGCTATTGCCTCCTTCAAAGCGAAATATTTTTATTGGAAATACCCCAGGAAAGTACTTTTATTGCTAGGTACTCACATTGTTAGTTTTGGAATCTTTTAGTCATGGTATCATCAAGAAATTGACACTCACCTGAAACACAAGAAAACATAGAACATTAGAGCACTGAAAGTGTACTTGAGATACCAAAATGTAGGTACATGAGTTTTGAGCTCCAGCATGAATACATGGGAAGGGCAATGCTGCCAACTACTCTTCCACAGCGAAATCCTTTGAAAATGTCTTATGAAGTAAGATAATACAATGAATTCGAATAATTGGCGGGTAGCAATTTGGTAATCAGCTCTCCATGAAGATACGGAGAATCAGGCCTTCAACCCATTGAAATCAAAAGTGACCTTGAAATCAAAATCTGTTATCTGAAGATTCAGGTAGATAGAGGCACAATGGTAAGTCAGTCAACCGAAAGACGGCCACTTAACCTGCGAGGCATGTCAGGAGATAGAAAAAAGAAAAGACAAAAGTTGGTAGACAGCCAATTATTTCCGTCACCTATACCACTTCCCCATTTTCAGGATGTTGGATTTACATGACTGGCAAAATAGTGCAAGGGATGGGGGAAAAAGGGCGATTTTAGGTGATTTTCAATGATACACTCGAGGAGGCACATTGCTAAAATCCGGCACTCATTTTGAAGTCTTGAATAATTTGAAAGAATTTGAATATTCCAAACATCTTAAACAAGGCTGAAAGTCTTGAAAAAGCGTGCAACAGCCCCCCTCAGTGGACCTTGAAGAGTCTTAAAGAATCATGAAAATCCAAAAAAGTTTTTAAACGTCCAAATCAAGCTTCGCAGAGTCACAACGCATCTTTATCAGAGTCTCAGCGAGTCTTAAACGAGTTTGGAAGAATTTTAAACGCCTCAGAAAAGTTTGGGAGAGTCTTAGAGAATCTTCGAATAAGCATTAAAAAATCTTAGCTCATCATAGGAGTTTAACATTGAGGTCTAGTTGTCCGAGTGGATAGCGCGTTGGTCTCAGAATCCGGAGGTCCCGGGTTCGAGCCCACGTAGCAACTCGCCAGAATTTTCGACCTAGGCCGGTTTTTCCGCCAGAAGGGAAGGGGGCTAAGACAGTCCTAACAGCCTCCCTGACGTTTCTGAAGTGATGCTCGAAAAGGCGGATTCCAGGACTCGGGTGGAGAGCAAATTAGAAAAAGAGAATTTAATATTACTGAGGAAGAGAATTATAGAAGAATGAAGAAAGTCTTGATTATACGTGCTACACAGCTTGAATGATGTCTCAAAGAATCTTAATGTAGTAAACGAGTTTTGAAGTTCAAAAATTTGAACTGTATTGGAGCGTAAAATTGGAAAGTGCTCTCAGGAGTCTTTAATAAGTCTTGTGGAATCTTAAGACTTCTTAAAAGAATATTGAAGAACTACACGTAGTCCTACAAACTGCGTCCGGCTTCTGAAAGAAGAAAATCGAATGGTATTGGGATGAAGTTAAAAAATGGTCACCCAGTTCAAAATTCCGTAAGTTGTAAAGATTTTTAAACCGTATTTTCACGTTCTATACCATCCCCCCTCCCTTGAACAGTTTTAGTGTGTTTTTCAGTTTATTCTATTTAGGTACATTTATTTCCTTGCACGGTTGGAGCTCAACCTTTCACACTTGATCGCGACCTTTGCACCCCCACCAGTACGGCTACCCTTCTCCATCATCTTTCAACTTGCTACACACCGCCCAGCGTTGGACAAAAGCCTTCCCTTTTCTGTATCAGTATAAGTATAAGCAAACAGTTAACCGCACAAATAATTCAGAAGTGTACGTATTCCTCTCTTTTCTGCTCACTCAACTGCACTCTTGTGGGTATAAAAAAAATGATCCAAATATTCAGAGGAGGGACGGTTAGAAGTGAAACGATTCTATTTTGACTCATGATGAGGTTTTTTTTTGTGGCATTCACTGAGTAAGTTTCTCGTGCCGAAGTCGTATCATGATATGTGGCAGTTTCTATAAAAAGGGGTAACTTTGTCGATCCGACGAATTTTGAGTTAAGGATAGTAGGTAATAGAGGAATGAATGCCCGTTCCAACGAGCTATCGGCGAGATCTGTAACGTTTTTTGTTGCGGAGATCCAAGGGGTCAAAGATGAGTGTAACGAGAATGCACGAAACACGTTTTCGAGAAAAACGCGTCTAAAGTTAGACAAACCTTTTTCTCCCACTCCTTCAAGCGGCCGTAACTCGCAGCGGAATCACGTTACCAGCCTCGACGAGGGCTTTTTGGAAAGGTAATTTTTCGCTCTTCTACGTGGTAACAATTCAGAACATCGGATTTTTTCGGGAGCTCCGAAAAATCGCGATGAAGCGAACGCAGACATTCGCATTCTTTTCTAATTCTCTTTCATAATTCTCCTTCTCCCTCTCCCTCTTCTCTCCCACGCGCGTGAATTTTGTCTCATCATTATTGCGATGCTTTTCCTATGAAAACTGACCAAAATTTGAAATTTGATTTTTTCAACCAAAAAATTTTGTTTTTCTTTTTCTGAGACTTTGATCAATCAACAAAGTTACCCCTTTTTATAGAAACTGCCACATTATACTTAATTCTTAATTTGTAACTAATAAGAATCCTTTAATCTGATAAAAATAAATAAATAAATAAAACTAAAAAAATAAAATTGGAAATAAAAACTAAAAATGAAACTGGAATTGAAATTATCTATGCACCACAGCCACGGATTCCACGAACTCCCACCCCCCATCTCCACTTCTTTTGTATTTGTTAAAATTTTTTTGCCTGTTCTTATTTTACCAGTAATTAGTTTTTAATTTATTACTCATTATTGCTGTAGTAGGTTGTTCAATATTTTCTTCATTTTATACCTGTTATGTTTTGGAGTTGCCCCTACCAGGACTGCTTCTTGACTGGCAGCAGCCTACTACTCATCCTAATTCTGATGTCGTTAGCAATAGCACACAGTGTTGTGATTTTGCGGTCTCGTTTCTGAGGAATTCTTCCAACTCAACCATTCCACATTACTAACTTACCCATTCATGGTAAACAATTTTATTTTCCAAATGCGTCTTCGGATCAGCCTAAGACTAGGGAGGACCTTGAATTTTGAAGTGATAAAAGTATACTTTCTCAAGGATTCAAACAGATCCCTTTTTTCACCACTAACGAGAAGCCAGGAAGGAATTTTATTTAATTTAAAGTTTTTACACTCAGTAAGATAGATTCATTTTACATAAGTTTCGTCGAGTGAATTCTAGGGGTGTCTCCTTCCCGCTCCTCACCCAGTCCACCATTTTCTGGGTATAAGCCTCCGTCAGGTCGGTCCATCTATACCTGCCCCGGGCTTTACTAAAGAACCTATAAACTCCCGAGTACGCGCATACGCCATATTGGAACACATCGCGCCCGTCGATGCCGAATTGACTACGCGGTACGCTCCGCATAGTCGGATTCGGCATCCACGGGCACGATGTGCTCCAATATGGCGTATGCGCGTACTTGTGCTAATAGGTTCTCTAGCTTTGGGGGGTCTGGTTGGCCGAGTGGATAGCAAGCTGGTCTCGGAATCTGGAGGTCCCGAGTTCGAGCCGACGTAACCACTCGCTACATTTCGACCTAGGCCGGTTTTTCGGCAAGACGGGAAGAGGGCTAAGACAATCCTAACAACCTCCCCGACGTCCCTGAAGTAATGCTCGAAAGAGCGGATTCCAGGACTCGCCTGGAAATCGTGAACATGGAAGGGACATTACTAGTCCATTTCATCTCATTTATTACTGTAATGAGAACGGAAGACAGCGACGCTAATTCTGCTAATATTGTACTCAGTACTCCCTCTTTAAACAGTTTTATCATCGCCAGTGGTTCAGAGGTTCCATCTTCCGTTCGCACAAAACATATTCAGGACTTTATTTCAAAGGTTTACCGAGAATCCTACAAAATTACAACGTGGATTATTTCATCTGAGGTACATATATAATAAAATTAGACGTAGAAAACCCGAAATCGATTCGCAGCTGCCTAACTGCTTACACTTGAAGAATGTTTTAATAAACGAAAGCGTTCTCGGATGAGCATTTCAATTTTGTCCCCCAAATCATTTATGAAGAGAACAAGAAATTCCTTTTTATCCTTTATCGCGACATTTGAAGTAAAACTACAGTAGATTTACAAAGAACAAGACAGACAGAAAAGGGGGGAAAAAGGCGAAACGAAATATTATTTCGTTTTGTCATCCAGCAGCCGTATCGCGCTGACTAAGTTCACAAAAGTCAAACGGATGAACAAATTACATCACAAACGAATATAAGGAGATTCTGGAAAAACGTTACACTGTAAAAGAACTGGCGAATGTACGTCATTAATTAGAGCCGAATTAAAAGGCAGCTCGACGTAACAGGATATACGAGAAATTTTCAGCGAGTCGAAGGAGTTTGCAAAATGAGCGATATTATGCTGAGAGTATAAATTTTATCAACGGGCAAAAGTTTTTGTCCATAAACACGCCAAAACGAATGATTCGAGTGATAAAACTCAGGCCCACAGTTAATTCGAATGTATATTTGACAGTGTTTCCGAATCACAACTTAGGCGCTGCTTCGTAATTATGAGTTTCATTGTTATTTGACTTTCTATTTCAAGAGGATTTCCCGTTCCGGCGCCGAATTTCAAAGGAACAGAACGGCAAATTGCGATGGACTTTAATATTCGGTGTTTCACAGTTCACGCACTCACGAATAATTGTTTAGACGTGCCGAATGTGGTCTCTGGGAGTTGATTTCTTCATTTCAAAATTGAATTGGCAAATTCAGTAAATCATCTGGCAGCACTGTTTCTATTTGATTTAAGACTATGAATTTCGTAGGGATAAGAAATATCCACCATGCCAACTTTTGAATACTTCAATAAATAATTAGAAAAATGGAGTAAACTATCAAATTAGAATAACTTTGACCAGAGATTCTCAGATACACTAACTTTTTTTCTTAACGTCCCTAGACTGTAGATCAAAACACTCACTTGTCTGATAACTCAATTTAAGACAGCTATTCGGATGTCCGAACAGAGACTAGCTAGTGAGAAACTATCAGAACTGAAAACAGGGGACATGGAATGTAAGGCCGCTGAATGAGGTAGGCAAATTAGAAAACGTTAAAATATGAAAACATTATAAGATGGCCAGAAGAAAATAATTTTTGGACAATACCTAATACAGCAGCAAAAAAAAAAGGCCAGTAGGCCGTAGTGATTATTATGAATGAGACTGTAGGGAACAGACTGCAAAGTTATACACAACACAGTGAAAGAATATAATTGGTGAGAATTCCAGTTAAACCAGTATCTTTCGTGATAGTCCAACTTTATATGCCAACAGGACGTTATAGTCAGGGGTGAAACTATAGGGAGGTGAGGGAAGTTGAAACACCCCCCAATAATTTGGCAGTAAGCAAATTTTTTGACACCCCCCCCCCTCATAATTCTCATAATTTGACAGTCGGCAAATTTTGAAACTGTTCATTTGAATTTTCATTTTTTATGCATGTTTGTTTATTTATTTTCTTTTTCAATTAAAAAATATTTTCATTAAAAAATTGGCAAATTTTTAATTTTTTAAATATTTTGTCGGCGAATTTTTAGTTTTCAAAAAATATTTGTCGGCAAATTTTTCTTCTCCACTTTTCCAAACTGAAAGTCAAATTTCGTTTCTGAAGATGGAGTACCCTGAACTCCTGTTAGAGACTAGTGAGTCAAAAGCAGGTTTCAAGCTCAGTATCGAACGTTATTTAAAACGTTGAAACAAAGCTAAAATGTGGAAGACATTTCGAAAATCTGAAAGTTGGTAGCAAACGTTGAATTTCAAATTTCAATGACAATTCGGACTGCCAGCGCGAAAGAGTCGTCCTCTATAATTTTAGGCACGTGAAAAAGGGAACTATTGAAACCCTACATATTTTAGAAAAATTCATCAAATTGAAATGAAAATGGTCTCAATGGAAGGAAAATTTTATGTACTATAAATTTTGTCCTGATCATTTTTTCGATAAATGCTTTCGTTTTCATAATATTTCGAGGTTTCTTCGTATTCCTGTAAATGAAATATTCCCCTCGATCAGGGTTACAAGATAAACGACTACAGCGCACCACCGCTTTGAGCAGCCCGAAATCTGTTGTTACTAGATTCTCTGTTTGACCTAGAGCCTGAAATTTGAGAAAGTTGAACTCGACCGCTTTCACATTTCCCTTCGCCTTTCTTAGCTAATGCGGCGATTTTTTGTAAAACGGTTTCACTCTGTCCATAATTTCATGACCATTGTTCACATCACGTCTCCAGTACTCAGTACAAGGATATGATACGACTCAGTCGACCCATGATGCGTCCATTTTCTCCTCTTGTGAATCCGTTAGGTGAAACTGGAAAAATTGCATATCATATCTAGCGACTTTTAAGTCAGTGATTCACTCATTCACTCATTCACTCTGTCACTTGCTCACTTATTTAGTGATTCATTCATTCATTCATTCATTCATTCATTCATTCTCTAATTCAGTTATTCATTCACTTCGTCACTCCGTCACTCACCCAATGAGTCAGTGATTCACTCACTCAGTCATTCGCTTACTTATTTACTGATTCACTAAGTCACTCAGTCACTCGATTACTTATTCAGTTATTCACACAGTTACTCAATCATTTACTCAGTGACTCAGTGATTCACTCAGTTACTTGCTTACTTATTCTGTTATTCACACAGTTACTCAATCACTTACTCAGTGACTCGATGATTCACTCAGCAGTGTTGTGCTGTAGAATACATGGCGTCAAATACATCAGCATTCTACATGTAAAATAAATTGTGTAGAATAGCTTGAAATTGGTGTAGAAAATGTGTAGAATAGGCGTAAAATGAGTAAAATGCTATGTTATCCAAACCAAAAAGCCAAAAGAATTCAAAACTCAACTTTCAAGGTTTTTTTGCTTTTTGGTTTGGGTTATACAGCATTTTACTCATTTTACGCATTTTACGCATTCTACGCATATTTTACACATTTTATACCGAAAATGTAGAATAGACATTTTACGCGTAAGATCCCATCGCTGTCACTCAGTCGCTCGCTTACTCATTTAGTGATTTACTAAGTTACTCACTCACTTACTCGGTGACTCAGTGATTCAGTCAGTTACTTTAGTTATTCATTCACTTCCTCACTCCATCACTCACTCAATAAGTCAGTGATTCACTCAGTCACTCGCTTACTTATTTATTGACTCCCGGACTTACTCAGTTATTCGTTCATTCTCTAATTCAGTTATTTATTCGCTTACTCACTCCGTCACACACCCAATGAGTCAGTGAATCACTCACTCAGTCAGTCATTTGCTTACTTATTTAGTGATTCGCTCAGTCGCTCACACGGTTACTCAATCACTTATTCAATGACTCAGTGATTCACTCACTCACTCACTCAGTCACTCGCTTACTCATTGAGTTATTCACTCAGTTACTCAGTCACTCACCCACTGATGTAGTGATTCACTTACTTACTCAGTCATTCATTCATTCTCTAATTCAGTTATTCATTCACTTCCTCGCTTTTTCACTCACTCAATGAGTCAGTGATTCATTCACTCACTCAATCATTCGTAAATTACTACAGCGCGCCAACGCTTTGAGCAGCCCGAAATCTGTTGTTACTAGATTCTCTGTTAGACCTGAGAAAGTTGAACATTTTATTAAAATCTAAAAGTTGAAAGCAAAAGCCTTATCTTCCAATGTCACAAGCTGAATCCGATTGCAAATGTTCGATTGTTTAATTTACGGTCTTCGGTCCTGGTGAATATTCTGGCCGTACATCCGTCAGAGCGCGTCGCTATCGAGTCGAAGAGATACTAAGTAGCAGAAGGTAAATTTTCACATTTTCCCCATTAATGTACATACACATTAAAGTTGAAATATCTCGAAAATTAGTGCGTTTTGAAGTTTTTAAAGAGAAACGAATTTTTTGGACAACTTTGATTAAGACTATTTTTATACCCAAGATTCCAAAATTTTGCTACATGTGTCAAAAACGTCACCTGAGCAGTCGATACTAGCGCTGTAAGGTCCGAATAGAACGGAAATTTAGTCTGGAACAAAAGTCAAAACTCCATGTATTTTCCCATAAGAACGAAAGGGAACTTCTGGCACGGATTCCCATAATTCAATCGACAGGAAACTTTGTAGTTTTTTTTTTTTTTTTTTTTTTTGATTTGATTTTATTGGAATCAATTTAGGAGAAAAATCAGAGGATACCTATTCAGAAAAAAAATTCACCAAGAGTAAACAACGGCCATCTCAGTATGTAAAGGAAGTTGTGTGTTCCTCTCAAGTATTCCTAACATCCTTCCACCTTACCCTCCCAGAATAGGGTATGCTCATGTGCGCAAATGTGAGTGCTTGGGGGATAAGGTTCCAATCTGCATTTGCAGGGAATTCCTTCGCATGCCGATAAATGTAACCCCTTAAAAAGCTGCGTTTGGCGCCGTACTTGATGAACTCAACTGTACAACAAACTATACTACGCAGTATCCCATGTTTTTATTGAGTCTTGAGCATTCTGAGATTCCGTTGAAGACTTAGTATGGTGGACTTGAGGAGTTGTACAATCATCAAGAGGAAACAGCGACATGCCCACAGGAAATGACGCTGAATTCTGAGAACACGTGACTATTCCTAAATAGCACAATGTTGTATCTTATGCGCAACTTGTTGACTACTGATATACAGATATAATCCGGTGTCTACTCTATAGTAGGTAGCCAAATAACTGTCATGAGTGTAGCCAGGGGGAGAGGGCGAACTGGGGCACTTGTCCCAGTTAAAAGAGACTGAAGTTATATTGTAGTATGGATTACTCAACATTAACAGATACTTCAGCAGTAAAATAATTTTACAAAAACTACGTTTTTCGAAAATTCCACGCATTCTTGCAATTATTTCGATAAATATTGTGGCGAACGCTCCCGAGCATTCGAGATAAATGAATAACAATCGACACATTTCAAGCAACAGAATAGAAGATCGATGACGAGAGCGATAAGAAGTTTAGCCGATATCGCCGGGGTATATAAAGGCCGCTGGCTGTTGCCGTATGGTCTAGTTTTGTATGCGATAAATCGTGCGTTTTCAAAGCGATTTAGCTACTGTTTTGCGTTGTGCTGTATCAGTGTGAAATTAAAGTCGTTATTACGTGTTTTCGGGCGTTTATCGGTCGGTGCGAATTCCGTTTTATGCATTCTAGAGAAAATTTGTATAAGACCTCTTCATAGAAAATCTAACAGGGAACATTCTAAGTATGTTATTTGCATTTTGGTCTTAAAGTGAATATTCTTTTAGATAACTGCGATTTAGCTAGTAAATATCGGTTATGAAAGAAAAAAATAACAAAAGCCACGTTCCTTGAAACGTTCACATATTTTTGTTTCCCTTAGTGAATATGCGTTCCAGAGAAAAGTTGTGTAGCACATTTTTCAAAGAAAATTTAACAAGGAACATTTTATATTATATGCATTTTGGTCCTAAAGTAGATATGTTCCGAGATACTCGTAGTTTTTTTTTTTTTTTTTTTTTTGTAAAATCTCAGTACTACACAAGAGTTTAAGGTCAAAGTGCCTCAGATTAATGACCTCAGATTGAGCTCAAATTTCTGATGGCGAGTTTCTAGGTCCATTGGAACAAATTTTGGTGCGCACCTAATCGATTTACGAAAACTTGTAAAATAAGGGACACCCTAATAATGTATACAAATACAAGTATGTACATTAGGGAGGAGAGAACTGCCGCAGGCCTATTCATCACAGAGTAGTGTAGTATGTACTTTGTTACACGGTTCACTTGTATCATATATACTGTACATTGTTGCCACTCGTTGCGGATAGTACTCGCTGTAGTGGTACACATACTAAAATTGGAACGATACAGAGAAGATTAGCATGGCCCCTGCACAAGGATGACAAGCAAAATCGTGAAGCGTTCCATATTTTGGTGGCTCTGGGGCGTAGCGGTGAGAACTCGGCTTCATAACCTGAAGGCACCGGGTTCGATTACCAACGCCGGCATCGTTATTAGTAATGCAAGAAAGAACTCATCACACATTCTAACACCGCATTCTGACAACGTACCAGAGGCCTGCACGATGCGTTACGAATCGTACGATGCCGATTATAGTAACTCATAAAACGATTACAATGATGCCAGGAACTGTAACTGTAACCGGATCATAGTAGAAGAACGATGCCGATATCTGGGTATAAAATAACCAGTTACATATTATCGGCATCGTGGCATCGTCATTTATTTCTTATCGCGTTACAGGATTTTGCAGTGCTATTTGGATGACTCGCAGGATGACGTATTTTTACTTTATCGTTTCTTATCTTCACAATGCCTACGATGCCTGGACGATGCATAGCCGATGCCGGTTACAGACGATTACCGTTACCGGCTGTTACAGCTGCACTCAGTTACTTTTTTCGACGATGCCGGTTACAGAGACGATTACGAGTACTGATTGGCATTGTTTCCTTCAATACTCGCCGATTCTGTAACCGGTTACTTTTTACTTACTCGTGCAGGGCTCTGTAACGAACACAGAGTCACAACCACTTACAGCAGAGGCTTCCGAGAAGTGTGTAATCGGTCACCAGTATCTGAAGGCTATAAATGGGTAAGGCGCTACCTGCCGGTGCTCGTTGAACGCACCGTCATAAACCACGGGGCTAGTGATGCGGGTATTCGACAGGAAGATAATGCAGTTGACTCAGGCCGATTCCCGGAAAGAAGAGAAGAGGGCTAAGGCCGCCCTAGAAGGCTCCCCAATGTCCCTGAGGTAATGCGCGAAGGGGCATTTCCAGGGCTCGGGTGAAAGCAAATGAAAAGAGAGAGACTCGTCACGGGTACCTTTGTGGTTTGAGGTTTCACAACTTTGGAATGTAATTCCATCTATAAGTTAATGATTATTAAGAGTAATGAGTGATGAGTCATTCACTCATTACTCATATGTACGCGTACCTAACGATTCATTCATTACTCGTTACTATAAGTTACTCGAGTGAAATATGCCCAACTTTGATTCGAACCCGCATGGAATTACGGATACCGACGTGGGTCGACAATCCATCCTCGTAGTCGGTAATAACGCGAATGTCCTAGTACTTCGAGAAAAAACGACGCCCTCGATCGTACTTAGATTTTCGAAACATGTATTTAAAATTAGAATGCTGTAGGGTCTCGCAGTTGCTTCCTGTTTCCTTAATAAAACATCCACTCGAGCACCAAGAGCCATCCTATTAAAATCTTGTCTTGGGAGCGCATTTGAGAGCTGCGGCAACTAACAACGGACATTCAGTTGTCTGTCTACTCGATGGCGGGTATCCTATTAAGGGTCCTCAAACCACAATGGCTGGTATCTCGTTGCGAAAAGTATTTTCGCTTTTATTAGCTATCGTCACGGTTGCCGTTGGACGCCGGGAATTTTCTCGAATTCAGTTGAATATTTACGAAAGAAGAAATATATATAGATAGTCTCTTCCGTATACATTCGCGGCGGGAAAATTTTCTTTTTAGACAACAATAGGAGGCCTTTGTACAAATATGACATTTTCAGCTCTTATCAAGTTCAGTCATCAATCAACTTTCTCGCCGAATTTCTTGTTATTCCTGCGCCGTATACTCTCTGTTAATGTTTATCTTTACACCGGCACGAGGAAACTGAACGAATTTATTATTGTCTACTTTCGTAACCTATTTTCGAGAAATTACAAAATCTTCTTCGCCAGATTACCCGCTTACCGTGATGAGATTCGAATGCAATTTGGTATTCGTTTTTATTAAACCGCATTTTCTATTAAGAGTATAACACTTCTCAACGAATTACTTTGATACTTTTCCAAGGTAATTCATTACTTTAATGAAGCTCGTGATTAATGGTTTGCGTAGCTACAGGAATACGCAGTCGATATTAAAAACTTGTGAAAAAATTTAACATGTAATGGATTAATGAGAACGAAAAGTGAAAAGCGATGTTTATCAATAGAAAGTATTCATTTTACGAATTGGATCTTCCGTTAGATTTTAACTATTGGGTGAAATAACGGAGTGTACTTCTGGAATTTTTATCTTGATTAAATCGAATTCCATTGATAGAGTGTACCTATTTCACGTTTGCTTTACTTTAATTCCATTACCTTGCTAGTACTGATTGATTGATAGACTGGGAAATTGCTTTTATAAATACAAGGGTTTTCTTAGATATCTGTTCATCAGAGGAGTCAGGAGATGCTGTCCATTCAGTACGTTTGCTTACTGAGTGAGCTAGCACAGAACATGTATGCTTAAGGATATAATTACTTTGAATTTTGAAACATTCGATATTCTCGCAGAGTACTCTCAAGAAATTAGAGGACGAGGAAGTTGACACACGAACCTTACAAAAACACGAGAGATGCATAACAGGTGTTCTAACTGTACTCGCTCTACCTCAGCCCTTCACATCCGCATATGGCAGTAAAGTTCCCGAACTTGGAATAAAACAGGAGTGAAAGAAAAATGGTTCCAAATAGAAAGAAGGGTCCGACAGGGGGATCCCCTGTCTCCTAATATATTCAATGGAGTTTTCGAGGAAGTGTTCAAGAAGTTGAAGGGGGAAAGCAAAGGGATCATAATAAATGGGACAAGGCAAAACCACCTCAGGTTTGCCAGCGACATTGTACTGTTAAGTGATGACTTGAAGGAATTGGAGGGGATGGCTAATGAACTTGGAAAGGAAAGTAGCAAAGTGGGCCTGGAAATAAATTTGAGGAAAACAGAACTGTTAACGAAACATAAAGGATGTATTTAAAATAGGGGTGAAGAAATAACTATAGTCGATGAATACAAATACCTCGGGCAAGTAGTATCGTTAGAAAATAGACAAGAAAGAGAAATCTCTGCGAGAATAAAAACATGTGGAAAAGTTTTTGGCCACAAGAAACAATCCTACAAAGTGAAATAATTATAAACAGCAAGATCAAAATACTAAGTGTTGTAAGGTACCTGACCCGAATAAGGCCATCAAATCTATCAAAATATCACCTTGTACATATTTTTTCCGTCAGATAGCGCTATATAACGAATATCTTACCTATTTTTAATAACCTATCAAAGTATCACGCATGTACGGCTGCCTGGTCGACCACAATTGCGTGTTGAAGTTTACGTTACGTGTTTACTGATAATGCAAAGTTAAAAATTTCTGTTTTCAATACGGTTTTCTTAATGGTGAAATTTATCAGAAGAATACTACAAATAAATCATTTTAAAGGTAATTTTATGCTCTTTCAAAATATGTGTGATTCAGTCACCTAGCTTCAATAGTTTTTGCGTGATTACGAAATACTTGAACAGGTTGGTTTGTTCTCAATAAGGCCATACCTTGAAAATGCCGTCAAAAGGAGCGAATTGGACGCGAGAACAGTTACAAAAAGCTATAAGAGCCGTTCATGATGGAGTTGGAGTACAGAAGGCCGCATCTTGTTACAATATACCTCGGAGAACGTTGAGAAATCATTTAGCTGCTGGTTAGTACTTACATCATTCCTTTCGCCTGTGTAATTTACAGAACATTTCAAACCAAGATACTCAACAGGCACTGATGTCAAACATTTGGATTGAACTCCTACTTTAACCGAAGCTCAGGAATAAGATTTATGCTCCAAAAAGTTGTTTGAAGATTTCGAAAAGTCAAAATCAAAATCAAAGTTAGAAGTTTCAAAAAAAAATCCAAAAGCGCTACTAAAAATTCTGGAAAACTTTCTACAAAAATGACCGCTGTTCAGAAAGCAACTGCTACCTCACGTGGAAAAGTTCTAAAATGGGTCCTTCACAAGGAAATTCTTCGACAGCAATTTGGTTTTGTAAAGTTTGCGGTGTAGATGCAGTGAAAGATATGCGCTGTTGCATTCAATGCGGCGATTATGAACATGACGAATGTATTAGTTTTTCGCCAGAAGATGAAGATGTCTACGTTTGTATAGATTGTGAATAATCTACTTTTTCGCAATACAACTTTTTTAACGGCTTTAATTTCCTTCATTTTTGCACTTGGAGAATGTGGCCTTATTAGGATAGGGGCGTTTCCTAATAAGGCCACCTGAGCATAATTTACTGTTTGATTTTTGGAGGGAGGGGACTCCAAATTTTGGACAATCAAATAGGTCACCTCGAAGAGGAGGGTTGATAGTATACTTCACCAAATTTTCATCAAAATTGAATTATATTTAGCACATTGAAAACTGGTTTAAAAATTAATGTGGCCTTATTCGGGTCAGGTACCTTATACCCAACCCTGACTTACGCCACTCAGACTTTGTCGCTTGCTAAAAACCAACTAAACAGGATACAAGCGGCACAGAGAAAAATGTTGAGAAGTGTGTTTGGAATAAGGCAGAGAGAAAAAGTAATTATCAAGGGACTAATGAAGCAATCAAGAAACCGTGATATAGCTTACAAAATTAAGAAATTGAAATTTGATTACGCGGGGCACTTATATATACAGATCTGATCCAAATAGCTGGGGGAAAACAGTCTTAGATTGGGTTCAGTTACACCATAAGAGGAAGAAGGGAAGACCCCAACTAGATGCGGGATGAAATAATAAAAATGGTGGGAATGCTTAGGGGAAGAACTGCGGAAAATCGGGAAATGTGGGGAAAGGTGGAGAGGCTTATGCTCAACGTTGGGTAGAGTAGGGTACACTATGTTCCCTTCTCAGTACAGGCTGTATAATAACAATATTGCGGGCACTGCTTGATAGGCGGACTGTCCCCAGTATCAATCCGATGTTGCACCAGTTCTGTCTGGTCATGATCGTCGCTGTTCTCGACAATGATCTTCCTGAAGCCCTTCAGAAGAGCCTCCATTGCCTTCCTCTGCAACGGCTTCAAACCCCGGATTACATCTATGGTCCACTGGTCAAAATCCGATGATGTTGTCTCATCTCTTGGCGTTGAGATGGCCCGTCTCTTCGGCAAGTTTCCTCCTGACTTTGGTCTTATACAGCTGTTTGAGCCCACAGTTGGCAGCCTTCTCGAACTTTACAACCCGATCTCGACACTTCAGGGTCTGCTGTTCCAGTTCGATGATCAGCCTATGCTGCACCATCATATCCCAGCCAATGATTGCAGCACCTTCTATGTCGGCCATTAGGAACTCTTGTTCAAGGAAAGCTCCCTTCAGCTTGACTCGGAGGCGGACTGTCCCATATGCTAGAACTGTTTCCTCGGTGGCTGTTCGCAGGACATACTGCTTCTCCTGGTCCACCTCCTCAGCTGGAACCAACTCGAATTGAAGGATCGAGTGCGATACTCCAGTGTCTACACAGAAGAGTATAGTCTTCCTACCAAGCTTTCCTTTCACATAGTTGCTTGAGGCATCACATTGTAATGTCCTCTTGACGGCGATGATTGTGTGGACCTGTTGGGCGACTACCGAAGACATTCGGCCCGCAACACCCCGGCCTCCTAGTTTAACTGTTTTGGTTCAGTAGTCTTCTTGTTCTGGGAGCAATCAACACGAATATGCCCCAGTTCACCACACTGGAAGCATCGTGGTTTCCCTGTCGGGCGCAAATGTTGGTGTTTGGTCGCTTCTTTGTCTCCATCACATCCTCCACTACTGCTTCCACAACTTTCTTCAAGCCTGCCAGTTCCTCTTCCGTTTCATAGGCCTGGGCTTGTCGAACTGTGGCTTTATTTCTGGAGTTTCCTGCGCAGCTTCCAGTTCCAGGGCTTGTGCCAAAGCAGACCAAGAGTTTTAGTGGTTGCCAACTATCACCAACATATGAATATGCTCGTCCTCAATTCCATCAATAAAGGCCCAAGTCGCAGTTTCCTCTCTGAATTCTTCTGAGGGCGTTGGGTAGGTAGCGTTGGTAAGGCGAACTATTTCTGCTTCAAAGGCTTGAAGCGATTCTCCCCGCCTCTGTGACCGGATCTGCAGTTCCTGTTTCCGCAGCTTCTTCATATAGGCTTGCCCATATCGGCGTTCCAAGGCTTCCACCAGCTTCTGGAAATTCCTCTAGTCCTCGGTTGGAACTGTCTTCAGCACGTCCATTGCGGATCCTCAAAGGCGTGGCCTTTGTCGCCTCATCCCAGCCATTATTGGCAGCCGCTGCCTTGAACTGGACAAGCTAAGTCTCCCAGGAATGCTGACCATCAAACGTTGGCGGTTTCACCTTTGCTGAGCCACTGCCATTTGAAGTTGGAACCAGTTGGCGTGGCTGGCTGTCTGGAGCCTCCACTGATGATACACTGGCGGCTGAATCCATCTGGGTAGGCTGCTGGTTACCTGGAGGTACTGCCACTGACATTGTGGTACGGCCAGTCCAAAGTGCCTCCAATTCCCTTTCCAGTATAGCGAGTTGGGCAACTGGTTCAATCTTCTCATCCATCTTCTTCTCCAGTCCTTGAACATCAGTCCGCATATTGTCCATCTTCTTCAACTGCTCTTCCATTTTCTTTGACTGTTCAATCTTCATTTCGCTCAACATCATCATAAGGTGCTGAAGAGCAGCAATCGTTGTCGACTCTATTTGTCTTCCAGTTCTGGTTCTACATCAAAATCAAAAGTTTCTGGGTCCTTACCTTCACCTCTCAGGAATGTTTCCAGCCGCCGGACCAGTTCCGCTTTCGAACCTGATGGCAATAGGTCACGGTTCTTCAATTCCTCCCAAAGCTCTTTCTGCGACACTTTGAACAACTTTTGCGAATGGAGAGTTTTGATGATGCTCACTTCTTCAACGTGAAATGCCGAATCCACAGAACACGAATGTCCAAAAGAATGTTCGAGCGAGACCTTCACGACGCGTACTGTCGAATACCACTTCTGACACCAATGTAACGAGATTCGCAATGAAAAACGCACGAAAACACGTACTAAGAACTTTTAATATCACACAAATATAAACGCACAAAGCACAGTAGCTTGATCGCTTTGAGAACGCACAGTTTCGTATACAGAAACCAAACTATACAGCGACAGAGCCAGCGGTCTTTATATACTCCGGCGTTATCGGTGAAACTCCTTATCGCTTTTGTTATCGAACTTCTATTCTGCTGCTCGAAACGTGTCGATCTTTTTTTGCTTATCTCAAATGTTCGGGATTATTCGCCACAATAATATCAGAGATAAGAAACTTTATTGAGGTTAGGATGTTACACAAGACCCTTCTGTAGCAATACACTCTTGACAGTGCTGGTACAACGAATCCAATCCCTTAGAGAACTGCTTAACTGGTATCCTCTTCTGATGCTCAGTACAAGCAGATTGAATGGCTGGGGTATCAATCAAAATGGTTCCTTTCATCTGTAACCCAAGCTTGGGAAATGAAAAAAGTCGGCTGAGGTCAAATCCGGCAAGCAGGGGGTGGTTGACGATTGTGATTTGATTTTTGGCTAAATAAAACTTCCAAAAAATTAGCTGAATTCCTCAGGCGCATTGTCGGGCAGTAACGTCCAGATACCTGGATCCTTGTACATGGACCTTACCCACCAAATCGGACGCAACAGGCGCTTCATAACTTCGAGCTAAAAGGTGGCACTTACTGTTTACTCCGGGGGATGTGTTTTGTGTTGACAGCCGGCCACTTCTTATTATCTTCCAACGACTCCCTACCATCCTTGAAACGCCTCCACCAGGTGCAAGTGGTAGTACGAGGCGCCGTGTGAAACAATTATGTCATCAGAAACTATAAAACCGTCCTATCTTCGTGACTGGCTTTGAATTCTGCCGTTCGTATCGGTCCCAAGGAAAAATTTGCGACGGAGCTAACGAAAAAACTGAAGAACCGAGATCAAGAGATGCACCTATCGATGGCTTGAATTACAAAGTATCACGTAGGTGCGATGAATGAACGTCGAATAGAATAAAATATGGAATAAGAGCGCTAAAAGGAGTGTGGTAATTGATTTCTATCGTAATCAGTTGTTTGAAAAATGATCCAACCCTGAAAATACGGAGTGAACATCCATCCATTAAATTTTTTCGCTCCGTATTGCCGTAAACAGCAGCGGAATGACGGTTCGTTCACTTTTTCTAGTACATCGATATAGCGTTCTAGAACGTTCGGGTGTGAGTTCTATACCTTTTTAGAATTTCAGTTCTTGAATCAACGAAGGCGAAAGTGAAATTTTGCTTTTGGAACTAGCACAAAGGGATACGCGAGCTCGCAAGCTCCCCTGTTTCAGTCGATTCATAATACCGTTGTAAACTTCCATCGCCTTCGGGATATAACACGTCTCAGCAGTCTGTTGAAATATCAGTCTTCTATAAGTTGCCGTGGTGTGTTATACTCGTAAGAGGCGTTGAAAAACAAACCTGCCATGTAAGGTTACAAGTGTGGAAATTAGGGAATATAGAGAGTACCTTCTTTAAGAGTATTTTCATAAAAATAGGAAGATATAGTCTGATGATGATGATGATGATAAAGTTATCAGTCTTATGACTGGTCTGATGTAGCTTTCCATTTCTCCCTATCTTGTGCGAGTTCTTTTATTTCCAAATAATCCTTACATTTGACATCCCCGATTATCTGCTGAACATATTGGAATCAGTGCCGACCTATCCAATTCTTCCCTTCTACTCTTCCTTCTAGCAGCAGTGATATTATTCCTGGATGCCTCAAGTTATGCCCGATTTTAGTTCATCTCTCCCCTTTGACAGTTCCGAATATCCATTTTACCCCTTCTACTTTGTCAAGTACTTCCTCATTTCTTACCTTATCCGTCCATTTGATACTAAGTATCTGTCTATAGCACCTGCATTCTGCTCGAGAAACGGGAACACGCTCCAGAGTTACTAACATGAGGAAAAGGAAACAACAAGAACTAATACATGGAAATCTAAGAATAACGAAAGGGACAAAACAATAACTTGATAATCCTAACCGCAGACATTAACAGCGCAACAATTTTCACAATAATAAATCAACCAGAACAGGGATTGATCCTCTAGACCTGCACCAATAACCAATCAGAACACGGGATGCGACAAAACTGTTCACTGTACGGTACTACCTTAACCCACGTAGCGGATTACAGACAGCCTTTCACTTTTTAGGTAAAGACTAATTACAGTTCAAGAAGTTCGTATCAGTAACTACTTGAGAACAGCGGGGTTTCCATCTTCAGTGACTATAAGTACTGAAGCAAAAGGCTGTCTGTAATACACTATCTTGGTTAAAGTAGTACCGTACAGTAAACTATTTTGTCTTCTGAAAAACTCGCTATTTTCAAATGAAATTGATACGAATGCGGTGACCCTCTCCTCCCGAATGTACATTTTCGTAGAATTTGTCCTGGTTGACTACTTTCTAAGTAGCATGATGCGAACGTCTCACAAACGTCTTTTGTCTCCTGTATACTTGTACTTCCTGTGTGTCATCCTCGGCCAGGTAGGACATCCTTTTAGTCTGGTTACAGTTTATTAATTAATACCCGCGCTTTTTCTACGACCTCTTATTTCTGTAATTTGAAAAGCCCTAGCTGCGTTTCGGATTAAATACTTTTCTCGCAAATCCTGAAAAACCCACACAAACGGCAAGAACTTTACGCGTCAAGACCAACTATGGATTCAGAGTCCAAGAAAAGTTTATAGGACACGTCGAGTCAAAACAACACTTCACAATTATCTACCCTGGAAAACGAAGAACTACAAGGCTCCGCAATTCAAAATTTATCTAATTTTTAATGCAGAATTTGACAACACGCATCTCGAACGAATATTTAATTTCTTAGTTTTCAGCTGAACAGCAAGTATAAATGGACTGGGAAGCAGCTAGAGTGAAAAGGGTTGAAGGCAGATGAAGAGAGACCGATTTAGAATTCGTAACGAACACGACAGACAGGAAAGGAAGACAGAGAGTAAAATATTTACATCCAGTTGACATACACTTCAGTTAACCTTAAAATGCTTCTCGTGTTTAGGTAAGAGGATAAAAATATACCTTTGCAGCGCAGCTTTCGCATATTCTTTTATTCGGTTTAGAAAAATGCGGGTAAGGAGACTTGTTGCTGTATGAAGCAATCCAACTCTATCGCTTTAATTTCAATATTTCGCGAAAGTAGACTATCTTTCCTCCTCTTGGGTGATACCTTGCCGTGGTGAGAAGGCTTACGCTTAAAACATTAGAAATAAAAAACTCATTTCTCGCAAGGACCCTTATAGACAGAGCAAGCCGAAGAAAATTTTGCTCCTCGCAAGAGAAGTTCTTACTTTTCATTACCTTCATTTTGCCGTAAATGGTCTCCTCTCACCAAAATTTCAAACCAGTTTGCTCTAGCTCTCTCCAGTCCAAAGTTATTCACGTTTATTCACTCCCCCCCCCCCCGGAGAAAATAAATTTTTAAAATATTTATCGGTGTATTTGGCATTGCATATTCAACGTGTTGAAGGCGTTACCACACTACTTTCAAAACTTAGCAATAGTGTAGAACTTTAATGTGATAACGCCTTCAACACGTTGAATATGTTGTACAACACACGCTAATATACATTTTCGAAATGTCTCATTTTCTGGGAGGAAGTGGAAAATCGCGAATAAATTTGAACTGGAGACAGATATATGTAGTGCAAAACAGTTTGAAATAAATTTTGGTGAGAACAGATTATTTTGGACATACCTAAGAAAAACTCATTTCCCTCAAGAACTCTTAGTGACAGAGCAAGCCGAAGAAAATTTTTCTTTCCGCAAGAGAAGTTCTTCCTTTCCCCTACCTACATTTTGTCATAAATGATCTCTCACTAATATTTTTAACATTTTGTTCTAGCTGTCTCCAGTGCCATGGTACATACGTGATGACTGTCTCCACGAGAATCTCAACCTACCAACCGTTAAAGAAGTGATAGCTAAATTTGCAGTATAGTACAAGAGGCGAATCCATTATCACACGAACAGTTTAGCGCTTCAACTCTTGGAGAACCTGCCTATAGTTCGACTGAGAAGGAAATTCCTGTGACCAATATAGTAATTTAAGTTAGTGTGGCAAATAATCCCAAACATTCGAGATCAGCGAAGAAAAATCGACACGTTTCGAGCAGCAGAATAGAAGTTCGATAACGAAAGCGATAAGGAGTTTCGCCGATAACGCCGGGGTATATAAAGGCCGCTGGCCGTCGCCGTACCGTCTAGTTTTATATGCGATAAATTGTGCGTTCTCAAAGCAATCCAGCTACTGTTTTTGTGTGTTTGTATTAGTGTGACATTAAAAGTTCTTAGTACGTGTTTTCGTGCGTTTTCGGTGCGAATCTCGTTACATTGGTGTCAGAAGTGGGATGATACAACGTGGTTGTGTGTGGATTATCGTAGGCTGAATGATGTAACTCGGACACACAGTTACCCATTGCCGTGGATTGATGACACACTGGATCTACTAGGCGGAAGTGAGTGGTATACAACAGTGGATTCGACGAGTGGTTACCACCAAGTAGTCCTTCATCCAGAGGATAAAGAGAAGACAGCTTTCTCAACTGGTTCCAGACTCTGGCAGTACACAGTGATGCCCTTTGGACTGTGTAATGCGCCAGCTACATTCAAGCATTTGATGGAGGCAGTCCTGCGAGGCCTACTAGGCAAGATCTGCCTAGTATACCTCGTGGTCATCTTTGGAGGATCTACCCTGCAGCAACACCTAGATAAGGTCAGACAGGTATTCTCCAGGTTCCAGAGTGCTGGGTTGAAGCTGTCACCCAAGAAGTGTTCCCTGGCCCAGAAAGAGGCACGATTTTTGGGCCACATCATCTCCAAGGGAGGAATCGGGACAGACCGAGATAAGCTATCTGCAGTGGAAAAGTGGCCAGTTCCAGTGGAAAAGCGTCAGACCAGGAGCTTCCTCGGATTCTGTTCCTACTACCAAAGGTACATCCGAGACTTTGCTGGTACAGCCTGACCATTGCATCAGCTAACAGAAGATCGCAGGGAATTTATCTGGACAGACAAGTGCACAGAAAGCTTTGAGAAATTGAAGAAGCTGTTGTGTACAGCTTCAGTCTTTGCTTTTCCAAAGCCGGAGCAGCCATTCATTGTTGACACAGACGCCACTGACACAGCCATTGGAGGTGTACCCGCCTAGCTGGAAGATGGGAATGAGCGCGTCATTGCTTACTACAGCAAATCCCTTTTGCTGCCTGAGTGGAACTACTGTGTCACTAGGAGAGATCTCCTCGCTCTGATTAAAACTTTGCACCAATTCCACAAGTATCTGTATGGCCAGAAATTTATTCTCTGGACTGATCATTCGGCGTTACAGTGGCTCCTGTCCTTCAAATATCCCGAGGGACAGATTTAAAGGTGGCTTCAGCAACTACAGGAGTATTCCTGCGGGATACAGTTCCGGAAAGGCAAGAACCATGGAAATGAGGACGGACTGTCAAGCCGACCATGCCCAGCAGACTGTTGGTTTTGTCAGGGACAGGAGAACAAGGAACTTGCGTCCGTTAAGCGGGTATTGCTGCAGTCTAGTAATGTACTGAAGAAAGATCAGCTGGAGGATGAAGTCGTTGGTCAGATTCTACGTGCCAAGCAAGCAGGCGAAAGACCACTGTGGCAGGAAATTTTGGATCAGTCACGAGAGCTGAAAGCTCTGTGGGCTCAGTGGGACTCTCTGCGCATTAGCGACAACCTTCTGGTGCGCGCTTGGGAGTTGGAAGACGGCACAACAGTGCGAATGCAGACCATCATTCCACGGAAGAAGGTTCCAGAAATCCTATGTGGTGTACATGACCAAGTGTCCAGAGGGCATCTGGGCACCACCAAAACCCTAGCAAAGATTCAAGAGTGTTTCTATAGGCCGATGTACAAGGAAGATGTGGAAGACTGGTGCCGCCGCTGTACCACTTGTGCGGCAGTGAAAGGGCTACAAACTCTGTCTTGCTGGAGGATGCAGAAGTACACACAACGTTGGATATCCATTTGAATGGGTCGCAATAGATACTGCAGGACCATTTCCGCTCTCGGATGCTGGAAACCAGTATGTGTTGTGTGTAGGCGATTACTACAGTAAATGGCCTGAAGTATACCCGATGCCAACACAGGACGCTGAGGTCGTGGCCAGGACGCTGACGGAGAATTGGATCACACGTTATGGTATCCCACTGGAGCTACATACAGACCAGGGGCGGAACTTCGAATCCAAGTTATTCGAAGAAGTATTTCAGCTTCTGGGAATTCAAAATACGAGAACTACTCCGCTGCATCCGCAATCCAACAGCATGGTTGAGCGATTCAACCAGACGCTCAAAGAATATCTGGCCAAAGTTGTAGCCGAGCACCAAAGAGACTGAGATCAACACATCCCGTTGTTTCTGTTGGCCTACAGATCAGCCATCCATGAAAGTACGCAGCACACTCGTGTAAAGATCGTCTTTGGCCGGGAGTTACGATTACCGTGCGATCTGGAGTTTGGAACTCCTCCTCAACAGCCGCAACCGGTGGACGAGTTTGTTAGCCAACTGAGAAAAAAGCTCGACTCTACTCATCGCATGGTCCGAAATCACTTGCGAATTGCCAGCAACTGGATGAAGACTCGCTACGACATCAAGCCAACGAGGTCGGCTTTCAGGCTGGGGACCGTGTCTCGTTTTACAATCCGCAACAAAAGAGAGGACGGAACCCAAAGCTACAGAGTCATTGGGAAGGACCGTACATCATACTCAAGCGAATCAATAATGTTGTATAACGGATTTGGAAGCTTGGTGGTGGATGATCCAAAGTTGTGCACCTTGATTGTTTGGCAGTCTGGCATGGTGACCATGAAGATCTGGAGCCTGGCCGGGACACCCAGGCTTAAGGAGGGGACAGTGTGGCGAATATTCGAGATAAGCAAAGAAAGATCAACACGTTTCCAGCAGCAGAATAGAAGTTTGATAACAAAAGCAATAAGGAGTTTTGCCGATAACACCGGGGTATATAAAGGCCGCTGGCCGTCGCCGTACAGTCTAGTTTTATATGCGATAAACTGTGCGTTCTCAAAGTGATCTAGCTACTGTCTTTGTGCGTTTGTATCAGTGTGACATTCAAAGTTCTTAGTACGTGTTTTCGTGCGTTTTTTGGTGCACATCTCGTTACAATAGAAACAAATCATTATTCTTGAATGGGTCAATAACTAGCTGTCTTGCGAGTGCGCATTAAGCTGTCATCATGTTAAATTCATTTTCAGAAATGCTTATAATGCTCATGCAGGGTAGTTCAAGCCAAATATAGGATTATATAAAAATGATATCCTGTACATTTGAAAAACAGACTGATTAGAGTCGCGCTTCTTCAGGAAAGTCATCATGGTCTGAAGGAGCCTATTCTGACTGGTCCTTTGTATAGAATTTACGTGCAAATGAGGGTGCTTCTTCTTATACCGAACTCAATTCTAAGCCCGGATGATCTATGTGAATGGTTTCAAAAGTAAGGTAACGTATATAAGCCGGGAATGAATAATTTTGCTTATCTTTCCAAGAGCAGACAGCTGTACTGCAATCCTACAGGACTCTAGACTTTTTGAGTCGATTCAGTATTTTACTGCAATGAATTATGATTTGTTAAACTTACAAGTTTACATGTATAAAGGATGTATAGAGGGTGTTTCACCTCCGTCAACGGGGCTAACAGGCAACTTATTCCGCGGATGTGTAGGTATCTTTGCCTACCTTTCCTTTTAAGGAGCTGAGATGTGCAATCTTTCTGGTACTTTTTCAACAGAATTTCATCATGATATTCGTGACTGAGAATAGAAGGCTAAGGTGACATCTTCTGTGTATAGTACTAGAAAGCAGCCACAATAACGGCTATCAAGAAAAAAGAACGTTTTTTTTCGTTCTGTTCACTGGAAACATGAAACTCTGATCGAGTGAGCACCGTTCATGAATTTAAACTTGCACAGTTCTGGTGTACATTTTTATACATTTCCAAGCGTGTTTTCAACGTTAAGAATTGGTCTTCTCCCCCCGGTTATCCCGACTCCGGTGTGGGTTAATTGATAATTCTTATTCACCTAATGAACGCCGAGTGCCTCAGGCTCTCATCCAAATGCGTTTTCGCTTTTTTATATCGCGTCAGCGATATGTCCCTTCGAAACGTGTTCAGCCCGAATTGGCGCCCGAAATTCGGCGAACGCATGAAAATTTCCCGCTCTGCAGAAAAGCATTTGGCGAAAACATTTTCCACTTCGGGGTATTCGTTACGTACAAAAGAAAGAAAGATGGAAGTAAAGATTAGCTAACGGTGAACCGTTTTCGTTTTCGCGGATGTACGCCGATCTCCGAAATATTTCTTCCTTTTTCTTTTGCTCGCATGCGTACCACAAGAAAAATATGCTTTACTAATATTACTCTCTGTAAGGAATGCGAATAGGTCGACGGCAAATCGGCAGGAAAAAGGATTCTAGTGCGTGTTTCACTCGATTCGAGTAATATGGAAGACAGCGACGCGAAATCAACATTTATGTGCCTATAGAATGAAGAAGAGATAACTTTGGTTACACATATGCACCTATTTTCAGAGGAAACTTTTTCTATCTCTTATAACTTTCGCCGCCTCTCTCCTGCGTCGTGGTTGGAGTTCGTTGAAAATGAATTTTTAAAGAGCTCGTCTTACACGTGGCCCGGAGAACCGAATAGATTTCGTTGACAATTTACTCGAGCGAATTCGTCGGAAAATTAGATTGGTCGCGCGGTTCACGAATATGATGATTCTCCTCTTTCAGCTAATGAGATTTTCTGCATCGATGTAAGCTATTCGGGTTGGTTGGAATTCGTTTTGAATTGTCGGGCCCGAAGTTAGTTCGAATGGTTTTATGAACTGAATAGAAGATGTTGCATTAGATACAGTCTCTCATCAGGATTTTACATTAATACGTTCTCTCATCTGTCGCGAGTATCCTCCCGTATTCTGGTGGAGACGGAGAATACGAAAGAACAAGAGTGGGGAAGGAGAATTTTCCAGAAAAACTGTAGAACCATTGAAGATAGACACCATTGAAGGTCAATCGCTGATCTCCATGAAGATACCCATGAAGATACTGTCCAACATGCCAAGACCATAAGAAGTACCTGGATGTGACCCATTATCAAGGATGAGCGATATGATGTGAGTTTTAGATCAAACAGATAATTTCAAAACTGCGACGTGTTTGTCCCAATTGCTCCATTAGCTGGGTAAGTGGTGCACCACGATCTTCTAAAAGAAAATGAGGAGTTATCTATCAGAAGGGCCCTTTTGACAGATAACTCCTCAAATGTTTTCAGACTTACCAGGCTATTTTCCACAACCTTTTACCCTGTCATCATTCTCCTGTATCATTACAAAGGCAGGCACCTAATATTCGTTTGCAATATACATCTAAAAATGTTGAAAACACTAAGCAGCAAAGATGCAATGATGCGACTTTTACAAATTTTGAATTTTGCCTGCTGAAAACTAAAATTTTATGACCGCCGGACAACAAAAAAGCGCTTGCAACATTTTGAATATTTGCTGTTTCCAAATGCAGCTACTCAGTTGACCTACTCTTGAAGGAATTCAAACTATTGAAGAGGAGCTTTTCCACCAGCTATAATTTTTCAGTTTACTAACTCTTAGAAATTGCGAGTTATTAGGGATTGGACTGCTTGCCCAGGGCCCTTACAGCTACAGTCTTGCTAGAAAGACTGAAAGTATGAGGAAGATTGAAGAATATTGAAAAGACTATGAAAAGCAAGGTAACTAAGAATAGGTACTAAAAACTTTGAAGACAAATACTGCGAAGACTAAGAAGTGAAAAGACATACACCAAGAGACTGATTTAGTTTTCTACCGATTTTCAGCTTTCTTAATTTTCTCAGCTTCTTCTTAGTTTTCTTCTGTGTATGATTTTTCCAGTATATTCCTTCTTTTTCATTTTTTCAGTCTTCAAAGTTCTTTTTGTAATTTGATCATTTTTCTTATTCTTAGTCTATTCAGTCATTTTAATTTCTTCCGTTTTCTTTTCAAAGCTCTTTTTAGTATTTGCCCCTTCTACCTCCAATAAGTCAAGGTTTCTTTATGTTTTAGTTTTTTCCAGTCTGTTTAGTTTTTCGAGTTGTGTCAGTATTTCAGTTTTCTGAGTTTTTTCGGTCTTCTCCAGTTATCTCGATCTCTTCATTTTATTCTAATATAAATGGGTGCCTATTGTCATTTTTGTACTTTTCAACTTGCTGCGGTCTTTCTTTTTTTCTTTTTGTCTTGTAAATTAGCGTCGTATTTCCCTGGAGGGACAAATTTCCGAGGACGGTAAATTTTTCAAAAATGTTAGTAAGTACAATTTTTTGTGTGTGTGAAATACAAGGCGGCAAAAATTGTTTAGTCTAAGGCGACTAAGTCTCTCAGCCCGGCACTGCTGCGAATAATTTTGTGATTTTTACTGTCTATTACTCTTTTCGCCTTTTCAATCGCCTTTGTGTTTTCAGTATTTTCTGTCTACTTAGTTCTTATATTCCCTTGTCCAATGAGTAGTAGTTATCTTTTTTACTTTCCAAAATACATCGAGTCTTCACATTTTCTCCAGTTATTTTAGTGGTTTAGTAATTTTTTCAGTCTGTTTAGTTCTAGTGGCTTTTTTTTTTTGTCTACTTAAGCATTTTCATTTCTTTCTCCATAGAGCAGGAATTTCCTTCAATTTTACCCCCTCCCTGCCGCCTAATTAATAAGAAGTCTTACTCGAGGCAGTATTTTGGAGAGAAAAATGCGCCACCCCTGGGATTGTAGACAAAATTGTGTCTAGCCCCTCTCACTAAAGTCACAAAAATGCCTCCTTGGGCTGTTTGTGTCATCAGGTTTTGCAGGGTGCTCAATTCTGAAAAAATTAAAAAGGGTCTGGGAAAGTCAGGGAATTTTGAAAGTCTGTAAAGGTTAAGGAAAAGTTTGAGATATGAGGAAATATTTCTGGAAAAAACATAATGCATAAGAGGGCTTCCAAAAGTGTACTCTCATGTGTTATCCTACAATAAAAATTGAAAGAGAAGCTATTATTTTTTGAAAGTTCGCTTTGGACCGTTCTGAAACGTTTCTGGGGAGTTAGGGAGGAAAAGTCATGGAACTTTATTTTAGAGGGGGGGGGATGGGAATCAAGCTTTGTGATTATCTTTTTCATCAATTGGGTGTTCTTACTCTTCAGTTTTTTCAGCCTTTTTAATATTTTCATTTTTCTGTTTTTTACTGTATTTTCCGTTTTAGTGGTCATCTTTGTCTTTTTGATCTTTCTGTCATTTTTTGGATCTCCCCACCCCACTCGTAATAGTAGGTATTTCAACTTTTTTCTCTCAAGTTTTCTGAGTCTTCTCGGTATTTTTGGTATTTTTAACTTTTTCAGTTTGTATTTTTGTCTTTTTACTTTTTCGAGTCCTCTTAGTCTTAACAGACTTCTTAGATTCTTTAGTCTCTTCCTTATTTTTTAGTCTCTGTAGTCCGTTCATTTTTTTAGTAAGACTTACGTTTTTAGGTTTTACAGGGTGTCTACCGGTCATACAAGTCATACAAAAGTCGTGCAATTGAGGCAGTGGTTTTACTAGTCATACAAGTCATACAACTGCCTCTAATTATTTACAAATTCGGTAACTCTCGAACAATCACTATATTTCTTATCAAAATATGGTATAATTGAAATTTAATCGAAAAATAGTGTTTTTTATAATAATTCGTTCGTTATTATTCAAGTTTCTTCAAAGTTTTTGTTTGCAGTCAGCATGTTTTTGAATTTTTTTTCTGGTGGAAATTCTGTTCCGGCGTAAAAATGTTCCGAAAGAAGGTCGTGTAAAAGTCATACAAATGTCATACTTTTGGAAAATTCGTATTTGTTATACACTCTGTTTTAGATCGCTTCGCGAAAGCAGTTTTTTTTATTTAATTTAATTTATTTGAAAAGTTCTTCATTTTTGAGAGAAATACTAAAAAAATAAATTTTTTGCGATTCCTCTGATAGTTAATTAAAACGTGTAGCGCAGGAGGAGGAGGGAAGTTGGGGAGCAAAAGTGAAGGATGGGTACAGGGGATAAAACAATTGGAAGAAAAAGTTGCACAATCGAGGAAAAGATAGAAAATATGCCGATTACAGTCCTGCAAAAAGTCCTGAAAAAGTACTTCATTTTTACTTTTCAATTTTTGTAGATACCCTGTAATCAATTAGAATCAAAACTGAAATTCAAATATTTATATTGTTATTTTTTTCTCGATAAGTGAGAACTTTGTGGGTAGGGCATGAGCATTTTAGAACATGAAAAATAATTCCCACTAAATTCTTAATCATCCTCTCAACCGAAACATTTTTTATGTTTAACTATTTCCTCGCCAGAGAATGGAAAAGTAAGTTTTTTTCAGTAACAAAAATGATTAATGTTCTATCACAGCTTCACTTTTCAAGCAATCCAAAGTCTGAGCTGCAGCTGCACTGCTGTATGGCTACATTATCGCAGCATTATTTTCTTAATTTTGCAAAAATCAATTAAAGCTGATAAAACGTTTTGGTAATTGATAATCGTTAAGAAGGCTCGTTATCGATTATAATCGATCATTTTGACAGGCATAGCTCTGTTCAGCCTTCTTTTGTTTTTTCTTTTGTCTTGCCAGAGTTTCTCTACAGTGGCCTTGATTTTTTTTTTTTTCAATTCGAACTGAGTTTTAATCTTGAAGTAATTCTGGAAATTTCTGTACTCGTGGAACAGCGAATACAGTACAATTAAATATTGTATTCCTACGTTGAAATATGAATACAAATACCCATTCATGTTTAAGGGTGCGAACATATTATGCATTCATGTCTGAATATGCAAAAACATACGTATTTCGAATTCGGTGCGTTAAATCAGTGGCTCATGAAAGGCATAATTTTTCAATAATCTTCATTTTTGGATGCAAAAGAGAAACTAAACAAGAATATTTTTGATTTCCCGGCTGATCACTGATCAGCTGCTGAGTTACTTTTCTACTGCGTGTTCATTTTCTTTTAGGAGTTGATTGCAAGGTTGTAAATGTCCCTTATGAACATTCATTTATGAATTTAAATATGAAAATATCAGTTGAATATTACAGACTTTATTTTCTATAAAGAAAATTCAAGTTTTATAATTTAAATAATATTTGAAGAGTCCAGGAAAGAAAGGGGCTAATCGCATTTTACTTTTCTTCAGTATTCAGTTAAGATTGCTAATATGAAGCTCTCGAATAGCAGAATTCGGTGAACTACTCAAACAAGGGAGAAAGGGGCCCGATCATAGCAAAAAACGCATTTGAAGTTATTGCATACAGGGAAGCAAGGCGCCATCTCCACCAATGGAGTGAGAGAAGAGAAAATAATGACAAAATTGTTATTAGCCCCTTCCTCCCCTGGACTCGTTATTTAGTTTCAGTATTAATTAATTAATGGAAAAAATCGTAGTCCAAGTACCCCGACCCTTATGATACATTGCCATGAGGTAATTACTTAGGTTCAGCGACAGATTTTCATGAGAAACCACATGGGTCGTTGTCCCTGAAGTCTGATTGGAAGAGCGTGCTGAGAAAATGAAGTAAAAAAACGTGGGACAGAAAGAGGAAAGAAGGAAAAAGAAAAAAAAAGTGGGAAGAAGAGAACCATGTACAATTTTATTTGCTTGTTTTCCTCTCAACGAGCTTATTTTTTCTTATTTTTATGGTGGGGGGAGGGAGATTCGAAATAATTTGGTTCCAAGAGTCTCTTCCTCAACTCTAGTACTCTGCAGAGTTTACTTGTATTTAACTGAAAACAAAGCTCCGTCATTCGCCTACCTCACTATTTATCGCCTCATGATGATGTGAACTGAACAACAGTTATCTCCCTCTCGAACACGAACGCCTCCAGTCTCTGAATAATTGAGAACGAGGATAAAAATAGTGTAGCCTACGTCATTAACGCACTTTATAACTGCCAATGCCGACTGAAAGTACACGTCACCCCTACTTTTTTTTTCAAGTGAACTGAGAACACATCCACGTTAATAAAATTGCATAAGCAGTTCGCCGTTAATCCGTCGTCAACTGCAGCCAGTGTGACGGTCTGTTGGGCCAATCTTTTCCTCTCCAACGCTCCTCTCATTTGCTTAATCATTCCTTCTGTTTCATTTTCTCAAGCAATGAATTTAATTGTAATTCCTCCGCGCCAACAGCTCGTTACGAATTCGGTTCACATGTTCGCGTTGTAATGAAGACTAAATGAATGTATGCTGTGTGCGAATCCTGAACGAATTAATCTGCGAAAAATACTCAGGTTGAAGCGAGAAAGGCGAATGAAAAGCACACGTGGAGTATGAAAGAGGTATTTAAGCCCCATCCCTGGTCTGAAGCTTTTAATGACAGAAAATAATAGGTTACGTCGAATCAACTTCAACGAATATGCAAGTCAGATAGGGGCTTTTATCGCTAATTCCAATCATCGCATTTTATTTTGGATCTGGTCCAGTGGCGCTGGAGCCGAAGGATAGCGTGAAGTTGTCCCCCTCCTTTTTAACCCAAAAAAACTGTAACAATGAGACCTCATACAAAACTGTATTGACTGAGCAAACACGCTGAACCATCTTCTGAGTACTCTTATATTATCGTTGTTCACCTCCAGCTTAGATAACGCATCCCACACCGCCCAATGATGAACCCAATCGAATGCTTTGTTATAATCAATAAACATGAGTCCCAATGGTACGTTATATTCTCTTGTTGTTTCCAAAATCTGATTCACGGTGAAAATGTGGTCAATTGTTGAATACCCCTTTTCCTGAACCCGGCTTGCTCCCTTGGTTGATTCCAGTCCAAAATTCCGATTATTCTATTTTTCACTATTTTACCGAAAATTTTGCTCATATTCGAAGTCAGGCTTATCGGCCTATAATTATTTAGCTCGCTTCTATCGCCTTTTTTATGTAGCAATATTATTTCAGTTTGGTGCCATTGTTTCGGTGTAAAGCCTGTTTTGACCACTCTGTTGAAAAGTTCTACCATAAATGGCGCAATAGCATTTGCTAGGATTCTCAATATCTCATTCGCCGTTTCATCCGGCCCAGTGACTTAACCCTCTTTTGCTGTTACTATCGGACTTTCCAAACTTCTTCTCTCAGAAAACTTGGTGTATTTTCCTCTTCTCTCCTTCCTTCGTCCAGTTTTCTCTTTTTTGGTTCCTTATGTTGTTCTCCCCAAGGTTACCCCAACTTCTTTTGCTTCCCTGTTGTTTTCGCTTGAGTAAAGTTCCTTGAAAAATTCAGTGGCCTCTTTAATTATCTTCTCCCTCCCATACAGCTTAATTTTGGAATTTTCTGCTTTGATAGCTGGGAGCAAATTTTTTCCATTCATCAGAGCCTTACGCGTCTTCTTGCTTAATCCACTTTCCTCCAATATTTTTGCAATAATTTCCTGGTCATACTCTCTTATATCCCTTCTAATTCTTCTTTTAATTAATTTCTTAATTTTGCACAATTCTATTTGGTCCCTCTGAGTCAGGTTGTCTTTGCTGCTTAATTCAGTTCTTTTATCGATAAGGCCATTTGTTTCCACGCTGTCGTTGGTTGTTGGCCTGGGCTTCCTTTCCCCAACCATCTTCACCACCCCATTGATGACGTCCTCCATCCAATGGTATTCCTCTTGCAGTCCAGGAAAGAAGATACCCTTTATCCAGCTCCAACTTCTCCTCCAGCATTTTGTTCGCCTCCTCCCATCCGTACAATGGTATAATCCATTTCCCCTTCGCTTCCTTTTTCCTGTTATTCGTGAAGTCAGGGGCGAGGTCCACGCTTACTCTTATCATCCTATGGTCTGATGAAAACTCAAATCTGTTCATAATTTCGAATTTCTTCACCATTCTCAGGTCGTTTATGATAAAATGGTCCAATTCGCACCTTGTTTTATGGTCAGATGATTGCCAAGTCCATTTTTTCTTTAAAAGGTTGTTCCAAAAGGTATTCACAATTTTTAAATTTTGCCCTAATGCCACTTCAAATAACCGTTCTCCATTTTCATTAGTTTCCCCGATTCTAAATTCCCCCAGAACTTGTTACTGAGGGGAGTCTTCTCCTACCCTTGCATTCGAGTCTCCCATCGCTGTTGTGTGATATCCCTTCTCACTTATTAATGTTTCTTTCACTGACTTGAAGAAATCCTCTGCCTCCTCTACTGGAGTCACATTGGTAGGCGCATACACCTGAATTATTGATAGCAGTTTCTCTTTCCCCATATCTAGTTTCAATACTGCAATCGTCTCTGAAACCCCTTTTATCGTGACTATTTTTGCATCTCATTTTTTGTTCACCAAAAGCCCACCTCTCTGTGGCCCCTAGTTTGTCCAAAATAGTATAAAGATTTCCATTCTCCCTTTCTATCATTTTCTCCCCTTCCCTTCTTATTTCTGATAATCCAATCACATCCCACTTAATCCTCTCCAGTGCTTTTTCAAGTTCGTATAACCTGGGTTCGCCCACGAGATCTTGACAATTTTTGTGTGTAAAATTTGTAGGGGGCTAGTCCTTCCTCCCCTCCTTTAACCCTTTTTTTACTTTTTTGCCCGGCATTTCCTTCAACTTGATGGACGATAAGTTTTTGTAGGCTTCTGCCCCGCGGCGCTTGCTTCCCGTATTGGGGGGTTAGAACGCCAAAAGAAGAACTATCCATATGTTACAAGAAAAGAATCATCGAAGAGAAATGCTACAACAGAAACTCCAAATTTACCAAGCAAAACGAAAGAATTAAGGAAATGTCAGCGCGGACAACTAAAAAATGACCTACAATTGTACGCAAGTTGCGGTAGATTATTTTTCAATCGTTCGATATCAATGCTGAGTTACAAAGTTATGAGAAATAAATTGACGCTGTTAAGCGTAACAGAACCATGAGTTATTAGTATCGTTCGAAACAGCGTAAAAAGTAGAATTTTTCAAAATGGGGCCGCCGATTCAAAAATGTATAATCACGTTGAAAAAATCTAAACAGTAAAGAGTATGTCATATAGTTTCTACATGGCTTTTCAACTTCGAATCATGTGTTCTCAAAAAACAAATTTTGTAAGTTGGTTCTGTTATGCTTAACAGAGTCCAAATGTACATCCGAGGTCATTAATAAGTTTTGATAGTATTGGTAATCATCTTGGTTATGCTTGTTCAAATTGTAAACTTTATTTGAATCGAAATAAAATGTTTCCTTTGTCTTTAGCGGATGAATAATTACCCATAATAAAGTGGGGAAGATAAATGGGCAAAGAGAATAGAGGAATAGACCCCCTGGGACAAGCAAAGAAAACGTGACAGACCCCCCACAAGATGGAAGATTCTTATGCGTAAAAATTTCGGCACATTATGGATAAGAATAGCGAGAAACAGAAATATTTGAAAATACGTATGTGGTGGAGACCTATACCCGGGTCGGGTGGTGGGGTTAGCGACTGTTCAGAATATGGAACCTTTAGTAGTTATAAAGTTAATCCCCTGTAATCCACCCCCCCCCCTATCGGGCAAAAATAAATAAACACCCTGATAAACTGTAACTGAGCTGAAATGTAACTGCATTGTGCCTAAGCTAAAATTTGATGTCCTGCCTAGACCGATCGAGGGAAAAAAAGGAAAGTGATGAGTTACGAGAAAAAGAAGAACGTGGGCAGGATAACGGTATGCAGGAGACAAAAGACGTTAGTTAAATGTTAGACGCTCGCATCGTGCTACGCAGGAAGTAACCAGGCAGGACGATTTATATAAAAATGCACATTCGCGAGGACAGGGTCGTCGCAGGCATTTGGAAAGACAGTTTTCAGTAGGTTATTTATAACACAATCTTCCCAACCATGAAATTTTAAGAATCCATCGCATATATGAATTCACATCTTTCTTATGTACCCCGATATCTCATAGACACCCAAATTAATACTTCTGAAAAGAAGGAAAAACAACTCGATTAGTGAAACAGGAAAATATGAAAAGCCTTGGCGTTAATTAAAACCCAGCTGTTTTTCTTGCAGGTAATTATAGAAATTCGATGAGACTGAAAGAGTAATTTCAACAGCCCGAAACTGTTCCACTCCACCCATGTATCATAGCAGGAAGGGAATTTGTTAACGTTTCGTTCGTTCGAAAAAAAAAATGACTTCAACGGGTCACATTATCTCGCATTCGGTTGAGTGAAGACATTGAACAGACGAGAATAAGTTTGCAAAGAATCGCTGTACTGCACAAAATCCCCCGTTAATCAGTCATGCGTTTTCTAGCTTTGAAAAGGCCTATTACTGCTAACGAACACAAAACTGCTTTATATGTGAAAAGAAGAGAAAAAAAAATGAATAGTATTGTCACGATATTCACTTAAACGTCGGAACAATGATATAATCTTTGACAGACACAACGTCAACATATCAACATAGTCCGGATGGTAGCAACTTGCTAAAAAACTACGTGCAGGGCTGGGCTGTAAACACAGGCGCGAGTAGGAGGGGGGCGAGCTTAAGAAGCTTGGCTTCCCTTCGTTCTCTGAAAAGTCTTCCAAGAAACTGGAAAATTAAGCCAGCGAAAGAATTTTCAGTCATATTTTGATACTTTTCAACGCCTAATGACCTCCCCCCCCCCCTCCCAATACCTGTTTGGCCATCTGCGCTCGCTAATTTTTTTTGGCTCCGCTTTTAAATAGTTAGCAACCTATAACGGACTGCCACTCGAGGTGTTAAGATTCTTAATTGAGGTTCCAACCAAATACATCATACCTTAAAGTGCGAATTGTTAATATTTTTTCGAAATTTCTAACGCGACCCAAGTAAAAAGTTGTCTTTGGTGAAGAAAAATGTGTTTTTTTCTTTTTAATTTGTACATTTTCCCTAAGGTATTAATCTGTCCTTGAAGTTATGTGCTATAGGGCTGAAAATTAAATATGATGTAGCACCTTAAAAATACCGGTTATGCAAAATTTTACATCACCTTTTTAATAGTATTCATCACACACTTTAAATTAGTTCATATACAAATTTTGCCTATTTGTGAAATTGAAAGCACTAAAGCGAGATTAAATATCGTCGATTCGGTTTAAATACCAGGTAAGTCCAAAAATGCACAAACACAAAAAACTGAATAGAAAATTCGGATGCACGACTTCCGAAGTTCTTAATGTCGCCGCTAGGAGTGATAAAGTGCACTTTCGACCTAATGAAGATTGTAAACGTTAGTTCCTCCATTGTTTTACATTGAAAACCACGTAAAATCCATTTCTCATGAAATGTGGACTTACATGGTATTTAAACCGAGGCGATGGTTTGAATAATCAAGTCGATTATTCTTTTCACAATTAACATAGCTTCAGCTGAGTATAAAAATAAAAACTTTTAGAATTTTTTTTTTTAAATAATTATTTGATTAGATTTCTCATCAGATATAGGGCAATAAAGTTGATATTTTATCCTAAAAATGAGCGAAATACTACGTCTTGAAAAAAAGAACGAAGTATCGAAACAGATTTTCTCTTTGGGGAGAGGGTTATGAACTCCAAATATCACGTTTGATTATTGGAAATACGGTGGCTTCACATGTAATCTGATACAAAATGAATTGAAAAAAACGTTACCCACAAAAAGTTCACCGTGATACTTCGTTTAATCATCCAAGACGAATTAAGGAGGCCCAAATTTGCGACGTTATTCAATTTTTCAATACAAGTCAATTTTTGAGAGGATGTTGAATTTGTAGTCTGAATGAAGGCCTCTGATGCGATTTTCAAAATCAGCACCCCCCCCCCCGCGTAAAAAACAACAATAAATCTGGCAACAAAAAGGAAATAGAAACTCAAATAAGGGAATCTGCCATTTGTTGGTCAGGTACCTAATGTTGGCCGCTACATTCTTAAGTTCAATAACATCCGGTAGGAGCGCTATGAACTTTTTTCTTTTTTCACCGAAATGTGCTATAATTCTTTACCTTTGTGACTGTAAAGACATGATTACAACTCTTTGTCTGTGATTTTGAAATTTATAGTGATAAGAAAGTCGTAGTTTTTCTCGAAATTTGAAAAAAAGTGTTTAAAAAAATCGATATGGAAGTACGTAACACATTTTCTCATGTTATGCTAGAGATCTAAAAAACATATTTTCGGGGTGTTTTGAGAATTTCAGTTCGAATAGGTGGTTTACAGAAAGTGAGACAGGTGATTGAAAAATTTGTTTTCAATTTGCGATAACTTCAGTTAGAATCTAATTTTTGGAGTATTTGTCCATTTATATACCCTTGTACATACCATGTCATCTATTTTTAATAATTTGAATTTAAACTTATTGAATTTATTGAGGCCCTTTACAACAGCTCAGAGAGCAAATTACAGCGAAGGGGCTTACATGCATGTATGTTATAAACCAAAGCAACGATATTTGAAACTGAAAATAAAAAGAAACAAAGAACTAAACTAAAAACTAAAATCTAATGATTCAAGACTAAAATTCGAAAAAGTGATAGGGTGGTATGAGGGGAGGAAAGTGCGCAGTAGTCCAGTGCCATTTAGCTGAATATTATGTTTGTGTTTGTGCGAGGGTATGAGCTACTTGCTGTCCGCAGTTGTCCCTATTATCTTCGAATATGCCAATGCGCCTGTTTGTATCTTGGACCTTATTATATAAGATCATGGATCTGTTCAAGGGAGCATGCCAAAATCGAACCGTTCGACTGCTGCTAGGGGCGAAAAGTTCTGAATATTTATCCTTTCTAATCAGGAGGCAGAGTTTATTTTTCCATGTAGAAGGTCGGTCATGCAACCAGAAAAGCGATACATACTTTCTCCTATTTTCCAAACTAGCAATCTGATAACCTTTGACTAATTCATCATACTTCAGCGCTGTGTCGAAATACATAATAAGTGAAAATTGAAAACGGTCAACAACTGGCACTGACCAACATCTGGTACAAATTACATCTCGTGCTTACTCGACTATACCATGTTGGTCAAAATTAGTATGTGCTAGATGTGGTTCAACCAACAACTGTCATTTTTTTAAAATCGTTTTTAGGAAAATCTATTCAGTTTACTTACACCAATTTCAGTCCTTTATTCTATATGTGTATACGAACTGATATGAAGGGAAAGGAATCCTGTGACGAAATTTTACCTGACCAATAATTGGCACAGCGGTACAAAATGTTGGTCATTAGGTGTGTTCGTAAAATAGCTGTAGTCAATATTTCATTGCATATTAAAATTATTCGAGTGCATTAGCTGAGAGTAGAAGAATGGTATTAATGTACTATATTGGTTTCATTTCCAAACACCGATTGAGGGAGGTGTACGAGCTAGTCAAAAAAGGTGACCGACAATTGGCACGTTCACTTAATAGGAAGAAGAAAGCTGTCAATAAAATGTGAATTATTGAATTTAATGGAAGAAAGAAGAAAGTATGAACAAGTCAGTGATAAAGAAAGTAATAAAAAATATAAGATTTTAAGAAATCAAAAAAAAAAAAAAATGTAAGAAGGGAAAAGAAAAATGGATGACTCAAAATGTGTGGAAATTGAGGGGAAAACGAAAGCAGGAAAACCCGACCAGGCATATAACAAACTGTATAAAAATGGAGCAGGTGTAAGTAAATGAATGATAAAAGAAGACAGGATAGAGGATGAAGAAAGAGGAGATCTTATTTTGAGATCAGAAAACTCTGAAAGAAACGGCAGCAGGTAAAGCCGAAAGAGTTGATGAAAGTACTAGTGGGTTATTGAAGGATGTAGGAGAAGTAGGTTCAAAACATTTATACGAATTAATTTGCAGAATTTATTAGAAAGGAAGCCAGAAGATTTACAGAAAACCAGGTTAATTTTATGATTTCTAAAAAAGCAGGAGCAAGCAAATGTGAATATTGTCGTGCTAGAAGTTTACTTTCGCAAGCATTAAAGATTCTAGCGAGGATACTAAGAGAAATCCAAGGCGCTCTATGAAAAGGTATCATAAGTCGGCAACGTGAATTTCGCCCTATAGCACCGAATAGGTTTTCAAGCCGGACATTCCGTTTTTCAGATTTGAACGAAAGCGGCTTCACTGGCAACAGTGCACAGTAGAAAGTAGAAAGTAGTTGTCTACGACGTGATGTTTCAAGCTTACAAACGAATTACAATCTTCAGACTGGCGTTCCGGAAAAGGTACCATAAGTCGCATCGATACAGAATGAGATAGGAGTGAAGCATAAAGGAAGAAGAGTACCTAATATGGAACTTACATAAGGATCAAAAAGCTCAAATACAAACAGAGGATGAAGCGGGAGAAGCTAAAATTCAAAAAGGAGCGAGACAAGGTTGTTATTTGTCCCCAGTACTGCTTAACCTATTTATAGAAAAAGTAACTGAAGAAATGAATGAAAGGAAAGGTATGAAAATATAAGGGGTTGGAAAGATAAAGTTCGTAGATGGAATTGCAATAGTGGAAAGAAATAAAGAAGACTTAAAGAAATGGAAACAGTTGGATTAAAAAAATGAAAATAAAATATAAAATGACGATTAATAAGAATAAAACATAAGTGATGGTACTCAGTAGGTCAGAAAAAGTCCAATAAATGTGGAACTAAGAGGTGAAAGAATAAAGGAGATGAGAGAATTTAAATACTTAGGTAGTCTAACAATGCAAGATGGAAGAAGTAGAAGAGAAATAAAGAGTAGAATAGAACGCTAAGAGAGCTTTTCTTCAAAAAGGAGACATGTTTAGGGCAAATACAGATTTGGAAGTAAGACTGAGATTTCTTCGAACGTACATTCGAAGTATGGCATTGTATGAATGTAATACCTGGACACTAGGAACACAAGAAAGAAGAGGGATAGAAGCTTCTGAAATATGGTGTTATCAGAAAATGTTGAAAATCAAATGAATCGACAAAATCAGGAATGAGAAAGTATTGACTAAAAAGGGAAAGATATATTTGGAATATAATTGTAAAAAGAAGAGTTAAAATGATAAGTCATAATATAACACATCCAGGGATATTGGTATCACTGCTAGAGAGCACGGTAAAGGAAGAGAATTGGAAAGGAAGGCAAAGAATAAGCCATGAAGAGCAGAGAATGAAGGATACAACGTGTAAATCCTTCTCAGGGATGAAAAGATTAGCACAAGAGAGAGAAAAGTGGAAAGTCTTAGTCAAGAGACAAAGGAATATATCATCAAATCATCATCCTTTAATTTTGCAAGCTAATTCAATTTCGACCTTATTTCGAAATTAGAATTTTGGGACCCAAATCGGGACCGGTGTAGAAATCTGACATGATATTCGAAATCAGTGACCCACAAAGACCCTATTTTGAAATTATGTTTAATGCCACAAACCAAATAAAAATTAACATTCTTTAGGTACAAAATTTGAATTATTGGCCCCAAATCGGAGTCAAACCAAAAACTCGATACGATATTCAGAATCAGTGATCAGTGACTCCAAAAACCCCTACTATCATACGTTCTTCGAATTTTTAAGCCTATTTGATGTTACCCAATGAGTCCAAAATTTGGATTCTTGGGCCCAAAGCGGGGCCGGATCCAGAATCTGATGCTATATTCAAAACTAGCTACCCAGGAAGCATTTAGTTAGGTATTTTGTTCGATCTCTAAAGATTCCAATTCGATGGTATGTTCGAGCCTCCCATTCAAGAGAGAGAAATTATTCTTACACGAAAGGAAACTAGACCTCGTCATTGGAGATCCATATTCTTGTGGCAATCCGACTTCGGCATTTTTTTTTTTAATGGAAAAAATACCGGACACTGAATGCGTGATTTTCACATAACCCACAGAATTTGGCATTCACTGGGATAATAATGAAAATCATTTCACGAGAAAAACAGCCATTTCTCATTTTCGCGGGTACGAAGGAAAATGGGCGTCCAGCATATTTGCCCTGTCACATGTCATTTGGGTATAAGTGAGCTTTCATTCTTACAATTTTCGTTGTTCAAATCGGGAGGGAGGAGGCAAGATGATATTATTGCCTTCCACACCTTCACAAGGGTGAAGGGCAAGTGCTCCCTGCCTCCGACCATGACGCCACTGATTGCAGCAAATACGTTCGAAAAGTGCGACCTAGCATTGCTGGTGCGAAGTCGAAAAGACGTTCGTTTAGAATGCCTTCAGAATTCGCCTCGTTCGCGGTTTCGTCAACCTTCCATCTGAGGTAACCTGAGATCTGGCCCATTTCCGACGTATACATAGGAATTATATTCGAGCGAGCACTCTCGGTCCTTTCTGAAAACACACGCTTTGTCGACGCACGAGCCCTCGACTGCGAAAACGACGAATACACGCAAATTAAAGCGGCTGCTTGTATCTTCTCCGGCCCGGCTAACTTTCCAACCCCGAATACTGTTTGCTCATTTATCACCCTCATACGCCCACGTTCCCGCGGAGCCGGCGGCACCGCTACCGCTCTTTTCTGGTATTTCTTCCAGCCCGATTACAAATCGTAGCCGCGATAAGCGTCCCAATATCTGATGACAAGTATTTAGTTCCTTAATTAGTTCGCCAGAAGTCCTACCGCTCAAATTACCAATCAACCTGAGACAGATCCTTCGCGAAACGAAAGACATTAATTAGCCTTACTCGGGTGTCACATGAACAACAGATACATCGACTTGAAACTTACAACATTCCGTTTGCCACATATGTACAGGGTGGTATCGTATCTATTTCGCAATCGTCAATTTTCTTCGCCAGGTATTTTTGGGGCTACTCGCTTTTCCCCCTCGAGCTGATAAGCACCGCAGAAAGGTGGCACGAATGAATCATTAAATGCGCTTCTTCCTACTTCGACTTCGCGGTCGTAATTAATGGACATTCTCAACGTCCGAAGCAACGTTTTCCTCCAGAAGTAGGACAACCTTTCCTTCGCACGTCCACATTTCTACACTATTTCGCAATCAGAGACCCCGGAGCCAGGTAGGAGGCGGCAGCAGTCCAATATGGAAAAACTCTTGACATAGTTATTGGAACCTTACAATCTATTAACGTACAACAGACCGAATCCATAGTTCCAAATGCTGACATTCATCACCCACCCCTTGAAATACAGATTCCTAATGCCGCTTTCTTTACAGTTCAATCATACTTGGCTTGTAATAGGAAGGACGAACTTAATTTTCGTAAAGGTAATTTCCTTGCCCTTTATTACAGATTACGGGATCAAAATTGGGAGAATGTTCTCCAAACCACAGATGTAGATTCAGCTGTAGATATATTTGACAGCATAATCAAAACGATACTACAGGACACAATACCTAAAAAATCCAAAAACTTTCAAAGAAATTTTCCTCCCTGGTTTACAGGTTTGCTGATACATAAAATTAAACTTAAAGAACAAGCTAGAAGGAAACTAAGAAAACATCCTGATAATATTTATTTTTTACAACGGTATCGTGCACTGCGCAAAGAGAGTAAACGTCTCATCGCTCTTGCCCGGCAAAACTTTGAAACCAACATTGAAAATAGTATGTTGCAGGATCCAAGAAAGTTCTGGAACTATGTATCTTCTAAAAGAAAAGGTCCAGGAAACAGTCGAGTTTTTAAATATGGGAATGAAATTCTAACGACCCCTGAAGAAATCGTAGGAGCGTTTGCCAGACACTTCTCCTCTGTATACTCCCAACCAAATAATAATCCAATGCAGTCATCAGCCCATCACAATAAGCTCTCAATTGATGTTAAAAGGATTAGCGCCCATGACATTATGGTGGCACTTCGGCGACTTCCTCCAAAGACAACCGTTGGACCGGATGGTGTGCCCCAATTCATTTTTAAGGCCTGTAAAGACTTTTTGATAAATCCACTCGAACATATCTATAATTTGATAATAAGCAAAGCAACGTACCCCTCCGCATGGAAGATAGCCAAGATTATACCTATTCCAAAATGTAATCATAACTACGAAATCGTTAAATACAGACCTATATCCTTGCTTCCCATTGCAAACAAAATTTTCGAAACCATTCTATATGACAAAATATACGATCAAGTAAAATATGCATTAATAGACCAACAGCATGGCTTTATCACTGGAAAATCCATTCTTACCAATCTAACTAAATTCGTTGATTTTCTGTCTTTTACTATCGATTCTGGATTGCAAACAGACGTTGTCTACACAGATTTTCAGAAAGCGTTTGACAGGGTCGACCACAAAATCCTACTTGCGAAGCTTAAACAGATTGGATTTTCGGCGACATTAGTACGTCTAATGGGATCATATCTTCAAAATCGGACTCAATATGTACAGTTCGGGGGGATGAAGTCTGCACCATTCGTGAGTATGTCTGGGGTGCCACAAGGATCTAATCTCGGACCTCTCTTATTTAACGTTTTCATAAATGATATTGACGAAACTATAAAGAATTCTGAGTTTATTTTGTACGCTGATGACCTTAAAATATATAAAGTTATTCAATCGTTTACAGATGTTACTCTACTGCAGAGAGACCTCGATGCTTTCACTCGTTGGTGTGATCAAAACAATTTATTTTTGAACTTAAATAAATGTGTACAAATCTCATACACTAGAAAGAAAACACCACTGCAATATAATTATACGTTGAAAACGCATAAACTCGAGGTTGTAACTGAAATCAGAGACTTGGGTGTAACTATGGATTCTGCTTTAACATTCACTTCCCATATAACAACAATGCGTAACAAAGCAAAATCCATGCTCGGCCTAATTTTTCGTTTTTCATCATCATTCTCACGCTACGAAACTCTGCTCATTCTCTACTACGCCCTGGTACGGTCTCACCTTGAGTTCGCCTCACCTATTTGGCATCCCGCTCAACAAGGCATAAGTCGATCCTTGGAACAGATACAAAAACGATTCCTTCGATACCTTTATTTTAAAATGTTTCAGTACTACCCACACAACATAACTTATAACGAAATTCTTTCTGGATTCCAAATTCAATCTTTAGCGATTCGTAGAGATATAGCATCAATCCGATATGTCCATGATCTCCTAGTTAACAAAATTTCTGACCCATATCAGTTATCAAAACTTAATATTACGGTGCCGCGTCCCTCGCAGAGGAATTATAAACTTTTTAAAATACCTTTTTGTCGGACTGAAATATTCAAAAATTCACCTACAGTGAGGGGCATGAGGTTAGTCAATGACTTGCTACAAATGGACCCTACTATCGACTTTCTCGACCCTGCAGATAAACCCCGACTTATACGGGTTCTGAAATCTCTTCGTTGACCCGCACGGCTTGGAGCAGTAGGGGCAGGGGCGGTGAGGACCCGAGATGTGAATAAGATGCAACAGCATGAGGCGGAGCATAATCAAGCGAGTGTGTGTGTGGGGGGGGGGTGTATGAATGAATGAATGTATGTGTGTAGGTTAATGAGGATGAGTGTGTCCGGGGATTGTATGGGTGTGCGGGTGTGTGTATGTACGCGTGCGAGTGGTGTGAGTGGTGCGCGGCGGGCCACAGGATTTTTTTTTTTTTTTTTTTCTTTATTATGTATTATTATTATTATTATTATTATTATTATTATTATTAGTTTATCAACATTATTATTTTTCCTTTTTAATCATCACTATACTTATCGTTTTTTTTTGTTTTTTTTGTGGTTTGTTTCTTTTTTTGTTTTGTTTTTTGTTTGTTTTGTTTATTATTTTTTATTATTTCTTTTTTTTTCTCTCTCTCTACTTAATTTTGTTTTAATTTTTCATGCTCTCCCCTTCCCTGTAACTGGCCACCTGGCTGTTGGAAAGGGGAGCAAAATATACAAATTATTAATATTAATATTAATATTTCACCCTCCTCCATTTCTCAACAAAAGGAAATGACCTGAGAAAATGAAAAAAGGCATATTTTCTTCTGAAAAAACTTCAATTACTGTCAGAACTGAGACGGGTGATAGGCAAAGAGCAAAGAGATAATAGTATCATGATTCTAACATAGAGTAAATTGAACTTAATTTCTGCAAAAATACATATGCTGCCTATAAGCAATTTCCACATGTCTGCGAGCATACAATTTGTATAATGTATTAGGATGTAATCTCGACTACCTTGAGCTTGAAGAACGGCTCATTACTCTCACTCTGCTTCTGATACCAGTACCAATATTACTATCAAAATTACTCTTACACCTCCTGGCTTCTCAAAATTTCAATCAACTCAATTATTCCATTGTACTCGTACGTTTTGACCCCATAACTTACGCATTGACGACAGAAGCGGATGAGTCTATTGTTTTCACGCAGTACTGGATCAACACAGGACCAAGAACGATCTTGAATTTTCAAGTGCTAGTTTTGAAGCGGTCAAGCAGATTCGTCTTCCCGCCAGTGGAGGAGCGGAAAAAAGTCCATCAACATGAACATTTGAAATACATGAGAACTAAGGTGGTCCGTATTTCATATATTTTAGAAATCGGGGTAAAGACCCCCCACCCCGATATTTCTATTATGACTTTAAACAACCCCCTATTTCTTTAAATTTTTAGAATGATGTTACTCTGTGCTGCATCGGCCTTGGAGGTTTAAAATGGAATTTACATGAAGAATTTTCCAAAATCACTCTTTATTACTCAAAAACGTCCATATCAAAAACAATGACATGGGCGCCAATTACAGAAGTTATCAAAAAAGTACTCGAACTAAAATTTGTATGGCGTGGTTATGCAACCATTCGAGCAGGTGAGTAATGAAGGTGTTGAAATTGGTTCATATACAAGTTTTGCCTATCCGTGAAATTGAAGGTGCTAACGCACTTACAATATTTTGTTGCTTTATAGCGCCTTCAGTATGGCAGATAGGCAAAATTCACATACAACCCTAACCATAGTAATGATTAAAATCTACAAAATAAGTTCTGTACAAATCTTGCCAATCTGCAATATTCAAGGCGCTAAAGCAATTATGATATTTTGTTGCTTCATAGCGCCTTCAATTTTGCAGACAGGCAAAATTTTCGTATGACTTAATTTAAAGATCGCAATGAATACTATTAAAAAGGTTATCTGCAAATTTGATCCGTCTCGCATATTGAAGGCGCCGACCATTGAATAAAAGTACTGGTAAAAATCAAAACTTTGAAAAGGAAGCGGGGTGAGTTAAGATTATTCTTATGACAAAATATTGATAGAGGATCATTTTCAGTCTAAATGGAACAATATGAGACCCAATGTCGGGGAAAATGTTTGAAATAAGTATTTTTCTCATATACAGGCCTAATGCAAAAAATTCGTATATACTCGTAATATTCGCTAGCTCCCTTCGGTAGTTATAGTGTCTTATCATTATGTCTCGCATTCTTACACAAATTAAAGAATTTGCATTCTACTTACTATGCTAGACCTTAAGAAAGTTACATTGGCGCCGTATTTGATAAACTCAACAGTACAACGACTATACTATGCAATATTGTAGCATCAATTCAACATAGCCAAACAAAAGAATTCAAGTATTTTTGTTTCGGGGATACGTCCGACCTCTCTGTGTGTTTTCCCCGTTTTCCCTCCCATGCCATACCCAATCAGTGGAAAGGCAGATTCGATGGGTCAGTAAGGCATCAGTAACAGTTTGTGGCGAAGAAAGGTGTAATGAATTTATATGTACATTTATGCTACTTTAAAAAATAGGAAAAATCTTACAGAGTTTTCAAGTCGAAAAAATATTTTTTCGGATAATTTCGGGTTATTTGTTTTTATTTTATTTTTCATTTTCATTTAAAATAAAACATGCTCAATTTCACTGATTTAATAGGAAAAATCGTTTGGAATTTAAGTTTAAAAAAAATTTTTTTCGGGTAATTGGTCATTTAGCCTGATTATTGGTGTTTTTTTTTTTTTAATTTAAAACAGAATTTGTTCAATTTTACTGATGCTCATATGTAATATTCTCCCCCCCCCCTAACCCATACCTCTTTTCTCTAGAAATTTTGATTTTTAGGTACTAGTACTTTTATTCGATAGTGTACCGTCTCCAATATGCAAGATGGACCAAATTGGCACACAACCTTTTTAGTTCTACTAATTAAGAATAACAAAAATGGTCATATTCAAATTTTTCCTATCTGTGAAATTGAAGGCGCTAAAGTACTTATAATACTTCGGCACTTTATAGCACCTTCAATATTATAGATACGCAAAATTTGTACATAACTCATTTTGTAGATCGTAATCACTACTACTATTAAGGTTATATATAAATTTTGCCTATCTGCCACATTGAAGGCGCTGTTAGCGCCTGATAGGAAGCTGCGATTTGTGTCATTCGAAAGAGCGTGATTTTTTCTATAAGAATCATCAAGAAAGTGAAAAATGATTTTTTGACACCAGAGGCACATTTCATGATTCCAGGTCACATATTTTTAAACAAATATTAACGACGAAAGAAGTTTTTAAAATTAATGAAAAACAAACAAATGCGAAAAACGTAGTCGTGTTTTCCCGAAAATGTAGCGATTCGAATTTTATTAACAGAGATTCATTGAGTAATAGATTATAGTCTATTTCATTCATATAATCCGAATGAATGTTTAAATTTGCAACATGGTTCAATCTTTCTTGCTTCAAGATGGAATTCTTCAGCAGCGGGAGCTTCTAAATCCGAGTTCTTTCGTTCGTTCAATTTTACTATGAAACGATCCATGACAACTTAATCGCAATACATGTTAAATATCTTACGCATTTAATTCAAAATCCCAAAAGACAAAATAACTTATGAAGCAAGAGCTTTTCCGGGGGGGGGGGGTAAAAATTGTACAAGTCCCAACTAACTCAACTCAGAATTCCCAAGTATCAAACCAAAAAAAAAATCCTTTTGACCTGTTGGGTTTTTCCACCTGACTCAACTCAAAATTCCCAAGTATCAATACAAAAGAAGAAAAACCTTTTGATTTTATTATTGGGTTTTCCCAACTTCTCAACTCAATTAACAAATATCAAAAAAAAAAACCAAAAAAAAAAAAAAAAAAACCTTTTAACTTGTTGGATTTTTCCAACTCGCCTCCTGACTGAAATGGTAAATCTTCCCAACTGCTAAATGAAAAATTCCTACGGGGTAAGTTTCCCCCTTGCCCCCTCCCCTATCGATACATCCCAGCTAATACGCGTTATGAAAAATCGAACTGCCAATGCGATGTTACCGACCGCATTGGGATTTAAGTCTTAAAAAAATTTGAAAAGTTGAAAGTGAGAAAATTTGATATCTCAACTTGTTTAATTGATAAGTTTTCATTTTGAAATTTTCGGAATTTTCACGTGTGGAGCAAAACAACACTTTTAGAATTCCATGTGGACCACGTGCACCAGTGCGCATATATTATCCCTGCTGACAAAACTCCGCCTTCGAAGAGCGCGTTTTTGAAAAAAACGGGCGTTTTAACTAGAAAATCCCTTAGAACCTTGAAAATTTTACTGGCAGTTTTAACAACTTTTTAATTACGCGCGCATTAGCCATTGCTTTTTGAAAACATTCAACGTGCGAATTTCATCATGTTACAAAAATGGGCGTTTTAGAGAAGTAAAGATGGGGAAATTTGCCGGGCGTTTCATCAGTTCTTAATTTACGCGCAGATTCATAAGAAATGTTCAGCGCGCGTATTCTCTCATATCACGAAAATGCCCCTTTTTAAAGAAAGAGAGCGTTTTCTGTAATTGTTATACATAGGAAATCGTACGTTTTGCGCGCATGATATTATACGCGCGAATATGAACAGGTTCGAAAACGCCCGTATTATTATAATTTCGTGGCGTTTTCCACATACATCTGCGCGCGCAGATTAAATTATTGATAACGTGAAACCGTTACTGGTTATCTGTGTGGCTGTGACTTGTAGCCTGAAATGCTGAAATTGTGAAACGAAAAAACAACAGTCGTGGTTTATTTAAGTTTCCATGTATTATTCTGTGATGCATATCATTTAAATAACCATATGGAGGATGATTCTCAGAACGAACACGGTAAGAACTATGTATAATACGTACAATATCTTTAAAATGTGTAAGTAAGTGCGATATTAGATTGCAATGTCGATTTATTATAGTGAGTACGAATTAGAGAGAAAATTGATTTCTAAGAGCACGTACATAATATCGCCCTGTATAAGTTGACACTCGTATTTTGTCCTGCAACGCTGAAGAACTTGTGTGTTTCAGGGATCTTCAGTTTACATATTTTGAATAACAAAACACCTCCCACATTCAGATTCGTCCTGTTAATTCGTTACATAGAAGTGGTATAGAAATAGTGGGAGTCTAGGAAACTGCCGTTTGTAAAAAGAGTTTCAAATTACATACTTCGGCATAGAAATGAGATAAAAACATGAAACAAAATCTGGTTTATATACCGCCTAGAATGAATGGTTCCAACCCTGATCGTCATTGCGTGTATAGGAATGGCAATTCCTTGCTCATTTGCTGAACCAACTCCAACTACTCTTGCTCTTTTAGCGAACTAGGGTTTTTAATCTGCTCACTGCTCCAATATGTTGCTCTGGATTGTTCTTTATCAGTAAAGAGAGAAGTGTCGCAGCGATCAGGTTCGAGATCAACTATTCCTTGCTCGGTTCACGAATAACGAATAGAACATAGAACAACTGATTTGTACTAAGAGCGAAAGAAGATATTGTGTTTGTACGGGTATCCTGACTAAGACTTCTTATAAAAGTTTGTACTTTGTAGTTCGGTGCATTTTTCGCTGAGTGTTATGATAGAAGAAATCTGAAATTGAACATATGGAACAAATTTAACCAAGATGGTCGGGTTTCATAGCGTTTTTAACACTAAAAATTTTGCTATAAGGTTTTTGACTTTTTGTAATTGAGAATAATTATCACTGACTATGAGATCTCGGATTATGTAGCTGGTCTAGGTACACCAACGAAAACCTTTTGTTTTTGAACGGTATATCAAAAAAATAAAAAGTGTGTAACGTTGATTCATAATATACTTATGTATTGTGGGAGAAGAAAAAACTGAGTGACCTGAAAAGAAATCTGCGAATATAACGTTGCCAGATATCTGTGAAGACGAAATACTGCGATATCGCTTGTTGAAATACAGAACCTGAGTGTTACTCATATCTACGCTGTTCTCTTTCTCTCAACAATCATAAATCTGATCCTTCCATTTGATGATGTACATGCAGAATTCTGCGCGTTGAAATACACGCGGTTCTAGCTGTCTTAGGACAGATACAGCAGGAAACTCCTCTTTCTCAATAGTATGAACCATGCATTACTCTATTATACCCTGCGATTCATTCAAATTCAGCTGAATCCTTTTACAAATGAGGACCTTTCTGGCAGAAGCTTGTGTATTAGTACAGTTAAACTTGAACCAGAATTACAGAGCAGTGAGCAGATGGTTTTTGCTCGGAATAATTTCGCGAACTGCTTTTTTCGTGAACCAACTCATTTAATTTGCTCCTGCTCGGAGTCGACCAACGCTAGGGTGACGCGCCTACCTGGTAAAACAGGAGTGTTTTAGTTTGAGTAAACCTGACAACTTGATACGAAACTACGAGCGTCATCTTATACTGAGCGGACTATATTTTCGGACAAAGCGACACAATCGTCTTCTTACAGTAAGAGTACAACTTTCATTCTGGCTTGGAGCAAGAGGTAGCCAACTGGCTGAAGTACTGGCAGAATGCGATAACCAGGGCGAAAAAGCTAGAAGAGAGAAAGGAAGCAGGAGGTGCAACACAATTTTTAAATTGTTCATTCATTTATTCATTCATTTTTTTCTTTTCAGCCGCCAAAAAGAACCTTGAAAACAGTGATGAACAACATGAAGTGGTGTCAAGTCAATCGTCATTGGAGCAGCGTACTGGTAATATTAGGACGCTGTATTGCTGTATTTTTTTTTATTCTAATTTTAAAAGATTCATTTATACTTTCCAATTTCAATTCCGAACACTGATACACGCAATTTATAGTATATTAAATACACCTGACATTTCTTTTTATTATTACCACTCTTCATTTAATATTTATTGCAGTTTTCTTATGTTTAAAATTATTAGAAGAAGAGAAAAATGAATGCGTCACTGTATAAGTATTAAAATTTATAATGCACAATGTTTATTTCTTCGTCGTTTTCAATTCTTAACATTTTTTATCATTGTTGTAATGGACATTTTAGTTATTTTATGGTTGACTAGTTTATGAAAAATGTTTACCTACATTTTTGAAACGATGTGTGTTCCTATGCTTATTTTTATTTATTTTTTTTAATCAATTTGTTTTCCTATTAATATTTAATATAATTTTTGCATATTTAATTTCTATTCAATTATTTTTTCTTAAAAAGTACTGAAAAGAAGCGCTTTTGAAAATTATTTGTGAGGGCGTTTTTTTAAGAAACAATCGGAAGGAGCGTTTTTAAATTTATTAGAAAAGAGGCGTTTTACAAACGTCACATAAACGCTCTCATATAAAAAACGCTTGGTTACTTGGCGTTTTTTAATAAGTTGAAAATCGCGCGTTTTCTAGGAAGTTGAAAAACGCGCGTTTTCTGGTAAGTTGAAAAATCGCGCGGTTTCATCGGTCTCACATTATCTCCCGCGTTCCGCCCGGCGGTATTTTGCCCGTAGGGATAAATTGCCGGCCCTGTCTACCAGTCAGTGATGCTAAGTAAAGTTGAACCAAGAGTCTGAAATCTGGATTAATTTTTAGGAATGAGGGGGCAAAACCACTAATTTTTAGAAAGAGCTGTCCTATATAGGAAAATTTTTTCCTTTCATCCCTCCTTGTAATCTAGCGAGGGACACATCCTTTTCCTTGGAACATTCGATTTTCTAATTCATAAGAAATTGTTATTCCTTCATAGTTTTTCGGGGTACTCCTGGTTTCCGGAACCTCTTTCTAAAATCCGGGACTTTCCGGGGTTTGGGGGTTTTCCGGGACCGGTAGACACTCCGTTCTTTTGTACTTTAACTTAATAAGGATTCCAGATGACGGAAGTATATACCAGTCTTGACCTTACAAGAGGGATATGTAAAGGGTGAAGATCGAGTCAATGTCCAAGACTGGTTTTTCAACCAAATAATGAAACCAAGTAATTTGAAGGCTGTAATAACCATATGATCAATGTGGTCCTAAAATTTTAGTTAAAGGTAAATTTTACACCTAGGTGAAGCTTTTGTTAAAGCGGAATTACTAAGTCGTCAAGGGAAAATTGAGATTTCTCATCCTGATCACAGAATACATCTTGAAAGAAAAACATGAAATTAACCAAAAATATTCAAAAACTGTCGAAACAGGATTATTTTGATCTCTTATTATTTTATTATTGCATCAAATGTTTGATCCGACTCTAATCTGAGCTCCCAAAATTTAGAAGTTACGCGGGCAATTTTTTGGCCAGGTCGAATTGATCCTCTCAAAGGTTCCGATTTTTGATTTTAAAGTTCAAATCGGGATCGGATCAAAACTCTGATATGAGTTCTCGAACTCAGCGACCTACATATCCAATTTCGATACCTTATTCAGTATTTTCAGCCAAGTTAAACTAGTCCCACAGAAGTGGAAAAGTTGAAATAGGGGCCCAAATCTGGGCTGCATTGAAATTTTAATAACGTTTTCAGACTCTGCGGTCGAAAGAACCTCTAATCTGATAGGTACTTTTTCTGATATGTTTTCACTTACTATTCGAAAGTTGACAGCATCCCGTTGAGGGGAAAGAGAAAGTTTTCGTCCCGGAATAAACTTGATTTTAGTCCTTGAAAATTCCAGTTTGTCTCATCTCAATTCGACGCCACCATACAAAAACAAAAAAACTTAGATTTTCGAACCGCAACCTATGTATAGATAGTGCCCCCGATTCTCGATAATCCAGCGATGATTTCAGGAGAAAGTTTGAGATTAACCTAGGGCAAGCAACGTCTACAGCGTGACTCTGGTCTCACCTTTGGCCAGAAAAAATCAAAAAACGAAATGACCGTTTCCACGATATGCTCAATAAATTATATGCATTTTTTTCCGTCGTCACTTTGTACAAACAAAATGTTAATTTAAAAGTTTTGAAACGATCGAAACATTTTCACGTCGAGCGTATTTGCGAGCCACGGCAGCAAAGTTTCCAGCAGCACTTAAAATACGGGACGTCAAAATCCATTGACGAAATTTTCAAAGTAAAATAATCGTCACGTAATTTAATTGTATCAACTTGATTCGTTTTTCGAGTTAGCGCCACGTCGATTTAAAAACACACACACACACGATCGGTAGCGTAAAAACAGCTCATTGTGAAATAAAAAAATTTAATACTAGGTCGATATGTAGTCGAAAAAAAACCTTGTCCGTCATTGTTCTGAATTTCGAGCACGACCCTTTTTGTGACAAAGTTACCGTGTGAAACAAATCATCCATCATTTTCTATTCATTAAAATTACAACCCTCTGGTCATTTCCACCCTGGTTGACAAAATGACGTGGACTGACTTTAAATAATGATTATGTCGTTGTTAGCGCAGTCGTTGAGGTATCAATTAAATTCCGATGTACTAAATGAAAAAAAAGTTTATATAGTATCTATATTTTCGTGTGGTCCGAGGGGAGGGGGTGGGAAACACAGCTGTGCATTGCATACTCGACCGGTGACGGATACAGGAAGCAATCTTCGGAGGTATCAGAATGTGCATACATCTGAGCAGTTTGATCCATTTTATTCCATCGAGATAGTAACTGAGCAACACTTGAGGAATTCCAAATGATTTGCATTACAGATTATTTTCCTCTTAACGATGAAAATGAGAATATCTTCCAAAGACAGCTATTCAACTCCTTCAGTTCACTGAACTATTTACTAGCCGACCGTTTTTGGAAAGTTTATACTTTCATCAGAATACTATCAAATTTCTCTCTTGTAAAGTGGAGGAGTCTTTAAAACTAGGTAAGACCCTTCAATGTTCGTTTAAAAATCCGTTATACTCTCTCCCAGACTTACTCAAGACTTTTTAATGCTTTTCCAAGCTTGTTTCAGACTCGCTGGGACTACTTCAAACTCATTCAAGTCTTCTCAAGACTCTTCCATGTTTAAATGAAGTTCTTCAAAAATCAAAAATTTCTTAAACTTTTTCATATCAAGTTATTGACACTAGAACTCGTGTAAGAATTTACGATTTCTTGAAACTGATATAGACTCTGTAATGCTTATGTATGCCTCTCCAAGACACTCCCATACTTATATAAGATTCTTCAGCGCTAATCCTTGAGACTCGCTAGGATTGTTGATCATCCTCCCAAACTTTATCAGCATTTCTCAGGAATTGATGTAATTAGAATCAAATCAATCCATTAACAATTATCTAATTATCTATCTTTTTTTCTTCTTTTTTTCAAATAGCAGCCTTAAATAAAGGACAGACACCTCTCCCATATGAGCTCGGATGGCCTGAGTTGAGAGAAAGATCATTATAATGATAATCTACCATCCACAGTGGCAGAACCAGGCTTCTATCCTAGGAGGGGCAATTCAAAATGCTAAAGAATTATAGTTTTTGCCCCCTCTTGTCTGAGTATTAAGATAATTTTTTCGCTATGACAATGGCACTCGAGTGAGTACTGAGTAAATACAAGAAATACGGATTTGAACAATTTGTACTTCTATTTTTTGCCAATAACGCTGAATATAAAAATACTTTCCAACCATAACCCATTTTTACAACTCACACTGGTTTCTCAACTGGACGACAATTTCTGGAAATTTTAATGTTCACGACGCAATACAAATTGATTTTCCCCCTGAGTAGGAGACGCTGCAATTAAGATTATCTAAAACTCTTCAATCTTCCATGCTTGTGTAAGAATCTTTTAAGTTCGTCTAGACCTGATCAAGACTCTTCAAGGCTTTTCCAAACTTAAGACTCGCTAAACCTTTTTATCACTCTTTCATGAGTTATGATGACCCTTCATAATTCTTTCAGGCTTGATTATATGGCTTTTCAGGACATGATCAGGGCTGTATAAGATTAACAAACTGTTCAAAACTCGTTTAAAATTGTTTACGACTCTTCCAAACATTTTTCAGACACTTTACGACTTGATTACGAGATCAAGACTGGTGAAGATTCCTCCATACTTCATTAAGATATGTAGACGCTTTGTGGGGCTTCGTCAAACTTTTTAATATCCGTTAAAACTATTCGAGATCATTCAAGATTCTTATGACTCATCCTGCCTTGCAAGGTTCTTTAGAACTCATTCAGATTTGACTAGGACTCTCAAAGATTTTATCACCATTTTCTAAGACTCCTTATGAATCTCTAAAACTCTTGAGGATTCAGTTAAGACTCTTAAAAACTCGTGTGAACTTCTGTCCCTATATAACTCTTCCAAACTTGCTCAAACTAGCCACAACTTTGCAAGCCTCATTCACAACTTTCAACTTTTTCACACACGCTTCCATGGCTAACTTGTTCGAAATTCTGAACGATTTTGATATTTTTGAAGTATTTTCGGTTACAGTTTTTCTTTCGGGGAGGACTATGGACTTTGCGAGAGTGCTGGGATGCTAATCACTCCCAAAAATTCGACTTAGCCCCCCATAAAAGTACTAAAAGCACATTAATATCTATTATTATAATCGGCATTTCGGACAGGATGGCCCTCATAGCTCCCCCCTCCCCCGACCTAAAACCCGCTTATGTCTGGGAGGAAAACAATATCCTTTTTCCCCCCCCCCCGAGGATCCGCACCTAATTACTTAGCAGTACCTCGCACTATCTTCAACTTACTGATTTTCTGACTATCAATTAATTCGATTATTGATTATCTTGACAAAGAATATGATTTTTATCGGTCATCGGTCAATATTTCAATTATCGACCATTTTTATCATCAATTATTTTAATTATCAAACATTTTAATTATAGATCATTTTGATTGCTAATAATTTCAATTATCAAAATGACTTCGGCCATTAAAAATTTCAATGATCAATTATTTCGATTATCAGTGTTTTGAATATTAATAATTCTTATTATTAACGGTTTTTCAAATATCGATAATTTTTATTATCAATATTTTTAAATACCTTCACTGTCAATAATAACGATTTTTGACAAATTCGACTATCAGTTATGCTTTTGATTACCAATGTTTTCGAATGTAATTTTTTATATTGATCGTTTCAAATATCAACCATTTTTATAACTTATTAACTGAATATTTCAATTATCAATAATACCGATTTGTGATTTATTCAATGAGTATCAATTATTATTTTGACTATGGATTATTTTGTCTCTTGATTGTTTTAACTATTAGGTATATTCATTTTAGCTATTAATTATTTTACCATTCTAATGGTCGATTACCTCGATTTGCAAAAATTTTAGTAACTGATAGTTTTGATTTTTTGATCGATGAATAATTTCTGTTGATCATTTTGACATTGTAACTCCTTAGTTATTATAAAAATCAATCATCAAAAATTTTGATGACTGAGTTTTGAAAACCGATATTCTCGATGATCATTTATTTTGAATCGATGATTTCGATAATTAACACAAAATTTCGATTATCAGTATTTTCATTACCTATTATTTTGATCTTCAAGTATTTTAATTACTGATTTACCAGTTATTTGGATTATTTCGATAATCGATTATTTGAATCGTCAATTAATAATAATGGTGATTAGTTTTTCTTTTTAAAACAATTTTACGGAGTGGAAAACTCCTCCCTTGTGAGCTTAGATCTGAGCGAGGAATCATTATTATAATATTTCCCCCAGTAGTAATGTGGGGGGGAGCGAAGAACAGGGGCGTAAAAACAACTAATGCATCTTCTTATCGTTTGTTTATTTATTTACATGGTTCTTTATTCAACATCTTTTTGGTGGAGAGAATAAAACTAACTAAATCTGGTTTCTGAGTTCAGTACGCCACTTATCCTTATTGTTTGCATGTTTCTTGTCTGCTGGAATTTGAACAAGCTTGTGCACCTACAGTCCTAATCTAATGTGTAAAGAATTTACAACTCTTCACCTCCCTCGAAGAAGCGAATGTTGTTTCATTCATCTTGGATAAGCTGATACTAGTCCTGATAATTTACCCATAGTTATTTCAGACACTTTGAATGTTTCTTCAGAATTTTCGAATCTAACTCCTTCAACACACTTCATGACTATTTGTGACTTGTTTCAGACTCTTCATGACTCTTTCGAACCGGCTTAATGCTCTTTAAGATTCTTGTTCAGACTTGACACGACCTCTTTAATACTTGATCAAGATTTTCCAAGGCTCCCTAAAATCATTCATGATTTTTCAAGACTCATTTCAGAATCTTGAAAACTTGTACAAAACTTTTCAAGACTTTAGACCAAAGCTACAGCTAGCTTTTTTAGAGGGGGAGGGGGTACATGGATAGTAAAAATGCTGACTAAAATACAATAAACCCCTATCACTGTCACAATTTCTCGGTTGGCTACAACTAGCCGATTTCCAAACAACTTTAACATGGTATGTATAACTTTCCTCCCCATCACTACAGCCTTCTTTCATTTCAAGAACTTTTTAAAACTTCTCTATGCTTAAGACTTCTTGGCACTCTTCAATATAACTTCACGCTCATTCAAGGCTTTACAACACTTCCTCGCTATTAATATCTTATTTCTGAAGCATTTTCACCTATCATACACACATTTTGCTCACAGAGAAAGCAGCTGCCCTCTTGCCTTCCCCATATATTTGCACCAGTTGCAAGCTGTGCTTACAGATGGAACGTAACAATCTTCAACGAGATTAAATCAGTAGAGAAAAAAAGTAAAAAAATCCAAATGTTCTTATTTTGCTTACCTGATGAAGTAACCGAATAACGTGAAATGGTGGATCGTTACGACAGGGTTGCCTCGGTTAGGACGCCGTGCCAGATGTATGGTTACCAAGTCAGTCGAAACGAAAGCATGACGTGAGTGCGAAATAGAGCTGGTAAATATCTGAAACATAATATATCGGATGGGTGTTAGAATTGCGTGCAGGAAACAAGAGAAAGTTTGGAAATTTTATTAACGTCCTTGTGTACTTTCACCTGTAGGACATTTACCACGCAGTAAGATCGGACTCTCTTCGGTTTTCTTTTTTCGCTCAAATTTATTTACGAACAGGTAACAAAAGAAACACATTTTCGGGCGTTTTTTCTTCTTCGTTTCTTACATTCTTCGGTGACAAATACAGAAACTAATTTAATCAGCTCAGTCACAGTTCCGGTTTTAATTCGATGAGGAAAGAAAAGCAATGCGGAGATGGGTCTAAAAATTGAAGGTAAACATTTTCTTCTCAAGTTGCGCAATATGAACTTGGCAAAAAAAAAACAAAAAACTTCCGTCTTATTCGGAGTACACAACTGAGGAGCCAACCTGTAGCATACAAGCATAAAACATATGTACAAATGTAAAGTTTGAAGTAGCTTGATCCTCGTCTGGCGGCCTCACTGTACATCCACCACTGCTTATCAATCAAATTACGAGAATCAGACGTACTTCTCATTACGCTACTCTACATGCTGACCCGAAGGGCGAACGCATGATGAATTTCTCATGCAACGAATTTGCCTTTTTGCAACTGCGAAATAACGTACAGATGTCGGTATTAAAACTCGTAATCAATCATGTCTAATTTGAGTCTGAAGAACACTTTTTCACGCGCGTCTACGATAATAGGTATTTCAAACCACTTCCCCATACCAACAGTTGGCTATTATTGTGTAGTATATACCTTCTACTGTTATAGTATTTTGGTTTTCAGCTGGTGCCAACCAAAGGCGCGCTTATGAGCACTTGGCAAAGAACGTCAATGAAATAAGGTTCAAAAGAAAGGGAAAATGAAACGGAAAGCAGAGAGAAAGAAAGAAAAAGAAAAGGTATCGCAGTTTAACTTAGATACTAGGAATAACGTGATAACACAACCCGCAACAATGCAACACATATGTAGTTTTCCACGAAGAACTGACGAGGTAAATATATGTAAAATACGATGTATTTCAAATACCTACTTTTCTCTTTCTTTGTGACTCATCTCGTTTTTCAAACCTAACGGTTTTACACTCTCGTCTCATACACCCGTACACTCTTTAGCCTGCTTTCAATTAGGCTTATCTCGTTCATGTTGATTATGGATCGAGATTTCTTTGCGCGTTTGCACGTCATGTTTTGATGCCGAATTGTCTCGCTGTTCATTCGTGTTTACTCTTTCGTGCTGTGCACTTCATATGATTTTCGTGATCAAAATACTTGAAATTTTGATATAATTTCTGTGTCAATAAACACTTTTTGAAATTCAAATCAAAATCCTGTTCTTATTCGATCGCGAAACCTACATATCAAAATTTCCTTTTACTCGAATCGACCTTGGTGTTCCGTTTTGATTCGTTTTAAATTTCCGCAATTTCAAAGTTTTATTTGTTTTTGTGCAATATGGATGTCCGTAAATTGCAATTTTACATCGTCGTGGCTGCTGCGGCTGATAATAAGACCAACGTCATACAGGTTCGTCGTGTCAAATTTTCCGAGGCCAACACCTGGTTTGGTTTTCCCTCCGACCTTCAACTTGTTTCTGCTCATCCAGATTTGATGAAATATCCTGTCATCAAGGCTGCGGTTTCGTCCCTCAAATCTCGAGGCAGTTATCGTAATGTGAATATTACGTTGTCGAAAGAAGTCTATGCGTTATATGTAGATTCGGATGACAATTTCATCTTCGGAGATTACGTTCTTGGTGAACTCGACCTGTCATCTTCTGCACAAACTTCGACTGTCTCCGCCCCGTCATCGTCCATGGACTCAATGGTTGCCTGTCTTGAGAGGCTGGCTGCTCCCAAGGAAAAGTCCATTAAGGAAGTCCTTCGCCACATCCTCCTGGAAAAATTCCACCCAAAAAACAAGAACGTCGAATCGTGGTGTGACCGGTTTGAGAAAGAGCTGGCTCGGTTTCACCTCACCGGTTGTCGTCAAATTGAGGTCCTGAAGTCGTGCATCGATTCCTCTCTGAATAATTGGTTCATTGTGACCCAAGACAACCTCCCTCCAGATGCTGAATGGCTTTTGTGGCGCCAAGAGCTGGTGTCAAATTTTGGTGACTCGTCTTTCCGACCTGTTTGTTCAGCAATTGGTTTCCGCTACATTGGTGGCTCGCTTGTGGACTACGCCATAAACAAGGAAAAATTGCTTCTCGAAGTCAATCGTGACTTTCCCAGGTCAGTCATTTTAGATCTAATTGTCTATGGTTTACCAGCTCGTATCATTAAAGCGTTGAATAAAAATAACGTAACAAATTTGCAAATTTTAAAGGAGAAATTAAAAAAATATGAAGGTGACGAAAATTTTCTAGACGATAAAGTAAAATCGAATAATTTTAAACCAAATTCACCTTCATCCTTCCGTCGTTTTAATAATGATAAGAAAAATAATTTTAATAGCAATTTTAATTCAGGAAGGAATAATAATTTTAACGTAAAAGCCTGTTCAATTTGCGCAAAAAAGGGTTTTCCGAATCGTCTCCATCGTGAATCTACGTGTAGATTCAGGGACAATGTTTCTGAACCTAAACTTGTAAATAAATTGGAAATGGCTTCTTCCTCTTCTTCTGATGAGGACAGTTCAAAAAACTAGTCGTGCCACCGCTAATCAAAGTCGATATTAAAGTAAATAATCAATTAAATTGTTCTGGAATTTATGATAGTGGTTCCAATATATCAGTTATGAATTATTCGCTTTTAAAAAACTTAAATGTTAAAATTTTACGACTTTCAAACACTAAATTTAAAATGGTTAGCGGACATGGCAAAATTTTAGGCATTGCCCAAATCCAGGTGAAAATTTTTAATATTTCTAAATCCGTTTATGCTTTTGTTCTGGATATTCCGGATAACAATTTCGAGTTTATATTAGGCCTGGATTTAATTAGAGTATTCAAATTAAATTTAACTGATCAACTTAAAGTTTTTCAATCTTCAAATTATCGCAATTTTCGTAATGCACAATGCAAAACTTTTAATGATATTCGAATTAATTCGATCGAGTTGGTAGCCAATCTAGATCATTTGAGTGCCTCAGACAAAGATAGGGTGTCTAGAGTGATTAATCGTTTCAATTACGCTTTCGCCAAGGACAAATTTGATGTAGGCCGAGTGAGCTCTCACGAGGCAGCTGTCAAATTAAGTGAGCATAGGTATGTATATTGTAAGCCGTATAGGTGTAATATCGTTGATCAGAAGGAAATTGAAGATCAGGTATCTGCTCTCTTCAAAGCAGGTCTTATTGAGGAGTCTACTTCGCCTTTTGCAGCCCCGGTCACCCTTGCGGTGAAGAGACAGTCTGATGGCACTCAAAAGAAAAATCGTCTGTGCATTGGTTCCTGAAAGTCAGCCTTTTCCTCTTATAGGGGACCTGATAGTAAAAGCCAGAGATTGTCAGTGGTTTTCCGTTCTTGACATCAACAGCGCTTTTTGGTCGGTCCCACTTAGGCAGAAAGACAGGTATAAGACTGCTTTTGTGACTCAAACAGGCCACTACGACTGGAAATGTCTTCCATTCGGATTAAAAACATCTCCAGCTATTTTTCAAAGAATTTTACGTAACGTACTAAAAAGAAATGACCTAGATAAATTTTCTGTTAATTATATTGATGATATTTTGGTTTTCTCAAAATCTTTTAATGAGCACTTGCTGCATTTAGAAAAGATAATGGACGCTGTTTATAAAGAAGGTTTTCGGCTTAGCTTGAGCAAGTGCAATTTTGCAAAAAATAAAGTTAAGTACCTAGGTCACGAAATTGAGAATAATCTCACTCGTCCGATTTTCGACAACGTATTCCCGGTTCGTGAGTTTCCTATTCCTAGGAATCAAAAAAATGTCAGACAGTTTTTAGGGAAGGTTAACTTTTATCACTCCTATATTCCAAATTCTGCTATGGTACTAACCCCTTTACATGAACTCTTGAAGAAAAATGTACCCTTTCGGTGGAGTGATAAATGTCAAAAAAGTTTCGATTTTGTTAAAGATTGTTTATGTAACGAACCATGCTTGGCCATTTTTAATCCGAATCGTGAAACTAAAATCTTTACTGATGCTAGTTTGGAAGGCATGGGGGCTGTTTTAAAGCAAAAGCAGGAAGACGGAACTTTTAAACCCGTTGCTTACTTTTCAAAAAAATTAAAAGAATATCAGAAAAGAAAAAAAGCCGTTTTCCTTGAATGTCTGGCTATCAAGGAGGCTCTAAATTATTGGAGATATCAACTTCAAGGAATACATTTTGAAATTATTACGGATCATAAACCTTTGGAAAATATGAAAATTAACACTAAATTTGATGAAGAATTACGCGAATTAATTTTGTCGATATCTCATTTCAATTTTAAAATAACGTATCAGCCAGGAAAAGTTAATCTTGAAGCAGATTGTTTGTCTCGAAATCCAGTACTCGAGGCACATGAAGCTCCTTCAGAAATTAAAATTGTTAATTTATTGCAAATGGAGGACTTATTAATTGATCAAAAATCTGTAGCCTTGGACAGACTCACCAAAAAGATTAACGTAATAAATGGTAAAAATAACCTCCTATTTACCAACCACAAAGACTCTAAAAAAATTATTATTTCCGATGAATTTGCCAAGAAACTTATAAAAAAAGCCCACTTTCGTTTTGGCCATATTGGAGTAAAGCAACTTGAGCTAACTTTACTTCCCTATTTCTATAACGTAAATTTCAGAACTTCTATTCAAAATTTTGTAGGAAAATGCTCTGTTTGTATTAAGAATAAAACACGTCTTCTCCGACATTTGGGCCAATGTCTCAGTTGGGACCGGCCAAAAGACCTTTTGAATATATGTCTGTGGATACCATAGGCGGTTTCTCTGGAAACAACTCAACCAAAAGATACGTCCACCTTTTGGTTGATCATTTCTCTCGGTTCGCTTATGCGATTACATCAAAACATCAGAAGGCTACTGATTTTGTAAATTTATTAAATTTAGTATTTCAAAATGGACATAACGTAGAACATCTACTCGCTGATCAATACACTGGCTTGAACTCAGCCATTTAAAAAAAATTTTCGGAAGAACGTAACGTAAAATTATATTTCTCAGCTGTAGATTGTCCATTTTCAAATGGGTTAAACGAACGCCTTAACCAAACATTAGTAAACAAATTGAGATGTAAAGTAAACGAAAATGAAATTAATAAAAAGAGGCCATGGCCCAAACTTTTCGAAGAGTGCGTTCAAGAATATAATGATACAGTTCATTCTGTAACAAAGTATTCTCCAAATTATCTTTTAAATGGTGTCAAACCCCCTCTCCTGAGGAATCTTCCTTTTGACCATTTTAATTTAGAAAAGGACCGAAAATTAGCTTTTATAAATTCTCAAAAAAATCATTTTCAGAACAAAAAGCGATTTGACCGTAACAAAAAGGAGCCAAATTTTAAAGTAGGTCAATTCGTCTACGTACTTCATGGTAATTCACTTAATCGAAACAAATTGGACAAAATTCGTACAGGTCCCTTCAAAATTTTAAAGAAACTATCAGGTGTCTTATATGAGGTTGATGCTGGCTTTCAGAAGCATGAGTCTAATATTTTCCATGTTTCTAAAATGTACCCTTTTGAGCCCTAGGCTCGTTTCTTCGTTGCGGGGATGTAAAATACGATGTATTTCAAATACCTACTTTTCTCTTTCTTTGTGACTCATCTCGTTTTTCAAACCTAACGGTTTTACACTCTCGTCTCATACACCCGTACACTCTTTAGCCTGCTTTCAATTAGGCTTATCTCGTTCATGTTGATTATGGATCGAGATTTCTTTGCGCGTTTGCACGTCATGTTTTGATGCCGAATTGTCTCGCTGTTCATTCGTGTTTACTCTTTCGTGCTGTGCACTTCATATGATTTTCGTGATCAAAATACTTGAAATTTTGATATAATTTCTGTGTCAATAAACACTTTTTGAAATTCAAATCAAAATCCTGTTCTTATTCGATCGCGAAACCTACATATAGTTTCGTTGCATGTTCGTCAACACTGTATACCCTTTCCACACCGTCCAATCAGACGGCAGTTCCCTCACTGTACCTACTACACAGGAGAGGACGGCTATACAGGGTGTCTGAGTTTCGGTTGCTAAGCGGGAAGGAATGAATAGTACTTGAATAGACAAAGCAAAAGTGTTATTATCACCTTTTGCCTAATCACAAAATTGAAGGCGCCGCATCTTTGTAAAAATCGAAAAATTCACTAATTTTGACCTATTACAAAAATCACGAGTAATGATGTTGCCCAGTCTACAATGATGCCATGGTACAGCACTCACTTAGAGTAACAAAACAAGTTATTACGAAATCCGGCCTGCTCTGAAAATTTAAGCAGGTAAGTGGCATCCAAAATTCAGAAATTTCAATTTTTTACAAAATTGTGCAAAAAGCCTACTTTTACTGAATCCCAACATGAATAACCAAAGGCCGGCGTACAGTTCTCATTATCAAAACTAGTAGCCCTGATTCAGATGAACAAAAAATCATACCACTATCTCCTTCCAGTTTTCAGAATTTAGAAAGTTAAGACACGTTGAAGTACTTCCAAATTTCAAAAAAACAGAAAATTTAACTTGCTCTAAAAATTAAACTGTTAGGGGGAAAGCTATTTGATTTCTAGGCTCCGCTCAAAAGTAAGTTTCCCTAAATTCGTAAGCAGAAACAAAAATAAAATAAAACGAAATGAAAGGGAAATGTAAATCTTGAGTTTTGCGCACTCTGGAATAGAACTGGAGTTGCTATCAGTGCTACAAAAATGAGCCAACATTTCGACGTGCGTTGCTTGTGAATTACGAAGTGTAATACATTTCTACACCGCGAAACCGACGTACGACAGAAATTCACGAGAAATTATGTCATACAGTCAATGGTGCATCTAGGGGTTGGGGGGGGGCACAATAAGGTTTTCAAGGGAGAAAAAGTCGAAAATTGTTTTTTTTTTCTTTCTAAATCGCCGATATTAGAGGACTATGTAAAAATATTGAGAGGGCATGAACCCCCCCCCCCCCCCCCGACGCTACACCACTGCGTACAGTGGCGAATTTCAGAAGAAAAGCCAAGTCTCTTGCTTCCAGGTTTCAAATTTTTGCAAGAAAACGTCGATTTTGCAGACATCCTAACAGTAAAGCGCACTTTTAATCGGAGGGATAACTGGTACATTCAGTAAGAGCTGATAAATTTTTTGAAATAATTTACTTAAAAAATTTATTCTCAATCTGGTAACGTCTCAAATTTTTAGATTTCTTTTATAATGTGGGGAAATCAGTTAGTGTACAGAAGACAAATGCTGCTAAAAAACTGAACAGAATTAAAGCCTGTTGTTAATTTGCAGCGAAAGTGCACAAACCATAACAATGGCTTGTCATAAAATGAATCAAGTTTCATTCATCTACTTTCAGTGAGAGGTCTTCTTGTATTCCAGTGCCTATTTGATGGTGGTTAGACAACTAGTTCAACAGATGGAGTCTTCATGTAACGCCAGTCATTCATTCAGGCATAACGACTATTGAAAGTTACAATAAATTAGAAGCGTTTGTTATTTTTCTTTTTTTCTTTTTCTTCTTTAATCATAAGGTTCATTTTTCGATCATTTCAGAAGCTTCATGAACTTCAACGCGACATAACTTTTTAAATTCTGAAAACTGGAAGGAGATAGTGGTATGATTTTTTGTTCATCTGAATCAGGGCTACCAGTTTTGATAATGAGAACTGTACGCCGGCCTTTGGTTATTCATGTTGGGATTCAGTAAAAGTAGGCTTTTTGCACAATTTTGTAAAAAATTGAAATTTCTGAATTTTGGATGCCACTTACCTGCTTAAATTTTCAGAGCAGGCCGGATTTCGTAATAACTTGTTTTGTTACTCTAAGTGAGTGCTGTACCATGGCATCATTGTAGACTGGGCAACATCATTACTCGTGATTTTTGTAATAGGTCAAAATTAGTGAATTTTTCGATTTTTACAAAGATGCGGCGCCTTCAATTTTGTGATTAGGCAAAAGGTGATAATAACACTTTTGCTTTGTCTATTCAAGTACTATTCATTCCTTCCCGCTTAGCAACCGAAACTCAGACACCCTGTATAAGGCAACCCATAGTCGAAGAAACGATATTCTGTGACTAGCTGAGCAAAGGCAACTATAAACATGAGTATGGAAATATACCATCGTTGGTTATTCCGCGTCCGTCGATAACAAAACCAACAACGTGATATGCTCCGCATAGTCAGTTCGGCATTGACGGGCGCGAAATAACCAAAGATGGGGCGTATTTCCATACCTGGGGTTATAGGTGCTCTATCTGAGTTACAGAAAAGACCAAGTAGCACCAGTGGCGTGCGGTGAGTTTTTCAAAGAGGTAAGCAAAATGTAGAGGTGAAGTAAAATTCAGAATAAACGTATGAAACATGCTACTATAAAACGACATTGATCTAATTATTCAAGTTGTTGTATCCCTGTGTAGGATCATTCCATATTGATTAAATACCAAGAGAAAACAGTAGAAACTTATTTCGAGACCCATTTAAGATAGAAATTCGAAACTAATGACGAGGTCGTCAAAGCTGTGGCGGCGCACTGCAAGGAGCTCCAAAAAGAGATGATCTGGCGTTTGTGTTCAAGAAGTATCAGGAACGGTGAAAAAAGTATTCGAAGACCTACGGGGTTGCTTCGAAAAAGATCATGTAGACTTGGAAGGCTGAATAAATATTTTTTCCCTCAAAGTGTTTTTATCGTTGCTATTCGAACAGCACTCGTATGTCGTGTGGCAGATTCGTGAAACTGCGCGAATCGCATCACTTGATTGTATCTCAGGTTGATCGACACCCGTCTTCGAAATCGGTATAATTACCACCAACATGGACTGGAAATTTGAAAAGGCACCCCGAATGACTGAACTATAGAAGAAAAATTTCATCAACTTGTTCAGCCATTGGAAACAACTGATTCGGATGTATCTGCGAATCGAAATCGAGCAAAAATTTCCCCGCACCCATTTTACCCGGTTGGAAATTTAATTCGTTACGGTTAACCTACGTGTGCTTTCGGTAGAATGAGTTTTTAAACTTTCGTATACGAAGTTACACGCAGCGGTGTATCTCACGTTCGCATTTAATTATCACGCGAAACCAAACTATTGAATATTCGTCGTGTGTTTTGTAACTAGAAGGTATTATGTGATATCAAAATCCTAAATGCGTGCCCGCGCCCGCGAAAATAGTTGCTCGTAAACTCGAACAGCCTGAGTAATAAACACCTCGTTAAGTTGCAAAATGCCTGTCGGTTTAATTTTACATTAAATCTTATTTAACGTCCGTGTTCGGCGCGGAAACTTCGACTGGGGCTAATTTAATTTATATTATTGCTCTTGGCAAACGACGACCGACCATTTTGGGGCACCGGGCGCGGCAATTATATAGGCATGCAACTCGTTCATTCGTGAAAAGTCCAAAGTTTCTAAAGAAACACCCGGTGGCTAGCAGGCTGTACTGCGAATTGATAATTTTCTTGTGCCAGAGATGTACATTTTCTGACAGAATGCGCACTTGACCTTCTTTGATAAATTCTTTTTTGACCGCCCCGAACTGCTACCCAATGATGGACTAAATCCATATCAAAGAAAAACTCTGAAAATACTCGTGGAGGTGCTCTCCAGCGCTACGTTAGCGGAAGAGGATAAGGGAAATTTGATTTTTTTTTTTCAATCGATGACATAGTCTTTTGTCGTACTTCGATCCTCTTGTTGGTCCCCGCTGTTTAATGCCCAATTCGAACATGATCAGAAATCACCAACATCGACTAAAACCGACCGAAAAAAACCAGAAATGGTCAAAAATCAATTCATCTGACCAAATTTTATCGCGTATCTCAAAAAGTGATCCAAATTTCCGCCCCCCCCCCGCCCTTGTGAAAAAAGAATAAATAAACTGAATTTAAATGAAATTAAAAACGTTTATTGCATTCGTCTGTACATTAATAGTATACTGCACACCAAGAGTCAGAAGTGAGTGTTTCGCGAGTGAGCAATTCCCGAGTCACATAAACTCACTTTTGGCTTTTGTTGTGGAAGATATTTTTTGTACTACTTAATCAGAAGCGGCAATGTTTTTCGCTGACATGGTCAGTATTTTTTTTTAAATTATAGACAGGTGATTTTTGTGTGCGTAATTAATTCAAAATTTTAATTTTCTCAGTTAATTACTACAAAGTACAATATCACAGTCTTGTCTTCAGTCTGTTCACATGCACAAACAGCATACACAGGTAGTGGCCAGCAAAAACGTAACGACGGTTAACAATGAACAGTAACAGCTGTACTATGTCGTGAATATATAAATGCGTTCCTAAGTCGCTATTTCCTAATTCGCTCTGTTATGGCCGAGTGGTTCGAGACGATCGCTGCATTTCAGTCAAATGTTTCAATGGACGCGGGATCGATTCCCCGATATGTAATTACTGGCCGGCAATTTTCTCATGTAAAACCGCTTTACATTGAAGGACGTTTACTTTACACGCAAGCTTTCTTAGCACTCAATGTATGAATGATAAGCGCTTCTTGTCACCCGTAAAACACCAAAAAATAAATATAATATGAGTACTGTTTACTGGGGTATTTCGTTAAATAAATATTGAGTATGCCTCAGGACCAGAGTTGGGCACAACTTGAGTAGATTATGTATTTTGAGTAAATGAGTACATGAGTACTGAGTACAAATGTAATCGAGTATCGGTGTACTCAGCAAAAATGAGTACCATTGTACTCGAGTACGGATGTACTCAGTAATAATGAGTATTAATGTACTCGAATACTGATGTATTCAGAAATTTTGAGTACGAATGCAATCAAGTAAAAATGTACTCAACAATTGATTATATATTTGAATACAGAAATTGAAATACTGGTAATTTATGAGTACTCAGGTTCTGAATCATGCGTAGTCCTATTTTGAATAATTTCTCAGTTCTAATGAAGGAGCATGTGGAAGTTCAAATAATTTTAGATTCAAGTTCTGAGAAAGTACCTGGAGCATTTTTGAATTTGAGGGCATACTAAAGATAATATATTTTAACTCAAACGTTAATTTTCTTAAAATTTTTATTTGAAATGTGGTTCCCTATATGGTTATAATAGTTTAGTCAGAAAGAACACATTTTATGCCCAAAGCAGCGAAGGTATGCGTTTGCAGTTTACATTCGTCATCTGTTTTTGTAGTCTGTGTGGTGCTTATGCAAATTAGGCTCGGTACATCACTTCTTACTTTGCGGGTAAAACACATTTCTTAGAAACTGAGGATACCAATTCCCAAGGAAGTCCATTATTCAACTTACGATGTAGAGATCACATTAATGAAATGAGGAGAAACATAAAGAAATCTGACCAAAGAAATTCTCATTCTCATAGCTTTCTGCGACAAGCCATACTACTTTAAATTTTCAATATTTGGGGACCACTAAGGTCTCAAAGTGCATAATTTTGTTTCTTTTCTGAGTTTTATATTTTGGGGGATGTATGTTCTGAGCGATGTACATTTTATCACATTCTCTGTACAATATTTTCATTTTGGTGGCACCACCATCTTTTCTTTTATCAAAGGGATATGGAATTTTTCAGAACCATCGGCAAACCGGAACTAACCAAAAGAAAATTAGATTTTATCAAGTTACAAGTCAACCCCTCTTTCCATGGAACTACGCAGGTACTTAGGGGAGTACGAGTCACCCCCGTAGTACGCGATGTAACCGTACATTTCGCATCTCGCAGAGTATATCTAGTACGTTCACGCTGGCAAAATAGAAAACTACACATCATTATCATATGTCCCTCCGTCCCTCCGGTCACTGATGCGATACTCGAAAGGGTAGTTTCGCGATGTCATAGGGGCCACTTTGGCATGCGTGCATCGCCATACGTCCCACCACACCATCATTATCATATGCGTTGCGCCCACGTTTATTGCATTTTTAGAAAACTAACTTATCCAGGACCTTTATTTATTAATTAATATATTTATACGCCAAGTATTCATAATTCTGAAGTATTCGAAATGCGTAATGTACTCAAGTACTACAATAACTCTGAAACTAAGAGAAAATTTTTCGTATGTACTCAGTAATCATACTCTTCTGATACTTGAGTACACTAAGTACATGTACTCAGGTACTCATTCCACATGAGTACTGATTACAGGTACTCAATACTCATACATGTACATTAAGTATTGAGTACACTGCGTACTCGTACTCATTTGTACATGATTACTGATTACATGTACTCTACTCAGTACTCAAGTACAACTATTCGTACTCGTACTCAGTACTCATACTCATGAGTACGAATTTGCCCAAATCTGCTCAGGACCCCATAAACTGAGGAGTCTGGTTGGCCTATTGGATAGCGTATTGGTCTCGGAATCCGGAGGTCCCGGGTTCGAGCCCACGTAGCAACTCACCGATTTCGACCTAGGCCGGTTTTTCGGCCAGAAGGGAAGGGGGGTAAGACAGCACTAACATCCTCCCAAACGTAATGCTCGAAAGGGTGGATTCCAGGGCTCGGGTTGAGAGCAAATTAGAATAAAAGACTGTCTACTGGGATAGTATCCGACACTGGTGGTAATATCGGCCACTAATGACTTGTTTACAAATAACGATACTAGCGCTCCTACAACAAGTCATAAGCAGTCGATATTACCACCAGTGTCTGATACTACCCTAGTGGACTTTACTGATAACGATACTAGCACTCCAATAACAAGTTATAAGTGGCCAATATTACCGCCAGTGTCTAATATTATCCCGACCCCAGCTGACGGTACAATTTAAAATGGCCAGAATAATTATCAAAATGACACACTACAAAAAAAAATGAGAACACGATAAAATCTGACTAAGTATGACCAAATTTCTATCCAAACTAACCCCACACTCCTCATTAATCACACATGTTCAAAGCCAGCCAAATCCGACCAGAACTAACCAAAAAGGGCCGCACGAATAGCCTGAACCAATTTTGAATATCAATTAAAAGTGACAGAACCTAACGGACTTGATCATAGACAAAATGGGACCCGTAAAACAAAACTGGATCAAAAACGCCACAATGATCAGAAAAAAATAGAAATGAGCAGAACGGATTAAAAAGAGCCAAAAATAATATTACGAGGAGAGTAAGGTAAAAAAACACTCTCCTTTGGCCCAGTCTGATCGAATATATCCTCAAAACGAGTAAAGCTAACCTCAAACGAATTTTACTAGAAATTGTCAGATCTGACCATGAGTAATCAAAATAGTCCAGCAAATCGAAAATGATAGATCAAAATGACCAAACACGATCAAAAATAACAAATACGACCAAAACCAGCCAAAAAAAAAAAAAAAAAAAGGCACAACAAATACAATTTGAAGCGAATGTGATCGAAAATGACAGGAAGATCAAATTGGACCAAACCAGGGTGTCTACCAGAATTGAAAATTAAAAAATCGGAAAAATTTTCGGAATATTTTTAGAATACTTCAAAACACGAAATTAATTAGTACCAGAGACCATCGTCCTCCTATTTCTTGCGAAAATGTAAAAATGAACTATTCTGACCACCAAATAACTCATACTTGCATAAGCTCACATAAATCTACTCAGAAAGTTAATTATATTACCACAAAACAAAATGCTCAGACTAAAACAATACATAGAATACCGCAAAGTGAACAAAAAGAGCGAAAAACGTATTACAAATTCAACCCATCTTGACAATTTATTCTTCAAAACATCTATATTATTATTTAGCATAGTAAATTCTTCATCTTTCGATTGAACCAATTTATACTTCTTAATTTCTAATACTTTCAACTCTTGTTCTAATTTCCTTTTTTCGTTAGTGCTTTCTTTTTTAACCTCTTTTTTCAATTTCAGTTCTTCTTTTCTCTTAGGATTTCAGTTTTTACAATACTGAATCTAATGATTAGAGATCATAAAAGTGATCCAAGTGTCAATAAAAATTCCAGACAATTTGAATTTTTTAATGTAATGTAACGTTTCTCTCAGCAGTGTATCCCAATTTTGATAACATCAATGTTTATGCGTGTGCTTGTTGTGGTAACGGATTCCACAGTTTAATCTTGAAGAGTCCGAATTTGCAATATAAAATTTTTTGGACATAGGTAGATTTTTTTATTTTATTCATCCGTCACCCCCCTAGTTTTGGCACACTCTACTCTGAAGGTCAAGTCACGCCTATGCATCTAACACCAATTGCTGTGTACTAAACAGATCCAATTCCAATTCTTTTAAGCCACTAACAAAAGTTTGTCGCTATTCTTCTGCATTGCCTCTGGTTCCGAAATAATGAGCACAAATATTTTGTTTTTACTTTCTGATCTGTGTTATCCCAGAAACGAAAAACTACATCAATTTGATATTTTACACTAACTGTATTTAAACTTTCATCGACAGAAATCCCGTAATTTTCAGTACTTCTCACTTCATTGATTATTTAATTTTGAAAAAACGGTCCTCTCACATTAAAAACGCAGAGCGTTAAAAAATGCGCGCGGTAACACAATACTCGATTAATTAGGAAAGTGATATTGGGTCTTTCGGGACAAATCATGAAAAATCGGAACATTTTCGATATTTCGAGACGCATTTTTGAAAATCGCATGATTTTTTGGAATTTCTGGACATTTTGGAACTGGTAGACACCCTGTAAACACGACCGCAAATAACGAAAACGACCAAAACAAGCAGATTTGACCAGGATTAACCAAAAAGGATCGCAAAAACAAATGGAAACGAACACCATCAAAATCGACCGAATCTGACAAGCTTTACCAAAAAGTACTGAATGTAGTTACTTCGTCAAACTAGATTAAAATTATCAAAAGTGAGGGAGGAGAAAGAGGGTGAGCCATAAAAATAAAAAGAAAAACGTGGTTTTGAAAACACCACTTACAGGTAGTACAGGAATGCAGGAGACAAAATACATTTGTTACATGCTCGCATTGTGCAATGTACAAAATAGCCAGGTAGGACGATTTATACAAAAATATACACTTGAGAATAGAGGGTCGCCACGAATTATTTGAAAATAATTGGTTCCCGCGGTTATAACTGGGAGTGAATGCCAAAGGGTGGGGAAGGGATAAGATATTAAAGCCAGGAGGAAATGTTTGCTGTTTCCCCACTGCGTTGTTCCGAGGAGACAGAATGGATCAAACGATTACGCGCAAACAAAAAAAGATACTACTTTTCCGGATTTGGTCACCGCACTATGTTGATTTTCCACCGGAGTTCGGGAGAGCCTGATCTAGCCAATCCTACCGGGTTACGCCTCTGTAAAGGGAAGTAGGTCGATTCTGAAATGTGTGCGATATATATCTCAGATTATGGGTCGCGTAAAGGCATAACTTGATGAAATTGCCCGAGCATTTGAATTTATTTCTAGAGCTAAAACAGTTACCTCAACGAAATAGTTTTTTAATGTTTCCCCTTTTTTTTATTACGCCAAAACATTAATATTTCCGCAGCATCCGACGATTCTTAAACCCATAAGTATTTGCAAGGGCACGAGAGAGACAGACATTCTCTTCAAACCAGGAATGGTCGAACTTGAAAGCCCTACCGTACACAACCTCTCGCTAGAAAACCACTTATACTTTACAGATCATTGATTTCGTTTTGAAACTTTTTTTTCCAACTATTATTTACTTTCCATAAACTCAGAAATTTCGAATTATGTGCCGTTCTCAGAAATATCCTCTACTCGAGAATACTTAGAATACTTTCTCTCACTTTTCATTCGATGTGCTCGCGTAGAAAATCACGAATACCATCGACGCGATCCAAATTATCATAAAGTTTTATGCGCAACCAGGATGAAGCCTCGTGATTTCAAATTATTTTTCAAACTAGCGAGAGAGGAGGAAAAGGAAGAAAAAACAAGTACAAAAGGAACGAAAAGAGCATTTTCAACTTTTACATGTTGTAGCAAGTTTTTGCCAGTCAGGATTCCAGCTTATTTTTTTAATACGATTCTCATCTTCTTGATAATGTATAAAATATTCACACAGAGACTAACTTTTTCCGGACACATGTTTGGTTGACGGTGTTTTTTTTTGTTTTTTTTTTTCGTTTAACGTGAATATAAATGAATCTAACTCCGTGTGTTTTCTGCCTTCGAAAATAAGCCCCTACAAGAATGACATCTAATCAATATCAAATTTCGGCTACTGAATAGATACTGAGTTAAAGATAACGTGCTTCTTTTTAGCATTAGATTTTCTGAACTAGTATAGTACGATGTGTTGGTTAAAAATAAAAAAAAAGGGGGGAAAAAAAAGGCTTTTCAAAATAAAGTAAAATGAATCGTAGTATGTGAGCTTTGAGTGACGTGAGGATAAATTTTTTAAGATTTAGCTGCACTTCATCAGACGACAGTGGGTCCACAATTCTAAAGAAAAGGAGAAGTCGAATTCAGAATTCAGATTAAAGGTAGCCTGAATACAGCAGCAGAAACAGTTTTTACTAAAAATTAAAGCTCGCAAGATTTCCCATAAAACAGGTCTCTCAACAACAGACTTTGTTATTCTAGAAACGTCGGAAATGGGAGAGGGGAGGGTTCAAAATAACCCTGTACACTGCCATACATTCACAATCGAAAGTTAAATTACTGCTGTCTCTTTAAATTCTGGCAAAAGAAGAAAGTCTATAATCACTGGTTCTCTACAGATGTATCAATCCGTGAAAGGAAATTTTCTGGTCTCCTCCCCGTAAACGTTACACATTGAAAATCGTGACTTTGAAATTTTTTGAACTTTCTTCAGTGAAATATTAATTCAAAAAATAGAAAATTTACTTTAAAAAATATACTTGGAAGAACGGAGTTCATAGTTTTTCTCAACTTCGTTCACTTTCGGTAAAGCATTTTTCATCTCCACTTTTAAGAATCGTACGAAGGTTCGATATTACTAATTCTGCACTATCACCAAACTGTGCATCTAAAGGCCAATAAAAATGAAAATAAGGTAACATCTCGTTTGCTTGCAAATGGAACGAGTCATTTTAAGGGCTGTCCACATGATCAGGAGGGGGGCAACTTAATATGGGATAACCAACGTATACATGATGGGGCGCAAAATTCTGAAGAAATGATTCATATTGTACTCAAAAACTTTTTCAATGCTGGTTCCCCCGGGACCTCTTGTTATATGTCATAGGGGCCTTAATTAATTAAAAAAAAGAAAAAGAAAGGTTAAAGTAATATTAACATTGTATTCAAGAATCTGGGAAAATCCATTACCGATATCCATAGTACTTATTCATTAACCTTCGAAAATCAGCCATTCCCCACTTCAGAAGACCAAATTTCCAAATTAACACCAATTCGATAATTATTGGAATCTTAGATAAAATATCTACATATGACATGTTAATACCGTTCCAATTTTGATACCTCTCGCCTCAACAGGGGCTGCGCGAAGTCTATACGACCATGGAGAGAGGGTACTGAACGACAGAACGAAAATACCAAACATGTAAGAAAAAAAAAAGTTTTCCACTAGCACACATCTACTAGACTATCAAATTTGCCTAAAATGCTGAATAAACGCACAGCTAGCTAGGGATACTATACCCCACACTGCAGTCATCTGCCCCTATCTCTTCTTTAGGTCGTCAAATTTTCAAGGTACGGTTAAAAAATCAAAATCACATTTAGTCATCTTAAAAGCATACTCATTGATATCCAAATTATGTTCCTGGGGGAGAGGAGGAACGTGGGACATTACCCTATTGCGCCAGTAGTTTGTCCCAGCCAGATTCAATTTTTCAGATTTGAACGCAAACATCGAAACGATGAAAAGCGTTTCTTGACCCGATTTACAGATTGAAACAATTAATATCTTGCCTCGAATTGCCACGTGGAATCTAAGTGGCTCCCTTTGAGAAACAAGTTATGTTACCAGTCTGCCCCCACCTCCCTCTTGGGTAACATAAGCTTCAAAATAAAGTTGGCGAAGTTTTTTAAGCGTTCTGTTTCAATGATCAGTCCCAGAGAGCACTTCTCCTGAATGGAGCATTGACCGTTTCATGAACTTCCATAAGTCGTAAACAAGTCTGAAATAATGTTAACCACTCAAACGGTTCTTTAAAAATCTTACTGAGGAAAAAACTTGGAGATTCTTGGATGTCTTCAACATAAGCCTTAACAAATCTGCAGAAGTATTAGACGAATTTATATAAATCTTGAAAGTTTTCAACAATGTTTGACAATTTTTCCGGGCTTCAACAATCATGTAGAATTCTTGAAAGGTCTTATGAGAACATTGAAGAACTTTAGAGACTCTCGAAAATGGCTGAAAGAATTTTATAGAGACCTACACAAAGTCTTCAGACAGCTGCACAGCCACCACGAAAAAAGTAGATCCAAAAAATTCGAGCGACACACAATTCTAGGCTGAGGAGCATTTTACAAATTAGACTCGAAGATCAGGTCAAAATACGAACAAACAATTCTGGTTAAAACCAATGCAAAAAGTCCGGATTACCGCCAAAAATCTGAAACTCAAATATGCTGAACAAGTAATGAGGGATTCATCTCTTAAATGGAGTAGAATTATGACCCATGAAAGAAGGAGAAAAAGTGGTAGACCATCCACGAGATGGTCGGATGAACTGGTCCAAAGCTATGGAAGTAAGAACAGAGGCTTATGCTCAGTAATGGGCGACCAAAGATGGAGCTGAAGAGTCACTATTTTCATTTACCTAACGGTTCAATCTAATGTAAATCAACTGCAAACATTACTCCAAATTGGATCAAGACCCTACAATAAAATAAAAAAATTAAATTAAATACCTATATAATTGAATTCATGTCTTTCATGACTTCCATGACTGGTAGACACCCTAGAAGAAGATGAATTTGCTTTTTCATTTTTAAGATTCCAGAACTGGTAAATTTATTTTTCTTGATGTGTTGGATACTGCTAAGGTATAAATTAAAAAACTCGATAATAAAGAAAATGGGCCACGAACCTTCGGGAACAACAAAAACGAACTTCACTTTTCGATACTGATTTTGTAAAATACAATATTTTTGAATTTGGTAACTGCTTTTTGCAAAAATACATAACTTTTTAATTTCGTTACTGTTTTTTGATAAAGTATGTCTTATAATTCAGTTACTGTTTTTTGCGTAGATATCGAGAAATGTATTTTAATTGTTCGTGGAATTTGATTTTTTTTTAACGCAAAAATTATATTTTTCTCATCATGTCGTCTTGAAACTGAGGCCAGGGTGTCTAAGATGACATGACATCACCTTTTTGAGTACCTATGCTTAGAAGCTTAAACAATATAGCTCCTTCGTTCCAGAATCATTTTGACCCTAACATACATACTTTTCAATCATGAAAATTTCAGAGTTGTTGAAATGAAACCTGTGAGGTAGAGGGGGAAATAACTTTTGTCTACCATCTTGGAATCACTGACCCTATGTTTTAATTTCATCTCGACAGACTAGTGACGTGCATTCCAGGCAAGCAAAATTCCCAAGAAAATAAGTTTTCATATACAATATCCACTTCAACTTGTAACAAATAAAAGACAATGAAATACTAGGCAAAACAGCGACTGTATTGACGCTTACAACGCTTACGCTTGAGTATATAATAAATTCACAAAATGTATACTGTTCGGCGTTCGGCAGTCCTTGTATAATATGTATACTCGTATTTGTACAGGCCAGCGAGGTATACGTCGAATCTAACCCTTCTTTTCTATACTGCACATAACATTGCACGACTTATGCTCCGCCTCCATGTTAATTACCAACACAAAAACACACTAGCATGTTGAACGCGACGAAACCGGTGCGTTTGGTTGCATTCTGGAAGCGCTTCCTAAGCGCTTTAGGCTCGGGTTGGCTAGACACAAAAGTCGAAGTTGACAGTGAAACGTGATCATGTTTTCTGTTAGTCAACGCGTTATGTTTGAATGCTCCATGTTTTTTTGCCCACAAAATGTGTATTTGAGATCTTATTGAAAAACTGTTTTTGCGACTTACTCTTAATTAACAATTAGAAATTAGTAATAGTGGAAACTGAGCAAAAGAGAGGTGGTTTGGGTTTTACTAGACATTGCTACATATTGCAATATGAAAACATTTTGTGGTTAACTGGTTGTGAAGATGGTGGAAAACTGTTTTGTTGGTCATTTATATTCAGGAACATACCGATTGGGGAGGGGGGCAACTCTTCCCCCTGTAAGAATTTTTCACTCAGCAGTTGGGAAAATCCAACAAGTCAAAAAATGTTGTTGTTTTTTTTGCTTTGATACTTGGTAATTTTGAGTTGAGTTAGTTGGGACTTTCACAATTTTTGCTCTTCCCCCCCCCCTCCCCAGAAAAAACTCTTTGGTGGTACGTCCCTGTTTCTATTATTCGTCACAGAATAAATGCATATGGAATGTCCTTATACAGAGATACGACAATTTGAATAATTTCATCAATGCCATTTTGTAGTAGCATGTTTTATACTTTTATTCTGATTTTTACTTCACCTCCACGCTTATCGCTTACCTCCAAGGGAAAATCACCGCACGCCACTGCGACAGACGTTTGGATTAAATTTCCTCCGCCAGTTTCACTGTTAGATTCTCAAGCCCTGAAGATATACACTACAAAAGTCCTTATCCAACTATCAAAAATACGTTTTTTATGTTCTGATAACAAATAAACGTACGCGAATAACTCGAATTGAGGATATAATATTCTCGTACTGTTTTTCTATTTACATCTGTTTTGTAGAACCCTCAGCCATACAGAAAATTAGGGAAAAAATTAAGTTTCCGAAAGTAATGAAAAATGGACATATCACATATGTGACCTGGAATCATAAAACGTACCGCTGGTGTCAAAAAATCATTTTTCACTTTTCTGACAACTCTTATAGAAAAAATCACGCTCTTTCGAATGAAACAAATCACCTTCCTATCTTCATTAGTTTTCCCCACAAATTGCGTTTAAAAGTTAAGTCAAACATTTAAAAACATCTGTTTACATGGTGTCGTGTGAAACGGGCCCATGGGAAAACATCCGTTTACATGGTGTTGTGTGAAACGGGCCTACGGGAATGACAGAGAACAAGAATTCGAAACAACCAGTATTCAGATGACGAGAAGTCGAAACTTGAAGCTGAAGCTGAAGTAATCATATCAGTGAAGTTGTATCTACAACATGAACACATTTCTGAAGCCGAAACCGAATCTGAAAAATCCTTCCAGCTTCCAATTAAGCTGAATCCGATTCTAAGTTCATAATTTTCGGCTTTCCCAACCCTGTGCGAAAGGCGGTTGTCATAGCAAAGCGTAAATACATCACCACAGATGTACACGCTATGTACATTTGTGGGCACCACTACCACCATCCCATCTTTACACTTGTTTATCTCGAAAACCTGTTTTCGCAGGAGAGGCACATTTCATGATTCCAGGTTACATATGTATGCGGCTATGCTGTTCAACGTAAACAACGATTCGTTCACGATGAAATACAGTGGTCTGTATACGTTGATTAGGTAGCATTGAAAATATTCGCATCAGTTTGCATTCACTCAAATTCTTGGAAGAAGTCGAAATTACATTTGAATGGCCAGCTTGCAGCCCAGACTTGAACCCAATTGAACACGCCCGGGACAGACTTGGTAGACGCATAAAAGCTTTAAATCCACCCCCCCCCCCATAAATTCCCTCAATACATTGAAAACTGTCCTGCGAGAAGACTGGGAAGCGATACCACAGGAGGAGATCTTTGCGTTAATTGACAGCATGCCGAGCCGGTTACAAGCCGTGATTCGGGCCCATGACGGCAACACGTGTAAGGTTCTAGAAATATCTGAATTTACAGTCATTTGCTGGTTCCCTTTTGCTAATAGGAAGGAGAATCATGATTTTTTTTTTGGGGGGGGGGTCTTGTCTGGCAGTGTAGTTTAGTAAGTCGAGTACCAATGGATGATATCAAACAGTATTACAGAAGTAAGAGCATTTCGAAAGTACGTTTTCGTTGGCGCCGGTGAGAAGATGACAGGCATACACCTACCCCATTCGTGAAAAAGTTGTAATCAAATTTGAGAAAAGCAGTGACAAATTAGAAAACTTTGAACAACCTAAAAGTTAATTTTCAAACGAGAAATGTTTCCGAAAATACATCCTTTCTGTTTGTATTCGCATTTCGTACAACTGTCGAGGAAAACAGTCTACCTAATCTTTTCATAGCCTGGCTATTCAGCGTGTAAGTCATTCGCCAGAAATATGAAGTCAACTATTATGCGATGATGAATACGGAATACGATTTAATGGCAGGGTCAGACAGGCTCTCCGGCAGATATTTCCACTAAGCCAGGACATTAGCATTCACGATTGCAGGAAATAAAATCGACCCATATCACATCACACGATTCGTCAGTTCGGTGTCCTGTTGCACTCGAAACGATATAAACGTAATTTTTAATTAAAAATTATCCTTTTTTTACTTACTCGCCATTCGCCACGAAAATTGTTTTCAAATTATTTTCCCTGCGCCGAGTACACCGATGAAAGCGTACAACGCATTTGGTGTTAAAATGAGTAAAACTGGCATAAATACAGTCGTTAATCCACGGTTGGGTATTTACACGAGGATTTTTTTTCTTTGGGGGGGGGGGGTGAGTTTAGTATACGTACAGCAGAAGCAGGGTCCCTTTGGAATTTGAATACAACACATGCCATGCGGTCCAGCTTTTCGATTTCCAATGTTTTGGTATTTCGGGCAATACGGGTAAAAACGTTATAGGCTGTCAAAATATTATACACCTGCGTGAATTTACAAAAGCATTACTTGTTGAACGATTGTAATGGAATATTCGAGTATAATTGCGTGACCGGGCGTATTCAAATTTCGTTTAGTCGTGCTCGACTGGCCGCACGCAAAAACGTGACACAGTTCATGCGTCTCATCTGTTGAGCGAACCGACTAGCAAATGGCGAAACTGAGGCAGTTCTAGCGGAAAAAATTTACGACCACGCCAGGGGAGTGAAATGAAAAATGAAATCAGGGTATCTGCTGTACAGGGGACATATGAAGATGTTTGTTCTCGGTCCCTCCACAAAAGAGCTGAGAGATACTGATACAAATATTCATCAGAAGCCTTGAAAACAAAACAAAAATAATCTTTTTTCGAACACAACTTCATAGAAAAGAGAAAATTGTTTCACTCACTTCACTCGTAAAAATTTGTCTAGCGTATTCCACAGTAATGAACATTTTATCCCATGTCCGGATTTTCTATGAAGTCCCTATATTTCTTGTCGGTATTAATTTGATCGTAAACTGAACGCAGGGACACTTAAATACCTTTGGAGGATTAAGGACTGGCGATCTCAAAATTGGTTTTGTCGGCTCGGGCGATCGAATAACCGTGCTGCGTCAGATGATAGTGGTGGCGACATCAGGCGGACGGTGGCTGAAACGGTGCTGACGAAGCTGGCAGAGATAGAGACTCTTTAGTTGATCATGCCAATCTTTGACATAATGATACATCCGCATGTGTCGCAAATCAGCTCTTTAGCTGGAGTATCTCGGGCAGTCCGCCTGCAGTGAAAAGGGGTGTGATTTGAGGCTTTTATTTGAAAAAATTCTGAGAAAAGGTTTAGGTACACAAGTACCTTTTCTAGATTAAAGAAAGCTTTTGATATTGAATGATTAAAAATGTTTCAAATATTGAAAGCGATAGGAGTTAGGTATAAAAAAAAAAGAATAATATACAAATAAAGGATGAAGTTGGAGAATCGAAAATTCAAAAAGGAGTGAAACAAGTTTTCTATTTGTTACCGGAACTGTTTAACCTATTCATAGAAAAAGTAATTGAAGAAATGAATGAAATGAAATCTGGTGCGAGAATAAAAGTGGAGACGGTTGGAATGAAAAGGTTTTTGCAGATGACATTTCAATGGTAGAATGGAGTAATGAAGAATTAAAGAAAACGAAAAAGTTGGATGAAAAATTGAAAATAAAATGAAGATTTATAATAAAACAAAAGCGATGGTGGTCACTAGATGGGAATAAAATCTAATAAATACGGAAATAGAAGATGAAAAAATAAAGGAGGTAAAGGAATTTCAATACTTAGGTAGTCTGATAACTCAGATTTTTATCAAGACACATGTTGTTTTTTTAAAATTACTTCTTATGCGAAATGTTGCTGATATTTGAAGGGTAAAAAAAAAAATCAAAACTCACATTTGCCATGATACTTCAAGGGCGCAAATAGGCAAAACACTGTATACGGGTGCAAGAATATCTTTGCTGCGCCGTCAATGTGCGATATATATATATATATATTCCATGTTCACAGGCGCCGCAAAGATATTCTTGCACCCGTGTACAGTGTTTTGCCTATTTGCGCCCTTGAAGTAAAATGGCAAATGTGAGTTTTGATTCTTTACCCTTCATTTATCCGTCCTCATTATTCTGAGTAAAATGATACCAATATGTTAGCGTATATTTTAGCATACTTTGAATAAAATTCTTCATTTTGTTGGTCTGAACTTGTCTAGCCCATATTCACGACATCATTGAGCATTTTCTCCGTTTTAATTCCTAGTTCTAAGAAATTCTGATTTTCTTATTTTAAATTTTCGAAAATTCAAAAAAAAAATCAGTTAAAAAAAACAATTATTTATTCATTATTAGTCAAAATAGACGACCACAAAAAAGTTAAAATTAAATCTGATATTATTAATGACTAGGCCTTTTAAAGCCCTACAAAAAGATACCCATATCGCTTTTTTAAAGCGCATATTGTTGTGTATTATCGATTTTTAGCGCATATTTTTGAAAAATAAGCGCATATTATTTTACCACTTTTAGAGTATAAAAATCCAAATTAAGAAAGGACTATTGCTCCCTCCAAAACGAAATATTCTTATTGGAAATTCCTCAAGAAAGTAACTACTCTTCTATTGCTAGGTACTTACGGATACATTGTTAGTTTTGTAATCATGATATCATCAAGAAAGTGACACTCACCTGAAACAAATAAAAACATAGTACGTTAGAGTACTGAAAGTATACTTGAAATACCAAAATGTAGGGAGATACATGAGGTCTGAGCCCAACGTGGATACACAGAAGAGCAATGTGGCCAACTGCATTCCACTACAAAATCCTTCAACTGTGCAACTGAAAACGTCTCATGAATCAGAAAGATATAATAGAAATTCGAATAATTCGTGGGTAGCAAATTAGTAATCAACTTTCCTCAATGATACAGAAAACCAAGACTTCAACCCATTGAAATCAGAAGTGAATGATAAGATACCTATCTGAAATCATAATCTGTTATCTTAAGATTCAGCGAGATAGAGGGGCAAGTGGTAGTGTCAGTCAACTGAAAAACAGCCACCTAGCCTGCGAGACATGTCAGGTAGATAGTAGAAGAAAGTAAAGACAAACAGGTAGACAGCCAATATTTTCCATCGCAAGATAGAAGGAAAACAAAATTAACAAGCGAGGTCTGGAGGACCTGGCAATAGGGTGTTTGCAAATTCTTATTTACTATTTCATTATTTGTGACGCAATGCGTGAAAAGGGCCCTTGTGGTGATATTGAAATTTTAAGTTTGCGAGTACAGTGCCACTGATTGGCAAGGTCTATAGAATTTGAGGTTGCTTCTACACTTATCAGATCTCCAGGCTCTGTAATGCGGTATTCTTTAGTCTGTAGACCTTGGAAATTGGTGGTACCAGACTCGCTAATTCAAAATTTTTAATTACTACAATGGCCCTTTTCACACAACGCGTCACATTTATTATAAATTGAAACACTTCAAAATGCAATAGCACAGCAAAAACCCTAGATGCTACACGCACATCATGGAAGTTCAAGGCTTCAAGCTGTGAAGCAGCAGACTGCAATCACACAGCAGACTTTGAACAACACTGAACATACTAAAATACATTTCCATTTTCTGTTTAAGTCGTTCCAAGCGGCAAGCAGAAATCAAACACTCTACCTTTACAAGACAAATAAATTCAAAGGACATAAATCCAAAGAATTTTAAAACTCACGAGTTTCAATGAATATGAACTGATAACTGCTGATAACAATTCAAAGAGGGACAGGAATTTTGTTTTAATTCAAATAAACGAGGAACTTTAATTAATTCAAATAAAGTTGTGTTCTCGCTTCAGAAAACGCACATTAATGGGTTCTCACTTCTCATTACAATGTTTATAAGACGCAAAGACATTAGCTCCACTCCTGGTCACACAACGCCTGAAATATTCGTGAACCGTTCGAATACGAGAAAGATAGATACCTAATCTTTCATTTCTAAAACAAAACGTGATCTGCCAATTATTTATTCTTGTTTTCTTCGTTAATTCTGCTACACGATTATAGAAGAAGTTCAAATTTCTGGTTGAAGGCATGTTGATGGTTTTGGATGATTCGTTGTTCCTGATAACGAAAAGATGAAGGTAAATAGTCAAACGAGAAACGAAATATTAGTGAAAGAACTGAAACCAGAATACCAAAATTACCACTTAATACTGCTAACATATTCAGGAGACATAACTCACATCGCATTATTCCTCGGAAAATTTCCTAATAAGAGTACCACAGAATGTTGCATGTATTTGGTTCGAGTCAAATACATTATATGCTAATTCAACTGAGAGAACCCATTTCATACAAACAAACAATACACTTACTTCTTCTAAATCCAGTTAATGTCTTCATTTTCTTAGAGGAAATAGTTATTTTTGTAGAAAAGTACGAGTCCTACAATACTGTGATGAGTAAAATATGAAATTACAAAATAAAACGTAAACAAGTTGCATTTGTAAATCGAGTAATGGAAAGTGTAACAGAGAGGATACATTCATAATAGTTAACCGACTTATTGATTGATGGCAGCAGTTGACGGAGAACGCAACTGAGCTAAAACTGAACTATGAGCTGTACACAATTCAGTCGTATTTAATGAAAAAATGAAGCCGAAAAACTTTCAGCTTCCAACTTCTGGCTTCTCAAAATTATCCTAAGACCTAAAACTGCAAAAACTTCCGGCTTCTCCGCATTCCTACACTGGTACTGATAAAACAAAACCAAATCTGAAATGTTAAAGCTTTGAAGCTAATATTCAGACACAATACCAACGTCTATCTTTCCAAGTTGTATTTGTAAATAATTATTGTAACGGAGACACGGCGAGGATGCGTTTATAATAGTAGACCGACTTATTGATAGATGGCACCAGTTGACGGAGAACGCAACTGAGCTAAAACTGAACTATGAGCTGTAAACAATTCAGTTGTATTTATTGAAATGATGGTGAAAATTCGATTGCAATAGGGTGCTTGCAGCGCTGCGCGCGGGCAAACACCCTAAAAATTAGAACAGAACAAGCCAAGAGAGGTTGTATTTTTTCAAAAAGGAGACATATTTATAGCAAACATAGATTTGGAAGTAAGACAGCTTTCCTCGAACGTATGTTTGGAGTATAGTATTGTATGGAGGTGAGAATAGGAAAACAGGAACACAAGGAAAAAAAAGGGATAGAGGCTTGTGAAATGTGGTGCTATTGAAGAATGTTGAAAATCATGCGGTATTTTTTCATGAACAACTCAGAGACAGGGTATTCACAAAGAAATGCCGACATTTGTCTCCGGTCGCACCTTCCTGCATTATGACCAGAGGACGTGCTCAGATCAAAATATCGACGTAAGTGGCCGACCGACAAAAGCCCAGACAGCCTGAGGAAGTATCTCAACTAGCTCGCAAGAGACCTCTCAAGCGTAGTATTGCCAGGGATAGGAAGGTGGTTACCCAGATCACATCTTAAGTCGTTTCAAGTTCCGGAACGAAAAAGTAGGAAAAAACGAGAAACTTACAGCAGTCTCACGTTCTCCTGCACATTGCCCATATCCTCCCCACTCCCCTCACAGAAAAGACCTTAGTTCAACATAACCAAATACATTTTATTATGAAAAAAACGACGAGAAAAAGAAAACGTGAGACCGCATGGCGGATCGCTGCGGACATCACACAAAATCGCAAACGTTAAAAAAAAAAAAACAGCAAAGAAATTTTGAAAAATCTACTCGTGCAAACGGCACCGAGGGAAGACGTTATGAACCATACGTAACTCTCTATCGAGTGGATTACCTGAGGAAAACAAAAGATTCGCAATGGTGATGGAGAAGGGAGAGAGGTGAAAATGTGACGTCACTCCACATGCAGATTTCCGCCTGCATGCGAAATGAAGTGGGAGAGGGGAAAGGAATCGGTGCGTTCATACGATTTTAATTTGGCTGAACTGCAATCTCCACGTTTTACCTGCAACAATCAAATGGATAGATAAGTTCAGGGATGAGGAAATATTGAGACGAATAGGAAGGGAACGAGATATTTGTGATATCATTGTAAAGAGAAGGGATCTTGTTATTACTGCTAGAGGGAATGGTTGAGGGAAAGATGGAAAGGAAGGCACAGAATGAGTTCTGAAGAGCAGATAATGAAGAATGCAAAATGTAAATCCTTCTCAGAAATGAAAAAATTAGCACAGGAGGGAGAAATCTGGAGAGACACAACCTAAGGTATATGAGCCCAATAAGACCCTAATTCAAGGTTTTGGCTCTTCAGGTTTTCATATTTTGTGGTTGTCGTCAACTGAAATATCCACACACTGGCTAATCTTGAAATTTTTCTGAACTGCCCCATGGCCCTAAGATCCTCTACCGAAAATACCCCTTTTTCAGAAGTTAATAAGGCCCGGAGCATCCAAGAAGGTCAGGCTTAAAACCTAATAAGCCCAACCTGAAATTTGGTAAGTAGAAAGGTAAGTATGATTCAAGTAGAAATTTATAAGTAAGTTATGAGTAAATGACAACTACCAGGTTGGACCTTATTAGGCTATGCACATTGCACATGAACATCACATACCTCGGTTCCAAACAGCTCAAATTTCACTTTTCTAACGTCGATTGTTAACTACCACTACAACAATTATCCAACTCTTCATTTCTAGATACATTCCATTTTACTAACATAATAAATCCTCCAAGTTACACGAAGAACATTTCGGAGCACTTTTTCGTTCTTGAAAAAGTATGAATCGCCATATCTCGCACCAGCAGACTGATATCATAATAAAACCAATTGGACAGTGTTGCCGCATCGTAAAGGAACAACTTTGCTGAACATTATAATGAAGTCAGAAGCATGCATAGCTGTCAAGATCGGTACACTGGGCCTTATTGGGCTCACCTACCTTAGGGGCATTCATTAGTTACGTGAGGCATTTTCAATTTTCCGACCCCTCTCCCTACCCCATATCATGTGAAATTTTTCAAAATTTGTAATTTCAGTGTAAATGTGTTGGAGTTATTTAGACAACACAATTCGCATTATTATTTTTAATTAAGACTAGTGAATACTAGTATTTAAGATTGTTTAGATCGTAGTCTAAGATCATGTTTTAGTCAAAAAATATGTTTTACTTTAATTTAACTCAATTTTCTTGCAATTTTACACTGTTTTTTACAGAGACCCCCCTCCCCCGAACACCTCACGTAATTAATGGACGCCCCTTTACTAATCGAGAGACTTAGTAATATACTCGTATCATCACTTTTACGATATATGGTATTCCAATTCATAGCTTATGTTATTTACTGAATCCGATTTTGATAATTTTTAGATCTCCCCGTCCTCCTTGAGAGTCCGACTCGAGAGGATTCGAGCGAGAGTTGAAATACACTGCATCGTTCATCTAGAAATGATTTAGTATACAGGAACCCGCTTCGGGCCACTCTGGGGGTCACACTTAGCGAGTATGAAATGAAACCTAAATTCCCAACGCTTCAAATTTTTCCTCGTGCTTCTGCGAACAGCCCTCTAAACAAATCAAGAAAAATTTAGTCTCTTAGAGTCGTTTGGCACTTCTTTGTTGTTAATTATTCTAGATACATCGTGGAACCCGATTTTTCCTTCGCCCGATACAGCCTCGTGTTACTGATGGACCAAATCTGTAGGCAATTCATAGCAGACGAGACTACAAGCAAAAAGCTATACAGCCGAGTTTACAAAAAAGCTACAATTAAACAAATAATAAAGCTCGCATTATTACCTGACTTCCCCTAAATGTGATACATCAATGTCTTAATTACGAGAGAAGTTTTAATGGAAGAAAAAGGCAAAAGGTATACGCCGTTGGTATCGTGCATAATAAAAAGTGGCTTCCAGCGTTTCCATTCTTAACAGCCTTTTGGTCGAATAAAAAGAGGTGAGAATCTGCCTCGTAAAATTTAATATCTTCTAAATTCGTACTTTAAAAAGTGAACCGGCTTATACTTTCCTTTTACTGTCGCCTTTATACCGTGTATTAATTTTCGTATTCTCAAAACTATATACAATGTCAAATGGCTAATTTCGTATCTGAGATCTTCTGCAGTCTCCCGCATTCGCAGCCGTACTCACGAAAGGGAAAATTCAAATACTTCGTTCGAATTTCGAGCCAGAAGACATTCTGTTATGATTTACTTTGCATTAAGACTCGACTCTCGTTTGAATTGCGAGGTACACGGATTAAGACGTGACGGCGGCACTACAGCTCTGTTTTTGTTGGAATTTCTCATTCAATTTGAAATTCAGGTATCGTGGACGAGCCCAAAAATAACAGACAGTCGGAAGAATACAATACGAAATACGACAAACCATTCTAGAAGGAATTACACGAATACCAATCTTTAAATAGCCTAGTTACGGTTGTAATATAAAAGCCAACGACAACGTTTCCATTAACTTACCTCGATATTTACATATTCGTGGACTATGTTACATCCTAGGCTTATTTCGGCTCGCCAATTAATTAATTTCGCGCACGGGTATCCCCTTTACCATTGAAATTTCCTTTCAGTGTGGACACTTGGTGTCCAAAGCTTTGACGTGGGTATCTGCCGGGCTTGCAAGCTCTTTATAAAACGCGAACACAGAGAACAGACGGTGAACTCGAATTTTGATTAGTAATGACGCGTTTGTGTACCGAGATTCATGTTGAAGACGTGTTGGAGAAGAAAATTTATTTCAGCGGGGGAGACCAGTATGATTAGGAAGAATAGCCAACCTCGCACACTGAGAAAAATTTGCTCGGTCATTTTAACTATAGTTTGTATAGTCACGACGCTCCAATCGAAGAAAAAAGTTAAAATGACTGCATCAGCTATAGTGGAAATGAACATGAGAAGTGATATCTATTTTGACCAAACGTTGACAGTCATTTTAACCAAGACAATCTATAGTGACTTTGACTACATTGCATATATAGTCACGACGCTCCAATCGACGAGGGTAGTAAAAGTGACTACATACATATAATAGTAAAAGCGACAAAAAAATTAACCGCTCCTTCTTACTTGATACATATGTAGTCAGTATGACTGTCAGCTGTACTTATCGATGGTATACTCATATATAATTATAGTCAAACTTACTACAGAGTTAGTGGTGTGTTATTATAACTAGGGATACTGTGGTACATTCAACTGTATGAGAATATAAGACATATTAGTTATGTTGCACAATTTTATAATACGTAGATGTTTACTTACGGAGGCGGAAATGTACGGCATTCGATGTGTCGCGGATTAGAAGACCATGCCACTGCGTGAATTAGTAAATGAGGGCTAAATGACACCTATTAACTTTTCAAAAATTTCAAAATTTCAAAAAGTAATTTTTGCACTTGGAAAAGATGAGTAGAATACGAATCTTTATTTATTTTTTTTAACGTCGAATTAAATTTTTAAAAAGAGTGTGAGGTGAGGAAAAATTTATAGAATTACAGCTGCTCGTAGCTTTTGGATTTATTCTCGTTTATGAAAAAATACGTTCTCATCATTGCAATACGAGTTTTCAATAAATTTGAAAGAGGTAAGTAAAACAATACTTATATATTTATTACATGCAAAAGAAAAAAAGTCGGTAAAACGAAAATATAGCTTATAATAATCTACTACATCATCCACTTCTTCATAATGTAATTGTTTGTTTCAGACGTTGAAATACAATTAAATAATAACTCATCATGCAAAAGGAAAGTTTTAACCTTATCTGTTCTTTCACATATTTTGTAGCAGTCGAAGTGATTATTATATTCAGTTTTTAGTTTTGTTGCAAAAATTACAAATGCTCCTTTTTGTGGAATAATTATTGCCTCTATTTTATAAAACTTAATCGTTGCCTCTTTAGGCTCCACTATCACAGTGCCCTCTTCAATTTCTGTTCCGTGATAGTCAACCCACTTTACCCTTTTTATGTTATCAACATCATCAATTTCATGCAAATGGTGCCTATGGTCTCAGGTCTCAGAGTGGACGATTATAGCACATGATCCTTCTATACACAAGACTCATACATACACACTTCAAAAGAATTTGATGTCTGTTTTGTCTTTTCTGATATTAAACTGAGCTTTCAGAAATATCCACATCCTCATCTTAACTCGAAAATAATGCGATGAAATGCGACCAGATCCGGAAGACTCAGCTTGATAAGGAGCAAGTTGGAATATACACAGTACGAATTTACGCCTCTTTGCTCATCCAACATTTTAAAACAATACTATGCCATATGCCTACATAAAAATCTTACTCGTACTTTACAACTAATGTACTCGTATTTTGGTATAATAATGGACTTGAATACCATTGTCATGTTTATGATATTGTATCGTAGAATTGAATATATTTCGCGGGTAGTACATAGTACATACAACCAGGGATGGCAAACAAAACGAAACAACGAAATAACGATTGATTTTTGTCTAAAATATTGAAACGAAATAACGAAACTAAAAAAAAAAACGTTTCGTTTGCCATCCCTAGTTTTCTGATTTGTGATTTTTTGGATCGGCTACTAGTAGCCGAGCCTATTGCAACCACTTTCTAGGGTCGGGTACTAGTAGCCGAGCCTACTGTAATCGAAATTGCATTTCTTTTCCCGGGTGAGTTGAGTCAGGGTGAGTTCAGTAAATAGCAGGGATGGCAAACAAACGAAACGAAATAACGAAATTACAAAATAACGACCCGTCTGAAAAGTATTGCCTCTCAGGCAATTAAAAAATTTCCTGAACAGGTAATTGTTTGGTAACTTAGTAGTGCTGTGTTCTGATTGGTCGAAGCGGTCGAAGAATTGCCAGCTTAAATACTTTTTAATACCAGAATTAGCAACTTTTGTCAATGCCATTTTTGCCGCATTTTTGCAGACGGGGATTGATTTTTGTCAAAAATATTGAAACGAAATAACGAAACGAAAAAAAAAACGGTTTCGTTTGCCATCCCTGCATACAACCATCTTTCTACTTTCACATAATTGACTATAGTACTATAGTCATTCACACACTATCCTATTGTAGAAAAGAATTTATTTCGCCGGTATTGCATACAACTACCTTTCTACTTCAGTATAATTGACTATAGTACTATGGTCATTTACACAGTATCCTATTGTAGAAAGGAATATATTTTATCTGTAGTACGTACGACTATCATTATACGCTAATCATTTTCACACACATCAGGTTGTTGAATGTACCACCGAATTTCGTTATAGTTACTATAATCTATGTAGTAAGTTTGCCTACTAGTCAATTTGACTCAGTAACTGTAGTCATTATAACTCATGAAAATAATTCGAAAGAACTAAATTTGAGTAACTTTGACTTAATACTGTAGTGAAATAAACTATTTATTTTTCTCAGTGCATGTACGAGTACATAAAAGTGATGGATAAGGTTACGTCAAACGGAAAATACAGAAAGTGCTTCTTAGATTTCTTGATCCTCAGACACAATTAAGGAGAGGAAGAAGACGACTGCTTCCTCTAGTGTTCGATAGCATGTTTTATCGTAGACCTAATTAGCCTAGCCATGACGTCCAAAGTTCCCAAGCTCACTAGTCTCATTTGGACGCAAAATGCCACTCTCACTTTTATTTTTTTTCCTTTCACAACTCATCAACTATTCCTCATATCGAAGTAATGCTCAAACAAAAATTATGCAACATCAAATTTCTTACTAAAAATTTTCCTATGTCTGCCTTTGAACTGCCAAGAAAGAGAGGATCCAGAATAACTCCTTACCAAGCAACACTCAAACATATGCTTTACGAGATAAAAAAAAAACAGTTCTCAAGCAGTTTCCTCGTTGCACTGAGATCGGCAAACGGAATTAATGCTTCAATTCATGCAGAGATGGACAAGATCACGTTTCAAATAATCTACATCAAGATCAAAGATCATGAGCCAAAAAGATCTCAGATCAGATCAAAGATTTTTTTAATGATCTTTGATCTTAAGATCATATTAATATCAGATGATGCCAATCTCTGAAAATAAGATACTTATTTTTGCGGGAAAAGTTTTAGAAAGCCAAGAAATAAAGATTTTGCTATTGACTTTCAACTTTTCAATTTATTCTGACCTTTTTGGCTTTTAGCTTTTGGTTTTCATGAAGATCATTGGCTTTTGGCTTGGAACTTTAAGCTTTTGGCTAGCTTTCAGTCCCTGACACTAAAGTCTGGTTCATTTAAGAAATATAATTTTTTCACGGTGCAACTCTGATAAGGAACATTGCGCGGGATGAACTCGCCCTTCCTTTCCAACTTCACAATGCCCATGCTATCGATGTGTATTGCGGGTTGCAAATTATGTTCCTTAACTGTACCAGATTTTAAGGCCCTTGTCTTGTAACACGTCACAGATTCTCATAGTCACAGAATAAAAAATATAGAAGTAGACTATAGAAAGGAGTAATGTAAATGGTCACAGAAGCTGTCTGCACTCATTTTAAAAAGGAAAAAAATGATCTGATCTTTGATCTTTTTTAAGTAAAAGTTATAATCTGAAGATCGAGGATCGCCGGATTTTTAAAATGATCTAGATCAGATCAAAGATCCCGAAAAAAATATCTTCGATCTTAAGGTGATATTAAGATCAAATCATGCCCATCTCTGAATCCATGGAACAGCTCTCGTTTCTGTGGTTCAGCCTCTTCAAATATTGTGATATGTATTTGCATTTCATTTGATTCAGGCAGGATCGTAATACAAAAATTTGGAGTGTGAAAAGATCAAATAGGAAGAAAAGAAATAGAAAAACTGAAAACCCAAAGCCAAAACTTGATCAGACTGCAAACTGGAAGCAAATCTGAACTTAGAAAAATCTGTTTTTATCCGGTTCGCGTTCTGGTCGCAGCTTCTTCTGTTGCACCTAAGAATACGAACATCAAACGAAAACCTTACAAAACCAAACCCGGCCACAGAAGAACTCAAATCTGGAAATTAAGAAACGCAAGGACCAGAACCCTACGCCACGGAGTCCGAACCCGAATTCAGGCGAATTCAAACCCAAATGCTAATTCAAACAATCCCTAAATCCAAACTTACAATAAACCTAAACTCAAACTCGGATCCAAACCAGACCAGATTCGAACCCCAGTCCGAACCCGAACACAAACCTGCACCCGAACTTGAATCCGAACTCAAACCTAAACCGAAACCCAGATCAAAACTCAAATCCGAATCCATACCTACCCAAATCCAAATTTAAATTCAAATCTTCAGAAAAAATTTCCGATGTTTTCCAACATTTTCCCATAATTCTTAAAGAATTTTATCAAAAATATCTTGGAAACATCCGACGGTTTTTGAAGAATCTTATCGAAAATCATCAGGAAAAATCCTCGATGATTTCCAAAGAATTGCATCGGAAATTCTTGGAAAAAAATTCCGAAAATTTCCGAAGAGTCCCATCGGAAATCTTCAGAAAAAATTTACAATGTTTTCCAGAAAATATTGTCAAAATTTTACGAGAAACATTTCCGATAATTTTTGAATAGGAAAGAAATATTCCGGGTTTTAACTCCGATGGTTTTTGAAAAATTTTATCGAGAATCTTCAAGAAAAATCTCCAATAATTTCCAAAGAATAATTTCATCGGAAATCTTCGAGAAGAATCTCCGATGATTTGTAAGGAATTTCATGGGAAATTGTTGGAAAAAAATCCGATAATTAACAAACAATCTCATTGGAAATGTTTAGAAAAAATTTCCAATGTTTTCCAAAAAAAATTCCAGTGATTCATCGAGAAAATGATAATTTTTGAAGAATTGTACAGGAAATATTGGGGGGGGGGAACTCCGATGGTTTTTGAAGAATTCTATCAAAAATCTTCAGGAAAAATGTTCGATGATTTTTAAGGAATTTCATCGGAAATGTTCGGAAAAACATTCCGATAATTCCCGAAGTACTGAAACTATTTCCCACACTCACGCGATGGAATCAAATATTTTTTTCGAAGATCTTTCATAAAATTTTTCGGAAATCGAAAATTTTTTTTTTGAAGATTTCCGACGAAATCCTCCGAAAATTAAAGGAGATTATTTTCTAAAATTTTCAATGACATTTTTTTGAAATTATCGGCGACTTTTCTCAAACAGGGTGTCTAACAAATTTTGGAAAGCGAAATGCAGGAGTTTTGCAGGAGATTTTGCAGGAGATTTTCCAGCAGTTCAAACAACTAGAAACACCCCCCCCCCAAAAAAAAAAAAAAAAAATCTGTATTAAAATGGTTTCAAAATTGAAAAGGACTAAAAAAATGATACTTTTTAAATTTTGAGAATGAAATTAATGAAGTACAAATGAAAATAATTTTGCAGACTTCCTCAAAAGTTTATCGTACAATGCTTTAAGAAAAGCGCGACATTCATCAAGAAATTTCATTTTCTTCAACGGAGAAAATTCGGATACAATTGTTTTGGCTCCAAATCCGACGTTAACCTTCTCTGGTGGTAAAAGGTTCTTTTTAGTACAGTAAAAGTCGCTTATTATAATGTCTGATAGTGGCATAAGTCGCTTAATGTCATAAAAATGAGCAAGTCCCGTCCTCCCGTATACAAATACATTGTAAATCTGCCGGTTATTGGAATGGGCAAGTCGCTTATTGTAATGAAGTACGACTATAATTTTCATGAAAAAACATGAGTTACTTGGCACTTTTTCTTTCACATGTTATCATTTCTTTGCTTCTCGCTGGTCAGTCTGTGTCTTGTTACAAAACTGTGAGCAACCGTGTAACTATGTCGACTAAATCTACAAGCAATAAATGTCGTCGTGATCTTAGTGTCGCCGAGAAAGCTGAAATTTTACGCGAATATGATGCATTGCCTAAAACAGTGACGCAGAGTGAAGCGGCCATCAAGCTCCGTATTTCACAACCCTTTTTGTCGAAGTTGCTGAAGAAACGAGATAGCATCCAGGAAGCAATTGCCAAGAATGAAAACAGCAGCCGAAAAAGAAAAAGAACAGGAAAAGATGGTGATGTCGAAGAGGCTTTGTTACAGTGGTTCAATCATGTTCGTGAAGCTGATGGGCGGGTTAATGGTCCTTTAATGCGCGAAAAAGCCGAGGAGTTAGCAAAAAAAAATGGGAAAATCAGATATAAGAATTTTTGACATCATAAAATCATGTTCAGAATTTTTCCTGTCGTTTTGTGGAATACGCCGCTTTATGTCATAAAATCCTCTTTGCCCAACGTCATTATAATAAGCGACTTTTACTGTATCTTCAAAACTATATGTGACTTTGGAGAGAAATCTGGTACCGATGTTTCGAAGAACAGTTCTAAGATCTTCATAAAGAAAGGGTATCAATTGGCTCATCGCTCTGGTATTATATCAAAAAATGGTACAAGTCATCACACACTGAAGACATAAAATGTAATTTTGCTTCCAAAAACTCCTTTTTCAAAGCTTCAGTCACATAAGTGTAATTGTGTGTTTTAGGAGGCTTATTTTTGACGCCCTCAACATACTTCTTGACATGAGGTAGTATATTCAATGCTCTCTGTAATACCTTTCCATTTTCCAGCCATCGAACAGAGAAACATTTTAATGTAAATAACGAAGATTTGGAATAATATTTTAAATCCGCGCGTCTAGTAGGGAAGTCTTTGAAGAGGTAATACAGACTTCGTAACAACCGATGAATATTCCAGTTGCTGCTATCGTGAGCAGTTTTATACTCGTTATGGACGATATGCAAGGTACAGGTACCCAAATTCAACATTTTGTTCATACCATTCTCTTCCATGTATTTCAACAGATCTGAATGTAATAATTTCAAATTAACGTTGGGGCCATCCATCGCCACTTGCAAAACGTTAGATAAATTCAACTTCAAATCTTTTAATGCATTTGTAATTGCTTCGAACAGTCCATCAGAAGTACATCGTTCTGGGAAAATGGAAGCTAAATAACGAGTTGATACCTCCTGTTTACTAGAATCCCAATAATGTACGATCATATCCATTTGGGCGCTTTGGCAAACTTTATTGAGATAGTGTCTGCGTTTTGAACTTCGTCTAGTAAGATCTGTCTGAAGTAAGGCCCAAGACCATATGTAATACAGTAGGCAATCTTATCTTTTTTTAAACTCATTTGCTAAAAAGTGCGTCAATTTTTCCACTTACGTTAGATACAGAATTGACATAGACGCAATATTTGCACCAGTACCAGTCAACGTATCAGCACTCCTACAAACGATACGCGTTAGGGAGCGCAACATACCTGCCACCTAGTTCAAAAACATGTTAATGCTAGCGCTAGTAATGGCACATTGCGGATTGATCAGTTTATGCAAACAACTGGTGGTGCAAACAACCATTTTTTTCATGAGAAAAGAAAAATTTTAATTCACTTTTTTTTCATTTCTCTGTGAAAATTGCAAGTTTGTAATACATATTTCATGGTGCAGTAAAGTACGATTTTTGTAGGAGGTTTGAGTGAAATGCAGGAGGTTTGCAGGAGATTTTGTGAAATGCAGGAGCATTTGAGCAAATGCAGGAGTTTTGCAGGAGATGCAGGAGGTGTTAGACACCTTGTCAAATTATTTCCGATAAAATTCTTCGAAGATTGTGAGCTGATTTCCAAAGAATTTCATCAAGAATCTTCTGAAACTAGTGAAAAGTCCTCTGATGAGTACAACTATGACGAACGTACGATTGAAAAATTTACTAATGGTGAATTGTAACAAAGGTATATGTGACAGAATAAACTTGAGAAGAGTTACGCAGAAATGGCTCGCCATAAAAAAACGACGAGTAACCTAAATTTGGAAATAGTCTGAAAACATTTTCCCCTAGAATTGTTTTTATTTACCATGATGTTAAGTTACAAGTTTTTGTTGTGTTTGAAATTTTTTTCCTTAGAATTAATTGTTTTTATCATTATTATTATTATTATTATTATTATTATTATTATTATTATTATTATTATTATTATTATTAATATTATTATTATTATTATCATTATTATTATTTTAATTATGATGTTACTTTACGAGTTTTTGCTGAAATACTTTTCTACTGACATTGATATAACTTTTTATATAAATATACAAAATTTGTACTTACATCACAGTTACGTCAACATTCAATGCAAAAAGAAATTATTCGGCAATCTAGAATTTTTATTCGGCACTTTGTACTGGACCCCCCCCCCCCCGAAAAATTTATTCAAACCGCCTCTGAGCATAACCTCTTCCCATTTTTCGAAAGGATACAAGTACGTATATCTTCTTGCGTAACAAAGTACCACTCATTTACATTTTTCAGTTCGTCCTGAAAACTCATTTTGAAATCTTCACTAAAATTACATAATGCAGTCACAATAACCAGTTGGCGGAGCCAGCCTAGTGTTGAAGGAGGGGGGTGGGGTAGAAGGCCTGCTAAAAATAAAAATAAAAAGCAATAATAACAATTATATGACGAAATCGCAAAAGGGTCCAGACCTCCTCGACCCCACCCCTGTTAAGTCAGTGACAATAACTATTACTGTAATTGCAACTATCACGATTCAGGATGATGCGCAGCTAAAAAGCTGCTCATCTTTCAATTCGCCAATTACATTTTCTTCGTACTTTCAATAAAATGAAACTAGATATTCGGGCACGTGAAGCATACATGAATAGTGTGGTGGGGCATATGGCGATGCGCACATGCCAAAGTAGCCCCTGAGACGCCGCACCCCGGCCCCGGAAACTACCCTTTCGAGTATAGCATCAGTGGCTGCAGGGACGAAGCGTACATGAACGTTCTTTAGGATGATTGTAACCAGATGATATTGTAACCATGGCAACAAAGAAATACGTTTTTCTCGATTTTAACTTTTCGCCCCCCCCCCCCCAGTGAAGGGTGAAACGTACTCAACGAATACCAAAGTAATCGTTACTTGCTGTTACTCCTAGTAACGAGTATTCGAGCAGAAAACTATTCGTTACTTAAGATTCGATTACTTTAAATTATTTAATTCAGTTTCGATTTTCGCTGTATTCGTATTGTCAATGCAAATCCGCTCCAGACCAGAAGTCGGTATCAGTACTCTCTCGAACTCTTTACTATGGCACTTGCACTGGGTATTACTCACGCACATCCCTATACAGTACACACTGATGGTGTTTACAGTATACACCATCAGTGTGTAGCGTGTGTACTAGGCATGCATTATGGTACATTCTAGGTTGGTTACATGGTAACACTGTTAGTACGCGTTAATAAAGACTGCTAGAATTATTCGAGGAGAATGTTTAGGAGTTACCGACCAAGTAACCAGTGGCGGAGCTTGGGGTTTCCCAAAGGGGGGAGGGACACAATAAGGTTTTCAAGGGGAAAAAAGTAAAAAATTGAGGTATTTTTTTAAATTCGCCGATATTAGAGGACTATGTAAAAATATTGGTGGGGGTGCGTGCCCCCGACGCTACACCACTGACAGTAACAAAAGTAATCAGTAACGAATATGAAGTAACGATTACTTCAATGAAGTACTCATTCAATACCTGATACTCGACGGTAACGAAAAAGTCCATTACTGATTCCCCATTTCATCAGACCAGGTTACATATTTTTTATTTGAGAATGAAATGGAAAACTTTTCAATGGGAAAATTTCCATAAAAACTGTTTTTTGTGTATACAACTGGCCTAATTAATGGTGGTTGACTGTTATATGTATGTTAGTTGGTAAATTCCCCCTTGCAGAAGCTTGGGTGATTTCTTTCTTTATTGATGTTTGTTCGTCATGTCATTTGATGCAGGTCATTTGTATGGAGTTGAAATGGTTCTCTGAGTTGCATCTTGAAAAACTGCTTAGTTTATTCTCAGTGTGAATAACTAGATTGAGAGTATTATGTGAACTGAATCTTTTGTCTGACATCTTGATAGTTGTGACGTCCACGTGAGACTTCAAATCTCATCTGATTGTTAGATCAGAGAGACACTGAAGTAATCGAATTGTGAGGAAGAATGATATAATTCCAGTTCTGCAATCTGCACTTGTTTAGGAGTAGGTAACTGGATGTTTTATGTATGTTTTTAGCTTCGTTTATCAATTCATTCCGTAGTTGTCTAGTATTGGTTTTACATATCTGTGACCTGGAATCAAGAAATGTGCCCCTCGTGCGAAAACCGGTTTTTGAGATAAAAGAGTGTAAATATGGGATAGTAGTAGCGGTGCACACAGATGTACATAGCGTGTACATCTGTGGTGGTGCGTTTACGCGTTGCTATGACAACCGCATTTCGAATTCTTGTTCTCTGTCATTCCCCTAGGCCCGTTTCACACGACGCCATGTAAACATATGTTTTTAAGCTTTCAACATAATTTTTAAATGCAATTTGTGGAAAAACTAATGAAGATGGGAAGCCGCGATTTCTTTCATTCGAAAAAGCGTTATTTTTTCTATAAGAATTGTCAAGAAAGTGAAAAAAATGACTTTTTGACACCAGAGGCACATTTTATGACTCCAGGTCACATATTTCTTTCATTTAAAATCGATGGTCTGTTTCGTTATAGTAAAAAAAAAAAACGTGAATACCTCTTTAGTCGAAAGAAAATTTGCAGAAAAATCGGTCATGTGAGGAATCAAACCTAAACAACTGGAAATTATAGGTCGTCCAATTCAGACGCGTGGAAAGGTACCTTCGTATTGGAAATACCATTGTAGAATTAATATGTTGTACGTTCTGTAAACGAACATAACATGAAATTATGAGAGGGAGGAGAATGTATAACAAAGCGCGCGAAAATGCGAATTATTTCCCATTTTCATTTCCAATTACCAGTGCCTGCGCTACATCCCGTTTTTTTTCAGGATGATTCCCGATGTTGAATATTCATTTTTTTAGGCCTGCCTCGCGGATACATATGTATGTAATTTCGACCGGCTCGCTATGAAAAAAATATCGTTTCGAATTTGAAAAATTTAAGCAACAAGTCGCCGTATGGAGTAATGGTGAAGTGAAAAAGCGAATATATGAAACCGATTTGCACCGGGGCGATGATGGTGCAGGGAAAGCATTCCAACAAAATCCCATTTTAAATAGAGCATTAATAAAGGTTGGGCGTCAACGAGCTTGAAAATTTTCAAGAAGGGTAGGTTGGGTCAACTCGGTCTGTCTCTCTTTCGAAAAAGCAAGTAGCCAGCAATTCCTATACGATTGCATGTAGAAAACCAACGCAATATGCTCTAACTTGAAAACGGACTTTTATAATCCGGTGGAAATTCACTCCATTCGTTGGGAAATTGTACATTAATTCCGACGCTGTTTAGCGAATTGTTCGCGCTCTTTTATTTCAAAACAAGATGTGTCCATTTTTTAGCCTTTAATTCGAGCCACTTGGCGGGGTGAAATGTCGAATTGATTCGCAAAATCAGCCTCCCAGGGTTGAGTTCGGCGCTCGTTAAATGTCGTCGTAAATGAATCGACGTGCTTCGGTAGGTGAAATTAATTCGCCGCCATTCGTGACAGTAATAAACGATATCGTGTTATGGCTCGGATCTTTGTTAATGAATATGCAGTATCGTGCAATTTTGAATTAAAATGATCAAAACATCTGTAATCTAGTTAATGACTTTTTAGGTAGGACATTAAAAACCGGTGGGCGGCCGAATTCCGCGAATTTATTGGATACGGGATGGGGAAGAGAACGAGGAAAAGGAGGTAACAAATATTCTATTTCGAGGAAAGGGAAAAGGTTGGCGGCACTGAGAATACCAATACTCGAGACAGTGGAATTTCTTAGAGATAGTACTCTCTTGCTGGTGGGAACGCGTAGTTTGTAAAAGTTGGTCGGGACGCCAGAGTGAAGAGTACAACGGAGGAGCTGTCGGAAGTGATGGACCGAGAGTGACGCAGGACGAGAAGAAACAGACGGAGACTAGGCACCCAGGACACTCTCGGGTGGACCAGCTGAACCGGAGACATCTGCGGGTGGATCGGGTAAAGCAGGGGCATCAAAGGCTGGACCAGGGAATCTAGGATCCGCCGATAAGACAATGGAGGAAAAGAGAAAACGTAGAACTGGAGCGCAGAAAAGAAAGGCGTAACGTGAGAAACGGAGACAGCAGGAGGACGATGGAGTAACCAAGGAGAGCACACTTGAAAAGGGAGCCTCTGCGGGAACTCCAACATCAAGTAAGAGACAGAGGGAAACTCCGTCGAAGGGATCTGAGAAGGCACCGCTGAAACGCTTCGGCGATGGCAGAGGAGGGGACCGGCGTTACCGAGCATCAAACAACCAACGCTGTATCAAAAGGTACACTGCAGGTGGTATGCGCAGATCAGACGAGCCGGGAACCCTTTTTGGTGGGGCTCGCCAGTGGAGTGCGGCTGAGAGAGGAAACTCAAAGATACGCCCTGGGAAGATCTGCCGAAGTTGACTAGCGTGTCGATTTGGCTGCTTACGAGTGGGCGAACAGCGCAAAAGTGCTCCTAAAGAGGCTAGAACAACAAAATCAGGAACTGTCTGCCGGGTCTTGGTTCGTTGTTCACTGCAGGGAGGAACCGAAAGATACACTTCTAGTGGTGGTCATCGTAGAGGAGTCGGTGAGTATTTGAGGGGAAAGGGCAACAAGCTATACTTCTTGAACCGCCTAGTTAATGTCAGGTGTCGGTCTGCGAATAACTAAGAAAAGCTGAACACAGAATTATAAGGTTATCACAAATTACTCTGCACCAATGCAAAGCTACCTGCTACATACTGAGCAGGAGGCTACAACAGGGGTAAATAAATATATTTTAATGTCCATTTCGGAGTGTGAGTGAATTTGGTAATATCCTATCATCTGCATAATCACTGACAACTAATAGGAGCACACGACTAAACAGGTCCACCATACGGTACTACTCTCGACTATGACTACAGGATCAAAGAGACAAGTCTCATTTAGCGTACTCCACTGATGATGACATAACAGCCGAAAGCGCTCTGGACTGCAGAAGAAGAAAAAGTGGATTGACACACCCTATAAAAGGGAGAAATTAATATAGGCCTGTTAACGGAATCATGGTATCATCGGGAACAAGTGAGAGGCATACAGATGGCACAGGGACACCTCATTTATGCAAAAAATGCAGAAGGACCACGTGCAACGATATTTACACATCAAGTGGCTGCACTGATGAGCTCAAAGAATAGGTGGAACACTGTGTGAGGAAAAGGCTGAAAATTCTTGTCGGATGTGATGCCAACTCGCACGATATTGAGCACAGGCACAAACTCAAGAGAGAAAGGGCTAGTGGACTAGCTTGCAACACAAGACCTGCTGGTTCTGAATGAGGGAAGCAAACCAACGTTGGTCACAAAAGTAAGGGAGTAAATTACAGTCATAACACTCTGGAATTCCAAACTTAAAGGCCGAGTCCAGGGATGCAGAGTGTTGGATGAACCTTCTATATCGGACCACCGATACATCCAATACCAAATTCGAGCACCTAAGGAGGAACAAAGAGCTACCAAGATCTGACTGGAGGGGGGGGGGCGACTTCAAAAATGATTTAGAAAGACTGACGAGGTACAACTGGCAACGGATTCAGAACTGGACGACCTGGAGGCACAAGCCAGCATACTGAATGGTGCACTCAGGGGCGGCTACGAGAGGAACTTTGAGGCCAAGATAATAAAATCACGCAAAACCATCTGGTGGACAGCAGAGCTAGAAAAACATAAGAAAAGCTGAGGGCTGCACTGAAAAATAATACATCAGCTCACAGGGGATTATATCATGAGGCCCACAAAGCATATAAAAGAACAATTAAGCGAGCCAAAACAGAGAGATGGGAAGGTTTCTACGAATCTGTATAGAAAAAATATGGAGATTGCACGTTTGCTTCACTCCTGATTAAAGACAGGAGAGTGGAAGAGAGATTACTCAAACTTCCAATAGATAATTTTTCTACCACTCCGAGAGAGCGAATAAAGCACCTCATTGACATGTACTTTCCAAAAGCAAATATCATAGAAAACACATAGCCAGAGCCAGGAGTCAATCGCACGCTAAGCGGAATGGACTCGGTACACCAGACAGGATATGTTGGACGGTAAACACTCTAAACCCATACATACATACATTTTTGTGTGAGGTGGCGCTACATACGCCGAGTGCTCAGACTTTGTAGTTCCTTGCGATTTTCCTCAGGTTGCTGTTAAGGATCAGTTCTGTAGCCTCACATTTACAAAGTTAGAATTTTATTAAGTTCTATCAGTTTGATTGCACTGGGCGCTGGATACTCCAGTCCCAGTGCTTCGCGTCTTGTTCCGGCTATTGCTGTCCATTGACCTATGACGTGAATCGAGGTTTCTTCCTTTTCTCCACAATGCCTCCAGGAGCTGCTTTTCGCCACTCCTATTTTATATCACATGTGTTTTGTGGCTCCCAGTTAGTAGTCCGACCATAAGCCTAACATGTTTTCTATAGTGCCCTAATAGAAACTCTGCTTACTCACTGAGGACGTCCCCTTACATATTCATAGTCTTGCGATCTTTCTGGGATTTATGCGAGAGAAGTATTTAGTCCGGACCCCGGCGAGGACATTCAAAATTACAGAAACGAGAGCGCGCAAAGAACGTGCGTGTATTAATTGACCAACAGCATACATAAGTTATATCGCGAGTGCTAACATAAACTGAAACTAAACTATACTGTAACTGAACTAATGTCCTGCCTGCCTGATTGAGGGAGTTAACGGACAGCAAGTAAGAAAGAGATTGTGTTTTCGAAAAGATAACGTACCAGATGTGCAGGTATGCAAGTGACAAAGGACGTTTGTGCGACGTTCGCATCGCGCTACATAGGAAGAAGTCAGTCAGGACGCTTTATGCAAAAATATACATTCACGAGGAAAGGGTTGCCGCCATCTTACTTTGAGTTCGACTAGTTATAGATATTCTCTTTTTGCCCATGGATTATCTTATATACTGTCGTCTCCTACCGCCGTGCAACAGGTTCAGTGAGAGAACTGCTATCTGGTTGGACGGTGTGAAATTGGGGGTACAGTGTTGACAGATTTGCAACGGAAAAATATCTACTTCATTCGTTGGTTCCTCGTGCTTACTCAGTTATCAATTTAATTGGGACACAATCAACCTGTATTCATAGGGTCGTCAGCAGTAGCCAAGTCTACTGCATTCGCTATTTTTTTCCCCCTGAATTTCATTTTCAGTAAGATCTGAGTCACAGTTCAGCTTGGTGGCGCGTCATTTCGGATGTGTGAAGCCAATTAGTCGAAAATAAGAATAATGATAAGCAACAATTTCGATATTATTACCTATGTATTTTTGCTTTTATGCTTTACTGTGGAGTACTCGAGAAATGATTACTGTGTTACTGAGTTATTTATTATAGTGAAGGTGATGAACTAATAGCAAATGAGCTGATTGCAAATGAATAAGTAGCTATCGAACAAGTGCAGAATAAAACCTTACTAAATGATGCACAGAAAGTTTATAAACCTAGATTAAAACGTCAGAAGCAGAACCCTAAACATTACACGAAGCATTGAGGAGAAATACCACAACAGAGACTTCAGGTTTATCAAGCAAAATGAAAAGAATTAATGAGACGTCAGTATCAATATTATAAGGAGGGTCGAGAATATAAAAGAAAATATAAGAGGGCGCATACAAAAAGGGACCAGTTGACTAAGTCTTCAATTTTTACTTTTTTGGCTTAATTTATGTAGAAACCCCTTAGAAATCGAATGAAACCCCCCACTTAGACCTATATTCTCAAAATTCAGCGAGATATTGCAGTTTTAAGTGAGGCAAGTCAAAATTTATTATTTCAAAAAGTACAAAAAGGAAATAGCACGTTAAACAAAACTAAATTGTTCGAAAACAATTTTCCATGAATACTGGACATATTTTCTTCTTGCCCTTTTGAATGCGAGAGCAGGCAAATACATTTACCCGTTGTCAGGATGAGTTACCTACGTACCTGCTGAAGGGGAGTCTCGCATTTCTCGCTGGGAACCTCCAATCTTATAATGTAGGCAATTTATCCTGCTGCATGAATGCTTGTCTACTCTTACCGTTTAAGGGACTCGGATCCGAAGATTTTTGATGAAATTTTTCGGAGATCATCGAACATTTTTTTTGTGGTGACTTTTCATAAAATTCTTCAGAACCACCAGAGTTCTCCCCCGAATATTTCCTACAAAATTTTCTCAAAGTAATTTATTGAATTTCTTTGGAAACCATTGGTAGTTTTTTCTAAAGATTTCCGTTAGGTTTTTCGGTAATTATCGGAATTTTTTCACAAAAATTTCCGATGAAATTCCTTAAAAACCATCGGAGATTTTACCGACAGGTTTTCGAGGAAATTCTTCAGAGATCGTTGAACTTTTAATTTATTTGGAAAACATTGAAAATTCTTAAAAAAGATTCCCGATGAAATTCATTGAAAATCAAAGGAGATTTGAAGGGTAAAGAATCAAAACTCACATTTTCCATTTTACTTCAAGGTCGCAAATCGGTAAAATACTGTACACGGGTGCAGGAATATCTTTGCTGCGCCTGTGAACATGGAGTATGTTATATATATTACACATTCACAGGCGCAGCAAAGATATTCATGCACCCGTGTACAGTATTTTGCCGATTTACGCCCGTGAAGTGAAATGGCAAAAAATGAGTTTTGATTCTTTACCCTTCATTTTTCCCGAGGCTCTTCGATGAAATTCTTCGAAGAACATTTTTTCTGAAGATTGTTGATAAGATTCTTCAAAAGCCATCAAAGTTTCCCCCCAAATATTTCATTCTTCAAAAATTGTCGGAAAATTTACCCGAAGCTTTCAAAAGGGAATTCTTTGGATAAAATTGGAAATCTTTCCCGAGAATTATCGATGAAATTCCTTAAAAATCATTAGAAATTTTCACAAAAATTTATGATGAAATTCTTTGGAAAATATTGGAAATATTTTCTATAGATCTCCGAAAAGACTCCCCAGAAAGTATCGGAATTTTCCTCCAAAAATTCCGATGAAATTCCTTGAAAATCATTGGAGAATTTTCCCAAAGTTTTTCGATGAAATTCTTCGGAGATTATCAAACATTTAAATTCTTTGGAAAACATCGGAAGTTTTTTCCGAAAAGAACTGACAAGAGACTGGGGGAGCGTGTGGTAGTGTGTAGGACCTTCACGGTTGAAATGTTGGTATTGTATGCCCCGTCAATCACTAAATGAGCAACATCCTCCCCCCTTTACAGAATTTTTGAAGCATACAACCATCATAACATAGACCTCTCACTATTCAACAATAAAGTTAAATTCAAAATAAACTAAATGCATATGTTACGCTGAATTCATCAAATTGCCGATTTTATCAATTCGGCAGATATTTCGCTGATTTTATAAAATCAGTCAGGCAAGAGCAATTGTTGTCGAATTTATAAAATCAGCAGAAATTTTTGCTGAATTTATAAAATAGGCGAGTGTCTGCCGATTTTACAAAATCGGTAGTAAGTGATTGTTGCTCATGAGTGTACCCGACGGATGAGATCAGAATTTTCACGTGTTTATGAAAAAAGCAAAATTTGTGATAAGATAAAATTAAGGCGAGTTCTATTCGTAATCCGAATAATGCCATTAACTTGTTAAATCATGCCTTTTTTAGTGATAAAGTGAGACATAAACTTCATCTGTACCTGTCAAAAATGCTCGTCAGTATTTTTTTGCAAACAGTGCCAGTGAAGTTATTATTTCTTATAACTGTGATTTTGAGTTATGGATCAAGATAAATGGACCAGTGAAAAAGAGGCGGAAGCTGTGCGGACATGTGAAAATAATAATTCATTTTAATTTTTTTACATTAAGTGTATTTTTAATTGAATATTGCGACTAATTATTTCTTTTAAATTTTTAGTTCATTTGACCGCGTGCGAATTATTTTTTCATACAATTAGAATCTAGTACTCGTAATTTCATTATAAGTCTATACCTATCTAGCAATTAATTCTAGCTCGCTCGAGATAATATATCTGCCGATTTTACAAATTCGGCAAATTTTGTTGCAGATTTTATGAAATTGGCAATTTGATGAATTCGGCGTGACACGTATAAATTTCAACCGTTTTAGCGCTCATAGTTATGTAGCCATAATTTCATAATTATAACTAATGTGCACATGTGTCATTGGCCGTATTGTGGCTGTACATGTGTACAATAAACTTGTTTAAATAAATAAATAAGTAACAAAACCGTAATTACAAAAAAAAACCTCTTAATTTTAAGCTTTTTCCTATAAAATTTTACTTTTGGTCAACTGGTCCCTTTTCGTATGCGCCCTCACATATAATCAAGGGAATTGAGAAAAGGTTGTAGAAAAAATACGCAACTATTATCAAGAGGATTGGAAAAAGTTGCAGGATGTATGGATGAATGTTATCAAGCAAATAGAGAATCGAAGCGTGAATATTATCGAGCGAATCAAAGGGTATTAAAAAAAGGATCTTATTTTATTCGAATTCAGTGTTGTTTCATAGAATTGATTGCAGAGGGGTACGTGTTGTTGATTGTGTCATAGAGCTACGCGACTGCAGTCTGCAGCTTCGCAGTTTGAAGGTGTTCTGTCATTCAATGAATTTGACTGATTGACTGATTCATTCATTCATTCAAATGAATTATTTCGCGAACAAACAACCCGTCTCTACTTTCCAACCGACCTTCTTGGAGTAGCGAACATCCACATCGACACAAACCGCACGAAAATCCCCGATCCCACCATCTTGATAAGTTTCCTAAATGTGAATACCAATACCCTTGTGGTTTTTTAATCACAACTCATCAACTGTTTTTCCAATCAAAGAAATGTTCGCAGTACAATTATTCTAGAATAGATTTCCCGTAGAAAAGGTTCTACAATTTCTCCTTATCTATATTTGACTGGGAGTGATATGTCTCAAGCAAATAACTGTCTTAAACTCACATCATTAGTTCCCCATAAGCATATATGCAGTTGTCTTAAGTACTTGACAGATCTGGAAGTGCATCGCTGGCTAGGCACATGGCTGTCTTGTAAGTACTGATATCTTGGGCATGTGGCTGTCATGATGGCATGGCTGTCTTTGGCGCACGGCTACCTTGAAAGAATGTAGGGTTTTGAGCATGTGGCAATCTTGATGACATGTTTGCGTTAAGCAAATGGGAGCGCATCAGTCGGGCTCTATCTGATACTGCCTCTACGAATTATAAAACATGAAAAGAAGAAAGTGGACTCGTCCGCCTTTGGAAAAATATGATTCATTCAACGGATAACAAATTCAATACTAGCGAGAGAATAAAAAACAAACAACTCATCAGCTCGGGTGTATTTTATATTTTTTTCCACCTTAGAATGTTAGCTTCAGGGAATAAAAGTACGAGAAAAAGAAACGACTAATATGATTGTCTACTATTCGTACATACGGCTCAATCGTTCAGCCACCCCCGAAGCTAGATAACATGGAAACTATAAATAGCTATGTATTTATATTTACTCGATTTGAAACAAACCTAGTTCGCTTGTACTGCTACAGAATATGAACACAAAAATGCGGGTAAGGAAGTACTCTAGTTTTACTGTCTTCTATCCAAAGACTCAATTTTAGATTAATAGTAGAAATACACGGTAAAAGTATTACAATAAATTAAGCGGCCGGCTGTTTTGCATTTTACCAGGTTGTTAAAATTTAATATTTCGCCGGTATGAAAAATTGCATACGATAAAGGTTCTTTCTATCTCATTTCCTTGATAAATTGTACCTGAAGGATTTCAAACACGTTCGCTGCGCGGTAAAACGCCGTCTCTTCGTATGCTTTAATTACTAGACAGAACGAATAGTGCATGTCGGCCCAGAATTTTAATTTTGGTACGCGTTATCCCATTTATTATCTTTATGGTCTTATTTTCTTTCTGCCGAAGGTCCAAAACAAGGTACATATTAATTCAAGTTCAGCCTTTGTCAGAGCTATTTACTACAATGGAGGGGTGGGAAGATAGCTCAAAAGCAAAATTGGTTTTTCTATTGAAGGATTGTAAATGAGCCTGCTATAACATGCATTAAGTTCACTGATAAATTACATTCTCGAAGACTAAAAAGAATTCATCAAGTAATCAAATCAAATAAGGTACCAACTGATACTAACTTGTGCGGAATTTCTGTGAAGAATGTGCCAAGGCTCATCAAGACGAAACCGCAATGGAGGCTATTTACAGAGTACTATCTGAATTGAAAACAGAAGACATGACGAATGGCGCAAATGGTACAGAAATAAAAGTAGGAATGGAAAAAATGAAATGAGAGAACGGGTATTGGATAGAAATGTGAAAAATTAATGAAGAGAAATGACATCACTGAATGTAAGGACTTTAAAAATGAATAAATTACAGAACTAATTAAGTTGACAGGAACAGAAGTTTTCATTCTTTTGACAAGTGCAGGAAAGGGGTTGAATGGCGTAAATACCGATAAAATTTTACACCACTTTCACCTGATAAACAAAACAACTATTCACTTTCCCAGTTTCGCCGATCGATTTAAAACATGCCTATAATTACTGACATGGAAATTTACTAGGTGTGGCGGCCAAGTGCGCGGGGAGTTCGACTTGAAAGGGGAGGAAAAAGGTTAGGTTAGATATGCAGGCATCATATATACACCGCCGTCCCTCTCCACCCCCCCCCCCATGAACTAACAGAATTAATATTGAGAGAAATAAGAGGCATTAGGAACGAATAACAGATTGAAATGAAACGGCAGAATTGACTGAATTGACAGATCTAATAGAATTGAAGAACAGACACGCGAAAAATTACCGACAACACTGACAGATGAAGACGAAATGATTCAAAGAAAATAGTAGAAGCTTAGTGTCCATTTCGGAGTATGTGAGTGGACTTGGTATATTCCGTTTGTAGGGTGTGATGATGGCATAACAGCCGAAAGCGCTCTGGACTACAGAAGAAGAAAAAGTAAATCGGCACACCCTACAAACGGAAAATAGTGGAATATTGATGAAAAAGGAACACGCACGAAAAAAATGAATAGATAAAAAGGAAAAGGTAAACGTAAGAAAGAAAAAAAAATGGGGTAGATTGAAATGGAAAAATTGATGCAATTGACAAAAACAACAGACAGATATATGGTATGAGAATAGTTAAGAATGAAGGAAATGACAGACGAAAACGAACAGATAACATCAACAGAACCGATGATATGGAACAAGCTCACAGAAGGTGTTAAAACAGAAAATATTAAGAAATAAAATATGGCTGTAGAATACCAAGTTCCCAAGACAGATATCGTATAATTTAAATAGTAAAATTTATTTAAAAATTTTAATTTAATAATTTATAGAAAATTAATATAAATAATTTTTTTGCAAATAAGTCTACTGGGTTTTTGCAGTTTTTAAAAAAGTAATAAATTTTATTAAATTGGAATAAAAAAATTTTAATATTCTGAAGTTACACTGTGAAAATTGGAGCACTCACACGTTGGGGAAGAATCAAAATAGAAAAAAAATACAAAACAGGCATCAAATTGTAGATAATCGAAGTCACCAAATCTCTTTCCAATATCATTTAGACCTGAGTAAAGTGCGAAGAGAAAGGAGAGAGGGTTGAAACAGACATAATATGGGAAGTAGATTTTCAGCCCTACTCGTATATTCTTCTTCGCAAACAACATTTATATGAATTTGTTCCTTATTAGTTTTTGCATTTATGACCTGAAATCATGAAATGTGCCTCTGGTGTCAAAAAATTGTTTTTCACTTTCGTGACATTTCTTATACAAAAAATTACACTCTTTCGAATGAAACAAAATCGCAGCTTCCTATCTTATTAGTTTTTCCATAAATTGCATTTAAAAATTATGTCAAAAGTTTGAAAACACCTGTTCATATGGCGTCGTGTGAAACGGGCCTATGGGAATGACAGAGAACAAGAATTCGAAACGCGGTTGTCATAGCCACGCGTAAACGCACCACCACAGATGTACACGCTATGTACATCTGTGCGCACCACTACCACTATCCCATCTTTACACTCGCTTATCTCAAAAACCTGTTTTCGCGCGAGAGGCACATTTCCTGATTCCAGGTTACATTTTTAAATCTGGTTCATTTAGTATCCCCTTGTAAATCCATCAACTAACGTCAACATATGTACATTTCTATTTTCATAATAAGCGTCAAAAAATGTGTGAGCGACAAAAATGTCATGGACTAACATATGTACAGATGTTATTCCTCATATTTTACAGTTAGTTTATCCATTTTTGATATTACAGGGTGTCTATAAGTACAGGTATATAAAACAATAGACTATTGCAGGCTTTAAGGGTTTCATTTCAGATTTTGGGACATTTTTCTCAGTTTTATGTGGCTTTTGTTTAAAAATTCATACATTTTATTTTTATTTAGGAAAAATACTCGCCTTCCAATGTTTTATGGGATTTTGTATCGACATAAGGGCCTGTTGGAGGTCTAGGAGACATTTCTTCACAATGGTGGATTGGGAATGTAAGAAATTTGGGAGTCTGGTAGACACCCTGTACTACTTCAACTTTACATTGCAGATTAGGACTCCAGAAGACAGGGGAAGGAACTGATAATTGTAAATGTCTTGACTTGCATACGGTATAATTTTTCAGAGTCTGGCGATCACTAAATCTTCGTGTCCATGTTGGAGTGAGAGTGAACGTGGTAAATTCTGTATGTAAGGAGTGCCAATTCGCTATTTCTTCCTTCTGTAGTCCAGAGCGCTTTCGGCTGTTATGCCATCTTCAGTGAAGTACCCTAACACGACAGATTTCGTTGCGTTGAACATGCTAGTGTGTTTTGTGTTGGTAATTAACAGGGAGACGGAGTGTAAGTCGTGCAATGCGTGCAGTATAGAAAAGAAGCGTTAGATCCGACGCACACCTCGCTGGTCTATACAAATATACATGTACAGGGTAGCCACTATTTTCGGCGAATTTTTTTCCCTGACTTTTCCGGAGACAAATTTTTTCCATAGAGTAATAAAAAATATGTATTATCCTGATCAGAACCCCTCCTTACCTAAAATATGAGATTCACTTTTTTTTAATACAGTAAACTTGTTATTTTTTTCTTCTCGTTTCGAACGTAGGGAGCGTCACGCGAAACGCATTTTGCATCAGGATTGTCAACTTCATCGAGCAGTTTTGTTCTTTCTTAGAAAATTCCCTGACTTTTACTGAAATTTTCAAAATTTCCAGACTTCTCCCTGACTTTTCCATGATGGACTAAATTCCCTGATTTTTCCCTGTTTTCCAGGTTTTCCAGGAAGTGGCCACCCTGATGTACGAGGATTGCCAAACGCCGAACAGTATAGTACATCTCCCATGAATTTATTATATATTTCAGCGTAAGCGTCGTAAGCGTCAATACAGTCACTGTTTCACCCAATGTTTCATTATTTTTTATTTGTTATAAATTGAAGTTTATAATGTAGGTACATGAAAACTTATTTTCTCAGGAATTTTCAGGGTAAGCGGCGCTTATCTTGCTTGCCTGGAATGCACGCCACAGCCGTGGATGTGCTTCAGAAGAAGAAATGCATGCTTGAAGTTGTGAGAAAAGTTACAAAAGTGAGCTTATCAATACGGCAAGTAGGCAAAAGATCTGGTCTCAATTTAATTGCAGAAATTGCAATTCGGATGAATCCTCTTTGTCTGAATGAAACTTTTGTATTTTAAATTTTTTATAACATGTTGTTGATTCAATATAACTAATTTTAAGATATGTTACAACCAAACTCTCTCATGTTACAACCATCCCTGATGTGCGATACAATCTACCTCATGGTGTGGGATGGTTGTAATTTTTTTTTTTCAACTAGCATTTTGAAAAAGTTTAAATTCTTTGATATTTTTGAAATTCACATCATTCATAGAGTATACTATAAAGTTTCATACGCCGTTAGTCCCATTTGAAAAAATATTTAAAAAATAGAATTAGAGAAACGAGCTCAGAGTGAATTTTGTGACAACCTGCCATGGTCTGCACTACTGCTGTATCGTAGAGTAATGCCAGAAATTTCAATTTTTCAGTAAATCCAATAAAAAGGAAGTTATAATTTCCACAACAGTAAAAAGGGTAGAAAAAAAAATTTTGAAGCACATTTCGGCAATATGCAACATAGTTCAACTTATTATGGTGAAAATCGCACGTTACCAGTTAAAAACCTATGTTTCATCATTGAACACATTTTACTCTTCCAGTGTGGTCCAAATCAAGAAGTCTCCTTGTAGCCCCCGAAATACCAATTTCCCCCAGTAATTTTTATGAATAGTTAGGTATACCACTCAAGAACATTTTCTAGTTTTCGCAAGATAAAACGCGGCAAAGAATTCCGAGCAAAACAGTTTTCATCATATTTGAAAAATCGCTTTTTCTGATTTAGACCACTTTGGACAGGAGTTCTTCATTTCGACATCAAATCAATATCAATCTTGAGTTTCGAAATGCTTTCTGGGTAAGTGTATGGTACAGAAAAGGGCCACACTGCAACCCCTCTTTTCGACATTTCTAGGGCAGTTGGAAAAAAATTAAATTGGAGCGTTCTAATGTAAAATCCACAAGGAACAATTGTGATTTGAAACATTTCTTTCTATATTTAATAGTTTTTTTTTGTTCCATCAAAAAACCAATTCCGGGGGTTTAACCCCCAATATTTAGCAAGTCACGTAGGGGCTGAGGATTTTAAGACGGCTACGATCAAACTGTACTGGGCTACAAGTGGCACTGTTTCATCCAAATATTCATGGTATGTTCAACAAGCATCCAGACAACTTATTAAGATTCTGATGAAGCTCCTCAAACTGGTATCATACAACTTTACGCTCATTATGATTTCTTTAGGACTCTCCAGGACTCTTCAAACTATATAAGACCCTTTGAGACGTTCTAAGCCACTATCAGTCCGCTTCCACAGGGTTTCGAAATAGAGTTGAAGCCAGAAATCACGTTAGCCTGCGCCGATGACAGAGACCCATTAACACAACGGCGAACCCGGCAAATTTTATCCTATTACCTCACACGATTGCAGATAAGTTACCCTTGTAAATCACGAAATAGGTTGCCTATAATCCGTGCTCAAAATTACTGAGATATTTGAACTAATAACCTCGACATGAGAATTGCGCAGATCACGTCGACATTTTCGACCTAATAATTAGGAGCTAAACAACTGTATATGGATTTATGCAAAACGCTAATCCCGAAATACGAGTTAATTAAGTCGAAATTCGGGGCTCCATCCTATGATATTAGGTATTTTGTTGAAACAGCTCCATATCGTTTCGTCCGCTTTGGGCGAGCCTTTCAAGTGGTTAAAAATGATAGGAGTTTTTCAGACACCTAATCTGTACATTGATAGAAATGCGGAATGCTAGTTCCAGAAACGTTTCGTCGAGACATTATTATTGAATAATTTTTTAGATTGCTTTTGATTGCTTTTCCAATCGAGTTACGCATCGTTTCTGCAATAATAAATGGGGAAACTTTTTGTATCAGCGTAAGCTAGCGAAAAATAGAAGAACTGACCCGACTGAATGTGCGACCCCCAGTGTTGATATCAAATGACATTCAATTTGTTACCTGTGAGAAATAAATAATTGAAAGAACTTTCGTTACATTCTGGATATACGAATTCGAAGAAGCTTGGAGAAAGCAAGTCAAGTTTAATAAGTTATTTACAAACTGTTTCCAAGAAACACTCTTTTTCGTTGAAAAGGCTCAAAAATTTAATTGATAATTATTCGCCTGATGAAATAATTAAACTGGCGAAGGAGGCTTTCGTCTTTTCGCCGTACGAACCGTTCTTCAAACTTGCGAAAGAAAAGAAACTATTTAGATATTCTTTCACATTGTCAGCCTTCAAAGAAGACGTGAAAAGCTAATTAAATAAATGAAACTGATAAAACATTAATTTCTCCGTTGCTGGAGTTCTTCTAACGGAAAGATATAGTATAAAATTGGCTTTATCTGAATTAGTTGTTCGCTAATCTTTAGCTCATTTAATAGAAATTTTACAATTTTTTCACAGCCGTTTCGGGGGATATTATTTACGCGTGATGAAACTTGAACTTATATACTAACTCGATGTGAAGAAATTCTTCTTCTCTTCTTCGTTTGGAAAGATTCAACTCGTGTTTTATTCCGCCTGCCGCATTAATTTACTGATAAAAACGGGCAAGTTCGTACAGCTTTTTAAAAATAGTTCCGGCAGAGTGGAGTTAAAGCTCGAAAAGTTGTACGACTTGGTAAATTTCATTGAAGTTTCAACTCGCCTACATTAGCGCTCGAAGCGAAAAACCCGTTCAAGTGCAGACGAAGATACGGTGTGAGGTTTCAGGGGGAAGGGGGCTAGCCTAGTGGTGTAGGAAACGGGTTGTTCAAACGCAAACCTAGGGTGGTTGAAAAAAAATCTTTATGGTCGGCTACAAACAGTCAAGCCTATTGCAATTGCTTTTTTTGGGTCGGCGCTCAGCACAGCCGGGCCTTATACAATGGAAAAATAGTTCTACACGAGGCAACATTGGTGATGTCAGTGGTTTGTGTTTGTCCTCCATGGCTCTTTTTCTTATCAATCAATATTCGAGATGAGGATGAATCGCGTTTGGTTTTGACAGTGGCGTTTGTGGTTTTAAATGTAAAAGTGAACGTAATCTGTGTAAAAGAAACAGATAGGAAGATGGTGTTACATTGCGCTTGCAGTTTCAGCAAAAGCAACTATAGGTATCAACATAAGGAATCGATGAAAGGAGTTCATGAAAGCAGCACTTGTCATTGATGAATCACATACAAGCATAACCTCGATGTAAAATAAACGTGCCTCAATGTAAAAACATGAGTCACATTTTTACATGCAGGCACGTTTACCAACTGACACAACAACAGAGCGCTACCAAGAATGCCAACGGATGCTGAGAATGACCGACTAATGCCGAGGATGTTATTAATTATTATTAGGTACGACGTTATTATTGCAATTACTGTTGCTTTGTTGCTTTTTGATTTTAATCGCTGTCCAAACTGTAGGTTTCCTTTCAGTTTGGAAAATACACATGCTGAATTTTTCAGCCTTGCTTTTTTGACAAAGCTGTTAAGGTTTTCCCTTCCTGATGGGGTATTGTAAAATAGTATATTGCACACCAAGAGACAAAAGTGAGTGTTTACATGGCAAGGGAAAGTTTGCAAGCGAGCGTAGCGAGTGAGCAATTCCCGAGTCATGTAAACTCACTTTTGGCTCTTGTTGTGGAAGATATTTTTTATACTACTTGATCAGAAGCGGCAATGTTTTTCACTGACATGGTCTGTATTTTTTTGAAATCTATTTATTTATTTAAATTATAGACAGATGCTTTTTGTGTGCGTAATTAATCCAGAAATTTAATTTGCTCAGTTAATTACTACAAAGTACAGTATCGCAGTCTTGTCTTCAGTTTGTTCACGTGCACAAACAGCATACACAGGTAGTGGCCAGCAAAAACGTAACGACAGTTAACAACAAACGGTAACAGCTGTACTATGTCGTGAATATTTAAATGTGTTCTTAAGTTGTTATTTCTAATTCGCTCCGTGGCCGAGTGGTTAGAGACAATTGCTGCATTTCAGTCAAATGTTTCAATGGATGCGGGTTTGATTCCCCGATACAAAATTGCTGGTCAGCAATTTTTTCATCTAAAAACGCTTTACATTGAGGGACGTTTACTTTACATGCAGATTTTGTAAGCACTTGACGCATGAATGATAGGCGCTTCTTGTCGTCCATAAAACACCACCGTAAACATTGCCTTTCTGATCAAGTAGTATAAAAAATATCTTACCAAACAAGAGCCAAAAGTGAGCGTAGGTACATGACTTGGGAATTGCTCACTCGCTACGCTCATACGCCAACTTTCCCTCGCATGTAAACACTCACTTTTTACTCTTGGTGTGTAATATACTATTTTTTTCTTCAATGTTGATTCATGATGCGCTATTTAACTGTTCTGAGGTCTCAATGATGACAACGTTATCATGAGACCGCTCTTCACAAGAAAATAAGAGAAAAAAAAAATCATTTGAAACTTAAAAAAAAACAAAAAACGAGTGATCCTAATTTAGTAGGTCTTGAGGTACATATATATTCAGAGGTAAGTGATAAAACTAAATAACATATCAAATTCTTGAACAAAAATGAAAAAATAACAAATTAATAAAAATAAGGGATATTTTAGAAACGCTACCTACACTATGTCACCTTCACTACCAAAGTAGGATCAAGAAAGTTCCACCAAAATTGGACCGGTCCACTTTTGATAGTTTGAAAATTTTTGTTACTACGTTTTTTATTTTGGAAGATCAGCGCTATTTGCCATGCAGTTTAGAAACAATCGTTACAAAATTATTTAAAAAAAAATTATTTTAGTGATTCTAATTTGACGGAATTTTCAAAACTGGAAAATGACTGGCGTTACAGAAAAATTCAGAGCTCCATAAGGGTTAAATATTTTGATAGCTCTCACAGTGCGTTACAGAGGACGTATGGACCTTCATTACGAATCACAAACTTTTTTTTTTTTTTTTGCCATTTGAGTGGTTTTATTTTGAGGTTCAGAAAGTGAGCCGCTATTGGTAGTTTACTCTATGTCAACGCACTCGGCTTCATTTTTTGGGGAAAAAAATGAACTTCGTATATTACAACCCTCTCTCTGTTTTTCCGGATACACTAAATTCATTTTTGAAATTATTTAGTCCGCTTTCCAATTCAAACTTCATCTGGAGTAGGAATTAAAAGAATTATAGACGCTTCCTTCAAGTACTCTCAGAGTCACTGAATTCACTTTCGAGGTTATTTTAGCGGTAACCCTCATCTGTGATGGTCTAGCAGGGAGCCGAGATGTGAAACATACAGAAGGCACAGAAGGTACCATCATGTACATCAGAAACTGATTCAATTGATTCGTTGAGTTCATTTTTGAGATCACCGTAACACAGGGTGACTTTGCAATCACGGGGTGACTTGGCACATGTATGTTTTCATTACTCTTAGGAGCGCGAGGGAAAAAAAGAACGCATGGCAACACTGATACGTGACTCGTGCGTTATAATGCAGAATATTCCAGCTATCATGTAAAACCAATTTAGTATCATTCGCTATTGCCAGGCAGCGTTATCAGGTCATTTGGGCAGGATTTCCAAAAACATATGAAAATTACACTACGGAATTGTTTCAGAGAATGAGTGAAAATGAAGAATCTGATCGCGGTCATGATAAAAATGAACTATTATGTATTAATTAGCATAGTAATGTAGCGATTCGTGAAAAACTGAAAAAAAAAAATGAAGGAGGCGACTTTGCACGCAATCGTTTATTAGTTTTTCAAAGCTAGTAAGGGATCAAATTTGATGTTCTGTCTTATTGCTAGTGAATGAAGAAGTACAAATTGGATTTTGACACATTTCAGAAATGCCGAGGACATACGTTCATGAATAATGGTCTTGGCCTTTCAAAAAAAAAAGGTCTCATTTCATTTTCTCTTATTATTCTTGGAATATAAAGGAAGAATACAGTTCACATTATTGACATTCTATGGTTTTTTGTGTATATCAATACACATAATATACATCGATTCAGGGTTACTTAGAACTTTTAACAGACAACTTTTTTCCCTGTTCACTCACAAACATGTGCAATGTTACCCCATTAAGATACCACTTAACTTAATAATGCTGTGAAAAAATTTGCGGGAGTGTGTCACAGTCTTTGGGGGAATGTAATCCACAATGTCCCATCAAAATTACAAAAAATATCCCGGTTCTCTAACCGAGTTTTTGCGGTCTGTAGAACGTATCAAACATGAAAGTACAGAAAACAGTGAGCAAAGTCACCCCGTGTTACAGGACTTCAACAGTAATTCCCATCCTTAATGATATATCTGGAGCGGTTATGTGAACTACTCGAATTCACATGTGCCAGAGTCAAATGCTTGAGTATACCATTGAGTCAGTTTCTAACCAGCCAAACTAAAATTAATGAAAAATATGAGGTCGCTCAATATTCAAGGTTCATGAAGTTTAGGTGCAGTAGTTCAAAACTGAATTTCAGCGACGAAGTAATGAAACACTCCCCATATTATTTATTGGCATAATAAATAATCAACCTCAAACATTTACTCACTGAATTTAGCTTCGTGTATACTTGTGATCAGATATTATGTTCCTTCAAATACGAGCTAAAAGTTCAATGTTCACACAAGAATATTTTTTTTTTTTACAATGAAATATTACTGAAACTACTAATATTAAGAATCCAATACGAACTAAAGGGGAATGGGAGAAGGGTGAAAGAAGTCGAGAACTACAGGAAACCCCTCAAAACAATAATTAGAATTTATTCTGCAGCGATACATCGTACACTTTTTAATGTATAAGCAAATGAGCAGAGTACCAAGCAGAGGATCTTCAAATTGTAAAACCTCGTTTCTCGAAGAATTAAAACTTGGTTCTTAAGAACCAATTTTTCATTTAGAGAAGTGGAAATGACAAAGCCATCATATAAATAGATGTTCAAAATGCATCATCACTAATGAACCAATTAAAAAAAAAAATCTTCGAGAAATAAACAACAAGAAACAGTCTGTGTCTCTGTCATCCAAAAAATCTGCAATCAGTAGAGCTAACATTCTATTGTTTCAGTTTTGACACCTGACAGCAAACATTTTCAAGCTCCAAATCCGGGCTAAAATCCACTTCGAATTTGTGTTATGATGGCGAAAAGTTGGTGTGCCGAATTTATGTTTCGTATACATAAACCCCAACACGTATACGAGGCCTTCAACATGATCTTCAGCAAAGTAAACTCCGAAGCGTGTGAAGCTCTTCAGCTTTTGCTAACTTCATTCGACATTTTTACGTACTGCGTGTCGCTGTTAATAAAATAATAAACTTGGCGAACTTTAAAACACCGGCGAATTTCAAACGAAGACGTAAAGCGAAGACTCGAAAAAATGGCCCAAGGCGATACGGTGGTTGATAATTAATCAATACCGAGCCGCGACCAGAAAATCCATACGACGTATTTTTACTCGGCGGCAGATATTTTCCACTTATTTGGCACTCGTGTAAGAATTCGAAATTACTTGGAAGAATTCGTTCGAGAACGAAGGAGGAAGCCTAGATGCCTTCCCCGGATAGACAGACACAAATCTTCCCGACACCCTCATGTAATTTTTAAACAGCTCGTATACAATTTGAGAACAACGCCTCTGTTGCCGGAGTTTAATTTTGATAAACAGAGCCTAATGCATCACGGTTTAATGTTTCACTAGTCAGCGAGAGGTAAATTATTTTCAGCTAATATTTTAATTATTTAGCTTACACCGCGTCGAGGCGTAAATCAGCCTACGCAACGCAATTTTCCAATAATTGTGATGGTACGAAATTCTAATATAAGCGTAGGCCAATTACGAAATGAATTCGTCAAAATTTTGAATAAGGTTGAATCTGGTATGGGAAGTATTATCATTACTGATCAACATAACAGACGTCCACAAGAATCCCGGGGTTTTCTCAACCCCCGGGGGTAAGGATACCCCAAGATTATTCATTCCTCGAAGTTCTAAGAACTATCAGTTCTTCGCCGGAACTGTTGAGCCAAAAAGGTTCTACCTTAAATTCTATATTAAAAAGATGTGATATTCGAGAATATCCCCACTAGCGTCCTAGTGAACACAGCGACTACAGTATCAATTGAGGTAAAAACACAGCGCATCATGTAACCCTTGCCAGCACGCACAAGGCATTACAATCGCAGGGCGTGTTCCCACTAGATCAGAAAGACTGATACTGTGCGTGTGCACGTTGTGGATAGTGTACTCAACATTGTGAAACACGCGACTAGCAAACGAACTGCGGCTGCACACTCTTCGGCACAAAAAAGGAAAACTCAAACACAACAAAACCGTGGGAAAGCAACAGTCAACTATCCTGACTAACCTGCCCAGGAGAATCCCTTACCATTAAATGTTGTTTTTATACGTCTACTTGACCTATACTCATCGAATTGCCGTCATTTTAGTCATAACATATCGACCTCGATTGAATATAAAATTCGATGTCATTCCTACCTATTTAATTTTGCCTACATATATACAGTACTGTGCACAAGTTCATCTATGAGTAATCAAGGTACATATTAACTCAATGTACAAGACTTCAAAATAGATGTTAAAACTGATGTTTCAAAGTAATGTCAAAACTCATGTGCCAAATTTAGTTGAAATGAGTTTGAAATTGTCGTCAAAATTGATTTTCAAATCAATGTTAAAATTGATGTTTAAGATCAACATCAAAATGGTTGATTCAAATTAGAATTTAAACTGGTGTTTTAAATTAATTGATTTCAAAATTAATGTTTTAAAATGACGTCGAAGTGTATGACTCAAATTGAAGATGAAACGTATCTTTAAAATGTACATGAAAATTAAGATTTCAAATCAATGTCAAAATTAAGTTCTCAAATTGCAGTTGAAACCAATGTTTTGAATGGACGTCAAAATATGTTCAAAACTGATACTGAAATTGATGTTTAAGAACAATATCAAAAATGGTATTTCAAATCAAAGTCAAAACAAACTGACTATTAGAACTGATGCTGAAATGGATGGGTTGTCGAAATTGATAATTTAAATCAACTTCAAAACTGGTGTTTCAAATTGATGTCAAAATTGGTGTTTCAGATCAAAATCAAAATTAATGTTTCAAATCAATGTCAAAACTGATGTCTCAAACCCGAGCAAAAATTAATCTTTCAAATGGACGCCAAAATGTCAAAATATTGACGTCAAATTGATGACGAATTCACAGGGTTAAAGGGAAGAAAAGGGAAGACCTACAAATTACACTAGTTATACATTCAACGTCTTTCTAGACATAAAAACGACATCTAATGAATTAAGTAGTTAAAACGACGTTGAATTAAATAAGTAGTTGAAACAATGCCGAAAAAAGTAAGTAATTGAAACGGCGTTGAATTAAGTAAGTAGTTGTATAACGAGGTCGAATGAACTAAGTAATTGAAAAGACGTCAAAAATGAACTGAACAGTGGAGACGACGTCGAATGAACTAAGTACTTGGAATGAGGTTGAAATGAACTAAGTAGTTGAGACGACGTCAAATGAACTAAGTAGCTAAAACGATATCACGTGAACTAAGTAGTTAAAACGAGGTTGAATGAACTAAACAGAGATGGAAAGAAACTGAAAAGCGAAAAGATTTAAGCGAAAATCGTAGGCATTTCTGGAAGCGAATTTATAATTTACGGGAAAATGGCAACAAAGGAATATTTTCATTAGCAACATCAAGAAAATGGTAAGCACTAATCATTTAGAACTCCGAAATTTTTTCGCTTATCTGCTTTCTCAAGTGCTGTTGATGGTGGAGAAGAGGAGATAAAGAATGTCAAGAATATTCATTTCTTAAATATTGTGCATAGTTCCTCTCTAGATAGCTTCCCAGTGAAATCAACGTCTATTTACGTGCGTAGACGCAAATGGGGGGCTTAACCCCCAAAAACTGAAAAATTACCAAAGAAAATAATGCGGGGGTAGTGTTGCATCAAAATAAGGGGACTTGAGCCCCCCCCCCTCAAGTTCTGAGCCCTATTTGCGCTTCTGTTCATGTGTGAATTCTACTTTTAAAAAGAGTCATCGGGCCTAATATAAAAATATCTAATCGATTTTTTTTTTTTTTGGGGGGGGGGGGTTGCTGGAAAATATTTAGGGGTGACGCACCTAAAGTGGAGTCTGATTTAAGATTTCCCATTAAAAAATACAGTTTTACTTTAGAAAATCAAATCGAGTCTGACACAAAAAATTGTTCTCATTAGTGTACAATTGAGTACTTTTATACAGAAAAACTTTTCAATGTCAATGATTCAACTTGATTTTAGTAAAAAATGAACTTCTATCATTATAGTCCATGGCGAGGGTTTTTAAATACATAAAAACCGGTTGTCATGGTTTCTTGATGCGCTAATTCATTTTTGAGGTTTCTTTTTACCCAGCCTCAACTCAGAAATGTCCACATAAAAGCAGTACCTAAAAACTGCCATTAGATAAGTACGTTATGTATATCAAAATTTGAGTTTGTGGAATTGGGGATTTCATTTTTTTGGGTTTCTTGATCCCAAACCACATCCACACTGTGTTCCAAAGGGGGCTGAAATATGAGATGCTAAAATTTGCTCATATTGGCGTCAAATTACGCCAAAATCAAGATTTTTGGAGTCAGGGACTTCACTTTTCAGACTTGCTTCCAACCCTTATATACATCGGTCCAGAGAGCTGAAATATAAGATATTTAAATGAGAACGAATTTTAAACTCAATTCAGGGCCGAGAAATTTTTTTTTGCGACAAACGTCCAAACTCCATGTCTTATAAAGTGTTACCACTATCCCATCCTGGAACCTTGAAAGAATTTATTTCTAATTCATTGAACCCGATTTAGGAGGGGAGGGGGGACACGTGTAAAGAGAGTAAGAATCCCACTATTTTGCAAAAAAAGAAAAATCGGAATAAGGAAATTACCGAAGTCACGTGCTACACATTCAGCCAATCAGGAAGTAGAAAAATTATTGTTGTTCTACTTATTTTACATACTTCAAGTGAAAAAGAACGTTTAAAATGTCGGATAACTTACGTTACGTAACCTAGGTGGTGAAAGGGCGGGTTCAAAATTGTTATGCCAATAAACACAATACATATATTGGCATAATTTCCTCGGTTTTAAAGGCTCCAGGGGGGGGGGAGAGCGAGCGAGAGAGAGAGAGAGAGAGAGAGAGAAGAATGCGAAATTGCGGATGTCTGCGTTCGCTTTTTCGCGATTTTTCGGAGCTCACAAAAATAAATCCGATGTTCTGAATTGTTACCACATAGAAGAGCGAAAAATTACCTTTCCAACAAGCCCTTGTCGAGGCTGGTAATGTGATTCCGCGGCGAGTTCGGGCCGCTTGAAGGAGTGGGAGAAAAGGGTGTGTCTAACTTTGGACGCGTTTTTCTCGAAAACGGGTTTTCGCGCATTTTCGTTACACTAATTTTTGACCCCTTGGATCTCCGCAACAAAAAACTACAGGTCTCGCCGATAGCTCGTTGGAACGGGCATTCATTCCTCTATTACCTACTATCTGTAACTCAAAATTCGCCGGATCGACAAAGTACCCCTTTTTATAGAAACTGCCACTATGTAGAAGAAACTAATATTAATCCCACCTTTCAAAACTGGAGCAGAATAATTTTTAAAAGTGCGAGATGTATCGGGGAATAGCCGACAGACAAGAAGCTTATTTCGCACTGCATGAGTTGCTACATCAGTCCGGTAGGTGCGTGTACTGAATGTTATCTGAAAGAAAACTGTTAATGGAGGTGTGGGGAGGGGGTAGTCTGATTTCACATACGTGCTCTCTCTCTGTATTTGCTCTCAGTCTCACTAAATTTGGGCGAAGCGTTACTACGTCACTTCCCTTACATGTTTTCGCGTTCGTTTCACTTTTCCCAAGTTATGTAACTACCCGTCCAGAATCTGCGTACAGAAGCTTCCCTTCAAAAAAATTCTTTCACTAAACTTGAAATTGGCCCAGAAAATTTTAAGTTAAATGTGAAAGAAAAGGGAAACTGCAGCAAGTAATGTTTTTTTCTTTTCTTCCATAAAGCTTATCATTTTGTGGTAACGAGAGTCACTTTAGGTTAGATAAGTACAAGGTGGGCTTGAGTGTGCAAATAGAAAAATCAACTATATAGGACTAACATTTCAACTATTCCACTTAGTTTTCCCTCCGGCCACTAATGCGATACTCGAAAGGGTAGTTTCTGGGGGGGGGGGATCATAGGGGCCACTTCGGCATGCGTGCATTCGCTATACGCACCACCACACCATTCCACTTAGTTCTAAAATATGCAAATACAGACATCTTAACTTTCAGAGCATCCACCTTCAAAACTAAAGGAATGATACCCGACCCGTATTACATTTATCAGCATTCTTAGTTTTGAAACCCCTTCTTCTCTCATCTTATGCATTACAATTTGAAGAGCTAGGTTAAATCGTTTTAAAAAATGAGTTAAGAAGCCTCTAAAACCTAGACACATACCAGTATTGCATTTATTAGCATACTCAATTTTGAGACCAACTGCTTTCTACAGATACCACAATTTGCTAATCAGAGTAACATAATTATTTAAAAAATTGAGTTTACCAACCCTTCAAACCAATAAAACGATAATTATATCATATTTCATGGAATTTTCAATCCTGTCTCGATTCCCCCAGGAGCTACAGTTTTCAATTTCCGGCCAAACCGATGGTAAAATTGAATTCTGTGATCTTGAGACCTCTACCGCCGATATCTCGATTCGAAGATTTGAGCTAATGAAAGTTGCCTTCTTTAATAAAACACAAATGAAAAAATGGGATAGATAGGTTAAGAGAGAGATGCGGAATTCCAGGGAACGGTTGGTATGCATGTACATTATGGAGATAATTAGCATCCCTTCCATTCGCTGAGACGGATGAAACCAAAATTTAATGTCATAAATTCTTCGTTTTTCTCCGTAAGACCTACAGTAATGTACGCCATTACGAAGACATATTTTGAACTACGAGTATATTAAGACATTTCGGCCGAAATTACAGAAAAATTGTAAGTTACATTTTGTAAACAGCATTTAACGAAGAGCACTTTGGGCTCAACAGTTTCTTCAGCGTCGCTATAGTTTCTGAAATTTCGCGGGAAATTGATTTACCGAGTATACCCAGTCCCCAAGGGAGTGAAGTTGGGATTCTTGGAAACTTTTAGGACGTACAGGCTAATGCGCCTAATTCGTCTGAACAATACGGTATAAATTTGATTTTCAAATTCGCCCTGATGTAAATTCAATCTGCGGTGTTGAATAGCGATAATACACAACACGTGTTCAGTTCGGTCGCCATTGCTAACAGCAGAATTATCGGTTAGATTTTTTAAAACCCTGAGAATGTTTTTCACTTTTCTCGTCTCATCTATATTTTCTCGCATCGCATCAGGAGGTTACCCGGTAATTTCTTTTCTTCGCTCGAAACCTTTCCAGCAATCACTGTGTTTTATATATATATGTATAGTAAAAGCTTTTTAAACTTTTCATCGTTTTTCCGCAGATAGGTGTAGAAAAGAGCTTCGCAACAATTTGTAATTCATCACATTAGACACCGCCGCCTCTTTGTTACATTCTTTTCGCTCGCTCGGTTTACTCGCTATTTTTTTCCATCGCCGATAGGTAGATACGTAATAATCTAATTTTTGGAAACCGGCAAATCACATACAGCTTTTTTTTTTTTTTAGCTCGCTAGCAAAAAGTGGAATTGGGCTTTCGAGAATTCGTCTAATTAATGAACGCACGCGCTTTCAAAAATGTACGCGAGGAGAATTTCGAGCAACCATGTATACGATTTTGAGAACAGCAGTTTCAATTTATTTTCTTCGAGTCATCAATAACGTTTTGATGTTTACCTGAAAGCACGTTGATATAAAATCCGTGTACACAATTTTGTGGCGGGTGACGCGTATTTCAGAATAGCTTGAGTTCGAAATTCATATATTCTACGATGTCAAAGGAAGAAGGATCTGCTGCGTATTTTGAATCTTTCACCATTCGACAGAAATGAAAAGACCTTTATTTTACACAAGGGGCCGAAAGTCCACGTTCCACAGACGCTCAGCTCTAAAGAGGTGTTTGAAGAAATGAGAGAGAGGAGGAAGAAGGCAAAAAGAAAGAAGAAAAAAGGAGTTCAATTTCTTAGGAAAAGTTGGATTAAAATTGTCTTCGGGAAGGGATGTTAATTAGCGCGATTCGCATTTACTTTAGTTTGTGGTCAATTTTGAGTTACATTTGCTTGAATTTTCTAGTTCCTGGCCGTTTTGGTCATTTTCAATCATACTTAAAAGCAACTGGTCTGGCTGGTTCAGGTCAATTTCGGTCCTTTTTTGGTTAATTTGGGTGCTTCCTAATTGTTCTGGATTGTATATCCGAACAGAGTTACATAAGGGGACCAAGGATTTATCATAGCTTCGGACAGGGCCTTGGTAGAAAACATCGCATCTTCTAATGATATGTGAAAAGACGGCACTCAGCAAATTCTGTAGCCAGTCAATAAGATCCAAAGAGGAGTGAGGAACCAGAGAGATAGAAACAAGCTCTATACATATACATTAAAAATCTCATGTTCAACCCCCAACCCCAAAACTCCGAAAAATCTCAGCGCTCCTTGTATCAGCCTGAGAGCACTACATTCCTTGTACTCGCAAGCCAATACAAGGAACGTAGTGCTCTCAGGCTGATACAAGGAGCATTGAGTGTTTGAAGTGCCTCACGCCCGAACCTCCATTTATACGATTTACATTTCGCACCTCTCCAACGACGAAATTTATTCAGCGAAATATGTACTTTAAGCGCATGTCTATTGGTTGGCCAGTATAGCCACATCGCTAGCGCAACACCACCCCCGACACGCTCCCCTGACACAAAGCCAGTCTGTGTGATTTAGCTCTTCATGGTGATATTTCAGTTCAGTGGTTGACATTTCTACAGTCTGCAGCCGTGTTGCTTTCATACAAATGTCCATGGAAATTTTTTTATGTAAGGTAAGATACACTTATGTTACTATGACGTCACACACTGATAGTGAGTATAATTGAAAGAAAACCTGTTATTAAAAATGTCCAGCCATGAAATTTAATTCCTATATCAGGGTGAAACGGAAACTGGATTTTGTGTCACGCTCATTTCTAGACGACTTGAAAATTGGTAAGACAAAATTTAAAATAAATCATTCATATTATTGTTTCCCCAAAGGGTCGGTCGGTCGGTCGGTCAGTCGGTCGGTCGGTCGGTCGGTCGGTCGGTCGGTCGGTCGGTCGGTTGGTCATGTATCATACCTTTATTATGCCTGTATCATGTCTTATTCTGCCTTTTCTCAGAATATCAAAAATTTAATTTCTCTCTCCCTCTAACGGGGTAAAATCTCTTAACTGATAAGACATGCTGACAATCAATTATTATTATTATTATTATGTCTGATTATATCTTCATTATTCTCATTATGTCTTATTATATCTATACTGTGTTTGTGGGACAGGCACAACAGCAATTGATCCCAGCGGCAGAAGAGGATTCATCAGCAACGACAACTGCATGATGAGCCGTCTCGCGCTGCATACCCTGGTTCCGGAGATGATGAGACAAAGCAGTTGGAACCGGGTGTCGGCCTTTGTCTCGGCCATCATGAAGAAGAAGAGGCACATGGAGTGGTTGAGGCAGAGGGCCGGCGACGAACCGAGTTCAGCCCACACCATCAAACAGGACAACTCATCTGTACCATCTTAGGAGAGCTGCTGCAGCTGCGCTGCGGACTCCCCCGTCATCACCACCTGTCTACGTCATCACATGGACCAAGACAAGGAGGTGAGGGGTGAGTGAAGAGGAAGCGCGTCCGGCTGGGGCGATCTGAATTCCAGGCAAGTGCTCGGGGAGCTTGGACCCTTGGTCAGTCGGGAACCCCATGGTGGCCCTTGCAGGAAGCGCACACTGGTTACGGCACGGCGAAATAGAGGCTCAAAGCGTCCCTCCTGCCACTGATGCTATACTCAAAAGGGTGGTTTCCGGGGTCGGGGTGCGATGACATAAGGGCCACTTTGACATACGTGCATCGCCATACGTCCCTCTCTATATTATTGTGTTTTATTATTCCTATATTATACTTTATTATGTCTTTGCTAATGAAATAATAATATAATCAGCTAGTATACCTAATGTGTAATTATATCTTCGGTATGTCCCTCTCCACACTGCATCAGCGAGGCTTTTAGAAAAAAGTCAACCCACTACGTCCAGAGGCTACACAACCACTCCAACACGGAAGTCATACAGCTCCTGGATGATCAAAATGACACACGTCGCTTGAAACGACGTCACCCGCTCAATCTCGTTAATTAAATCTTAATTTAATGTGACTGGTCGCAACTCCTCTCATTATGTTGCGTAACTTTAAATGTGGCAGTTTCTATAAAAAGGGATAACTTCGTCGATCCTACGAATTTTGAGGAATGAATGCCCATTCCAACGAGCTATCGGCGAGATTTCTAGCGTTTTTTGTTCCGGAGATACAAGTGGTCAAAGATGAGTGAAACGAGAACGCGCAAAAACACGTTTAAAGTTAGACACGCCTTTTTCTCCCACTCCTTTAAGCGGCCGTAACTCGCCGCGGAATTACGTTACCAGCCTCGACGAGGGCTTGCTGGAAAGGTAATTTTTCGCTCTTCTACGTGGTAACAATTCAGAACATCGGATTTATTCGTGAGCTCCAAAAAAACTAGGAAGAAGCGAACGCAGACATTCGCATTCCTTTCTCATTCTCTTTTATAATTCTCTTTCTCTCTCTCCCTCTTCCCTCTCATGCGCGTAAATTTTGTCTCTTCGTTATTGCGATGTTTTTTCTATAGAAATCAACCAAAATCTCAAAATTGATTTTTCGACCAAAATTTTTTTTTGGGGGGTTTTCTGAGACTTTGATCGATCGACAAAGTTACCCCTTTTTATAGAAACTGCCACGGATTGTGCTAGTTCACTTCCTTCAAACACATGTGTAATTTTCATTGATCTAAATTTGGTAAATGCTGTACTACTCTAGCAGTCCTAAATAAACAATTGAAAAGAAAAAAAAGTAATCACAGTAAGGCTGAGCGATCACTTCACAAACATACTACCTTAAAATGATGAGATGTTGAACACTCACAAAAAAATGTGATTGGCCAAAAGTCTCAAAACTGTAGTGGTTTGTGATGTGTTGTGTGAGTGCTCTCCAAATTGTCAATTGGGAAGTAGCATACAAACAACATCCATCTGTATTTGAGGAAACATTACATTAAGGTCTGACGTCGCGAATTTCTTCCTAAGACTTTTCTATTGAAATTGAGATCAGTATGAAGCTGATCAATAGCTTTTCTTATGTGTTCCATCATTCTTGGAAGGTCGTATCGCAACGTTTTACCACTCAACAAAGTAATCCAATTAGACGTGTTCGTTTCCAGCGGAATTGTACACAACAAAAGGTTTTTCAGCGTTTATAACATCGGCGGAACGTTTATCTCGGTGCCATATTTATACGATGGCACCTCCATTCGACGAATATTTTTTATACGGTTTCTCCAAATTGTCGTACTTACGCAAAGCTAACTTTTACGACGAGATAACGATTCGGAGCGTAATGAAAACGACGTTATGTGGGGAATGTAAATTTTATTGGTTATTTACGCCTCGCGTTTACACCATTTTCATCTTCGAACTGGCGCATTTCAAGGTTGTACAGAACACGAAGACCAGCGTTTATAAAGCGTAAACGCGCCACTGGGAATTCATTATTGGGAATATCGGTCGATGCAAACCGAAAACTGAAATGTGTGAAAAATATACATTATTCCAGGCTAACCTGAATGGGTATACATGTACTCGTTGCAAAAGTGATTTTTCAGTTAATGGGTGACTGTATCCGACGGGAAACATAGATTAACCGACCAACCTTTTCTATGTACCTTCTCGAATATGGAACTTTTTTCTCTCGAATTCTCAAAACAATATTACCGTTGCCCTCTACGTCAAATTCTACAACAAAACTAATCCTGCTATCGGGAAGTCGATCCTCCTTTCCGGCTGCAGACCTGATTCAAAAGAAAAAATAAGTCGCGGTGAAAAAAGTGTGATAAGTATGACGTAAAATCGTCGTTTGTTATTGTGTTCGGCCAGAGCTGAGACGAGAGAAAAAAACTCTGCCCAGCAGGCCACTCAGAAATGTATACAACAAATGGTAGAGAAAAAGGGAAATCGAAGCATTTTTTAGCTTTTAAAGTGAATTAGGCTCGCAGCATCATATTCTTCGTGACTAGTAGTGCAACAGTTGATGAAGAAAATATATTATGTTTCTGATAGCCTGAAGGAAAATAAAGGGAAAATAGAAAGCTTGCAATATACTATGAGTAGTACGATACAGCCGGTTCAGCAAGTCATCATTTTAATAGAAAAAAATGGAATGAAAATGGCTTAACCATAGTCTGACAATGAGAAGAGTATCGGGACACTATTTCACGCTATCAGTTCCACTGAAGGTTAGGTTATTTGCCAAAAATGGATTATACTTAGCCATGAGCCATTTTCGGACAGTTTGAAGGTGTAATAAAATACACCCCTTTTCATACGTTCCTTAGGTGAAGCGACATCAACAGAGTGTGTGTCACCTGGATGTCATCATCAAAAATATCGGATATGCTCAGGATCTGCGCGCGTGTCAACAGTGGTGCACAGCTAAACTCTGCACATCAATCGAAGTAGAAACATAGTGCGTCTTGTAACCCCTGCCAGTTCACTCGAACAATGCATTACAATCGCAGGGCAAGTTACCACCAGATCAGAAAGATTGGTACTGTGCGTGTGCACATCGTGGACTTTTTTTTTTTAATTTTAAATCACACCTTACGACAGCACACGCCTCGTTATTTGCGGTTCCACTATCGTTGGTGTGCGTCTTCGCCCTTACTGCCACCGCATCCTGGTATCACCTTTCGGTATTCTTATTGGACACGGCGACGGCTTCAGCTGCAGAGTAAACCACCCGGTGGGGGAGTCTTCTCTACTTATAGGGAGTCGTCGCCCAAGACCTGCTGCGTGGATTGCGTGAGCTGCGCGGATGCTGTCGGCTGTCTCACGCGTTCGACGTCCTCCTTAGCCCGCATCACTGAGCTGGCGAATTGGATGATCGTTGACCAGTTCTGCGGGCTAGCCCAGCATCACTTCAACCATCGTCTCGGGAGTGATGTCGCTGCCGACAGACGCCTCGAGCGCTGCTCGTGCGTCGGTCCACGCAGCGCAGCAAAAGATGGTCCGCTGTGTGTCATCGACCTCTGCTGAACAATGCGAACACTGGCTAGGTACATTGTTCCAACGGTTCAGATAACCACTGAAGTACCCATCCCGGTGAGAATAAGCGTATGGTACGTCAGCTCACCGTGCTGCCGCGAAAGCCATGCATCGAGGTCCTGTACTAGCCTCAATATCCAGCGGCCATGGGTGGTCTCTTGGAAACGAGCCACCCACTTCTCTTAATCTTCTCCTTTACTCCTTTCTTTTTTCTATATTAGCCGATGGAAGCTTCTGGAAGCACTGATAAAGAGTAGCGCTCTCCCAAGCCAGTAGATCGATAGGATGCATTCGAGCTAGTACAAGAGCCACCTCATACAAGACGGTTCTATACGCGCCGATTAAGCGTAGTGCGGCAGCCCGCTGGACCCTTTCTACGTCTTCTCTGTTCTCGCGGAGTGCCGCGACTGGTGCCCAATTGGGGGCCCCATAGAGAAGAACCGAGTGGATTTCTGTCGAATACAATCTTCTTAGACTGTCACTTTGCCCTCGGAGGTTCGGCATAAGCTGACGCAACGCTCTCAGCGTCCGCTCCCCTTTCTCTGCCGTTGTACAGAGATGCGGTTTCCAACACAGCTCGTTGTCCACCGTCATTCTCAGGTACACCATCCGGGACTGTAGGGATACCGGTTCACCCAGTACCGCTTGGTCAAATGGCTGTGGCCTGCCTGCTTTCCGCCCGAGAAAAAGGACGACTTCTGTCTTCTAGGCAGTCATCTCTAAACCATTGGCTTGCATCCAGCGAGACACCATCTCGATTGATTCAACGTTATGAAACACGTGGCTAGTAAGTGAGCCGCATCTGCATACTTTTAAGGGCAAGCTATCCCGACTAACCCTGCCCAAAAAGTCGCTCATCAGATATGGCATCTGACAGTGTGAGAGTGAGAGGCCATTACCTAGCGGGCTGCTCTTCCTGGAGCTATCATTAGCGGGGGCTCTGGGCAGCTCCGTAGCCAGAGTTTATGTGTGAATGGGTCTCCTTGAACCTTTTGGGGGGCCGAGGCCGACATTTTTTAACAAGAGAACAGAAAAGCAATCTTTGCCTAGGGGGCTTAAGATACCTTCAGAGGGGGCTCAGCCTCAGATTGTCTCCCCGTGGTTACGGGGCTGGCTCTGAGGGCGCGGGCCTGCTTCGGGGGGATTGGTATGGACTAGGGCTTGTTGCTCCTTGTTGGCGCTTTTTGGTACCTTGGTAGAGTGGGGGCAGCGAGGGCTCCCCAGGTGGAGAGCCGTGCACCCTTCTGGCAGATCCAGGGGCAATAGAAATATGGAATCCACATGTCTGGCCCTCTATCCTAGATTCTAAATTTTACTTTAGCCATGAGCCCCCCCCCCCGGTAAATAGCAATAACGCAGGAGAACCAACTTAAATCACACAACGAATAGCAGAAACAGACACACTTCAACAAATGCCAAACGCAGCCAGGACTTCTCTTATGCTAAAACAGGGTGTCTACAGAAATTGAAAAATAAAAATTAAGTACTTTTTCAGGACCCTTTGCAGGACTGTAGCCGGCATATTTTCCATATTTTCCCCAAGTGTACAAATCTTCTTTTTATCACCCTGGTTTCCAATTGTTCTATCCCCTTTATCCATCCCTTCTTTTTGCTCCAATACTTCCCCCCTTCTTGTGAATGTAATACATATGTAGATCCTGCGCTATAGTTTTTAATGAACAATCATAGGAATCGCGAAAAATTTATTTTTGAGTATTTCTAATAAAAATGAAGGCCTTTCTAACTTCTTTTTAAATTTCAGCACTTTTCAAGACTTTTAGGACCTCTACCTTCAAAATTCAAAACTTGAAGGACTTTTCAGCACCTGAAGACATCCTGTAAAAAGATAAACTAGATGCTACTGAAGAACAAGCGAACCCACAGTGGTCAATGTCGCAAGAAAACTTCCGATGACAAGTACGATAAATTTAAACGGCCCCGAGTCACGTTAAGTGAGGCAGCGGTGCTCGGAATCTCCGTTCGTGCTAATCGGATCAACCTGGTGAAGCTCGCGATCGTCGAAAAGTAAACGAGGAGGACAGGTCTGCACTTCCTGGGAATGAGCAAAACCCATTGGAAGATGAGTGGTGATCTTAAATAATCTGAAGGAAACACCATGAGTCATACGGGGGCTCGACTGGAGAAATTCGTCGCACGGTTGCGAGTTATCCTTGGGAAAACAGCAATGATGCGACTGCAAAACGTAACCCGCTGCAAGAAGATTTCAAAAAAGCACCGCATGAAATTAATAAAGACACTTTTCTTCCCAGTGTTTCTCTATGCCGCAGAGACATGGACGCTTAAGCAAGAGGACAGAAGAAGGATAGAGGTTTCCATGTTGCGAATACCTTGGACGGCACAATGGACAAACGCGTCCGTAATAGCAGAACTGAACGAGCCGCAAAGGCTGAGCGCTCTATGCGGTAAAAGGATCCTGAGTTATTTCAGCTACATAGTACGCAGAGATGGCGAAAACTTGGGCGAAACATCATGTTTGGAAAACTTCCTGGTACCAGAGGCAGAGGAAAGTTGCCAGAACGATGGGCAGACAGTGTAAAGAACTAATTCAGATCTATGGCAACAAAGGGGGTCATAGTCCAGGATTATGATAAAAGGAGAGATGCAATTGGAAGTCATAACAGTCGAGGACCTAGATGAAAATGATGATTTTCCTGTATCCTGGAATACAAAGAGAATATACAATTTCCAGTTTGTTTCGCCGCACTCGCATCTTCTATCTCCAAATAAGACTCAGACACCATATGGGCATAAACCAGGTATACTGGATTGAACATTCGCGAATAAGTAAGTTAAGGGTTGGACACTGCATAGGCATAAACTAGGTATTCCGGATTAAACATTAGTGAATAAGTCGGTTCCACCTCCCCCCCCCTACGTATAAAAGAAGTACCGAAACCCAGTTCCAACGTCACCTCCCACTGCACACAGAAGATTGCAGAAAACCCAGTTCAACCGATTTAACCTACCACCTGCGCATAGAAAAACACTGTAAAACCGGTTCCAACATCACCATCGCTGTTGGAACCGGTTTTCCAGTGCTCTTTTACTGGGAGGTGAAACTGACTCATTTGTTGATGTTAAATGCAGTATACCTTGTTTATGCCTATGAAGTGTCCAACCTTCACCTGACTTACTCACTAATGTTCAGTCTGGTATACCTAGTTTATGCCTCCTCACATGCAACCCTTACCAAAAGAATGATAGAGGCCAAGATTACTAGAACTATAACAGGTTGGTCCACTCGGGAATGCAATCCGCAACAATTCTTCCCGTCTCACCTGTGCCGAAATTCACTTCATAAGAAAGTAATGGGAAAATTGAATTTTGCCGTAGAGTTGTGTTTTTTATTATTATTTTTTTTTAACGAGAGCCAATTGAATGCTGTACATGGTAAAAATAATATAAAAATATGTTGAGGACATCAATTATGAGTGAAGATAAAAAAAAGCTGTATTCCTGTAAGCAGCCTGCATGATTTTCATCGTAGTGACGTCATTGAAGTATTTGGGCCTTGCTCAGTGAACCAATCTGTTCTAGTTCTAGTAATCTTGGGTAGAGGCTATCAAGGTGGGCCAAACTGGAAATTGTACCTTCTCTTCTGTTCCATAATATCTGTATAGAAAGCAGAGGGTCAGTGGCGTCGTGTCTGGATGTTCGAGGTGTTCACTGCACACTCACTTAATTTTTGTCTTACAAAAAAATCTCAGAAACAAGGAAAGATTTAAATGTTGATTAAAATACAAAATATAACTTCAAAAAATTGAAAAATAGCCGGAATTTTTCTCTGCGCTTCGCGCGGTTTTTATCTTTGTCACATACTGTGGGAATCGCGTAGGATGTTCACTAGCAACATTGCACACTCTTGTCCGTCTTGTCGCAGTGCCGTTATCTTTGTCACATACTATGGGAATCGCGTAGTGTTCACTAGCAACATTGCACACTCTTGTTGGTCTCGTCGCAGTGGTGTTATCTTTGTCACATATTATGGGAATCGCTCAGAATGCTCACTAGCAACATTGCACCCTCTTGTCGGTCTTGTTGCAGTGGCGTTATCTTTGTCACATACTATGGGAATCGTGTGGGATGTTCACTAGCAACATTGCACATTCTCGTCAGTCTTGTCGCAGTGACGTTACCTTTGTCACATACTATGGGAATTGCATAGGATGTTCACTAGCAACATTTCACACTCTTGTCAGTCTTGTTGCAGTGGCGTTTGCAACAAAGACCACGAAGAGTGAAGTGGAGACTTTGTTAACGAGATTACACTGAGGACTGAGCCCTGCCGGACTCCACTGACGAGCGGGAGCAGGAAAGATATCCTCCCACACGTACCCTAACGAAACGGTTTTGCATTTCAGTAAAATATTAATTTAAATGGCACGGTGTTCACCAGCAAAAATGAATGTTCCGGAAGCGCATGCTATGTGGTGAGTGAGTGGATGCAACTTCATTCTTCAATTTTCATTGACATTCATTATTTATACATACTGATACTGATTATAAGTTTTTGATACATACTGATTTTTTTGTGGACGGCAAAGACCCGCCAGTTGAACACCTGGGAAAGAGCACCACGCGACGCCACTGCAGAGGGTATATTTTAACACTATCAAACTGATCCCGTTAGTATGTTTTACTCCAGGCAGATAGCTCTGCTTTTAGTAGAACGGTAGAACTGACAGCGTACTACAAAATTCCCGTGCTCTTCTTGGTCAGATTCAGGGGTGGTAAGTTGGGTGTAGCAGGCGTGCAAGTGCTACACACGGGAACATTTTTGCTACACTCGGGAAAATTAGAAAAAAACTCTGCTACACTCTAAAAATTAAAATTTTGCACCATACTTCACAGAAAAAAATAAGAGAAAAAATTTTTACCTCAAGAAAATCGTAACGTTGTTAAATTAATCATCAGTCATCACCATTGTAAAATCAAAAATGTGACTGCTTTTATTTGATGTTTTTTATTACGATAAATAAAGTCATAAGCATAAGTCTTTCTGTAGAGGGTTGATTCTTAAAACGTTGAAAAAAATTTTCTGGAGGGGGGAGGGAGAAGGTAAGAGTTTCTTGGTCAATTTTTAAAATAAAATTTGTTTTGCATCATGCTACATAATTAAAAATCAAAACTTGCTACCCCTAGTCAGATTATATGCTTCAACCTTCATTTCATTTTTTTTTTTTTTTTTTACATAAAACATAAATGTTATTTGTGTAATTCCAGCCCATGTTCAGTATTTATCGTCCAGCTTGCAATCTGCCAGGATCTTTTCTACCCTGACACGCCATTTCTCTTCATTGTTCTCCAGGTTGTTAGAAATATAACTAAGAAATTTACTAAGCCATACATATTTATCTACAAGTATACTGCACAACTTTATAAATTCATAACACAAGCACGTTTTCCATAAAGTGTATTAGCGCCAAACGACGTCGAGTTTCCAGACTCGGCGTAAGTGTGCGCAAGATAAAATTATTGTATTCCAATTCTCATTTTTCAAGCTAAATATAACGTTTAAAAAATAAGAAGCAAACTCATTTTTCTTATTTTCTTCCACACAAAACAAGTCTGCGCTTTTCGCTATTATGTAATAAATGTAATACTCCACTCCCTTATTTTCACGTTTTGCTACGTCGCGTCGAGACGAACTTCAACGAACTTCAATGATTTTTCACTTTCATCTGAGTCGCCGCTATAACACCGGTACAGATCCATAGCATGAGAAAGTACACGCTAAAAAATGATCTCGATTTGAAAATTTGGGCTATGTGGAATCTCTATTATCCTCGTACACGAAATTTTGCGTGGTTCAGATCATCTCGTCAGGAAATTATGATTTTATCAGTAAAAGTTAATTTCAACTCTTGCAGATCCCGTCCTACTTCACACTAGCAAGTGATTCACTTTCATTATTCAACAGAAATGTTTTCCGCCCTGTTGTCCAAGTGTACAACCTTGACAGCTCCACTTTTGTAAGCTTACATAACCATCAAAATAGAAATGCAAAAATTCCGTTACTTTTTCAACATGACATTGAGGTCGAATCTCCAATATACAAAAGTGTTTGTTTGTCTGCGGGTGTGTGCGTTTGTTTGTTCGGAGCTGGTGAGTGAACCATAAGAGCAGAAGGGTCCGTATTTTCAGGATGTTGGTGCACAGGTTTACCTACCCATTCCACAGAAACATATATCTACCCAATATTAAGTATGTATCTACACCTGAGGTTGCGACAAGGGATATTTGCGTAAAATAATACTCAGCCAGTCTCAAGTCTGGAAAACAAATGTGAGAGAAATTGTGTACCAAATACACGTTTGATTAGTAATAACTTACATGTAACTGCGATGCAGAGCTAGATACCCATGTTCCTCCATCTAACTCACTGTAGCCAATTAGGTGTAGCCAGCTCACCTTAGCCAGCTCGAACTCACTTTAACCCACGGCCTAGATTAGCCGCAAAGCGGGTCAGCTAGTATGATATAAAATTTGATATAAAAATCGAGTTACTACAACGGTACTGACTTTGATGGAGAACTCTATCCAAAAATTGATGTCATCGTTGTAACCCGATTTCTGCATCGAATTCTATATCAAATTCGACCCTAATGTCGTGCTGAAAAAGTAATGGATTTCCAGTGCCGGCAAGAGTCGATTTTTGTATTGTACATCAAATCAATTCGGTTGCCAAATCGGACCGAATTTGATCAAAGAGAAGAGAAAACAGCCAAAATGACGAAATTTGACCAAGGTTTACTGAAGAAGGGCCAGAGAAACAATCTAAATAAAACACGAATGAGTATATAAAAAAACAACTCTTCGAGCGAAAACGATTCAAACCCAACGAACAGCCAAAACTAAAGAATGACCCGAAACGGCTAAACAATCCGAAACGGAGTTAACAAACTCTCATAAACCTAAACTGAATAACTCAAAATTTAGAATAATTCAAAAGGGTTAGTCCAAAACTGAAACACAGCCAAAACTATCAAATAGCCCAAATCTGAAAATAGAAAAATCGATCAAAAAGGACGAACTACTCGTAGAACCAAGCCAAACCAAAACCGACCAAGTTTGATCATCGAACCAAAAACCATCTGAATCAAACACGATGGAAAGGAAGGAAAAACGACCAAAAATAAGTAAAACGAACACTGACAAACTTGGACCAAAACAAATCCTTACAAAGCATGACCACAATCGGGAACAAAAATAATAAGGTGGAGGGGGCAGGTAAAAAAATCCAACAAGTCAAAAGTGGTTTTTTTTTGCTAATACAAACAAATCTTGATACATGGGAATTTTGACTTGAGTCAGTTGGGAATTTAACAATGTTTGCCCCTCCAGAAAAAACTCTTCGCTACGTCCTTGACTACAATAGATAAAAAATGGCTAAGAGGACAAAATCTGATCACATCAGACTAAAAAGGAACTAATGTAAATTAAACATGATTAGTGACGCATTTCAAGAGAGGAGAGATATTAGCCAAATATTTGATTTTTTTCAGATATAAGCCTTGATTATAATTCAGTGACAGTATGTCTACCAAAGTAGGAAACAAAAAATGGGAGGAACTATAGCGGACTTGGGGGATTTGTTTTCTAATTCTGGAAGTCTTCCTTTTACTTTTACACGGTTGATTTTCAACTATTACGAGAAAATTCATCATACTTATTTAAATTTAGAAGACATGGTTGGTTCTTTTCCGATTCCGATTTTATACAAAAGTTTCTATCCAAACGGGAGACGTCTAAAGGATTAGACCGGTTTTTTTTTTTTTTTTTTTTTTTTTTTAGGATCACGTTAAACCGGTGGATCTCCTGTATCTTCAAGTTACATGAACGTAAGCTTTAGAGTTTTTTCGATTTAAGGAGAATGGTCGTCCATCTTATCTACCCATTCATACGCTATTTCGTGAGAAGGGACTATGCTCCTTTGCCCCCAGATTCCGGTGCTACTGGTTTATCGACATCAATCTGACGGTCAATGAGCGTTCACTATGAGTAGTTATAAAATGCGATTTCTAGATCAACCCTAAGGACATTGACCTTATTGAAGTTAATTTACTATATGACGAATATCCTTCGGGTAGAGTTCACTGGCCTTTAATGTAAGTTACATTGCAGGTTTACACTTCGGTTCAAAACAGTCAGCTGGTCAATAAAGGTCAATGAGCACTTCACTGAAGGTCAATGAACTCGACCCATGGCACGATCACCATAAGGTAAAAGAATTTCCATAAGGTAGATGACCTTATGGTTGGTCTATATACCTCTTATTTTATAACTACTGGTATTTCAATTCACACACTGAAGGCGACATTAGTTTTGTGGGTGTATGGCTTCAGTAACAAAATCTAGTCGCCAGTTGGCAACATTGGTAAAATGAGGATTTTTTAGGTCGTATAATTGATATATTTCTGATATTTTTGTCGGTATGTTTCTCCTGCCGGTCCTAGAGCCTTTCACCTGTTCCCTCTATCACTCCGAGGACCCACTCACTGGGGCCCACACACTCGTCTCTTGCCCGTTTACTATCCTCTTTCTGATCGATTAGAACTCCCTACCTTACTACCAGCGGCACTGAGAGCCATTTCGAGCCCGGGGGTAAATTGTTGTAGGGGCCTCTAATCCTTTACTTTATAGTCATACAGGATAAAATACTTTCGGGGAAAGAGGGCTCATAGTACTTGTTTATTGAAGAATGAAAAAAATTGTCTATTGATTATGTAATGAACGTAAAATACTCTGTATCACGTATTTGAAGGGCCCAGGGGACGTTCCCCCTCCCCCCGTCTCGGCGCCACGGCTCACTATCCAACTCGTAATCAGTGACGTAACCAGCCTAGTGTTCAAGGGGGTCTGATCTTGACCAATAGGGGAGAGGTGTTAAACGAGATGCTAAAATAAGAAAAACTACTATTTGACGAAGTTGCAAAGAGGGTTCAGACCTCCTGGAAATCCCCTTGGCTACGCTACTGCTTCTAATGCCCTCAGTCCCCCACATCCAGTTTACGCTCTTTGCGGGATTGAACACCTCTGCAACATCGAATAATGGGATTGCTCCCCTTCGTGGTTCCTACTCCCCGCTTCGAGCCGCCAGCCAGTCAGGTAACACGCAACGCCAGGATTCGTCTATTTTACTGACTAGGCTACAAGCACATCGGTCCTTATATATTCCCGGTGAGAATTCGCCGGACTGGGCACAAGCGAGAGCGGGGGTTAAATCTTGAAAGAAAAAGGTAATTTGAAAATGTTTTGGCCAAATACTCGCGTCAATTTCATATAATAGGCTCCGTTAAGGGTAGATCATTTATCTACAGCGATAAAAAATTATGTCACCAGCGTTTGCCGAAACCGGAGGTTCCTTTTTACTTCGCAGAAGGAAAAGAAAAATATAACCCGAAGTCAAACATTCATGATATTCAATCCGGTACAGACATTACAGTGATACTAAAAGGATAAAAGGTATTATGTAAAATGATAATTTATTGTCAGCGTGCATGTGGGCGGTAAAATACCGCGATCCTGGTCGCAGCATTTTCACACTTAGATTGATTTCGTGGAAACGAGAGAGCATAATTTTTCACTTCGTTATGTCGAGTTGTCGACCGCCTCGGCGGGGGAAAAATTTACTAAACAGCTTTCTTTAGCGAGTCAATTTGAAAAATGAAAAATTCCGGTATCCTATACAGCAGTCAAATGCGAACATCGTCGCAAATATTTATTTAACGCCCGGCGGGTCGGGACGTAACGCCTTTTTCATTATCAAGAATAAGAACGGGCGCTGAAAGGTGAAGTGGATACGTGCTCGGCAACGATATCCGAAATTCGGTAACGAATCATCCCCCAGATTTATGAAAAGATTGTTTTCCCTCGAAAATTTCGAATTCTCGAAGATCGCTCGGCGTTGTGGCGGACATATAACATTTGTTCTAGCGGATGAAAGTAACTTAATACCATCCCCGTAGTACGATTACAAAAGGTACCGGCGAGAATCGAGGTTATATCGAAACGTTTTCCACCCATTATTTGACGTTTAGCTGTTTTTGTTTCGAATTTAGTTTTTCGCTTGCTCCGAATTCTGTTTTTGCGATGATGAAAACGCGTATATACTGATCATGCTTTCATGCTTTATGTACTACCAATCTAAACACTCTCCTCGGTAACGTATAGGCCTATAGGCATTCCAGATATTCGTCGTAATGATTTTCTGAAAGTACAGCCCCCAGGGTGGTATTTCTGGACAGGAAATCGCAGGCCTCCAAATTAAAAGATATCTTCGTTGAGTAATTTTAAGATAGCAGTGGCCAGAGAACTTTTTTGTTTCTTCTTTTGAAGAAGATTTCAGCAAAGTGCCCTTTTCGAAACATCAATTGAAATTTAAGCGATTAGTTGGAGGGATATTTCCGGTGGGGGAGGAGCTCTAGGCCTAGAATGTTCGTTTTTCTAGGGGGGGGGGGAAGAGATTTGAGTGAAATACTCCAGTTAACCTATATTCAATTATTACAATCAAAGAAAGGGCTATAGTCCGGTATGACCAGGTGAACCTAAATCGATTTTTTTCAAATTCTTCTTCAGTCCTCTACCTGCAGCGGTAAAAGAAAATTTCAGAACCCACCGTCACAATCCTACCTCAATCGAAATTCAAGAGTTAAATAAGAAGGATATTTCCGGAGGAGGAAGAGCTCTAGACCCAGAACGTTCATTTTATTAGACAGGAAGAACAGAAATGTAAGTAAAACATTCTAACAACCTTATATTCAATTTATTATTACGATCAAAGAAGAGGTTATAACTCAGTATGATAGACGAACCTGCCTAAGTCGGTATTTTCCAATTGTCCTTCAGTCCTCTACTCGCAGTGGTAAAAGAAAATTTCAGAGTCTATCGTCACAACCCTACCCCTCCAGAGGGATGCAACTTCGAAATATATGACTTTCACTGTCATCTCCATCTTGAACATTTTCTGTCACATGGTACGAAATTTGATGTTCGTGAAGGCTCTCAGTTACAACCAAATTTTTTGAAATTTTTCTCGACCCTTTTTGATTTTTAAAATCAATTTAAAAACTTTTAAAATGGCGCCCATCCCACCATTTTTGAGCTGGCAAAAAATGTTAATGTGCGAATATTTCTCAATGTATTTCTCCCCTACACTCCAATTTTCAACAGGTTTACAGCGGTGGCACATACCTTCTCAAAAAAGGTTTTTCCCCTTCTTTTTTCTTTTTCGTTGATTTTTGCTCATGAAACTGAAAAACCAGATTCGGCATGAATTTCTTCTTAAATAAGAGCTATGGGACTTTTCGATTTTCACTTCAAATTAATAAACGATGAAAATGAAATTTGAAAAAATAAGAAATAAAGCAAAAACATAATTGAATTCAAAATGATTAACTCACTGACTCATTCGCCAGAACACAGTTGAAATTTATCGCATAATGTGATGTCACCTGAATGACAAAATCTTATTGTATTTTTCTTGTTTTAAATGTCCTTTTCAGACCTTTTTGTTTTTATTCTTCTTGGTTTCAGGGACGCAGCAAAGAATTTTTGTTGTTGTTTTTTTTTGGGGGGGGGCATTGTGAAAGTCATAACTGATTCAACTCAAAAATTCCCGCGTTTCAAAACTTCTTTTCTTTACCGGCTAAAAAAGTAAAACTTTTCGACTTGTTGGACTTTTCTAACTTTTGATCCATCTACTAAAATTTCTCAACTGCTGAGTGAAAAATTCCTACGGGGGAGGGGGAGAAGCCCCTCTCCCCTCCAATCGGTACGTCCCTGTTTTTTTGTTTTTTTGTTTAATTTTCTCTATATACTAAAAAAGTAAAATCCGCCTCCATTACCCCCGCCTCCGGGAGAAAAGAACGCACTGCGGGTTGCCTACCTAAAAATCATAGAAATTCCAGGGGCAGATCAGCTACTTTCAAAGACATAATCTGTTCTAACATGAAAGATTTCCAAGTTTTAAGGCATAACCGACATAATAAGGCATAAAAAGACATATAATGACATCCCAAAATCATAGACGGTGGCTGCGTGGCTGCACGGTGCCTTCGGGAGAGAAAAAGAAAAAACAACACTGCGGGTTGCCTACCCTGCTCCGTAATTGCTCATTTCCCCAGGGGTAGCCTACCTTTAGGAGAGGGTTCATAGCGGAGGAGGGCTGCCACTGCCACCACCGCCTCTGGGAGAAAAACCCGCTGCGGGTTGCCTACCCTGCCCCATAATTGCTTATTTCTCCAGGGGTAGCCTATCCTTGGGATGGGGTTCACGGTGGGGGAAGGAGCTTAGTAAAATCCGCCACCGCCTCCGGGAGAAAAACCCATTGAGGATTGCCTACCTTGCCCCTTGATTTCTCATTTCTCCAGGGGAGGGTGTAGTGATGGGTGAAGAGGTCTTAGTGGGGGCGTGGTACGTGAATAGAAATGAAGGCCATAGTGGTGTGGGGGTCGTCCGAGGGACGTAGTCCTAATGGGGGAGGGCACCCGGGGTGGAAGAGGGTGATCGAGGGGGCTAGATGGAGGACTAGGTGATGATCAGAGGGCGCCATGTGGGGGAGAAGCTGTTGACGGAGAAAGTCATGGAGCGAGGGAGAGGGTAATGTGAAGAGATGAAGGCCCAGGTGGTGGAGGTCGGTTGTGGTGGTCGATGATTGTAGAGGTGAGGAGGAAATCCAAGGGAGAGGGAAGGGTTCGCAGAGGTGGATACTGCGGGGTTGGGCCGCTGGGCATTGAAGCCTCTGGTAGATTATGGCCGTTGTGGGGGAGGAGTTCGTGGCTGAGGAGGGTTGCGACTGTAGAAGTGTGACCGTAGAGGCGGAGAGGGACCGTGGTGAACGAGGGGGCTGCAATGGACGAAGGACGGAAGGGGGTTCATGGTGGAAGATTGAGGACCGCTGATAGAGGGGAGCAAAAGAAACCCAAAGCAAACCTCAAAACACTGAGGACTGTGCTGGTCGGATAAGGCGCAAAGCGCCGAGCAAGGCCGGCATGAGCGAAGCGAGTAACGGCGGGGGGGTTGGGCCGCGAAGCCCCCTTGTTTGTACTATTTATATTGGCTATCTTACAGATGATTAACTTGAACTTTCGTTTTGCATATGAACAGGGAAAATTATTTTATGTTTCGACATATTTTTCCAATTGATTCATATAGGGAATATCCATCATATCTTTATGATTCATGTAGTATGCAGTCAATTGGACCCAACTTGATTGGACATATTCTGACATATTTTGCTATTAAAAGCAAAAAAATGCATATTTGTATTATTTTCCTCGGGTTTTAGGCTTATTTTGGGAATACGTGGCTATCTTTGAGAACTTTTCGGGAATATTTCTATTTTCCTGCTGAAAAACAATAAGAACATCTGAAAATTCGATGGGAAATGAAATGACAGCAACTATGGTTGGTTGTACTTTAGCGCTCCTACATTTTTTCATGGTTCAAATCTGAATTCGGACGTGAAGTTGTACTTCTGAATTATGTTATCTGTGGCATGTGTTGATTTCTTTATCTGTGATGGACCAAGTTTTTGTGTTTGTAATTTTTGACTATAGACATGGTGTCACAATTATTCAGCTTGAAAAGTCCTGCATTTTGATACCCATATTGTGTTACTGAATATTTTGACATATTTTGGCCTTTTTTGGGGAATACTGTATGTGCATATATCACTGTTTTTAGGACATAAAATAATTTTCCCTGCATATGAACTTAACATATATTTTTTAATGATTTTGACTCGGATATGTCTAATGGATAAGCACGAAACGAAAATTCTGCGCACAGAAAAACATCATCAGTTTCCTGTTCCTAAAAGAGCTGCTCCGGACCCCCCGGCAGGGCTCCCCCGTTTCCTGTTCCTAGAAGAGCTGCTCCGGAGCCGCCGGCAAGGCTCCCCCGCCGTCACTACCTGCCTCCGTCGCCACACGTACCAAGACGAGTAGGTGAAAAGTAAGTGAAGAGGAAGCGCGTCTGGCTGTGGGGGACCTGAAATTTCCAGGCCTGTGCTCGGGGGGCGCGAACCTCGGTTAGTAGGGAACCCCATGGTGGCCCCTGCAAGACGCGCGCGCGCACCAGAAGCGGCACGGCGAAATGGGGGCTCAGGCCGGCCTCAAAGCGTCCCTCCGTTCACTGATGCGACACTCGAAAGGGTAGTCTCCGGGGCCGGGGAATTGGTGTCTTAGGGGCCATTTTGGCATGCGTGCATCGCCACACGTCCCACCACACCATCGCTTTCTGTTCACAGAAAAACGTTACCGCTATGACGTAATGGCGTATTCCCCTTTACGCGGTCATTCGCACCACTGCCGACCGATTTTTTTTTTCATTTCTTCAAAATACCCGTCGGCTAACCATTGTGTATGTTCATATCAAATTCTTGCATTCATCATAAATCAAATCTACGTGTTCAGTGTGTAGTTGGGAGACTCGCGTACCATGGGACTAAGGATCGATTTTTGTTTCTGGTGCCGAGACCAAGCGAACCAGGAAGGTGAAACATGGGCCTCAAATACTTTGGTCCTTTCCTATTTAAAAAAAAAAGAAAAGAAAGGCCCTTCTATAGCCTCACATTTCATGCCTTGTCACAATTTTGATTTTGAAACATCCTTTTTGTCCTATGGTACCTAACTTAATATGTACTATGAGAAATGGGGTACCACGGGACATATGAAAAAAAAACGGAGTGAAAAGAAGTTTCTTTCTTGTAGAGAAAAAGACAAAAACAAATTAATGGGCATTTTGAAAAATTTTTGGGAATTTTGAAAACGACAGATATCGTTGGCGCATGCAGTAGTTTTTTACGATCTAAATAATAGCATTGCTGATATAAAACTAGGAGTTTTTAATTCGAAACTTAATTACAAAATTTTAGATTGCACTTTTTCACTTTACTTCGAGTACTTTTTATTTAGCATGTTATATGCTTTTGCTACTGAGTATGCTTTAGCAAAACCCTAACGAAAAACTTAATACTCCCTCGACACGCTCTCCTGACATGAATTCAGTGGTTGACATTTCCATAGAAATTTATTTTAGCATTTTATATGCTTTTACTACTGGGTATACTTGAGCGAAAAACCTAATGCTCGCTCCCCCCACACGAATTCAGTGGCTGACATTTACAATCTGTGACCGTGTCGTTGATAGAAATTTCCGTGCCCCCGACACGAAGCCAGTCCGTATGATTTAGCTCTTTATTTCTTATTAGGGCACAAAAGCATATAAGATTAGGCAGTTGACTGGCTGGATTAACCGATTGATCTGACTGACAGACCTGACCTGACCTGACTGACTGGCTGACTGACTGGCTTTTTTCTAAACAAAACTATGAAATAAATTGAATACGTCATTACTGAAACATTCCAATGACAGTTTTTAATTGGCATACAAACCAAAATTTTGAATCAAAGATTACAACTTTCAAACGCTCTCGCCATTTTTTAAAAACAAAAACTTTTTTTTATACGATAAAATGAAAAATTGGTTTCGGATTTTGTTACCACTTGGTAAGTACATACGTTCATTGTGTCCTACTTCAAAGTCAAATGGTGACGGTCTGGTCAAATATGACGTCAGAACCGAAAGTCCCATGGTACATTTGTCCCCGAAGTACACGTTCTTCCCCTACTTGTATTGTATTGGGTATATTCATTGAAATTTACATTTAAAACACATAAAAGGCTAACAACACTGCTATTCCCATGGTCTTTTGAAGCTGAAGAACGAGATTATGAGTACATCCCGTCATACAACATGCTAGTCTGTCTTTGAGGATTTTTCGTTTTGTCTTTCTTCTTATGTTAGGATTTTTAAATATTTCTATTTTAAATGTACATTACGTTTCACGGGTGGATTTTAAAAATATTTTATATGGAAATTGGGGACTGGTGGGCCTCTCCTCCGTTGCCATTGGACCCCCAGGTACGTGACCAGTTATTTATTACTATTGTTTTGGATTTAGTATATTCGTTAAGGAGGAATGTAAATGTGGATGTGAAATTGTTTTTTGTCAGTGTTTGCGGAGAGTCACGTAGTCTCAGAGCAGTTTATGTTTTCTCAGACAAGAAGTGGCTACCCAGCTTAAATTACCAAATTTCATTTTTATATTTTTCTTCTTTATATTTATTACCGTTGGAAATTCCTTATCTTGTTTTATATTTTCTATATCACTGCGTTTCGAGCTTTTATATTTTAAAATTACAAACGTAAGTTTTCGTGCTAGTCAATCAATTGGTTGTACGGTGTTGGTTGGTTCCATTACAGCAGACAGGGGGGGGGGGTGAGTGAGTCTTTCCGGTCCCCCATTACACAGTTATAGTTTTATCAACCCCGAGGACACACATAATTTTCGTGGTCTCACGATGGTTACTGAATGAGTAGATAAGAGGGAAGTGCTGACTATTTTTTTCAATTTCTGCACTGCTGCCCCCACTTCAACGTGATTCAGCACTTTATGAAATAATGAACACGTTAAAAATATTCCAAAAATTGTGATCCAGTCGCAGAGGTAGCAACCACTGCAACCAGTCTCTTGTGAGGAGGAGGGGCAAACCAAATTTTTGGTAGAATAGATTTCAACATGTGGGATGAAAATGGATTTTTCACCAAGGGGAAGCGAAACAGTGGTTTTTCTCTTTTACTAAGAAGGAGCAAATGAGACTGCCAATGCTGTGGCCCTCTCCTCCACAATATGTACATTTTCGTATGAATCGTCCTGCCTGGCTATTTTCTGCCTAGCGCAATACGAGTGTTCAACAAACGTCTTTTATCTCCTGCATTCCTACACTTCCTACACGTAATATTATTTTTAACTCGCTCTTCTTCCTCTTCCTCACTGTCCGTCGCCTTTCTCAGTCGACCAGGTAAAACATCCGTATAGTCAAGGACGTATCAAAGAGTTTTTCTTGGGGGGGGGGGGGGAAGCAAAAATTGTGAAAGTCTCAACTGCCTGAATTCAAAATTCCCAAGTATCAAAGAAAAAATTTAAAAAATACCTTTTGACCAGTCGGATTTTTCCAACTGACTCAACTCAAAATCCCCAAATAAAATAAAATAAATGAAAAAGTAATAAATAAATTAAAAAAAAGAAGTAAATTTTCCTAACTGCTGAGTGAAAAATTTCAAGATTCTTTGAAAGTTCATTCAGACAAGGTTACTTACTCTCAGAAGTTATTAGGTCTCGTTTTGATACGTCAAAATGTTTTGAAACATATTGGAACTCTACTGTGTCACATTCTGCTGCCTCTCTTGAACTCGTTAAGATTCATCAGACTCTTTCGAAACTCATTCGATTCCATAAAGACTCGACGAGATTCATTCAAATGTAAAAGGCTTCTGCAAATAGTACGAGACACACGATATCAAAATTTTCCCATTTGATTTATCACCATGTATTACGAAAAGGGAGGATAGGGGCGGGGTGCGTTCGATATTTTCTCATCTTGCCGAAAAAGGCCAACTGAAAAAACAACTATAGTAAAAAATTCAAATATCAAGCGACATTTACGTACACCAATCGATGAAACTGAAAGATAGTTAAACTGGTGTACCAGACAGATAAATTTTTTTTTTTTTTTAAATAAAATACGCAGTTTTTCCTCCAAACATTTCAATTTTACTTTTTTTTTTAATTTTAATAATTTTATTTCGGTTTCAGAGTTGCTTCGATACGTTCCCGGCTCCCGGGATCCTGCGAACGAACGATTTATTGGCAAACCCACGACCTCGCCCCCGTTTCTAAAAGGAAGTATCCTTTTATTAAGCCATCATCTCCAGCGGGTGATGATTAAAATCAAAATTAATTTATAGATATTGCGTTATAAGTTATTTTTCCGCAGTCGAATGTCCCAGCTATAACTATTATTAATAAGAAAATACTTTTCTATAAGACACTCCTGGCGGTCCCGTTGTCGTTTCTCATAAACTTTTAGAAAATTCTCAAGTTTTCGAGTTCGTTAATGTGGCACAGCTCTGGTTTGCAGCTGTTAAGTAATAGTGGCCAAAATGGCGACTGAAATGCTCTTTTCGTTTAATTCGAATTTGGTGATCTACGGGACAATTCTGCAGGGTTCAAAACCTATGGCATGAAGAATATTGTTGATCTGGATCGTGAAAGTTTTCAGGTATGACTTGTTCGTGGCAATGCACGCATACTACGTGACCCTTCCGACACCGAACCTCAGGTCCTTGAATTCACCCACAGGAGTATCACATCCGAGACTTGAGGGCAATTTCAAGAATAACTAAAACAGAGCAAGGCTTGAGGGATTTCGAAATAGAAAAGTATATAAGAAAAAATAAATACACAAATAAATATTATAACAGGTTCTTCGTTTTTCAGCATTTCACCGTAAGTAAAAATATTTGTTAGGGGAGGGTAAAAAGTTTCGGGGAGGAGTAAAAATATTTTTGGGGTGGGAAAAATATTTTTTGGGAGAATTTTAGAGGTGAAAAAATTTTGTTGGGTATAATTTTTTTGGGGGAGTAGAGAGGAAAAAAATTTTTGGGGTAAAAATGTTTGGATGACGGGGTAACACTTTTTGGGGTTAAAAATTTTTTGAGGGCGAAAATTTTTTTGGTGAGTGAAACAAATTTTTTTATTGGGGGATAAAAATGTAGGGGAGGAGATAAAAAATTTTTGAGAGGGGGTAAAAATACCTTATCCCCCCCTTTACGACACGCTACGCCACGGACGAGGATTGTTCTTCAACTAGGTAAGTAGTTTCATGTCTTACCTCCAGGTACTAGGTACGAGTAAGTGGGAGTACCTAGTACCTAGTTTGACGAACCCGGTATAATTCACAGTACCGTGTTGTTAATACTAGGTAACGGTCAGCTGCGTAGGTAAGCGTGCAGTACTCTGGTAGCTACTCCCTGCATAGCACGATGCGAGCGTCTTAGAAATGTCTTTTGTCTCCTGCATTCCTGTACATTCGACATGTGATCGTTTGAAAATCACGTTTCTTCTTCTTCTTCTTCTTCTTCTTCTTCTTCTTCTTCTCATGACTCACACTCTTTTTTCTCCTTCGAGCGGTCAGGCAGGACAACAGTTCAGTTGCGTTGCAGTCAGTTACAGTCAGTTATAGTTCATGTTTTATCACTCTTGGTGAGATCTGTACATCGATCGGTCCGTACACGCGCTTTCTTTACACTCGTTTCTTTTAATTTCGTATGCCTTCGCACCGGTCCGGACTAGAAACTTCTCTCTCGCAGGACACGATAAATCCACAAGAGTTTGGACGCAGCCATAAGGTCAATGATCTTATAGCTGAGTCGCGACTTTAAACTTCTACTACTACGGCAAACTTACTTTTCTAAAAAGAACTCAACTAACCCTTCGCTGAGGCTCACTGCCAAGTACATTCATTTTTAAAACCATACGCTTATGACTCGGGTAGCTATATTTGTCTTGAGTAAAGCTTCGAATTAACAAATGAAACTTACGATTATAATCTCACCCCTTCAGCACCATGAACATTCGTCAGTGTAACTCAGAGTCGGGTCAAGCTGAATAAATTGACGAAAAGTGTAGACTGTTAACCTATACGAAGTTAAACCGGGTGACGTCAGAATAATAACAGTAAAAATCTCACGCGAAAATCTCGACGAAATGGCCGGCCTTTATAGCGCCAGAAGATTTTGTGTCGCAGATAATTACCGCGAACCGTCGACAACGGCGCCTTGTTAACGTCTGAAAAAATTGGCACAGGTAAGGAAAATTCGCATTTCTTTTTGAGAGCGAAAGCCAAAATTAAAAGCGTTTACAAATTTCCTTCATTTTTTCTCCCCTTCTTTCTTCATCAAGATTAACCGGGGCGCGGTAAAAAAAGGCGTTTTCTTTGTCACTCCTTTCTCGCTCGGAAAACGTAACGGGAAGGCTAAAAACTATTAAAATGCGGTTATAATGTTGTATACTTCTCTAGCTTTCCAAAAGTATATCGCGTTACAAGACACTTAATAATTTTATATCCCTAAGATACGGCAGAAAACAGACAACCCTTTTCCCGTATACTCTTATATACATAACAAGTTTTTCATTTCTTCGCTCGCTTTCGGCCTAAAAAACTTTTCAACAACGGAGAAAGAAAGCCTTTTCCATCCAATAAGCAGAAAATTCGCCGCACAAAGACGAAAATAAAGACTCGATGTTAACTCGGATGATTTGCTCCCGAAGTGTGCACATCAGGGAAATATCATTTGTTTCGCCGACTTTTGTTGCAAAGTTGAAAAGCTGTCTGCGTCAATCTGGTTTGTTATGCGAAAGTGAAGAAGTCAGTTCGATTCGAATTTTAAACTGTATTAACGAACTGAAGATGAAAAAGCTGCACTGTTTTCGAGGCACTTAAATGTAGAAGTATTGTATCGGATCAAATAGTTATTATAGGCACAAAAGAAAATCCGCAGGAAAAAAGGGTAACCAAACTAACATATTAAAGTTCACATTCCCACCCCTTCTGCTCATTTTTTTGGCTGTTCCAACACCCTTAAAATCGGTTTCATTCAAAAATCTCCAGCACTAAGGAATATCTGGAAATTGTTCTATGTACTTCCCTATCTTCATAAGAATGGTCTCGAGCATTTTTTTCGTATCTACCCTAAGAACATTACAAGGGTCATTCTTCTAAAATATTGATATTTCAGGTAAGTTTTTCATGGAGGAAAGTAGGAACTTTTTTGTTGGAAGTCGTTAAGAGGCGTTCTATATAACATATTGGTAAGATTGGACTGACAGTGAGGAGATTCTGTACTTTGGCATTGCAATCAAGATGATGAATGCCATGCCGGAGGACACATGAAAAAGCCCATGCTGAAAGACAATAGCGAACAGAAAGTGTTCTGTCATCGATTAGTAGATTTCAAAACAAAATATTATATGGCGAGTTGATAAAGGCATACTAATCCATTAATTAGACGTAATTATTTTTGGATGATGAACTTCTATCGTTGCATAAAGATGACCATGTCAAAAGACACTTTAATTCTTAATTTTAGTAAATAATACGCGAATGCACGAGTCTCGTCACAAAAAAAAGGGGGGGTTTGATATGCGGAACATATTGCTCTGATAAGAATATAAAATTTGACCATTAACTGCGACGAAAAAATATTTTAACTCCTGTTTTGTGATTGGTTGAAAAAGAGCCATTCCGATGGACAAAAAATCGGGGGACAATTTCCAAAACTGACCATACTGACCCTCATCTGTTAAGATGCGATTTCAATGTTACCTAGTAATTCCTTCATCAATTTTTCAGTTTGTTCTAATATACAGCTTGAAAATTTAGGGGAAAACAATAGAGAAGTGTAATTTCAAAAACGACCAAGTAATTTTTTGTAACTTCGAGAAAATTGAAAAAAATATCCGCATGTTGGCGAAACTGATTGAAATATACCTGCCTTAGGCTCATCGGACAGATGCAGCGTTCCCAATTCCCACCAGTGACCTAATATTCCTACATGAAAATAACTACTATGAAACCCAATATGAGCAGTCCAAGAGAAAAAATCACTGACTTAGGTCGTTTTGTTGCAACAGTTCTGGTCAAAAAAGTCTTAAAAACTTAAAATTGAAACTACACATTTTCACACATACGCTAACGAATGAGCCATGGCAACGGACATTTTAGCATATTTAGTCCAATTCTGACCCATTAAAAATGGATCAAATTTTGAAAAAGTAGAATTGAGTCATAGGTATCAACCGGGGGGGGGGATGCCCGTATCATTAATATCTTGAGAGATAACTGCTGGGGACTGAAATATCAACATTTTCGAAGAATAACCCACAAATAGTCAGAATGACCTTTCCGAGGGGCACCAGTTTAATACAAGCCTTATGGAGAAAAAAGCTATAATTTTGAGTTTTTTCTCATTTCTTCGACTTTTGAGAACAGGAGGAACTCAAATTTTACATACCATCCTCTGTTTCCGTAGCTTTCCATCCCGGGAATTTTTCATCTTTCTTTACCCTCTACCTCTCGAATACCGTACATGCGAAATCAAATATTTTTGTTTTATAGTTTGGACAGACGTTTTCGAGCTGATAACATATTATACAAAAATATTCAGTACATAATTGAGAATAATAACCTAAAAAGTAAGGCTTTTCTCAGGAAAGTACATCCTAAGATATCAATTTCAACCAGCTAAGTTTTTCAGACATAGTCTGTAACATCTCTAATTTTTTCTTGTTTTTGACACGGAAAATTTTTCTCGACTTTTCAACTGACCGCACTAGTTCTTGCATATTTTGCCACAGCATCCATAAGACCAAAACGATTCAACTAGGTGAATGCTGAGAATCAACATCTCAAATGTGAACTGTTATTGAATGATTATTGATAAATGATTCACTGTTTCTGATGGGTCGTCGCGGAAGAGAGGAGATGCTCGTGTTCATTGAACAGAGATGCACCTTAAAATTTTGAGCGTTAACGCGAATTTTCCACCTTTTGTGACTGAATACGTAATGAAGAGCGTCGATGACATAAAGTCGTAATCAGCGTACAAGGCGTAATCGACTTTTATTTGCGATTTTTGCGATTCCCTAAAAGCATAATTTGCGTAAACGGCTGTGTAAAACATTACGTCCATTACGACAATGAAAACCTGTCGTAAACGGCGTAAAGGGCGTAATATATTTTACGACTTTATGTCATCGACGCCGTGGTCTATGAGGCGGATGTATTTATATACAGAAGATAAGATCTCCCTTAATTCCAACAATATAACTTCCACCACCCATCTCGGTGAAGAACAACACCAAATGAGCTATCGACTTCAAATACAATCTGTCAGCCTGAGACATCGGCAATCCTGATGAGAGGGGGGAAGGGGGAAATACCCCGGGCTCGGACTTTCAGGGTGGGGGGCAATATTTATTTTTCAAAGACCTGAATTTCTACACTTACGCCTACATCATACTGTACATCAAATCAGCAATCACTCCTTGCACCACGAAAGAAACCTCTCTCTGACAAAACAAAATGAACTGGAAGGAGAGGGGAGGAGAGGGGAGCCCGTAGAAATTCCCCCTAGGCCCTCTTTTTCTCTCTACGGGGCTCGAGACCGGCAGATCGACACACCAACAGAGAAGGAGTTAATCAGCTGTCTCATCACGTGGACAGACAGGGGCGCACTAAAACGACTTTCCTTGGGAAAGGGGGACAATGAGACTCCTCCTAAAGTTTGCGCTCCCTTGGTCCACATAACCCGCACCAAATTGGTAACAAAATTACAACTTTTGGAGGCAAGTCGATATGGGTTAATGCAGATCTCTAGGGCAGAAATTCTGGATGATCAGCCATAAAAAGGAAAAAATGTGGAAAGTGACCAAGTTTATTCAAAAAACCTTTTCAAAATAAGGGACACCCTGATGCACTTTATATGTGAGTGTACTTTCCCTGAAAAGAGTTTGAAAAAAGTAGTGGTTTTTTTTTTCAAAAAGAAAAAGAATATTTGTTAATTATGCAGCTGAAGTGGAAAACTGAGGTCTAGTCAGGCTACTAATACTTTTACATACCTAATAACTGATTGCTACCACAGACCCTGCTCCCAATTTCCTGAAAATACAAAACAAAAATCTCTCGGAGCATATGATTTATTGAAAATGAACAGCAGAAAACTGGAATAAAGTTTCCCAAAATCAGATAATGAGGTACCCAAAAGTCCTCCCTCAATTTCATTTTCCAAGTTTGATATAGACACTTTGAATGTGACTTCCGAGGAGAGAAAGTCATTCTTGATACTCACGAATACTTACTACATTCTCAGATGTTATACAGGCCCACAAGAGTAAATTTCTCAGTGTCAAGAAATGGTTCTAACTTACAACCAAAGATCCCCATAAGTAATAAGATTTTCTTGAAAACTAATACTCAATTGAACCAGCAAGATGAAATCTTCATGGTTATCTGGTACAGTCGGAATTCAAAATGCAGGTGGGTTTGAAGATGAATATCATACAGGGTAGCTGCTTTTTTGTAATGATTTTCCCTTACATTTTCCGGTTTTTCAGACCAATTTTCTAAATTTCCTCCAACATTTTTCTTTAAGAATACTTACTATTTGAAATCAAATTTGATATTTATTGACTACTAAGAAAATTGTGTATATTTGGCAGTTTATATGAAAAGGGGTAACTTTGTCGATTGATTGAAGTCTCAGAAAACGCGAAAAAAGAAAAACAAAATTTTTTGGTCGGAAAAAAAAATCAATTTTGAGATTCTGGTTGATTTCTATAGAAAAAAACATCGGAATAATGAAGAGACAAAATTTACGCTCACGAGAGAGAAGAGGGAGAGAGACAAATAGAATTATGAAAGAGAATGAGAAAAGAATGAGATTGTCTGCGTTCGCTTCTTCGTGGTTTTTCGGAGCTCACGAATAAATCCGTTGTTCTGAATTGTTACCACGCAGAAAAGCGAAAAATTACCTTTCCAACAAGCCTTCGTCAAGACTGGTAACGTGATTCCGCGGTGAGTTATGGCCGTTGACGGAGTGGGAGAAAAGGTGTGCCTAACTTTAAACGCGTTTTTCCCAAAAACGTGTTTTTGAGCGTTTTTGTTTCACTCATCTTTGACCGCTTGTATCTCCTGAACCCAAAACGCTACAAATCTCGCCGATAGCTCGTTAGAATGGGCATTCACTCCTCTATTAGGTACCGTCTGTAACTCAAAATTCGTCGGATCGACTAAGTTACCTCTCTTTATAGAAACTGCCGCATATTATTTCTTTAATTCTCATTATTCTCAAGAACTTTGCTGATTTTAATCAAAATTATAGCAATTCCCCGACTTCTCCCGGGTTTCCAGTGGTCATTGATTCACAAGTCAGTGATACTTAAAGTTAAGAAACTATATTTTGACATTTGAGGATGTCGGGCTTCTACCTCGCCATCTAAATACTGTATCAAAATCTGAAAGCTAGTAACATGAAGTTTCTTTTTATTTGATATAGAAGTTTTGTGACATCATTTTTTTCACTTTCAGCAAACGAGATTTCCGAGGTTGAAAGCCGTATAGGGCCCCTAAAGTATTTTATAATTCTAAGTACCACAGTGTTATTTAAATTTAGATCATATAAAGCTAACTAGAAAATTGTATTTTGGTACAAATATAACGTATGTTGAATTTCATTCAGAAATATTCGAATTAAATAACGTTGAAAACGTATCCAATAAGCTGAACGTTTGAGAAGATTTAAAAATTGTTTATGACTCTTCCAGGGTTGATTATGAATCTTTAAAACTCTTCCAGACATTCAAGGCCCTTTAAGACTATCAACATCAATATTCTAAGATTCGGTAAGACATTTCAAGATTTCAATTTTCCAACTGAAGTACCTTATTTCGCTTTACAAGTTTTTTCTGAGAAGCAGGACTGTAGCAAAGCATACTCATTAAGGGGGTGAAAACCAAAAATTTTCTAACTGTTGAAAAGTAAAATCAAAAATTTTTCAACTTTTGAGAAAAGAATTTACCAACTGAGCAACTGAAATTACCAATTCGCCAACTCTGGAAGGTGATTTAAGGGCGAGCTGCCCCCAAGCCCCTTCCCCCATGACTACGATACTGCTGACAAAAAACACCCTCTATCACGTTTTTACTGTCAAGTCATACATTGTTCAAACTCGCTACGAATCTTTCAAAACTGGTATTTTGGACACGTTTAAGACTCTGGTTAAGCATAAGCCTATTTTGAACTTTTCAAGATTCATCCACACAATTCAAGATACTTGAAGCCTATTCAGAGCTTTTCAAAACGTACATTCAAGTCCACCAATTCCTAGCTCGATCGAGACATTCTGAGGCTCTTCTAAATTGATTCAAAATTCTCTCAGGCTTTACAATATTTATTTAATACTCACTAGAACTCTTAGGATTTTTTCAAACTGAGTTAGACTTTTCTCAGCATGTTTTAGTATTAAGATGCATGTAGATGCGTTTTAAAGTCTTAAATAGGTTTTTAAATAGGTTTGAAAAACCCTTGAGAGGGTCTCAGTAAGTTTGAAGTACGTAATAAAGAGACTCAGAGAGTGCTACACAAGTAGTCTTAGTCAAATAAGGAATAAGCTAAAACGAATCTAGAAGAGCATAGTCTCAGGTGCTCCAAATAAATCCGAAAGAGTTAGAGGTCTAAAAGACGCTATGTGAGTATGAAAGAGTCTTGAACGTATCTGGAAGAATTTTTAAGAGTCCAAAACTTGTCTTCAAGAGTTCTGAATGAGTCTGGAAAAGGTCAAAGAAATTTCAATCAAGTCTGGAAAAGCCGTAAGAAGTATTTAAAGCCATTTAAAGCCTGAAAGCTCAAACTTGCAGTTCTTAGGGCGAAACTTCAACAGAATTTCGTATACCTTATCCTCATATAAGTATAGGCCATAGTTATGCCCATCATCAGAATTCACATATTTAAGACTCATCAAGACTCTTTTAAACTTATGAACAGCTAAATGGTGTGACCACTTCTTCAGAAGGAGGTCTGTAGTCAAGAAAGGGACGGGGACTTGAAGCCAGTGAAATGATTTCAATCTACGAAATAGTAACTTACGAATCTATCCCTTCTAATTGTTTCACATTTTCACTGAGAAGCAGAAGAAAGGAAGACCAAATCAGAAAGGAAAGGACGAAATAGTTTTCTCCGGCTAATAGAAGGTTGCTACAAAAGAAGTGCACAAAAATCATAATTCCAAGATACAAAAAAAGAAATAAAAACTTCATACTTTTATTTGGACGCTGTTCAGCAAAAGGGAACCCACTAGCAAAATCCGCTTTTTGAGAACACGTGATTCGAAGTTCAAGAGCCATTTAGAAACTATATGGCATTGCGTTTACTGATAAGCTCTTTTCAACGTGAGTACACATTTTTAAGAACCGGGGGCTCAATTTTCTACGTTTTACGCCCTTTCCAATGATACTGATGACTCATTTTGTTTACAAATGTTAGTCGGTTCCTTTGTGTTGAACAGCGTCCATTTATGTGGCTTGATAAAGATAGTTCCAAATTCGAAGAGATAATCGCCTCCAGTACTAATTAAATCCACAGAAAAAGTGAACTATACCATTTATGTTATAAATTTGATGTTTTCCAGTTTTTTTCATAAAAATATTATTTTGTGAAACCAATGAAAAGATTCACCCAAAAAGTCTACGATCGGGTTCAAGAGAACACATTAGACTCGCAGTTGATGTTTTTCTTTTCAATACAGGTTTTAAACTTGGAGTTAATTCTCTCTTGAGACGTATCAAGAGCCACTAATTTTGTGCATGTCCACAGAGAGAGTACTATTCCAACTAAAAAGAGCTGAGATAACATGTATCTGATTTGCACTCAAATTTGACCAACGAAAGAGAGGACGGTTCGAGAAAGCCTTTTCCAACCCCGCATAGATTTGCCTGAACGATCTATTTTGTAATTAAATTTGGCACCAACTTCTGACTGAAATGTGCACCAGCCAACCCCACGAAAACGCAGTTCATGAACACAAACTAGATACACTGTGGCTGACATCAAAGGAGTAAGCCTTCAACCCTCGAACTGAAATTACAATCCGAAACGAGGAAAAATAAGAACCGGTATCCCGGCGCCCAAAATCCGGTCATTTGAAAAGAAATCCGGCCGTGAAATAATTGGAAGTTTAATGAAAACCACGACTACTTTCTCCGAGTACCTTATAGGCAGCATGCTAAAAAGAACAAACAAATATATTAAATTTCCAGACTTACATCAAAACTGGTAAAGGATATATGAAGGCATAGATTCGAGGCGAGGCAACCGCAAGACCGTTATTTTGCTTCGCAAAATCCTATTAGTGGGAAGCAATCTAACAAAACAGGTAATCCCTTTTGCCTGAAAAATTTCGACGCGGTTTATTGTTTATAGTTCGAAACCGAACCGCACTGAAAGCCGGAGGGAGAGATGAATGGATACAGTCGCTGGTCTTACAGTTCGAGTTCAAAGTTATGAAGTTGTGACCGAAGTGGGTATTCCACTTAAGGTCTTGACGGTGACACTTTCGTATAAGAGTATGTACTTCCCGATTCTCAAGTTAGTTTACCGCTTCGCAATACTTGAATTATTTTCCAATTCCAAACATGGGCGAACTCTCAAAATTTTAGGCGTCGCGAAACTTTCTCGTAAATAGCGCCATAGAGGATTTTTTCCATATGCTCACCCCATCCTCTTCCCAGAGCCGGTCTTTGAATTCGAGATATTTCACACGATGTGTTTCAAGGGCAGAGAAAACGGACCTCAGCTGAGAAAAGAGCTTAAACACCATTTCTCCTTTGCCATACTGCGCGTGGTTTTCGGAAACTGTAATAGAGAGAGAAGTGTTCAATCTGGACGTTATGACTTTCTCCCTTGGTTGGTCAGGTGCGACATCTGTTTAGTTGTTACAGTTTATGTTTGGGACTCTTGGTCAAATCTGTTTTTACGAAGATTGGTCAATAAATAAGTTTCTAATTTTTTAAGCTTGAGAATGGCTGCCCTGATCAATCTGAAATTTTTGTGTTGTGAAGGTAGAAAATTAGTCAGTATGTGTAACAAATTTCACGCGAGTCGAATGTGCGTGTCGCGTCTTATATGCGCGTAACCATGGCAACCAACAACAATGTTCCCTCCAATATAAAGCAGCGTGCTATTATCGAGTTTCTCACGCTTCAAGACAACCCACCCACTTCCCCCCACCATTAGGACAGATTGTTCAGACATAGCAGACTAACGTGTCTCTTTCAATTCGCAAGAAATCGCAATGAGGGGTTTGTTTTGAAGTGCGAGGAACTCGATAATAGCACGCTGCTTTATGTTGGAGGGAACATCTTGTTGTTGGTTTCCATGGTTACACGCACATAAAACGCGACACACACATTCGACTACCATGAAACTTGTTACACATACTGACTAATTTTCTACCTTCACAACACAAAAATTTCAGATTGATCAGGGCAGCCATTCTCAAGCTTAAAAAATTAGAAACTTATTTATTGACCAATCTTCGTAAAAACAGATTTGACCAAGAGTCCCAAACATAAACTGTAACAACTAAACAGATGTCGCACCTGACCAACCAAGGGAGAAAGTCATAACGTAATAAGTATTCAGACTCAAATTCAATTATCCAGTCCGTGAACAGACGGCAGGCGTGATTACATGGGGTGGGAAAAGAGGACCAGTATCAACCTCCAAAGTGAATTGGAAACAAGCTGTAGTACCCGTCCTTTGGACGGGCTCAAACATATGCAATAATATGAAACGAAATTACATGTAAATTCCCATATAGAAAAAAACAGGCTTATATACGTTTTGATCATTTGCTTTTTTTTTGTGGGGGGGGGGAAGAAAGAAAATGAAGCATGAAACTGTTTTTTCATAAATGTGAAAGCTTTGTAATCTTTGGAAACCAAATAGAATAAATTACCCATTCTTCTCTATCTCTAAAATGAGAAATTATCGAATTATCCTGAACATTTCACGTTCTCAATAGAAGTACTGAGGGTTCTTTTGCCCAAACAATTTACACAGTCCCAATCAGAGGCTTTCAAAAACATTAGAGATAAAACGGCTTTGATAACAGTTCGTATGTTTGTGTTACAAGTAGCGCTGTAATATGTTCTCCTTATCATTGTTTAACGAACGTACTAAGGATACGACGCTAGCGCTTCTACAATCTGCACAGTCCCAGTCAGTATGAAGTAAAAAAGTATTAATTGTAAAATAAAATTTCGATAGTAAAACAACGCAACATGAAACTCCTACATCTCTATAATCTCTTCAATAAATGAAAAATGAAGCAAAACAAAAAAGTATTTGTAAAATGTAAATTCGATAATAAAAAAACGACACATCGCCCAAGTTTTGCACACATGAAGCCCTAAAAAAGGATTTTTTGTAAAGTAAAAGTTCAATAATAAAAAGTATTTGTAAAATAAAAGATAGATAGTAAAAAAACGCAAAACATGAACTGTGTTTTGAACTTGGTATATCTGTCTCCCAACCGGATGCGCAATCAGTTACCCTACTTACCCGAGGAATAGTTACCCATTTGCAACCCTCAGTTCGACACTGTTAAGCGTAAGAGAACCAACCGACATTTGTAAGCAAAATTAGTTATTAGTATCATTGGAAAGAGCATAAAAAGTATAATTTTTCAAAATTAGGCACCCGATTCAAAAATCTTACATACTTCCATACGAGACATTTTTTAAAAGATTTCCATTCAGTAATACCTGAGAACACCGATGAAGAAAAATCGAGACTTGTCTTTATATATTAGATTAATTTCTTCAATAAATGAAAAATGAAGCAAGAAAGTATTTGTAAAATGAAAATTCGATAGTAAAAAAACGAAACATGGCCCAAGTTTTGAATACATGAAGCCCTAAAAAAGGATTTGTAAAGTAAAAGTTCAATAATAAAAAAACGCAACATGGCCTGATCAACCTCAGTATGTACACTGAGACGCTTTTAGATGAAAGAAACCAAGATATTATAGATATCGCATGGCCACCCTGCTCGTTCTATATCCACGATGTGTTATATTTTATATAATATACTTCCTACTGGTCACACTGATCACTCTAACACGCGTATACAACGACGGGGATAAGCGCGCGGAACACTCACACATAGACACACATGCAAGTCGATTTTAAAGCTTAATTACAGCTTTTATGTTTCAGTTATTGAAAATCTGATATCAAAAGGTTCTTCGTCGATTCAATATTTATATTTTGTGCAAATTTCACCCTGCAATATTCAGCACCGGCTGAGAACATTGACGATATATAAAAACGCAACTTGTCTTCATAATATAGAGATGCCCCAAGAAGGTGTTTCTATTGCTAGGTACTTACAAATACATTGTTTAGAGTTCCATATATCCTTAGTCATGATATCATCAAGAAATCAACACTCACCTGAAACAAATAAAAAACAAATAAATTAGAACATTGAAAGTAAACTTGAGATACCAAAATGTAGGCACATGAGTCTTGTGCCCCAGCGTGGAAACACAGAAGAACAATGCGGCCAACTACATTTCCACAGCAAAATCCTTCAGCTAAAAATGTCTCACAAATCAGTAAGATACTATAATGAATTTGAATAATTTGTAGGTAACGAATTAGTAATCCAGGGCTACAAGACTTGAAAACAGAAAATACTGGACTTTTATTGGACCTTTTCATATGCTTCATCACAACTAAAAAAGGCGCGCCAATACAACATTTTTTAAAGTTATTCATTTATTATTATTTTTTTTTTTAATTGCTGAAAGGATTTTCTCTTTCCAAAAATTGACCCTCTCTCAAATAATGCATTCAGTCAAGTTTTTCACAACATTAATATTATTATACTCATTTCCTCATTTTTCAAATTTTAATTGGACCAATATTAAAATTATTGGACTAGTATTCGATATTGGGCTTTTAATGGACTTATTGGGCCGGTAGACACCCTGTAATCAACTCTCCATAATGATATGGAAAACCAGGCCTTCAACCCACTGAAATCAGAAGTGAATGACAAGATACCTACCTGAAATCAAATCTGTCTTCTCAAAGATTCAGCCAGATAGAGAGGCAAATGGCAAGTCAGTCAACCAAAAGATGGTCATCTGCCAGACATGTCAGGTACACATACAGAAAAAAGAAAAGACAAACTAGTAGACAGCCAATTATTTCCATCGCCGTTACCGCTTCCCTCCTTACCAGATTGTTGGATTCACACAAGACGGGCAAAATAGTACAAATGGTTAAAAAAATAATTTAGAAAAAGACAAGAAATAGAACGGGCAATTTTAGGCGCTTTTCAATGATATGCCCAAAGACACACATTGCCAACGTCCATCCCTGCTATTGAAGCCTCGAATAATTTGAAAGAATCTGAATATTCCGAACGATTTTCGAAACGTCCTAGCGGATCTTCTACATGTCTTGAAAAGTCTTGAAAAAGTATGCAAGAGTCCTCTCAGTGGATTTTGAAGACTCTTAAAGAATCATAAAAAGGTTTTTGAAGTCCGAATCAAATTTGGAAGCGTCACAACGAATCTTTAACAGTCTCAGCACGTCTTAAACAAGTTTGGAAGAATTTTGAAAGTCTTAAAAAAGTTTGGGAGAATCATAGGGAATCTTCAAATAAGCATTACAGAACCGTAGGTAGTCATAAGAGTTCAACATAACTCAGGACGAAAATTATAGAAGAATGGAAAAAGTCTAAATTACATGTTGAACACAACCTGAATAAAGTCTCGAAGAATCCTAATGTAGTAAACGAGCTTTGAAGTTCAAGAATTAGAATTGTATTAAGACATAAAATCGGAAAGAGCTCTGAAGAATCTTTAACAAGTGTTATGGAGTCTTAAAACTTCTTAGAAGAGTATCGAAGAACCTACCTAGTCCTAAAAATGACGTTCAGCTCCTGAAAGAAAAAAGTCGTATGGTGTTGGGATGAACGTTTAAAAACTTTCAAAAATAGACACCCAGTTGCGAAACCTGAAGTTTCAAAGATTTTTAAAAAGTATTTTCATGATCAGTATCTGTAAGTATGAGCAAAACATTGACAGCACAAATAAATCATCACTATACGTGTTCCTCGGTTTTCTGCTCACTCAACTGCCATCTTGAGAATATTAAGAAATGATCCAAATATTCAGAGGAGAGACAGTCAGAAGTGAAACGATTCTATTTTGACTAATGATGAGTTGTCCCAACCAGGATTGCTTCCTAAATTTGCCACTGGCAGAGGCCATTACTCATCCTGATTCTGATATTGTGTGCAATATTAGCACATACACGAAACGAACCTCAAAAGGGTTCGAACTCCATTTTCCCCGAGCCCAGATTTCCTATCAACAGTCCTTTACAACAGATCTGAGACAGTCGTGAAAGTATCTTAGCGAGTCTGAAAGAAGTCTTAGAAATTGGTGATGAATCTCATACAAAACTGGGAAGTTCTTACGCGTCAAAATCATGCCAATACTAGCCCCTAAGGAGGAATAAAGTTGAAGGGGCTTAAACACTAACAAGAGTAATTTTCTGCAAGGGAGGTGTAGAGAGCAAAATTGGCGATTAAAATATAACAAATTTTAGTTGGAACTTTAAAAAGGTCCTCACTATTTAAATTTTTCTGACTGGCTACTAGAATTTAGCGAGCGCCGATTTTTCAAACAATATGGAAGAGGGTGTCGGACCCCCCCCCCCTGAGACGGCCTCGGCTGAAAGAATCTCGGAGAGTAGGTACGTGCCTTAAGTAATATCCAACTCTCCTTGAACTTTCAGTTACACGGGCGAAACTCAAACATTAACAACGTTTCATGAAATTTTTTACAGAAGTAATTTTACATTAAAGCTAAAATGCAACTTTCTCGTAAGTATCATCATCAAAATTCAAAATCTTTTTTTTATGAATATATATCTGATCGATGTTTGATGTTTTTCCCTTGATACGAATCCCTATAGGGTCGCACATTTGGGAAGCCCCTAAGCTCGGCTCTGTCCCCTTCTATCAGCAGCGTACCATTGTAAGTTTTCTTCTTTTTTTTTCGAGTATAATAGTACGACAATAGTAAGTTAATCGGGGATAAGTTAAAAGCTCCATTAAATATCAAATCTGAGAACACAAGGACCACGAAGGGAAACAATTCCAAGTGAAGCAGAGAATTCCACATGGTGATTATAGGGGAGATGATACATATGTATTCCAAGGGCGCAACCAAGGAGCGGGCTAGGCGGCTATAGACCCCTCCAAAATTCTTCGAAATTTTTTCAAGATCAATTTCGAAACGAAAACTAATTGATGCCGATGACCTGATGCGATTATATGTTGCTTCGTAGGTTCGTACAAATTTACAGCTCATGAAAATAGGTAGGCACCAAATTGACCTTTCACCTCTGTCTAAGTTTTTTTTCAATATTCTAGTCCCTATCAAAAAAAGTTCTGGTTGCACCCCTCATATACTCCACAATCATCATTATTTATAAAATTTAGTTATGGAATGTGGAAGAGGCGGAGGAATTTTATGTGTCGGCAAATGGTACTCGGCGACAGGCAAATGCTCCACATGTCGCACTCGCGACACTGCGACACGTACTTCACCACAAACGATTCTAAATAACAGGCTTCATTAATTAAGAAAAAAACTGAATGTTTACGCTACAACGGTTCAAACGATGGCCTATATTGATTTCATACACGGTTGTGTGTACACACGTCATTTACACGTAGGCGATGGCGTTTTAAATTAAACTACAGAAGTTCAAGTACATACATTGTCACTTGAGTCTTTGACTGAAAGCGCCTCTTCTAATTTAGGCGTGTTCAGGTAAAAACGAATGAACGGTGTTAGTTCTCGGTGGCAGGGGGTTGTAGTAGGTGTATGACCTCGAATGAGGATGCTACTTGAAGAAGATTCGACGAAGAAAGGCAAAACTATAGTATTTCTAGAATTTTGGAATTCACGCAACTAATTAAGAATATACGCCGGCAGAAATGTTCAAAATTTGCAAGAATATCACATTACAGCCGGATAATGAAGAGCGAAAGTGATGAGATCCCGTTTCGAAATGCGATCGTGAAATATCTACATTTTATTTCAAGGAGAGAATAATATTAGTCTGTAGAGGAAACTGGAGCTCTGCGAGGTTGGTTTAGCAAAAACAATATCGGCTTGAGAAACATACAGATAACGCTAGACAGGAAATCAGACAAGACGTTTTTCCATTTTCTTGAAACATTGTTGACAGGATACAAAAACAGTCGTGAACTCTGATGACCCTAAACTCAATTCGCCGTAAATAAGGTTCTGTAAGTCGCTGTGCGGCCAAGTGGTAACAAGCCCACTTCGCAATCCTTGCGTCTCGGGTTCGAGTCCCACCAATGCCGGAAAGCTAATGATATTCGAATACCCCCATTAACATTCTAGCGAATACAGAGACCACAGTATCAATCGAGGTGGAAATATAGCGCGTCCTGTAACTCCCGCCAGTACTCACGAACAAGGCATTATAATCGCAGGGCGTGTTACCACCAGATCAGAAAGATTGGTACTGTGCGTGGACACGTCGTGGACAGCACATTCAAGATTCAACGTCGTGAAACATGTGGCTAATAAGCGAACTGCGGCTGCACATACTTCGGCACAGAGAAGGAAAATTCTAACTCAACAAAACCTTGGGAAAGCAACGACAAACTACCCCAACTAACCTGCCTATAAGACTCAAGCGTCAGAAACTGTGACCGCCAACATCCGGCATCGGAAATGGCACTTCAAGAAGAAAAAGGTTCCGTAGATCAGGCATAAGCGCAAATAGCCAACCTGGTGTGACGGAATTCGGGGCAGGGGGGGGCTGACAAGTATCAAAATACAAAATTCTTGCGTTTGTATACAATTTCAGTATTTTGAGGGAGCAGATGTGAGGCTAAGCCTGCTCCCCCTATTTGCGTCTATAAGATCAAGTCTCATAGCACTTCACCATACTCCAGTTAAATAAACATTGAAAATTCAAGTTCGAGATCTACTATTTTTTGCCATAACTTTACGAACCACTGACAGACTGACATTAGTCATACTGAAGATGGAAAACGTCTCACGATGGCCACCTGGTCACCACATGACGAGCTCCATTGATTCCCACAGACGAAAGTAAATATCCAAGTTCTACTCGAAGATCATACTTTTAAGACACCTTACTCCACAACTACATATGGAAAAAAATCATTATACGCTTTCTATAATGCGAACAAAGTGTAACCTTCAGCAATGGTCAGAAAATACATTTATTCATTCATCATTTATTTAACCTTTGTCTGTGAGTTGTAATCGAGCTAGGAACCTGAAATGTTGATATGTTCGGGGAGTGGAGGCAAACATGAATGTTCAGGGGGGGGGGGGATAAAGTTGTTCGTAATTGACCTAGTCAGCTGAAAATTTTATAGTCAGCTTTCACAACTAAAATGAGATTTGAGTTCAAACATGAATCCAATCGGACCATTGGGTCGGGAGCCAGATGTACGTATAGGTACTCAAAATATGTAAAGTCGAATTTCTTTAAAAAATTGTACCTTGCGAAACCGAAGTTCCATCGAACTTCTGATGATTACCAGTTGAGTGTTTGAAAGTTTAGCCACAATTCGGACCTAGCAGCGCAGTGTTGCGCTTGCATCGAGTCTTCCCCTTTGCCGCTCAACGTTAGGATAGCGGTGAAACGTCTCCATGCATTTAAATGGGAAAATCGTGATTTTCGTTTCGTTCCAAATTCGTCAAAAATTCATTTATGATACCAATCCGAGTAAAAATAGATAGTCCAGTAATGTTTAAATAATATATAGGACAAGTTTTTGCGAAAAAAAATTTATTGGAATCAGCGCAGTCACTCGAAAATTGAAGTTTTCACACGATTTCTATTAGCTTTAATATTTATCCTAACGTTGATAAGAGCGACGTATGTGCGTGCGTTAGTAATAGTGTGTAAAGGGATGTTGTTAAAAACTTCCACCAGATGTCAGCCACTACGCTGCTAGGTCCGAATATTAGTTTGATGTCTTGGAGAAGGAAAATGAAAAATATGACTTGGTGATCATATTTTCAAAAATGAGCAAAAATGACTTGAGACTGAAAAAAGACCAAGTGGCCGCCCAGCTTAGGCAACCCTTAACCTCGATTCGACAGAATAACGGTAACTTTTGCAGTGGAGTGCGGTGATTTTTCCTAGGAGGTAAGCGATATGCGTAGAGGTGAAGTAAAAATCAGAATAAAAGTATGAAGCATGCTACTACGAAACGGCATTGATGAAATTATTCAAATTGTCGTACCCTAAACAGGTTAGGGGCATTCCATGCCCAAAAAGAACAACTCCAACTCCGAATTATTATAAATCATGAAAGTAGTAAAGGGCTACTAGGTAACCCAAACAGGAACCACCCCAAGTTCTCAAGTCTGACTCAAATTATGATAGAGGAGACAATTTAACCCAAATAGGGACTTCTCCAAACCAGATCTGGGGAACAGCTCTATTATTATTTTATCCGATAGCTCAGAATATTCAAATAATGGGAGTGACGAGGAAAATTACGTAAGTCTAAAGAAATATTTAAAAAAAAAGAAAAAAAAAGAATCTGTAGGTATACATAAAATTTAACTCTTGGTAAATTTCAGAAACATTTAATGAAGAATTTACACCATGCACTTAATGATCATTGATTGCTGCGACGAAGCAGACAGCTCCAGTGTTCGTGATTATAATAAATAAATAATAAATACAGCCTTGAAACAGATGTTTCGGTCCATCCACTGGGACATAGGCTTCCTTGATCAATTATTTTTGATACAAGGGTTATAGTCTAATTCCCCTTGGTGACAAGCCATTACTGGGGAATTGTTATGAAAGAGTTTTTCCTTCCCTATAAGGGGCATGCATCCTACATGGCACACCTGACTAGTCAGGTGTTAGTAGTCTATAGGTGTGGCTCACCCAATTGTAGTCTTTTTGAATTCCGGCGCAACAATGGGATTGAACTCCACCTCTTACTACAATTGGTGTGGCTTGGTCGGATGTTTGAGTTGTTCATACGTTCGTGTATTCTATTATTTTTTTATCATATTTTAATCTTTAAAATTGGCCGTCCGTACTGGGATTCGAACCCGCGTTCCACGGTTCAGGAGGCAGCGTTCGAATCCACTCGGCCACCAAGCCACCTCAAAGTGTTTGTGATTGCTGACCATCAATTCAAGCAATAGATCAGTGGCGTGTGGTGGTTCTTCCTAGGAGGTCATTCCATATGCATTTATTTTTTCCTGTGAGGAATAATAGACATAGGTACGTACCACCGAAGAGTTTTTTCAGGGAGGAGGAGGGGGGGGGGAATTGTGAAAGTCCCAACCGACTCGATTCAAAATTAACAACTATCAAAGCAAAAAAGCTTTTTGACTTGTTAGATTTTTCCAACTTCGCAACTCAATTCTCAAGTATTAAAGCAGAAAAAAAATCTCCACCTGATTGAAATTGTAAATTTTCCGAACTGCTGAGTGAAAATTCTTACGGGGGGGGGGGTGCCCCCAATCGGTACGTCCTTGGATAGACATGACCAACAAAGCAGTTTTCCACCATCTTCACAACTGGTTAACCACAAAATGTTTTCATATTGCGATACGTGGCAATGTCTAGTAAAATTCGAACCACCTCTCATTTGCTCAGTTTTGAAAAATTGTAATTCTGATTTAGGCTTCCCACCATTAATAATTTATAATTGTTCATTAAGAGTAAGTCGTGAAAACGGGTTTTCAATAAGATCTCGAATACGCATTTTGTGGGCAAAAAAAGATGGAGCATTCAAACATAACGCGTTGACTGGTAGAAGAACATAATCACCTTTCACTGTCAACTTCGACGTTCGTGTGTAGCCAAAAGCCGAGGCAAGCCTGACTCAAAGCGCTTCCAGAACGCAACCAAACGCACAGGTTTTGTCGGGTGGAACATGCTAGTGTGTTTTTGTCCTGGTAATTAACACGGAAGCGGAGTGAAGTCGTGCAGTGTTAAGTGCAGTATGGAAAAGAAGCATTAGACCCGACGCACGCCACGCTAGCCTATACGAATATGTGCGAGGATTGCCGAATGCCAAAATCTCCCCTAAATTTATTATATAATTAAGGGTAAGCGTCGTAGGAGTCAATACAGTCGCTGTTTTGCCCAATGTTTCATTATCTTTTATTTGTTAACAGTTGAAGTTGATATTATAAATGAAAACTTTTTTCTCGGTAATTTTCAGGGTAAGCGGCGCCTACCTTGCTTGCCTGGAATGCACGCCGCTGAACTTTTGCCAAAACATAAATAGAACCTCAATTATTCAACACAGTTGGGAATTCGGTGTGTCGGATAAGCGAGAAGTCGAATAATACAGAGTTTTTTCCTCCCAGGGAAGTAGCCAAGAGTTTTTTCTGGAGGGGCTAAAATCGTTAAATTCCCAACTGACTCAAATCAAAATTCCTAAGCATCAAAATTTGTTTATATTAGCTATTTTAAAAAACAATAAAAAAATAAATAAACCTTTCAACTTGTTGGATTTTCCCAACTTTTGATCCATCTAGTAAAAGTTCCCAACTCCGACGAAGGCTGGGGAAAAGGCAAGCTGCCCCCCCGTGCCCCCTTATTTTCGTCCCAGTTTCTGCTCCACTTCCTTTCCTTGTTTCTTTCTTTTTTTCTTCATTTCTTTCTCGAATTTATTAATATCACTATGAAATAAAATGTGGCAAAAAAGCGGTCTATATTTTGGATTTATGGTCTAAAATAAATTTTAAATACATATATGTACATGCATATCTAACTGCGCATGCATCAGCAAGCTATACTGCACATGTTGCCTCCGATGACGTATTACAATCTTGACCTTGTTCGATAAAATGGAAAACTGCCCAATAACAGGGAGAGTTTTTTAGATGTTGGCTAATCGAGATTTACTGTAGTAAAATTACCAGCATTTTCAACTGAAAATGCGTGAAATTGCTGAACGTCAATTACCATAGTTCTAGTCATTTTTACCATTTCATTTTTCTGTGTGTATTAATCTTTGAATCACTGCAGCAGAGTAACCTTCAAGTTCTCTGTTGTAAAACGAATCCCTAAAGAAAGTCGCTTAGGGACGGTGGTAAGGTAAGTTTTCTTCTTTTTGCATTAGTGCAATGACCTGCAAAGTTGACGAAATGTAAGAAATTTTCTTCACTATTCAGCTCAAGGGCACTGAAAAAGAGCCAAAGAATTTATATCCGCAACATTATTACGAAGATTTCCTTCGAGATATAAGCTGCAGAAGATGTAATAAATTACACTCCAAACAAGCTGTTTCGTGACATCACGATGGTACGCCTAGTTTTAAACGATATACACATTGTTCATAAAAACTCAACTAGAACACTCCGCCTAATATAGATTTTTCCAGTGTACTCTGTACATCCTTTCGTGTCCCTTACTGCCAGTTAAACTCTAACATGAGAAAACTGGGACTAGGTTCCACATTCAAACGACAAATTCGTATCTTTAAAGTGCATTTTCTCCGGCCTGAGAATTTCGCCACTCTAGACAAGAAAATTTAATTATGCCGAAGAGCGAGAAGCCCGAACAAAGTCTGGTATAATATCGCAAATTGTTTATGACATTTTTGAAGTTGCTTTATTTGCTCGGAAATGCCGAGTAGCTACGCAGGATGCTCGGACAACATTGAGACAGCAATTCAATTTACGACCAACTCCAGCATAATTAAATTTCACGGGAAATTGGCTGCGTATGATGGAGATATCACCTAAGACGGGCGTAAATATTTGTCGATCGGCTGAAATTACTATGATTAATTACTTTTTTCCCTGTATAAAGTTTTCGATACACACCGCATACGCACTCCGCCGGGGAAAAAAAATTCAAATCAAAGGAGACTCGCGGATAATTCGAGTTTTCCATAAATCTTCGTTATATTTATTGTTACGTCCAGAATAATATAGCCATTTGATCCCCTCAATTTTATTTTTCTGAAAACATCAGACAGGCCGACAATTGAATGCGCCGTAATTACTCGAGCCAGTTTTAACGGATTTCCTCGTGTAGACGGCGCGGCGCCATTTTTTTTTCATTCGGTGTATTTACATTATTCGGCTTCATTATATAAATTTTCATTCGGGCCGAGTCTTCAATCATCCGACGCATTAAACCGATCATGAGTATTTCGCTTCACCCATCCAGACTGTTTTCACAGCGCATTTTACAAAGTGTACGAAAATTCAGAAAAATTGCCGGGGCAGATTTGCTGCCCCAGGATCTGAAACCGAGCTTTTTAGCAGGCCTAGCAACCCGAAAAAAGACTGCCCATTCTGAAATTTTCATAGTAGTACGCTCATAGTTAGTTGTAACACACATATCACACACAAGTAGTACCTTCAGTAACATAGCATTGCCTCCAGGATGTCCCGGCATGAACGGGTTTCCCCGTAATTTGGAGTAGGGCAATTTTATTATCAGTGCGTGTAAAATAGTTTGCCTACCCTATTTGAGAAGGCGGAGGTATTTAGTAAGCTTCTTTGATTAAATTTCTTTCTCCAGATAAGTAGGATAAAAGCACGGTTTGAAATGACATAGGATAGTTGAAAGAGGGTTACAAAAGAAAAGGGTGCAAGCACCACAACCATCAAAATCAAGTTCTTCATCGGGGCAGGTTCTATAAGCATACGCGAATGCAATGGTAAAGGTGTACGTGCCGAATATTACATTTTGTAGTTCGGATTTCATCAACCAGGGAGCGCGTTTTCTAAGTCTATCAGTGATGTTGGACAAAACGATTTTTTGTCATTTTGTCAGATGAGCATTTCTTTTTCTTTTTTTTCTTTTTTTTTTTTTTAATGTCATGAGTTTTGTCATATTTGGAGTTCTGTCGTTTTGTCTTTTCATGGTTTTCATGTTACGACAAAATTATTTTGTTGAAATGCCAGTACCTGTTAATTTACAGGTATATTTACATATAATCCAATTCCACCAATGTTATTCCAGCAAAGGTTGCATAGTAGTCAATAACGGCATTCTGAAAATTAAAGAGTCTGAGCTTTCCACGAAAACAACCAGGAGAACAGCGGCAGTTACATTGCTGTCTAGCGGCGAAGTTGAAATTTCAAAACTGATTTAGGTTGTTTTCATGAGAAGTTCTTCAAATTATTACCTTATTAGGGACATGACATGAAAGGATAAAGAATAACAAACTTTAACAAATAACAATAGCAACTTACTGAGTTTCCCTTGGAACGTAAGAATAAAAGCAAAAGACATGAATGAAAGAAGTAAGACAGCAAGAAGGTAAATACCACATAATAATAACAGGTGATGAGGTGATGGAGAAAATATTTCTACTACATAAGCTAACTCATCCTTAACATCTTGATCAATTAGCACTTGACAGACTTGTGTGAAACCATACAAAATTTCAGCTGATCAGGTCATCTTGTCATTGCATAGTCTTTTCGGACCTCCGAGCACTGATGCGATACTCGAAAGAGTAGTTTTTGAGGCCGGGGGTGCAGTGTCTCAGGAGCCATTTTTGGCATGCGTGCATCGCCATACGTCCCACGTCCGACCACACCAGTCTTTTCGAGTATTTAATATTTACCATTTACTCTAATATGAGAACAACAAAGAAGAACTTATGGTTTTTATTTCTATTTATTATTCAATGAGAATCGAAAAAAAATTTTTTTGTCATTCTGTTTTGTCATTATGACGAAATTTCTGAAATTCAATTGTCATTTTGTTTTGTAATGTCTAACAACACTGAAGTCTGTTTGAGAAGTGATACTTTAAAATAGTCTCTTTCCATTTTTCAAAACTTCACAGGAGAATGAGATAACGTGGTATTCTTGTGTATCTCTAAGATATATAATCAAAATGGCCTCTGTCCATTTTTCAAAACGAAGAATGAAATAACGGGGCATGTGGTATTGAAAGTCACGCTTGGGATATCAACATAGGAATGCAGGAGACAAAGGTGTTTCTGTGAGACGTTCGCCTCGTGCTACACAGGAAGTGATCAGGTAGGACGATTTAACAATTTATACAAAAATATAAATTCGGAGAAGATCGCCGCAGTACTATAAATTGTTAAATTTTCCTGCCTGGTCAATTTTTGTGTAGCACGAGGCGAACGTCCCACAAAAACTCTTTTGTTTCCTGCATTCCTATTCTGACATCCCAAGCGTGACTTTTTCGATACCACATTCTTCTCCTTCCCCATTGTTCTTTCTTTCGTTTTTCTTTTCTCTCTTCGATGGCAAGGATCAGCCCGTACCTATGGGGGGGGGGAAGCTGGGGCTGAGCCCCCTCTAAAGGTATCTTGACCTCCAACCTTTAAATGCTAGCATGTAGTTCAAGACCTTATAATGGTAGCATGGTGAGGGAATCCCCGCCAGACCTTATAATAATAGCATGGTGAGGGAAGCGCCGCCAAACCTTGATCTTATAATGATAGCATGGTGAGGGAATCCCTGCCAGACCTTATAATGGTAGTATGGTGAGGAGATCCCCGCCAAGAAACTAAGATTATATCATAGTGAGGGAATCCTCACTAGAACCTGTACATGGTAAGAAATTCTCGCCCAGTACGAAAAGATAATGCCATAATGACTACTTTTTGAGCATGTGTACAAAAAATAGGCGTTCCAGGGCCAAACAATTTTTCAGATACTCATTGTGTTATGAACGGGGATTCCCTCACCATGCTATCATTCATGTACCAAAAATACGAAATTTTTTTGTTACAGCGACACGAATATGGCAGCATGGTGCGGGAATTCCCACTTGCAAGTAACGAAAGTAGAGATATGGAAAAGTTTCTCGTAACATTGGCCCCCATTGATCGATACCATAACATTCAGTAAAAATGGAAAGCGGGGATTCCATCGCCATGCTACTATTTAAAGGAATCACCATTACTCCGAACGAGAAAGAAAGAAGGGATGAAGTAAATTAATGTCCAAGAAACATTTTAAAATTTAGAACAAAAATTTGGTCAACTAATTTGGGACTTTGGAGGGGGGGGGGGCAAAGTAAGATTTTAAAGGGAGAAAAAGTCGATAATTGAGGTATTTTTTTAAAAATCACCGATGCTAAGGGGCGGGCTTCGCAGCCCAACCCCTGCCGTCACTTGCTTCGCTCGTGCCGGCCTGTAGTATCCCCCATAATCTAGGGCCCGAGGCACGTGCCTATGTTGCCTATATGTACGTAAATACTGCCCTGGACGTCGTAGGAACCTAAGTGTATCTTACCCTATACAAAAAAATTTCTATCGAAATTATATGAAAACAACACGGCGCTACACCATCCAGAAGCTCTCTCCTCCACCAAGGACCCCCCCCCCGGAGGTGGGATACCCTCTGTCAATCCCCACTACAGCTGTCCTCCATCACAGCCATTTTCCCCACTGTGCTCCTCCTCGCCCACACGACGCCCCTAATCACCGTGGCCGTCCTCCCTCTCCAGGAGCTCCCACCTCCACCGAGAAGCCCCCCGGGGTAGGGTACCTCTGGTGAAACGTGAGATTAAGGTATGAGGGAGGCCACCAGGAATTTACCCCCCCCCCCCAGAGGGGAAGGTGGAGGTAGCTTTTATTGTTTAGTGTATAGAGAGCCCTCCCCCACCACAACTCCTCCTCGTCCTTCACCGCAACTTTCCTCCCTCAAGCTCCCTCCTCCACAACGAACCCCCTCCCAAGGGTAGGCTACCTCTGGAGAAATGAGCAATTAAGGGGCAGAGGTGGACAACCGGCAGTGGGTTTTTCTTCCGGAGGCGTCGGCAGCGGCGGCTGTTACTAAGCTTCCTCCTCCATCATGAACCCTCTCTTAAGGGTAGGCTACCCCTGAAGAAATGAGCGATTAAGGGGCAGGGTAGGCAACCCGCAGTGTTTTTTTCCCTCTCGGAGGCAGTGGTTGGCGGCGGAACCGGATTTTACTAAGCTCCCTCCTCCACCATGAAACCCCCTCCCAAGGGTAGGCTACCCCTGGAGGAATGAGCAATTAAGAGGCAGGGTAGGTAACCCTCAGTGGGTTTTTTCTCCCGGTGGCGGTGCTGGAGGCGGCGGATTTTACTTTTTTTAGTATATACAGGGTGATGAACGAGAAGTCGCACCATGGGGCCAATATGTGATAAGGCGCAATGGCGCCGACACGATAACACAATCTCCGCTACATGCATTACGTACACGTTGCACGTTACTACATGTTTGCCTATGGTGCGACTTCTCGTTCATCACCCGGTAGAGAGATTAGAGGACTATTTTATAAAAATCAAGGCAAAATTACTGCTCCAGCAAAAATTTTTCGAAAAAACGTGTTTTAAAGGCAAAAAATTGCTAATTTTTGCATATTTTACATTCAGTTTCAGGTGTCTTGGGAGGCATTTTCCCCCTTGCCCCCTCCCCGTTGGCTACACCACTGCCTTTTAGAAATCTTCACATTATATAATATGTGTATCCTTTAAGGGCCCCCCCCCCGTGGTAAACAGTCAGCACCCATTACCGCAGATGGCTGGCAACGGGCCTGGCCAGGATGGACCTTTAGTTTTGCAAGTTCAAGTGAGTTCTCTTGCATCCTTACGTTTTTTGAGCTGTCAGTTTTTTCCTTTCGTTCAATACACGCGCCTGCTACTCGCTTTCGTCTGTTTTTCATTTCGTAGGCTTTACTGCGGCTCCGACTAAACTTTTCACGTTCAAACCCCGTAAAAGCCGCAACCACAACATCGTGTTGGAAAAGTGATTGATTTGGAAAGCTGACAAAATTTTTCTTCTAAACACAATAAACGGTATAAGAACTCTCAAAACAAATTTCAACACGCCAAATCTGTAACTTTTTTTTACAGACATAATGATTACATTTGATATAGAAGTCAAGTTACTACGTCATCATCGATTTTTGCATCGACTTCTACGTAGAATTCTATCCATAAGTCGATATCGATATGGTAACTCGACATTTGTATCGCATTCTACATCAGATTCGACCACGATTTATCACGTCGGGAAAGTGACTGATTAGGAACGTCGACAACAGAGTCGATTTTTGTGTCGAACTGTTTCAAGGAAATGCACACAATGAAGATACGGTTAACGATATTATGATAATGTAATGAAAATACCGTACCATTAGAAATACATAACCATTACGTTACCATGATTCCAGTGCTGTCTGATAAATACCTCAATTATTTCAGTTTCTACATCTCCTGGCTCTCTACCATACTGCATCTCTTTCTGTCAGTCTCTTGAAGAACTCAATATTGTATCTTTCTATGTCTCCACCGTTCTATTTCCTCCTATCTGTCTGCCCGCAATTCTATGTGTTTTTTATTTACATCTCTCAACGTTTTCTCCTATTTTTCTGACATACGGGGCATGATTATGGGGATGGCACCCAGTGACCCAGTCTTCTTCAGATGCTTCTGAGTACACAACTGGCAAGAACCAAGAAGCAGTCAGTACACTGGTCGGACCCACCACTCCGTTTCTCCAGCCGAAGATATATATTTTAATTCCGCAGATCCTTAAGCCATTAATTTTACTCGTTCGTGTCAGTCAAATTGGAAGTTCTTATTTCGTTATGAAGTTCTACCTCAATTTGAAACCCATCTACCAGTCTCGATCCACCATTCCTAACGGCAGTTTACATTCAGCTGAATTTAAGTGGCAAATTACAGTTATAAACTGGTTATTTTCTTAATTCGCTTAATAATTTATTCGTTCATTACGATATTATGTAAACATTGAAAATGTTTCAGCTGTCACGCTACACCGAAATGGAAATGATACACGGAGAGCACATGATAATCCGAATTAATGTAATCGCGAAATAAAAGGTTAGCGTCCTTTTATACGCCAGCAGATTATACTGAAAAATGAATTAAGTCCAATGAAAACCATCAAAACATTATGTCCGGATTCGGGACGAGCTAAATGAAAATATTTTTCGGATAATTTAGTGACAATTTCGTTACACGGCGTGGGTGCAAAAACCCTATTTTACAACACAAAACGGTGGGAGAAGGAGAAGCCAACGTTGACGTTTTCAATTACTGGATAGAAAATTGCGCCATAATTGACGTACAAAATGGTTGCACCGGACGCGGGGGTTCGAGCAAAAAGAGCACCCGCTTTTCTTTGGCTCGAAGTTGGCTGCACTACTGATTTTTCGGCAGCCCGGAGCGGTTAAGTTCGAAGAAGATTACGATTAAGTTCCCAGCTTACACAACTCAATCGTAGAATTATAATAAGCTGAAGGGCCTTTCTCGGAAGAAGAAAAAAATCCGGAAATTAGAGACTAGCTTTCACATTTTGAACTGACATTCACGTATCAGTTTTTTCAGATATTGAGTTTTTAAATACATCTAAGGTGAGGCTTTACCACGAGACCATTCTTATTTAGGAGGAAGAAGCAGGGTTGTCAAGTTTTACTCGTGACCTTACAGGCCACCGACACCAAGGAGACCGAAATTGACTAAATTTCAAATACATATTATGCTGGCATATAGCAACGTATTTCCCACATCTTAGAAACTTTAGCCTTGGGAAGCAAATTCTAAAGATAAAATCCGAAATATTTTGTGCATGCTCTTCAGCTGGCAATTTATAGTTCATACATTCGTTAGGTGGAAAATTCTCAGAAAAAAATGTTCCCTTTTTTTTTTTTTTGTCTATTTTAGTCAATTTTTTTTTTACAAAAGCCGACTTTTTGCAAAGCTAGTTGGTAACTGGCCTCACGGCTCCATACCGGGTCCTTGACAACCCTGATCAGGAGACTGCACACAAAAATGATCTAGCGGTTTATCTAGTGTGAGATGAATCAGTAAGCCATTTAATTCAATGGAAAATGTAGAATTTAAAATCTCAGGATCGGGGGGTAAGACCTACATAGCTTTCCCCTGCCGGCGCCTCAACATTTAACCAGTAAATAGTTTGCATGTTGCATCTCAACGAATCAAAACACACAATTGGAGAAACCGACCCTAAGTATATCCTCGTATGTCATATGAAATATAATATTTCAGGTTTTGACTTTTGAACCTTCCTGAACTAAGTTCTGGAATCCTTTTTACGCCTACACTACTAACGTAGAGGACGTTGAATTATGTAGAGCACTCGTGTAGTTTATTTGAAAAGAATATCATTTCCATCAGTTATATGGATTTAATGATAGATATAGTGATTCGACAGTTTTGGGTCCAGAATGTCAGATGCTTGACATGTCCACATTAATTAATTAAACACGTAGCCTTTTTTTCTATCAGATCAATTGTTGGCAACAGGAGACGGTTGCAGGCCCGTAATCGAGGAGGAAGGGGGCTGGGGGCTGGAAGACTCGGGATAGGAGGTTAGGGTTAGGAGGCTGGGGGTTAAGGGGGCGGAGCCCTTTTTGACCAATCTGAGCCCCCTTCCGACAATCTTTCAGTTTTTTTTACACGTCTAAAAATGTTGAAAACCCTGAAGGAAAAAATTGGGGAAAAATAAGAACTTGAAAAAAATAGTAGGTACCTCATCTTAGTTTTAAGAGACGAAGTAAAATGGAGTTAGAGGCTAATTTTTACAGACACACACGTATATATCCTTGAGTCAGTGCAGGGGCGGAAATAGAGCGAAATCTTGGGGGGGGGGCTGAAGCACCAGCGCCTAAAATACCTTTATAAAAATCCAAAGATTTAATTCCCCCCCCCCCCCCCCCAAAAAAAAAAAAAAAAAACTATATTATTTTCTCTGTAATACTTCCTTCGTAAAAAAAAAAGGCTTACTGTATTAAGATCAATTTAAAAAATAAAATTTAGGGAGGCTGATTTTGGAACCGGGGGGGGGGCTTAGCCCACCTGGCCTCCCTCTATTTCCGCCCTTGGTCAGTAGCACACTTTTTAAAAAGGATGGATTTCAGAGTACAAAGCTTCATTAAAATTTTTAGATACCTAAAAACTCCGAAGAAAGTTATTTTCAAACGAATTTCACTACCTTCCTCTCTCGATGTTAGAAAAAATTCATTAGTTGAGTGTCCTCGGCGATCCCCCCCCCCTTTTTTGAGAAAAAGAGAAACTTACTCAACGCGTACGCACGTTTAAAATTATAAACTTTCGTGGGTTTTTTTGTGTTTTTTTTTTGGGGTGGGGGAGCCACGTTATGTACGGCTATTGGCTAGAGACTTGGAGACTGTATAGGTTACATTTTGGAGCAGAAGTTTGTGGCTTTTAGGAATGATAAGAGCTTAAGGTTTTAGGTGTGATTGTCGGAGAGCAGGGATTGTAGTGTTGAGTTTGGGATATGTGTTTCGCTGGGATTGAGATTTTGGGCTTTGGGTTATTACCTGGTTAATGGAGATATGAGTATTACATGTATCGCAGGTTGGTTGGGTTAGTATGTTCAGGATATAGCTACGAGTGAGAGCGGAGTGTCCAATTCTTAGTCTGAAACAGGGCCGGCAACTTCTGTATGGCCGGTGTAGCGAATGATACACATGGCAATACCGAGGCAATTATTAGTACAATTGGAGGTATGCATAAAGAGAAGCTTCAGGTCAAAACTGATTAGCTTAAGCTTTCACTTTGCTAAAGTGAAGCGCAAGCTGTAGAGTGCATGCACAAAAAAAAGTGAAGAGGGAGCTTGTGCTCAGGAGTGAGAGCGTTTGCTTCGGGAAAAAGGTTTTCCTTCGAGTTCTATGAGTGAAGAGAAGTGCTAACTTCAAAAGTGAAGCTTTCGCTTAAGAAAAAATGCATCTAGCCCCGAGTAGACTTCTTCTCGAAAAACACATCCAGTTATCATTCATGTTCGAGAAGATTCCTTTGATATCCGAGGAATTTTATCGAAAATATTGAGGAAAAATTTCCGATAATTTTCAAAGAATTTCATCGGACATCACTGAGAAAAATGTTCGATGATTTAAGGAGAATTTTTTTGAAAATTTTAAGGAAAATCTCTAACGATACCAAAGGATTTTATTGGAAATCATCGAGAAATATCTCTGATGATTTTTGAAGCATTTCTTCAGAAGAAACGTTCGAAGGTTTCCAGAGATTTTCATCGGAAATTTTCGGGATAAATTACCGATGATTTCCGAAGAATTTCATCGGAAATATTCAAAGAAAATTTGCATTGTTTTCCGAAGAATTTCTTCAAAAATCTTCCGATAATTTTTACAGAATTTTATCAAAAATATTTTGGAAAAATACGATGGTTTTTGAAGAATTTTATCGAAAATCTTCAGAAAGAATCTCCGATGATTTCCAAAGAATAATTTCATAGGAAATCAGGAAGAATCTTCGATGATTTTTAAGGAATTTCAACGGGAATTGTTCTAAAAAAATTCCTGTAATTAACGATGAAGAATCTCATCGGAAGTCTTTAGAAAAAATTGTCAATGTTTTCCAAAAAATTTCATCAAAATTCGTCGAGAAAATTTTCTGATAATTTTTTAAGAATCTCAGAAGAAATTTTCGGCAGGGGGGAGGGGGGAACTCCGATGGTTTTTGAAGAATTTCATCAAAAATCTTCAAGAAAAATGTTCGATGATCTTCGAAGAATTTCATCGAAAATCTTCGAGAAGAATCTCCGATGATTTTTAAGGAATTTCATCGGGAAATTTTGGGGAAAAATTCCGATTCCAGAAAAATTGAGACTGTTTCCCACTCATGCGATGGGATCAGAGATTTTCCTTAAAGATTTTTCATAAAATTTTTCGGAAATCGTTGGAAATTCTTTCTGAAGATATTCTTCGAAAATTAGTGGAGATTATTTTCGAAGATTCCCAAAAATTAATGTTATAAGTAATTAACTAAATATTTTGAAGAAAATTATCTATTTTTAATTTAAAAAATTAATACTTTAAATTAAGTTATCAAAAAAATATTTGATTCAATTAATAAAATTTTATGACATTTTTCTGGGAGATTTTTCTCAAATTAATTTCGATAAAATTCTTGGGGAATGGTGGGCTGATTTCCGAAGAATTTCATCAGGAATCTCCATCGCATGAGTGGAAAATAGTTTCCATTCTTCGGAAATTATCGGAATCCTTTTTTCCAAAAATATCCGATGAAATACTTTAAAAATCATCGGAGATTCTTCTCGAAGATTTCCAATGAAATTATTCTCTGGAAATCATCGGAGATTCTTCCTGAAGATTTTCGATAAAATTCTTCCAAAAACCATTGGAGTTTTCTCCCAAATATTTCCGATGAAATTCTTCATAAATTATCGGAAAATTTTCCTTAAAGATTTTTGAAGAAATTCTTTGGAAGACACTGGAAATTTTTTCTGAAGATTTCCAATGAAATTCTAAGGAGAAGATTTCAAAAAACAATCTCCTGAAATTATCGAAGATTTTCTTCAATGATGTCAGATGAAAAATTCTTCGAAAATGATCGGAAATTTTCTCCTAATATTTTCAATAAAATTCTTCGGAAATCACAGGAATCTTCCAAAAATTTCTCATAAAACTGTTTGGAAATCATCGGAGATTTTCTCCGAAAATTATTTCATTGTTTTGTACGTTTGGCGTATATTCCAAAATTCGTATGGCATGATTATGCCACCAGTCGAGCAGGTAAGTAACGGAAGTGGTAGAGCAACTCATTCTAAGGTGATATACAAAGTTTACCAGTTTACAGCAATTTAATGCAAACATGATGTTAGGTGTACCCATGTTCCTTTTTTTGAAGAATGCCAGATATTCGAAAAAACGTACCGATACAATTTCTTTTGTCAATTACGCCTGTTGGTCTTTTTCAAAATATTGTCCCATCGAATCAATACACATCTCATCGAGCACGCCATTTTTGAAGCGTCAGGGTGTCTAACAAATTTTGGAAAGCGAAATGCAGGAGTTTTGCAGGAGATTTTGCAGGAGGTTTTTCAGCAGTTCAAACAACTAGAAACACCCCCCCCCCCCCAAAAAAAAAAAAAATCTGTATTAAAATGGTTTCAAAATTGAAAAGGACTAAAAAATGATACTTTTTAAATTTTGAGAATAAAATTAATGAAGTACAAATGAAAATAATTTTGCAGACTTCCTCAAAAGTTTATCGTACAATGCTTTAAGAAAAGCGTGACATTCATCAAGAAATTTCATTTTCTTCAACGGAGAAAATTTGGATACAATTGTTTTGGCTCCAAATCCGACGTTAACCTTCTCTGGTGGTAAAAGGTTCTTTTTAGTATCTTCAAAACTATATGTGACTTTGGAGAGAAATCTGGTACCGATGTTTCGAAGAACAGTTCTAAGATCTTCATAAAGAAAGGGTATCAATGGCTCATCGCTCTGGTATTATATCAAAAAATGGTACAAGTCATCACACACTGAAGACATAAAATGTAATTTTGCTTCCAAAAACTCCTTCTTCAAAGCTTCAGTCACATAAGTGTAATTGTGTGTTTTAGGAGGTTTATTTTTGACGCCCTCAACATACTTCTTGACATGAGGTAGTATATTCAATGCTCTCTGTAATACCTTTCCATTTTCCAGCCATCGAACAGAGAAACATTTTAATGTAAATAACGAAGATTTGGAATAATATTTAAAATCCGCGCGTCTAGTAGGGAAGTCTTTGAAGAGGTAATACAGACTTCGTAACAACCGATGAATATTCCAGTTGCTGCTATCGTGAGCAGTTTTATACTCGTTATGGACGATATGCAAGGTACAGGTACCCAAATTCAACATTTTGTTCATACCATTCTCTTCCATGTATTTCAACAGATCTGAATGTAATAATTTCAAATTAACGTTGGGGCCATCCATCGCCACTTGCAAAACGTTAGATAAATTCAACTTCAAATCTTTTAATGCATTTGTAATTGCTTTGAACAGTCCATCAGATGGAAGCTAAATAACGAGTTGATACCTCCTGTTTACTAGAATCCCAATAATGTACGATCATATCCATTTGGGCGCTTTGGCAAACTTTATTGAGATAGTGTCTGCGTTTTGAACTTCGTCTAGTAAGATTTGTCTGAAGTAAGGCCCAAGACCATATGTAATACAGTAGGCAATCTTATCTTTTTTTAAACTCATTTGCTAAAAAGTGCGTCAAATTTTCCACTTACGTTAGATACAGAATTGACATAGACGCAATATTTGCACCAGTACCAGTCAACGTATCAGCACTCCTACAAGCGATACGCGTTAGGCAGCGCAACATACCTGCCACCTAGTTCAAAAACACGTTAATGCTAGCGCTAGTAATGGCACATTGCGGATTGATCAGTTTATGCAAACAACTGGTGGTGCAAACAACCATTTTTTTCATGAGAAAAGAAAAATTTTAATTCACTTTTTTTTAAATTTCTCTGTGGAAATTGCAAGTTTGTAATACATATTTCATGGTGCAGTAAAGTACGATTTTTGCAGGAGGTTTGAGTGAAATGCAGGAGGTTTGCAGGAGATTTTGTGAAATGCAGGAGCATTTGAGCAAATGCAGGAGTTTTGCAGGAGATGCAGGAGATGCAGGAGGTGTTAGACACCTTGAGCGTTCTCTCGAATTAAGCGGGAGGAGGGGGCGGGGGGAGTGTCTGAAAAAGTTGTCGAAGTTACGCAGGACTTCGTCGTTAGTTTCGAAGCGCTGACCGTGGAACTTTGCTTTCAGATCAGGAAACAACCAGAAGTTGCAGGGTGCCAGATCAGGGCTGTAGACGTCAAAAACTTTTCCAGGCAACTCTCGCCAGCTGAATTCGAGAAAACGTTTCACAGATGGCGAGCCTGATGGCAGATGCGTATTGATTCGAAGGGGCAATATTTTGAAGAAGACCAACAGGTGTGATTGACAAAAGAAATTGTATCATTGAACGTTTTTCCGATTGTGTTTTTTTGTATTCGCCAAAAAAAAGTGACAGGGGTTCACTTAACATGTTCCCATTAAATTACTATAAATTGGTAATGAAGACAGCGAGTTGAAACTTTGTATACTACCTTAGAATGAGTTGCTCTACCACTTCCGTTACTTACTTGCTCGACTGGTTGCATGCCCACGCCGTACGAATTTTAGTCTGAGTATTTTTTCTGACAACCTTTATATTACTTCGTCTTTTCTGGACTTATGATTTTCCAAGAGTGAACTGTGGTTTTTACGGATTTTAGTTTGTTAGTTGGCGGGACTTGATCCCAATGTCGTAGGAAGGATTTGTGCACGAATGATTTACTGATTTTTTGACGTCTGATATCGGGATTGGAATGTTGGAGATCGGAGACATGTTCAAGGAAATTTAGCGGTTTCATCGGCTATGTCATTTCGAAGAATGTTTGAGTGAGAGAGGATCCAACATAGAGTGAATTCTTTGTTTGAGAACGATAGCATTTATACTATCTTTAGGAGATGGGAAGTTCTTTCTTTTTGTGGAAATTTTGTACGGATTGGAGAGCCGATAGCGAGTCTGTAAGAATTAAGAAGTCATTTAGTGTGAGGTCTAGGCAATATTAGACAGCTAGTATGACATAGTTCTGTTGAAAGGATTGAGAAGTGTATGGGTAGTGGGTATGGGGTATTTGTAGCCCACCCCCACCAAAAAAATTCATCTTAATCGCTAAACAACCCCTTACTTAAATCCTGGGTACGGCTCTGACAAGCAGTCATTAAAAACAGTGACTAAGAACTTAAAATTAGATTTTTTAAATCGCTTTTCAAGGTCAAGTAAATTTTGCTCATTTCAAGTTCTCTGTGAATCCACTGTGTAGCGACGGGAGAGGAAATTCATTATTTTTAAGGACATATATTCGTTTAACACTGACTTCCCAACGCTGTGCATGAAAAGAATTTTGAATTCTAGAAAGAAATATAATTTTTATTGTAAAATTTGGATTTCAGCCTAAAAGCGAAAATATGATACGATATTCGAATAGAATGACCCCAAAATTTTGACTCTGATTTTTCACGCTAAGTCGTCTTTCCTCCTTTCAAAAGTAGAATTTCAGTTTTGGGTCTGAAATCAGGATTTGATCACAAATCTATAGCAATACTCGTAATTAATGACCCGAAAACTTTATTTTGACATTTTGTTTGATTTCTCAAGCCAAGGCACATGAAATTTTCATTTTACGATGAACATTATGAGTTGAACACCTCCACCTGATGGGATAATCGGATTCACCGAAGCAGAACGTAAACAGTTTGTGTCGATTTTTCGATATTATTTTCTCAATGATGCTCAAAGTTGGTGGACCCCTAGTCACTGTTCGAAGGAGGGCGGATTCTTAGACTCTCCCAGAAACAAGATTTTACCATTTTACCATCCTGCTTGGTTCCCTTCTCAGCAGTCTGGATTAGAAATAGTCCAGTATATCTCTGAAATTTCGCTGTGCTCTTCGTCTTCTAACTCAGCCCCCACCTCTATTGAGTTTTCAACGGAGTAGAAAAGTAAGGAGACAAAAGGTCAATCATATTTGTGGTCTGCCATCCCGCTTATGATTTCCTTCCGATGCCACTGATCTACCAGCCTTGTCGCAGACTAACATTAAAGAGATCTTCCCGGCTCAGTGAAGATTATTTCGACCTCTGCTGAAGTCCAAGGCTTAGTTTCCCAAATTTCAACACATCAACGAGCAAAAACAGGTTCTTAGGTCTTTGAGTCTCACGCACGGAGGAGTTGTGACCACGGATAACAAAACGGACCTTAGAAGTAGAAATCAATTTTGCAGAAACGGCGAAAAGAAAATTTTGTTATTCATAATTAAAAATCGCGCTATCCTATTGTGGTGAAATTAGGAAGGTGTGTATTATTTGGTAGTTGTAGAATATCACTTTTTTGGTTAAATGTGTAAGAACCATTCGTAATCCCGTTACTCCTTCTCTCCTATTTTCCCGTTCATTCCCGTCTAATCGCTTCCTCGTTCTCACATCATGATTATCCTACCGCTTATCATATTTCACTGTTAGTTTTTAGCTTACCTTGATAGCATCTACCTTCGTTCATGTTCTCGCAATTTCGAAGCGACATTGTTTTTGAATTAATTATGAATAAATTCATTCATCCTCTGTCGCTTTAATTCAATGAGACCTTATTGATCTTATAAATTCAAAAACAATGTCGTGAATTTATAAGATCAATAAGGTCTCATTGAATTAAAGCGACAGAGGATGAATGAATTTATTCATAATTAATTCAAAAACAATGTCGCTTCGAAATTGCGAGAACATGAACGAAGGTAGATGCTATCAAGGTAAGCTAAAAACTAACAGTGAAATATGATAAGCGGTAGGATAATCATGATGTGAGAACGAGGAAGCGATTAGACGGGAATGAACGGGAAAATAGGAGAGAAGGAGTAACGGGATTACGAATGGTTCTTACAAATGTATGTAAAAAAAAACTCTTTAGAAATCGAATAAAACCAACCCCAGACCTCCATCCTGAAAATTCAGCGAGATATTGCATTAAGTGAGGCAAGTCAAAATTTATTATTTCAAAAAGTAAAAAAAGGAAATAGCAATGTTCGAAAACAATTTTCCATCAATACTGGACATATTTTCTTCTTGCCCTTTTAAATGCGAGAGCAGGCAAATACATATATTCGTTGTCAGGATAAGTTGCCTATGTACCTGCTGAAGGGGAGTTTCGCATTTTTCGCTGGGAACTTACAATCTTCATGTAGACAACTTATCCTACTGCACGAATGCCTGTCTACTCTTACCGTTTAAGGGACTCGGATCCGAAGATTTTCGATGAAATTCTTCGGAGATCATCGAACATTGTTTGTGACGATTTTTCATAAAATTCTTCAAACCATCGGAGTTCTCCCCCGAATATTTCCTATAAAATTCTTCAAAATTTATCAAAAAATTTTCTCAGTGTACTCTGTTGAGATTCTTTGGAAAACACTGGTAATTTTTTTCAAAGATTTCCGATAGGATTCTTCGGAAATTATCGGAATTTTTTTCATAAAAATTTCCGATACAATTCTTTACAAACCATCGGAGATTTTACCTACAGGTTTTCGATGAAATTCTCCGGAGATCTTTGAATTTCTAAATTCTTTGGAAAACATTGGAAATTTTTTAAAAAGTTTTCCGATAAGATTCTTCGGAAATTATCGGAATGGTTTTTCGAAAATTTCCGATGAAATTACTTAAAAATCATAGGAGATTTTTCCCAACGTTTTTCGATGAAATTCTTCGGAGATCATCAAACATTTAAATTCTTTGGAAAACATTAGAATTTTTTTCTGAAAAGGACGGACAAGAGATTAGAAGAGTGTGTGGTAGTGTGTAGGACCTTCACAGTTGACATGTTGGTAAGTAACAAAACGGTAAAATTACAAAAACTCTCGATTTTAAACGCTTTTCTTGTAAAATTTTACTTTTGGTCAACTGGTCCCTTTTCGTATGCGCCTTCACATACATGACGTGATTTTACAAAGTGATAAAATAATCCTCTCAGGCCTCTAAGGTCCTTTTTGTTACCCACAGTTGTCTGCAGCCGTTTTGTTAATAGAAATTTCCATAGAAATATGAAGGACAGACATACACACACACACATATTCATTTTTATATATATCTTTTCTAATGCTACTTTCAACCCGAGCCCTGGAATCTGTCCTTCTTTCAAGCATTACTTCAGAAACGTCGGGGAGGCTGTTAGGGCTGTCTTAACCCTCATTTCATCTTGCCGAAAAATAGGCCTAGGTCAAAGTGTAGCGAGTTGCTACGTGGGCCGAACCTAAGACCTCCAGATTCCGAGACCAGTGCGCTATCCACTCGACCAACCAGACCCTTCATTTTTATATACATATATAAATATTGATAAAATTATTCTCTCGGGCTTCTAAGGTCCATTTTGTTATTCAGAGGTGTTTTCCACGATTTCACATTTTTTTGAGGAGCTTACGCGAAACTACTGATCTCCAAATACGCAAATTCCAAAAAACCCGGATATTAGTTTTTGACCCCTAAGGTCCCTTTAGTTATCCGTGGTCACAGTTGTAGGTGCAGTGCTGTCATGTTCTTGAAACTGAGATGAATGTTTGGAAGTTTAAACTCTGATCAAGTCTCGAATTTGATGGACGATTGTATAACTAGTCCTGTGTCAGAGTCAGCATAGGTGCAAATAAGAGTGAGAGATTTAGCCCCCAAATCTTCTGAAAGTCCCTCTTCAAAAAACTGAAAATTAATAAATTACTTTGATACTTGTTAGCTTCTTATGACCCCCACTCCACTTCAAGTCTGCTATTTGCAATTATGTTAGTCTATTTGAATACCTCGCATAAGACTTTCTCCTTTTCACTCAGTCACCACTGACTAATCGTCACATCGATCGCGTACTGACACCGAATTTTTCCAGCAAACAAGAAAATTACCTCCAAGTTTGGAAATTCCGTGAGATTTGAGTGAACACAATTTGGTGCAAAAGAATCTTCAGCATTACTTTGATACCTGTTAACTTCTTATGACCCCCACCCCATTGAAAGTCGGCTATTTGCACTTATGTCAGTCTATTTGAATACCTCGCATGGGGCTTCCTCCTTTTCACTCAGTCACCACTAACTAATCGCCACATCGATCGCGTATCGACACCGAATTTCTCCAGCAAACAAGAAAATGGCCTCCAAATTCGGAAATTTCGTGAAATTCAAGTAAACACATTTTGCGGTGCGAAAGAATCTTCAGCATTACTTTGATACTTGTTAGTTTCTTCTGACCCTGCTCACCCCATTTCAAGTCGGCTATTTGCACTTATATCAGTCTATTTGAATACCTCGCATAAGGCTGCCTTCTTTTCACTCAGTCACCGATGACTGACCAGTACATCGATCGTGTACCGACACCGATGTTCTTTTTTAACAAGAAAACGGCCTTCAAGTTCGGAAATTTCGCGAAATTTGAGTAAACACAAAGTGGTGTACCATTTACGCTTGACAGAAAAGATAAATACGATTCAAAAACACTACAGGGCGGTATAGAGTACAAAAGATTGTGCCAGCAATTCATTACGAGCACTTTGAAATTTCCATTCACGCAACAAGTGAGAATTACGCAACTCGGTCGTATTTTTTCCCGCTTTTATTCATGTGTGTAGAAAGAGCGAAGAAGAGAAAAAAAGAACTAGAACAGGTGGAATATTGGACAAAAAGTGAACTCACTCACCGATGATTGCTGCTTTATTTTCGAACATATTAAATTACATTAATCGCATCGGTCGTGCAACGAATTTACGCGGCGAAATGAAAGCAATTACGGTGCTCCAGGAACGGTGCGATGCCACCCCGAGATAAAGTCTATGACTGAGGAGGAAAATCCACCTCAACTATTTTTCAACACAACGTGTAAGTTCGTCGGCAATTTTCGTACGTTTTCGACTCTCAGGTTTTCCCGCTTCTAGTTCTGATTTCACGAACGAGTTTCACACGACGAAAATTCAAAAAACTGATAGGCAGTGCGAATAATGCATGTACCCATACACGTATACAGGAAATACGTAAAAAAAGCTGCGTTATGAAGAGAAGAAATTGTTTTTTAAATTACGTTCTCAATGACGTGTTATACGAAAATACGACGGCAGCTTATAATAGGCTCGAGGAAAGCCAATAACGGTTTCTTTTCACCAGAGGTTCGGTTTTTCACCAATTGGAAAGGATTACAAAAACTCTTTCCTCGGATTCACGTTTTGACAAGACGAAAGAAATTTCGTAAAGTGTTAAGTACGATGTAAACTGAGTTTCCATGGTGAAAGTGGTTCCGCAGGCCAGTTGAAATAAGTACACTGGAAGTCGATTTTCAGGGTCTTTTTTTTAATGGTTCGTTGGATTACGAAATGCTTAAGTACTGAGGATCCCATTCATTAAATCTTGGAAGTCAGGATGGGTCTCCTTACAATGCTTCAGTTTCTTCGGGTCTACCATTTCTATCCCACGGAAGAATTTTAATCTAAGCAAAAATTTTATCATTAGTACCTTAAATATACCCCTCTATGAGTGCTACCTTGACAAGATGAGGGGTGAAAAAAATTAAAACCACACAGGCGAAGGAAAATTTCGACAGATAAATCCTGATGAAAGCAAGGGGAAACTACATTAGTATTTTTCCCGAAGATGCATCTCCACCACAACAATTACGATGGCAACTCACGAAATAAATAATTCCAAATGTAAAAAGTCTCCCATTCGGATGTCCGGGCGGAGACCATTTAGTGAGAAACTATCAGAATCGAGAATAGGCACATGCAGGGCGGCCGCTCAATTTTTTTTTCAATAAAGTTGAAAAAGTGACTAAAATTAACAAAAAAGTGACCAAAAAGTGACCATTATCAGACCGATATGCTACTTCTTTCAAAGACTTTTCAAGCATAGTATATACAGGGTCAGAGGTGAAACTTGACTTTCAGTTTGAGGGGGTGGGGTGGAGAAGGAAAATTTGCCGACAATTTTTCTTTAATTTGAAGATTTGCCGATTTTTCAATAAAGATATTTTTTAATTGAAAAAATAAATAAATAAACAAACAAATAAAAATTATTAGAAAATGAAAAATTCAAATGAACAGTTTCAAAATTTGCCAACGGCCAGATTATTGGGGGTGCCCTCCATAGTTTCGTCCCTGCAAATTCAGATTGGAATACCTTATCCCCCAAGCACTCACATTTGCGCACATGAGCATACCTTAGGCTGGGCGGGTAAGCTGGATTGAATACTTGAGAGAAACACACAACTTCCTTTAAACGTTAAGGTGGTCGTTATTTACTCTTGGTGATCTTTTTTTTTTTTCTGAATTTCCTCTGATTTGTCTCTTGAATTGGTTCCAATAAAATCAAAAATAAATAAATAAAACCTACAAAGTTTCAGGTCGATCGGATCAGGGGAATCCGTACTACAAGCTCCCTTTCATTCTTATGGAAAAAACACATGGAATTTTCACTTTTGTTCCAGACTAAATTTCCCTCCTACACTCACCAAGACTACAACCCGTAAATTAAACAATAGAACATTTGTTATCGGATTCAGCTTGTGACACTAGAATATAGGTCTTTTGCTTTCAACTTTTAAATTTCAATAAAATGTTCAACTTTCTCAAATTTTAGGCTCTAGTTCAAACAGAGAATCTAGTAAAAACAGAATGGTCATTAAAATTTGAAATTCAACGTCTGCTACGGACTTCCAGATTTTCAAAATGTCTTCCCCATTTCAGCTTAGTTTCAACCTTTTAGATAACTTTCCATACTCAGCTTGAACCCTTCAGCTTTTGATTGACTAGTTTCTGACAGGAGTCCAGAGTATTCAATTTTCAGAAAGGAAATTTGACCTTCAGTTTGTGGAGATGGAGAAGAAGAATTTGCCAACAAATATTTTTTTATTTCTTTTATTTTAACGAGACACGTAACGCCTGTAGGCCATGATCTCGGTATACAAATATTTTTGAAACTAAATGGAAATTATGACTACGATACTAGGACATCTGCAAGTACATACATCGATACGCGACATTTAAAAAAAAAAATTGCAGATTTTTTATTCAAATATTTTTTAATTGAAAAAGAAATAAACAAACATTCATAAGAAACGAAAATTTAAATGAACAGTTTCAAAATTTGCCGACTGATAAATTATTAGGGGGGGGGGAGGAAGGGTTTCAACCCTCCTCCACACCCCTATGGTCACCCCCCCCCCCGTACAGGGTGTCTGGACTTCGTTCAAGAACTCGCTAGGTACGCATACTACTCGATAAAAAGGGAAAAAGTTATGTACGAAAAGTTGCCTATGTGCGAATTGAAGGGACTACGCCGTTTTAAAGATTACAAAAAATACAATTTTCAAGAGGATATACGATACATGATAAATGACGGGATAAGTAATCTGACTATGGGGGCTAGTAGTACTGGACGGAAAAATATCTTAGTACGATGTATTGACTATTCTCGAAATTGAAGGTACTGGAAAACTTTAGGAGTTGATAAAATTCCAATTTCCGTTAAATGGTCAAAGAGACCGGTTTTCAGCCCAACTCTAGGTAAATAATTAATGGTTTGAGAGCTATTTTAACTATGGGAACTCAGAAAACATTTTTAATCGTTTCTTGTGATTCTAATTCAAATGTGTGATTGTGATTATTTGAATTCAACAATCTCGAATGACTATATTTCTGTTTTAAGTTTAAGAAATTCGAATAAATGATTTTGTTTTTGAATTTAATAATTTAGAATTTTTTTAAAATTAAAGTTGTAATTTTTCAAGAATTTTCTTAAATTATCAATTTACCAGGTCTATCATCGATATCCTTTCATTTTCCCCCGTAAAATGGTCCCATATTGTTTTGGAATATTTTTGCATTAATATGTCCTCTCCTCTTCCCGTTACCGCAAACTGCTTTCCAATCTTCCCTCTCCGTCCTTCCAACGATTCCCGGTGATCCACATCCGTGATCTTTTCCTGACTGAAAACTCTTGCAGTTTTCCTTCCTCTGCCCCTCCCGCAGTGCCGGCATTGGCTGCTAAAGCTAATACGACTGATAAGCGGGTGGTCACTTCACTTCTTCTTTTTTTCTAATGACTGAAGGACTACACTTTCTGCTTACGCTCCTTGTAACCAGCTGCGGATTTGGAAGATCAGCCGCTATAGGCACTCAACGAAATGTCCCCCTCGCCCCTGAGCTACAGGTCAAAAATTGATAGTTATTTCCCAGTTGTGTTTTCTGCAACCACTACAATATTTTCCTTTTTTCTCTTTGTCTCTTCGTCTTTTTCTCTTTTTTCAAATTTCCTCCCTTTGTCCCGCTGTTTCTGTACAAAAACCTGCCGCCCTTCGAAATCTGCCGCCCGAGGCCTTTGCCTAATGTGCTGCCTATTAGGATATCCATCGCTGGAACTGATCCTCCACAATGAAGAAGTTGCGTTTGTAGGTATTTAGATATTTCGGAAGGGAGACAGCTCCAGCCACCAAATTTCAACATAATGTGGAGAAATTCAATGCAAATAAATTCCGAAAAATACAAATAAAAAAATTAGGGGTCTAGAGGTGGCAAAATTCTGTGCCCCCCTTCTAATAAGAGTAACGATTTTTTTTTTTAAAGTCTAAAACTTATTCAGAGTTCATACAAACACATCCTTAAAGTTTAAACCTCTCAGTCAGTAGCGGATACAGAACATAGTTTGAGGGGGGGGGGGCGAATGAAAAATATCCACAGGCAAACAAACACTTTTATATATTTCGAGAACTACGGCATCGAAACCTGATTAAAATTTTTCAATCTCCCGAGACAAATTCAAATCTGCCGTCATAATTGAGGTAGCGTAATTTTTTGAGAAATTTTATCAACATATTATACTCCAATTTTCGAGCCCATCTTGGCATCGCCGCCAAATTTGGTCAACAAGTTTGAAATCAGCCTGAGGTTATCTCTTTATTTGTTCTGTCTTCAAACAATTATTGTATTTGTCGTATTATTATTATCATTATCATTATTATTAAAACACTGTCAACACAGATATTTGCGCGTTAGTTTAGTATACAGAGTGAGCATGAACAAATTGTGTGAACCTCAGCGCGCGCTGACGGCGTTGTTTTCAACTCTACAAAAATTTTACAAAATACATTTTTTATGTACATTTTAACAAGAAACAACTTTTGTTTCAAACATTTTCCCCTAGATTGTTGTCTACGTGAGATACTTCTGAAAACGCGAATTTTGGAGTCTTTGAAACCCCTTGGAGGGCTTAGCTCCACCGGGATCGCTGCGGACTTTTAGTATGTTAATTAGGGAGTCATTTCGAGGACATTCGAAACAAAATTTGTGATATCATTCATGTCCACTTCAAAGTCTAATTTTCCTGGACTATTTACCTTATAACTCTGAGCGAGGGGAATATTTCATTTACAGGCATACGAAGAAATCGCAGAGTATACGAAAGCGTTTATCGAAAAAATAAATGTAACAAAATTTATAGTATATAAAATTTCCAATCCTTTGAGACCATTTTTATTTCAATCTGATAAATTTTTCTAAAATGTGTACGGATTCAGCAATTACTTTTTTTTTTTTCACGTGCAGAATTTTGTAGAGGGCGATTCATTCGCGCTTGCAGTCCGAATAGTTCTTTTATTACCTGAACGACAAAAAGAAACAAACGAAAAGTACTGCACTCTGATTGGTTGCTCCTTTCCACTTTACATCCGCTCGTTAAAAAACACTACATATTTTTTGTATTGTATGATCTAAGATTATGCCTGCAGAAAAAGGCCAGCGAACGCCAGGGAAAGAAAGGAAGAGAAAGACAAAGGGAAGGAATGCCGTTTTGGAAAGAGGGTGAGAGGACAAAGGAGAGAAGATGGTCTGGACAGCTCTGAAATAGAAAAGAAACGTGAAATGCGTTGATACCCTTGAACGCCCTTGAAGAAGAAACATAACTGGCTACCCGCAATACACATCGACATATAGGTGTTTTGAAGTTGGAGGGGAAGGACGAGTTCAAGAACACGTTATCAGCGCCGGGAAAAAATTATTTCTCTTAACTGGACCAGATTTTAGTGCAGCACGCGCAAAGTGTGGCTTCGTTACTGTGAATCGTCCAACCAATTCGCAAGCTGGAAAAAGTTGTTTGAATTTTCATGTCTACTTCAAGATTTGTGAAGAATCGCCGAGGAATATGAAAATGTAAGTCAACTCTAATTAACTTTACGTGTGTAATTTGTAATACGTATAGAATACACATGAGACTTAAGTTAAATTATGCTAGTTTACTGGGGGAAAATCGCCGACGTGATATAAGGGTGCTCGGAGGAGCTGGCAAGTGTCAAAATACGAGATGCTGAAACTATTTTCGTACGAGTAATTTTTCAATCCTTTGGGTGGCTGTTATTGTACTTGAAACAGACTCCAAGCCTCTCCCAACTCGCTCCTTACGTTATTCTTCGTTATATTTGAGGAGTCTGGAATTATAACTAAGAAGATCCGAAAAAACAATTTTATAGGAGTGACGAAAAACTTATGTAGCGGGACTCACACCACAGCTGTAGCGGAAACGGGGACTGTGTGTTTTTTGACAGATTAGTATCAATTTTCAATCGAAAAATATTACCGAAGTCTCGTGGAAGCAGGGACGGAAATAGAGGAGGGCTAGGGGAGCTAAGCCCCCTCCCCACCGGTTTTAAAATTAGCCCCCCTAAATGAAACATACAAAACTATACGAGTACCGCTATTATCATTTGTGACGTTGGGCTTTCTTTCTTTCTTTCTTTTTTTTTCTTCCAAAGGAAGTATTATGGAGAAGAAAAAAAAATTTTATAGTTTTTTTTTTTTGGAGCGGGGGCTAAGTTTTTTGGATTTTTATAAAGTTACTCCAGACCGCGGGCTTCAGTGAGTTGGCTACGGTGAGTTGGTCTGAGTGAGTTCAATATTATCGCCCTCCAATTTCGAGGGATAAAGACTGTAGAGGAGCCTAATCATGATCCCATTGATAACGAAAAAGACCAAGGTAGATGTGTGTGAGTGCTCAAAGTAAGTGAAGTACAGAGTTCAAAGCTGTTTGAGAACCTTTTTTCCAAAGCATTAGTCACAAGAAAATACCTACGTAAATCCACATTTTGCTCTTTACATTCCACGTAATAATGACCATAGATTTTTCTACAGATTCAAAAGAAAACCAGAATGTGTTTAGTATGTGATATAATGATGATGATAAGAAGGTTATCAGTCTTACGACCGGTTTGATGCAGCTCCCCATCTCTCCCAATCTTGTGCAAGTTCTTTCATTTCCAAATAACTCTTATAGTATATGATATCCTCGATTATCTGTTGAACATCCTGGAATCTTTGCCAACCTATTTAATTTTTTCCTTCCACCTTTCCTTCTAGCAGGAGTGATATTATTCCTGGGTGCCTCAAGTTATGCCCTATTAGTTTATCGTGATTCCTCATCTTCAAACAATTCCAAATCAGCCCCGTAGCCAGAGTTTATTTGTAGGTGGGGCTCTATAAACCTTTTGGGGGCCCGAGGCCAACATTTTTATACAAGCGAAGAGAAAAGTGTACATGGGTTTTATGTTTTATTTCAATGGGTGTCTCTCCTCTCTATCTAAACAGGCTCGGGTTTTGCGAGAGTATACTGGGGCCATTACATACAAATCCCATCCCCAATCCAAGAGTCCCAAATTGGTTAACCAAGTTTTTGTTCTAAGTTCTAAAATGTTTCTATGATATTAATTCTCTTCATCCCTTCTTTCTTTCTCGTTCCATGTGATGATGATTTTTTTTAAATGGTGGTATCTTTGCCTAGAGAGGCTCAAGATACCGTCGGAAGGGGCTCAGTCCCAGCTTGTTCTCCATGGCTACGGGACTGTTCCAAATATCTATTTTACCTGCTACTCTGTTGAGTATTTCCTCATTTCTTACCTTATCCGTCCATTTGATATTAAGTATCCGCCTATAGCATCACATTTCAAAAGCTTCGATCCTTTTCTTCACTGATTTTTTTATAGTCCCAATTTCAAATCCATACAACGCTACACCTCAAACATAAGTTTTCGAAAATAATTTTCTGATTTCCAGATTTGTTTTCGATTTGAATAAATTACTTTTTCGATAAAATTCTAATGTAGTTTGGGCTATTCTACTACTAATATCCCTTTTACACCTCTACCACCTTTTGTTATTTTACTCATGATATAACAAAATTCGCTTACTTCCTCAATTTTTCCCTGAACAATTTTTATTTTAAGCTATCATGTTCACATCGATTACATACCATCACTTTAGTTTTTTTTAAAAATATGTATAGGTAAAAATAAGCACAACAACGAGAGTCGTAAGGTCCCCCTGACACGCTCCCCGACACGAATTCAGTGGTTGACATTTCCATGGAACTTTATTTTTCTTCCAGCCATGGGTATACTTGAGCGAAAACCGTAACTCCAGCCATGTGCTTATTGATCTTATTGATTTTTGCTGCGCCCTCTGCGCGACTACAGGTTCTTCTTCTTTTCTCTTCTCATTTCCAGCTGAGTTCAGCTCACAATTCTTTAGCTGTTCATGGTGACAATTCAGTTTAGTGGTTGATATTTCCATTTTCTTCCAGCCTTGGGTATACTTGAACGACAACCGTACCGTGCCTCCGACACAAAGCCCCAGAGTCCGTATGATTTAGCTCTTCATGGTGATCATTCAGTTCAGTGGCTGACACTTCCATGGAAATTTATTTTTCTTCCAGCCATGGGCTCAGTCTGCAGCCGTGTTGTTGATAAAAATTTCCATAGAAATTTTTTTTAATAGAGTACGAAAGCATATAAAATGTTGTACAATATGTCTGTGTTTCTGCAGGAGACATGCGCAGGTTGCAGCCGTGTTGTTAATAGAAATTTCCATAGAAATGTCAACCACTAAAGCACGGTTTTCGCTCAAGTATACTCAGTAGTATGACGTCATAGTAACAGGAGCGTGTCGGGGAGCGTACTCCCACCCTCACTACTGCCCCCTGGAAACATTCGAGGAAGCGTATTGAACAACTTCCCAAAATTTCATGGCGATCGCATGAACAGTGTAGTAAAGTCTGCAGCCGTGTTGTTAACCCTGGAATACCACACTGGGGTGTGATACACCCCACACGGCTTTTTTGTCATTTACATTTTATAAAAGAAATTTAAAATTTTCTTATTATGCGGGAATTATTACTGGAGTAATGCAGAGTCTCCCTATACGTATGATAGTAGGCCGACTTTTTATTTAGGGGAATTGTAATAGGGTGTGGGGTGTGCTACACCCCAGTGTGATATGCACGTAACGTTTTTTTTTTTCGACAAAAAATTAACTTCAAGTTATACTTTATGGCCCCTACACACCGGCGCGATCTACTCGCCGTCTCAGATCGCACACGGGCGCGGTTATTAGATTCGCCCTGGTACATATGACCGCGCGCGGTCTGAGACCGCGTAGTAGATCGCGCCGGTGTGCTGGGGTCGTTATAAAAAAGAAGCATATCTTATTTTAAATTTCCTTGGAAGTGCTTTTTATCCAATACCATGGATTTTCTCGACCACTCCAGTCACTTTCTCGAAACTCGTTACCCCCAACTCATTTTCTTTACAATGGCATCGACGTCAACATCCACTGAGGCCTCTCGAGATGTATCGAATGCGAACAGGACAACTGCTAAATTGTATTATGTAAAATCTTTCAACCCTTCCATAAAATAGAATCATTGCGCAAAACTAATACTCCTCTTTCTGCATACAGGTATAGAAGAACTTCAAATCTTTAATATTCAACCAGCCCCGTAGAGAGAAAAAGAGGGTCTGAGGGGAATTTCCACGGGCTCCCATTTCCTTCCAGTTTATTTTGTTCTTTTGTCAGATGGGAAAAAAGCATAAGCTACGGGATAAGAGGTTTCTTTCATGGTGTAAGGAGTGATTGCTAATTTGATGTACAGTATGATGTTGCCGTAAGCGTTGAAATCCAGGCATTATAAAAACATCCGGGCCCCCTGAAAGTCCAGGCCCAGGGTATTCCCCCTTCCTCCCCCTCTCTTCAGGGTTGTATTCAACTTTGTTTACAAGTGGTCCGAACGGGTAGTAATGGTAGGAGCACAATATGAAAGAACACATAGCTGATAGCTCGGCCCACTAACATATTATGCATACACTAGCATGCACTGATGCACTATACCTACATACATATAGTAAACGTACGTACATATGGCACAGTCAGTCACAGTGTAGCGAAAAGAGAATACAGTGCAGAGATTTCTAAAGGCGCGTACACATCTGAACGCAAATGCGAACGAGGCAAGCCGAACATACATATCTATAGTATGTATGAAGTGTAGATATGGGTTCGGTCCGCCTCGTTCGCGGTCAGTGTTCAGATGTGTACGCGCCTTAACGCAATCCGGTATAAGAACCAGATGACGCTTCAAAACTTAGTTTGTTTTTACAATTTTAAAATTTTGAATTTTTTCACTCGTGTTTTTTATTTTATTTTGGATGCCGATAATACCATTATCTACCTGCCTGGCTAAGGGAAATTATCATCCTGATCTTCACTTCACCTATTTATTTATGTTTAGTGAACATTTTCCTTCGAGAAAAAATAAAGATTTCCAGAAAAATTTTGTTTTTTGATTTTTGTTTTCTCTAATGACCAAAATTTTGAAAAATATGGTATTTGTAAAATTCGAAAAAAAATTTTGTTGAAAAAATTGTGTTTTGTAATATTTGGTAGTCTTGGTCCCCTAAAGTATTACTGGGAGCTAGATGAATATTCGTACCAAGTTGCATACAATTATCTACATTAGAACTGCAGCTATAGCATTTCCAAAATTGGGGTGTAGTACACCCCAGTGTGGCGCTTATGTTACAAAACTATTGTGGTATTCCAGGGTTAATAGAAATATTCATGGAAATATTAAAGGCGCGCGCGCACACACACACACACACACACACACACAGATACAGACACAAACAGACATTAACAGAAAATATGAAGGACATACACAGACAGACAGACATTCATTCATTTTTATATATGTATATAGAAGATTTTAGGCGCCGAGGCTTCAGCCCCCAAAGTTTTCGCTCTATTTCCGCCCCTGGTGGAAGACCTTAAAGTCCCCCCCCCCCTCCATACACACAAAAAAATAAATAAACAGTAGCGAGTTTTGACTTCAAGGTCGTCATTTTTCGCCGAAAACTGAAATCTTCTGGTGCTTGATACTGGCCTACTTGTTTCACAAAACATAATGCAAACCGGTCAACGTGACCAACCTTTGCTCCTGTTTATAATTCTCACCACAGCTGAAAGCAGCGAAAAGTAGGTATTCAGGCAACGAAAAAAGATGCACTGCGTTCTGACGTTTATTTCGAACAACGAAGTATTTTTCTTCCTTTTCTACTGAGAAACGAAATTGAAAACGAAAAAAAAAACACAAAAAAAACACATGAAGTCGAAACTGATAACGTCTAACGGGTAATGTGATGATCTTCAAGCTGCTTTTCATAATTTGATATCTCAGTAAGAAATCTCTGAACGTAAAGACGAGTGATATGACGTGATTCAGTCTGCTGTTTACAATCAGAACCATGTTTAAAGGTTAATTAAATTAATAAAAATAATTATCAAAATTATTAATATTAAAAAAATTTTTATTATAATTAAATTTATTAATTTTATAAATATTAAAAAAATTTTTATTATAATTAAATTTATTAATTATATAAATTTTTTTTTCTTTTATTAAAATTATTGAGTTTTAGTTTTATTAAATAAAATTATTTTATTAATAAATATTAATTGAAATATTATTAATAAATATTAATTGAAATATTATTAATATTAAAATATTATTAAATTTAATTTTATAATTTTGAGAATTTATAATAATACATATAAGATAATAATTTTTGATAAAATTTTTTATTTTCTTAGTTCTTATGATTCTAGCCTCCTCGTTCAACTTGATTCGTGTTAATTTATTTTCTGTATATAACCAGCCAGGAAGTGATGGCCCAGAATTTGATCCAGGAAATACCAATACGCTCTGTCCAAGAATACAATTACGAATTGATCAAAGATTTCTCGATTCGATTGACAAGGATCAACCAGGATTGGAGTTTACTATCCAGTGCCGAAAAGAAGTATGATGGGGTAAGTAAATTTTTGTTGGGACTTAAATTACGTAAAAATTTCCTTGGGTGAACTTTTCATTAGTTGGTATGTATAGTGCGGATGTTTCGGAGTTTGTATGAGAGTTAGAAGTGTTTGTAGTTCGAACCACGCTGAGGGTATTCGAAATCAGAAAAACGAGAACTTGTACAGAACGTGGATGCGTTGATTGATTGTTAGAAACAGTAGCTCCACCTGAGTGCGAGACTAAACAATACTAATACCCTGAGCTACAAAATGTCAACTGAAAACTAAAACTAAACTAATATTCCACCATTTTTTTATCAGCTATCACATTTCAAACGATAGTTCCGTAGTAGAACACTCCCCTACTCTGAAGTGTGTTTCACATAAAATTGGTCCCCTACAGTTGTATGATATCTGTACACCGAATGTCCTGAAAGGCGGTTCAAAATACTCCTTTACACTGCTACATCCTGACACAGACCTTATAGAAAGAGATGTAGAATTTCCGATGATTCTCTGTTTCACCGCATTTCGCGAACTGAAAGGATGAAAACAATCCCGGGACCTGTTTCTTTCATCCATATCTATTCATCTCTGTAGATTTCTTGTCCCCCATACCCCTCCCTCCGAAGCTACTACATATGTGGGATTGTAAGGTGTCGAAACACTGATTTCAAAAGTCTCTGAAGATGGTTTGTATATTAATTTGGCCAAAATATCCAAATAGAGGAAATTTGGAAGAGAGGGTGTCAAATTTGAAAAATTAAGGAAATACAAAATGAGTATCATTTTTCAGAGTTTGAAAGTTAGGGAATCCGTTTCTCATGTTACTAATTGCTTAGAATACAATATGAACATCCAAATATAGGTTTCGAACGTCGCTAACTCGATTCCAATATTAATTTTTCCTTAATTAAAAATGATAGTCACATCTGGTGGCAAAAGAGGCTCATAACTGAGAAAAGTACGTAGGGCAGTGGAATGAAAATCGAGCCCCGGGAGAGAACATAAAAAAAAAGCTGTGCTATGCTTTTTTGGAAAACACGATTCAAAAAAGATCAGGCAGTGTACAGAAAAAAATCAAATGTTGAAAAATCTGGACTCCCAAAAATGTCTGGACTCGGGGAACCTTCCCTTTCCCCTAACCTCTCATCACACCTGATGATACGAAGTATGTATGTGGCTGTGGCTGATGATTATTCAACATACTGTGTCCAAAAAAAAAAAATTAATTGCTTCACATATCAAAAGAGAGAGTATAGCGAAAGAATATCATTAGGTCGGGAAAAATAAATGATTTTCTAAGTTTCAGTTGGAATAATAAATTATTTTCGAACTAATACGTTAGATGTCTTCAGTTTTTCCCAAGTGGTTGTCTTCGCTGTTCTGAATCCACAATACTGAGTTCAGATCTTCCATGATGTACTCATAATTATCTCTGCTCCATATCGCATTAACCCATTCAGTGGCGAGAATGTTCCATCTATAGAGGAATGTTTATTTTCATTGTTTATGCTAAGGACTACTATTCCAACAGACAGGTTGCATAAATTGCCGAACTAACTCCTGAATTCTAGTAGGAAATTGGAAAAGAAAATTTCAAATTTCCTACTTCAATTTTGAAAGGAATCGATTGGGACATGCACTGATTATCGTAGAACAGAGGAGATTCAAGAAAAGATGGAAATTTTTTGAAAAAGAAATTGGAGAGGGAAAAATTACTACTTTTGATTGAAAATAAAACTTTACCGCTCGGCATTCAAACCACGAACTGTTTCACTGTTACGATAATAGAATCTTCATAAATTAATAATTGACACAAAAGAAACTAGCGCGTCAAATCTTGGCTTTTACGATTCCCTGAGTACTGTAGTAGGAAAAACGATGACAGAATAACTCAATGCCGAAGAATGATTTTCAAAACTAAGAATTATTCCTCCTCACGATTTTGACATTTTTGGAAAAATTTTTCATTGACATAATTGTCAGATACTCTACATTGAAATAATTAGAAAAGTATTCTGTGAAAGCCAATTTTGTAGTAGGAAACCCAGAACTTGATATATTTCTATTTCTAAGAAGCATTATTTTAGAGCACCCCCATTTCTTCCTACAATTTACGAAATTTGGAAAATATTTCCTGACAGACATACATGAGAGAAGCACTGCATTAGAATCATCATAAAAGTATCCGCTCAACCTCAATTTCGTAATAAGATTTACAGAGAGGTGCCAATTTACATTTTGGAAAAACATTCTGACTCCGAAATCCCACTTCCTACAACGCATTATAGAATTTTCGAAAAAATTGTTTGCGGAGATAAACCACTTTCTTCTACAATGTACCTGGTTCTGGAAAAATGTTTGCAAGAAGCGTACATGATAAACACGTGAGATCATTATAAAAATTAATTCCTCAACTTGAGACTTGTAGTAGAAACCCTTGAATAATGTACACTCATGTCTACTGGAAGATTACTATTCGCGTATAAAATTGAAGGATGCGCTCTCTACTGGCAAAACGAAATGCGGCTTGCTGATTGGTGGATTTGGTTAAAAAGGTGATCATGTGCGAAAAGTGACAAAAAATGTACTCCAAGAATTTCAAAATAGGACTCTACAGAAAGAAAATAACAGAATGAAAAGTTCTTAAGTTCTTGTTCTTTTCAATTTTTCATAAAAAATGATATTTCGGATGATATTTCTCATTTTCGTTGTGCATATTGTTAGGGTAAAATACCCATGATCATCAATTCAACATATGCACTAGCGCTCCTACAGTTTGCTTTATATGTGAATTGGAGAAGTCTTAAGAACCCTATATGATAGACACTCAGCTGTGCGATCATTATGAAAATTAATTCCTCAACTTGAGACTTGTAGAAGGAATCCTTGAATAATGTACACTCATGTCTACTGAAAGATTACTATTGGAGAAGTCTTACTTCCTGCTATAATAAAATTTTAGAAAAATCTTCTCGAGAACGTACAAGTTTGCCATTCAGCTATAAGATCAGCATTAAATTATTTCCTTAACTTGACTCCTCTAGCAGTGGTCTTAGGGACATATACACTTACATCCCCTCGGCACCGATGCGATGCCCGAAAGGGTAGTTTCCGGTGCTGGGGGTGCGATGTCTTGGAGGCCACTTTGGCATGCACGCATCGCCATACGTCCCACCACACCAGAGTATATTAACAAAATTCAAACCTCTATATCTCAATATCCACGTTGTATTTTAAGCAATTCGTGGGCCCGTCCCGCAAGTGAAACCTTAATTTTAGAGTTGGCTCTGTTTTGACATCAGAAATAGGTTCGCTAACTTCTACAACCTAAAATCTATAGCAATATTGTCCTTGTTTAATTTTTCGATTTTGACAATCTCGCTCTTTACGTGCCTTAATTTTGAAATTTTGTCTAGATTACTATCGGAATCAAATTCAGCGACTTTTAAATTCTATGTTTCGATAACCATATTGTATTTCACAGATTTAACTCCCAGCTCCCAGTAGGGCCTTAATTTTGGGTTAAAGGTCAACCCGATATCGAAAATATTCAGCAGCTTCGAACCCTATTAGCTGATATTTTCGCGTCTTCAATCGTTATCATGATTATTCAAAAAGTTATACTGTATAATGCAATCTGAAGTCAGTAAATTCTAAAACAAGTAGAATTTCACATATCTGGTATCCTAAGACAAGGTGTCTACTAGTTTGGAAAATTTGGAAAGTTTGGAAAAAGTCAGGAATTTGAAAAGTAGGTCAGGACGTTTGTAAATAGTCTGGAAATTCAACAATATTTTTAAGAAGTTTGGAAAAAAACAAAGAATGAGCTCACGGAAAATTTTTTTCGTCGTTTAATTTTACTTCAGCACTCTATATGTATATCTGTGAACACCTTCCTAATACTTTCACCCAAAAATCAACTTCAAATTTCAGTTAATTTTAACCATAGCATCTAGTAGTATGTATAAACATAAATACATACATGCTGTCTATACTGTAAAGGTTTAAAGAAGAGAATAAAAAAGTTTGGAAAAAGTCAGGAATTTATATTTTTCCATTCTTTTAGACACCTAGTAAGAGGTGGGGATAGGGGGCCAAAAATATTCCAAAATATGGATGGATGCGAATGTAGGAATACGAATCCGAGAATTCTTTGCATCCTTCCAGTTCGCATGATTCGTTAAAACAGAAAAAACTCCGAGAATTCAACATTTCCCCCTACGAGATCTGCGTTAATGTATAGCAGTGTAACGGAATATTTTGAACCCACTGTAGAACATTCTGGGGGCAGATATTAGAAAATTGCGAGACTATTTCTTTAACAAAATCTGGCTTAAAGTAATATTAGTTCGTAACAGTTTCTTATATAATCAATATTTTCTGACTCATGACGACGCGTCAATGGGGAGCAGAGTTACCCCTGAGGCGATGAATCTCTAAACCGCCGGGAAATTGTGGTGCAAGTCCAAATTCCAGCCTCGACGCCGGATATACGCTAGAATTACTCTCCATTCTAGATAAAATCGATCACCAATCGAAAATTGGCGCTCAATTTGCACCAAGCGCCACAGTCGGGCCGCGTTTGCGCTGGCCCCGAGTGGTCCAAAATTCTAGCAGCGGCGCTTCAAATGCGAAGAAGCTAGAGCCAACCTGGCTCAGATTTGAGGCTGGCCCACAATTTCTGGGCGGGAAAGGAATTCCTTGGGACCTCTCAGACGTTCCTCAATATGGCCGCCTACTGACCAATATTATACCAACATTCAGTGTTCTGACATTTTTGTCAAACCGTATTTAATATAAGTCTCCCGGGTTTGTTCAGAAGAAACTTTTCAAGAGGTAGGGAACAGTTTTACTATTTAAATTTGCCAGTTTCGAAAATGGTGGAGGTCAAGTATAAAACCAAAAAAAAAGAAAGGTCGCACTTTCTCGAATATTAGTGTATAACGTTTTATACGAGCTGACTGGTACACATATAATGGCTCATTTGGTTCCTCAATTCCTCTTCAAAAGCAGCTAGAAAATCCCTTACAAAGTAGTATAATTTGTTATTTTATTAAACATGATGTCAGTTTAAGATAGTTTGATAACAGTACATATAAGGAATCGGAGTATCCTGCCATAAACTAAGATTTTAAGGGCAGCTGAGCCCCTTGTAGTTTTGTCTCACAATATACATAATTACTGATACCAAGTTTAAAATGAAAATGGTAACTTTTCAGAAAAATGGCGAAGTTTCAAAGGAACTCATGACCAGTGACCGGCACAAAAGCTCAGTTCTTCCTAACAACAAGGGTACAAAGTCAAAACTAACTAACTCCAAATGTGACACTAAGGTGATAGGTCAAATTTATGGTGCCGCTAATAGAAATAATGCGTGCACAACACATGGTCAATCATTCACTGAGATGGGGGCTTTGAAACAGCATATTGTGGTTCATAATGATAAGAAGTATTTCTCTTGCTCAGTATCCAATCGATCCTTCACTTGTAAAAAGAACTTGAAAAGACATATTATGATTCATAATGATGTGAAGCCTCTCTCTTGCTCAGTATGCAGTCGATCATTTACTCATAAGAGTAGCTTGAAAACACACCTCATGGTTCATAATGACCCAAAATCTTTCTCTTGCTCAGTATGCAATCAATCATTCACTTTTAAGAGTAGCTTGAAAACACACATCATGGTGCATAATAATGAGAAGCCTTTCTCTTGCTCAGTATGCAATCAATCATTCGCTTATAAGAGTAACTTGAGAACACACCTCATGATTCATAATGGCAATAACCCTTTCTCCTGCTCAGTATGCAATCGATCGTTTGCTCAGAAAGAATACTTGAAAAGTCATATTATGATTCATAATGATGTGAAGCCTTTCTCTTGCTCAGTATGCAGTCGATCATTTACTCATAAGAGTAGATTGAAAACACACCTCATGGTTCATAATGACGAAAAACCGTTCTGTTGCTCAGTATGTAATCGATCATTCACTCGGAAGGGTACCTTGCAAAAACATGTTATTATTCATAATGACGAGAAGCCTTTCCCTTGTTCAGTCTGCAATAGATCCTTCACTTATAAGGATGTCTTGAAAAGACACATCATGCTTCATAATGGTGTAAAGCCTTTCTCTTGCTCAGTATGCAATCGATCATTCACTTTTAAGAGTTATTTGAAACTACATATGATAATTCACAATAATGAGAAGTCGTTCTCCTGCTCAGTATGCAATCAATCATTTGCTCGGAAGGTTTCCTTGAAAGGACACATCATGGGGCATAATGGCGTAAAGCCTTTCTCGTGCTCAGTATGCAATCAATCATTCTTTATTAAGGGTGACTTGAAAAAACACATCATGATTCATAGTGATGAAAAGCCGTTCTCTTGCTCCGCATGCAATAAATCATTCACTCGTAAGAGTCACTTGAAACAACATATGATAATTCACAATAATGAGAAGTCGTTCTCCTGCTCAGTATGCAATCAATCATTTGCTTGGAAGGGTTCCTTGAAAGGACACATGATGGTTCATAATGACGAAAAGCCTTTCTCTTGCTCAGTATGCAATCGATCATTCACTTTTAAGAGTTATTTGAAACTACATATGATAATTCACAATAATGAGAAGTCGTTCTCCTGCTCAGTATGCAATCAATCATTTGCTAGGAAGGTTTCCTTGAAAGGACACATGATGGTTCATAATGACAAGAAGCCTTTCTCGTGTTCAGTCTGCAATCGATCATTTGCTCATAAGAGTAGCTTGAAAACACACATCATACTTCATAATGACGAAAAGCCTTTCTCCTGCTCAGTATGTAATCGGTCATTCACTTCTAAGAATGGCTTGAAAGAACACATCATGGTTCATAATGGCATAAAGCCTTTCTCTTGCTCAGCATGCAATAAATCATTCACTCGTAAGGGTACTTTGAAAGAACATATGATAGTTCACAATAACAAGAAGCCTGCTCCTGCTCAGTATGCAATAAATCATTTGCTCAAAAATGTTACTTGAAAAAACACATTAGTGTTCATAATGGCGAGAAGGCTTGCACCTGCTCAGTATGCAATCAATCATTTACTTGGAAGTGTAACTTGAAAGAACACACCAGGGTTCATAATGATGAGAAGACTTTTTGCTCAGTATGCAATTGATCATTCGCTCATGAATATAGCCTTACAACACACATGATTATTCACAATGACAAGAAGCATTTCTCTTGCTCAGTATGCAACTGATCATTCACTCATTAGAGCATCTGGAAAACACAGCTTATGGTTCATAATGACAAAAAACCTTTCTCCTTGTCAGTATGCAATCAATCATTCACTTATATGAGTATCTTAAAAGCGCACATCATGGTTCATAGTGACGAAAAGCTGTTCTCTTGCTCAGTATGCAATCATTCATTCAAGCTTTCATCTTTCTCAAGATGAAATCAATAAGTTACTCAGAAGGGTATATAACTTGGAAAGTCATAACTATGGGAAGTCATTATCTTGCACAGTATGTAATAAACGCACATATCATGGCTCATAATAATGAAAAGCCTTTCTCTTGGTTAGTATGTTATCAATCATTCACTAAGAAGGGTATCTTCAAGATACACATTAAAGCCTATAATAATTAGAACATTTTCTCTTGCTGACTATGCAGTTCATCAGTAACTCAGAAGTGCAACTTGAAAAGTCAATTTTGAAAACGCATATCATGTGTTATAATATAGTGGGAATCCTTTCTCTTGCTCAATATACGATCAATCATGTAAACACAGCCGCATTTAGGAATTTTGGGTCCCTGGACCCAATCTTATTGGACCCTTCTTCATAAAAGAAGCAAGAGCATGTGCACTGAAATAATATGGGTATACGTATTAACAAAAAAAAAATATATATATAATATATAAAAACGTGGAATTTCATTTTAATGACTTAATGCACCTGATGGTAATTTTTTTAGGATTTGGAAGTTTCCAGGGCGGGGAATATGAATTTTTAGAGTCGGCATTTTTCGTTAAATGAATAACCAATTGGCCAACGATTTCCGTTTTTATATTTATTATTATTATTTTTTCTTTTCTTTTTTTTTTTTCATTTGATGTAGCTTGGTGGCAGGTCGGGCCCCGTGGGTGCACCCATAAATCTGTCATTGAAAGTAAAGTGAAAACGTACCTCATTACTTCTAAAAAGAATAAGCCTCTTTCTTGCTCAATATGGGGTCGATTATGTACTTGTTAGAGTGCCTTGAAAACACATATTGTGGTCTACAACAAGGAGCAACCTTTTTTCTGCTCAATGTGCCACCAATGAAACTCCCAAAAAATCATGAAACATACTATGATTTATTATCGTATTGATAAATTTTAGGTATGGGTAACTGATCACACCCTCAAATGTAGGAATTATATTATTTTTAGAAGATTGTAAGAACTCATTAGAAAGTAAGCTATCAAAATGTACCTAACTCATACATTAAGAAGCTGCTGTTGTAATTATTATTATGTGTGTGTAAGTGTATACATTCATGTATATATATAACCTATGCACGTAGAATGTTTTTTGTTTTAATGGTGGATTGGATAGATGCCGATACTCGAGGATTTTCATGATATCATTATATGCATACCAGGTGCATATAGGTAGGTGTCAGGCTAGTGCTATTTGAATATGAACTAATTTAAGTAAACGCGCTCCAAGCGATGCAAAAAGGACCCGAAGAAACAAATTTGTCATACTTGAAGAAAAAATTTTGTTCTCCTGATCGTTGTTGTATTGCTTGGAGCGCTTCCAGATAAACTGGTTCAAATAACCCTGTGGTACGTTAGTAGCCAACTTATTAGGTGAAATTTACATTGCAGTAATAATATTTTTATCTATATGACTATCACATTCATTATTTCAATTTTGTATACAATCATTCAATCGGGAATCAATTTACTACATTTATTTCATTTTGTTGCTTATTTTAGCGTGGTAGGGGTCCAACTTGGGCCGAGAGAATTTCAAACTACGCCTGGCCCAGTTGACCGATGCTCAGGGGCGGATAGGTGAACTGAAACTAAGGGGGAAATAATGTAAGAGCGGCCCTCTACAAATTTTTAAGTGGCCCAAAAATTTTTTTGGCTCCACCCCATTTTATTTACACATAGTCTTTCAGGGTTCAAAAAAGCAAATGGTCACGTGGATACTCATTTTACTGTTTTCCCCTTTCTTTTATCTTTTCAATTAAGAAAATTGTTTTACCTCTCTGCGAAATGAAAAGAAGAAAATTAGTATGTTTATTAATAACAGAAATAACAAATACATAATATTATTTTGTTAATTAGGAGGTCTATTAAAAATAAAAGATCATTTATCTAATATTATAGGTTGGCCTAAAAAACTTGTTTATCACATTAATTAATTTAACAATTTCCGAATACTTGAGGACTTATTCGTGAGCGCGTAAAGAACGTCCTCATTCTTTATTTCTGAGAGGATTTCTTTCTCGATAATATTCATAATCATAAGTGCATCCGAGTGATCATCTGTAAGTACCCAGGGGCGAAACTATAGGGGGCCCCAATAATTTGGCAATCGGCAAATTTTGAAACTGTTCATTTGAAATTTTCATTTTTCATGAATGTTAATTTGCTTATTTATTTTTCGATGAAAAAATATTTCGATGAAAAATCGGCAAATTTTTAATTGTTTAAAAATTTTGTCGCCGAATTTTTAGTTATCAAAAAATATTTGTCGGCAAATTTTTCTTCTCCACTCCCCAAACTGAAAGTCAAATTTCTTTTCTGAAAATGGAGTACCTTGGACTCCTGTCAGAGACTAGTCACTCAAAAGCCGAAGGTTTCAAGCTGAGTGTCGAAAGTTATTTGAAAGGTTGAAACAAATTAGAAATGTGGAAGACTCTTCGAAAATCTGAAAGTCGGTAGCGACCGTTGAATTTCGAATTTCAATGACTACTCTCTGTTTTTGCTAGATTCTCTGTTTGATCCAGAGTCTGAAATTTGAGAAAGTTGAACATTTTATTAAAATCTAAAAGTTGAAAGCAAAAGTCGTCTTTTCCAATGTCACAAGCTGAATCCGATAGCAAATGTTCTATTGTTTAATTTACGGGCTTGGTCCTAATGAATATAGGAGAGAAATCTGGAACAAAAGTCAAAACTCTATGTGCATGTGTTTTCCACAATAAGGAAAAGGAGCTTGAGGCACGGATTCCCCTAAACCGATTGACCTGAAACTTTGTAGGTTTTTTTTAATGTTTATTTTTTGAATTTATTGGAACCTCTTTAGGAAACGAATCAGAGGAAATTCTGAAAAAAAAATCGCCAAGAGTAAATAACGACTACCTTGATGTGTAAAGGAAGTTGTGTGTTCCTCTCAAGTATTCCTAACATCCTGCCAGCTTACCCTCCCAGACTAGGGTATGCTCATGTGAGTGCTTGGGGGATAAGGTTTCAATGTGCATTTGCAGGGACGAAACTATGGGGGGGGGGGTGAAACACCCCTAATAATTTGGCAGTCGGCAAATTTTGAAACTGTTCATTTGAATTTTTCATTAACCAAGAACGTTCGTTTGTTTATTTTTATTCCTTATATGTTTCAAAATAGAAAAGGATCGTTCACAAGACACTTTTACAAAGGAAATAGTCAATAAAAATTTATAAGCTATGTATAAGGTTGGATACGCAAGTTTATAAAAATTGTACTTTTTTGTGACTAGAAAACAACAGGCAGGACACTTTTTACAAAGTTCTTTCCAACTGCTGGATTGGGATTCAGCAACATCACTATTACTACCGTTACTTTCTTCTTCATCGTCCAATAGACCCAATTGATCAAAATCTTCTGCAAGATAGTTTTTTAAGCTGCCCCATTTGCAAATAAAATCTCTAAATTCTCTTTTGAAGTCTTGCAGGGTCGATTTCTTTCGAAATTTTTTAATATAGGAAAATAGATTTGTAAGCACTGGTAATTGATCGCTATCCAACCTATCCTTTAGCTCTGGAAATCGATTAGGGTCCAAACAACTGATATCGGCAAATACAGCTTTGTGACTCAGATTTGTCCTTTATAGTCGATAAAATAGTGTCTTTTATTCACCCGCGGACTGGCAAGGGAAATTTAGAAGGGGAATACTGGTTGGGGCCCTTCATTTTCATTTTTTTCCCATTCCTGGAACAACTCATATTTTGGGTGGACCCGCAGTCCAAGGGGCCCGGCCGGGGATTCCCCTATTCCCCCCAGCCAGTCCTCGGTTGCTTTTATTCGTGTAAAGACCTCCTGGGCGAAATTTCTCGTTTTCATTTGTTATTGGATTATCATCACCCTCGTAATTAAACTTTTTCTTCTTCATTCGTCGGCGTATTTTTGGAAGCTCGTCTTCTATTTCAAAATCAACCTCAGGCTCAGATTTTTCCAGTTCTTCATTTATCTTAGAAACATATAACTTTGTTGAATGTAAAATAACTTCAAAGTCGCTTAATCCCTTTGCTAAATCTCTAATTATATCTTCAACCATGTTATAAGCTTTCAACAAAGAGGAGTTGTCTTTTCAAAAATGCGGAGAAAAATTTAAGCCGTGAGGATTATTTTGAAATTTAGAAAATTGTCCAAAAACGATTTTGCTTTTCCTCGGGCTTCCGCACAATACTTTGCAGGCGTTCTAGCTATCTCATTTAAGGATAACAAAAGTTCAAGCAACAATCCAAAGAGTCGGTTATTTTAGTCTATAGTCTAATAATTTTTACTTAGGAAATATTTTTTTCTAGCGAGGGCCAAGGGCTGCGGCCGTCAGCTGTACATTTTTACGTCGGAGCTATCCAACTGTCCAATTGAACCGGCCCAGCGGCCCAGGGGGAAATTTCCCATTTCCCCCTGGGCCTACCCACCCCTGCCGATGCTCTGAAATCTCCACTGCTCAATCAAACCAAGAATAGTCTTGAAACTAATCTCAAAGATCCTTAGAAATGATGAAGACATGTTCAAAAGTCTTGAAAAGTTTTTTAAACAAGATCGGAGAAGCCTAAAAGCGAGTCTAAAAGCGTTCTAAATCCACCTGCAGTGCCGTAGCGTCGAGGAGGCGGGGGGCAGTGCCCCCCCCCCCAATATTTCCACATAGTCCTCTAATATCGGCGACTTTTCAAAAATACCTCAATTCTCGACTTTTTCTCCTTCTAAAACCTTATTGTGCCCCCCCCCCCATTGGGAAACTCCGAGCTACGCCACTGTCCACCTAAATGGATGTTAAAAAGGTTCGAAAGAATCTATAAAAGTCTGTAACAGGTAGTATAGTTATTAGAAAATATCAAAGAATCTGAAAAATCTTTAGAAAGTCTCGAGGCTGAGATAGTGTTGACTGAGTCCGTAAGATCAGTTAAGAGTCAGAAATACATATGTTTCGGAGAATTAAAAAAATTTGGTACTTCTAAGGGAAACTTACTATTTCTTTTTACGATACCACGGCGCATTTTTCGACAAAATAGAACTACCTACGTATTTGTATAGTATAGGCTTCTCTACAGAATCCACGATACTCGCTCCGACATAGTCACGTGCTCATCGGAATTCCGATAAGCTTTTTCGGACGATTTTCCCGCCGTTCGATGTGACCTTGTACGTGTGATTACTCGAGGGTAGAAGATTATCAGACATATGGTGCGCGATTTACGAGACCTTTGGAATGTCAAGAGAAAGGTTCGCACATGGAATAAGAAAGTCTCTTTAGGGGTTCATTCTGCTGTATCCAATATTTTCATGTGTTCTGAGCTTTCGAGTAAACGCTGATACAGCTCACTCGCTTTCCACGTAATATATTCTTAATGTACACTGATGAAATTTTTGGAAATAGGAATACATTTCAGATTTATAAAAGCAAATTTCAGCGAATTCTGAATATTTTAGAAGGAAAGTACAAATACTGATGGAAGTCAAATTCGGTGGTACAAATGTAAGAACCAATTTGAGAGGGCTTCCAAAGGAAAAGATACCTCAAAACATTCTCGCCTGCTCTGCTTTTGTTGTAATTATAGGGACGGGAGGTGTCACCGGAACTTTCCCCGTCGCAGTACTACAGTAGAATATACTGTAAATAATATCAAAGTTAGAACCTCACCAGACTGAAAAGTACACTCAATCGATGGTAAATGTGAAAAGAATGAGAAACAAGATCAAAACCACCAGAAATCAGAAAATAACTGAAAGAGCCCGTTACAAAGCCCAGCAAATTATCAAAAAACACCGCTATAATGCTAAGAAAAACTCTGGGGGAAGAAGTACAAAATTAAGAACAAAGAAAGCAAGAAAACGCCTGGGAACCGCCAAAAATCACAAAATCAAAAATTCAAAACAAAAAAAACAGGTAGAATTGAAACTTGCTACAGGTAAAACTGAAACTTGCCAAGGGAAGTAATATCAAAATGTAACTCCGGAATCCACACAACGGTGATGGTACTACAAGTTTAAGTGAACTGGTTCTTCCCCCTTTAAATAAATTTGGAAGGACGATAAAATACGTTCATATCCTCCCACAAAATAATTTGGCCGCGAGGAAAACTTTTTGTATGGGTCTCATGACTAGTGCGGTCTTGATCTGTTTAGTTTCACCCAAATTAATTTGAGACTCCGTAAGGCTCTTATGTCTTATGACTCTCAACTTTTTATTAATACTCTTGACAATTTTAATGTACTTGCTTAAAACATCCTAAGACAGTTTGATACTCTTAAAATACTTCAAAACTGGTTCAAGATTCGCTAAGACTGCTTATAACCCGTTTACAACTCATCAAGACTTGCTTACAGCTTCGTAAAACTCTTCTGGACTTGAGTAAATCTCGTGAAAAATGATCACGCCATTTTAAGGATCATTAACATTCTTCAAGATTTCTCAAGACGATTAAGACTCTTCAAACTTCTTCAAACTAGACTTTTAAGACAACGTACGACTATCTTAGCTGTGTTTAAGACTTTCAAGACTCTTCCATACTTGCTTAAATTTCTTATCACTATTTAAAACACTTTTCTACTGTTTTGACTCGGATTTTAAACTGCTTGACATTTTTCTCTTTGATATATGGTTCCTTGTCCCTCGTAGCCCTCTACCAATCAATGACTCAGTAGGGACTAGTAGTGTAGAAGCTTCCATACTTTTTGTAATAAGTGTATTCGGGTGCCAGATATATTTGTCGAATTAATGAAATTTAAAAAAAAACAAAAAGAAAACAGTAACTTGCACATTTAAAAACAGTAAAAAACCAGAAATGTTTCCTTGATTACAAATGACTAGTAATCAAGAACGATAAATCAAAATTACGGTCAAAAATCAACAAATGATCTAAACAAAGCAAGCAGCAACAGAGCACAAACATCCAACGAAGACCAAAACACATTAAAAACTAGAAACTCATCAAATCAAGACCAAAAAAAGATGGGATGAATCAAGACTATAAGACACAAAAATCTGAAATCAAAACCACATGTAACTCGAACCAAGACAAAATCAAGTCCAAAATGACCAATTCTTGACCACAAAGATTATACTGAAAGATTATACGTTGAAAACCATCGAAATAAGATTTTTTTAAAATCCCAAAACGTGACTAAATCTAAGTTAGGCAAGATTTAATAGAATCAAAGAAGGGTGATCTATCGCAGCCTATGCGTATTAGAAAAACTGATTTTTCTAAATAAATCAAATCAATTGAATTAATGAATCGTTTAATTTCATATCATCAAATAATTCAATGAATTATTGATGAATCTTATGAAACCATAGGCGCAACTAGGAATTACTACTGGGAGGGGCTGAACCAGATAAAAGTCGGGGGAAGGTAAATTTTCTGAAGCGAAATGAACAGTTTAAATTACTTCACTTACTCACTAAGATTTAGAGAAAAAAAAACTCAGTTGTTTTGTGTTTTGTTTTTTGTTGTTTTTTTGGGAGGGGGGGGGGGACTATAGCCCCATAGCCTCTTGGTTGCGCCTATATATAAAACTAATTAATTTTGATAAACCAGTCAATTTCAGATCATCAGTCAATTTTTAAAAATTAATCAGATTCAACCTAACAAATAGTTTTAATTAATAATTAGTGAATTTAAATTCTTGATTAGCAGACTTAGATTAATTGATAACAATTAATTTGTTAACTGCCATACTCGAAATTTTTGATGCCTCCATTACAAACGAAAACAGTTTTCATTATTTCATTTACTTTTACTAATCAGTTTCCACTAATCAATAACATTTAAAATAATAAATTATTTTCGCCTAACTGACCTATGTATTTAAATAAATTTATCAATTTCAAATAATCAATCAATTTAGATTAATAATTAGCATTCGTAATCATTTGTCACTATTCAATAAATCCTAATAAATTAACTAATCTAGATTAATTAATTAAACTACTAATTAGATTAACAGAAATAATTAATTTTATTTATTCAATTAAATAATTTATTGCGATTAATCAATCAGTTCCTAATAATTAATCATTCTCAGTTCAGTTTTAAACAACAGATCAATTGTGATTGATAATAGAGGGGCGTATTGCGATACATACATGCCAAATTGGCCCCGGGATACCGCATCCCCTATCCTGGAAACGCCCCAAATGGGCCTGCATCAGAATAAGGGGGGATCGCTAATTGTGATAAACTAACTAGTTTTAAACAATTGATGAATTTCAAAACAAAAGATCTGTTTCCAATAATTGATAATTTTCAAATAATGAATCAGTTTTAAATCATTTCAGTTTCAAATAGTAGGTCATTTTCAAAGAATCAATAAATTAATTTTGAATAATCAGTTTTAAACGACCAATTAGTTTTTAACTATTAATCAGTTTTAACTGATTGGTCCATTTTAAACAAATAATTAGTTTCAAATCTTTGATAAATTTGAAATAATGGACAATTTAAATGAAAATTTTTAGTAAGATAATTAATTTTAAATAATTAATCAATTTGAAAGAAAAAAATTTTTTAAAAGGTGGTCAATTGTAAATAAGAATTAATCAATTTTAAATAAACAATCAACTATGAATAATTAATTAATTTTAATTATCCACAGATTTGGATTAATAAACTTTAAACAATCAAGTCAAATCTATAATCAACCAATTTTAAAAAAGATATCAATCAAGAGGAGAAAATTAATCAATTTTAATAAATTGATCAGAATTGATGAATAGATTTGCATTGATGAAATAATCAATATCAAATAACTGATTAGTCAATCAGTTTTGTTGAACTGATTAGTTGTAATAAACTCATTACTTTCAATTGATTGATGATTTTTAATTTGTTCCAAATTTCGGGTGTGCCAATTCATACTTTCTCCCTTCTGTAGTCAAGAGCGCTTTCAGTTGCTATGCATGCCATCATCAATGGAGTACCCCCAATACTTTCCTCTTTGTCGTCCTGTACTTATAGTGGTGTGTAGTACCGTTTGGTAATACCTATTTGGTATGTGTTCCTATTGGTTGTCTGTGGTTTTGTAGTCTGTCCAATCAGTGAGTGTTATGTATTTGGTTGGAATAGGTTTTCGCTTTAGAAGTTGGTTGGTGTGTTTATTAAGTTGTTTTGTTTTGTTTGTGCCTTCATCATCTCAAGTTGTTCTTTTAATTTTCTTTTTCTTTTGTTGTTTTCTGTGTGTAGGATTTTGCATTTTCTCGTCAACTTGTGGTTGTTGTGTCCCTGGTTATTGCAGTGTTTTCCAAAGAATGATTTGTCATCCTTCAGCTTCTGTGATCTTTCATGTTTATTTTCTGCCTGTTTCTCCTACGTAGGTTATGTCACAGTGTTCACACTGTAGTCTGTATACTCTGTTGCTGTTGTTCCTATCCTGTGTTTCTGTTTTGTCATTGCTTATTTATTTGATCAAAGGTGGTCCGTTTCTGATGCCGAGTTTTATGTTGTATTGGTTAAAGATTTCCTGTATTTTGTATGTATATGTCCCTGTGAATGGTATTGCTCCTAAGTATTTGTCGGTTTTTGTGGTTGTTGGTTCTACGTCTGTACTTTTTTATTCCATTAGTTTGTTCATTATTCTGTCTGCTGTTTGTGGTTGGTATTTGTTATTAATGGCTATTTGATTGATTTTGTTGATTTCTAGTGTTCTGTGGTTGTTGTCATTTAATATGTTGATTGCTCTGTTGCAGTATGTAGTGCTGCTATTTTGTGTTTTTGATATTGGAATGCGTTGTTGGGTATTATTGCGGCCGTGTGGGTGGGTTTTCTGTTAATGTTGTACTGTATCTTGTTGTCTTTTATTTGTACTGTTAGATCAACGTAGTTTATGATTTTATTGCCCTTTTCAATTGTGAACTTTATGTTTGTTATTTAAATATTGTTTGTTTCTGAGAGAAATTGGTCCAGTTGTCTGTCTGTTCTTGCCCAGATGATTAGTATGTTGTCTACATATCCTATCCATAGCTTCATGTTCTTTTGTTTGCTGTGGTCGTTTTCAAAGTTGTTCATGTATATTTCGGCTAGAATGGGTGACAGTGGTGACCCCATTGCTAGGCCTTCCGTTTATTCGGAATATTTGTTGTGAAACTGGTAGTAGTTTATGGTTTATGATTTCTTTTGTGATGTTGGCGTATGCAGTTCCTTCTGTGTTGTTTTTGTACTCGTTCTTCAGTATTGTTGTTAGTTCTTGTTTTGATATGTTTCCAAACATATTTGTTACGTCCAATGATACCAGTTTGCCATTGTTGTTTAATGTTCTTTTTTCCAGTTTGTCTTTTAGTTGTATTGTGTATGGCCAGGAGCGTTTTAAACATTTCTATGATTTTTATATTTTACTTTGATTACAATAAATACATTGAATTTCTCTTTCTTCTTTTCATTCGGTCAATTTCAGATAATTTTTAGTAAATTGATATCTTAATTAGACGATTGTTTCTGGTCAGTTGCTTGCTTCTGTTTTATTGCGAAACAGAACTGACAATGGCACACAATCCCAATTCGTTCATTCATTTAAAACGTAACTGTATTTTGCCCTCACTCTTCCTACTTCCTTATCTCTTCTGAACAGAAGGTATTGTGAAATTGCAGTAACAGTATGCATTCTCAAGAGAAGGAAGAGACATTTAATCATCTGACATTTAAGTCCACTTAGCGGTAAACATTTTGAACCTTTTTGTAACTCCCCTTTTGGAGTATAGCATTGTATAGATGTGAGATCTGGTCTCTCTCTCTCTCTCTCTCACACACACACGACTCTTTTCCTGGGCTCATAACATTCAATGTTATTAGGGATCCTACATTGCAAAAACAAAAACTAATTTTGACCTTTCAGTGATACTTGTTCACATGTTCACTTTCTTCCTTTGCTAATATTCCGGAGTTCATATTTAAAAAAGGATGATTTTTTCCCCAAAAAGAATTTGGAGAGAATTTATGATTTTTGGGGAAAAGCAAATTAAATATACAAAGGAGGAGCAATATTCCAAAACGGCCTACGTCCATTTTTTTCCGCAACTCATTTTATAGCGTCATTTGATGTATACACATTCCTCCACTGTCAACTTACTAATATTTAGGCAGGTGTTCTACTAGGCAACACACATTCCTACACTGTCAACGTACCAATATTTAGGTAGGGGTTCTACTAGGCAATCCAAGTATCACTGGTGGCACATATACATATGGTATACACAGGAGTACTGAGTTATTTCATTCATCGGTAAAGTTTTAAAAAGTGGACAGAGGCAGTTCGGACATCACTCCTCAATTGAATTCATGACTTTTTCATGACTTTCATGACTTTCATGACTACTGACTTCAATTCATGACTGTTTCATGACTTTCATGACATTCATGACTAGTAAACACCCTGACTGGTATTCGAGATATATAAATTCTACGTTCGATACAATTTTCGTACTCCTGAGTCGAACAGTCGAATGCAGACAAACTCCGCGATGAACAATTGTACTTCCGTTTCCAGTTGTACCCAAGTTTTGCTCAAATCGGGTAGCCGAGTCACGTCACGTGACAACGTGCGGGACACTAAAAGCTATATTTTTTCCTCTAATGTATCTTAATACATCTGTAATCCGAGAAATATGAGGAATCGCAGATTGTCGGAGAAACTTCTTTCTACGAATCCGGACGAGTATTATTCGAAAGCTTGTATTTGTTTTCCGGTTGAAAAATATTTGCCGAGATCGCCGCTGAATTTTGCACTCGCATCGGCCGAATCGCTCCGGCGAAAAAAAAAATTAAAACGAGCTAATTTATAAGCTCTTGTAAATTGTAATTAAAAAAATATCAAAAGAAAAATCAGACCGGGATTTCAAGTTATAACGTGGAAACTAAGTATTCAACTGATGAAATTTTCAAGCGCACGGGCGAATCCTATGTATAACCTTGCAATTTAAAAAAAGAAGAAAAAAAAAATGAGCAGCCCGTTTGAACCCGGTCGTTGAGAAAGTTTCGAAGCATCCGGCTTCCAATTTTCGTGTATCTAATCGACCTTTCCCTTTTACATAGTTCTTCTTTCACTCGGCTAAATAAAGATGGAAGAGAGCGTCAGCGCGACGCGGCCTTTTGGCCGTCTTAAACTCCGAACCACTTTTTCAAGAGTAAACTTTAAATTTGAAATCGTCTTTTGAAATGTTAAATACAATTTTTAAAATGACTAACGTCAACGTTTAAAAGATTTACTGCCAACTTTTTCCGAGCAACTTAAATGTGTGATTCGCATGTTCGGATATTTAGAGAGCTATATTCGTAAATTCGCGATCTTCGTCGTACACTCCAATTTCATTTAGAAAAATCATTCTTCTCCAACAACCCGCCAAGGCTTGGAATTCTGCATCGGATTAATCCTAAGTACGTTGTTTTCTGCGGACCGAGACTATATACAAGTCTATGAGAGTCATGATTTCACGAGAGTAAACATACTAGAACTTTCAGAGCTTATACACATGTGGAAGCACAATAAAGTCATGCTACTAGTTCACGAGTAAGCTATCTTAATAGATAAATATTGATATTAGGGAGAAACTTATACGAGCACGAAAGTTCCCTGGCGGCTTTGTATTACGAGCTTTCATGGTAATCATGACTTACACCGAACAAAGTAATACGAACAAGTGGTTTGTCGAGAGGAAAACCTATTTTCGGATTATATTAGCGAGACTCGATTTCTTACAACTGTGATTCGACAACGACAGAGAACATAAAATCAAAGGTGTGCAAATTAATAGGCACTGCAAGACCTAGATATTCGAGATATTCGAAGGAAACATTTGCGTAGAATGTTGTACTCGACACGAAAACAGTTCACTGAACAAATGTTGAATAAGCTCCACAACTCCAAAATTTCGTCAATCGTTGATCTTCTAAAAAAGTTATTACCAACTTGCAGAGCTCGAAAAAATAATACTACCCTCTATTATCGAATGTTCGACAGGACTTATTTGTGAGATAGAAATTATAAGGATAATCGAATCACTCTAGTTGTACCTAGTTCTCGATCCAATAGACCAAGTTCTCACATTTTCAGACTCGATCAATATAAGAAGTATAAAAATTAATCATAAAAATTTCAGCTCGCTATAAGACAATTACAATCGACCAGAACTTCGAACAATGCTACTTACTGAAAAAAAAACTGTTTTCCCCTACCCCTCTAGGTGTCTGATTGGGCCCCTCTCCAAATTAGACCTTTGTCTAGTCATCACTCATCACTAATAATACACAAAAACTTCAGGACTTCAGCATTCACCTCAACTCCAAAAACCCTCAACGTGCCCATAGACTACTCCAAGAAAACGTAAAACTGATCGAAACATGATCCTCTAGACACGGATTCCATTATCACCAAACAAAACAGAATTCATAATGTTCCAGCATCAGACAAACAATCCACTTTCCCACCTCTTCTACTCAACTCACACTCGATTCCTCGCTCCAATTCAGTAAAATTTCTCGGCCTCTAACTTGACGCACGCCTCTCCTGGTTACCTCATATAAAACACACAAAAGTCAAATGTATGTGCTCACTCAATGTTCTGAAGTGCCTCTCACATCCTTCCAAAGGATGTAGCAGAGGACTACTCATTCAGTTATACCAGACTCTGATCCGATCTATCATAGATTACGGATCATCCATATATGGACTTGCCCCTCCCTCATACTTGAAGCTTCTTGACGATCACCATAGGCGTCTTTCGCACTAGCCCAGCTTTGAGTATATGTGTCGATGCTGGAATTCCTCCTCTCTCTTACCGCCGAATGCAACTCACTGCCAGATTCCTCGTTACAATTTTACAATAACACACAACACTAATCTTCCTGCCTATGAGTACCACTTTAACCCTTCAAACTACATTGCTGTTCCTAAATCCTCAGTGCACTGGCGTTCACACTTTGAAGGGACATTGACCCGTACCGTTTCCCACAATTTACTACCAACAATCCATACATCACCCCCACCTACGTTGCTGAATCCTTCCTCCATGCAATTTGGAACTCACAGAATTCCCTAAGACATCTACACTCCAAGTTTATCGGACACATTTACAAGCAATTCTGGATCGCTTTCCTACCCGCATCCTATCCTTCACTGATGGTTCAAATTACAACCGACGCACCCCTTACGCCTTCTCCATAGATACGCCTAGTCACGATCTCCTCGCTCTAAGACCCACCCACTATCTGGTCCTGTCAGATTCACTTTACTCCTTAAGGTCTATTTCTAATCGCCTTTCAACGCACGCTCTCGACCAACGCATCCATCTCATTCTCCATCTTATTTCCTTTACCACCAAGAGCATTCCACTCATCTGAATCCCAAGCCATTGATATTCCCATGATATGAGGCAGCTGATCAAGCAACACGGTAAGCTACACAGCTCCCTATATCACTCGTCACCTACCTATCTCAACAGATCTCACTTCCGCCATTCGCCACATCATTTTGCATAAGTGGTTCAAGGAGTGGCGGCATCAAGCTTCTCGGCACATCAAGCTCGCTCAAATCACGCTTACACCTATCCCCCTGGCTTACGTCCCAGCGTTCCTCCCGCCGCGAGGAAACTATCATCATCCGCCTAACAACTGGACATATACGCCTCACACATACGTTTCTTCTCCAACTGCCCACCCTTGAAGATGAAGACCCTCTCTCATGCCCCTCCTTCACCTACCTTTGTAACTCTCACCACGTCCCTCATAGTGGAATTCTGGCCCTCCACAAGCACATAAACAACACCCTCACCACCTTTCCGCTCCTGGATACCTCTGCAACGTATGTATAGACAACAACTTTTTCCGAGCCTATAGCCCAAGAGTGTAGCTCTGTAGCTCGATAATATTAAAATTAAAATAAACTAAATTATAAGTCTTGCTATTATCAGACACAGTAGATCAATCAAACAAATGAATAAATCCTAGGGGCTTCACAATCCAACCCTCATGGCTCGACATTTGCTTCGTTCATGTCAGTTCCCTGCGTGGCGCTATACGCCATTGAACCACTAAACCAGATACTTGTTTACATTCCCTAAAATAACATCACTGCTAAGCAAAATTACAATTACAAAACTGATGATGTCATTAGCTAAGCAACCCAGATGAGATGATATCATGACATAGCCCAGGAATGTCACTGCCAAACCAACCGGGTTTAGATACTATAGGAAAATAGGGAACTACTGTCTCAGATGCCAAGGTAATTGCTATAGGTATAGGTAGAAGCAAGTTGTAATGAGGTAGTTTTGTGACGCAGCTTAGAACAATCTGTAGAAAGACAAAGAACTATAGTCTCAGATTCCAATGTAACTGGTCTGTCCCTACTGTATTTATCGGGTAGGTAACCTGGCGGGTACGTCTTAAGTCATATGTTTATTATTATGTCTATCTTGATGTAGAAATCAGCTATTAATAATATTATAGATTGTAGATCAATGTCTCAAATATCATATCTGTTTTGTCTCTTCTCAGTTGAAAGAAACTATCTATGGTAGCATTTAATAATATTTATATTAGGTACATCCTAAGTCGCATGTCTATCTTATGTCTTCAACAATATATAGACAAGTCTTGTATCTGCGTATGTCTCATTAATAGCAAAGGAGAAGATAACTGGTACTCTTCAACAATTTATTAGATTTTTCAAGTAGGCAACCTGTCTGACATTTTCTTCTCAGAGAGGAGGAAATGTTTTTGTTTTTTTTTGTACATATAGAAGAAATATCACCCAAACTAAACCAAGGTAACCATCAGACTCATAAAAATGCCAGCTCCCAGAGCACAGCTAGAATGATTATTCTCAGACTGGTCTTTTGTTTGTTGTTTAAAAAGTATGGTTGACTTTGGGCAACTCCAATAAGTAGTGATGTGTAGTAATTGATAGTATTTTTGATAGTATTGATAGTTTTTAGTAAATTTAGTACTATCAAACTATCGATAGTTACTTCATTGACTATCAACACTATTGATAGTTCTTAAAAACTATCAAATTAGTAAAAACTATCAAATCATCAAAATGAATAATTATGAATTTGTCATTTATCAACACTGTTTTGAATTTATTTAATTATAGTTACCTAAATAGTAAATAATACTAAATATTTAGTATTTACTGATTTTGTGAACTGTGATTTCGTCCATTCAGATGAATTTTGGAAGCTGGGAAAGAGACCATAAGCTCGTTAGATTTAGGTTCGTTCTCCCAGTCGTTTCTCAATCCTCGATGTGTATTTGACAGTTTCATTTTTCATTCCATGATTTGATTATTAATTAAACTCTTCTGGTTCTGGGTTTGGTAGTTCATGTTATGGCTTATGCTTGTGTAATGTATTTTACTGAATACCTACTGAAACTTGAAACCATTTAAAAGTTATTGTTATTTCTTATCAATAAGTTATTTGTTGGATTATGATTATTGAGTTGCCGATTATTTAAAATTATTATCATGAGTACAGAATCCGGATACCAGATCACACTCATTTTTGTAAGAAAGTTCTTTGATTATATAACAAGCAATTATAAATTTTCCTTCATTTCTTCATATTTATGATTTACAAAACACAATATGCGACCTTTTGATTTCACACATGATTAAACAAGCACATAAGACTCAGAACTTGATTATTGATTAGAAAATTATAGAATGTAAAATAAAATACGAAGTTGTTGGGTTAGGTTCTTCTTAACAGAGTGGAAACTGGATGGATAGTTCGATCGATCAATCCCTTAAGGTTAAGGAAACTGCAGTGAAGAGCAGAGAAGATGAAAAAAAATAGAAGACAGAATACAGAAGAACTCGTGACTTGTAACGTTGTATAACCATCATAAATAAAGAATACAACGAGCAGACATCATGAATCAGAAATTTGGAGAGATCAGACATCAGACTGCCTCAGAGGAGGTCGAGAGATGGGGTGCTAGAATAACAAAATACAGGAATCGAATCACAGCGAACCGAAAATTGTTAAACTGATTTGAAAGAAGAAAACACAAAACAGTAGCAGGCCTAACGTCTAAGCCAATAGTAAAATACTAAAATACAAAGAGTGTATTTATTATTTCATTCGAAAAAATTCTCAATCTAGTTTCTAATTAATAATAATAATTAATAACAAAATAGTGATTAAATCTTGTTAGAACTGATAATAAATGAATTATTCATTGATCCTAAAATTTTTAATAATTAATGTTAAAACTATCAAATAAACTTTGATAGTATTGATAGTATGTAAAAAAACTATCAAACCACTATTTGATAGTATTGATAGTACTTTAAGTTACTATCAAAACAATTGATAGTCCGAAACTATCAACAATTACACATCACTACCAATAAGTTGGTTCATATTTCCTATACATTTGTACAATTGTTAACGGCCTCAGTTCTGACACAATATCTCTGAGATTAAAACTACTAGTATACCTGGGGATGCCTAGGTCATCTTTAGTAGTTCTAATTTTCTTGTTTAGATGGTTACACCCTATAAATGTTATGTTGAACTGCATTTTGCATTTGAGCGGTTTCAACTAATCTTCACTGTATTTTTATTTGAACAGTTTTATATTTATTATGAGAATGCATGTGTGCAGTGCAAACAACTGACACAATCAAACAAACCTAGGTTTTCCTTGTTCAAATTCCCGGGTGATTTATTAAGAGAATGTCTCCGTGCAATGTATACAAGTGTCACAATCAAACAACCCAAGGTTTTCCTTTATTCATTGGCAGCCAACAGCAAATTCAAGTTTAGCAAAGTATATCTAAATTTTATCATTTTTGTGATTGTAAAAGATTATTTTTTTATTTTTTACGACTAAAATTGTTGGTTCATTTTGTATTGATGATAATGATGCATAATCTATACAGACTCAATTTGAGGAAAACAAATGGGAGAAAAATGAGGCCAATGCGTGAGGAAAATTGAAAATAATCACCATTCCATCTACCTTATTTCAAATACCCAACCCAATCCCCTTTGAAAACGTAATGCTTCATTATGCAAATCAAAGTATAAAGTAAGTCAGTGACATTTTGATAATTTCATAGATAAATAAATATTGCATACAATCCACAATTTCACATGCATTCATTTCAAAATAATGAATACAACTGTGTTGTAGTAGGAAGTAAACTTGGTGAACATATTACTTATTAATACGCAGTAATGTAAAATGTAATTCTACATTAGTTATACTAAGGAAATGTGAAATATGTATACTGGCCCAGTGGCCCTTTATAATTATGTAATTTTCTGGGCTTCTATTACAAGTATGGATTGAATAAACTGCAAGAACATCGACACAAATGCAGAACTGCACCTCTTGTTGGAGGCAATTCAATCATTTGAACTGATTTGTATGATACATACTAAGTAATATGCTTTGTTATTTACTTGATATTTTACTGAAAATATACTATGTTTGCTGAATCTGTTTTATAAGATGGACATGAATAAAGTATAGTGAGACACTTGAAGAAAACAGAAATTCAAGATCATTTGAGACAATTAGTTTCAATCTACAAGATGTGCCCAAGAAGTGTCAAGTCAATTGAACTCATTAGTGGCCAGTTCTTCAGGCAGTAGCATTTCTCCTGATGTTCCATTTTCTCTGCATGAAGCTGTTTCTAAGTTACAATAATTTCCATAATTACAGCATAATGTAGAAAAAGTGAAGAAATAAAACCATCAACTGTGCTGAGATTGAAAGAATGAGAGAAACAAATTGGAAAAGGAGGAAAATATGCTGCTGAAGTTCCTAACCTGATTGACATGAATGTTAAAGAAGTTGAAAGAGTTTATTTTCTATGCCTGCTATGTGAAATTGACCAGTTGAGAAAGTTTCTGTTCATTTTTAAGTCACATAAATATAAATCACTTTCTTGAAACTTTCCTTGAAAATTACAAGTCACATTTACATTACTCTTTTATGGCAGATGGCTGACTCAATTTATTGCAAATTGCAACCAGTCTTTTTGTTTTTTTCCTACCACCTTAAAAAGTGAGTGGAATAAATTATCAACCTGGATCCGTTAATTAAAACAAGTCGCTTATGATATTCCTAATTTTATAAACCACAAAGCCAATTATTTTTCCCAAGAAAAACACTTTTTTTTTTTTTTCTAGCTCAAGTTGATCTTGGTAAATTACAAGAGAAAAATGAAACAGTGGTCAGATAAGACAATTGTCAGATCAATTAGAATACAATTTAATTTAGGGTATATATTTCATCAGATTATTTACTTCTGAAATAGCTAACAAATCCTCAATGTTTATTAAAACCAGTTTCACACTCCGACTTGTATCAATGCCAGTTTCTTATCAAAACTGCATAAAGTACACACATTATTTTGTCTGTCAGGTTTCAACGCTCTTGCAATTTCAAACCAATCTTTGATCTATCAGCTGATGTATGTGCATAAGGAGGAGTTTGGCGTACATCAAACGCACTTTTAAAGTCATCTAGTTATGTTACATTCTTACGCTTGTATTTGTTCTTAAGTACTGATTTCTAGAACTGTACTAGGACTATACCAGTTCTCAAACACAAAATTCACAGACTCTCTGGACATGCTTATAAGTTAGAGTCAATGGATAAAATTAGACCAACAAAATGTAAATAAATGCTCCTGCACTTATTTGTGGAATTGTTTGGAGATATGTATCAAAAAAGATGGTACAACAAATAACATAAGGTTGTCAACAAGAGACAAGACATATCTATAGTACCACACATGTTTGCCACCTGTTGATAAATCTCAGGGCTAGTTTTCAGAATCAGGATACTGTAGACTTGGAAAATTTACCTAAAGTCATCATCAGCAATAAATATTTATGTCAGAATGGTATGGCAATCTGAAATTTGAGCTGATAAAAACTTGGGCACTCTACATTACTTGAAATCGAAGAATATCAGCCCTAATTTCAAGATAAAAGGTAAACGTTGGATCCGCGGTATGTTATTTTCCTGATAAGCATAGCGGCTAGTATAAATTTGAAATTTAATCAGATCTGAAGATGGATAGCGAGTTCATCTATTTCATTCAAGTTGGTTTGAACTGATAACATTAAGAAAATGAAATAAATGTACAGAACTTGATCTGCTACGTCTTAATTTCTGTTTGGGGTAGGGTACAAACTGATCAAAATCTGATTTCAGCTTTAGGTTTGATTTTGAGTTCAAAAAAAGGAATTCAGATACCTACATCAGATGTTCTAACAACTAATGCAAATTGATGCTAAAAGGGCTATTAACATTCTGACAAGTGTCAAACCCAGATTGTCCGGCCATGCCTATGTAGTGGTATTCTGTACTAGCCGGGAGGCATTGTTACGAATATTTAACCCATATCTTTAGATTCACATACCTTTGCAAACGTCTGATTCACTCTGCTCACGAACATTTTATATCCGGGATCTATTCAGTAGTGGTTACTGTTTGGATCTTGAGCGATCAAAATTACTCGGGAGAAACACAGTATAAAGTATCACAAAATGATTGGATTTGACGAAGCCAGGGGCTCAATTACGTAATTAAAAGGTCAAGAATAAGAGTAAAAACTAATTCTCGAGTAAAACAACAAATTAATTACGTTAATCAAGTTCGCATAACATAGGAAACTTCTATGTGGATCACATTAACCAGACTAATCATTATCACGCAAAAATCGAACAAAATAGGCAATTCACGCGAAGTTCTATACGCGACACAGAAACGCACCAATCTTGGGATCAAATAAACGCAATAATTAACACAAATAATTAATTAATTACTGAAATATGACTCCTTAAACTTCCGACAGTGACTAATCATTATCAAGAAAAAATCAAACAAAATAGGCGATTCACACAAAGTTCTATACACGCTACGCAAACGCAATGATCTCGGGATCAAATAAACGCAATAATTATTGCAAATAACTAATTAATTACTGAAATATGACTCGTTTAACTTCCGACACTATACCGGCATAAATAAAATGGAAGAAATTGGTGGTAGAGGTAGTAGAGGAGTAGAGGCAAATTCTACTCCAAGGTCTGTGGTAGTAGGGCAGGGTAGTAGAGAAGAACAAGACTCGGAGAACTAAATCCACGGGCATCATCATCATCCGACATTTTGTTTCGAATGTGCGCGATCCGTAACCATAATCATCAATCAATATTAAGTCAATACCCGGACCTTAAGTACTGTTATTTAAGGATTTCTGAAATTCCCGGAGCACTTCCGAATTCCGATTGAAGTATGTACCGAGTCGAATAGTGAACAGAAAAATGATTTCTATGCGCAGAGATTACCATTAATTACCTCTTAGATGGTTTTCCAAATTCCAATTGTTTAGAACAACTTTCAACAACAACAAATAAGGAGTTATCTGTCAAAAGGGCCCCTGACGAATCGGAATCCTTTTTGTCAGGGGCGCTTTTGACAGATATCTCCTCAAATGGGTACATTGCTCCCAAGACGACTTCGAATTTTCAACAACAGCGATTATGTGGAATACTTGAAAAGTTCTCAGCGATTTCTTTCCAAATAATATACCAAGCGAGAAGGAAAACTAAACTCCTTGAGAAAATTGAGAAAATAGTATTGAAAACATTGTTCAATTCCAGCGACTATCATGATGAGTTTACTTTCTGTGTTTACATAGGGTCTTAGCTTATCAAATTTTTTGAATCTATTGATCTCATTTTTTGATATAGATAGGTGGCCTTATCTTCTCTACTTTAAGATTGTCAATTGAATATAACGTGATGTTGAATAAGTTGCGGTTTGTTTTTAGAAGGCAGGCCCTGGGGACACAAATGTGCGTATACTACAAAAGGTATAAGCCTAGTGTATAAAGTCTTGATCCCCTCCAACGTTTTAGGGCTGCGGTTAAAGTAGACCATATTTATGTGGTATCATTTGATCAGTGATTTTAAGTAGAATTTACCTATTATGATGTAGAGCTATTATTGCCCTAAGTCTTTTAGTTTTTTGAGAAAAAAGGAAAAAAATTGACTTTCAGAGGATTTTAAAGACAACTATCGAACATTGAAGTATCAGACAGGAGCGGATTTTTTCTGTTATTCAGGGGTACATTCCGGGGAATGCTTAGAACAAAAATTAAATGCACAGGTTCAACTAGAATTCGACTGGACAACCATCTCTCATGGTCATTTTGTAGTATAGAGACTTGAAATTTACACGGAACATAACAGTAGTGGTATTACTACCCCGAAGAGATATTATCAAAGTTTGGTACTGAAGTGCCCGGATCTACTAGAGCCTCTGAGAAAAGGACTAAATACAGCTTCATGCAATTAGCCTTGTTGACACTGCAATTTAATATTCCTCTGGAAACCAGAAATATTTCAAAATTAAGCCGAGCGTTTCTAAATCGCAACATCGCGAAACATTAATTCCTTTTCACGGTTGTGGAGCACTTAAAAGTGAAATCTACAAATGTGAACCTTTTAAAGTGATGAAAAATCCCGGGTAAGAAAAATAAAAGGCCATACGTATGAAAAGATGTTCAGTTCTAAGTACTTAGGTACGCGAGTGAATGAAAAAACTGTCACATAGAGAAAAAAATCAATAACATATTTCAAAAAACTATTATCAACGCATGTTCGAAACTCTATCTGACACTCAAATTATGTACATTCATATTTCTGCTATTCAGCCGCGGTATAAGACGCTATAGCTATTTGGATACTAGAACGAACCAAAACAGATATGTGTATACTATTCTTGATATTGATCTGCTGTTAGAAAGAATTATAAATGCACATGCACAGGTACCTTTAGACAAATTATAGTTTAAAAAAAAAAAAAAAAAAAAAGGTAACAAGCGGGAATTTGTTGAAAATGATTGAGGGGGTGTCACAACTAATACCAATATCCCCACTCCTACTCTTTTTAGTAATTCTTAGAGGGTTCAAACCCCTCGAAATCTTTTTTTTTATTTATTTTTATTATTATTATTATTATTATTATTATTATTAAAGAAAATTTCGACCGGTATGGAATACAAATATCAACCAAAAGTTGTGTTTTACATCGAATTTTCTATTAAAAAAATTGTCTTCAACATATTTTCCATATCCACTACGAAAATGTAAGAAATAGTCGAAATGGCTCTTCCTATTTTCAGGAAACTCTCGCTTGTTACCCCTTTTTCCCCTGAACTTCCTTATTCACCTAGACTGAGGAGCACAAGTATCGTCCATATTTCCCTCTGGTCGTCGAGGGGATGCTAGAAAGCAGGGTTGCCATTTCTGTGTTTTTTTCAGCTGATTTCAATGAAAAAATCGGCTAAAATTGGCTAAGTCTATAGCAAAGAAATTGGCTGTATGAAAATGGCTAAGATCGACTAAATGAAAAATACTGCGAAAATAGTCTTTACAAAAAAAGAAAAGTAGCATACCTATAATGTGCGAGAATCTTATCCAGTTTTATGCGGCATAATTATTTCTATGTGTATTATGTGTAGGATTATCATGACTAGAACCATACTCAGGCTTCACTGCTTCAGGTTTCAACGCTTGTTTTGTACTGAATGCGATGTATCACAAGGAAAGGGGCTTAGTGGTAGGTGAACACTAAGGCCCTTTTCTTGTGACGCGTCACTGATTTACTCTCTTACAGGCAAATCTTACAGAAAAATCCCCGATCGGCTAAATTTTCTCGAACTTGCCGATTTTAGGCTACATTTTAAATCGGCTAAATTAAAAAAAAAAATCGGACAAAATTTTCAAACTCGGCTAAAAATAGCCGAAAAAAGGCTAAATTGGCAACCCTGTCGAAAGGGTAGTTTTCGGGGCCAGGGGAGTGATATTTGGGGAAACACTTCGGCACGCGTGCATCGCTATACGCTCCACCAAACATCATCTCGTATTTGATTCGCCTCCAATAGTGAAATCGAGCAACTTGCCGTAAAGCTGTGTAGATAGTTTTGCTCGACCATAGTTTGAAGGGCTGTGAAGATATTATGATACGGCCAGCAGAACGCATAATTTACCTGCTCTTTCAATCGATTTTTTCCTTTAATTGCCAATGGATAACACGATGAGACTTTCTGGAAACAACGTTTCAACTCTCTTACATTCCGAATTGCTCTCCCCAAAACTGCATCTAGAATCTGTCTTCGAGTTATGCAGTTTATTTCATTCCCATCAAAATTTCAAATTTTCGTGCTCAAAAAGTGAAGACTATAAGAAGAATTATGTACAGTAAAAAAGTGGAAAAGACGGATTTAACTGAAAATTGTGCGCGAAAACCGGAGATTTAATTTAAGTCTGATGGATGATAATCCGTTCCAACCAACTTTAAAAAATTGTTTCTAAAATTCGAAGCACTGGAAAGCGCACACCGTCATTCGATGGCTCGAGACCAGTGCCCGTGCACGGTGTTAAGCTTTTCACAAAACAATCTGTTGGGAAGCTCGCGTTGCAAAAAGCAGAAAATTTTCGGGAAAAACGACCTTACCAACGGCTTTAAATCTGCATACATTTCGAAAACAAATCGTATTACTATATTTTCGCTATTTTTGTTACTAGCCCGGCGGTAAAAGCTCGTCTTTACGGCCCCGTTTGCCGAATAAAATATTCGAAAGTTCGACCTTCCAGATATGTGTAATTTCATTCTCGAATTCGGCTTTACGAAAAACGTATAAACAAGCCGAGTTATGTCGGGGTTACTCTATTCGAGTGGTTTACATCTCGAGTCGCCGACACCTATATTTTCAGCCGCGATGTAGACAATAATAAAGCGAAAATTTGCAGCTTTATTTCGACCTTAAAATTTGACTGCCGAAAGCTCTTCTAAGCTACCCGTTCTAATAATAGTTTGCGTTTCGACTAGAAAACTACAAATATCGACTCGATTCGGCTGCAATAAAAATTACCGTTGTACAATAAAAACCTCAAATTTACATTTCGCGGCAATCGTGGATTCTCTGTATCTGTGTTTCTTATTATTGGCGGTTATCGAAATGAATGCATAAATTTCCCTATTTTATGACATTCGGCGTTCTTACAGTCGATTTGTTTTCGCAAATTAATCGCATTTTATGGATTCTGGGCGATATTCTGTGCCCTGCGAGACATGTATATTTAGTCCAAATGTGTGCAATCTATTACCGCGTTTACAGCACTGGAATAAATGGAAATTGTTCTCTCTTATAAATCGTGAGTTGTTAATGCCGGACTATCTACGCTTCGAAGAAGGGATTCGAACTTCAAGAGAACAAGAATTTGCTGCCGCAAAGAATTCCTGCAGTCTGCCGTTCACAGTATCATCTTACACTCGCTTATGGCACGTTAACTTAATAAAGTTGGCAGGCAGGACACTGAATTAGATGGAATTTGTGTCTTCCGGCTGGTAAAGGAATTTGTAAAGTTGAGAAAACCCTCCTTCCGAGGCCATTAATATATTTCGAGGCACATATGACTAAGCTAGGGGACAGAGGCGACCAATCCCCAGCATTCAGCTAGAATGACACGAGTATCGTTTTCTTCTCCAAACATTTTAGTTTTACCGTGCAACGGGGCGACTTTGTAACCATGGGGTAAGTTGGCACATGTATATTTTCATTACTCCTACAAGTGCGAGGGAAAAATAGAACATGTGGCAACACTTACGCGTGACTCGTAATGTAGGATGTTGTAGCTATTGAGTAAAAACCAACTCGGTGTAATTCAGCGCTATTTCCAGACAGCGTTATCACATCCTTTGTACAAACCTTCAGAAATCGTACAAAAACTACATTACAGATATTTTTTCCAGCTATGAATGAATGAAAATTGAAGGAAACTGTATGTACTCACTATTGCTGATGTATGCATCAAAAAAAAAAAGTAAACCCGCTTAAGCATGAGAACTGTACACTTCTTTTATTCCAAAAATTATTAGGAACAAAATTAAATGAGACCTGCCTTTCTCTAATGTCAATGTTGCCAACTTTCACGAATATTTGAAAAACTGGCACATAAGTGTAAGATCCGATGTATTTACAGGGACGAAAATAAGGGGGCGGGGGAGGCAGCCTGTGCCTCCAGGCCTCTGTCAGCGATGGGGAATTTCAGTAGATGGATAAAAAGTAAAAGTTTTTTTTAGTCAACAACCAAATTTTGATACTTGGGAATTTTGAGTTGAATCAGTTGGGAATTGAACTATTTTTACTCCTCCAGAAAAACCTCTTCGCTACGTCCCTGTGTATTGATTCCTGCGACAAAACCAAACCTCAAGAATTTTTCCAAAAAGGATCTGGCAACACTGCCTATATATGACTGTATGTCCTCAGCATCTCTGAAATGCACAAACGTACTATTTGTTCTTGTTCATTCCCTAGCAATAAGATAGAACATCGAAACTGATCACTCACCGGTTTGAAGAACGAATAAACAATTATAAGCAAAGTTGCCCCTTTTATGTCCCCCCCCCCGCCAATTGCTACATCACTGCACTGAAACACACTCTGGTAGATAATTGCAAAAATTTTATCACAGATTTGTATAGGTACATGTCTGTGACATTTTATTTTTGGGCTCTCGTCAGCAGTGTTGCACTTGATGTGACTAATTTCCCATAACACATGATTTTTTCATGCATAAGAGATGTAAAAACCATCAAACGCTAAAAATTGCAAATTTGGAACAAACTACCTTTTCATTCTGAAGTATCAACAGCTTACTTCCATCATGTTCGTGATCCAATTCTGCGTGAAATGATACACATATATAGATTCAGGGTTATTTGGTACTTCCAATAGACACACTACATTTATAACTTTCCCCAGTTCATTCATGAACCTGCGCAGTGTCACCCTATCACGGTACCATTAGGTACACTCATTTCATAATTCTGCGGAGAAATTTGTGGGGCGAAGGCTGTCTGTCATAATATTTTGGGGGATGTATTCTGTATTATTCCATCAAAATTACAAAAAATATCCCAATTCTCTAACCGTCAGTGGGGGGTGAAGATGATCATGGGGCGGAAGATGCTCGCTTGTGGCTGCAAGTCTTCAAACGAGTGCTGCGCTCTAGCGCAGAATGATAAGAGACTTGAACCAAAGACAGTTTGGTACTGAATGATGTGATTTGTGAGATCTGTGTTCTGTTTTAGTGTTTTCATAAATGAATTATCAGTAAGATTCGAAAATTTGAATTCTGAAAATCTAAATATAACAAGAAAATGCTTTTTAAATTTTAATTAGTCAAAGAAACAAATTAAAAGTTGTCTAAGTAGAAGGGAATAGCATTTCTGATAGAGAATTTCGTGTTCTGTAAGACATCTGAAGACAAAGACAGACGACATGAGACATACTCAAGACATACCTAACACATAAAAACCTGATTCAACTGATTCAAGACATTAGATAAAAACAAAACACATAAAGACACCATAATTACGTTGGGCACCTGATCTCTATGTGATGAAGTCAATTTTTTCTACCAATAGTAATCCACGGCGGATGATATCGACTCTGTTCAATTTTCTGACCAATCGATTTGTTTTTTGTGCATCATTATCAGTTCGTTGGTGCTAAGCTTTAAAAAGTGCGTATAAATGACATTATACAAAATTTGTTCTGATAATGCCTGAAAATGAAAAAAAAAACAAAAACTGTAAGTTGTTTGATGTCAATCCATGCAGAATTTGATCGCCGCCAAGATAAAAGTAAACTGTTGTATATTAATCAGCACAGTGACGAGGTAACCGGTCAAAAACTGAAAGAAAAACGTAGAGGGGTGAATTTGCACAGAACTGCTCATGTGTACTTCAAGTCGGTGGTCAATTTCCATGTTCTGTCTTATCACTAGTGAATCAACAAGCACAAATTAGATATTTACGCCTTTCAAAGATGCCGGAGACATATTTTCGTGTATTAGGGTCCCCGCCTCAAGCAAAGGTCTCATTTATTTTGTTTTTTATTTTATTTTTCTTTGTTTTGTTAAATGATTTTTGGAATAAAGAAAGAGCACAGTCCCCATAGTAAACATGTTAGTTATTTGCATACATCTGTGTACACATTATCAGTTTGGGGTTATTTGGCACTTTCAATGTATATGACACTACAGTTTCAACTTTTTCCCCTGATCATTCATGAATACGTGCAATGTCGCCCCATCGCGGTACCACTTGGTACATTTATCTCATAATTCTGTGGAAAGGATTTTTTTAGGGTATTTGCCGCGCGTAGCGCTGCAAGCACCCTATTGCAATTGAATTTTCATAATTTTTCTTTAAAAATACGAGTGAATTGTTTACAGATCATAGTTCAGTTTTAGTTTAGTTTCTCTGTCAACTGCTGCCATCCATCGGTAAGTCGGTCTACCTATTATTAATATTTCCTCTGGGTTACAAGTGCAACTTGGAAATATGAAAATAAAAGATTCTCATCCTGGCGTACATTTGTTTTATCGCATAGGCGTTAGTACTGTGTCTGAATATTAGCTTCAAAACTTCAACATATCAGAATTGTTTTTGTTTTATCAATACCAGTGTAGGAAGTTATAGCGATGAAGCTAGCGAACAGCTCATTTTATTGTCTTTAATTTTTATCAACTAGTCAATGAATGTATTAACATTCCCGTATATAAACAGACAATAACATAGAACATAGCCAACACCCTCTTCCTACCTCGCTTTTTTTAATGATCTTTTGGAATAAAGAAAGAGAAGAGTTCTCATAGTTAACATTTGTTAGTTTTTGGCATACATCTGTGTACATAGTACATCAGTTTGAGGTTATTTGGCACTTTTAATAGATAACGCTACATTTTCAACTTTATCCCCTGATCATTCATGAATACATGCAATAGCGCCTCATTGCGATACCACTTGGTACGCTTATTTCATAATTCTGTGGGAAGTTGTTTTTTTTTTTGTTTTTTTAAATGATTTTTGGAATTTATTAAAGTTTTTATAGTTAACATTTGTTAGTCTTTTGCATGTACATAGTATATCAGTTTGGGGTTATTTGGCACTTTTAATAGATAACACTACATTTACAACTTTTTTCCCTGTTCATTCATGAATACGTGCAATGTTGCCCCATCACGGTACCACTTGGCACACTTATTTCATAATTCTGTGGAAAATTTTGTGGAGTGAGGGGTGTCATAATCTTTTGGGAAATGCATTCCGCAATAACTCATCAAAATTACAAAGAATACCCCCGTTCTCTAACCCAGTTTCTACAGTCTGTAGAGCGTAGCAAACTTAAAAGTACAGAAATAGTTTAGCAAAGTCACCCCCTGTTATGGTACTTATTCCTTCATTTGCTTTTTTCACATTATCAGTGATTCCCCATGCATGTTGATATACCTACTCTCTACCTCCTCGCAAAAGATAATAATTTGCTCATCCATAGTAAGATTACCTTGCTGACAGAAAAGTCAACATCAAAAATCATGTCTGAAAACCTCCCATAAATAACCATGCCGTCTGGCCGTTCATTTTGGGATGCTTTTCATTTGAAATCTTGCTTCCTCATCTTGCAGAAATGACAAGTTTTCATTTATGTTGAGCCACAGTACTTCAAGAATACTACAGGATGATTGTTTAATAAGGAAACCGACAGCCGCGCAGCTCGAAACCGGTTTACTTAATAAACAATTACCCCATAGTTTAAGAAATATACCTTTTCACGGTGACGTGATGAGGAGGACTGTTGCGCAGCTGCTCCAGCCAGTCGCAGCCATCAGTGTCCAGCATTTTTTGTTTACATTCATTTTACATGTAAAACTCCATAAGCGAACATTCGTTCTTCTTTGCGAGTCCATAAATATGAAAGAGAGCATTTCTTAATGCTTCCAGACGCTTATTTGTGATCTAGAAAGCATTTAGTTTTGATTTAAATCATCGTTCATTATTATGAAATGCTCTCTTTCATATTTATGGACTCGCAAAGAAGAACAAATAATGTTCGCTTATGGCGTTTTATATGTTAAACAAATGAAAACAAAGCAAGCTGGACCCTGCAGGCTGAGAATGCTGAAGCAGCTGCGCAACAGTCATCCTCATGACGTCGTCCATGAAGAGGTCTATTAGGCAACCAATTTACCTTAAAAGATTTTATTTTTCTTATGTCTTGACCACGGCATTCGGATAAACAACAAATAAGTTCCTGAGGCTATCCTAAATCCATCAAATGTGTTCATAAATAACTCCACACTAAATTTTCCATAAAGAAGGTCCTTCGGTATTTCTTCATATTTTCAATTAAACTGCCAGAAAAAGGGGAACTTTCTGTTTGAAAAGAACAGCAATACCATGTTAAGGCGTTGTGCAACTAAAATCTGTTCTTGAGGGGCCGTTTCTCACTTTTACAGCTGTCAAATGGTGACTCTGCGCCTTTCTTTGCAGAGGCCAAAATAATATCAAAACGAACCCAGCGACTTTCGGACTCTTATTCAATATCCGTATTGGATTTCATGAACAGTTTTGAACTCCTCCTTTCACTTCTCATGTTCTCTGCCTTTGAGTTTCCTAATTTTCAAGTTCAGTTTGAAATAATATTAATAATGAGCTTCGTTGCTCTTAGAATCCAACAAGATACCTTTACTGCATTTGTTAAAATTTCGCATTTCAATCCCATAGTCTCTGACACGAGGTGGAGTCGAGGTGCAGTATCACCGTGGTCACTTTGGCATGCATGCACTGTCACACCTCCCCACCACACATTTCAACCTTCCACTGTTTCCATCTGCATGTGCTGTAGTATATAACAATTACGGCCAAAATAACCTTAGAAACAAATCCATTGACCTTTATAACCTATTATTCAATACCATACCGTGTTATACAAAATTTTGATCCCCACTTTCTCACAGATACCTCACTTTTTGAACTTAAGGGAAAGTTAACATGGAAAATTAAACCAAGGGGTCCATTGAAATGTATCAATCAGTATATGCAATCATAAGAAAATTCACATCGTCCGCAATGTATCCTTCACGATACAAACTGAAGATTTTCAAAACTACTGATCAAAAAACATCATTTACTTACCTTGCGAGTCCCTCTTCACAGCCATGAAAGGTAATCATAAAATGTACAGCCCAAAGGAGAAAATGAGAAAATTTTAAAATGCTGAGCATTCTCTGTATCGCTCTCCAGGCCTTGATAGTGGCAATTCCAATTCTAAAACGAAAATGTAGCTTCAAAAACGGCGAAATATCAGCCCCTTTCGATTCGCGTGGGCAAATCATCTGATTCTGAACAAAAATATTTTCTTACTGTATTTTTATCACTAAGCTTCCTTAAACTATTGTCATAAATGTTGTGTGATGCCCCTTTCGCCCTCCTGATTCTTATAACGGACGCAGAAAATTCGAATGTAGGACATTTCAAATTTGACTCGAAGCCAAACTTAACGACTTTTAACTGTCCTCGTCGTGTGTATAATTTAGAAGTTATTCTCAAGTTCATCGCTGGAGTTTGCTGGGGCTTCATGGAAATAAAAAAAAATTGGCGCCGAATAAGTTCCTTTTTATTTTAATTTTGTATTTTTCGTCGTTTTACAAGGACAACCTACGATATACATATATATATTCTCATCATGGTACGAAAATATATTGATAATTTGCCTCGATATACAACTCCGAGAGCTCTAATGATAAGTTTTAAGAAGACGTTGATGGAGGGGGTGTTTGAACCTTATCTGTGATATAATACTAATGAAGTCTGTAACTCAAAATTGTCAATAACTGATATAACTCATTCCAAAACCACGACCACGTGCTAGTTCATGACGAAGCTGAAATTTTGGAACATTGCTAAGATTAAGAAGAAGATTGGTACCCCCGCTTCAGTTCTACCGATTGCCTCTACAAGGAAACAATGAAATTCTAAGGTAAGATCGAGACTCCAGAAACCAATAACTTTCTAGCTCTCTTCATTAGAACGAACGAATCGTCGCCAAGTTTGAGTTCATCTGAGAAAGTCAAAATGATTCTTGTTGATGTTTTAAAAAGTCTTATTGGGCATTTTTAACCCTTTCAAGACAATCTTCATTCAGTCGGACGAGTCTTAAAGAAATGCGAATAGCTTTAAATACATTGATAATAGGGTTGTTGGAGTCACTAAATTCATTAGTTATTCCTCATGCCGCAGTCCTCATGGACCAATATCGATAGGATATAGAAACCCTATTATTGATATACTTGAAACTGTACGTTGAACAATTACTATACGTTTTCACATCCTTGTCCCCTGTTGACTGTTGTTACAACTGGTTCAGTTGGAATAACCACAATAACGAATTGAATAATTTCAAACCCCCTATATCAATATACTTGAAGCAGTGTTAATTTTGTTTTCTCGTTCCTGCCCTGTGTGGATCAGTATTGGTGGGATACAGTGTAAAGTACTCACGATAAATTCGTTGATTTTTAAGTGGGTAGGATCCTTAGTAGTCACAGTTTACTCGCAATAAGGGGACCGCATCTTCACGAGGTTGGAAGGTTTCACCTTCAGAATAAACGCATACATCTGTTCCTAATTAGAGGTAGGGAGAAAAATAAATGTTGAAGTTCTAAAATTATTTCTAGAAAATAATTTTGCTTTGACTTTGAATACCTACTTTCTATCTCTAAGGATCCATGTACAGTTGAAGTGGACGGTTTGAGTTCACGCGATTTTGGATTACAAAACTCATTGAGTTTTGGTACTTTGACCAAAACTTTCTCCTCTCTTTCCATCTTTTCTTTCGGTAACCGTTTGTATTTAGTTCTATCTCTTTCTTCCATCTACCTATTTAAAAAACAAGCCACCGTGTATAAAGTAATGTGTAATCACAAATAGAAGTTCGATAATGATTATAGATCATGTGCGTATGTTTGCACAATAATTTGAGACATAACTAGAGCTCTATACAAAAACAAGTAAAGACAGCTGCCGTTTTCTCTCCATCACACCATATTCTATAAAAATAAAATTGTTAAGAATCGAAACTGGTTTAATTTACAACAAAATTTTCTTTCATTACTTGCCTGCAGATTTCAAAATTACCTCCAGCGTATATGCATAACACAGAACAGTATTTTTGAATCTAGTGAGAATCCGTTATAATTTCAACATTTATTTATTAAAACTTGTCATCAGAAGTAAACTTCATTACAACTTCATTATTTATAAATCATTATTATCATTAATGAGATAAATACTAGTAATAAGGCTCTATAGGTATTACTACTAGCAAGGCTGGAAAAGATTTGAATCCAAAGGATTCGAATCCGGATCCGAATCCAGTTCGCGGATTCGAAAAAACTGATTCGAATTCGCTTCGGGGAACTGGATTTGTATCAGTGATTTAAATCTAATAAACGTTACGGATTATTTGTGAAATTTATTCGAATTATTTTAGTGGATTTGTCGAATTTGTACTTTTTTTGTCGGTTTGTGAATCTTACATTGAAAGTTCATAATTTTTGTTGGGGGGGGGGGGGGGGGGAAAAAGAGAAAAGAAAAAATAACGCGCTGAAAAAATGATCATTTTCAATTTTGGATTGAATTTTGAATTAATTACAATGGTGGATCCAAAAGAAATGAAAGATGACCTGGAAAAGTTGATTTAGATACGGGAACTAATCGATTCATGGATTCTAATCCACGAATCGGATTCGAATCACAGCAAAAACATGAATCATTCTCGAATCATATTCGAATCCAAAAAACAAACAAAAAAATAGTTATTTGTGGATTCGGACTAGAATTCATCAGGGGTGCGTTCAGAAACTATCACCGAAATGCCACCGGTTATCTCTATCTCACTCCACTTCCGACTGGAGTACAGTAGAGTAACCAAGATACAAAATTATCGGTTACTGTTGGTTGCACGTTTCTGAACGCGTCCCAGTGGATTCGTTTTCAACCTTGACTGGTTGATTATAGTAGTCAGAGTCAAATGGAAAGAAAATGGTGGCTGTCTTTACCTGTACAAAATATATAAAGTCTTTCAAGATAACAAAACAGAAGGACAATAATTGAATTTTCATAATTATTTTGTCATAGGTACGACAAAACCTTGAACAGTTTATTGTCAAGACCTTCTTTTTAATAACGTAAAAGAAAAATAAAACCAAATGATAAAACTAATTAAATAAGTATGACATTTCATTAATGATAAATGATGATGGAACATTTACATTGAAGCTATAAACATGCTATCAACAAATAAGCTATGTACATTTTAAATGGAGCATACTTGTTAATAGCATGTTTATAACTTCAGTGTAAATGCTTCATAAACTATATGGTGAACGACATAATAATTGATGACAGGTCATGCTAAGCTACATTGCCATTGAGAATAGACTATGCAAACCGACATGACAAAAGGAAGGCAAAATGATAATTTTGTCAAGACTGAATAAAACTACGTATAAATAAACAAAATAACAGAACTCTGAAGATGACAAGACTCATGATGTACCAAAAAAATTAAATGCCCACTTGACAAAAAATAATTTTGTCTGACAAGACTGTTACAAACAAAGCTGCAACAACTAAAATAATACAGTTAACAGTTATTGCTATATGGTTGCCTACATTATTTGATTCATATAGTGAGTAGTTATGATTAGGTACAGCTATGTTACTTCATCTATATGGTTAAAAGTTACTATATTGTTACTCAAGGGTAATATTTAAACGCTAATATAGGTTTGAATTTTTGTTTTTCTCTTATTTTCATTGGATAAATGGGTATGTGAAATGAAAAAGCATCAACTGTAATCTCTGAGATAACAATGAAAACCAAGACGAACGCCCTAACCTTTAACTTTTCATCTTAATTCTTATTCGCAGACTTACATCTTCAAGTTTTTGTATCACCTCAGAAGTCCTAACTTATTTAATGATCCCAAAACAAAACTATTAGCAGAAATGCATATACCTATTACTTTTTTTAACTTTCAATCTGATCGCAAAATTCAGAACTCATTATAAATAAGATTGAAAACAAAAAACAAGACTGATAATAACAGGACTGCACATTTTAGATTTTATTAACATTCAGAACTTGGTCAACGTTTAAAAATCAAAACTCACTTCAGATTTACATGAAAATAAGCCCTCATATCATGATCAGTTCTGTACCTATCCATTTTGCTTTTATTCGTGTTATCATAAAAATAAAAACCAGGAATGAGGTCTCAATGAAAATTTAAGATACTTTTTTCTAGTGCATTTCACATCTGCAAGTTATGTCCAAAAATAATTCAAGAATAACTGATAGTCGACTGATTTTTAGCCCTTACATGCAATCACTTTTTCTCATTTTTTTCTTCCAAACACCTTCAGTACTGTTTCATTAAATTGATTGCAAAGTGTGTTTGTGTTGTTGATAGAGTGATGGTACTAACAAGCTCTGAGTAATTCCGAAGGATCAATGTCAATGCTGAAGTACAAACTTTATGTTTAAACAAGTACCCATCCAACCTTGCTATACTCAAAGAGGGTCGGCAAGAAAGCACGCATCTTGACTCTGGACCGTCTTGAACTATCGACACTCTTATGTTTTATACGAAAATTAATAAATAATTACTGACCTAATATCCATCTGTCATGTTATCAGTAAAAACTTGGTCCTCCTTAGGTCATCTCATTCCTAGCGGACTCAATATGCCCAGACTTGATTCAAGATTTATAGGAATATTAACAATCCAATGAGATATTTCTTAAAACACAGTCACTCAAAAACTAACTAAGTTTATCAGCCAAAAATTTACGCGAGTTTACTATTCAAAATCACTATCAGTTAAAACCGCGAAGCTGCAGACCGCAGTCGCGCAGCTGTATCACTTTATCAACAACACAAACGCACTCTGTAATGAATTCAGTGAAACAATACTGAAGATGGTTCGAAAAACTCAAAATTTTTATGAAAACCTCCACCACTAAGAGGAACGCACTCAACAATCAATTCAATGGAACAATGGTTGAAAGAAATAATAAGTAACCTGTATACTCGAGGAGGGGGTCAGCAAGAGAGCACGCATTCGGTCTCCCGACAGGCTTGAACAATTGATACTTTTCTATTATGAAAATTAACAAATAATTACCGACCTGGTATCCATCTATTATGTTATCAGTAAAAACTTGGGTTCTTCTTAGGTCATTTCATTCCTAGTATGCTCAATATGCTTGAACTTGATTCAAGATTCATAGAAATACATATTTATCAACAATCAGCCGAGATATTTCGAAACATAGTCATTCAAGAACAAACTTTATCTAAAAATATGTGCGTTTACTGTATTCAAAGTTTCAAACTCAGTTCAAACTGCGAAGCTGCCAAACTATCAACAACACAAATGCACTCTGCAGTCAATGCAATGAACAATATTGAAGATGGTTGGAAACTTGGAAGAAATAAAATTTGCGAGGATTTTATCAACAACATGAACGCACTCTACAACTGAATGAAACAATGATTGAAAGAAATAATGAAAAGAAAAGTGATTGCAAGAGGGCTCTTTGCTGACCCTAAAAATGAGCTGTTGTGATGTTCCTGTAGAAAACTGATGCCCGCCCGTTAATGTATTTTAAGACAACTTCTGATGATCTTGATGTGTATTCAAGTCTTACGACTGTGCCTGAACAGAAATAAAATTCCTCCCTTGGATATAGGAGGGTTGTCAATATTTCTATATGAATCTTGAATCAAGCTTGATGGGCACATTAAGCCTGCTAGGAATGAAATGAGCTGATGAGGACCAAGATTTTACTGATAACAGATCGATATCAGGTCAATAATTACAGATCACAACAATTTGAGATTTTAAAAAAACAACAATGACATGAGAATGTGTGACTTTACACCTACTGTAAAGTACGGTAACTTGGGACAGATATTACATTTTTTGTGTAAGCCACGGTAACACGGGTTGGGTACCCGCTAGCGCTCTACACAGTGTAGAACGCAATCACTTTTCTCTCAGAGCGCTAGTGGGCTAGCGGGTAACCAACCAGTGTTACTGTGGCTTACACAAAAAATGTAACATCTGTCCCAAGTTACTGTACTTTACGGTAAGTATTTTCAACGAGGAATTTAATACAGATGTTAATTTTTTGGTCATAGTTCACCCCCCCCCCGCCCCTATCTCCTACCTTAATTGCGAATTTCAATACCATCAAGACAATAATTATGATACCATTTATGAAACAATCATATGCGTATAACATTGGGAAGTTAACCGAAAGTACCGACAGCAAGGGGACATAGCAGAATAGGGAAGCTGAAATAATCCCCGAGACGTATCCAATGTGTTGAGTATTACTTAGTTTGTGTTAGTGTGTTACACTAGCGCTACCTAGGCAAGGTTAACATCCCAATTGGACGCTGTTTAACAAAAGGGAATTAACCCACATTGCCACATTTGTAAACAAAATGAGTTATTAGCAACGTTGGAAAGAGCTTAAAATGAAGAATTTTTCAAAATTGGGCCCCCGATTCAAAAATGTGTACTTACGTTGAAAAAAGCTTAGCAGTAAACGCAATGCAATATATAGTTTCTACATGGCTCTTGAACTTCGAATCACGTGTTCTCAAAAAGCGGACTTTGTGGGTTAGTTCCCTTTTGTTAAATAGCGTCCAATTGTTGATTGTTATTCAGTATTGTTATCAGTATCAGTGTAGCTAGTAACAGACGACAAAAAGGAATGAAAGGTGAAAATGTGGATATGATTTTAATTTCGAACATGGAAAACGCGAGTGGTTCTAAGAAAAATGGTTAACGCCATCCTATTCAGCATTCAAAATATAGCTCCAATCATACACAATCTCATCCGACTGTGTTTTATGCTGTTGTATGACTCCGTGCACCATTCGGCGGTATGGAGAGCCTTGAGTAAACAAGGGGTGGAAAGTGAAATTATAAAAACACTTTCTCATTTATACTCAAAATCAAATGCATACGTAAAACTCGATACCGAAGGATAAAGTTTTACCCTGGGGAAGGGAGTGAAACAGGGGGATCCCCTCTCGCCCAACTTGTTCAATAGCGTGCTGGAGTAAGTATTTAGGGAGCTTCATTGGGAGGGCAGGGGTATCAAAATTAACGGATGCTGGCTCAACAACCTCCGCTTCGCAGACGATGTGGTATTAATTGATGAAAATACTGAAGAGCTGAAAAGTATGGCGGACGAGCTATGTTCAGCCAGCAAGAAAGTTGGTCTATCGATAAATATATCAAAATCAAAACTGATGTCGGAAACCGAGCGGGTGGACCTTATCCTAGAGGGGCAGGCAATCGAAACAGTCACGGAATATAAATACTTAGGCCAAACAATCTCTCTAAAAAATAAAATGGAAAAAGAAATTAGTATTCGAATTGCAAACGCCTGGAAGAAATTCTGGTCTTACAAAAATATACTTAAAAGTAAAATTAAGCTCCCCACAAAAATTAGAATCTTGGAGTCTTGCGTAATTCCGGTACTGATGTATGGGGCGCAGACCTGGTCGTTAACCCATCGACAGTTGAGAAGGCTATTTTTTTTTTTTTTATTATACATATTATTTTATTACTTTTTACAAAGATTAACATCTTAGGTGGAGGCGGGATTGACACATGTCTTAGCCCAGTCCGTTGCACTAAGTTATTATTACGGTTAATATTAATTGCTTAATTATCTAGTCTATAAATGAAATTAATTAGTTCTATTTTGGTTAATCTTAACTATTATACTCTGGTTTTATTTTCATAACCCTGTGCAGATAATCCAGAAATATTTTAATCGTTAAATTATATTTTGTTGGTGCCAGATCTGATAGCCATTTCCGTACGTAGTTTCATAAAGAAGTCACATTTCAGTAGGGTATGAAGCACATCCTCCTCCACACCAGAGCCACATAGATGACATTCCCGACAGTCTGTTATTTTGAACCGTTCCAAATATTGTCCAAAATTTCCGTGTCCACAGAGACATTGAGTGATGAAATAGTTAGTATACCAGTTCTTGTTTAGAAGGCTAGTAACTACTTATAACAGGATGCTGAGAAGCATTCTGAATATAAGGTTGCGGGACAAGGTCAGTTTAGCCAAAATCAGAGGTTTAACTAAGGCCGCAAGAACGTCGGCTCAGCGACAGTTAGGCTCAAATTAAGTTACGCTGGGCGCCTAGTTAGAGGCAAAGAGAAATGGGTCAAGAAAGTAGAGGAGTGGACCCCTTGGAACAGGAAACGGAACAAGGGCAGACCCCCTATCCGATGGAGGGACCTGATGTGCAAGAACTTTGGACTGCTCTGGCAAAGAATGGCTAGGGACAGGAAAAAATGGACACTCACGGTGGAGGCCTATACCCGGATTCGGGTGGACAGAGAAGGTTAGCGACCTACTCCACAAAACATCCGAACTCGTATTTTGCTGAATTGTTGAACTGTTACGTTTTGTGTCGCTTGTTCATACCCCTGTCGGGTTTTAAATAAAATAAAATAGTGTCATTTATTAATTTCCATTTAAAATTATCAATTGTTTAAGACTGTCGAGGGTCAAGATGCGTGCTTTCTTGTCGAACCTCCTCAATAACAAGGCTACTTGTCTGACATCTAACTTTGTTATAGTTACCAGGGGCGGCAACCTAGATTTCTCCCATGTGTAGCATAATACAAAAAAATTCAAGTTCAGTAATAAATTAAAAAGTATTAATTTAATGTTGTTGTTTGGTGTTTTTTGTTGGTTTTTATTTTGAAAATTTCATGGATAGCAAAAAATCTTATTATGTGTAGCATCTGCTACATACGCTACACAGAATTACGTTATGTGATTCACACAGTGAACGATTACGGTCAAGTTGTGGTTTAGCAATGCCATTTAGTGATTGTTACGGTTATGGTTACATGTTTCCTTCAGTTAACAGTTATTCAATGACTCAGGCCATAAAATAACATACAAAGTGGGCGGCACTAGTGCCGCCTAGTGGCGAATTAGTGCCGCGCAGTAAAGTACGATTGTCATCCAGTACCATAATGTCGATAACACACATCACTAAACCAAAAAATCTGCTTAGTTAATAACATAACTCTTGAAAATAAAAAATACTCACTTTTTTCCCCCCAACCATATTTTATTTTATTAAGGTGCAGTGGGGTAATTGCAAACAACTTTTTGATTAGTGACACTTTGCCGACTCACTGTGACCGCTCTATGGCACCAATCAACATCAAATTTCTGTCACACATACTTTGAAGGGTTCCCTTTTAGTGGAGAAAATTTTGTACCAATAAATTCACAACTTTTTGGAAAAATGGAACTTTAAAACTTTTCAATCACGTTTTTGCATTTACCCCATCATGGGGTAAATGCAAAATCGTACATTATTTTTGCGAGGCCTTATTTTTTTGCAGTTTTGATCATCTCACAGTATTCTACATAAAATTTACCAACTTTTGATCTATTTATAAGCTTTATTCGGTCAAAATTTCTAGGAGTTATCTACTTGAGAAGAAATTTTTCAGTGGAGTGAAAAAAAAATTCGAATTTAAAGTCTCCTTAATTGAGCGATGGCTTTCTTTTAAGGTCTTTAATGCCTCTTACATATGCTTCTCATTGTATTATAGTGGTGCTGTATTCTGTTTTTGGTATTTTTGGACCATTTTACACCTAAAATACATTTAAAAAATTGTTGGGGTAAATGCAAAATTGTACGTATTTTGCAATTGCCCCAGCATGACTTTTCCTTGGGGTAAATGCAAAAACCCATATTTCCGCCAATGTAATTAAAATTTTTTAAAATCAATGGTCTTACCTTAAACTTGAATCTTTTGTGATAATTAACAGATAAATATCTTTTCGAAAAAATTTCACAGGATACACTTTCGGCCGTTTTGAAAAACAACTACCTCCACTTCACTTAGGAGTGATTTTGACATGTGATGATAAAAACATTTCCACAGAATAAACGAGCGCACTGATATTGTTCAGGCCGGGTGAGTATATAAGTAATAGATGTGCCTTAATGTACCAATAGATGGCACGGTCAGATATTATGTTTCTTTGCGTCGAACAGCTGATTTTGCAATTACCCCAATTTTGCAATTACCCCACTGCACCTTATATAAGTAGTTTAAATTTTCCTTTCTAGTCTGTACGATGTACTGAGTGTAGATATTTACTGAAAATCTTAAGTGATGTGTGTCGCAGTTCTTTCAATCTACCAGTTATTTTTTCGTGTTACTGTGTCAAGTGTTACCCCTGTGCTGCAGGGATGGCAAACGAAACAAAACGAAATAACGAAACAACGAAATAACGATTGATTTTTGTCTAAAATATTGAAACGAAATAACGAAACGAAAAAATAAACGTTTCGTTTGCCATCCCTAGTTTTCTGATTTGTGATTTTTAGGATGGGCTACTAGTAGCCGAGCCTATTGCACCCACTTTCTAGGGTCGGGTACTAGTAGCCGAGCCTACTGTAATCGAAATTTCATTTCTTTTCCCGGGTGAGTTGAGTTAGGGTGAGTTAAGTAAATAGCAGGGATGGCAAACAAACGAAACGAAATAACGAAATAACGATTGATTTTTGTCAAAAATATCGAAACGAAATAACGAAACGAAAAAAAAAAAACGGTTTCGTTTGCCATCCCTGAGCTGTGTTATCACACTACAAATCTACAATATGTCGAAGAAAATCAACCGCAGATGTTACTTTCACTATAGTACTAAAACCAAATTTGGTCATAGTTCTTATTTGATTATTATTAATATATATATTTTTTTAGTGATAAGCCTAAATTTTTAAAAAGTTATATTTGTTGTTAGTTTTTGTACGATGTTATTTTCATTGTGGTAAATTCTGTTTACAGTTTATAGATTTTAATTTTATTTTGGTGCTTTTATTATGATAGTACTGAATTACTGAAGCCAAATTTGGTTAAATGAGTTACTTTTTTTCTCTTTTTTTTTCTTGTTCTGAAAAAATATTGAAACAAATATCACTTTCAATACAGTACTGGAGTTATTACTTGTTTTTATTGCTTCTACTTTGATTTAATTGATTAAAATTTAAATAAAACGCTCTGGTCATGATGTCAACATTGAAATTGAACGGTATTTTATCACTAAAAATTGGTTTAGTTGTAGGAAGAGGGGGGAGGGGTGTAAGAAAAATTAGTAAAGGTATTTCAGGAAAAGAAGCATTATGTATGTAGCAAAATATGCCACAAGAAAAAATTGTCACTTATGATTATTAGTGCCGCCCAGTAAAACTTGCTTAAAATATGCTCTGCAATGACTATTATTGACGGTTTGACAAGATGGTTACTAAAACAGAATAATCATGAAAAATAAGGTGGACAGCACAATTTTCCTTTTCTGTCTTTCTCACAATAAACGGGGGGAAAAGGATTAAGAAAAATTTTCTGCCCCTAAAACGTTGCCTATCTTGTTCACTGTAAATCCAACCCCGCTAAGTCAAGTTGATATTACTTTGACTGAGTCACTGATGGGCTCTTCACGCGAAATCAAACCAGTTACAAATGGCGGGTCCACTACACATTCTCAAGAGCTACATGACTAAATCTAATACAGGTGTACAAATAATGTATACGCTAATCCGACATCATCAATAATCCTTCGATTGCCACAATGACGCTATTTTTAACTTCGGTAACCTAGCTTTATGACTATTATTCATTCATACAGCTAGATAACCAAAGAAAAAATTAACCGTTCGGCAAAATCCCAGCCATCGACCATTGTAGCTCAAACAACCCACATCTGAAACAAAAACAAAAAAAACTCAGTTAAACATTGGTGACGGCGTTTTTACAAAATCTAGACGATGAGGATCGCCGATACGATCCCGAGCTGCGACTCTCCGCCATGCAAACCCGACCAAGACGGGCCAGTCTTATGATCTCAGGAGGCGAAAATTTCCAGGTACAGTTGCCGCCAATCGAAGCGCTTAATTAACGCCAACAAAGAGAAAAACGGGCTTATTAATGAATCACTATATTTATGTACCAGCAGCGACCATGATAGATATTTTGATAATTTACGACCGCGTATACAGTTTCCGTCCCCCTCGACAGCATAAATCTCTCTGGTTCAGGTTAACCTCCTTTCAGAAACACGACTTAAGAAACATTTTTTGAACCCAGTCGTCGGTGGATTTTCACACCGGCGCTGCAAACAAACAAACAAACAAAAAAAAAAAAAAAAAAAAAAGCAATGTTCCTAGAAAGAGAAGATTTTAATGCGGTCGGATGAATCATTTTCGTGGAATGTCTGGACCCAATATCGCTATTGTAAACGACGGTGGTAACATCGATAGGCCACACACCGAATAAAATAAATCTTGTTAATGACGTAGAAGCCGAACGACGATATTTGCGATCGTATTCCAATTCGACTTCGCAAATTCGCGCCAGGGCGAACTGAAGCGAACTTTATTTCTGTAATTTACAAGCCGAAAGTAAAAACCGCCGGCTTTGGACTCGGCGGCTGGCGCAAAAAAACGTTCCCCCTTCCGTCGAGGCCGAGGACACGATTGAGAGGAACTTATAAATCGATACCACTACACACCGTAAAGAAAGAAAAACTATGAACTTTCCAGCGACCACGCATCCTGTCGATGGAGAAAACACTAGAGGTATTTTCGAATCCATGTAACGACGAGGAAAAGGAGGGGGGTTGAACAGCAGTCGTTTCTGCTGCGCGAAAATAAATCTTACCGCTAGTCCTCGACCTGTCCTCTAGACTCTGGAGAGCGAGCTAATACGAATTCGAGTTGACTGAACTCGCGGCGCTGCCGAGAATACCCAACTGGGAAAGGGCATAACGAGGGAGCCAGGCATTTTTTGATGCAAAAGTGCCACTTGGACTAGTTGTAGCTAAAACCAAAAGGAACAAATTGAAGCTGCCTACCCGGACCTGACGTTGAGGCCACCACGGGGTCATGAGTGTCTCCTTCAGTTTCAACTCAAGAACTTCTCGATTGTACGTCGTAGTGCAAAAATAGTATCTTGCAACTTTTTGCACCCCCCCCCCCCTCCCGAAACGAGGAGTCAAAAATGAGTCCATAAATGCAATGCTTCAGCGCAGCTCTTACTGTACAAAACAGATAATTTTCAACATTTTTGTGGTCTCATCGACTCGAATGCAAATCTCTCCCAGACTTGTTCCAACACATCTCTATTTACCGATCCTCGAGATTTTTTCTCCCTGTCCCTCGTCTCCACCCCTCTGAAGACACCACATTTTGAAATTCGTGTTTTAGGGCGATTTTCAACATCATAAATGGCCTTTCATCACAACTTTTTACATCGTTTGGCTTGCATCGCCGAATCAGGATGTACCAAAGAGTTCTCCAGGGGGGGGGGGGATTGTGAAAGTCCTAACTGACTCAACTCAGAATTCCCACGTATCAAAGCAAAAAAAAAACCTTTTGACCTGTTTTTTTTTCCAACTGACTCGACTCAAAATTTCCAAGTATTCGATGCAAAAGAAGAAAAACCTTTTGACTTGTGGGGTTTTCCCAATTTCTCAACTCAATTCCAAAGTATCAAAGAAGCAAAACACAAATGAAACACCTTTTGACCTGCTGGATTTTTCCAACTAACTCAACTCAAAATTCCCAAGAATTCATTGCAAAAGAAAAAGACCCTTTTGACTTGTTGGGTTTTTCCAACTCGCCTGGCTAAAATGGTAAATTTTCCCAACTGCTGTGTGAAAAATTTCTACAGCGCGGGGGGGAGACCCCATTGGTTCGTCCCTGTCGGTGGAGGTTTCGAGGTCCCCGAATTCCATTTCTGTGATGGTTTGGCCATAAATTCGAAATCATGGTACCTGTGATGGGATGAGAGTTCAAAAGTTTCATGAAGTGCATCACACAGATGTCCTTTTCGGGCTATCAGGGGTCGCTGAATTCCTTAAATTGCAAATTCTGGCATGTGGGAGGCGGGGAACTCAAATTTTACACGAACACAGTATCGTATAATAGATTTATCATGTTTGTCACATTCGATCTTAATATCGGTACAACTCTGCCGTGGAAGTTGTACCACCTAGGAGACAAGGGGACGAGGGGTGGGGTATATTCATCAATCAATACAACGTGGTTATCGTTCCATCAGTTTTCGGGGTCACTAAAAACGATGTTCATATTAGTTTCATCCGAACCAGAACATTGTGCCACGCTGGGATAAGGGAAGAGTGTGTGAGGGTCGAATTCGCCATTAAATATTGATGTTATTGAAAAGTCTAGACTAAGAATGCTCGAATCTTAAAAATTTATAAACAAGTCTAGATATGGTTTGAAAGCTCACACAGGTCTGGAAGGATTCTGAACGAGTTTCGAAAACCCTCAGAGAGTTTACTGAAGCTTCGAAGTCTTAAAAAAATGCTTACAGTGTAACTGAGAACGTCTCGAAAGTCTTGAACAGAGCGACAAGAAGCCTAAAAGCAATCAACTACCCGGAGAATGTTTAAGGGATCCTGAACAGGTCTGCAAGGAAGTCTGAAAAGCAATCAGTTAGTCCAGAAAAGGTTTAAGGGACAGTGAACCAGTCTGCAAGGGTGCTAAATGAGTTCTGCAGAGTCTCAGTAAGTTCTGAATAAATCGTGACGATTACTACAGAAGCTTAACCAGGTCTGGAAAGAATTCAGTAAAACTTCCACTATATTACAAAGTCTTAACGAACCCTGAAAGCGTCTAGAAGAGTTTCATGTAAATGCAGAACAGTGCTCAACGCCGGCCCGTAGTCAAAGGGGTGCTAGGGGTGCTGAGCACCCCCTAGCGCCTACCGGAGACCCCTGTCAAAATTTCGAGAGTAAAAATAACGAATTCCTTATATATTTTTCGCTGGTTTTGTTCAAAACGTTTCTTTCCACTACATTTTAATGTTAATAAACTTGGCAACACTGATTTTGCTTTGAAAGATAGACAAATCGTGTGTTTGTCATTCTATATACGTAATGTGTCACAAGAAAAGGGCCTGAGTGTCCACCCAGCAGTTTTAGACACACAGGCCTTTTTCTTGTGTCACATTACAATATTCACAAGCACGGTTGTAGGCTCGCGATCCAGTTCACATTGACTATCGATGGCTAAATGCCTGAATGGCTGTTTGAGAACTGATAACTAGAAAGGCCACAAAAATTAAATTTTTTTCTTCCAGAAATTCGGAAATTTGATTGTTGTAAAAGTGTTGATCTTTTTTCGATATATTCATTTTTTTTTTTCAATGAGTTGTCGGTAAGTTGAATCACCAGTTTTGATCAGGATTTTCCCTAGGGAGGGGAGGGGGCAAAGTAAGATTTTCCAGGGAGAATAAGTCGAAAATTGAAGTATTTTTTTTAAACTGCCGATATTAGAGGACTAACATTCAATTTTAGGGGCCTGGGGGCAGTCGCCCCTTCGCCCACTTCCCTGTGGCTACACCACTGCCCTTTAGAAATCTTCACATTACTTACTATGTGTATCCTCAAGCCCCCCCCCCCCCCGATAAACAGTCAGCACCCCCTACCGCAGATGGCTGGCTACGGGCCTAGGCTCAACGAGCATCTCAAGGCACTGGCACGGTTTTCCTTCACGTGCATTCAACGCTGCTTGAAAGACCACCAAAGACTTTTTCTAGGCCTCTTCAAATTCACTTCAACTCTTTTGGATTCACGTGGAACTCTCGCAGACTAACTCAAAACACGGGCAGACTCTTCACGACTCAATTGAGAGCGTTTGAATAAGATCAGGTAAACAAATATGCATATAACTATTTCCACACAGTGAAAGAGGAAGGGATTCGAGATTTGTCACAGGGCAAATAGCGTCCAAACTTTGGAAAAAGAGATTCTCATACATTTCATAATCAAATCAGAATTTCACTTCAAGTGGCCGGCTATTTCGATGATAGGTGCGTGGGCATACCGAAAGGAAATAGCGGAGGGGGGGGGGTCCTAAAACCTTCCGACTGGAAAGTCTCGAATTCCGCAAACGTGAGTGAAATATTTCGTGATTTTTTTATTCATTCGAATCTCAAAAAATCTCAAATTTTCCAACTGAAATTAACTACGCAATCTTCGGGGAAAGACCCCCCCCCAGTACGTCTTTGGAAAAGTAAGCGGACTGGTACCGTTAGCCATACATTCGAGTTGCCGGGGAGAGGCGCCCCCCTTCCCATCGTGCCTTTGAGTAAGCAATCGGAATTAAAGCAGGATGGTATCAGCTATCCACACAATTCGAATTGCCAGGAGGGGGCTCCCCTTCGGTACGTGTACCGTGCCCGTTACCGGACATAAGCGGGTCGCGGCTTCTCACGCGTGACTTTCCTGGCAAGGTTAGTCGGGGTAGTTTGTTACTGCTTTCCCCACGGTTTCAAGGTGTTCTATTCACGTTTTCCTTCTCGATGTCGAAGAGCGTACAGCCGCAGTTCGCTTACTAGCCACGTGTTTTCACAACGTTGAGTAAGCTGTCTACAACGTGCACACGCATAGTACCACATCTTTCTGATCTGGTGGTAACGCGCCCTGCGACTGTAATACCTTTTCGATCGAACTGACGGAATTACAGGGCGCGTTATCTTTCCACCTCGATTCATGTAGCTGCTCTGTTGGTTAGGATGTTAGTAAGGGCAGTCAAATATCGCCAGCTTTCTGGCGCGGGTGGGAGGGTGGGACTTATAACCAAAATTCGATCTGGACGGTATCTGCTGTGTATACATTTAAGTTTCCGAGAGGGCCTCCACTTCGGTCCTTTTGCAGGATGGTATCCGCTGTCTATACATTCGAGTTGCCGGGAAGAAGGTTCTCCTCCCCTTCCTTCGATATGCTTCTGAATACGTATCCGGAATTCTAGCAGGATGTTAATAGCTGTCTATAAATTCGAGTTACCGAGGGGGAGGGACCTCCACTTTGGTATGCCTCTGAATAAGTAACCAGAACTCTTGCACGACAATATCCGCTGGCTATACACTGGAGTTGCCAGGAGGCAGGGACGTAGCAGAGAGTTATTCCTGGAGGGGTAAAAATTGTTAAATCCTGTACTGACTTAAGTCAAAATTCCCAAGCATCAAAATTTGTTTGTATTGACTAAAAAAAAAAACCTTTTGACTTGTTGGATTTTTCCAACTTTTAATCCGTCTACTAAGATTTCTCAACTCCAGCAGAGGCTTGGAGGCAAGCTGTCTCCACACCCCTTCATTTTCGTCCCTGCTGGGAGGTGCCACCTCGTCGGTATGCGTCTGAATAGGTAACCGGAATTCTATGGGAATGGTATCCGCTGTCTGTGTGTACATTCCAACTGACTATGATTGAAGTCAATATCACTCAAAGTCAGCAATTTACAGGCTGCAGCACCCATCGTATCTCGTTTATTATTCTTGGTCCGTACCTCTGTACAGAACAAGGAACCGAGCTAGCTACCTAAGCTCTAAGCCACTTCTCACGTACAAGAAACAATTTCACCTCCAGGTACATCACATTTGAGGTCTGGTTGGCCGAGTGGATAGCGCGTTGGTCTCGGAATCCGAAGCTCCCGGGTTCGATCCGACGTAGCAACTCGCCAAATTTCGACCTAGGCCGGTTTTTCGGCAAGAAGTGAAGAGGGCTAAGACAGCCCTAGCAGCCTCCCCGACGTCTCTGAGGTAATGCTCGAAAGGGCGGATTCCAGGGCTCGAGTTGAGAGCAAATTAGAAAAAGAAGGTACATCACATTTGGTTACTCAGTGACCAATCACCCTTATCAGCAAAGGTACACTCGACACGTGGTTTTCGATCGGCCACACAGTCTTGCAGGTCAGCACAGCTCGAGTAGAGGAGTTTTTACACGGAACCGAGTTGAGCCGTCCTCCATGCGTAAAAAAAAAAGTGTATCCAAGCACGAGTGTCCCTTCAGCGAAGTCTGGCGAATTCTTTCGTGCACGCGCCCGACACTTCGAATCCAACTAACTGGAAAAATGCTCCAGCGAGTCGAATTTTTCGCCGAACGTGTAGTAGCTCGCTGCGGATACTCTCGGCTCACTTCCGACCAATTAATTTTCCGTTTTCCGAAAGCGTTTCAAAAACTACTTTTTATTATAATGCTCGTGCTTTACGGGCAGCGTACGATGTTGAGTGTAAACTGACTAGTCGCGGGCCTACGTTATGGAAGCTGGCCTGAAGAGTGGGCAGGGGAGAGCTGGGGACTTCTGCTCCGGGCTCGGCCTTGAAGGGGCTCGTGCACCCAGAATTTCTTATCAATGAACTCAAAACCAATATGGGGAGTAATGTCTAAGCAATCATTGCTACATAAAGAGAATTAAATGGGGGAAGGGGAGGGAGCAGAAAGACTTTACCTAGGACCCGGATTCTCTCTCTACGGACCTGCCATCAGTCGACGTTATGGTGCAGATTTAGACGCGTATGTAGGCTTTCAAGGGTACACTGCCAGTGGTGGTGTCGCGAAGAAAATTCGAAATTTCACCATCATGGAATTACAGGTTTTGATGGAAACAGAATTATTCCACGACTTGTTTCAAACTTATCACACCTCCGAAAAAGGTTCTCGAAATAACGACCAACTTTGGAGAATCTTCAGATTTGAAGATAGGGGAGGGATTAGATTCGGTTGAAAAAGGGTCCATATTTCAACTGAGCTGCAAATAATTTCGAACCGACTGAGGCCCACTTTCTCAAAATCTATTTAGCGCTCACCTAGCGTTTGAAGTACCGGATAACTATTTGGTAGATGGAGTAACGAATAAGAATAACCAAAGGTTAGCCAACTAGAGGTTTGACTAGAGATTGAGAAAGCGGGGCGGAAAAAGGAAAAGATCAAATGGATACGACGTTTTTATGGTAACTTCATCCAGGATCCGGTATGTTTCAAGGTTTAATCTTTTGTTACTTTTTGGGGGGGGGCAGGCATGTCATACTGTGACTGTGACGATGGAGTTGATCCAGGTCAGATAATTTTGTATACGAGAGGCGACCCTAATGGAGGGGTTGATCCATGGTGGTCTCACCGCCTCATTAGTTTTTTTTTTATTTTCTTTTTTATAGGCGCTTCTAATGCAGGAGTTGATCCACATTAGTCTCATTACTTCATCAGCCTTTTCTTCCAATTTTCATACGTTTTTTAGTTTATTTCTCCTTTAATACAAGACGCAATGCAGTACGTAAATGCACAAGTCAGAAGGTAGCTGGATCAACCACTGCTATATCTACAACTAAATAGGAATTTCAAACTGCCAAAGATGAGATTCTCGAGTTGAAATTAATTAAGTTCAATTTGACAAGAACGAGGGGCACCATAAAGCAGGCAAACACAACGTTGGGCCGGCGGCAATATTCAAATAAATCGTCCGCCCACAACTCCCAATCATCATTTACTAAGAAATTGCCTTCATCATTGGCCAAGAAGTTACCTTTTTTTTATCTTACTAAATAACAATTGGTTATGTACTGATAAAACGATATTTATTTCTGTCTTCATTTCTCTGAATCACGTATTTTTTCTTCAGGCGCCATATCCGATGTCGGACGTCGGCGGTTGCGGTTTCTGACGCGCAAGGCGCAACTCTCCTGGGTACATTAGTCGGGGTAGTTTACTCTTGTTTTCCTCACGGTTTCGTGGCGTCGGACTTTTCCTTCTCTGTCCCGAAGAGTGTGTAGCCGTACATCGCTTACTAGCGACTTGTTTCATGACGTTGAGTAAGCGGTCCACGATGTGTACTCGCACAGCATCGAATCTTTCTGATCTGGTGGTAACACGGCCTGCGATTGTAATGGCTAGCTCGTGTGAACTGGCGGGGTACAAGACGCACTATGTTTTCACCTCGATTGATACTGTAGTCGCTGTGTTCGCTGGGGTGTTGGTGGGGCATTCGAATATCACTAAGGTACTTTATACCAAGTGCGGACACCCGCCATTTTGGATCCAACCACGCCCGTTGATGCCGAATTGACTACGCGGTACGCCTCGCATAGTCGGATTTGGTATCCGCGGGCACTGTAGGATCCAAAATGGCGGATGTCCGCACCTGGTATATAGTACTTTAATATAACTGAAATAATTTGAGAACAGTCACCTGTGGTGCCTGAATGATTGATGAAAAGGAAAAAGGTCCCCATAAATGAACTCCGTAACCACTGAAACCTTTTTCTAAACATAAAGAAATTGGAAATTAGACTAATTTGAAAATTGGCCTCCTATAACACTTGAGGTGGGGGGGGGGGGTGGAATTGATCCAGCCACTCTTGAAACCTTCATTCAAAGAATAACTCTGAAGATGTGACGGAGAAGCTTTAGTTGTGTAAGAATCTGAAAATGTCAAAATAATTTTAATTTACATGAAAACGTTGACCCTACTTGAGGCGGGAATTACCCTTGACCGATCTTCGTTGACGGGGAGGGGGAGTGGAAGTGCACCTAGTGTAATTAAGCCCTAGGTATTTCATTTCCATCATGACAGGGATCTCTAGAACAATCACAAACGTTTGATTAATTTTTTGGAAAGTGAGAGGGGATGAAACTTGACGGAAGGAGAGGAAGAAGGCGGTCAAAGCCCGACAAGATGCCTTATTAAATTCTCATCACCCTTTTAGACTGGCAAGTAGCTTTTTGCAATGGTCACGATATTCATCAATTTTTGGGGGGTTTCGATTGATTTAATCTACGGCTGACAATAACAAGAATTGTGATTAAATTAGAAGGCTGAAATTTAGATATGTCATATTCGAAGACCAAACAAATGTCGACTCAAACGGACAATTGGGGGGGGGGGGGGTAAAATAATTTTGACAGAAACGGTATTGCTCGACATTTTAGTCGGCTGTGACTTATTCAGCGGGTTAAAATTTGTACAACGGATTTTTACAGGCGAAATGCGGGTTGGGTTCTAAGATGAGCCAAATAAGTCAATCAGGTTGGGAGCCAAGAGTACAATAAATGAGTAAAATCGGTCTTCTGCGAAAAATTTCCACCTTACAAGTGGTGAGTCCATTTTGATTATTGTTTTTAAGTTATACAAGTATGGCAATAACTGAATTTTGCACAGAATCAACGACCGACGAAATTATAGAACTTTGTGAGCTTGTAGGTCCAGTCAATATTTGTTCAATGAAATATCATAGTACAAACGCAACGTTACGCACAGATACGCTGTATTTAAATTTCCAGATCCCGCAATCCCATTTTTCATCAATTCAGCTTTTACAAGAAGAAGGAGGAGCAATATTTCACAAAATTTACTTATTTTGCCCTGCCAGCTACGCAAATGTGCTGGTACTACGTGTGCAGCAAACTATCGCTCTGATATTCATATGGCACAAGGACCTCGTGGTCAGCGCGGATATAGGGGTAAGCCCTAGAGTCAATCCACGGCCCCCTTCAGAAGAAAGTTTACATTTTTCTACTCTGAACCAATACATCTTCCAGAGGGGAGGGATAATATCATGTGACTGCTGCTTGATATGACTGAATATTTGCTTCTTCCCATTTTCTTTTGCTACTTTTCCCTATACTTCTCCAGGCGACCCTTTCCAGTCAGAAGCCTTGAGACCAATGGCTCCTTATAGGGCTTTTCATTGGCGGGTTTGTTTACATGATTTCTTAGCTCGATGTAGAATTATCATCAATGAGGTATGTGACTTGACACAAGAAAAAGGTCTCAATGGTCAATGGTAACAAGACACTAAGGCTCTTTCCTGTGCTACATCGTAATGATGCTTTTGACACATTTTATTATGAATTTCAGACTTTTTAAGTAAAGCACTGAAAGAAAAAGATGAAAATTTGTAATAAAATGTACCGAAAGAACCACAATGTGATGTGACATAGAAAAGGGCCCTAATGTTCCCCTACTATTGAGGCCATTTTATGTGCGACATCACATCATGATTCCTTTGACATTTTATTACGGTTTTTTATTTTTCTTCTAAATAGAGTACTGAAAGAAAAAAAAAAAAAAATTCGTAACAGAATGTGCTGAAGGAACCAAAATGTGACGTGGCACAGAAAAGGGCCTCAGTGTCTAATTACCATTGAGGCCCTTTTCTTGTAACACCTGATACAGCTCCTTGGTGATAATTCTACAGAAACCCGACGATGAAAAGCCCTATATCAGTGCATCGCTAGTAGTGATTAAACTTTCTCCTAGCCTTCACATCATCTGTCTTTATTGGTGACCCTACAGCGGCGGAGGGGTTGTGGAGGGTTCGTTCTTTGCTCTACCTCAGCTATTTCTGCTGCATCAGCAATTGGGCTACCTTGCTGAACGAAGGAACCCACAAGGGGGATATTTCGTTCAGCCAACTTGGTTTTTCGAGAATCTCCACTGATCCACGGTGCTCGGTTCCACCTAGGATGATGCCAAAAAAACTAAAATGGCTAACGGAAATATCAGTCCGCAGTTATGGGTGCTCTAAATGGACCACAGACCGTTATCCCTACTTGGAGTAATATTCGACAAATAGCAGACTGCACTGAAAATCAATGTAAATATGAAATATGTTTTGAAATGGTGTCGCTGTGAGGCCAAATGGTAACGTGCCCGCTTCGCAATTCTCGCGCCTCGCGTTCGAGTCCCACCAACGCCAGAAAGCTAGTGATATCCAAATACCCTACTGACATTCTAGCGAAAACAGCAACTACAGTATCAATCGAGGCGGAAAACATAGCGATTCCTGTAACCCTCACCAGTTCACACGAACAAGGCATTACAATCACAGGACGTGTTACCACCAGATCAGAAAGACTGGTACTGTATATACACGTCGTAGATAGCTTACTCAACATCGTGAAACGCGTTGCTAGCAAGCGAACTGCGGCTGCACTCTTCAGCACACAGAAATAACTCTTAACGCAACAAAATCGTGGGGAAAGCAACGGCAAACTACCCAGACGCGTGTCAGAACCGCGACCACCAACATCCGGCATCGGATAGGCCGCCTAAACATAATCTAGCAGCTTCCTCAGAGGCAAAATAGGAGGATTTAGAGCAGGGTGATAAATTTTTCGGCAGCCCTTTTTTCTCCTTCTCTGGAGTGTCAAGGATACGTCGACTTTTGACTGCCCATCAGCTGTTTATCAATCCGGTCCATCGACCTTCCCAATACCTATCCGCTTCTCAGCTCGCTGCCACAGTGGATCACAGATAAACCAGTAATACTCAATGACAAGTGCCACCAACATGCGTGAATTTTTGTAGATATTTCAATCTGTTACGTTCATCAACAAGCTAAATTTTCATTTGTCTGAAAGAAAACCGCCCAATATCCTGCAAAAATATCTGGACTCTTCTTGCCCTCTCTTAAAACACTGCCTGAGGAAACGGCGCCTCAGTTTTCTGAAACGCGGAAACGTTCTTCGAGTATTATAGGCTTCCTCCCGAAACGAACTCGGGCAATATAAATCAATAGTCGAGACAAAAAATGTTATTCAAAATACCGCGCATCAAGCCAAAAAGGCCAATTACGAAAAATATTTTCATTCGGAGAAGGGACGAAAGCCTTTATTAGAAAAAATATACACGGGGGAAGGGTGGAGAGACCGCCAACAATCGGAAACAATTGAAGGCTTGTTTATGGGAAGGTAGTATACGATTGTATTATTTTCCGTCAGCAAAAAAGAAAAAAACAGCCATGTCGACGAATTTTTTACGATTGTAACAATTTATTACATGACTTATTACAGAACCCTGCACTTTTGGCGTAACCGTTTTGCAGAAAATTTTTGTGTTCACCCTAATTTTATACAACTTGCGGATAAATAGCTCTTCCTTGTAGTATGATTTGTGAACAGGATAGAAAAGCAGAAAGGTCTTTCCATTTGCGTTGCCAGAATATCTGTACAGTGTATTCATCACCTCCATTGCTCTCCTGTTACTTTTTGGGTTCTGAAAACTTTACCTGTGACTCCCTATTGGCCATCGCTACAGGAGAAAAAAACAGCAAAAATCCAAGTTCGAAAATCTCGTAGCTATGATCTTCTTGGGCTTCGAGAGCAGAGACTTATTCGTAGCTGTCTTATTTCTAGATGGCATTTGTCTGTCTACAAGTTCGTTTGCTCGTTTGTTTGTTCCACTGCTCATCTACCCACCTTGTCATGTTTCTCCTTCTGCATGTAGTTACTAAAAACCTCATCTTGGCCTCCGCTCAACCTTTCCGGAGAAAACAGATGTACTGCGTTTTCTTGTATTATGTATCCGGTCCGGAGGACCAATCGAGTCGAGAGCAAAAGTGTACGCCTACAGTATATGTGGCTGTTAAACCGAAGATTAGGAAGAAACTGAAATGATTAATCAAATGCAGTTAAACGAAGTGAGCCACCAAAAACATCCTTCCCCTCAGACATAAAAATTGAGACTGACCATTTTTCAAAATAATGGGCCATTGAGAATGTCTAACGATCTCAATCAAGGCACGAAATCTTGGAACGTCCCAAGGAATTCTAAATAAATATGCAAGAGTCCCTTAAATAGAACTTAAAAAAATCGGGCACGGTTCTCAGGAGCTTCAAAGAAGTTTTCAGGAGTTTTAAAACAGTTTTGAACACGATCAATCTTTCACGTCTCTCAAACAAGTTGCTAGAGTTTTACGGAGTTACAAACAAGTTCTCAAGGGTTTCTAGAACTCTCAAAAAATACTAATTATGTATGAAAGTCAAAGAGTTTAAAACGAGTTTGGCATAGTCTTAACGAGTATGAAATAAGTCGGCAGAGCTTTCAGAGTCTCAAACACGTATTTAAGAATTTTGGGAACTCCAGAACAGAGTTTTAAAAGAGTCCTGAACAGTTTTAGCGAGTCCGAAGCAGGTTCGGTAGCGCCTTAGAGAGTCTAAGCTGAGTCTGAATGAGTCTTAAATATTGTTAAACAAGCGTTGAAAAATCTTAGCCAGCCTTAAGGAAAAACCTCCTCCTGTCCCAGAGAAAAGAAATAGAATGGTAGTATAATGAATGTTAAGAACACAGGGTATCTATCGAAGTCGAAAACTAAAAATGGGGGGGGGGGCTGTTGGAATTGTAGTTTCATTTTTAGATTTTACGAGACCTTACAATCTTAGATATAGTTGTTTTTTAAAAGAAACATCTATGAAATAATTCATGAGATTTACTTTTACTATGGTAAAATACTCTCACATTTTGATCTTTTGAGGGACTTTGTGTCACGATGGGGGAAATTTTGGGGACCGGTAGACACCCTGATTCATTTAAAAAACAAGACGATTTAATTTAAAACAAGAGGTTTCTACGTATCTGAATTAATTTTCAATATTGTTTCTACCCTTCCCTTTCTCCTTTACTGTGGGTGAAATGAAGACTTGATGAGAAAACCAATAAACATGTAAGTCTAACCTCTACACCTCTGCCTTCAACCGGGGGAGGGGGGGGGCTAAAATTTGAAAATTGAGGATTTTATGTTACTAATTAATTCTTTACATTATTTTGTCTCCCCTTCCCCTTTACTATTAATGAAATGAAAACTTGATGAGGAAACCAAATGACTACAGAAGATTGCACGAAATATCGAAGAGATTCAAGGGCCATCATCTCACTGATTTGAAATACTACATCAGACTTTAATTCCGACTCCATTCGGGGTATCAAAATCCAACTTTAACCATCGACTGAAAATCTAAACACTAATTTTTAAGAGATATTTCCTGAAATTTTATATACCAGTGTTGTAGATACTCGCGATATTAGATGGATCCCAGGTTTCAAATATTTCCTCATTTTCAAAATTCTACGGAATTTTTGTCACGGCATTTCAATTAGGCATTTAAAATCAAGGGTTTCCATGAATTTTGCTGAACTTTCTTAGATGAGCGGATTGAAGACTGAATGTATCAAACTGCGTCTAACTTTTAATTTGGTTAAATTTTTCGAATTTTGAAGACTAAAAATTCTTGTCAAAACCCTTCGATCATTTCGCCAAAGCGACAACAAGTTTCTAAAATTTTTGTCAATTTATTCATACGAATTGCTGAAAGACTTAAATTTAGTCAACATTTAATTTTTTCAATTCTTTTTCCCCAAATTTTAGTCACAACTTTCGATCATTTTCCCAAGGTGATTACAATGTGCCATGAATTAGGGTGAGCTCAAGAAAAACTAGTTGATTGAAAACTTACAATATTAAACGGAATTCAGTTTTCAAATTACAGAATTTCTTTTTCTTGAAGATAACAACAATTTTCCATAAATTCGACTGAAGTTTCGTATTCGAGTTTTTTGAAAACCTCTAATATGCAATTCAGTTTAATTTTCAAGCGTGCCTAATTTTTCGAATTTACCTATGTATTTATTTATTTATAAGCTCCACACACGGCCATATGGCCATTTACGGGAGACAGAGAGAAAGACAGACAGAAATCAATTCCAAAAGTTCGAGTTAAGACCGCTTCTATCATTTTTCTGACAACAATTTTCCATAAATCTTACATAATTTTCGCATACGAATTGTTTAAAAACTTATGATAGTGAAGTTGAATTAAATTTGAAATTTTTTCACACTTTTTATTTATTTTTCTCCTTTCGGTGATGACTTATTATTTTCTGCAATGATTACAATTTTCATGGGATTTGGTTGAACGTTATGAAAAACGAATTAGTTGAAGAATCCTGGTATCGAATCCAGCTAAGAAAATGAATCAAAGAGTAAAGACAGGAATTATGAAAAAGTCTTACAACTCAAAAATTGTCAGAGTTGGAAATTGAACTTATGTTTGTTTGTCTGTGGATGTATGTATGTGATTGTTCAAGGTTGGCGAATAAATGTTAAGAGTTAGAGGTTTTTTTTTTCCCGGATGTGTTCGCATGAAATCAGGAAAGGTTCTAGACTAAAAGAAATCGGTACTCTTATTAGAAGGGGGCACAAAATTTTACCCCTCTGGACCATCTGTTTCTTTTTCTTTTCCCAAGTGTTTCATATTAAATTTCTTCACAACATATTAACACTTGGTAGCTGTAACTGTTTTCATACAGAAATCATCAGGGAATTGAAAATCCGAAATTTCCAAAACGAGCTCGCAGTACCTTATTATTACATTCATATCTTATTTGACGCAACCTCAGTATACTTGGATATTGTTTTATACTCATTACAAAAACTCTAAGATTTCAGTTTTTGGAAACTACGTTCAGCATTTCTTCTAATTAACCGACTGAATTTTGGAAAACATAAAAATTTTCTTCTAAATAATACAAACATGAAGTGATAAACCTCGAATGAATCAGGACTCTCTGACTCAATGCAATAAGAGTTGAAGCTATTTCCTATCACTTCCGCAGGTTTCAGTAACGGCGAGGGGCCTCCAAGCAACCAGATGCCAGGCGCTGGTGCCGCTACCCATCCATGAACACACGCGCGCACTCATGACAGAAACCAGTTGTTGTTCGTTTATATGTAAAAATATGTCACGTGTTTTATTATTATATTACAAGTACACGCATGATTACTAATCAAAATTCTAATTTAGTGCACAAGTTTACTTGCCCATTCCAAAGAAACATGTATCTACCCGACATTAAGTAGGTATCTGCACCTGCTGTTTTAACAATGTATACCTATGTAAAATAATTCTCAGCCAGTCTCGAGTCAGGAAACCAAATGTGAGGGAAATTAAGCACCAAATAATTAGTTTGATTAGTAATAACTTACGTGTACTGTGTTACAGAGCTGGATACCAGTATTCCTTCATCTATCCAGTGCTGGAAGAACGAACCAGAACGAGAAGAAAAACGGCATTTTCTCGTTCTCAGAACGAAAATGAGAACAAGAACATGATGGGATTGAGAACAAGAACGGAAAATGGGAATGGGAACAGGACCAGGTTGGGAACGAGAACGGGAACGCTGGTAATTATAAGGCAAGGAGAACGAGGAACATGAACGAAAATCATGCAATGAGAGAAGAACGAACGAGAATGGGAACGAGATGATTTTTGAGTTCTTCCAATATCTTTTTGCAGCTGGAGCAGAAATAAAATTCTGAAAGCCTAAAACCAATTAGGTACCATTTAATCACCCATCCGGAAGAAAACTAATTCACAGCAAAAAATTTCAGCACGCATGAAGAATATTTTGCATATAAATTTTTATAAAATCCCGTTATTAACAGAAAATCACATCACATTAAGAAAATTGCACGGCTGAAATAATGAATTCGCAGCATGATCAAACTATCACGGCATGAAATAATTTTTTGCACATATAATGAATGAACCTAAAAATGATGAACGTGGTGCCCGAATTTAATCAGAATCTGAATATACTGCTGATGTTTGACTTTCAAAAGCTTTTGACTCGATCTTGTGCTCAGCACTATGGGAGGCTATCTGGAAATAAGATGTTCCTAGAAAGTTGATAGGAATAATAGAAGATGAGGAGAAATGTGTAGAAATTCAAAGGGGAGAGTATGTGTGGATAAAATGAGACAATAATACTTCGAAATCAAAAGAGGTGTAAAACAGGGAGACTCTGTATCCCAAAATCTTCTTAACTGCCTACTGGAGGAAATCTCCCATAACCTAAACTGGGAGGGGAGGAGGTTGAAAACAGATAGTGTCTGGCTCAACAACTGAAGGTTTGCCGATGACATCGCCTTGACAGCACACGACAGAGAGGAACTCCAATTAATGGCCAAAGAACTGGATCAAGAGGGCTACATTGAACTGTATTGTGCATACGCTCGAAATGACGGTCTCAAGAACATATAGCATGACGTGCACATTGATAAAACAAATGTACGCGTACTGACATGCAAATTCATTTTATTTGATGTTCTCTGGGATTACTCATTCGCAGATAATTTGAAGCGTAAAGTCGGTTTTCCTGGTGGACAATTATATATTCCCCAAACCAAATATATATTTTTCTAATGAAAAAAATCCGACTGCAATACTGTTGGAAGAACGAACAAGAACGAGAAGAAAAACGGCATGTTCTTGTTCTCAAAACAAGAATGAGAACGAGAACATGATGGGATTGAGAACAAGAACAGGAAATGGGAACGGGAACAATATGGAAATGGGAATGAGAATGGGACTGTTGGTAATTTTAAAGTAAGAAGAACAAAGAACATGAATAAGAATTATGCAGTTAGAGAACAAACGGGAACGCGAACAATGATTTTTGCGTTCTTCTAACACTGCATCTAAACTCACTTTATCTAACTTAGTTTAGCTAACTCGCTTCAGCCTATGGTCTAAATGAGCCGCGAAGAGAGTCAGCTCCTTCGATATAAAAAGTCTTCAACTCATATATACATGTATTCAGTCAGATTCACGAAAAAAAATGTAGTTACCTTCGAAAACTGATTGAGAAGTTAGGACCAACATTTTGAAAGAACCTCAAAATTTGAAAGTTTTGACGATGAAGTCGGAAACTATAGTCACCTTGGAAAAATGATTTTCTAATTAAGACAGAAATTTAAAGAATGTAACCAAATTCAATAATACCGACGAAGTTGGAAATTGAACTTGATACCGAAAGTCTTTATCCAACTCAAACAGCGGCGTCGGAAAGGAGGAAAGGCGGAATTGTGAGGGACAATGTATTAGCTGTACCCCCCCCCCCCCCACACACACCGAAAAATAAATAAATAAAATCAAGAAATATTCAGCAAGTTGATAAAAGAACTTCTCGAAAATTTGGCGAGGAAGGTTGTAAGAAGCATCCATGAGGCTGACTCATCAGCTATGGGGGTACTTCTCGAAAATTTGGCGAGGAAGGTTGTAAGAAGCATCCATGAGGCTGACTCATCAGCTATGGGGTACTGATGACAGCCAATTCTTAGGAAACCCCAGAAACTGTTCGCAGTTTGATTAGTTACGCGATCATACGCTGTAACCCACCACTGATGTTTCATTTTGCACATCGAACAGTTTGGAAATTTCAAGCCCGTATCAACGAATGATAATTGAAAATGATGCTGCGCTCATAATAGCGCGCGGATACTCGAATTCAAGTCATTCAATTCGGCGATCGCTTTATGAAAAGCGAGCTCGCGACACCGTCGTAAATGAAAGCGGAAGAAAGAAGACAATAATAATATCCTTCTTTTCAATGAAAAATATGAATGTAAACAATGTAACACCGCGAATCGATAAAAATAACTCGACGATGGGACGCGCGACCTTCATTCATTAATTAGAGCTATTCAAAACCATCAATTATCCTCGAATGCTAATTACGTCGAGTAACTTTTTCCGAATTGAAAGCGCGAACACGGCGAGGGGGGAGCTGCGACTCCTCTGCGTATAATTTTTCTCCTTTGTTCTGGGCGTTTTTTCAACAAAAAAACAAAACAAAAAAAAGACACAATATCTAAACGAAATCCGAAATTGTAATCGCATTTAAGCTGGCATCTCGTCGAGCAACGGGTGTTGTAATTAAGTGCAGCGACGCCGAATCAAATCGGAAAATCTCTATCCGGCATCAGCGAGAAAGTTGTGAACGCTGCGAACTGTAACTTGGGCCGAAAGTTCTCCGAGCTTTCGAACGCGAAAATCCCGGCGATTAACTTGAAAGCGATATGTACGTGTGACAACGAATCTAGGTGTATTTTGACGTATTCGTCGGCCGATTCAAAATCGCTGGGGCAGCGCAATTAGGAGACCGAAACCAGATGTTAATCAAACAGAAAACCGAGACAGTAGTCCGTAGTCTGCGCTACAATATTGTACTCGAAATGCGACAAATTCGAATTTAATGGCGCCGACGGCGATGCCAGCAAATTGCGGTTGCTGGCTGAGAGCACAACAGATATCAAAGCCGAGGAACGCGGCTGTACACTTAAGTTTTGCAATAAGACGCTGAGATACAAGTCAACACAGAAAACGGTGCAAATTGAGGTTCAGAAGTGAAATGAGAAGTGATAGCGGCGAAGGCGTCGGCTCACGCCAACTCTGTATCAACAGCACCGTCATAGGAACGGAGGTGGGGTGCTTCGGGTTAGAACCCTTCCCAACGCTCGTCACAAAAGAGCGTTTCAGAATATATACGTTCAACAGCACTAGCATAGGAACGGGGGTGGGGTGTTTCGAGTTAGAACCCTTCCCAACACTGTTAAAAAGAGCGTCTCAGAATGAATACGCTCAACAGCACCGGCATATATGAACGGGGACGGGGTGTTTCAGGTTAGAACCCTTCCCAACGCTGTCAAAAAGATCATCTCAGAATGAATACGTTCAGCAGCACCGGCATACGGGAGGGGGGGGGGGGGAGGTCAGGTCAGAACTCTTCCCAACGCTGTCAAAAAGAGCATCGCAAAATGTATCTTAGTACATTAACTACAGAAATAATATGACGGGATATATGGGCTGTAGCGATCACTAACCCCCTTGCCCCAAGGCTGGGACCAACCTACACTGCTGTTCAACAGAGGCATACACGTTTCTTACGTACTATTTTCGTTACACTGTGATCGGTCAGAGTCGCAATGTGCCCGCTTCACAATCTCTGCGTCTGGGGTTCGAGTACCACTAACGTCGGGAAGCTAGTGATATTTTAATACCCCCACTAACATCCTACACCGAACACAACGACTACAGTATCAATCGAGGTGGCATCATAGCGTGTCCTATAACTCCCGCCAGTTCACACTAACAAAGCATTACAATCGCAGGGCGTATTACCACCAGATCAGAAAGAATGGTACTGTGTGTGTGCACATTGTGGACAGCTTACGCAAAGTCGTGAAACACGGGGCTAGTAAGTGAACTACGGCTGCGCACTCTTCAGTACAGAGAAGAAAAACTCTAACGCAACCAAACTCTGGAGAAAGCAACGACAAACTATCTCGACTAACCTGCCTAGAAGAGTTGGATGTCAGAACCGCGACCACCGATGTCCAGCATCGAATACAGTGCCTTAAGATTTTCTTTACACTAAGGGGGGTGACGGTGATACGTGTGTATGGTGGAGGTGGATGAGGGGGGGGGGCTAATTCTGCCAACTGAAAGTCAATGAACAAAGAAAAAAACGTCAGCTTCTGTGGGATATGAGACAAATGCTGACCTGAACTTGCATAATAGAGATGGGAAAAATCAATAATTTTTAAAATCAATTAAGATCGATTTTTCGAGCCTCGAAATCGATAAAAATCGATTTTGATCGATTACATTCCCAGCTCTATAAGTTACTAGAACGTAGACCGGTAGAACTAGTAGAACGTGTCGTGTACGTAAGCTTAAAGCAAAAACTAAAAACAAAAATTGCGAAAAATGTAAAAAATTGATTTTAATCGTTAACGGCAAGTCAAAATCGATAACCGATAAGGTGGCTCGAAATCGATTTTAATCGATTACATTTCCAGCCCTATTGCATAATAAAAATTCTTGGTTGGGAAGTCTTTCTTTCCCCTTTTGCTATGTTCCTAAATGACCTGACTAAAGGCCGAGAGGATTATCTTTCAATGGAGACTACAATTTTCCACGAATTCGGCTGAACATTGATTGCAAGTTCAGTAGCGTCGTCGAATGTTTTAGTGGGGGGGGGGAGGAGAGAGAAAACTGAAAATTCGAGTCGACAAGCAAAGAAACAACCAAAAAAGTTCTCAATTCTAAAATCTGAATTAAAATCTCATCTCAGAAATTTTTTAAGGCCTATATTATCAGCTCGCTGAATAGTTATAATTATTTTTCTTTGGGGGGGGGGGGAGCGTGATGTAAACGGTATTTTGCACGTTCTCTTCTTGCCAATTTGTGAGACATTATTTTAAATCAACATTCAAAATAGTTTTTTAAATATTGTTTACTTTTTTTGCGGGGAAGGGGGTGGTACAAATAATACTTTGTACTCCACCATTCCTCCTTTCCGACGCCGCTGTTTGAGTTGGATGAAGACTTACAATATTAAATTGAGTTCAATCACCAACTTCATCAAAATTATTGAATTCGGAGAGGTTCTTTAAATTTTTGTCCTAATTAAAAGATCATTTATCCACAGTGACTACAATTTTCAATTATTTGAGACTCTTTTAAAATATTGGTCCAAACTCTACGATCATGTTTCAAATTGACTACGATTTTGGCCGAATACACGTATATGACTTGAAGACATTTTTCATCGAATTCAGTTGAACTTCCAATTTTGACAATTTTCGAGCTGTGAGATTTTTTCCACGATTACTGCCTTAGTGCCTTTAACCTTTGATTATTTTCCTTGGGTGACTGTTATTTTAGAAAAATTGAATTTCATTCGACACCATACGTTTTCAACCAATTCACCTTTTATAAATGTCAGCTAGATTTGAGAAAATTCGTAATCGCTGTAGAAAGTAATCAATAATTGAATACCAAAATTGCAAGAAACAAAAAAAAAAGTTCAAGTTCAGTTCAATTTGATATCATAAGTCTTCAAAAAATTCGTACGTGAAAATTGCGTAAGATTTATGGAAAATTGTTGCCACCCTGGAAATATGATCGAAGGGTTCTGACAAGAATTTTTGAAATATATTTCAAAATTCGAAACGTTTTAACAAAATTGAAAACTAAACTGATTTTGACATGAGAAGTCTTAATAATAATAATAATAATAATAATAATAAACCTTTATTGAGGATGTACATATTTAGTGGTTGTGGCTTAAGCTGTTCTAAATCTATTATAGTTATTCCTCGGCCCGTAACGAGCAAAGGTTTCCTGCAATCTTTCCCATTCGGTTTTCACGTTTGCAATTTGTTCGTAGTTTTTGTTTCTTAAAAATTGTAAATCAACTCAAATATCAAAACATAGAAAATTGTAGTTACCTAAAGGAAAAATAATAAGTCACAACGAAAATTTGGAAGAAAAAAATCTCAAAATACAAAAATCTGACAAAATAAAAAATTGAACTCAATTTGATATATTTTTAGTCTTCAGCTAACTCGTATAAGAAGATTTAGCTGATGTAGGATCTTGGCTTTAGATAAATTAATCGATGTGTCATAACCAAAATTCTGAAAAAATTATAAAAATAGGAAATTCTTGATACACGGACTCCATCTAATATTTCGGGTACGTACAACACTGATGTACAAAATTTCAGGAAAGGATCGCTTAAAAATGAATGGTAAGGTTATTTTTAGTCGACAACAAAATTCGGACACTGATGCCTCAGATGGAACTGGAAAAAACATCAGATGAGGATCTCCAATAACAAACTGAACTGGGTAAAATTCGAATTTTCACATTTTAACACCCCCCCCCCCCAAGAAAAGTAAGAGGTGTAGAAGTTGATTTCAATGTTTACTGACTTCCCTATCAAGTCCTACGTGCACTGAGAAGAGGGGGTCGGAATCAATATCCAAATTTAATTCAGTGACATAGAAAACGTTCATTTCAAACTAAATTATTTTGTTTTTAGATGAACCAAGGCGTCTTCCAGTCCTCAAAACTCCCCCTCTTAAAATCTAAAAATGAAACCACAATGGCTTCAATAAGTCCCCATTTTCAGTTTTGGATCTTGATAGACAACCTGTGCTTGTTCACATCCATCATAACACCATTCTATTTCTCCTTGAGACGCTCCAGGAATTTTTGGCTCGATTGAGACTGTTAAGACTTTTCCAATGGGCCATTATTTCCGACGAATTTTCAGTATCAGTTTTTGTGCCTGGAAAGAGCGATTTCCTTCGCTTCCCGCTCTGTTTAACTGCACCTGATTGGTCGGTAAGTATATCGTTTGAGTTTCTTTCCAATCTTCGATTTAACAGCATATATACTGTAGATGTACACTTTCGCTCGCAACTCAGTTGGTCCTCCGGGCCGGATACATAATACAAGAATGTCACAATACATCAGTTTTCTCCGAAAGGACTGAGCGGAGGCCGAGACGAGGTTCTTACGTTCTTAGTACCCACATACATGAGAAGAAACATGGCAGGACGGGTAGATGAGCAAAATGACAAACAGACGGACAGACAAATGTCATCTAGAAACTACAGTTTGATCTTAGCCAAAAGGCCGAGAAGTGACGGGGTCTGGTTGGGCCGAGTGAATAGCGCGTTGGTCTCAGAATCCGGAGGTCTCGGGTTCGAGCCCGTGTAGCAACTCGTCAAATTTCGACCTAGCCCGATTTTTCGGCCAAGGGAGCCCTAACAGCCTACCCGACGTCTCTAAAGTAATGCTCGAAAGAGCAGATCCCAGGGCTCGGGTTAACAGCAAATAAGAAAAAAAAAAGAAGAGAAAATGTCATAGACAGAGCTACGAATATCTCTGCTCTCGAAGCCCAAGGAGATCATAACTACAAAATTTTCGAGCTTAAATTTTGATTTTGTTCTTCAGTAGGCGGTGGCCAATAACAAAACGCAGGTCATGTGTTCAGAACACAGAAAGTAAGAATAAAGGAGAGCAATGTGAACAATGAGGGGCAGAGGAAAAAGAGTGGAGTCTGGGGTGTGTAGAGGGACATTCCGAAAATAGCCACTTTCAACGTATTAGAAGTAGACGGGTTGAGATTCAGCTCGACTTTCTTCCTCGGATGAATGGGATAAGATGAAGGGACTACGTTTACAATACAGAGAAAAACTATGGGGAATCCAGTTTCGATATTATTCAGATTCTATTATGCAAATCGCAGGCGCGAGTATAAATTCTCCCACACCTAGTCATTTCGAAACTGTAACATCTGATTCTGATTCAAGAATACCATAAGCCACCGTATGCAGTCTTACCGGTCCCGTCCCGGATTTGAATTATAATTCGACGTCGCGGCGTATGTCTCGCCATCGAATAACCACGATCAGCTGAGCCGAAAAAGGTCATCGGACCTTCGTTTACAATACGATTGTACCCGTCTAATCCTCCAGACTTTTTTGACTCGCGATTAGCATACGGCACGAGTTCCGTACAATAGGATTCACCTGTTACCGACCCTATCCCCTATCTATCGACTCGGACTTGTCTGCGCCTATTTTGGACACGGCCCGAGCTGCATCTAATTCGGAGGCCTGTATGCAAAACGAGTTGATTGCACCTCGAACAAATCTCGTTATTGTGGCCACGACTGCACCAGAAATCCCACACCTTCGGACCGGTACACGGCGAGAGGTTCTTTAACCTACCGCCGTAATCGGTCGCAAATTTCCGAAAGCAACTTCGCGTCGCCAAGTAAGGCTTGAAGCGTAAAACCGCGTGATCTTTCTCCAAAATTGGCCATCGGGCAAGGTCTAGCCGCGCCGGGTCGTACCCAGACTTTAGAAGCTGGCTCGCAAAAGGCGAGTGTAAGCGATACTTACCAATTTCTTCGACCGGTGTCAGCGTTGGCCAATAGCGGGTTCCCTCTGTCCGTTCAGCTCCGATGATGGTGACCGTCTGACACCGCGCAGTCTTCCAATTCGAGCACCTACGCAAAGAGAAAAAGAAGGAACACCGTGTTAATTTTAATGTCTTCGGCATGTCGCGACTCACGCCGCCGATCGCGTACATCGTATTGTGCGCAGAATTATTCAGTCGAGTCTTCCGTGTCCGCCCGAATGGCCGTACATTCGAAATCGTATTCAAAGTTATTCAAACTACGCTCGTGGGCAGATACACGGTGCTCGAATTTCAATCTTACCTGATCCAAGCAGCTTAATGCGGCGCTTAAAATTCACGCGTTGGTGATTCCGCTGATTTTCGACATTTGGATATCCTTGATGGCGACACCAATTGCACAGAAACTTCGTACCTGGGCACAGGAAAAAACGGGACATTAGACGGACATAATGACAGATTTAGTATCTATTGAACTGATAAACGGTAAGTCGAGAACAAAGAAACGCAACACATTAGAAAACTCGGGTGGTCAAGGGGGGCTTTCCTCAGACCTTTTCGTCAATTAGCCACATCAATTTCGCTAAAGAGGAAATGGAATATATCGGGTGATTAGTGGAGAACTCCCCAAAGACATCTTCAACGGTTGTGTGGACGTGTGATAACATGCCATCGCGCCCGTTTCATAATCCTTGCGTCTCTGGTTCGAGTCCCACCGCGCCCGTTTCATAATCCTTGCGTCTCTGGTTCGAGTCCCACCAACGCCCAAGAGCTAGTGATATTCGACTAATCCCCATTAACGTTCTAGCGAACGGAGCGACCACAGTACCAATCAAGGTGGAAAGATAGCGCGCCCTGTAACCCCCCCCCCCAGTTCTGGTTCGAGTTCCACCAGCGCCGCAGAGCTAGTGATGTTCGACTAACCCCCACTAACGTCCGAGCGAACAGAACGACTACAGTACCAATCAAAGTGGAAAGATAGCGCACCTTGTAACACTGTTAGTTCGACTGATCAAGGCATCACACTCGCAGGCCGTGTTCCTACCAGTATCAGAAAGATTCCGTACTTTCCTGTGTATGTCCTAGACTAGCAGTTCCCAACCGGCGGTCCACGAGAGAGCCGTGAGTGGTCTGCAACGTCATACAAGATAAAATCATACTCGCTTCTGGAACTAGAGCTCTATAACTTCGTGTGAGTACGATCGTCCGCCATGTTGACTCCAACCGCGCCCGTGGATGCCGAATCCGACTATGCGGAGCGTACCGCGTAGTCAATTCGGCATCCACGGGTAAGCTTGACGTCAAAATGGCGGACAATTGTACTCACACGAAGTTATAGAGCTCTACTGGAACACGCACAGAAGGAACTTATTGACTTACAAAACAATAGTGACTGTCCAGATACATTTCAACCTGGTGTAAGCTTGGAGGAGGTTTTGGTGCAGGAAGACTACTTCATACACCAAGTTGCGAGAAATTGCTGCGCGGTATCTTGTCATATTCTCAACAAACAAGCACGTTCCAGCCTTCTGATTATCCAAAATAAGCAGTGAAATAGGTTAGATGCCAAAGATGACATGCGAGTAGCGTTGAGCAATATCAGCCCGCGACTTGCAGAATTGGTGTAGAAAATGCGAGCCCAAAAATCCCATTAATCATTAATGTTAAAACTGAAGCAGAATGTGCATGGTTGTCGGTTACAATATGGAATCCATTATAATGTAAGTACTTAATAACTAAGTTCGTATTTCGTGTCTTGGGCTTCATATTCACAGAAACATGGGGGGGGGGGTCTGTAGAACGTCTCATGTTTGTCAGAGTGGTCCGCCAATTCATATAGGTTGGGAACCTCTGTCCTAGACAGTTAAACCGAGCGTTGCAGAGAACAAGTATGGCAAGTAAGCGAATTGCATCTGCACACTTTTCGTCACCGAGAAGAGAAAACTAACGCAAGAAACTGTGAGGAAAGCAACGACAAACTACCCTTAGTAACCCTGCCCGGGAAAGTCACCCGTGATAAACGGCGATAGCCTCTACGTCCGCATGAACAGTCGCGGCAATAGAAGTATGCAAGGTATGCAGTTGCTTACGGGCGCCAGGCGCTTAATTCAAATGAGGGGCGTCAGAGCGCTCAAAACTTTACGGAAATAGGGCGCCTTCTTACATTTTGCTTACAGGTGCCAAAATCCTACCACCGCGCCTGCGTATGAATATGGCTTGTGGTGAAGGCTCGGTATGACAATATCGGACATACACCTCGCTTCACACTAATCTAACTTTGGGGGTTAGTTCCCTGATCATGTGATCAACTCCAACACGACTAACACTCTTGACTCGGGCGTTAACCTGTCCATGCAATAACTCAGCACCGAACGTGATGACGTTGAACGAGAGGATGACAAGAGAGATTGAGAAAGAGAGTGACGCCAATAGAGAAGAATAATAATACCAAAAATATGTCCGGTTCACTCCGTCTTATACTACATTCAATTTACATTATATACAGCTTGCTCACGAGTTTATCAGCGAGTATTAATCGCATTTCGCGACATGGCTCCTAAATAAAGTCCCCAGCACACTGTCACGGTCTAGCGCGGTCTCGGGATCACGTGCGGTCATATATAACATACAGAAATGAATTCCAAGCCCACAGAATCTGACCGTGCATCGTCTGACTGCATATAACCATACCGCATAGATGTGGGGAGCTCAGATTCACCCAAGCGCATTTGACTGCGACAGTCTGACTGCATGTAGTCCTGAGACCACACATAGTCATACATAACATATAGATAGTAATTCAAGTCCTCACATCTACACAGTGTGGACACACACACATCACGTGCTGTCGGATTGGCCCAGTGTATCTGATCATCTAGTAGACTGTGCAAGCGTGCTGGGGCCTTTAGATGAAGAAGAATATCATATGGGACATACCAGTTAATCTCATCAGTCTTACAAACAATGAGGAAATTGAGTAACCTGGATGGAGAGGAGAAAGACTCCCAAAAGGTATTTCCATCAGTTAGTCATATCAATCTCCCTCAAAAAAGGAAATGGAATGTACTGGATGGTTCAAGAAGAAATACTCCCTATAAAACATTTTTATTGGTTGGTCATGCGGAATGTGCCAGTTAGTTTGGTGAGAGAAAAATGCTCTCAAACACTTTCATCAGTTGGTTTTAACAATCTCAGTGACAATGAGACAATAGAATATAGTGGGTACTTAGAGGAGAGGGATACCCCAGACATTTTCATCGGCTGATCATAATTGGTGTACCTGGTGGTCTTGAGAAAGAAAACTCTGTTCAGACATCTTGCTAGTTGGTCACATTATTCTATCAAGAAGAAGAAGAAGAAGAAGAAGAAAAATGTACTACCTGGTTATGGGAAAGGGGCCCCCTCACACATTTCCATCAGTTGGTCATATCAATCTCACTTCTCTTCCCTTCAAGTGCCACGTACGTTTCCGAATATACGCGATCACGGTTTTTGACGTGCGACTTTCCTGGGCAGGATTAGTCGGGGTAGTCTGACATCGCTTTCCCCGTGGTTTATAGTGTGCGAATTTTTCCTCCCCCTGTACCAAAGAGTATGCAGACGTAGTTCACTTACTAGCTACGTGTTCTCCACAAGACTAAATTTAGCTGTCTATGACATAAGACAGGAAAGTACGGAATCTTTCTGATACTGGTAGGAACACGCCCTACAAGGGTGATGTCTTGATCAGTCGAACCGACTAGTGTTACAAGGTGCGCTATCTTTCCGCCTTGATTGATACTGTAGTCGCTCCATTCGCAAGGATGTTAGAGGGGGTAGCCGAATATCACTAGCTTTCCGGGGCTGGTGGAACTCGAACCATAGACGCAAGGATTGCAAAGCGAGCACGTTCACCACGAGAAGAACTCTCCTCAGGCATTTTTGTCAGTTGGTCTAATCAATCGAACTAACAAGAGAAATGAAGACTTTCCACCTGCTCATTATTCTCTACAGCTGCAAAAATTGGCGAATCCCATCGAATGATGCCGGTTATTTCGAAGGGGAGGTCAAAGCCTCGGATTACACCACGTTTTGGAACATTCTCATAAAATTAATTGGCTCGTGATGACAGGACGAATGAATTACTTGTACATCCAACTCCAAACTTTCGAAGCAATTTCGTTTTAATAATTTTCTTATACAGAAACTGAGCTTACGTCACACGCGAATGCTGAATACTCGTAATGGAATGATGAATATTAATGGCGGCACTTTAATGAATCGCTGCTGAAACTAAATTCCTTTTTCACATGCATCTAACTTCTTTATTTCAGATAGATAATTCAACTTTTTTTTTTTTTTTTTTTTTTTTTTGCAGACCCTCACTTAACTTGGCTAGAATTTCCTCAGTGTTTCCCATGCTCCGCCTTATTTGCATAGAAAAAACTTGGGAGTTCACGGGCGGATTGTCTGTACATGTTACTGGGAACTCTTTCAGAGAAGCGGTCTAATGCAGAAAGACTTAGGCCAAAGAAGTGGTTCAAAGGGACGAGAAAAAAGCAATGAAGGGGGTGACAAAAATGAAAAATTACCTTACAATATCATTTTTTCGGTAGCTTATGAGCTTCCAATTAGCTTCCAATGAAACCTCGTGTTTTCATTGTCAACACATATTCTCACTGAAGAGGGAGCCAGGGTTTTCAATTTTCTGTAAATTTGCAAATTGTCGATTTCCCAATTCATGGCAATATTGAAATTTGAAAATATTTTAGGTAGTTGGCAAACTACGGCATAAGCTGACTCTTCTACATCTTTCTTGAGTTTGCAGAGTTACCTAGATTCGAGCTCTTACGTTCTTGCGCTTGTCTGTTGACCAAGAAGAACCTAGTGGCTTAGATCCGGGTCTTTGCGGAGTGATTCGTCTTTAACACAGATGTACTTAAGATCCTGCCAGGACTAGGCAATCACTATTCAAGACTTACTGAGACAGACTCAAACCAGTCAAGACAACTAGCAGCTTCGATGAAGCCAAGTCACTCCCCCCCATCCAGCCCATCGAAATCGCGGTCCACTGGAAACATGAAAGAAGTACAGATCATCGATGCCCTAAGTTAAATTATCAACTCGCCAACCTCGATCACTTTTCGGTCTACAAATTTAATATTTCCAGTGGAAAAAACCCCTCCCCCTTCAGAAGAGTCATTTCGGTAAATCCTAGCTCTTCACACTCATCGAGACCTCTTCATATTAAATAAAACTCACTAACAAAATATCAGTATGTACTTGAAATAAATCAAAAATTAGTTTAGAGCTTGAAGCCCACTAAGACACGAAGGTAGCGATTCTAGGGAGGGGGTAAATGTAGGAAACACCCCACCCCCCACGGAAGAATTGCAATCGAACACGTCTCCTGTCCACTAGTTTAAGAAAATTGCAGTAATATAGGTGAAATAGTTTGAAGAAACAATTTTCAAGGATTTGAGTAGTAAAATCGAAAACATTTCGGGAAGAGAACGGGGTACAATTTATCATTTACCCCAGCAGTTCTCAAAATTTTTTACCTCGAGCCCCCCTGCATAATCCAGCTATAAGCCGGGCCCCCCTACATGTAAACGTACTATATATTATAAGTGAGTCGCTTTTGACATCATACAGTCAATTTTTATTTACACCAAGCTTTAGGCCCCCTGAGCCGTCATTGCGCCCCCTTGGGGGTCATGCCCCACACTTTGAGAACCGCTGATGTTTCAGCAACAAACAACTATTTTGGTTTGATGTAAAAATAGAGCGATAAATCAGCAAATGTCTTGCTCCTCATTCTCTGGGAAAAGTAAACGGCCACCAAATTCGAGACATGTGTAGAGGGACTAGGAAGCCCTGTGCCCACCCCTTGCCAAGACTAGCTTCACCCATACTAGAGCTCTGTATACTTCGTGTAAGTGCGATCGTCCGCCATTTTGACTTCGACCGTGCCTGTGGATGCCGAATCAGACTATGCAGAGGGTACCGCGTAGTCAATTCGGCATCGACGGGCGCGGTTGGATTCAAAATGGCGGACAACTTTACTCTCCTATCTAGAGCTGTACCCATACCTGTCCTGCTCAGCCTTGTTTCCTATCGATCAATCAGTCAACCTGTCGGCCAAACAGTCAAGCAGTTGGATTCTGGATCTTTGCATTTAGCTGAATTTTTCCCTGGTAGGGATAGGGGACAGTCGATCTCCTATTTTGTCTGTCTAGCCGGCTGACTCGTTCTTTGATTGACCGAACTGCCCTTAATTTTTGAATTTCAGGTATGCCACCCATTTGGCATTATTTCTGTTGAGCAAGGCAGAGGTTAGTGTTTTAGTATACGTTGGAATTAAGGCTCGTAGCGATTCTAGACTTGTTTAAAAATTGTCAAATTTATTTTGAGATTCATTAAAGCTATTCAAGAATTATAAGAACTATATGTGGAAACCCAGTTCTTGAATTTTAGGGTACAACTGCCGACAGTAGACTAAAATTTTCAGATAAGTAACCTGGTTAGAGTTTTGAATGCAATTTGAGATGTTGAGGTCAACTAACTGCACAGGAATGAGAGGAAATATGATCCGGTAGGCATCAAGGCCGGCGAAAGTCCAGTTGCACTACTGCCCCTGGTGCCCTGGCACCAGTTAACGTCAGGAAAGAAGAAGCAGTTGCAGTAAGCACGTGCACAAGGTGGAAAAATACGTATTTTTTAAATTCAATTTCTTAAAACTTATCGGCATTTACTGGATGTCTCTTGGATTCAATTTCCTTGGAGGCGGGGGGAGGGGGTTCAGGGTCCCTTATTTAGACGTTTTGCATTTGCACAAGGTGAGAAAATGAAAGATCACCGGGCCTGGTAGGCATGCTTCGCCGTAATCTAGGTTTAGCTTCAAAGCAATTTGGCAACACTGAATCAAGTAATTTATGAATACCAGCATAATAACGCCAGCAATCAACTGAATTTCTGTCAGTGTAATGCATAAAACGGAGAGGGGCGACGATTAGGGGTGTGAAAATTTGCCTAGCTTTATAATTCTACACATTTGAGGTTCTTTTACATAAATTTTACGAACCTACTTAAGAAAAATAGCTCAGTAAGCTGACACAAATTCCAGCAGAAGGCGATCAGTCAACTACCGTTTAGCTGGTGCAAGATTCGAAGCTAAGAAAACTGATTATCGTACTTAAGTTTGCAATTCACGATTGACTGTGTCAACCAAAGGTTTACAAACTTGAAACAAAGTATCGAGAGGGTGTCATCGAGGCGCTTGGCGAGCAATATTGCTGGATTTTAGAAGCCTATTCAACATTAATATCTACCAACGCTGCGCTCAGTGGCATACCAAGGGGTAGTGTTCTCAAATATTTTCGTCAGCAGGTAAAACTGACTCTCATGGCCAAATTAGATCTGCAGTTGGAATAGCCACAAAAATGCTGCATTTTTTGGGGAAAGCTTGTCGATACTCACAATTTTTATTCCTCGGGAAAATTGGTATTTTCAGCTGAAAACCGGAGTTCTGATTAGACCCCCTCCCCCCCTCTCGATCAGAAGTCCCTGGTTGAGTAAGAATGAAGAAGAAACCGCGAGACCTTAGCAACCAATGGCATTCATACACTGAAAACTTATTTTATCATGCCTAAAATTCCTCACGCATCCGAAACGCAAACAAAATCAGAAAATATGCGTAACGTTTCACACTCTCAAAAAGATTAAGTATTGAAATTTCTGAATGACCGCGGCATCGGTTCTCGCCTCCGATATTTTTCAGCCACGTGTACTTCAGCAAGAATAACAACCCATAAGACCTACTACAGACTGGAATAATTACTCGAGCTCAGTCAGCCACATGATCCGCCAATTTGAAAACAGCTGTAACGAATGCCTCAAAATTCATCCCACGAATGATGGCACAGAAATTCGGCGAGATACATCGATCACTTTTTTTTTTTTCAGCTATCCACGGGCATTCTCAGAACAAAACGCAAACGCGCTCTAGCCAGTAATCTCGTATCTAATACACACATATTTTAATGAAATTTCAAGGACATTTAGTACGAGAAAAACCAGCTAAGATGAGAGAAAAAAAAAGTATACGTATAGGTATACACACATACGAAATGAAACGATCGTTAGAATGTCAACATTTACATAATATGAATAAACCAACCGCTTTCACAATCTCGAGTAAAATTCCAAATTAACGAAATTCGGAGGAAAGAACCAGATGTATACCTACTAGCTCACGAAATGCATTCAACGAATTACGTCTTCGAACAGGTATGTTCTCGATTGCGACATCCATATTGATAAAATCGTCTAGAATACCCAGTAGAAGACTCACCAACTAAATATAGGTAAGAGTTAGAGGGACAAATCTCGAAAGTTGGATTTACAACGAGCTCATCGAATTGCATCCATTCTGATTTGGCCCACAAGCTAACCACAAAGGATGAAATGTAGAATCTGTGCGAGCGGCACTGCAACCACTTAACGATGCATCAATGTCGGATGTACAAGCATGTTTAATCATTCCGACTATTTCTGAGAATAATGATGTAATAAACACGACCGACGCCAAAAACCATTCGCCGCCTGAGCAGATACTGTACACCTCGATTACAAACTAGAGAAAGTGATTGGGTTTTGCCGGACCATCATCATCTTCACCAACGACTGTAGCTTAGTAATCCCATCACACGGACCATAACTCGAGATTACACAAATACACGCAAACAGTTCTACGAAAAACTTACAAAAAGTGACAGAAGGTTCAACGGCTCGTACATTCTTACAACTGAACCTATAGAAAAACATTTGCAAGGTCATCAAGTTATTACAAGCTGGTCAGCAGGGAAACCCGCAATGCCCCCAAATCAGATTCACGCATAAATTTGAACAGAAGGTATAGGTAAATTGCCAAGGCAAAGACCCCTCCCGAGAGAATGCTTCAGATTGTTGAAACAGATAATATTCGCAGCCGCAACCGAGTAACACACCAAAAATAAAACATTAAGCAGACTCAAAAACAAATTGCGACTGAGCCCATTTTGTATGTCACAGTTCGCCACACATTGTGGTCATCAGCAGAGGCATGCCTAAGGAACTGTAAACGGAGAATGCGAAGCCGCCATTTTGATTCCTCCATTCTCCATACAACTTTAATCCTCGCTTTCAATGGCTTGTGATGGGTACCCCGAAGTTATCGGAAACAGGAAGGATCAAAATGGCGGTCTAGAATGCCCGTAGTTATAGAACTCTAGCGCAATTAGAGCACTTGGAAACACCCGAGTATTGGGATTTAAACCTGCACTAGAGTGCGCTGAAAAATTACCTGCGCGGGTGTTAGTGGGTGAAAAATGAGTGAGTGAACATGAGTAAATTTCAAATAGAAACACTGCTATTTTCAGTAGGGTAAAAAACCGAGTAGAAATTATTCTGCCAGTAAAACCGATTATAATTTAACTCTTTGGTAATGATGCAGTTGAACCTAGGACAAATTTTCTTTGAAAGTGAATTTCAAATCGACTTAATGATAGCTGAAGTTTGCTACACGCTTACGGTAAATTATACGTGATCACTCACACATATGCAGGGCTGCCAACACTTGAAACTCTAAGTTTAAATCCCAATGGACATACGCCATATTTAGTCTTTCCGTGCTTACTGATCCGAAATTCATTACACGGAACATTCCATGTACTGAATTATGAATTGTCGGACACCAATGCGATGGAAAACAGCGGATGTTAATACTCAGGTGTTTCTAGGTGCCCTAGTATAACTAAATCGTTCTCCAGAAACAGAGTATTTTGTTACTAATAAATTTTGAACCTCAATTTCAATTTTTTTACCTTATTAATCAATTATTTCTTCAGGGGGAAGGGGTTATTTAGAGTTACACAAAAACATCCGCGACCAATAAATTCCACCAATCTAATTCATCAAACAGGACAAGCATAGGGAGGCGTCCATCGTCGTGGATGTTACCATCATGTCTCAATACCTGTTACATTTTTTACAATTTTTGTTTCAATCCCCCTCCCCCCATTAAGTTGTATTACTATTCACAAAGATTGTAAGTAGACGTTAGGAAATTCAGTTTGCAGTCAGTGACTTAACAATTCCAGAAGGGATGATGTAAGGTTCTGTTACCAGAGTTTCCAGTCCACTGTAGAAAATTGAAGAGTACGCTACGAGTGGCACTTCTTGGAAGCTTGTCGAGAACGTGATCATGATCATGTAGGCGCACACAACCACAGACATACTGTATAATATGTCTGTGCACACAACACGCCGTATACACACACGTTATTAGTTATACATGATCACCTTCTCGACATCACTACTAGCGCCACTATAATGCGTTTTATATGCGAATACTGAGCACAAGGTGCCAGATCGTATAGTCATCGGAGCATGTGATAGTACAATTTTCAAATATTCCCTGGAAAAGGAAATTCTTGAAGTTGTTTTGTCTGTAGTCATGGGTATCAGATATCTATCATCGTGAACAAAAGTCGTCCCTCCCTCTTTAAATTTTAGGGCTCCCGTTCTGTGAGGTTGTTGGATATTCATGTAGAAACTAAGTCAATGCGTACAGAATTGTAAAGCATTAGTCGTATTGGGGGCATAATCAGAAATAGGAAACTTCGGCCTCTAGGCCCCTCGACAGTATTATTCGAAGTAAAAACTGAATTCCGCTCTCGGATGCCCCAAATTCTGCTAGATTTAAAAAAAAATCGCCAAAGTTCGTTCAAAATGAATTTTTCAATGAGAATTGAGACACTAAAATGAAATTTTCGCTGATAAAATTGAAAAAGTCTGCTACATCTAGGAGCGAAAAAGCCTTTCTGGCAACACTGCGTCAAAAGAATAAAAGCATAATTTCGTACGTGATAAATGCAAATTTGCTCCATCTAATCACTAACACATTTTTCTTAAAACATTTGTTTCTCATCCTCACATCGGTGCGAGTGAACATGAAAACAAATTTACTCAATTTTGAGAAAATTAAAGGGGCATAATACGTTCCTCGAGGGAGTTGAAATTTAAATGGTTAAAAGAGAGAAAAAAAGACAAGGTTTTCAATCTACTCGTAGTTAATTTAATCGATTCGGAAAAAAATCACATAAAGCTAATTTTTGGCATGAATGTGGGCGACCGTCCTAATAAAAGGGCAAGAAGTACCAGTCCTGGTTTCTGAGTCATAATCACTCCCTATGTCCCTATTGCCTTCGAAAAATATTCCAAACAAAATTTACACGTAGTCCAATCTTCTATAAAAATTCTACTTTTCAATTTTTTGGTAACTGCCCCAGAAATGTCGTAGAAAGGGGGATGACCATAAATTACCGTATATAACACAGACCTGACGGAACGAAGTCTCGACATCTTTGTAGTCTCAGCAACTTGGGGGGTTAGAAATTATGCCAACTATCTCCTACCCGTTTTCCTACATCAGTACCTGTTCACCCATAGAAATTGTTTCCTCTCCCTCCCTCTTATCTTCTAAATACACAGCGTGTCTACAGAAATTGGAAAGTAAAAAAGAAGTACTTTTTCAGGACCCTTGGCAGGACTGTAGCCGGCATATTTTCCATATTATTTTACACGAGGGCGCAAATCTTTTGTTTGTTTCCAATTGTTTTATCCCCTTTACCCCCTTCTTTTTACTCCCCCGGCATATTTTCCATATTATTTTACACGAGGGCGCAAATCTTTCGTTTGTTCCCAATGGTTTTATCCCCTTTACCACTCCCTCCTTTTTACTCCCCACTTCTCTCCTCCTCCTGAATAAATATTCTCATTCATTGTGTTGAATAATAATAAATATTATTATTGTTACTAAAAGTTCTAATCCTTCAAAACGAACGTTGATTTTAGGGGTGAGGTTTTAAAAATATGTGCCCACAAAAATGAAGAACCTTTCAATTTTTCTTTTTAATCTCAGCACTTTTCAGGACTTTTTTAGGATCCACTCTCAAAATTCAGGACCTGAAGAACTTTTCAGCACCAGTAGACACCCTGATATAATATTAGGGTGGTCCTTGTTTTCAAATTTTGATATTAGGTGTGCTTACCCACTGGACTGATTCCAAATTCAAGAAACTCACCCAAGTTTATTCATTTATTTATTTATAGATGGAGGAGGTACACAGTCAAAATGTTATTGAACAGGGCTCCCGGCATATTTCAAAAACATTTTATGCGTATAGCGAAATAATGAAAGAAAAAGAAATAATTAATGGGGGAGGGGGAGGTCTAATAAGATGTGACATGGAACATCAGAGTCCGAAGAAAGGAGGAGAAGGCAGGGACGTACCGAAGAATTTTTCCTGATTGAGGGGAGGGGGGGAGGTAAAAATTGTGAAAGTCTCAACTGACTGAACTCAAAATTCCCAAGTATCAAAGCAAAAAAAACACCTTTCGACTTGTTGGATTTTTCCAGCTGACTCAACTCAAAATTCCCAAGTATCAAAGCAAAAGAAGAAAAACCTTTTGACTTGTTGAGTTTTCCCAACTTCTCAGCTCGATTCCCAAGTATCATTAAAAAAAAAAAAAGTTTCTAATTTGTTGGATTTTCCCAACTTGTTTGACTAAAATACTGAAATGGTAAATTTTCTCAAGTGCTGAGTGAAGAATTCCTAGGGGGATTGCTCCCTGCCCCTATCGGTACGTCTCTAGGAGAATGGATGGACGCCCCATAAAGAAATGAGGTAGCCTATCGAGACCTCACTTCTTCGCCTCTGGACCCTGTTGCTCCACGTCACTTATTTTTTATTTATTCATTTTTTTTGTATTTTCCTATTGATTATGCTTCCTTCTTCGTTTATTATTTCACTACACACATAAAATATTCTTAACGCTGCAGTCGTACACATATTCCATAACGTAAACAGTACGCTTAATGAAATTCACTAATAGGTTTTCAACACGAACTACCTTTAGTAAAAATATGGTGAACATGGTCAAATCATTATTTTGAGCTAAAACAAACATATTTTGATTAAAAATGAAAATTTACAACCATCAAAAATCAGTTTTGTCGACAAATAAAAAATCAAAAATTACTATTTGAAATTTGATATTTATCAATTTGATCATTTACACACGTTTAAAAAAAATACAACTCTCGCATTAAAAAAATGTTTAGAACCCCTGTAATACGCCCAACCCTATAATGCTGCTGGTTATCGAAGACCTAATCGTAGGTAGTATTGAGCGCCCCATCAGTCCTTGACGTACCTTAATTCATACTGCGCTACGAGAACCGCGGACAGGAATTTTAGTGATTCTCACCAAGTGTACCATTGCAGGGTTAAAGTCAATAGGAAGCCCTATTCAATGGCATGTCCACTGAGGGCCCCCTCCATCTATAAATAAATAAATGTAATTTTAACTTGGCAAGACTTCCCCCCCCCCAATATTTGGAACCGACCTCGTGGGTAAGCCTACCGAATATATGTACAAATCTGAAAAATAGAGGCCACCCTAATCTTATATGTAGGAGGTAAGGGGGAGGAGGAGGAGAAAATGTTCTGGTACTGATAGTGGAGTGCAACAGTGTAACTCGTGCCTAGGGAATTGAAGTTTATAGAATTGACTTTCATTTTCGGAATCCGAGCTTCAGTCGAGAGGGGAGCTCTACCATACGAGCCTAAAAATCATGTCCTTCCTCAAATTGCGGTTTTCGGCGTCTTGAAATCCATTGCTACAGTCGGTTCCTCCTCCTTTTTTTGGGTTCTTTAGAACTTTGATTTTCAATGACTTCACTGAAATCCATTGCTGGAGTCGTTTCCCCCGCCCTTTTTGGGTTTTACAGAGGATCGATTTAATTACTTTTATCTTGCTACAAGCTCCACGTTATTTATCTCTGAATAAGGTTTTTTGTTTGGTCCCTGAGTTCACGTTTCATGTCCATCGTCATGGACAGTAGTTCCCCATCCAAATTTTGACGTTCCTGCTCTGGAAACTTGTTAATTGTATGAAGGAAAAAAAAAGTCAAAAAATGCCACTTTAATATACTCAGTTACTAGAGAATGACCCCTAAACAAACCGCGACTGAGCGCATTCAGTATATCACACATCGCAGTCATCAGCAAAGGCGTAACTGCAAATTAATCCCTACAGAGGCCAACGCAACATTTAACAGTCCCAAAACCAAATTGCGACTATGAGCCCATTTCAGAGGACGTGTCAGGATCTGGACCCCCTTGCGACTTCGTCAAATAGTGTATCATTCAATTTTTACATCCCCTCTACTACCCGATCAAGATTAGACCACCATTGAACACTAGCCTGGCTACGCTGCTGGCCGATTCCGTAGACCATACATCATATTCATCAACAGAGACGTAACCAGAAATTCTCAATGGAAGTCAAAGAGGTCACCCAAATTTTGGGATTCACATAATCAGTTCTTATGTACGTTCAAGTGTACGTAAGGGGAATGAGAAATGAAGGAAGTTTTCCTGAAAGGCCGACCCAAGTATTTTCAGGAGGGTTCAGGTTAGGCCCCTGGTCAAACATGTGGCGCTGAATTAATCTCAGAATACATGTATGTAGCTTTTTCCTCAAGCAGGCATTACTCTTGACAAAACATCTTCCATACAGGTGTTTTCTTGACACTCTTCTCGACGAGGTTTTATATTTTCTCATTCTGTACATCATTGTGTTTTCCATTTCACAGTTTTGTTTCAGCATGCTCGACTTCACGCATCCGTGAACGAAATCAGCCAAGCTAACACATGGCCCGCATTCATGTGAGCCCTTCACTGTCGCATAGAAACACACATGAAAACCATAAACCGTTTCACTCTGCTGGATACAACACACGGCCAGACCAATCCTGCATACGGAAACCATAAACGAACTGTTGAGCGTACAACTACAGGTACTAACTTGTGGCTGCACAACTCCACGAGTTCTTCCGAATTCGCCGACCATTCGATAGAACCGAGCACTTCTGCTGCTACTCGAAGCTGTTTAATTCTTGTTATGTCACGAAGCCGACACCGAAAAATAAAAATCTTACACCATTTTTACGAAAACACTTCAACCGCATTCCCCGTTTGCACTGTGAAATCCTAAAATCGTGTAGAAAACATTCTATAACGTTCTAACCTGAGACGGTCTCCATCAGTTGATTACCTTGTCGATTAAAATCTACACGAAAACTAGAACTTTTGATTACCATACCCAGCACTCATTAAACTGGTTCCCAGAGGCTAAATGTGCAGTTTCATGCCGCACTGTAGAACAGAATTCTGCCCTTATTTGCCTACTACAAGGAGGGAAAATGCAAAGAAAGCTTTGCAAACACACGCGGGGGAGCAGGAAACTCGACGAAAGGAGGAATTCTTGGTGCCCGCGAAACCCAAGCTCTTTCCTTGATGGATTATCAATTTTTTTCTTTTGCCTCTAATAATGAAAAGCAGCGTAAATTATCGTCATTAATAAAGCTGTTTATAGTCCTGTCTATTGCACAATTCGTTCGTCTAGACTAAACCGCCCGCCGATCGAGTTTTTAAAAGTAGAGCGATACACCGTCGAAAGCTCGGTGAAACTAATTAACTATATTTTACAGTGCTTTTTCGTTTATTATTAATGGTGAAAATATTCTTTGGTTGTTAAACAAGAGCCGAGAGCACATGGTATAAAATTTCTATAACACGAAAAAGCCGAACGAAAGTGACGTTAACATTTTACGAAGCTATGTTAGCGTCAGCCCTCAGCCATTAAATTTCCCAGGCTTACAGCTGATCACGAGCTTCGAAATTTCAAAAGTCAACCAGGCCCGGTTGAAAGGAAACCAGATGCGTTCCCTGCTTTCAAATGCTCGTAGATTGAAAGTCTCTACAAAATAAATAATTTCGACTTTGATAAGGACCTCATTGTGCAAGAAGTTTCGATGTAGATCATCTAAATTAAATATCAGAGATGACAGAATGCTTGTAATACTAGCACGGGGTTACTTTGCACACCGCGGGATAACTTTGGCCTACCACGAAGAAAAAGATTCGAACACAGTTGAGTTGTGTGACAAGGTATTTATGTCAAGGTTCGGAGGGCCCGTGCCCAGGGCGGAACATTTTTCAGAGGCGGAAAAATGTTTCTGTATAATATATAAAAATTCACTCCCATCGCTTTCTCAAACATTTACTTGAACTACAGCTATCTAACTTTTGTGTGTTGAAAATCCTTTGAGGGGGGGGGGGCAATGAATTATTTTAGCAACGGCTCAAAGGGGATTACTTCTAAGCGAGTGCCCAGGGGCCCTCACGACCTTAATCCGGCCCTGGTGTCACGTGCTAGAGGGTGCTTCAAGAAACATTTCTTCCATGTGTAAGTGGAAACTAAATTGTTGGTATTGGTGTTTGGACACTCCTGTAGGTGCGCTAGTGTCGCGCATTTCATTACGCCGCTAGAGAGCGACAAACGCAAATATACTCCATCTCACAAAAGAAACGCCCGAGTTATCAGTGAAGAATGTAAACAAGATTCACAAAAGGGTGCTGTTACAAAATACATTCTACCTCTGCATTCGGTGCTACAATATGCGATCTACCAGGGTTAGTGCGATCTACAAAACTCGCAGGTAAGATGTGCGGCATGATGTGAGCCAGACGCCTTTATTGCCTTCTTACAGGACATCGTTTGTAGAGCAATGTAATTACACCAGGTAATGACCTCTGGTCAGCTCACTTTCACATAACACAATGTACTTACACCGGACAATGACTTCTAGTCCACTCACTTTCACATGACACAATGTATTTACACCAGACAATGACTTCTAAAAAGCTCACTTTCACATGACACAATGTATTTACACCGGACAATGACTTTTAGTCCACTCACTTTCACATGACACAATGTATTTACACTGGACAATGACTTCTAGGCAGCTCACTTTCACATGACACAGTATAGCTCATACCATTATAGTAGATCACATATTAGAACAGCATCCACAAAAGTGTTCACTGTTCGTTTGCCGCTGGAAATCTTATCAACATTTTGAATCAGTGTTCAACCCAACAATTTCCATTGCTGTCAGAAGCCCCAGCAAATGGCACCATGATTCTCTTCCTCAATATTCAGTTGATTTAGTAGATAAGTAGGTATAGTTAAGTGCGACCAGATCATCGCACTTGACCGCACTGTAGATTACCACAGCATATAACATATCATGTTCGATTATTCCAGGTTTCTCTGAAGCCACTTCAGTTAGGTATAGGTGGGTTATTCCTCGAAAATGTTGATATTTCAGTCCCCAGCAGTTATCTCATGAGCTATTAATGATACGGCCATTAAAAAAAAAAATCATAGATAGATATGACTCAGTTCTACTTTTTCACCACTACTAATGGGTCAAAATTGGATTAAATATGGTCTAATGTCCGTTGGCATGGCTGTCCCTAGAATGATTTTCCTTATTGTTAATTTTTTCTAAATTTTCAAGCTGTATATTAGAACAAACTGACAACATAGTGCTACTTTAGCACTGTTAGCACGTCCATTGTATGCTTACCCCTTTGGGGTGAATAGACGTAAATAGATTAACCCAAACTAATACCTACAAAACATTTGCATATGGTAGCGCTACCTAGGCAAGGTTTAAACCCCAATATCACACGTGGCGTAAGATATTAGTTTTTGAGACTGATGATAGAGCGAAAGATAGCGAGAAACGTTCTATTGGCAGAAGACAGAAATGATGGATGAGAGACTTTCGACGGTGGTCCGATTGTTTATCAATCCAGCTCTTGCGATCAATCCTTCCAAAGGTTAGCGTTGCATTGTGGATTGTTAACCTTCGTCGCGGAGATGGCGCCTGAAGAACTCGTTCAAGCACACATTACAGAAGATCTGTCAGGTGATCGTAGGACCATACGGTGTATCCCTGAAGCCGACCATGACTCGAAAGTCCCCGACCCCTGCCTGGTTGACCATGAATATTGAAACATAAGGAATTGCTTCTTTACCAACCAATGGTGAATGTCAAGAGTAGCATGAAAAGATTGGATCTCGAACACCCGTGGAATGAAAAGTAAACTACTGCGTGTCTCATCGACCGCAAACTGTGTCCAGCTGTAGGAGTAACAATCATTTTTTTCATTCATAATTCCAGCGCCAGATGAGCGACACGCAGAAACCGCGCCAATTATGAACAAAGCAAGAGACCTATGTTCAGTGAGCACACATAGTCAAGGACGCGTGCTGGTTGTGCGGCGCACTGCGAGCAGAAAAGGAACGCGCCGAAATAATTATCTCAGGAAGAAGTGTAAGTGACTGGGGGCCAAAATGTACAACGCGGTAAATTTCATCAAACGACAATCGCGAGCCAGAGAATATTTAATTAAACCGGGGCCAAAATCTAATAAAGAACGCCAGACGTGCCTGGAACCTAAGCGGCGGTAAGTTACCGTACTCGATGAGAAGTTACAATACACACATACTAGTAAAATTATGTATACATTGTGCCTAAACGACGTATGACAAGCCCCGTTAAAATGTTAATCACGTGTATCGCTATTTCTAATTAACGTAATCGTGTATCAGACATTCGAAGCGAGTAATGGATACGAACATGAAACATGAAAGCACGGAGCCATCACGTAACACAATATAAAATCCGAACGAGATTAATACTGCCAAAACTTATACAGCCGTTCGATTTGTTGCCAATAACGAAGAAGCGTTTTACGCAATTTTTTTTAACACACGAATGCGATATTTGAAAAATGAGCTCGCAGTAGAACACCGGCTGAGCTCAATTCGCAGACCACTCAAAAATTACACCCGATCATCAAGTGAAAGTGAATACAATATCCAAGACTCGTAAAATACAAGTTAAATGATCATTTGCGTCCAAGATGCTTCCATCGTTTCCGTGATTTATGGGTTACATATTCTTTCTTTCTGGTGTATGGGGGGTGTTCAAATAAAAATGAAATGGAAACGGTGGGCCAGACACCGAATTATTTTCATATTCGCAGACGTGCACATCAACCACAACCAGTCCACGGATGCGCGCAATAGTGTGGCACGATGGAATTAAGGCTCTGTAACATCGTATGGGTATTCTCATCCGCCATTTTGATCCTCACTTTTTTTCGAAAACAAGCGAACGCATCACGGAACGCGTCGCGAGCGATGAGAAGATAAAAATGGTACCCGAGTATGCTTATAAAAAGTTTACACGACCCTAGTGGAATTCGCCACTCAATCAGCTGTTTCATTGGAGGCTACGCAGTCGGCAACAGGGGGCCTGCGAGGATAAGCAGGGCTGGTGTGAAAGAGTAGCATGTAAGACTTGTCTAGACTCGCTTAAGATTCTTTAGAATTCAGACACCTTCAACCCTGTGTACAACTTTTTCAGTCGTCATGAAGGCACGCGATGATGTCAAAACTTGATAGGCTTCCAGACTTGTGTAAGCCTCTTCCAGACACGATAAGTTTTGTTGATGCCCTTCCAGGCACGCTTAAGCCTTTTTAGAACTTGGAACTCTTCTGACTTATTCACGACTTTTATTCATGAAGACTCGTTTAAGACAGATTAAGGCTCTTCAATACTCACTGACAACCCTTCCAGACTGGTTTGCGCCATTTTCAAAGTATTTTAGCTTCTTTGGATTCTCTCTAGCCGTGTTCAAGACTTAAGCCTTCTTAAGGCTCCTCCAGATTTGTCTTAGACTCTTCAAGATATCTTTAAAACCAGCCACGACTCTCCGCAATAAGCTGAAGACCGATGACTCTTTAATGCTCATTCAAAACTAGTTTAATTCAGTCATGTTATGTCAATTCTAATTCGAGCTCATCAAGACTGCGTTAGAACTCCTTAACAGCCGATGCACACAAACACTGTTTCTACATATTATGGAGCTGTAGGGTTGCCGCACGGTGCCTTGGGGAAACCTGATTCAAGACTGCATGTGCAATTACCATCCGAAGTTGGTGTGCACATCTCTGTGTACTCTGTTCTAAGGCTCGATATACATTTTACGAGTAAAGACAGTCGCCATTTTCTTTTCAGTTTGGTCTGTCAACCTACCTGCAAGGTACCAATAGGATTAACGTCGAATCAATTGCTACTAATTTCTGTTCAGTCACGCACTGACGCACTGACCAGGATCATTTGAGTGCGGTTGGGACTCGTTAAAATTCGTAGGACTTTTTAGAGCTAAGTCACACTTGATTTGAAGTTTATATGGTTCAATCAGACTTTGTGACAACACTTTAGCTTACAAAGATTCATGTTAATGATATGCCTGCCGGCTCCCATTCACATTGTCAATACTTGCGTGGACTGCGAAACTAAGGCTATTGGTTCTTTTTCATCTTTCCACGGTCAAGGGAGGAGGTAATTGGCTGGCTCTGGGTATCTTGAGCGAGATTTCTGATCAAACATATTTTCTTTGGGAAGAGGGGAAATACTAACTTAATAATGAAAATATGGGCAAGCAGTTTTTCCTAAAGCGCGCACTCTATTCACACAACCCTCCGGATTCACTAGTCGGCATGAAAGCTGTCGGTGTGGTAATTTGAAAATGTGAAGGTATAGACATTGGCTGTAGAGGACTACTGCGATTTAAACTCCGCCACTGACACGTCAATTCTGGGATCTGGCAGGTGATTACCGGAACTGCTCTCTCGTCTCCATTATCCATAGAACCTGAATCAGCAATTTGCAAGCGGGCAGCACACATACTCGCCATTCCATTTCTCATTTCCTATTTACATTTCGGAATACCGGGACGAATATTGTTTTGATTGTTATAGTGGATGTACAAAGAGGTAGTTCAGTGCGAAAATGCTTCCCGGGTAAAAGGTCTTACACAGTGTTGGATTCACATGAAGCCGGCTCCGCACTTACCGGTATTCGCCGAGAATAGTCGAGAGCGAATATTTGTCGAACATTCTCTCGGGTACTGAAAATTCTCATCCAACTGCAAATAGATTGATTCGTACGTTGCAGTATCCGCCTTATTCTGGCCAGGAATGAAAAGTTTAAGCCAATAATCGCTCAAGTTGAAGCTTCAGCTTGTTTTTGAGCGGCTTTTAAGCGCTTCAGAAGCCAGTCGTTGCCTTCTCTCATTTAAGTCATAAAGGGAGAGCTTAGTCGCAGGACTGGATCTTTAAAAATCTTTACTTTTTTAATCACTTATCAGTGATATCGATTTCCCATTGCTCAATGCTCAATGACCATCTTGAGATTTTGAATTTTGAATTTAAATCAAATAATAATGAATAAAATGATACACCGTCATCCAGAATGAGCTGGTAGGTTAGCTGAAATTCAATGCTGAAATATTGTAGAAAAGTGTAGAACTTCACTGATGATAGAATAATGCGACTGTTGAATTCTATGGTCAATTTCACATTGATGTCCAGTAAAATTGCCGACTTATTGAGGGGGGGGGGGATGATATCAAAGTGCTTAAAAGCTGATGATAAAAATAAAAAGCCAAAGCTAAGATGATGAAATATTCTGTGAAACTGTTGAACTGAAGCCAAAGTTTATGCGCATCGCGATCCACTTTCCACCCCTGATTTTGGCAAGAATCGTTTTTGTCTCCTTTTTCTCGCGTTTAAAATACCGATTTTTCCGATGAAGTCAGCTCTGCACTTATCGGCTTTTGCCGAGAATAGTCGAGAACAAATACCAAACAGAGATGTGGATAAGTGTTCGCATGTGTTCTCGGTATTCGCCAATGTTCGCCAAAAATGTTCTCGCATAAAGCTCGGAGAATACTGACAAGTGCAGAACCGGTTTAAAGCGAGAACATATTCGGCGAACATTGGTGAATACTGAGATCACATGCAAACACTTATCTACATCTCTGTTTGGTATTTGTTCTCGGTTATTCTCGGCAAATGCCGATAAGTGCAGAGCTGGCTTGAGAAGCAAACATGACCAATTTTCTCGGGCGCTTGATGGGACAGTAAATAAAATCAGGCCAGGATAGGGAGTTCAAACCTAAGCACTCTCTCGATACCTCCTCCTTCCCAGGTCATTTTAACGACCAGCGAAGTCAGTTTTATTCAGACAAGTCAAAATCGCGTCACGTATACGATTTCAGCAGCCAGCTTTCAGAGAATTCATTTCAACCGGGGCGCCTGCGGCATTAAAATCCACATCTTCCGCCCCAAGACCTGCACCAGCAATCGCTAGACCTGCCCAGAGCGCTTCCGAAATACTACGCCCAGTCGCAGACAAATTACACGTCGTCAATTTCGAACCCGTTCACGTTCAAAAGCGAACCGGAATATCCCCGCTACGAAGCCAATAAAGTGAACAGAAAGAGCAGAAAAGAAAGAGCGACGCCTCCCATTAAAAATTAATACAAAGCTGTCTGGAACATTTAAGACGAGTAAACGCGAATTTAGTCCTCGAAAATAAATTAACACCGGAATTAACGAGCTCTGCGTCCACTGCAGCACTGCTAATCTTCGCTAAGCGCGTTAATTTGTAACGCTTATGAAATGAAAAATTCGCAACCCCACGTCAGCAATTTCGCGACTTGTAAGTTGAGCCCGCGTATCAAACTACCCGGCTGATTTTTCAAAGAAAACCAGCCAAAAGACCGGGGGTTAACGAAAATGTCAAAAAGAAATTTCTGGGGCGGCTAAAGTTGGAAAAAGTTTCGGACGAGGTAATTATTTTCCGAATCCGCGACAATCTGGCAGTTGAAAACAGTTCTCGACATAGGGCGAACAAAAGATAAAAAAAAGTTTTTGTTGTAAATAATAAAATGTGCCCAGTGTTCAAATTCATAACGTTCAACTGTACAAACTTTTCGTCTTCGGATTTCTAGAACATAAATGGTGACGTAGAGTTGCGAAAGTCAATTACTCGAATGAGTAGTTCAAGTGCACATGGTCAAGGGAGATCTAATCCTCTAACAGCTGGTCTTGAATAACCTTGCGAGAAATACTGTCAGTACAACGGAAATATAAAGCTGTTCCTAGAAGCTGGACCGCGATTGGGATTTAAACTTAAGAGTTTCAAGTGTTGGCAGCCCTGCGATATGTGTGAGTGATCACGTATGATTTACCGTAAGCGTGTAGCAAATTTCAACCTTCATTAAACTTTCAAAGATAATTTGTCTTAAATTCGATCGCATCATCACCAAAAAATTAAAGTATAATCAGTTCTACTGGCAGAATAATTTTTACTCGGTTTTTTGCCCTACTGAAGATAGCAGTGTTTCTGTTTGAAAGTACACATGATCACTCATTTATTTTCACCCACTAACATCCGCGCAGGTAATTGTGCAGCGCACTCTAGTGCAGGTTTAAATCCCAATAGGTCAGAATAAACCTTATCCATTCGCAAAGGGCCGTTCTTTTTCCGAAAAAGAATCTAACTTCTTCGTCCGATGAACCCCAGGACACAGGTATTTTATATCAATTCAAAGTTGGCAACAATGAACCATCTACCTGTCTCCGGAAGCTAGAGTACTTTGGTCTTCTGGAGGGCTGAAGTCCCTTTTTCATAAAACATAATCCCAACTTCTTTGACCAAAATCCGCGGAACTGTAACGTACCTACATAGATTGCCATTTTAGGGTTGACAACAATAAATAATCATGACCTATGTAATATGTAATCCCACATCAGCAGAAAATATTCGACTATTCTCCAATTATTGGCCATCAAAATTTAGGATTTTTCTTGAAAGGACTGAAGCCATTTTGAAAAGCCAAACTTCAATCACCAAATAGCATGAACGACGATCAATAAAATAAAGCCGATGAGTCAATTCATTCTCAAGAGCTATTCTGAATGGATTTCCACTCTTTCCGCAAGTTTACACCAGACTGGTCGTGACGCTCACGATCCTTCCTTTATGAGATACTGGAGAGTTTGCCACATTCCCTGCACACACTCACCATTCTACTGAACCTTGAACCAACTTATTCGAACACTTCTTCATTAGTAATAAGTTGTAAAAGGTAATGAGAGGGGAGGAGTTCGCATACCAATATTTCAATTCACTTTATCATTAGCAAAATGACTTCGAACTGAAGAAATTGAAGAATTAAAAATAAGTACTTCTTTTCTCATCCTGTCTAAGGTAAAATTATGCCAATCCATCAAATCAAGGTACATGGAAAAATGAATCTTCTCGACCCATCCTGTCTCCTTAAAAGAGTAGCTTAGGTATATCCGTCGTCTGAATCTCTGAGGCTTGACTTAATCTAAAGGCCACCATAACTTCCGGGTTCCTCCTTAAAGAAATCGATTCCGTCAGAAAAATTGGGTAAAACTTACTTTCTTTTTCGATCCCGACGTTTCCAATTTGATTAAGCATTTTGCAGTCAAAAAAATTAGAATTCTCTTCCTCTCCTTCCCACCTATCTCCTTAACATTAATTTGAAGATTCTCCACTTCCTTTTCTTCTCAAAATTGACGCGAAGTTTGTTTGCTTATGGACTCAATATCTCAAAATCCAGCTCATGATACTGACCATTTGAAATTAGAAAACCTCCGTCCCTGATCGAAAAAACTGCCCTTCTTTCACTCAAGAGAAACTTTATTCAATTCCCTCCCCCTCCTAATATTCAACCCCTCCGCCTCTTAAATAACTAAAATCGTTCACAGTTGCAAACAGTTGTCGAGGCTAGTTTTCCTACTTTCAAGAAATAAAATAGTCCTTATCTGAAAAAAGTTTAGGAAAGTTTGGTTCAAAATCTTTTAGCAGACATTCTTACTGTCCACACCCCCTCCACAACCAAAAAATTCTAGCTACAACCCCAATGACGTTATGTTCACAAGGCAAAGTTCAGAAACCTCGTAAACTCCCTTCCTAAAAAAATGAAATCATTCCTGGTTGCAAACAATTGTCGAGGCTAGTCTTCCTGCATTCAAGAAATGAAACAGTGAACTGAGAGAAGTTTAGGAAAGTTTGGTTCAAAATTTCTTAGTAAATATTCTTACTACTCACGTCCCTCCTCCATCAAGAAACTAGCTACAGCACTAAGAACCACGTGATATCTACTAGGCAAAGTTCAGAAACCTTATCAACCCCCTCCCCAAAAACTAAAATCATTCCTAGCTGCAAACAACTGTCGAGGCTAGTCCTCCTGCTTCCAAGAAATGAAATAGTCCTCATTTGAAAAAAGTTTAAGAAAGTTTGGTTCAAAAGTTTATAATATTCTAACTGTCTACTCCACCAAAAAATTCTAGCTAAGGCTTCAAGTAACCACGTTATGTCCACGAGATTCAAAGTTTACGAATTCCACGCAACCGATTCAGAGTCGTAATGAAAGGAGGGCCCATCCCTAATGTTGTTCGAAAAGGTCGGCACCCTGTACATTTTCGAAGCCAGCTAGCAATACAGAGAAAATAAAGACGCTTTAAACTTGGAAAAGTAAGTATGTCTATCCCTCCCTTTTGACCAAAAAAAGCACTTGGCAAGTTCTTGCATCCAGGCGGCAATACACAGAAAATTAAATACCGACGACAGATTTGAATTTATCTCGAAAAATTGAGTCATTTCTACCAGGTTTCAATGCCTCTCCGAAAATTTTTCGCCCTCTCCCTCAAATGTGTATAGCATGGAAAAATTCTGAAAATTTCAAAAATCAAAAAATCAAGTTAACTTATTTCCACTCAATTTTTCACGCAAAGTTCAAATTCGTTGGTTAAATTTGGTGGCAACGCTCAGCTTCCAAGATACACTCAAAAATGTTGGGTGAAATTTGTCAAAAAAACGATTCTAGCTCAATTTTGACGGATTTGAATTTGTCTCGAAAAACTTTTTGAAACTGGAGAAAGTGAGGATTTTATTTCAAGCTTCAACTAATATTTTTAATGAGAATTTTTTCTGTCTAGCCTCACCCTCTTCATACTCAAAAAGTTAAAAAACACCTTTAATTCTCTAGCAACTGGCACTCGGTTAATTTTCGTAGTCAGCTGGCAATATTGGCATAGAAGGTTTATTTTTTCAACTTCCAACTGAAATTTTTTAGTCAATATTTTTTCGGTCAACCTCCCCCCCCCCCAATCCAAAAAAGTACAGCAAAACACCTCAATGTGGTTTGAAAATTTGACATTCGACAAACACACACCAACTCCGATACCAATTTTCCTCTCAACCCGAGCCCTGGAATCCGCCCTTTTGGGTTGTACTTCAGAGACGTCGGGGAAGCTGTTGGGCTGTATTAGTCCTCTTCTCTTCAGGCCAAAAAACCGGCCTAGGTCGAAATCTGGCGAGCTACGTGGGCTAGAACCGGGGACCTCCGGATTCCGAGACCAACGCGCTCTCCATTCGGCCAACCAGACCCCTTGACACCCCCCCCCACTAAGAAAATAAACTAGAATTTTATTCGAAAAGTCGGCATTCGGCCAATTCTTGTACCCAACCGGCAGTATTAAGAAAATAAAGACTTTTAAGCTTGAAGTAAGGACCTTATTTTTTCACCTTAGAACTGAATTTTTCAGTCACGAAAAAAAGAAGGAAGCTTATTATCCACCACCCTGCACCGATTCTCGACTCGAAACTAAACTCTTCTGCTTATGATACTCGGGAACAGCATCGGTCTGCCCAAGTTTTAGGAATCCGGTGACCAATCTCAGGCATTTATTTCACGAAATTTTATCAACTTTCATGATCACGACCTCTTGGAGCCTCAATGGAAGGCCTTAGTTGTCGACAATGGCCGACCAGTCGACGTGGCCAATCCGGCATGCTCACGAATCACTGTTCCTTGAGGAACTCCTAGATTCAGCGAAATCGGCGGGAACCAACTAATCGCCCACATTAGGAAAATTTTTCCTATCAATTCCAAAAATTTTCTTTCCAGTCGGGCTACATTTGATTGAAATTATACAAAATTGTGGAAACGACACCACTTAGTGGTCCACAGGAACGTGACAGAGTTCGAGGGGTCATTCAATTTCGAGCATACTCAAAAATCACTCAAGTGGAATTTATACATCATGCTCAAACAGTTAGCAGGGAAGCTCCCACAGCTACCCCGAATGTGACATAAACGAATTTGTCTCAAGTAAAATTTTCAAGCTCAAACAGCTGAGCACGCGGTACTAGAATTCGTCAGGGGCAGGGGGTAGCTTTTACAGTTACTCCTTAAGTGACAAAACGAACGAATTTGCGAAGAATATTGCTGTCCATACTGTAATTTCACTGAAAGAATATTAAGGGTCTTACGACCCCATAAACGTCAAAATCTTCAACTCTTGATGCTACCAAAAAAGTAGGTCATTACCAAATTTGTAAATCTCAAACATTAATATTGTCTCCAAAAGTTTGATCGGTTCATGAGATAGAACTTTGGGGGGGGGGGAACTTTACGCGCTGTGAGTATACCTAGCTCCCGACTTGGGGCTCATCTTTGAACTTGAACTACATTAGGGTTGTAGAAGTACGTAAGAATTTTAGTTGGCTAGGTCAATTACAGACTTGTGCATCGGCCAGAGCCATTTTCCTTTCCACTCTGCGTGTTTTTGAAATGAGCTCACAAATGTGAAGAATAAACATAAAATAATGTAAATGAATTTAGGAGTCCGAATCCATGACCAAGTGATTCAGAGTCTGAAAATCGGAATCCAGCACCAACATTATTCTGAATATTGGAGAATCCTAAAATCAGGGCGAGTGATCTTTCATTTTCTAAGGAACTTCGACCCCCCCCCCCCCACAAAACATCTGATAAGTACCGATGAGTTCTAAAAAATTGAATTTTCAAGGAAATGTAGATTTTTCTTCATCGTGCAATGCAGTAAGTGGAAAATCCAGCCTGATGCACATGTTCCAGTGCAACTGGACTTTCACCAGCCTTGCAGCAAAAAGAGGGTTTTATAGAACCCACAGCTGAAATTTTTGATTTTCTCTGAAAACCGGAGTCCAGAATAAGGCTTTTACCTCTAAGGTGATTGCCTACCTGCCCGCCTGACGTTGCAGGCAGTACGTTGGCTCTTCTGGAGAAAACACAAAAAACGCTATTTCCTCAAAAAATATCCAGTTTCACAAAAAATGAAGAGTAACAAAATTGAAGCACTTGTAATTTCCTTTCAGCTGACACCTATTTCATATTTTCTGGTTGAATTTTTAGTTCTCCCATAACACTGTACGTTAAATTTCATCAACTTCGTAGGCAAGTTACGACAAATGATAGGCAACCGCCTTAGGGAGAAAAGCCTTATTCAAAAAAAGTCTGAATTCACGGATTTTGTTCCTTCACAAACGGATTCGAGAAACCGCGAAATCAGGGATTCGGGATCTTCCAAAATTCGAGAAGAATCTGAATTCAGTACTTCAAATTTTTCTGGAAACGATCCTGGAATTATCTATACATTATCGACATTATGGGTGCTTTCCACCCCGAACAGACGCGAACACATTTTGGCCATCCACTCACCCCAAATGGTTCGACTGAGCTCATCTACGAACTCGACTTCGGTCTGATTTTTGGGAACATATCAAAATTTCAGCTTTCTTAATCACCTACAGCTCTTTATTGCCGGACATAGCTCGAGTAAAACGAAAAAAAAAAAAAAAAAAATGGTTTAGTTTGTCTAAAAACACTTGTATGGGAAAGACGCGAGCAAAATTTTCTCAATTCTTGGTTTTGCGGCCTATCAACCCCCTCCCCCCGTAAATCTGGCTGTACGAGTTCGATACTAAAACATCACCGCAGCTTTTCCCTCGGCACGTTTTCGTTTCGCGCTCGCGGTGCAAGATCGAACAGGAATGAAAATTCACGAACGCTCCCGGCCCCGACCGCGCGCGTGTACCGCGTGCATCGCCCCTTGCAAAATCCCATCGCTCGGCCAATTCGGATGGAATCGAAAAATCGTACGGATAATTTACTTACCCGGATCGGAAGCTCCATTTTCAGCCTTACACAACCGCCGTGTAAACGCGTACACATCGGCCGAAAATTCGCGATAGGTTAATTTGAATATAAATCGAAAACACCCGACGTAGCTCGAAAAAGCGCGGCAAATGAAATTCCTACCGAGAAAAAGAGAGGAAAAAAAAAATCATCATCAAATTTTCTGTACACGATCTGTAGGAATGAACGCCAAAAAACTTCACATAATTGATACGGAACGCGAGTACGAAACCTTGTGACCGTCGTATCTTGAACTGGTCCTCAAGACTGGTTCAAAACGACGGTTTTAATTTGCTGGCCAGATAGTCGAATGATTGTTAGCATCCCCTCTCCATTGCCCAAATATTTTTCATTTAGTAGGGTTGCCGGGCAGATTCGGAAATGGTTATATTGTTCGCCGTATACATGTCCGTGCCAGCAGGTAAAACCTTTTCTCCAAATTCTCTCCATCGTTATTTCTTTGGAGTACAAAAGATTTCGAGGTGTTTTAGTTTCGCAAAAACGAGTACAGACGAGGATGGTGCGGTGCACTATGCGTGCTGTCTGCATAGGTGTGTGTGTGTGTGTGCGTGTCTTTTGTAAATGCGAAATCGTCTGAGTCGAAAAAAGCCTCGCAAAGTCTCGACATCGTTAACGGTATAACGAATTCGGCGACCAGGTTTATTCTTGCCAATGTCAGCCCATTGAAAAGCAATACATGTATTCTTCGCCGATTTCAGGTTCACTACACCGAGACAAGGACGCCATCGAATAATGAGATTCGGCGAAATTTTTCAACCTTTATCGTCCTTTTCAGCCGCGGACGTGTTCGCCTTCCCACAACCCATACCAGGACGATGCGGCACCGAGGCTCCGTCTCGGACCGCATTATGCCCTGCAAACGCGATTGAATTACGAGGTGTTAATCAACCGGGGGGCTTCGCGAAATGGCAACCACTTTTTCCGAAATGATTCGGCCATTCTACCCTGCTCGAGTTATACATAATAATAAACAAAAAAGGGAATCAGCTCGTGTAAACTCGCAAACCGCAAAGGCCGAATCGAAAATAAGATAATTGCGATGTGCCAATGCGGCTTTCCAATTGAACATTCGCGAAATACGAGGCGCCTGTATTTCATTAGGGAAATAAATTCGCGGAATTTGATGTATTTGTTTTCGGGGTCGCCGCTAGAACCCTGGAAGGGTGGAGAATAGAGACAGCGATAAAATATGGCGCGAAATTAACCCAGTTGAAATCAGAGACATCACTTTTCCCAAAACGAATGAAATTGTTGAATATTGAACAGCCGTTCAAACGACTTCAGACGCAGCAGGGGCACGTGCGACTCCCCGAGAAAAATACTGAAATCAGAAATGCTTCACAAATGAAGGATTGCCAAAGTTCAGGAAAAGCTTTCTAAAATTTAACGATCAAAAAATGGTCTACAACACCAAGTTTCACTCATGGCGAATTGGTAATGCAGGGGAAGTAGGCAACAAAGCACAGAAAAAATCCCCCTCCCCTTTGAGATCCTGTGTTCTCACAAGTGAAAAAAAAACAAAACTGAAATGATCATTTTTGATGGTGCTTTCACGAACAATATACAGCATCATGCAACTTCAGACTTCACTGCTCGCTATAGTTCAACTTTGCGAAATCGCAAAGGGGAGGCGGTTCTCTTTCGCTTTGAGCACAGTTTCTGCCAAAATCAATCCGATAGAACCCACGTGCAGGGGTGAAACTATAGGGGGGTGCGGGAGGTTGAACCCCCCTCAAATTTGGCAGTCGGCAAATTTTAAGAGCATGTTTGTTTGTTTATTTATTTTCTTTTTCAATTAAAAAATATTTCGATTAAAAAATAGGCAAATTTTTAACTTTTCAAACATTTTGTCGACGAATTTTTAATTTTCAAAAAAGATTTGTCGGCCAATTTTTCTTTTCCACCTTACCAAACTGAAAGTCAAATTTCTTTTCTGAAAATGGAGTACCCTGGACTCCTGTTAAGAGACTAGTGAGTCAAAAGCAGGTTTCAAACTGAGTATCGAACGTTAATTGAAAGGTTGAAACAAAGCTGAAATGTGGATGACATTTCGAAAATCTGAAAGTCGGTAGCGAACGTTGAATTTCAAATTTCAATGACTATTCGGACTACCAGCGCGAAAGAGTCGCCCTCTATAATTTTAGGCCCGTGAAAAAAAGGAACTATTGCAACCCTACATTTTTTAGAAAAATTCATCAGATTGAAATGAAAATGATCTCAATGGAAGGGAAATTTTATGTATTATAAATTTTGTCCTGATCATTTTTTAGATAAACGTTTTCGTTTTCATAATATTCTGAGATTTCTTCGTATGCCTGTAAATGAAATATTCTCCTCGATCAGGGTTACAAGGTAAACAACTACAGCGCGCCACTGGAGCAGCCCGAAATCTGTTCACTTCGTCATTCCATCACTCACTCAGTCATTCGCTTATTTATTGAGTTATTCACTCAGTTACTTCGTTACTCAATGAGTTACTCACTCACTTCCCCAGTGATTCATTCACTCACTTAGTTATTCACTCATTGTGTAATGTAGTTATTCATTCAATTCCTCACTCCGCCACTCACGCAATAAGTCAGTGATTCACTCATTCACTCATTCATTCGCTTACTTATTTAGTGATTTACTCAGTTACTCAATCACTTACTCAGTCACGCAGTCACTCGCTTACTCATTTAGTGATTCACTAAGTTACTCACTCACTTACTTAGTGAGTCTGTGATTCACTCACTCACCTAGTCAATCACTCATTCTCTAATCAACTTCGACGTTCGTGTGTAGCCAAGCCGAGCCGGAAGCGCTTTCAGAACGCAACCAAACGTACAGGTTTCGTCGCGTTGAATATGCTAGTGTGTTTTTGTATTGGTAATTAACGCGGAGGTGGAGCGTAAGTCGTGCAATGTTACATGCTGTATGGAAAAGAAGCGTTAGATCCGACGCACACCTCGGTGGCCTATACAAATATACATGTACGAGGGTTGCCAAATGGCAGACAGTATACATCTCCCGTGAATTTATTATATGCTGAAGGGTAAGCGTCGTAAGCGTCAATACAGTCGCTGTTTTGCCCAGTGTTTCATTATCTCTTATTTGTTACAAGTTGAAGTTGATATTATACATATAAAAACTTGTTTTCTCGAGAAGTTTCAGGGTAAGCGGCGCTTACCTTGCTTGCCTGTATCGCCAAATCCCTTCAGCATTTCGTTTTGTAATTCCATCCGGTCCTGGGGCTTTATCATTTTTCAGTCTGTTTAGTACGTATTCCAATTCTCTTCTCTATTATCTCCGAGATTCCTCCCTCCCTCCACCCTCCAGTTTTTGCTATTTTTAGTATCTCGTTTCGCTCGCGGTACAGGTCCTCGTAAAACTTGTTGCTACCGCAACAATTTCTTCTTGATTTTGAGTCACTTTTCCTGTCTGATCTTCTAGCTTCAGCATAACCTCTCTCCCGCCACCGAGTTCCCGCCTGACTTTTTTAGTGGACCAACTTTCTTCCAAAATATCTTTTTTCCTCATCATATTTTAAATATCTTCTCCAACTTTTTTCTTCACCAATTTTTCTATTTCAGTTAGCTCAGTTTCGTTCACTGGTATTTCATTTTTCCAAAGGGTATTCTTCCTGTGAATCAACTCGAGAGTCTGTTTTGAGAGCTTATTCCCCGTTTTATCTTTAGTCCTCTTTACTCCAAACTCTTCAGTCGTGTTTTTTAAAGCTTGGACCATCCTGTCGTATAAATTTTCCTCGACTTTCATTTCCTCTAACGCTGATTTTAGTTTCTGTAATTTTTATACCGGACTCTCTGCGGGATGTTCAATTTACAGTGCGATATGCGGTGGTCTGATGAGAAGCCAAATTTTGACAGTGTTGTTACATCTTCAACTACTGACTGGTCATTTATTAGTAAGAGGTCGATTTCATTTTTAGTTTTCCCGTCTGGCGATATCCATGTCCATTCCATTTTGACTTTATCTTGTAAAAAGTGTTAGCTATACGTAAGTTGAATTTATGGGCCATTTCCACTAATCTTTCCCCCAGACCAGATGGGCTGCAGTGTTTTGAGTTTGCCCCCCTCCTACTTTGGCCTTGAAGTTCCCCATTATTACCTGATAGTATTCCTTCCTTTCTGAATTGTTTCCTCCAGCTCGTCATAAAATTTATCTACTTCTGCCTTCGCTGCTCTAGCTGTAGGTGCATACACTTGCAAGATTAGCATTTTTATCTTCCCATCTATTTTCTGTTTTAGCAGGCATATTCTTTCAGATATTTCTTTAATTTCCACAACGTTATTTTTGATATTTTTGTTAATATAACCCCCCCTCCCGTCCGTAACCTTTCATTTCCTCCTTTCTACCAGTCTTTCCCCATATTTTCAAACTTCCGACAGTCCAACAATGTCCCACTTTATTTTTTTTATTTATTTTTCAAATAGGTATAATCTGTCATTATTTGCCAGACCTCTGCAATAATTAAAATATAGTAATTTCAAATTCTGTCTTTTGGTTTTATCCCTCCCTTTTTTTGAGGATTCGATCCCACATTTTCCCTCCCTTCCTCTTTTTCTATTCTACGTAGGTTGTGCAGTCCTACTCCCTCCCCAGTGACTGCATTCTGACCTGGAGAGGCTATTTATTTTACGGCTCACTCTAGGTACAGATTGAATATTACCGGCGATAAGAAGCACCCCTGCCTTACACCTTTTTCTATATTAGCCTCTCTTTTCTCTCCTAATCCTAATGTGGATTTAGCAGTAATTAATCGAGCCACTGATGTGAATAGAGAGAGAATGAAAGTATATCCCTTCCTCGAACCAGGAAAATAGTAAAATTTTACCGCTCTTGAAATAAAATCAATAACGTTTTACACACAAAATAATATGTACTTTTTTCGCCCTGGTAAAACCAAAAATTGAGTCAATAGACGGAGTAGAAAACGTTTTTGAAAAATCAGATTTTTTCTCGCGGGCCTGTCCACGTGGGCAGAGGCGAAACTTGACTTTCAGTTTGGGGGGGGGGAAGGAAAATTTGCCGACAAATATTTTGTTTTAACTAAAAAAACTTGCCGACAAAATTTTCTAAAAATTTGAAAATTCACCGATTTTTCGATCAAAATCTTTTTTAATTAAAAAAAAATAAACAAACAATAAACGTTCTTAGAAAATGAAAAATTCAAATAAATAGTTTCAAAATTTGCTGACTGCCCAATTATTGGGGGGGGGGATCCTGCAAATGCAGATTGGAACCTTATCCCCCGAGCACTCACATTTGCGCACATGAGCATACCCTATTCTGGGAGGATAAGGTGGAAGGATGTTAAGAATACTTGAGAGGAACACACAACTTCCTTCACACATTGAGGTGGTCGTTGGTTTACTCTTGGTGATTTTTTTTTTCTGAATTTCCTCTGAATCTTTTCCTAAATTGATTCCAATAAAAACAAATCAAAACAAAAAAACTAGAAAGTTTCGATTGGATTAGGGTAATCTGTGCCAGAAAAGTTCCCTTTCGTTCTCATGGGAAAAATACATGGAGTTTCGACTTTTATTCCAGTCTAAATTTCCCTCCTATTCGAGCCGTACGGCGTTAGTATCGGCTACTCTTATCAGCGACCAAAAGGTGAAGTTTTTGACACATGTAGCAAAATTTTGGAATCTCGGATGTACGGCCCGAATATTCACCAGGACCAAAGACCCTAAATTAAACAATGGAACACTTGCTATCTGAGTCAGCTTGTGACACTGCAAGATAAGTCTTTTGCTTTTCAACTTTTAGCTTTTAATAAAATTTTCAAATTTCTCAAATTTCAGGCTCTAGGTCAAACAGAGAATCTAGTAACAACACATTTGGTGCTGCTCAAAGCGGTGGCGCGCTGTAGTCGTTTACGAATGATTGAGCGAGTGAGTGAATCACTGATTCATTGAGTGAGTGATGAAGTGAGGAAGCGAATGAATAACTGAATTAGAGAATGAATGAATGACAGAGTGAGTGAGTGAATCACTGAATCTGAATAACTCGATGAGTAAGCGAGTGACTGAGTGAGTGAGTGAATCACTGAGGCACAGAGTAAGTGATTGAGTAACTGTGTGAATAACTGAATAAGTAAGCAAATGGCTGAGTGAGTGAGTGAGTGAAACACAGACTCATTGGGTAAGTGACGGAGTGAGGAAGTGAATGAATAATTGAGTAAGTGAGTGAAACGCTAAATAAGTAAGCAAGTGACTGGCTGAATCACTGACCTATTGAGTGAGTGATGGAGTGAGTTAAAAACTGAGAAATAACCTTCGGGACCCCAACCCCCATGATGCCTGAAATCGGGGAAATTTTATTGCGCGTTGTTCAGGAGGCAATTCCGAAAACATTCCAGAAAAAATTTGAACCTTTATGTAATGCGAGATGAAAACCCAATTTGACTGGACTAGGAGTCTCGCACTGTGAAGAGCAATACTTTATCACGTGCTGAGATTTGAACGGGAAATTTCAAGTAAATTCCCATGTGTAGCGAGTGTAGCCGTGCTACAGGCTTCTCATCGGCCGTGAATTGAACTTCTTCACATATCATATTGTACCTCCAATCTTTCTGAATAATAATACATACCACTTTATTGAGAAAAAATAATGAAACAAATATTTGAAGAAATATAACAGGTATTGAGACAAGATGGTAACATCCACGACGATGGACACCTCTCTATGCTTTTCCCATTCAAATGATGGTAGGTATTCTGTTTAATGAATTGGATTGGCGAAATTTGTTGCGGATGTTATTGTGTAACCCAAAATACCCCCCCCCCCCACCAAAAAGAAGTTGGGGTTTCAAATTTACTGGTAACAAAATATTCTTAGTTTCTGGAGAATGACCCAGATCTTCTTCTATATTATGTTGAAAATTTGATCTATCTTCAAGAGTACAATTTCCTATTCATGCTACTGGTGCTCCTGATATCAGGGCCGACTTTATAGTTACGTTTTAGATATTTCAAATTTTAGTCCTTGCGGTAGCATCGGAAGACTAAGTGTGTGCCCACCGGGACTACCGCCAGAAAAATTCGCTCGTTTCAATAAACTTGAGAATGTAATTTCAGTAAAACTCGACAAAATAAAAACTAACTTTGGCCAGCCTGTTATATACAGACCAAACTAATGCCTGCGATCGTCTGTAATCGTTGCTAATTTATATTAGGAGCTCGGCGACAATTCAACCTGCTAAATGACGTAAATTCTGCCATTAGAAATGTCAAACCAGTACATTTTTTACGCTTTTTACACGCGTACGTATGGATCCACCTAAAACGATCGGCAGCATCTCATCGATATTAATGCAACCGGTTCATCTAACTAGACTCGATTTCTTGTATGAATTTTTTTCTCCCTATATTACTTACTAACTTTTAAAACATACAAAGTCACCGCGTAAAGGTATAAACTCGACCGATGGTAATCGATTTAAAAAGTTTTTCGATCGAAATCAATTAACATATAGACTGGAGCGCCGCTCGTCTTTAATATCATCAGATAATATTTTTGTGCAGTGTACCCGAAGGCCTCGATTATTTATTTAACTTGTACAGCCGGCGACATTGTAACATCGGGCATAAATTAATTTTCGCATTGGGATCGATGATATTGTTGGTTTTGGGCGAACAAATTAATCGAGTCAGCTTCAATTAAATTCGAACTTAAATATGCGTATAGATTGGTACGCAGAAGGATGCAGAAGGGAAGGACGACCAGGCTCGAAATTCGTGTGTACGAAGGCAACTGAATGGATGGTCAAGTTGTATGCAATAAAAATCCCACCTTGGTCACATGGCACAGTCAGGTCAAGTAGGGTAGCATGCAAGGGTATCGGAAAGAAATTATAAGGTCGGAGAAGGGGGAGGTAGCTTAACTTTTTCGGCAAACTAAGTGCAGCCTTATGCAATGGTCGCAATATTCACTTTTTTGTTTGATTTGTCGAACTATGTTCGACAATTCAATGATGGTGGGGCGTATGGCAGTGCATGCACGCCAAATTAGCCCCAGGACACCGTACCCCCTAACCAGGAACTACCCCGATAGGGTCTGCGTCTAGGGGGAAATGCTTGAGGTAGGCAACCCTTCTACCCTCATTCCTCCTCTCTCCTATTCTCGGCGGCGAATTTACTGCATCTTGTTCGTCTTCTTCTTCACTATCGAGTTGCGCCAGATCATCCTCTTCTTCTGTCGGCAGCGGCGACATCGTCGTTGATGTTGGTGGGATGGCGAGTGCCGACATTAGATGCTATAACCGCTGCGTTTGTTTTTGCCATCCCATGTCCATCTTGCAACTCAATGTACCTTTGACAAAGGCCGCTACCTGATCCTATCCCGCTTTACTCTTCAGCATTATCGAGATCAGGCTATCGGGTGTACGCGGCTCAAGGCCCGCATTTCGAAGGGCGACCGCGGCTTCTCTCTTATGCCAGGCATCATCATCTCGCCCTCCTCCAGCGCAGTAAGAGCACCGCGAGCTCTCGGCCATGCCCACCCGATGCAGGTACTTATTGAAGACACCGTGGCCGCTTATCACCTGCGTCAGATAGAAGTTCATCTGGCCACTGCGTCTGACCAACCACGCGTCGAGGTGGCGTATTAGCAGATGGGTCCACTCTCCTTTGGTACTGCAGGAGAACCGCTCTCCCAACACACGGAGCGTGGATTGCATATGATATCCCACTTGGCCCGTAGCGCCGCTCTGCTCTTCGGTGGCATCTTCCGCGGCACGCTGTATACCCTTTTCCGCTCGTCGGCGACCAACTCCACCGGTGGTATACCTGGTAGTATGCAAACTACCTCTGTGGAGACAATGCGATAGGCGCTGACACACCTTAGCACAGCCTTCCGTTGGACCCTTGCCAGATCGGTTCTTCCATACTCCCTGGCACCGATGGCGTCGGACCAGATTCGAGCCCCATATAGGGACCGGCATGGCAACGTTCGCCAGTAGCTTACGTTTCTTCTCTGTCGGCCGCTTAATCCGGCTATGACTCTCTCCATCTTGGGGTTTTTTCCTTTTTGTAATCGTGTGGTGGGACATATGGCGATGCACGCATGTCAAAGTGGCCCCTGATACACTGCACCCCCAGCCCCGGAAATTACCCTTTCGAATATCGCATCAGTGGCCGGAGGGACGCTTTGAGGCCCCTAGGCGGTCACCCATCCAATACTAACCAGACTCGACGCTGCTTAACTTCGGTGATCGGACGAGAACCGGTGTATTCAACGTGATATGGCCGTTGGCTTCCTCTTTGTAGTGCCGGGGGCTCTGGTTGGAGGGTGAAAATTATTTTACCTACATCGAGTCGGGAGGCCCGTAGCTAGGGGGGACTGGAGCTGAGCCCCCTCTAAAGGTACCTTGAGCCCCCCAGCAAACATACTTTTCTGTTCGCTTGTTGAAAAATGTCGGCCTCGACCCCCAAAAGGTTTATAGAGCCTCACCCACACATAAACTCTGGCTACGGGGCTGCGGGTCGGTGACCTGAATATTCCTGTTGGAAATCTGGGTTCTATGACTTTTTTCCCGAATTTTCTTCTTTATTGATTGGACTACTGAAACACTTTACACGACTCCAAAAATAAGCATTATGATTTAGATTTACCACGAAACAAGGCCAACCCTTTTAATAACCACTATAAGCAATTGAAACGACCAGTAAAACTAGTAAAACTTAAATAATATTTGAAAATATGAGGACGCACAACAACTCCCCCCTCCCATACCTAATATGGACTATTAAACTATTACCACGTCAAAATATTTATCATTTTCGTCTTTTTGGTGGTGTTTTGACATTTTGACCACGATTGTTCGACATTTGGCATCAACATGAACAGTCAAATAACTACTAGTGATGTTGGTAATTGGATAAGATGGGGCTGCAGCTCTTTGGCAGTTGTGATAGAATTTGGCCTGCCAAACCAGATAGAAACAGCAATTCTGCAGATCGGGTAGAATTTCATAAGATTTTAAGCGCCCACCCTCTCCCAGGTGCCGCAGTTTTCAAATTAGATGTAAGCAGTTGCCGAAATCGAATTCAGCGACCCTGAATGTATGAAATAATATCCATAACGCATTTCATGGAATTTATGTGTTCTCACCCCACCTCCTCCTCGGTACCACAATTTAGACTGTACAGCAGAATCAATATAAAAATCAAATTATGCGACCTTGAAAAGCCCCTTCCAGAAGATACTGCGGATTCGATGATTCGCACTAATGAAGCTCTTAAAAGTTGTAATACGCTACCACTCAGCGAAAACCTAGTATTTCTACGTGAGATGTTTTTGAAATTCAAAAATTCTAAGGGTTTCGAAGGGAAGTAGAGAAACTATGAGCGCCATTGGGTGGCTGAAATGGCAAACTGAGAATTGTACAAGGCATGGAAGTTCGTTATCAAATCTCTTCAGCTTCTCCACTTCCCTTCGTAACACTTAGAATTTTCGATTTTCAAAAACATCTCTTGTGGACATATTAGGTTTTCATTGAAGGACAGAGGAAACGAGGGAGGAAAACTTCCAGGGGCAGGTAGATAGAGCTATAAAGAAAGGAGTAATTTGAATCTTTTTTGTTCTCTGAAGACGGTGAGATCAAAAAAATATTAAAAAATCAATGCTTTTTGGCCTAAGAAGTGTTTTCTAAAAAGTTCTGTGCAGGACCGTACCAACGGGGAAGGGAGGAAAAAATAATGGATTGAGAAGAAGAGAAGGGCGGATCTGTATCTGAGCCCCCCTCCCCGCCACAAAGAATGACGTTCTTAATCACAACTCCCTCCTCCCCTTACTTAAATCTTGGGTGATTCTGTGATAAGAAAATATGATAAAATTCAAAGTTCCTGTGCAAGAAGCTACAACCTAAAGTTGTATAAATGGGTATCAGTGATACCAAACATGGGGTTCTTGAGTTGCTGAGTTCATTTTCGGAGTCTTTTAAACTCTATATGGTGCTATCCAGAGGGCTTTACAGGGAGCCACAGGTTGAACCCATGTATTTAACTTTCAATATTTCAAGTTGTTGCCCCTTGTGAAGTCTTCTGGGCAGAGAATACAGCTGATATATCCTCAGAAATACATTCGGCGATTATTAAAGACACTTTAATCGATTTATCAGAAGCTATTAAATTCGATTTTTATAATTTTCTGAGGGCGGAGATTGCGTTTAGAAAAACCTCGAAAGTGGTTTCAGCGAATCCGAAAACGATAAAAATAGGTTTTCTCGTAGCATTTCAGGCCCGGATCCACGGAGAGGAAGTCTCCCCCCCCCCCAAAAAAAAAAAAAAATTTGTGCGGCCATTCTCCTCTACAAAATTATCGTCTGGATCCGCGCCTGCATTTATTTGATTAATATTGAGCAAAGAACATAATTTCATAAACAGACCCCCCTTCCGATCCTAAAAGATCTATTTCGGAGTCTCCGTGCATCCTTTACAAGACCGTCAAATCACGCTATTTTAGAAAGAAGAAACTTCATGGGTCGGATCACGAGAAAGCTATCGCCTGAGCTCATGTATTCAAAGTTCAAGATTTCAAGATGTTGCTTCTTGAGAAGTCTTCTGGGCGGAGATTACAGCTGATATGCCCTCAGAAATGAACTCAGTGACTCAAAAAGCACTCGAATCTATATACTGGAAGGTACGAGTATTAAATCTAATTTTATGATTATTTGAAGGCGGAGGTATTCAGCGAATCCAAAAACGAAAGAAATAGGTTATCTCGTAACATTCATTTGATATTGAGCCAGGGGCGTAGCTACGGGGGGGGGGGGTCTGAGCCCCCTGCATTGGCCGACAATGACAATGTGAAAAAATTTAAATTTATTCTGGTAATAGTAAGTATTACACCTGTAATGTTGTAAAAGTGAAACGACCCCCCCCCTCCTTCATACCAAGTCTGGCTACGCCACTGTATTGAGCAAAGAACATAAGTTCATCAACCGAACTCCATATCCCCCATCCTAAAAGATCCATTTCGGAGTCCCCGAGCAGCCTTCACAAGACAGCCAAGTCTTGTTATTTTAGAAAGAAGGAACTTCTTGGGTCGAATGACCAGGAAGCTACAGCCCGAGCTGATGTATTCAAATTTCAACATTTCAAGATGTTGCTCCTTGTGAATCCTTTTGGGCAGGGATTACAGCTGATATGCACCAAGAAATAAACTCGGCGACTCAAAAATTACTTTAATCGATATATTAGAAGGTATTAAATCCCATTTTATGATTTTTTGAAAGCGGAGGTTGCGTTTAGAAAAATCTCGAAAATTTCGCGAATCCGAAAATGATAAAAATAGGTTATCTCGTAACATTTATTTGATTAATACTGAGCAAAGGACATAGCTTCATCAGCAACCCCCCCCCACCCATCCTGAAAATTCTATATCGGAATCCCATGCACCCTTCACACTAATGTCAAATCTTGCGCGGACTACACCCATTGTGACAATTGTCACGTCACAACTAGTGATATCAATGCGCGCGGTAGCGCCAGGAATTGTCACGTCACAACTAGTGATATCAATGCGCGCGGTAGCGCCAGGAAGTGGAGACTCGGTGGAGTGCCACCCAGTACCTGGGTACCTTCTCTATACCTTCATTTTTAGGTGTAATGCAAGTTGCCTACTTGAGTCAGCGAAGGGGCTTGATTCTTGTTTTATCTTCGAGTCGAAAAATTTCACGGGAAAAGAAAATTGTTAAAATTACTATTCAGCAAATTTAAGTTGAAAAGGTATACTTAGACCTGACTTTTCAAAAAATTTTCTGTGCGAATAAAGACAGACCTCGAGAATTGAGGGCAAATACAACTTTTTATAGCAACTCTTAGTTTCTTGGTTTTCGCGGACATCCCAAAAAATGATCTATAGAATTATATTTTCTGTAGGAAAAAAATAAAATAAATATTTAAAATAAAAAAAAAACGCCTCCCGCGGCAGAAACGCGTGCTTCTGTGCGTGGCTTACTTCATTTCTCCATGAAAATATAATAAGAGACGCGAGACCAAATGACAAAAATCTTTTCTCTTATTTTTCATCTTACTGGATATGAGCCGAGTCCGTCACTAGAGGCGGGAAACATCAATAATTTTTGAAATCGATTAAAATCGATTTTGATCGATTACATGCCCAGCCCTAATAGAGATACTAGTAACTAGAACGTAGACCGGTAGAACTAATAGAACGTGTCGTGCGCGTGAAGCCTGAAGCAAAAACTCAAAAAAAATGGCGGAAAATGTGAAAAATAGAAAAATCGATTTTAATCGTTAGCGGCAAGTCGAAATCGATAACCGATAAGGTGGCTTGAAATCGATTTTAATCGATTTTGAACGATTACATTCCCAGCCCTATCCGTCACATCTCATGCCAATCGAAACAGGAAACTATAACATCGACGAAGACGATGGATATTTCTGACCAGATACAGGGTAAAGGCCCTACAAAATTCCGTCTTCCGTCTGGTCAGGACAAGACGCCGCAAAGAAATAATATTGTTATGTATATGCCCGGGAATAAAGCACGAACTCGCAGTGTGGAAATTGTTCTGGGATGAAAAAAGTTCGCGTTCGAGTCCCAGGACTCCATCCAAGGACTGCATCAAGGAATTTCGCTTTTGGCTCTTTCCTTGAGTTTCTTCCTCATATGCAATAGTAAATGCAAATTTGTCTTTTGCAAAACGTAATACTTTATTTTCCTCATCAAATTTCAGCTCTGTATGAAAAAGTACCTACCAATAAATCACTACTTTGTGAGCTAAAGTGGCATGTCCTCACATTTGAGTGATTTCTGAGGTAAGGATCGAGTGAAACTTGATTTCTCCATCAAATCTGAACTCAGCATGAAAAAATACACGTACATCATTTCGTCATTGATAGAAATACTATAATTGATCATGTGACAATTATTGTCACTATGGGTGCAGTCGACGTAGGGAATCATTCCAGTGCAGTCGGCGGGTTAAGCTATTTTGAAGAATAATACCTAGTTTTTCTTATGGAAAATCTTATGTTGAATTTCAACCCACTAACATTTTTCAAAGTAAGTCTGTTTACGAGATTTTTACGCCAAAATACACAACTTTTTTAAGTAGGAGAAAAAAGGATAAATATGTGCCACCCCATTACACGTATACAAGGGACGAATGAAAACCAAGTTGGATTGCTACTTTTCGAGAATGAGTAATGGTCGCCTTAATGGATATTTTATGTTCATTAATCGCGTGTATAGCTGTTTTGCATACAAAGATGATGTTCACAGATAAACAAGAAAAAAGAAAATCGGACTGCCCAGGATTTCCCATGAACTGTCCGCATTTTCGTCTCCGACCGCCTGCGCCTTTCTTTTCGAAAAAAAGAATCGTTTCACCTGCCCTCTGTTATTCTATACAATCCCGCAATTTGAATAAGATATCACAATAGAGGCTTCGGTAAAATTTTGCATTAGAAAGCCTGGAACATGGCCACACGTAGTCATCCATTAATAGGAAAAAAGAAAACAATCGCTGGTAGAAAGCATACCAGGAGAGAAGTCACTGGTGCTGCAAAATTGGAACAATACACAATGCGGAATGAAGACACCGAATTGCTAGAAATGGCACTCAAAACGGACAGGCGGACAATGTAAACAAGCAGAAAAAAGTGAAGGACAACAATACGAGAACTAGTTCAATGGGCGAGTAAGAGCGACAATATAAATGAAGAGCGAACAAAACTAGGGATGAAATCGGCCGTCGAAAAGGTTGTAAAAGGTATTCTGTTAATGGTAAATTAACGGACGGATGGCTGTGCTGCCAATCAGTGCCAATACTTTTTTGGCGGGCTCAGCTGGACTGGTCTGCATTCGGATTTACACGGTGGCCGGTGAAGAAACCGAAGACCAGTTGTACGAAAATCAGGACACATTTACACGACGCCAGTGGACGAGGAAATTTCAAATCGAGAGATAGGTATAAATTATCGGTTCGTTGTCTGGAGGCTCTTGTTCACGTTCGTAATCAGATGGCCTGGCCAACTACTTCGGCATAGTCTAGGTTATTCCAAGGTTATCAACTTCGTTCGCATACAGTAAATATTAATAGGTATTAGACTGTTAGGTGATTGGTGTCGGAATGCGCTGGCTCTTTACTTGGTATGACTTACCAGTTAGCTTTTTTCCTCCGTGCGTACGTCTGATGACGTGGCTGTACCAAGAGGTTCGATCTGATCCTTCCTATTGCACAACGGTTTCGCGATGCAAGCCGAAAGTAACAGCCGGATATTGAATAATATCTGAAATATCTTCGCTTTCAAATTTGCTGGCCATCGCCTCTTCCAGTTCAGGCAAAAATTTCATTCACTGAATACACGACCATCTCGGGGGGAGCAGTTCCTGAAACCGGTTAGCGATCGCTAAAAGTTAATGCAGCGTATATATAGAAATTCGTTTAATACAATTGCCGTTTCCAGGTAAAGTTCGCTGAGCGAGTAGAAGGCTATTAGTTAACACACCGTTGGTCACCGACTATACAGTGGGTAGACAAGTCGCTTGTCCATAGAGCGGATAATACGAAAGTCAGTCGTAATCTACTATGGTAGAATCTTCCTGAGACTAGAGCCCTCCCTTTAAGTAGGCATGATTCAAAATTGAAACAGTTTCACCTTGCGGACTTCCCTCGATTTAGGATCTCATTACCCTCGAATCCACAACTCAGCTTTGCAGTTTGACATCAATTCTACTTACATCTCATTCGAGTGTTCTGCAGACCAAAGTTACTTCCACATTTTTGAACTGCCCTCCGAAAATCCCCTATGACTGTAAACTATGTGGACTGATTAATAATAATCTTATCAGTTTGAAACTGGAACCGGAAATCGAGAACAAAAAAATCTTGCCTTGATACTAGTATTTCAAAAATTAGCATTCGTTCTCACGGCTCATAATACATTGAGATGTGGAGTAAGACTTCACAATTTTGCGGTTCGTAGGAGAAAGAGCGAAGGTCAAAATGAGATCAAGTCCCAATGTGTACGTCAAGATCAAAAAGGAAAGTTATAGACCTGGATTTCACCCAACTTCTGGAATAAAAAACAGACAGACTATATCTTAGCACCACCAAGTAAAAAACTTCAAATTCTACTCTGATCATATGATGAATTATCCCAGAAAGTGTTTAAAAAGAAAAAGGTCAATAGACCAGATAAAACTAATAGAATAAAGTATAGAGCAGGTCTTAAAAATCTTGGAAAACGCCTCTGATGGCCGCAACTTGACAGATGTATTGACCACTGCATCACAAAATCCATCCAGGTCAAAGAAAGAGGGTAAATCAACCTCTAAGATTCCTGAAATTTCTCAAAAAATAAAAAAATTACTAAATAAATGAGCCCCCTCTGTGTGTGCTACCTTAGCGTGAATAGGTGACCTAAAGAAGAACTAAGGGCATATCAGAGAAGAAAAACTTGGACAGATAAACCCTGATGCAAGCAAGAGAGGGAACTACATCAGTATTCTTTGCTGGAGATGCGTCTCCACCATTACAATTATGAGGGCAACTCTCAAAGTATTAAATAATAATTGTGGCAGTTTCTATAAAAAGGAGTAACTTTGTTGATCCGACGAATTTTGAGTTACAGACAGTACATAATAGTGGAATGAATGCCCATTCCAACGAGCTATCGGCGACATTTGTAGCGTTTTTTGTTCCAGAGATACAAGGGGTCAAAGATGAGTGTAACAAGAACGCGTAATAACACGTTTTTGGGGAAAACGCGTTCAAAGTTAGACATACCTTTTTCTCCCACTCCATCAAGCGGCCCTAACTCACCATGGAATCACGTTACCAGCCTCGACGACGGCTTGTTGGAAAGGTAATTTTTCGCTCTTCTGTGTGGTAACAATTCAGAACATCGGATTTATTCGTGAGCTCCGAAAAACCACGAAGAAGCGAACGCAGACATTCACATTCTTTTCTCATTCTCTTTCATGATTTTCTCTCTCTCCCTCTTCTCTCTCATACGCGTAAATTTTGTCTCTCCGTTACTGCGATGTTTTTTCTATAGAAATCAACCAAAATCTCAAAATTGATTTTTTCGAGCAAGAGATTTTGTTTTTCTTTTTTCGCGTTTTCTGAGACTTCGATCAATTGACAAAGTTACCCCTTTTCATAGAAACTGCCACAATTACAGACGTAAAAGTCTCCCATTCAGATGTTCGGTAGAGACTTATGATGAATTTACATTCGAGTTGGTGACATGTCACGAACAAACTTTTAATCGTCGGCGACATCTATGGATTTACATTCCTTTCCAACTTTGTCGCCGACCTATCACAGACATGTCGCGGACAACTTTTCCTCGAACTGACAAGCGCCGGTTTGATAAGGTAGTTGCCGACATTGTGTAGCTGGGTTGTGTTGTCAAACCAGCATCCAACAAAACACGTTGGCCTGAAATTGTTGAATCAAATGTAAATCCACCATGATAAGTGAAAAACTATCAGAATTGAAAATAGGGACGCGGAATGTAAGGAGGACACAAATGAGGTAGGCAAATTAGAAAATTTAATCGATTCACAATTTGATTGCAGAATGTCAGTTCAAACATCTGTTATATCTCAAGAAGGACTTACTTTTTTCAGAATTTTAAATGAAGTTTTGGACCCTACAATCATGTACATAGAGCAAACTGGTGTCTGAGGAGGAGTCTTATCCCCCCTCCCCTCTAAAAACTGAAAAATTATACGAGCGAAGAAATGTTTAGCATTATTTTGATACTTGTCAGACGCATTCCCATGAGCCCTCCCCCTCACTCGAGGTCGGCTATTTGCGTTTATGCTCATGTAGCAATTATTATTTATTTATTTTGATTATTATATTAAAAATTTCCAATAAAATGTGAATTCATGAATTGAAAAATTATAAACAAACTTCAAAAATTGTTCTATTAGTGTTGGTTTACATTATTTTTATGATTTGCTACAGGTCCCTTTTTTTGTAGAATTCAAAACTCAAATCAGAATTTCGAAAAATTAAGAAGTTCGAGTGACAAATTCTTGAACTGGCGTTCTCAGTTGATCGATGGTATCCCTGTGAAATTATTGAGTCTATTACAAGTACAAAAACGTGAAACAAAGACAAAATTCTCTCCAGGAGGTGTAGAATGTCAAGATAGGTAAGGAAGAAAAGCACTGACTGGATGGGAGGGGGCTTAGTACGTAAGATGTCAGGCAGTGAGAGAGGATCGAAAGCCGGGTAGAAGAGAAGTATGCGGATGGATACGGTAAGTCGGTCTTCGGAATGACACAGGGAACAGGTGGGAGGCTCCAAGCTCGCCAAGAAACAATAGTGGGTCAATCTGGCATGACCTATTCTCAAGCGAGTGAGAATGGATTCAGTTCTACGGAAGAAAGATAAATCAGAAGGGGACCAGGACGGATAGTTTTATAAAAAGTAGTTATGTACGAAAATGTCAGGAAGGCCCAGAAGTTCTAGGACCTAGTCGCAAAATATGAATAAATGATTCTTTCTTCCATTTGGAAACTGAAATATGTAACCTACCTCCCCCCCCCCCAGGGACGTACCGAAGAGTTTTTCCTGGGGAGAGGGCAAAAATTGTGAAAGTCCCAAGTGAAGTGACTCAACTCAAAATTCCTAAGTATTAAAGCAAAAATTAAGAAATCTTGATTTTTCAAACTGACTCAACTCAAACCCAAATATTAAAGCAAAAAAGAAAACCTTTTGACTTGGATTTTTCCAATTCTGCCTGAAAATGGCAACTTTTCCCAACAGCTGAGTGAAAAATTCCTATAGGTGGGGAGGGGGGAGTTGCCCCTACCTCCCTATCGGAACGCCCTTGCGCCCCTTCTCCTTAAAATATTTTCCTCACATTAGTCCTGACGACCTGATGAAAACTCGAAAAGTTCCGCTGTTGAAGTTCGTTCTGAAAGCATGCTGATAGTTTCGAGATTTAATGGGAGGTTACAATAAAACAAGAAGCGAACACAGACTTTTAAGTAAGACGATGGCGAAATTTGTGCATTTGGATAACATGAACCGGTGCATATTACCAATATAGAACGAACAATATTTGTGGGATCAACGAAATTGCTTTCACTCGATTAGGTGGCATTAAAAAGCGATTATTTGTAATCTTAATTAATGCACGATGTTTTCAAAAATTATGCAACTGACCAGTTTATTTTCGCAAAAAAAAAAAAAAAATGAATAAAATAAAAAAGGAACAGAAAAACATCTTCACTGTGTGGTAATAAACGGCCTGGTTAGAAACTAGTAAAATGGATCAGACTAATAAAGACGATAATACGCAAACAAAGTATTACAACTTCGTGAGTCTGTTTGAAGTTGAAACTAGTTTTATTTTACTTTCAAAAATATTGTAGTAAAAGCGAATGAGATACGAAATGCGATGAAAAAAACATTTTTTGATAAACGACGGGACATTGCTTAGAGCTGCAATCGCGATTTCCCGAATGATGTTTCAAAAATCCCACCCGCAACCCTTGTGTTGAATTTTGTGTATCTGTGTATACGTGTGTGGGGGGGGGGAAGTCAAATCCACTCAGAATTGGCTCTTTCAGTAACTCCAAATTCAGCGGCGTAGCCAAGGGAGAAGGGGGATAAGGCCCCTGCCTCTTAAGATGAGAATTTCCTATATGCTGGCCGTATCACAGTAAATGCGCGAAGTAAAATTTAAATTCAGATGCATAATTGAAGTTGAAAAGCACAACATACTGATACGTCAATGTAAAAACATACAGTTCGTATTAGGTGTACCCACAACAATTTTGCTGACCCCCCCCCCCCCCGGTTGGAAAAATTCTGACTGCGTCACTGTCCAAATTCAATTTTTTTTTAACTTTCTTCTTATTCATATTTTTAAACTTCAACCTACATTTCATTACTACTACATTGTGATTACTATTGGGACTCGGAATCAAAGTGGCGGACATCTAGCGGATGTTTTGTGAACCCTCACTGAGTGATCATGGACGAAAAAAATTAATACGGTCGTGCCGGCTACTGATAAAGAACCTCTCATTTATTACTTCACCGCACTTCTATTAATTTTGTTACCTGACATATTACAAATAAATTTTTAATCGCAAGTTCGAATATGTAGCTCCCTGCGGTTCAAATTTGAAGCATGTGCGTCGTTTCTTTATTTTATAATGATTCTTTGACAAACCCCTATTTCCCATTTACGGAAACGTTATTTCCTTCCATGATTACTCAATCTTTTATTTGGAGGGGCACATTAGCGCTCCTACATTCCGTTCCACTTCCCGATCTACATCCGCTCCCGGCTATGTCCTACAATCCAATATTCGATATTTATAAATCTTCTTTCCTCTCTTGGACTTTTCCGAGTGTATTTTCTTCTCTCGTGATTTTTAAATCGGATGTTTCCAATAACTACTTTATATTCTTCACAAAATTCTATGAGTCTCGACCTTCTTTCATTTCGCTCTCCTAAACCGTGCTCTCCTCATATACCTTCTTCTTCTCTCCCTACTACTCTGGGGTTCCAATTTCCCATTATAATTAAATTTCTTACCCTTCTACCTTGCTTAAAATACTTCATCAATTTCTTCATAAATTTTTTCTACTTCTTCACTATAACTTCCTGTTGGAATATGAACTTGGACTATCACTAAAGATACTGGCTCAGCAGAAATTCTCACCATTAATATTTTCTCAAAAAATCGCTGTGTGGCCAAGTGGTACCGTATCGCTTCGCAATCCTTGCGTCTCGAGTTCGAAACACATCAACGCCGAAAAAAGCTAAGGTGGAAGATAACGCGCCTTATGAGCCCCCCCCCCACCATTCCGAACGAACAAGGCACTACCAGACCTAAAAGACTGATACTGTTGTGTGCACGTCGTGGCCAGCTCAATCAACGTTTTGAAACACGTGTCTAGGAAGCGAACTGCGGCTTCACAGTTTTCGGCACAGAGAAAGAAAACTGTAACGCAACAAAAGCTTGGGGAAAGCAGTGGCAAACTACCCCGACTAACTTGCTAGGAAAGTTGCGCTTCAGGAACCACGATCCACTCATGTCCGGCAACGGGCAAGGCATTTAGAAGAAGGATATTCTCTTACCATGTTGGATATAACAATTCGTAATAATACGTGCTGTATTAATTATTTCACACTTCCCCGGCCAAAAATAATTTTCTTCAGCCAGCTCACTGCACTAGAGCACCTGAAAACAACTGAGTATGGACATCCGCCATCTTGAGTCCAACCGTGCCCGTCGATGCCGAATCCGACTATGCGGAGCTAACGGAGCGTACCGGGTAGTCAATTCGACATCGACGGGCGCGGCTGGACTCACAATGGCGGATGTCCATACTCGGTTTTTTCCAGGCGCTCTAACTTCACTAATTCCTATCATATTTACTTATAATATTTTTATATCTTTCTTTAATTGAAGGGTTGAGCGCAAGAGATGGTCGAAGACATTGCAAGGGCTGGTCCAGACAATTTTTCCAAGTGTCCGACTATGCCAACTTTTTCCAAGTGACAAACTATGCTAACTGCGACCACAATCAAATTACTTGTATCCGACGTGAGATACATTTCTGCAGTGCAAACTTTTTTTAAATTAGCTAAAAACAGAATGTACATATTGCTAACCGGCAATACTGACGTAACTGGAAGTGCCTCAGTGGAGGAGTTATCCGTAAGAACGGCCTCTGCTCCATGTATTTCTCATTGTACCCCATATTTACGCCACTACGCTAACCCTATTCATTTTGGTATACTCTTTTCTTTCTAGAAAAATCTGGCCAGCCTGGTATAGCCAGCTTTGAAAATTGTCCCTCGGTTTTTTGTCCATCGGCATGGCTCTTTTTCAACCAATCGCAGAACCGGAGTTCCAATATTTTTTCGGCGCAATTTATGGTCAAATTGTATATTCTTATCAGAGCAACACGGTCCGCATATCAAATCCCGGTTTTTTGTGACAAGACTCCTGCATTCGCATATTATTGTCTAAAATTAAGAGTAAAAAAAAACGTGTCCTCCGCCATGGTCATCTTTATGCAATGATAGACGTTCATCGTCCAAAAATAATTACGTCTAATTAATGGGTTAGTATGCCTTTATCAACTCTCCATATAATTTTTTGTTTTGGAATCTACTAATCGACGGCAGAACAATTTTTGTTCGCTATTGTCTTTCGGCATGGACTTTTTCATGTGTCCTTCGGTATGGCATTCACCATTTTGATTGCTGTGCCAAAATATAGAATCCTCTCACTGTCGGCCCAATCTTACTAGTATGTTATACAGAACGCCTCTTAATGACTCCCATCAAAAGAAGTTCAAATATCCCCTACTTTCCTCTGTGAAAGAATATATAGCATATCAACATTTTTGAAGAATGACCCCCTTTCATTTTGAAGGGTTATATTGAGCCATTACGTTTACTGATGCAACTATCGCAGTACGATCATCTTTTTATGCTGTACAAAATACTGGTCACATTGGCTGTGACAAGTTGCTCTACAGAAAGGGCTTTCAGTGAGCTAAAAATAGTACAAAATCCAATTAGAAGCAGCATTTTGGATGACTGGACATCGGCCATGATGATCCTAGCTTCAGAAAGTGATATTTTGAAGAGTGGGTCAAATGAAGAGATAATTGACAAGTTTGCTGAAACGAGCAAGGTTTATTCATCCATGTTATTCAAGAAATGATATTATACATATATTAATTTGTTTAAGTATGTTTCATAAAAATGGTCATTACGTATTTATACTTTCAGTGTTATGAATAATAAAAATGTATTATAAACATTTCCTATTTCCTCATCAGACCAGGAAAAAGAAGAAAACAGCCTCCGCCCCCTGAAACGAGTACGAACAATCTTCTTCCTAAAAACGCCTCACGGCACCCCTGAGAAGGGGTACTGAATTTTAATAAAGGACACTTCAAATTCACCTAGTTTCATAACTCTATCAGTTTCAAAGTTCCAGGTTTGATAACACCGAAACGTGTAATTTTCGAATTACCTGTACCCCCTTCAGTCAGCTTTGTTGTAGATCACGCCAGAACTAATATCGCATAATAGTTCACCAAACGATGTACTCGTTACGAAATCAAACCACTTCGGATTCTGAAAATTGGTTACCTTCTCTTCTGGTTTTGACACGATACAGTGCTAATATAAGAACGATCGTGAATTTAAATAGGAGGATGGACGAAGGCGATTTAGTAACTCGTATTAATTACCATAACACAGATAACAGATACCGGCGGGAGAAGGCTAGAGAAGGAACACAGGTAGACGGAACACGTGCCAAGGTAGAAAACATGTTACTTGTTGCTGCTTGCTGCTCGCCATGATCGTGAAGTCTGAGTAAGGATAACGTTCGAAACGATTTTAAAATCGTTTACGGCTAGACGAGTCGAAATCCATAATTTAGGTTCGAGCATCGTGTTTGTGTGCGAAATTATAGTTCGAATAATATTTTTATCCGGCGACTCACCCGCTCTTAATTTGGTCGTGGGTCCGAGGCAGGAGCTTACGTGTCGCTCATCAAATGGAGTGCTGACTGGTTGCCTACTAGACCTCAGACTTCTGCCACAACAGGCTACTGGCCCTCTAGTCTGAACTAAATTTCCAGCCGAATGTAGAACCGCACCTCCAAAGTTATACAGAAAACAAACATGTCGTTTTACAGTACCAAGCTTTCTGATCTGGTGGTAACACGCCCTCTGATTGTAATACCCTGTTCGTGTGAACTGGCAAGGGTAACAGGATGCGTTATGTTTCCCACCTCGATTGATACTGTAGTCGTTGTGTTCGCTAGGATGTTAGCGAGGGGAGGGGGTATCATTAGCCATCTGGAGTTGGTCGGACTTAAACTCGAGACCGCAAGGATTGCAAAACCGGCTAGTTACCACTTGGCCACTCAGCGACTCTTAATGAACAGGTTGAGAATTTTCAGTAACCTTCATGGGCATTAGTCCATTGAGAGCCAAACAAACCCCAAAAATCAGTCCCTCGGAATTTCGAGCGCTATCGACTGTATGGGGTGAGACTAGTCCAAACTATTCCTCGTCAAATTCTAAACAAAGAAGGTTTCATACAAATTTATTGCATCCACCCCAGGAAAAAGAGGGGGACCGAATAACCATTTACTCTGCCCTAGGTTAACACATCCCAGTGGTAGAGACCCTGCAGGGCAGAGAAATATTTAAGAACAATGTTCCTCACTATCCCTAAAATGGTACTTAGTACGAATTTAATTCTACTGCTACTGGTGTTGGAACGGGGGAGGGGTCCAGGGGTGAGGAATAAAAAGTGTCATTCGTACCCAGTGGAGATGACTTGTATATTTTCCAGAGGAACGAGGAGGAGGCACGATTTTTTTTAAATTCTGTTATTCTCCCACACTCCATATTTTTTAAGCGCAGAAAAAAGTTTAATATTGGTGACATTGAATGTAGTGGAGTGGTACAAACAGTGGTGGTAATTGGAGGAGGTAGATGGGACAAGCATCTCTCTGAAAAAAATCTAGAGAAGCAACGACTCCTTTCTGGAAAAAACAGCACTTAGCGCAAATATGGCAACAATTAATACCAGTGGTGGCAGGGTGAGAGGAAAAAGGAAGGGTACAGCGTATCATCTGTACTCTTACTCCTCAACCGCTAATTTCAGGAACAATGTACTTTTTTGTTAACTTGACAATATTACCCGAGTGCTGATGGCGATATTTGAAAACGTTTCACATTAATGATAATCAATAACATCGATATTTCTCGTTGCAATATCAATATTAATTCGATATTTCTAAACATCGATATTTTGATATTTTATCGATATTTTTCTACTTATTGCTTTCTAGTGATGACAATATTTAAACATTTTTAATATCAGTAATAATTGATAACGTCGATGTTTTTCATTTTAATATCGATACTGATTTGATATTTTTAAATACCGATATTTTGATATTTTGTCATCACTATTGCTCTTTTGTGATGGCGATATTTTAAAATGTTTGACATTTATAATAATCGATAATATCGATATTTCTTATTGTAATGTCGATATTAATTTGATACTTTTGAACATTGATATTTTACCGCTATTTTGCCACTACTACATCCGCATAGAATTTTTTCCTCCTCCGTCCTATTCATACCACATGTTAGCTACAATAATGTATTATGTTTTTCTTGAAAAATTAAAAAATGTTTCAGGATAATATCAACGAAAATTCCCTCCGATCACTAACGTGATACTCGAAAGGGTAGTTCCTGTGGCTGGGGTTGCGGTGTGTCATAGGGGCCACTTAGGCATGCGTGCATCGCCATACGTCCTACCAAACCAATATCAATAAAAATATCTTTCCTCTTCTCACTTCATACCAACTTAACGTTAGCTTCAAGGAACATTTTTGTTTCTACTTGACAAAAAAAAATGCTGAGTAATAAGATATTATTAAATGTGTCCCCCCCCCCTTTCCCTCCATACCAAATGTTAGCTCCAGTGAACAGAGACGTACCGATAGGGGTGGGGAGGGTAAATTTACCCCCTAGTAGGAATTTTTGACTCAGCAGTTGGGAAAATTCACTATTTCAGTCAGGCGAAGTTGGGAAAATCCAACAAGTCAAAAGTTTTTTGTTTTTTTTTCTGCTTTGATACTTAGGAATGTTGGTTGGGAAAATCCAACAAATCAAACGGGTTTTCTTATTTTTCTTTGATACTAGGGAATTTTGAGTTGAATCGGCTGGGACTTCATAATTTTTACCCCCCTCCCCTCCCCCGGGAAACTCTTCGTTCGGTACGTCCCCGTCAGTGAGCGTCTTTTGCTTGGCAAAAAAATAAAAACTGTCGAGGATAAAATCGTCAAAAATGTCCTCCCCTTTCCTATTCATATAAAGTCCACAATGAATTTTTTATTTTGTTTGATGAAAAAATAAAAACCTTGGGGATAATTGTAAGAATATTTTTCTCTTCCACCAAATGTCAGCTACAATAGAAGTTTAACGCTTTTACTTCTTTTTCTTTTTTTCTTTTTGCTTTATAATTATTATATAGAGGAAATGAGGGCTCGGGCCAGGCCCAATGCGTCCCTCTGGTCACTGATGAGATATTCGAAAGGCCAATTTCCGGGGCCAAAAGTGCTGTATCTGGGGAGCCACTCTGGCATGCGTGCATCGCCATACGCTCCAGGAAAAAAGATTATCTTTTAATGGTATTAGCGAAGCAAATACCTTATTGCGTTCACTTCTTTCTTTGTACACTTTTCTTCGTCTGTTCTATTCGTTAGCCTAATGTTTCAATAATCAGAATACTTTGTTTGGGTATTTTTTTTATTATTATTTTTTTTTGTCATGCCGTAGCAGTTCTTGAATTGTAATATAAAATGGGTCTTGAGTACATTTTCTAGGGTTAGGAATGGGTTTTTGTAAACGAGATTAATTCATTGTCTTTATTTTCTCTCGTTTCTTCTTCTGCTTGTTTTTCTTTTTTCTTTTCAATATACTATGAAGAGTGATGACCTTACTGATAATATGGTGAGAAACTGATAATCAGAAAGCATTTTCTACTTTCATGTGATATTAGTCGACCATGGAGTATGAACAGAATAGTGTTTCCACTTCAAACTCAAAAGGTTCAGATTCAATATTCAAATGCTGACCGAAGCGAAAACCCTTTTATTTATAGCGCACTACAATACTTGTTTTTTTCTTACTTGATGAAAATTGAAAATAAAAAAATGTTAGGGAATATCATCATCAAAAATGTTTTCTTGTTTGTTCTTTCTCCCTTTACACCCAAAAGTTGGCAACGATGAACCTTTTTCTTGCTTGATACAAAAAGGAAAATGTTGGATGAGGAGGGGGGATAATACTATCAAAAATAACTTCCCCTTTAATACCAAATGTCACCAACAATAAACAATGAACTTCCTTTTCTGTTTGATGAAAAAATTAAGATATTGAAGTATATAATCAAAAATGTCTTTCCCCCTTCACGCCAAACGTCAGCTGCAATGAACATATTTTTATTTTGGCAAAAGAATAAACAATGTTGGAGATAATATCATCAAAAATGTCTTCCCCCCTCCTTTCACCAAATGTCACCTGTAATAATCTTTTTGGAAAAATTTTAAAATGTAGGTGAATAATACCAAAACTGTCTTCCGCATCTCACTAAAGGGTCAACAAGCAACAAATAATGAATTTTCCCTTTTTGATGAAAAAAATGTTAGGGATTGATTGTTGGAGACTGTTGAAGATGGTTGGAGACTGTTAGAGACTGTTGGAGACCGTTGTCCCAGCGGTTTTGTGGCGTTAGAGTTTTCCTTCTCTGTGCCGAAGAGTGTGCAGCTGCATTTTGCTTACTAGGCACGTGTTTCTTGATGTTGAGTAAGGTGGCCACGACGTGCACCCGACAGTATCAGTCTTATAGATCTGGTGGTAACACGCCCTACAATAAAAGCTGTCCATGGAGGGCACACGCACAATACCAATCTTTCTGATCTGGAGGTAACACGTTCTCTGGTTGTAATACCTTGTTCGTGTGAACTGACATGGGTTACAGGACGCACTACGTTTTTCATACCGGTTCATACAGTAGTCGCTGTGTTCGCTAGGATGTGAATGGGGTATTCAAATATCACTAGCTTTCCGGCTTTGGAGGGACTCGAACTCAGGACGCAAGGACTGCGTAGCGGGCATGTTACCATTTAGTCGCATAGCGACTTAGGCAGGAATGGGAACCAAAATGTGTTCGGGGTAGCGTTGTTCGACGCTCTGACCTAGCGAGCTGAAATTCTTATGACGTACTTTTAAGACCGCAACGCAGTTCGAGTTTTAAGGCGAACCTAATTGGTCTATTGGGTGAGGAGCCAAGGATACTCACAGTGAAGTCGGTATTTTCAAGTTAATTTCATCTCGCGGCTTGTAAGTCCTATTGAACTTTGGATGACAGAGAGTAACATTTCCCTCCTGAGCAACCCTGTCGAGGGGGAGGGGGAAAGAGGGGAAATACCTCGGGCCGGACTTTCAGAAGGGCCCGATATTTCTAAAAGAACTGAATTTCAACGCTTACGGCTACATCACACTGTACATATCAAATCAGCAATCACTCCTTACACCATGAAAGAAACCTCTTGTCCCGTAGCTTATAATAATGTTTTCCCATCTGACAAAAGAAAAAAAATGAACTGGATGGAGGGGGCCCATAGAAATTCTTCCAGGCTCTCTTTTTCTCTCTACGGGGCTGCTCCTGAGTCTCATTTGAACTGTTTTAAAACGCTAAGACTATTTTCGAGGTGGTGGAAACTCTTTGAAACTATATTAAGACTCGTCAAAACTACATGAAATTCCTCCTTCCTCTTATTCCCGCATAGCCAGCCATCTGGCTATCTAAAAGGTTGGAGTGAAGTGACTGCCCTGAGGCAGCCCTCCCAAAATTATACGAATACCCCTGAAAATCCAATAAGAGTATAGAAAGATTTCGTTTTCGTTAATGTCTTTAAAACTGCATCACGATTACTCGAAACTTTGCCGAATGTAGCAAAGGTCATAGTTGCAACAATTTCGCATCAGAGATACATATGAGGAACAATGGGAGTTTTCTACCACATTTTTCTCTCAGAGAGGGGCAACTAAGCCTATTTCCCCCTTCTTGCATCCGCACCTGCAGCTCCATGCCAACACAAAATCATTTCAGGCATTACTTGTATACAATATCAAAACTGATCACGGCTAATCACGAAATCAATGACCAAACCTCGAATTATAATCGGAGCAAAATGTCCTCTCCTCGTGACACGCATTAAAAATTCCTGGAATCTCGAACCACGCCCCTGATCTGAACCACATTGGAAGGTTGAAGTTCGAACCCTCGAGCTGTAACCGAAATTCACATAAAACGAATGTTTCAAATCGAAAGCGTGGAAACCGATCTAGCTACAGATATTTTTACGTTAATTTGCGACCAATCCTGCTGTCTAATATCAAGGATACCTTTAATTAAATCATTAGTTTATTTTAAAATATTCCCAGTAGGTTTATAACACGGAGGAAAAAATTTGTCTCTCACATTTCGCTCCCGGAAATAATTTTCATGTAAATCGCGAAATTAAAAAAGAAAAAAGGTTACCTAGTTTCGTTCGCGACGGCCTTGGCGCTAATTTGAATTTTATTTTAACGTCCTCTTTGATTTGCCGGAGAACTTTCACGTTCAGGGGTTCAGACTACACGACTGGCAGATTTAACGTGGAACTGGTCATTTATCTCGCCGAGTGAGGGAGGGTAACGTAGTTGTTCCTTTCTCCCCTAAGTGAATTACACCTTACTTGGGTGTATTCAGGCGACATGAGTAGCTTGCTACATTTCCAGTGTAAAGCGAAGGATACGAGTAGCTTTGGAAAATAATGTTATCACAGAAGAAAAGGATTTCGGTTAGCATTTCTTTTCGAAGCCCCTCGTGACCCATGAGAGTTGGAGAGAATTCTCATCCGATTTCTGCGAACGTTGCGTGTCTGTTCCTTTTCATAAAATTACCTGCGATTTTTCTCAATTCGTTAAGTTCAGTTCTGGAAAGCAGTTGTGATCAGTAAATCTAATCATCCCTGCTGGCTAAGAACGGCCGCCTTCATTTCAAAGAAACATCGCTACTCTTATTGTCGTACTTTAGCTGGTCCTCTAACTGAGGACCAATAAAATTGTACTGTGTAATGCGTCAGCTGTTTTAGATTTCAGCTGAATCGTAAATAACAACCGAAACGTGTTCTTCAGTCCTTTGGTTTTGACCCGCTCATAGGGAAAACAGATTACCAGAAACGAGGAACCCAACTAGAACCAACAGTGTCAAAATACAGCAAATCTTTAGCAATAATTAATAAGAGCGATGAGATCTTGCTGAGTTTTACTGCATCGCATCAAAAATCAACAAAAATGACCAACAGCAACATAAAACCAAACGCACGTAATCAATACTGCAAGCAATTAACGGCTAAAAGTGTAATCAATGAAGATCAAAATCGGACAACTTTAAAGCAATTCTACCAAAATTGACCCAAAGGAACTAAAAACAACCTAAATGAAAGATGTTACTAAAAAGAACTGAAAATTTGAACAATTTTTGTGACGAATTTGAGGTTTAGGGTTCTCCACTATTGACCTAAGCCATATCAGACCCACATAAAAATCTTACTCAAACTGACCCAAAGGAACTAAAAAATAAAATATGTTACTAAAAGAAATAAACAATTTGAACACTTTGTGACGAATTATCTAAGGTTCTCCATCACTGACCTAAACTATAGCCAGGCTGCCCAGATACACTTTTTAATAGAAAAGAGTACCACAGGTCGTTCAAAAAAATTTTCTGACAAACTCACATCTTGCTTCTCTCAATGCTCGCTCCAGGAATGTTTCTGGCATATATGTTACAAATGATTCTGACCTACTCTTCCCCTTTCCTTTTTTCTCTTCCTGGATCGCGTTAAGTACATAATCTTAAAAAGAAAAATGGGCTAGAAAAATGTTCACGCCTAAATTTCATTCATGTTTTAAAATCTTCTTTACGATAATCTTGAAATAGATACTCCGCATAGTAAAACCTATTATTGAACATTGGCATCCCTCATTCAACACGAACAGGAGAATAGAAATAATGGTAGCGAGACTTCGATAGAACATCTAATAGGCACTCATGGACCCTTGCTACACGGGGAACCCTATCCAAATTGCCCATCGTGTATAAATGAGCCCCTTACCGCTTCACACCTCATCGACAACTACCCTGCACACGCGGAGGCTCGAACCTCCATTTATAGAGCTCCTTCTTATCCCATACTACATGCACTCACGGACAATCCTCAAGCTGTACAGACAATTCTTCTATTTCTTACCCGTGCCCAAATCACCTCAAAGGTCTAAATGTACCCCTTACCACTAATTTACTTGTTAGTCACCTACTTGTTACTTGTTTTGTGAATTTGTCCTTGTTTTCTATATCACTTCCCGTCTACGTTACTCCCTTAACACTCGTTAAATATTTTCTTTGTTACTTTACATTTGTTAAATTTTTTTCTTTATTATTTGCTAGTTATTTATTATGTTAATTGTTATAGTGAATTATGCCTTTCTCCACATTAGTTTAATTGTACCATTAACTTGCCTTTGTTATTTATATTTTGTATACGGGTACCTAGTAACACATTTTGTTTTGTAATACGACTGGACGCTAAAGACCTAAATGTCGGGCGTCGTTAAATAACAAATAAATGATGATGATGATGATATTTTAGCAGCTAGTTTGTTTTCCATATCTTTGTACAGATCATACATAACAAGAATGACATTGATAAGAAATCAGTATCCGATTGGCGGCCCACACGGTAGCTCAATGCGGTTTGACTAACTCTTTGACTACCTATATAAATAAAACTACATTATATCTACTACATAGTCAAAGCCCTTCACATAATTTTTATATGTAATTATAATTGCTGACTGTAGAGTGAGTGTCTGTATTGCTCGATTAGCGAATTTTGGCCTTCGCTGTCAGTCATCATTATGGTTATCTTTTATATCAGCTTCAGCATAACAAAAGAGTACTTATTGACATTATTGTGGAAAAGATCGTTGTTTTTTTTTTGTTTTTTTTTTTCCCACAATTGAAAGAGTATTTTCCTCTGAAAGGAGAATGATCTCGGCAGCCTGACTATAGCAGACATAAAATTACCAGAAATGACCAAAACTATAGTAAAACTAATTAAATATCAAATGTAACACCAACTGTATTCGAAACCAGCAGTATCTACTACCTTACACATTTACATCTTACATTTTATTTACTATGTCCTTGCACCTCATGCTTAACATCTTTATATCTGAAGTCTTTATGCCTCCCAGTTCCATGTCTTCATATTTTTTGTCTTCATCTTTTACAGATTTACAACTTATACTTTTATTTCCTAACATTACATCTTTTGTCTTTACATTTTACACCTTTACAAGGCTTTATGTCCCATGTCTTTAGATCTTACTACATCTTCACGTCTTATATCATTCATCTTGTCGCTGTGTGGTCAAGTGGTGTCGTGCCCTCTTCGCAATTCTTGCGTCTCGGGTTCGAGTCCCACCGATGCCGGAAAGCTAGTTATATTCAAATACCCAACGCACATCCAAGCGAACACAGTGACAACAGTATCAACTGGGGTGGAAAACATAGCGCATCCTGTAACTCCCGCCAGTTTACCCGAACAAGGCATTACAATCGCTGAACGTGTTACCACCAGATCAGAAAGATACGTACTGTGCGTGTGCATATCGTGGACAGCTTACTGAACGTCGTGAAACACGTGGCTAGTAAGCGAACTGCGGCTGCACACCATTCAGCGCAGAGAAGGAAAAACTCTAATACAACAAAAACCGCGGGGAAAGCAACGGCAAACTACCCCAACTAACCTGTCCAGGTGAGTCGTGCGTCAGAAACCGCGATGGCCAACGTCCGGCATCGGAATAGCACCTGAAGAAGAAGATATTGTTCATCTTGTATCATCTTTATGTCTTTACACTTTGTATGTAAGTATACATTTTTACATCCCACGTCTTTTTTTACATCATACGTCATCACACCTTATATTTTATCTCAGAATCGTCTTTCAGGAGAGGAGTGGAGGAGAAGACATACAGACAGAAAATCTATGCAGTTTTATGCCATGTCTGTATCTTTGATGTCTCATCAGTTTCTTTCAACATATAGAAAGAAATACGGTTTGTAACTTGACCTGTAACCAAGACTAAATTTTTTTGCTGCATCAACAATGAATGAATAACCAGAGGGTCTTATGTTGTTGTAATTTATGCCTTTACAATGGACATGGAGAGGGGTTCAGCTTTTTATACAATGCCTTTATGTCATATGTCTTTGTGTCACACAATTTTTCATAGTGGTGGAGTAGAGAAGGAAAAGAGAGACAGAAAAAGTCTATGCACTTATGTCAGTAAGGCTCTATAAGAAAACAGGTAAGGACAGTCGCCATTTTCTTTCCAGTTTGTTCTGCGAAACGAGGATTGGTCACGCAGTGTTTACCGTTCAATCGATAAAAAAAATGGCATCTAACCTGGACTGTACCAGGAACAAAGTTTTTCAGTGATAATTCTCGGTCCGGGTCTGCATTTAGTTCGCTTGTTTCTGATCTCACCTTCTTTCTTAATCATTAAAAAAAAAAAAAAAAAACTGCTGTTAAGACATGATGAAATAATTGAATTTACCAGTCCAAAATAATCTACATACGGGGTCTTGATTTTCAATTTAGTTTACGTTAAAAAGTAAGTATTAAAGAAAAATCAGCTTAAAAATCTGAAAACACTTGAAAATGCACAAGTACCGACGGTGGTTCTTGAGGAGACCCAAGAGTGGGAACAAAAACATTTCCAGGAATGGAACATTCGAAGGGTGGGGAATCGACCCCAATGGAAATTGGAGTCAAATATTCTCTCCCTCCCTCCCCCACCCAAAAAAGGGAGAAAAAAGAAAATAATAATGGAGAAAATGGGTGAAAAATAGCTTTTCCCCATAAGATATGTGCTAAAATATCGTCTGACAACTGGTCAAATTCAACCTCAGCTTGCACAGGTGAGGAGGCAGATACAAAAAAAAATACAAGGTCATTTTTATAGGAAATCCTGGACAGACAAATTTTGTTTGAAACTTTTTTCAATATCGATGATTTCAAAATAATATATTATTATTTCTGGACACGGGTTACATTCTTAATTTTCGCTCATAGTATTTTATTCTTCACTTCATAAAAGATAGGCCAGTGCAATAGCAACAGCATGTTTTTGTTGTTGTTTTGTGGGTTTTTAGGGGGGGGGGGTAGAGATTTGAAAATGCCAACTCACCTATATCAAATTGCAAGCTCTTGAGTTATTCAACTTTGGAGGGGGAGGAAATAACGTTTTTTAAGGCTAAACAAACAAATATAAATTACAGGGCATTTCTCAAATTTCTAATTAAGCCGAAGAAAATGAAAAAGTTTTACAAGGAATTTTAAAATTGGCTATAAATCCGATTCCTTTTCTCTGAGGAAATAGTTTTCATGTTCATCGTTGCACACCAGGTATACCTTTAGAATTTTTCCGCAGCACGACTTCAATGATAAATAAGATGAACGAACTACCGATAAGGACATTGAATGAAAAATTCTGAAATAAAGGAGAAAATTTACTCGTGAAGCAAGAGAAAGATTTTAATAAAAAATGATTATGAAAACAGAGGTTTTCTGTCCTCATTGTGTTTTATTTAGTGTAGAGTGCAAAATCTCCCGGAGAGGGACGGGTAAAGACCTTCAAGTTCTTACTGGTCCCCTGCCTAGGCGGTCATGGCTGGAACTCTTGTCTCATTTAAAATGTCTATCGGTACAAAAATCGAAATTCTTTCCTCTTTCGTCACCGTGTGGAGCAGGAAACGAATCCAGAGGTGTAAAACTTAGTTAAATTAAAAAATTGAGATAAATATCGAAACCGGGCCCTTGGGTTCCTAATTTCGAATGTTAAATTACAATTTTGATCTATTATAATTCCCCCCACTCCCTCCCATTTAAAATTTTCAGTTGAAATGACAATTTTTGCAGGTTTGTCATCTCAGCATTACGAGTTATTTTCTAGTACAATATTAAAAAGATTAAGTGAAATCTGACGTCATCTTTCAAGCCCTTGCGCCACCAACAGACGGATTTAAACATTTTTAAGGATTAGCGTTCGACTTTTAAGATAGACTTTCTGAGGACGTCCTTCAAGATATTTGAAGATGTCAAGAGGAAAAACCGGAAGCATTATCATTTTTGGAATTTTGATTCTGGAATCCCGAATTGAAACGATTCAGAGATCTAGAAACCTTTCATTTAGACATAAAGAACATTGAAATTAGAATAATTGAAGACCAGCCTTCTATGAAGCCCAAAGGTAAGGAGGATGGAGAACAGAACTCCAAAAATGAACTCAGAGACCCAGTAAATCCTTTTATAGATATATAAAGAATGTGTAAATTGGAATCATTTAAGATTAGTCCGCCGTGGAGCTTGATGTATAGGCGGGGTAACTCTAAAAATGAACTCAGTGACCCACAAAATGCTTATTCAGACATACAGAATGTAGAAAGTCGAATAACTAAAGATAGGCCTCCTGTGGGGCCCGAAAAGTAAGAAAGAGGAGGAAAAGAACTCCAAAAATGAACTCAGAGACCCACATCACCTTTATTCATACATAAAGAACGTGGAAGTTGGAATAATTGAAGATCAGTCTCCTGTGTAGCCCACAGAATGAGGGGGAAGAGGGAAAGAAGTACAAAAAAGGAAGCTACTCAAAGAGACATAAATAATGTGGAAACTGAAACAATGTTGAAATAATTGAAAATCAGTCCTCTGTGAAACCAAATCGGCGAGAGGAAAGGGTTTCAGAAATGTATTCAAGACCCTGAAACACCAATCTTAGAATGAAAATAATATTCAGTCTCACATGTAGGGACGTCCTCTCTCGACTGAAGTTCAAATTCTGAACATCAATGATAATTCAACTTCAACCCCTGTGAAGTACAGGTTACCCTTAACTGATTTGGCTCAAACTTGGCAAAGGGTAAGCCAACCGAGAATCAAGGGCTGAAAAACAGGAACCATTCAAGTTTGCCAAAATGAACTCAGTAACCCTTGAAACATACAAAACGATACCCATATCGCATAAGGTAAAAATTTTAGCACGAGCGGCGAATCAAAGGTACGACTATGGCCCAAAGATCGTTTATTCACTAAAACCTGTTCAACAACAGACTATACACAAAATTCACATTTCGCTGATTCGAATGACCCTTATAGGTAGAAAGAGCGAGAGCGAACAAAAAGCAGGTCACGCTTTTAATCCTCTAAGCGAGGGTTGCAAGAGACCGGGTCACGAGAAAGAAGCCGAGAAAGGCAGCTGAAACAGGTTCAGAGCGAGAAGAAAGATTTCGTTGAATTTCGAAAGGTCAATACATCCCTCGCCTAGGCGAAAACGATCGGCAAGCCGAGTCGCCCCCAAATTCGGTTACTTTGAAACCCTCGCAGCCGGTATTTCGATTTAATGGTATATACAAAGTTCAAAAGTTTAATGGAAAATTCACTTTGAAAACCACAATTTCATTCAAAATGTGGTATTTAACGACAGGAAAGGAAGGGGAAGGAAAAGATTCCACAGATGATGTACAGAAAAGGATCCATGGGCAATCTGCACCCTTCCGGTTCACTAAGTCAGTGAGAACAAAAAAATGTTGAAAACACTATTTTCTCATGTAAGGCCAGCATTAATGCATGGTGAAATGTAAGGTAATTTTAACCCCCCCCCCCCATTTGGATTATTTTGAAAGCAGTTATAGAAAAACTATAGAGAATCTTTCAAAAAACGAATCGAGTGAGGAACACTTTTTTCTATTTAAAACAATTCATCCCAAGTTTAACAGTTCTTGATAACTCCGCGAAAAATTTTTTAGGAGATTCGGTCCTCGCCCACAGTCTTAAAAAATTTAGCACGCAGTTGGGGCTGTAGGTTTTGTACGATTATTAAGAAGACCTTAATCAACCATATTCAGAAAACAAAAAAAAAAAAAAACCTTCAGTACTAATTTTTCTTCCTAAATTTGCTATTTTACTGGCTTATTTGACCAGCTGAAACATAAAAAGAGGGGTGCAAAATACAAATGTAGGACGGGCTATGCGAATTTTGAATTTGCGCTCTTGTTCGCGGATGAGGCTGGTATCACCACTGCCTATGTGTCTACTCACATGATGCTAGAAATTCTAGCATATGACTTCGAATATTTTAGAATCCTGTAAAATTGGAAATCCAGCGTTTGTATTTGTAGGTACGTTGGATTGGGATTCGGCATTTAGGATTATATACATATAGCTCTCGGTCAAAACTACAGGTATCTGGTACTACTACTCTTGGCTGGCCTGACTGATTGGTACAGTACAGTGTACCCGAACGTACCTTAATCTGTATATAGCGAAATCCAAAAGGGGTAAAACGGAACGACAATGTATATTTATTTTCCAACACAGAAACCGCCACATAAGACACAACTAAATAATAGACCTCTAAGGTTCGGACGAATGAAAAGGAAAAGACTGTCCTCCTGTCCACTGGACATCGTTGACAGGAGTAACAAGCACGTTTTTCAAAATTTCGCAGGTCGGACTGGTGAGCGGGTTATCGTTTGTGCTTCGTGGTTCCATTAATGTTTACCTGCATCTCCGAAGTGAACCACTTTTTTTTTTTTTTTTTTTTTTTTTTGTTGCAAATATCATATTGTTTACCTGAGTTGGACCTTCGGGTTAGTATTATATGGAAACTGGAAACCGGTTTGGCAAAGTCGCGATACCACGAAGGCTGGACTCCGGGTTGTTTTGAGTATGTTACTTAGCAATATCATATCGTCGCCAGCTCGCCACCTCTTTTTGTAAGCCACCGTATTGTGATGATTTTCGAAATTTCTCTGACACTGTACGTGAAAGCGGCGAAATTTGGGAACAGACTGGCGAAGGCTCGAGCAAATCATTAGCTGAAGATGCTGTCTGGTGTCTGCAGGATATTACAGTAAATGTGGAGTCGACGGAGACTACGGCCACGACTGATGTATTAACACACTTTGGACAGGATTAGGATAACCTCAGACTTTCAGAGACCAACAGAACTGATAATAGAATTCCTAGGGAACTATAGAAATAGATAGGATCATCCGCAATTATTATAACAAATGTGCGCAATCGACCATTCAAACAGATGTAAAAGCAGTCCTGTTCTAAGGCCATTGGTAAACGATGTTTCCATTTGTTCAGGTCAAAAGTTGTTCTAAATGATTGGAAATATCCAAAAAGTGATTCATGACAGTACGCACAGGAATCATTTTCCTATTCTTTATTTGACTCTGTCTATACCCGAACCTCCAGTACTATATTATGAAATTTCAGAAATCCTCAACCAGCAGTACTTAAGGTCGGACATCGAGTCGAATAGCGAACAGAAAAATTATTTTGGGCATAACGAACATCATAATCACCTTTCCGATGGTTTTCTAATCATTTCAAGGAAAACTTTTGACTAAAAAAACAAATACATACATCGTTCATAAAACGACGTTGACGGTTTCTTTTACATGCTGAATGTGCGATTATGCAGCGAATCAACATGGCGGATGATAATGCCCATATGTTTCCAGTGTTCTAGAACTACTCTAACAGGAGAGTTCGACCCTAAACTGTCGTACCAGTAATACTGTTTTTCGGGGGTTCTAAGTTGCTTCTGGTTGATGAACGTATGACAAATATGCAAGTGCATGAACCTTTACACACCAGCTGCCAATAGCGGGTCCTGGAAACCTGGATGAGGCATTTCAGGGAAAAAAAAATTTATCAACCTTTTGCTCCTGAATACTAAGACCGTTTTCTAGCTCCCATGATGGTAACTGAATGAGAAGGTAGACTATTGACCGATTTTTACTACTAACTGCCGAATCTTATCTTATTGACGTTAAAAATGAAAATGCTCTCCAAAATATGACGTCGAATTAGTTCAACTCACTTAAATTTTCGATTGAGCAACGATTTTTGAACATTTTTCGATGTTCTTCACCATACTACTCCATTTTCTTTGGTGAAGGGGGTATTTTCGAGATTAGCGGCGATTATTCGATCTTCACCAGTTATGTGAGAATCTTTTACACTTTTCAAACTGTACAAGATTATTCGATACATATATGTATGTACTTATAAGACTCGCTAAAACTATTTAAAACTCGTACGCGGTACTCACCGATGCGATACTCGAAATGGTATTTGTAGTTTCCAAGATCAGAGGTGCGGTGTTTGGTGAACCAATTTGGTTAGCATGCGTGCATCGCCATACGCTCCACCAAGCGAAGAGACTCGTCTCCTTGATTCTTCCAGGGTTGACTGTAGTCATAAGCGCAGATAACCGACCTGTGGGAAGGAGAAATTTTCAAATATAAAAAAAAAAGAGTTAACTGCTCATTTCTACTCCATCTCGGTCGTTGAGTTCAAATTCGTAGTTCCAACCTGGCGGCTGACGCTGTGTTGCCGAGATACGCTCTAAAAGTACAGTAAAACTGGTCAAAAATTGACTGTAGAGCTCAATTTCGAGAGTGGATTCGAATTTAAATTTAGTAATTTATATTATCAGTCCGTATCATCCAATAAAGAATCATTCAGTAGAAGTTCGACAGAGGATTGGGAAGATATATTCGTTTCCAAAAAGTACTTCTAAGAGTGACAGAGGTTATAATAAGACATCTAAGGATATTGATACTTATGCTGCTAAAGGGAATGGTTGAGGGGAAGAACTGAAAAGGAAGATAGAGAATGAGCTACGAAGAGCACATAATGAAAGATAGAAAGTATAAATACTTCTGAGAAATGAAAAGATTTAGCACATGTGTGTGTGAGAGAGAGAGAGAGAGAGAGAGAGAGAGAGAGAGAGAGAGAGAGAGAGAGAGAGAGAGAGAGAGAGAGAGAGAGAGAGAGACAGGTGGAGAGATGCAAAAGCTACTTGTCGACAGACTAAGTTATATAGCATCATTACTTTTAAGCCTAGCAGGAAGCATGTATACACTCTTTCACACCAAATATTTTGACAAAGCTCTGCCATTAAAAATGACAACTTTTGAAGAATAGGTACTATACTTCTCATCTGCTTTGCTGCAGGAGCTAGTATGTCGACGAACGGCCGTCATTCCGAAATAATACTTCTGTAGGTATCTCAAATATCTTCTACTTGATAATGTTTTTCTATTATACTAAAAGTGGTTGTGTCCCAGAAAATGTACACCAATTCAGGTGAACAGAATTCAGTTTATTGATAAGAGAGGTATACGTACCTACATCATTCAGATCTCCTGAGGAAACATGATTTTTGAGTTGGAACATACTAAGATGTAGAGGAGGATGCTGGTTAATGCTACAAACAGTTCTCATTAAGAGCTTTCCAGTAAATGTAAATATCAAGTTTCAGGAACGCTGAAAGTATGAAAAAATATTTTTTAGAATATAAGTTGATGACTCAAGGAAAGCTTGAAGCCTCTACGTTTTTGCTATCAACTTTGTATCCCTTATTCTGCTGATCGTTTCTCAAAAGCTGTAATAAGATATTCTTCATATTGCTATACTAGTAATAAATTCATATTTTCATGCAGAATACACACTTACCTCCTTTTCGCAGATGAAAAGTTGATCTTTCTTATTCAATAAACCAATCTGATACTCCTTTTTGTAACTATAATGTTAAACTGACCAAAAACTTCAATTTTTCCGGATATCAGTTGTCCTATCAGCTCCATGGGAATATCAACAGGTTTGTTTGTTTACTCGATATGGTTTCTGACGTCATACGTTGAAAGCAGAATACAAGAAAACATGTTAGCTACAAATCATTTAAAGATCAGGTGATAAGCTTATAGCCATTAGCAGAGCAATTTTGGTCAAAATCAGCTAGTTGTCAGCTTAGCTATTGAAGAAGGATGTAAACATTAGCGAATCCGTTAGTTTTTACTGAATCGCTAAATGAAAAGCTAACCCGGTTCCGGCTCTGTTGCGGTTGGCGTTCTGTCATCCCTGAATTCTGAACATCTGAACTTCTGAACCTGATCCGTTTTGATAGAAAAATTCTGTAAAATGTGTTCTTTAAAGGAATTAACACTTAACTTTTAGTTATTAGCTGTTTGAATTTTAGCCATTCTCACTGACTTCAACTGTTAGCTTTATCCCTTAGCCTTATCCCCTTATCAATCAAAGTTATAAGTTTTGGGTTTGAGCTTTAGCCTTTTTGAATGGTTTATCACTTCTGTTAAAGACTGTCAGAATTTCTCTCTTATCTGCTGACTCAAATGAAATTATGAGGCAAGGAAATGATCCAAATACTCCGGGTAGGGGTTGCAAAATGATATAATTCTAAGATATTCCGAATTGTCTTTCTTAGAATTACTTCCTGGACCCGCCACTGATCCAAAAATTGGATTAACCAACTACTCTACCGCACTCATTCTTGGCCGCTGAGCCTAAATTCGTTGTTCAAATTAGGCTGCGATGCTCTGTTCCAAAAATACATGCAAAAAGTGATGAGGTAAAACTAAGGATATTAAGATGAAGCTCCTAGCGGCTCAAAATAAAGCTTACTTAATTCACAATTTTGGTTATTATTTATGAAGCCAAAAGCCAGCCAGGCGAATTCTGTAAGTCAGATTTTAGCCCAGAAGTCAGCCATCCATAAGCTAGGTTTTGTGGATTGAACTTATCAGTTCAAGTCGGTGTAGGTATTGCAGCTAAAAATTTTAGCTTCAGCTTTCGGCTTAAACTTTTGACCTTGAAAAATACGAATTTGGCTTTCTGCTTTTAAGAAAAATTCGGCTGGCTTTCGACTTTTCTCTTATCACTAAAAATTCGGCTGAATTTGGCTGGCTGCAATACACTGCTGAAATTTGCTGTCAACTGACACCTGAGCTGAGGTCTTAAGGTTTAAGGAGGGAAAATGCAGTTCTCAAAAATATCACACATAAGGAAAATTGATGAGAGCTCACGAATTTATAGGTTTTTGAGAAGCTAAAAGAAAGCTGGAAAAATTTGGCTTCTTTCGGCTTTTGGCTTGTGAAGAGCTGGCTTTCAACTTTCCTCTTATCAGTAAAGATTCGGCTGAATTTGGCCTTTCGGCTTTCAGCTTTTGGCTGGCTGCAATACACTGGTTCAAGTAATGCAGTAATGCCAAAAGTCAAAGAAAAATATAAATGGACGCTGTTAAGCGTAAGGAAACCAACCAACATTTGTAAACAAAATAAGTTATTAGTATTGTAGGAAAGAGTGTAAAAAGTAGAATCTTTCAAAATTAGCCCCTGATTCAAACATGTGTGCTCACGTTGAAAAAAGCTTATCAGTAAACGCTATGTCATATAGTTTCTATATGGCTCTTGAACTTCGAATCACGTGTTCTCAAAAAACAGATTTCACTGGTTGGTTCCCTTATGCTTAACAGCGTCCAATTAATAGACCGCTTTCCTATGATGTCATACTTTACAAGCTTTGTAACTTGTGATTAAAGTCGGCTCAAGTGCAAAGATTAAGCCAAATAGCATTAAGCCTTATTAGAAGCCGGAAAATTAACTGTAAACCATAAGCCAAGTCAACCAGCAGCTTAAAAGCCATCAGCTAAGCTTAAGCCAGTGACAGTTGAAGGGTAAAGACTAAAGAATCAAAACACAACATTTGCCATTTTACTTCAAAGGCGCCAATAGGCAAGATACTGTACACGAGTGCAGGAATATCTCTGCTGCGCCTGTGAATGTGCGATATGTATAACATACTTCACGTTTGCAGGCGCAGCAAAGATATTCCTGCACCCGTGTACAGTAGTTTGCCTATTTGCGCCCTTGAAGTAAAATGGCATATGTGAGTTTTGATTCTTTACCATTCAGACTTAACACCACTGAGTATAACTGGTCAAAAAACGACTCCATCTGGATTTCATGGGGGAATTTGAATTTGTATTGAGAAATTCTGTCATGTTCATCAACTCTTGGCGCAAATGTTTTCGCAAAAATTATTCATTAAAAGAAACATAATGTAGGTATAGCACGGAGACATTTTCAGCCAATTGAAATTCAAATCGTGTGTAAGTGTCGTACAATTCACATATGACTTATTGTTTTGGATTGCTTATACATTGTCTCGCCGCCAAAGTAATTTATTTGATGTCTCTCGCTGCTAGGCCATCCGAGTGACAAGTTATTCAACATTCTTGCCTCGTATAATTCACGCATACACTGTACACTGTAGACCTATTTTGCGGAGAAGCTTGTATCCATAATACTTACCTAATCATTTAATCAGCTGTCTTCATCGTATAGTAAATCTGCTGATGACCTCTGTGCAAATTGTACACAATCTACACATGTATTCGCTGTAGCGACTCAGTGAGCGATGATGCGAGAGTGATTTACATACCCACTTAATGTTTTGTAGGCTTTTTAAGAAAATGCATTTTACACCGAATTAATTGCCGCTTTTTCAGGTCAATAGTGAAGGTAGCGAGCCTCGTGGTGGCTTGAGCAATGCCAGATATTCGAAAGGTAGCGTAGGTAGGCAGCCAAAGAAACATTTTTTTACTGTCCTTTGGATCATGGAATCATTTTGTGAGAAAATTCAGTTCAGTCACGATCGACCCAATTTGCCTAAAATGGACCAAAGGAATCGAGCCTAAACATGATCAAAAACTATCGTCAGTGATGCAAATCTATAAAATAAAAACGCGCGCTGTTCTCATTAAGTGATAGAGCTGAGTTGAGATAATGTGGGATTCTCTTGATATACGCAAACATATTGGGTTGTTTCCAGATCATTCACCCAAATGCCTTGTAGAAGTCTGCCTACCTGCTAATGTTTCAATGTCCAAAACATGGAAAAATAATTTTCATTATTTGGTCTAAACTGGGCGTCACATGAGGCGGTAAGGTCGCTCAAGGTACCCTAGGTCAGCAGTCTACTTAATAAACCCTTACTATACCTCCTTTTTCATTTTCTCTTTCACTCTCGCTCTCATTCACACTTGTATCCTATCCTCCTTCTGTCTCTTCCTCTCGGTCGGTATCTTAAGCAACACCGTAATGGTTATTTACATTGAGAAAATTTCATATGGCTGAGCTCACTCTGGACAGCGAGGGTTTGATCAAAATTTTAAGATTTCAGGATAACTCTAAGCGCGAACATAGAACATGCGCAGTATCTACAACCATTACCTGGGCAAGTCTTCAGTTGTAATATAAAACTTTTGCAACATCAATGAGCCGCTTGATATTTCGTATACATATGTGAAAGAGATGTGCAGATTAGAAAGGGTGGCGGCAGCTAGGGAGGGAAAGACAGAGACTGAGACAGTATGAGCAAGAGGTTAAGATATCGTCCGAGAGAAAGAGACAGGATGACAGCCCGCGAGTGGGGATGAGAGTGAGCGAGCGTGTGAGAGAGAAAGATGAGAAAGCAAAATCAATTTTTTCTCGTATTTTGTAGCTAGGATTCCAATCTTGTGAATTCTAGAGACCGGTTCTTCGGTCTTCGGTCGTTAAATGTTAAACGGCAATGAAGAGCCATTATATATGTATCCAACCTCTTAGAAACCGGTTATTATGATAATGTGCCCTTTCTACATTTGTTTCTATGATAGTACCCGCTATCCCAGTTTATTCCAGTTTTTACCTGGTGCGATCATTATCAAAAAACAAAATATCCTCCGGTTCCTCTGCGACACTGCTATTCTCCGCCTACACTTTGCACAGCGTCGGGTCTATTTTTGACAAGATGCACCGCGATTTTGACAAGTATTTGTGGTCGATACACGAGATACATCAAAATCAGACAAGCATGATGTGTAACCAGTGACCGTCGGGAACGTTAAAGGCGGATCGCCATATTTTCGTTTCTATTTTCAGCAAACGAGGAATAAGATTCGGCAGTTGGGTTAAATTTTTGCAGCCACTAGCAGGGCTAGATGCTAGATTATCAACTACAACTTGGCTCGTTCTGTAGGAAAGCTGTGCACTGAATGAGTTACCAGAACCATGATTTTCTGATGGACTCGGATTGGATTGTGAGGTAGAGTGCTTCTTTCCATGTCCTTACTCCCTTTATCAGAATTGGTTTTTGAGTTTGCGAAGCCTTATGCCGAATGTCACAAATCACATGCCTGGAATCTTTGTGTTTAAGGGAAAGAATCAGCGTGTCAGGGGCCTTACTGAAGGGGAAGAAATCTATACCCAACCTTAGTACACAGCTCTGGGCCCGGTCCGTGTTACATCTAGACTGTGACATGAGAACAACAACACTGTTATGGTGTCAGGTAGCCTTTGTTATCTCTAACACTCTCACCTCAACCGTGAACTCAGGCCAAAGGGTCGCACCAAGCTACACTGCTGACATCAACAGAGGAAGACTAAGTATTATAAAACTCTGCCCTGATGAAAACGTAACCAAATTTTCTCCTTTTCAAGTTTCTTTTGCTCAGCCTCATTTGCTTTGCCAAATGCCATCTTTAATGAAGGCTGAGCCGATCTTAGTCGGCTAGCTGGATTAAAACTTATCAGAATGGAAGGAGCGTTCTGAGCACCTGCAAGTGATGAATCATGGCTTCATGATGGCATTAACCGGCCTCCGACATGGTAGCGGAGTGTATTCAGTAAACACTAAGGGACTAACTAACATGTTTACGTCCTTCTTCAATATAGCTCTGACAGCTCGCTGGTTTTGACCAAAATTACCCGGCTAATGACTTAAAGCTATAATAAAGCTCATGGCTACGCTCATTATTTCTGAAATTAATAGCATGAAACGTACTTACTTTTCGATTTTCCTGACGTACTTCAAAAATAAGGGGACGTTATCACGCCGAAAACGGGCCAACGTTTTCTCCAGCTTGTATCTTCAATGCGAATCATCAAAATCACTTCCAACACAGATCATAATAAACTGGACGCTGTTAAGCAAAAAGGACTTGAAAGTGACAAAATCTGTTTTCTGAGAAAATGTAATATTAAAAACGAAAAAATAATGCCGGTTTATGGACATAGCGTTTACTGATAAGCTTTTTTTTTAACGCGGGTACACTTCTGTATCAGGCCCAATTTTGAAAAATTCTACTTTTTACACTCTTTCCAAAGATGTTAATAACTCATTTTGTCAACAAATGTCGCTTAGGTCCTTTTTACTTAAAAGCATCCATTGGCCGCTATTCAGTGTAAGGGAACCAACTAACATTTGTAAACGAACAAAGTTATTACTAATTAGTATTTTGGAAAGAGCGTAAAAAGTAGGATTTTTCAAAATTGGGTACTGATACAAAAAGTGTACCTACTCGCGTTGAAAACAGCTTATCAGTAAACGCTATGTCATATGGACGCTGTTCAGCAAAAGGGAACCAACTAGCAAAATCTACTTTTTAAGAACACGTGATTCGAAGTTCAAGAGAGCCATCAGCCATGTAGAAACTATATGGCATTGCGTTTAGTGATAAGCTTTTTTCAATGTGAGTACACACTTTTGAATCGGGAGCCCAATTTTGAAAAATTCTGCTTTTTACACTCTTTCCAACGATACTAAAATGTTAGTTGGTCCCCTTTTGCTGAATAGCGTCCCTATTGTGTAGTGTCTTGTGTCTGCCAGCTGCCAGGTACTGATGAAAAAAAAGCTCTCACGCCCTCTATAGCGGACCAGATGTGTGATTTCAAAATTTTGACCATTAATATTGGCCCTTGACCAATAAGTGGTACTTTACATTTTTGGTTTACAATATTGAGAGCTCCACTTTGGTAGAGGTAGGTTCATTGTTAGGGGGTTTGGAAGTTGAATGGTTATTTTGTTATCAGCGTTCACCTTTTTTTGTTTATATATTGGACATTGCTTGTTGACATGGTAGTTGAGAACATGACTTTTACTTGGTTTAGAATATTTGACTGCTCCGTTTTGCTATATAGTGGCGCAGTCGGCTCATTGTTGGGGGGTTTGGAAGTTGAACTGTCATTCTGTTATCAGCGTTCACCTTTTTTTGTTTATATATTAGACATTGCTTGATGACATGGCAGTTGAGAATATGACTTATTTACTTGGTTTAGAATATTGAGTGCTCCGTTTTGCTATAGAGGCGGGGGGGGGGGACTCATTGTTAGGGGGTTCAGAAGTTGAACGGTCATTCTGTTATCAGCGTTTACCCCTTTTTTGTTTATATAGTATATCGGACATCACTTGTTGACATGGTAGTTGAGAACATGACTTTTACTTGGTTTATATTGAGTGCTCATCTGTTTTGCTATAGAGGCGGAGTCGGTTCATCAGTAAGGGGTTTGGAAGTTGAACAGCTATTTTGTTATCAGCGTTCACCTTTTTTTGTTTATACATCGGACATTGCTTAAGTGATACGTTGAGAACGCTGCTCACTTTGTTTAGAGTGAGTGCTCCGTTTTGTTAGAGGCAGAACTGGTTCATCGTTAGGGGTTTGGCAAGTTACATGGTCATTCTATTATCGGAATTCTGTTGTTTTTTTAAACTTACATATCGGATATTGCTTGCTGTCATCAAAACAAAAGCAACTGTAAGGATTATACAAAATATATTTCTTGCTCACGAATTTACACTTCGACAAAAAAATTAATGAGGTAAATTTAAATTTAAAATTATTTTCAGTATTGAATGTACAATGAAAAAATATTACAAAAATAACAATTTCACGAAACAGAACAAAATTTTAAAATTATCTACATACACGCGGTATTTAAAAAAAATATAATATGGTATCGATATAGGATTTTCTTCTTTCCTTTTCGCTGACTTTTAAAATATAACAATCTCAAATGATATCGTCTATTTACATCGAGTTTGTACAGTAACAAAAGAGAGGAAAAATATACACCGGATTGCATTCGCTGAATAGCAAATTTCAAAACGCAATCCAGCTGTGCGTAATCGTGAGAAAATACGCACACGCATTTGATCACAGAATTTGGTCAAATATTCCAATATATTACATTCGCAAAAAAAAAAAAAAAAAAAAAAAAAAAAGGAAAACGAACTACGCTATACGAATATAAATAAATACGAACTAGGATAACTTTATGTAAAACAGCAATTCTTTTCTCCGAGTTTCGATTACAACTATAAAATACGTATTAAGAATTACAACTTGACTAGATATAATTTTATACATCATCCTGTTTGTTTCTAGTTAAGTTATTTATTTTCACTCGATGCTTCGGCCTTCCCAAAATTCAACAGCAAAGTAGCTGACATCTGGCGGATGTTTTTCGGGAATCTGATCAATAATTGTAGAACTACTGAGACGCTGGACATTCATTTATGTAAAAATCGTGATTTTCAAACGGATGTTTGAAAGAAAACTTGTCTCAAGTTGTACTTTAACGTATATAAGCTACCGATTTTTGTTTGAATTTGCCTAGGAAGTAAATCACGGACACATTGGTGACGAAGTAAAAATGCACGTTTCTCCATTCGGAAGTACAGCGTTATTCATTACTATCTTATCATAGGCCTTATACAACATGGACTGCCCTCAGTGATAAAAAGTACTTGGCACACATACGGAGAATAAGTGGACAGGTAATTTTGCTGTAGGTAATAATACGAGTATCATTAATTCTCATCGCATTTTCACGATCATCCTTCAAATTATGTTTCTAAGTTGATATTTTCAATTTTTTCACCAATCTATTACTTACTGACTGAAAAAAAAAAACAGTATTACTTTCTCTCACCACTACCTATAGCCAATTTGCTCTCCACTCTATAGTTGGCCAAGACCGATAACGATGAAACTACTTAATTGTTATTACTAAGCGCAGTCTAATTATCTATAAGATTTATGCTAATAATGATAACCAACATTTCTGTGAGTGCGGTCAGGAGGAAGTCTCGATGCTAGCCTCTGGTTCGGGAAGTCCGATACAAAACGAACAGACAGAGCAAGAGAAAAGAAAACGTATTTACAATATTCGTTTGCGGTAAAAATAAATACCTCAACTCGAGTATATTTCGAAACTAGATCATTTCAGAATGCGTATATTCGGATATGTACGATAATATACAGCGCAGAAACACACGGATGCACAGCCGCGAATTTCGGGTAACATCTACGAAAGAGAAACCGCATTTTCCCACACCGGCTGGAAGCCACTGTCGGAAAACTTGGTCCTCGATACCGTATCCGGCAACTCATATATAGGCTCTCTATGATCCATTACCACACATCCACCTTCGAGGTGGCGTTTTCACATAACCAGTTTACGACACGATTCGGCGGAAGACTAAAGCGTTGCGAAGAGTCGCGCCCGGGTATCTTCGCGACTACGTTGACTAACCAGTGATTTACTCATTCCCGCTGGATCAAATATCGATTGGCCGAACACCTAACCTCGAGCCACTTCGCTGGAAGGAAAGCCGGCGACGTTGCGAGAAAACGCGCTTATGTACGAGATAAATTTTCAATTTTCCGCGACGTGGAAAACGGAGAAAGTGAGAAATAAGCGTAACCAACGGAGGATACTCCACGAGGAGCCGACATAATTTTCGATACGGGAAATCGTGTCGAGATCTCCGGTACATGGGCCGCGGAAACGTTACGAGTTAGACGTAGGCGGAGGTCTCCGGTCGTAGTCTCGGTGGTACTCGCTTCGATCGTGACTCATCATAGAGTGCCAGTCACCGTAGGGCAACGGCGCTTGCGGATATCGGCCGTCGCGAGGCGGGAACATGTGTGGCTGCTCGGCCGCGAAATATGGTATCGTGAACGGATTATACGCCGCTGCCGTAGGAATAGGTGGATATCTGCAACAAAGGTCAAGTTCGATTTATAGTAAACCATTAGCATGACTACGAGAATCGCTACTAACGTCACACTGATAGAAAGATTGCATAGGATACACGAAGTAACTTGGACGCTGTTCAGCAAAAGGGAACCAACTAGAAAAATCCGTTTTTTGGGAATACGTGATTCGAAGTTCGAGTCATGTAGAAACTATATGGCATTGCGTTTACTGATACGCTTTTTTCAACGTGAGTACACATTTTTGAATCGGAGGCCCAATTTTGAAAATTCTACGTTTTACGCTCTTTCCAACGATACTAATAACTCATTTCGTTTACAAATGTTAGTTGGTTCCCTTTTGTTGAACAGCGTCCACCTGGTCCCTAACAATCATCGAATGAATTTCGAAAAGAGTAACATTTTCAATTGCGATGTGGAACGGAATGTAGGAGCGCTAATGTGCACCTCCTGATAAAAAGTTGAGTAATCACGGAGGGAAATAACATTGCCGTAAACGGGAAACAGGGTTTTTTCAAAAAATCATTATAAAATAAAGAAATGACGGACATGCTTCAAATCTGAACTGCAGGGAGCTACACATTCGAACTTGTGATCAAAAATTTAATACGCCAGGTAACCAAATTAATAGAAGTACGGTGAAGTAGGAAATGAGGGGTACTTCACCAGTTTCCGGCGCGACCGTATTTGTATTATTCTCCATGATATTCAATGAGGGTTCACCAAACATCCCCTAGATGTCAACCACCTAATTCAGAGTCCCAATTACGTGGTAGATAAAAAGTTCGCAAATGCAGAATGCCTTTTTCTTCAGCAGGATGTCTACTGGATTTGGAAAACAAAATGTCATTACTTTTCATGACTATCAGAGGGATATAAAAAGGAAACTGAAGGGGGGAGACGCAAACTCGGCGCTTCGTGCCTCTTTGGGGGCTCCATACACAGCGAGCTAAACCTTCATAATAAATATTCACTCAATATTTTTTTCTCATTATAAATGAAAAGAACAGATTTTTTTTTGGTACCTAATGGAAATATTGTGAACTATGACATGATAAAATATAATGACTTTTTTGAGTTTTGGTTAAAATTATCATGATTATTCATGACTTTCATGGCAATTTTTCGAAATCATGACTTTTCAGGCCAGTAGACACCCTGTTCAGGGACTTTGTCCGATGCCGGACGTTGGCGGTCGAGGTTTCTAACGCACGACTATCCCGGGCATGGTAGTCGGGGTAGTTAGCCGTTGTCTCCCCACGGCTTTGTTGTGTCAGAGTTTTCTTCTCTGTGCCGAAGAGTGTGCAACCACAGTTCGCTTGCTAGTCACGTGTTTCGTGACACTGAATAAGCGCAATAAGCGGTTCATGACGTGCACACACATAGTATCAATCTTTCTAATCTGGTGGTAACATTTCAAGTTATCAAATTTTGTAATATTATTTTTACTTTTTTTCAAGCTGATTCCTGTTTTTCATGAATTTGGCAGAAATTTCGTATTCGAGTAGTTTGAAGACTCCTGCATCGAGTTGAGTTCTATTTTTAATGTTGCCTCAGTTTTCAAATTTTGAGACTTCCTTACAATATTCATCAGAAATCTTTCATCGTTTCCCGGAAGTGACTAAAATTTTCCACAACGCTGAATTTTCGTATTCAAGTTGGCTGAAGACTCCGGACATCAAATAACGTTCAATTTTCAATTTTGTAAAATTGTCTAAATTTTCAAACATTTCTAAAACTTTTATTCTAACTTGTCCACCATTTGTTGAAAGTAACTAAATTGCCTCACAAATCAGCTGAATTTTCGTGCTTAAGTTGACTGAAGACTCTTGACGTTAAATATAATTTTGTCGAATTTTTCAAATTTTGATATTTTTTAATCATTTTTCCAAGGTGATTAGAACTTTTCATAAATCGGACTGAAGTTTTGTATTGAGTGAGTTGAAGACTCCTGATATCAAATTATTTGGATTTTGAGATTTCATTATACTCTTTATGATCTCCGATAATTTTTTCAGGGTAACCATAATTTTTCCATCAAATGGACTGAATTTTTGTATTCAAATTGGTTGAGGACTCCTGACATTATATTACTTTCAATTTCAAGTTTGCAAGACTCTCCAAATTTTGAAACATTTTTAAAACTCTTTTATCATTCTTCCACCATTTCCGGAACGTATCCGAGTTGACTGAGAGTCTTGATACCAAATTAAATTCAAATTTCACTCTTGTCAAACGTTTCAAATTTTGCATTTTTAAAATAATTATTCCAATCATTTTACCAATGTGATTAGAATTTTACATGAATCTGGCTGAAATTTTGTATTCGAGTTGGCTAAAAGCTCCTGATATCGCATTGCGTTCAATTTTCAATTCTGACAAATTTTTTCGAAATTTGAGTAATTTTAAAAGTATTTGTCATAACGCTCTTAGCACTTTCAGCAGGTGAATACATTTTACACGAATCGTGCCGAAGTTTCTGTCTTTGGGTATGTTGCAGTTTCCTGATACCAAATTAAGTTAAATTTTCAAGTTTATAAAATTTTATAAATTCCAAGATTTTTTCTTAATTTTCTAGATTGTTTTCCATGATGACTACAATTTTTCCAAGAATCGCGCTGAATTTTCGTACCTGAGTTGATTAACGATTTCTGATGTCAAATTAAATTTAGACTTGAATTTTGTTTGATTTTTCAAATCTTGGTATTTTTTAAATTATTTTTTTAACCATTTTCCCGAGGTGATAACAACTTTTCATAAATCAGGTTGGGATTTTGCATACGAGTAAGTTGAAGACTCAATTTTAAATTTTGTTGAAATTTTTGTGTTTTGACATTTCATTATACTTTTCATCTAGTTTTTGGTAGGTTCCTCAAGGTAACCATAATTTTTTATCAATCGAGCTAAATTTATGATTCAAGTTGGTTGAAGACTCCTAACATCAAAGTACTTTCAATTTTCAACTTTGAAAAATTCTCCAAATTTTGAAACATTTTTAGAACTTTTTTACAATAATTTACCGTATCCAAGTTGACTGAAGATTCTTGATATCAAATTATATTCAAATTTCAATTATGTTAACTTTTCAAATTTGGGCATGTTTTACATAATTATTTTAATCATCTAAATTTTCAAGTTTACAAATTTTATAAATGTTGAAACTTTTTCATGTGTTTTCTCAAAACGACTACAATTTTTCATGTATCTGATTGAATTTTCGTATTCAGTTGACTGAAGACTCTTGATACCCGTAATCACGTTCAATTTTCAAATTTAATGAATTTTTCAAATTTTGAAATTTTATTATAACTTTTCGCAGTCATTTCCACAAACAAGGTGACAACAATGTCTCAATAATTTGGTAAAAATTTTGTATTCAGGTACTATTGATAGATATGAAATCAAGTTCATATTTCAATTTTGTCAAATTTTGAGACTTTTTAAAAATTGTTATCATACAGGGTGACCACTATTTTCGGCAAATTTTTTTCCCTGACTTTGACAGAGACAAAATTTCTCCATAGAATAATGAAAAATATGTATTATACTGATAAGAACCCGTCCTTACTATTTTTTTCTTCTCATTTCGAACGTAGGGAACGTCACGCGAAACGCATTTTGCATCAGGATTCCCAACTTCATCCAGCAATTTTGTTCTTTCTCAAAAAATTCCCTGACTCTTACTGAAATTTTCAAAATTCCCTGACTTTTTCATGATGGACTAAATTCCTTGACTTTTTCCTGTTTTCCAGAAAGTGGCCACCCTGTCATACTTATCCATCATTTCCCACAGGTGATCACATTGTCCATGAATCGTGCTGACTTTTTGTACTCCGGCAGTAGAATATTCCTGATACCAAAAGTAGTTTTCTTTCAGATTTTTTTTTTTTTTTTTTAATTTTAAAATTTGAGTTGTTTTTAAGATTCATTGAACACTTTACCATAATAGTCACTATTTTCTATGAGTCTTACTGACACATTGTATTTGAGGTGGCTGCAGTCCTGGTATTGAAATTAGTTGAATTTTCAATGTTGTCAAATTGTTCAGATTTTTTCATAATTCATTTGATCATTTTTCTAAGGCTACTACAATTTTTCATGAACCCGGCTGAATTGTATTTAGTTGATACCGACTCCTAATAGTAAACTGCATTCAATTTCATTGAATTTCTCGATACTTGAAAATTTATTCAACTTTAATATCTGTTTGGTCACTTCTCCATAGCGACAATAATTTCTCACGAATCCCGTTACAATTTTTAATATTCCTGTTCGTTAAAGACTATATCAAGTCAGGTAAGTTCAAATGTCACTTTTGTCAAATTTTCAGACTTTTTAAAAACTGCTATCATAACTCTTTGAACACTGCCGGAAGGCGTTACTATTTTCTATAAATCGTGCTAATTTTCTGCATTCGAGTTGGTAGAATTCTCTTGATATCAAAATTAAGATAATCTCCAAATTTTGAGATATTCTTATAACAGTTGGAATATTTTCGTAAGATGACCACATTTTCATAAATTTGGCTGAAACGTCGCATTCGAGGTGATTGAAGACTTCTGGTATCGAATTGAGCTCAATCTTCAAACAATTCTGTCATATTGTTCAAATTTGAAGTTTTTTTTCTTTCTTCCTCCCCCCCCCCCCGCCCCCCATAATTTATTCCGTTGATCATTTTAAAATGTCTCAATAATTTCATCTAAATCTAGCTGAAATTTCGCATTCAAGTTGGTGGATGACTCCTGATATCAAATTACGTTCAATTTCGCTAAATTTTTCAAAAATTGGAAATTTGTGAAAATATCTTTGCTGGACTTCGTTCAATTTCTCCTTTTTTTTCCTTTTTTTTTTTTAAATATTTTATTTTCAATAATCTAATTTTACTGCCACAACCCAATTCTGTCTCAGTTCCTTATTTTATGGAAAACTGACATGAATAAAGTAAGATTGAGTAAATGAACTTTCAGCCCATCAACACATAGCGGTGAGCATTTGAATTTGACACGTGGAAAGTTGAAATACTGTAAAAAGAAAAGTGGATTGCTGAAATTTCTAAAACCCAATTTCCAAAAAAGTTTGGTTTTTTCAATCTTTTGCCATACAATAAATTTTTGTAACTTGGTAGCAGCAAGAGTTTTGTCAGCTGTAGGTACTTCAAAGAAAGTCAGTGAAGTCAGCAACACCTAAATACTATTTCCATGTTATCATATTTGATTCAATTGATAATCACCGAAAATTTTCTGAAATATCCGTCAAGTTCATTAAACAGGGTGTCTAACAAATTTTAAAAATAAAAATATTTGACTTTCACGGCACTTTTTTCGGGCTTTTTACACGCAAATATTTTCCAAGACACATAGTGATCGAAGTCGAATTTTCGACAACACTACATTATTATTATTATTCCTCATTTTTCAATTTTTATTGAACCTATATTAATATTATTGAACTTTTATTGCACTTCCTGGACTATTTTTCAAATACTGGACTTATTGGCCCGGTAGACACTTTGTTACAAGAACCATTTTTTTCAACTGTCGGAAATAGGTCATTATTTGTGTCTTTCTAATTTATTTGGTGAATTGAATCAATTTTTTACCAAAAAAAAAAAAGAAAGAAAAAAAGGAAACACGTTCCACAACCTTCCCACTCCTTTTTCTTTTACATTTCGCGAAAAGAGCCAGTCACTATCAACATTTGAAGGCGTGAAGTTCAAACTACCCTATGAGCCATATTTTTCAAAACGGGTTTTTCATCGTAAACTATTTCAAGTCCTGAGCCCATACAACGCAAAACATAATATGTGAACATGCAGCCTCAAAGTACCTCTAATTTCAGCCCATAGCTCGCGGCACGCATATATCTTTCAGGGATGTTAAGCTGTGGTGGTTTAAGATGAACTCAAGTCACAATTTTGGACGTTATTCATTAAGCCAAAAGGCAGCCAGCTGAATTCTACAAGTCGCTTTTCAGCCCATAAGTGAGTCATAAGTTAGGTTTTGTAAACTTATCAATTCAGGTAAAACCAAAAGCCAAAGGAAAATAAAAATAATTTGTAAATACACTGATAAAAACTTGGCTATCTTTTACAATATTTTCCTGTGGTACTTCGAGGATCAGTATTCAGTCGATTCCAATTAGTCGTATTAGTTAGCAAACTGGTGGGACATTGTAAATAACTTCTGATTGAAGTCAACTCATATGCAAGGATTAAGCTGTAGCCAAACAGCATTAAGCCATATTTGAAGCTGGAAAATTAGCTTCAAGCCATAAACCAAGTCAACCAGTATCTTAAAAGCCCGCTAAGTTTACACCAGTGACCACTGACTTAACCCCCCCTGGCTGCCAAGCGCTCAATCCAAGCAAAACATCCTGTTACCAAACTTTTGAAAAGAGTCTGTCTCGATTATCAATTTACAACAACCGGGTGAATTGACCTGGATGACACTTGGGATATTTCGCCTAATATTTTGACGGACTTAGGATATGCACTACTTCAACCCTCAGTTTCTCACCTTGAGGATGACCAAGGTCCAAAATTCTTTGATGGTCATGTGCACGAGGCTTCGAGAAATTGATCGAGTACCCATTCTGCTCAATGTACCCCCTCAAGTGAAACGACTTTTTGCATCTCCTGTACAACCGTGGAATATTGTTACATAAAATAGTTTGCACTTCACGCCTTAATTTGGTAATCCTGCCTACTCCACACTTACGCCCGCTGCACGTAGCTAAGCTAGGTGAGCAATGTTTGTTAGCTAACCAGCTGAGCTATGCCACGTTCTTGTCATTCTAGAACGAATTTTAAAAACATAGCTCGTTTAGCTGAATTCTGATTAGCTGTTACTAATAATTACAAATCTGCCGGAACGGAATCGAAACTTTTCTCGATGACTTGAGCTTACTCAATTTAGCCAAAGAGTGTGAATTTACCTCTCAGCTCTCGGGTGCAACGGGCTTTATACCGTCGACTGTCACTCTTTTTGGTCATTTTCTGGAATATTACTGCATCCGTATGAACAACACTGGGCCACGATGGATATATACTAATATCTAATCAAAAACCAGACTTCATCCGAAAATTCTTCGTTCACATCAGACAACTTCTCCAAAACACATTCAGATCCTATGGCAATAGTATTTGTCATCGACCAGACTGGGTACTAAGGAGTAAGGGATATATAGCAATACAATCTCGAAAACAAACAGCAGGACTTCTTCAAAATGATAACGTACGCCTCCCCTCCCCCCACCAAAAAAAACGGTTACGAAAATAAGTTCTTAAAATGTTAGCTTAATACACGCTTATAGATCGCTGAAGTGAACACGCGGTACTGATGCAATGTCATGTAATATGAAGGCTGAGCAACGACGTAGTGCGATATCATATCTTTCACCTTACGCAGTGTTGCCACTAATATTTACTGGGTTTCAAATTTGAAAACAAAGTAGGACCTTCAACTTAAATCAGGACTTTTGCAGGACCAGCAGGACTACAAGGACCCTGATACACGTTCTTCTAACTAGTTTACCCTGTATTCGTATTTCGTCCTCACTGGATAGAACATTAATCAGGTATGAAAAAAACGTGGACTGTGCACTAGGTTCGCGGTTAATAAGCGTTTCTTCTGGAGCTCGACACCATATCAAATATGTTGACATTTCACGAGGCCTGCTGCACAACACTACACAGAGCCATTCCGAACCATCTCCCCCATTTATGACATTTCTGGCACAGTTACGAACAATAAAATGCAAAACGCACTTTCAATGCCGAACTCCAGCACGTGAGACTAAACTAGAACAAACGAAAATTCACCTTCGTTTATCTTGGTGCATTCTGGCGTAATCGCGACTGTAGTGAGATTCGTGCTCCCTCGCGAACGGTTCTCTTCTAGAATAACTTTCGTATCGCTTCCGTTTGGAATCCGGTGGACCGTATCGACTGCAATCGAAGACCAATCACAATCATTACTCCCGACTCACCTCTAAACGCGCCGGTCAAAACGCAGCCCATCGACTGGTATCGTAAAACGTACCTGGAATTTGAGCTGTGCCATCGCTCGGGTGGCGGTCCTTCGTGACTTCTAGGTTGGCTGTTACCGCTCGAGCTGCGCGGATCGTGAGACCGGTACTGGTGAGGAACGGATGAGGAGTTCTGCGACGACGACGAGCTTTCTTTCTTCGAACGTTCTCGGTCTCTGTCCCTGTCCTTTGGTCTGTCTCGGTGCTTCGGCCTTTCGTCCGCGTCACGATTAACGGCAGGTTCGACGGGCTCGCTTTTCACTTCTCGAGATACGTTCGACGCGTTGGAAACATTCTCGCTGCCTCTTTCAGACCTGCGAACGATAATACGAATTGAAAATCAACGATCACGCGTAGTCTCGTCCCTTTAGAGTCTAGACCGTAGAGGAAATCCACGACTCGACAGCCATAAATTGAGAATGCATCCTCGACCGTGAGACTCACTTCTCAGTCCTGAACTTAGTCGGAGACTTTTGATTCTCGGTCGCCTTCTTCTCGCTTTTATCTTCGAGCTTCTTCTTTTTGGCCGGTGAAGGTGACGTGTCTGAGCTGATAGATTTATGATGATGATGCTGAAAGTGAAGGAAAGGTTAGGTACATATATAAAACATTCAAGAGCGAGAGAGACGCGGATGCAGCTAGTCGAGATCACTTACATCACTTTTTATCTTATTTTTCTTTTCACGCGCGTGTTTGTACAATTTAAACAACCTCTTCGGTTCGAATTCGGTGAATTTGGAAACGAAGTACCACAGATTACTGTAACACATGTACACAAACGTTAGAAATTACTGGAGTGCAAGTATCAATTATTTTCCAGTTAGCAGGAAATTGTGTACGAACATACTGGCAAATCTTAATACCAGGGGGACTGAAGTTGTCGAAAAACATCATCCATTTAAAGGAGTTCCATTTAAATTTGTTGGATTGATTCAAGTTGTGACACCCTGTATGCAAGATTCTTCTAACAGGCGGTTAGCTCATTCAGAATGCAACCCACAATGCTCGGACGTCACCCTAGTGCTCAACGTTTGCGACCTATATGATACCCACACACACAGACCCACACTTCAACGCGCGATTATACTAGAACAGCCACAGTACAGCACTAGAGTGACGTCACACAAACGTTGCGCCTAGGAAATGAGCTAACCTCCTATTAAAAGAACCTTGCCCTGTATGTTACTATAGGGACTGGCCACTGGAAAGAAAGAAAGTGTTTCTATATACAAGTTACTGTAAAATTTCTACTTGGAACCAAGCGAACATTGAAAAAGCCGCGTAGTGAAGTTTTGGCCGCCTAGAATCACGATTTCGCCCAGTGTGCGACGCTAGCGCGCCACCGATCTGCCGAGTTCGAATTTAACTATTCTCGTAGCAGTACACTAACTCCTAAGTTCAATTCAAATCATGTGATTACCTTTTCCATTCTTTAATGGTTTCAGGATCTTTGTATTGCAACAGGCACTTATCGATTTGCTCGCCGATCTCGATCAAGCACTTGGTCGTTTGCACAACTTGCTCCTGCTGACTCAGGGTTTCATCTGGTCGATCCAGCGCGCGCAGCGATTTCTTAACTGGCCGCATTATTTCTTTGCACTGAAACGAAAAGAAACCACTCGTGTTCAATACGTCCAAGCAACTCGCGAGGATGCAAACAGCCGGAACTTAGTCCAAGAAAAATTTCCGAGCGCAGTCCGCGAAGTAGACATGAAAATGCTCACCCGTGGTTGCAGACTCGTCTGCAAGATAATACACTAGCAGAGTGTAGTGCTCGCAGGCTGGTACAAGGAACGTGATGCTCGCAAGGGATTACAGGCTGATACAAGAAGTGTGGTACTCGCAGGCGAATGAGTTTATTGGTATCTATTACATTCCACTGTTAAGCTCACGCGACATCAAGTGCCGCGATCGGCGGGCGTTCACCCGTCCACCTTCGCCCCGTGTTCTCTACCCACCCATTTTTGAGCATAGGCTTTCCTTTCATCCCACCATTTCGTGTTGTCAAGGTATCCTCCATGTAGGCCCAACTCTCTTTGGAAATCTTTCCTCCATCGAGTAATGGGTCTTCCCCCTTCTCACTTTGTCATATGGTATCCACCCCTCCACCCTTCCTGTATACTACAATTTCAAACTTTTGACCGTCTCCTCTAAATCCTTCAGTTTCGTTTGTTTTCAGATTTTTATATTTTTAACATTGTCCTTCTTTTCGATCCCCAACATGCTCCTCTTCACAGCCCGCTGCGTGGTTCTAAGTCTGTTTACTGCTTTTGTCAGCGCCCAAGTTTGTGCCTCATAATTGTTGGTTCCACGCAACTCCACCACAGCCCCGGCGTAGTTCTGATTGATAACTTACTTTTGAATACATTTTCTAGTTTCCAGTAACTGCTCCAGCCATTTCTCATCCTATATGATAGTTCTTTCTCCCGGGCCCCTTTGAAGGTTACCGTTTGTCCTACGTATTTGGCCTAGTTTTCACATTCAACCCCCCTCTCCCCCCGTTTCAACTGGAGAGGAGCTTCGTTTTGCTCGTGTTTACATTTAGTTTAGCCTGCTTACACACTTTTGTAAACTTTTTAGCATTCTCCAGTAACTCGTTCAGGTTGTTAGTGATTAAAACTACATCATCGGCAAATCTTAGGTTGTTCAAATATTCTCCGTCCATCTTTACCCCCTCCCCTCTCATTCTAGTTGCCGCATTGCTTCTTCTACAGCGCAGCTGAACAAGTTAGGTAACAATGGGTCTCCGAAGGCTGTTGCTCCTCCATAAATGTTTTTGATTATATTAATTGCTTTTTGGCTTATTCTTTGCCTACTCATTGCCTACCACAATTTTGGAAAGTCGCGGTGAAATGTAGGGGCAGTAGTTTCATCCAGAATACGGCCTAATTCACGCACGTAACAGAACAACGGAGCACTCACTTGATTGAAAATAGTCGGATCCAGATCCCCGATCACACCAATCGCTACCGGTTCGTTATTGGCTGTGATGTGCAAAGGGCCCGAGATGTTTTTCTTCTTCTTCGGCTCCCTTTTACTCGCGTCTTTTTTATTCATTTTCTTTCTATCGTCGTCTTTACCAGCTACCGCATTTCCGGTCTTATCTTCGTCGTTCACCGTTTTGGGCGGACTTTCTTCGTCGGTGGAGTCGTCGTGCTCGATCGTTTCCTTCGATATGTATTTACCTTCCCGCGCTTCTTTGGTTTTACGAACGCGTTTGGTTTTAGCAGTCGCCTGGAACACGTTCATCTATGAAAACACTGTTCGCTCGTAACGGCGAGTCAGAAGAATACCGAAGTTCTTACCGAATTCTCGTCGCTGTTCATTTGTTTTCTCAGCACCTTCAACAGGTAGTCGGCTCGTTTCTGCAGCTCCTTCGGCCCGGGCTCGGTGTCATCTCCGAGCAGAATTTTCCTTTCCAAGCCGATAGAAGGGTCCGCTTTTATCGCCTCCCACGAACCCATTCCATGTTGATGGATACCGCGGAGCAGTTTGGAATCGTCTTCGATGTCCCAGTCCACGTCTCCGTAGCGTACGAATTTCACCCTGTTCGTGGCAACCGACAGAGTAAACACAAGTTTTGCAGCGCCGATCGCACATTTAACACGACATAAATACGCACTTGGCTTCCAACACCCAACGAGATCTTTCTTCGCTGCCAGCGGGCAGTATCTTGTCCAGAGGTTCGAGATCTTTTTCGCACGCTAACACAGTTTTGGCATTTACCGCGACGCCGCCGAGTTTGAACGACGTTTTACACTTTTTCCGTCCAGGACCAGCTGCAGCTACAGGATGAAAAACAAACGATCGGATTGAAACGATGCCACGTTAGCGTGACCACTGAAAGTGGGCACCAAATGGCGCACATTTCACACGAGTAGTACGGATTCAATACCTTTTTCAGTTGGGGCGGGATCGGCATTGTTGGCTTCGTTCATAACACTAACACACTGTTCGCGCAGGTACGTGCCAAGTTTGTGAAGATCGGCCAACGATTTTTCTTGCAATTCGGCGTCACCGGCGATCGCCTCCAAGCGTTTCAACGGCGCTGGGAACTTCTTATAGCTTTTCACGAATCGTCGTATCTGAAATCGGACACCGGCGGATTAAACAATTTCTTGGACTAGACAAATATATCGTGACATTTGCATCAGGAAGAGATTGAAATGCAGCTGAATGAAAATAAATGGCGGGTCCACCTTCCAGATAGAACCAGAGATACTGTTAACTGCTCTAGTCTCTATTCGAGTTGCTGCGTGGCCGAGTGGTACCGTGCCTGCTTCGCAATTCAAGCGTCTCGGGTTCGAATCCCACCAACGGCGGAAAAAGCTAGTGATATTCGAATACCCCTACTAACATACGAGAGAACACAGTGGAAGATAGCGCACCCTCCCCGCCAGTTCGAACTAACAAGGCACTACAATCGCACCGCGTGTTACCACCAGATCTAAAAGACTGATACTGTCGTGTGCACGTCAAGCGAACTGCGGCTGCACACTCTTTGGCACAAAGAAGGAAAACGCTAAAGCAACAAAACCAGGAGAGTCTTGCGTCAGAAACTGCGACCGCCAATATCCGGCATCGGATACGGCACCTACAGAGTCTCTATTCAAATACACACAAGGCCATACCTCAGCGACATCCTACAGTAAATAATTATGCATGTTCATTAGAATATATTTTTCTCTCCTGTGGAGTGTTGATGACTCTTCTTAACACATTTCAACTAGAACTAGGGAGCTACACGTTTGCCTCTTTGCAAGCCTTCCCATCGGTCTATGAATCAGTAGTTAGTTTTTCCATCTGCCTCACTGACTAGATCCCCCCCCCCCGCCCGACATACAAAAGAAATCTAGATCATGACTTTCCACTCCGGCTGCTTTTTAGAAAACAGAGGAAACGAGGGCAACAGACAAGAAAACGAGCTAGCAACAGACTCAGAAACAGGAAGGATACAATGGGCTGAAGGGCATCCAATTAGAGAAGAATCATATGGAATATAGCATTCAGAGGGCTGGAGAAATCTGTACTTTGGGATCCAAGATCGTGGCACCGTGTCTGGCTAATACTGGAATACCAACTGAAAGTAAGACAGACTGGAGAAATCTCGACTCCTGGATTTTAGTTCTCGGATCAGCGTTTTCCGGAGGGAAGGAGCATACTATCGACAATATTACAGTTTTTAGGCACGCAATCCGCGGAGAGAAAAAGAGACGGAGAACTGATTTTTACACATGGAAGCTTTTGATTCAAAAAGGAAGTAACATCTCTGACTTGCATACTCTCATTCCTTATACATGAAACGCCATTTACAAGGAGCATAAAAGATTATGCCAGCCGACCGTCATTTAACTGCCTGCACCGAGTTCTCCAAACATACAGAAACTTAGTTAAAGGTCACAACAGAGCACATTACTTAGTTACAAGTTATAATAGGCACAGAATATACTGTAAAAGGGATACTGACAGTGAGGCGGACACCAAGTATACAAAAGCAAATTTATGGGCACTTGTTCAGCCCTCAATTCAATTCCATAACTCCTCCTTCTCCTTCGATATAATGCGTATTTTATAATCACAATGCAACTACGATCAAAGCTGACAGAGAGAGACGGAGAAAATAACAAGGACAACTGCCCCTTCCAGAGATGAAAATTTGAATTCAAAGTGCTCCAAGTCTCATCGGGATCTTTAATGATTTTCAACACAGTCTGAATGTATCCGAACGAGTTCATACACAGTCTGTATCAGAGGTAAAAAAAGTCTGGACAAGTTCGTATCAGCCATAACGGAGTTCAAATAATATCAAATGAGTTTGACTGAAAAGTTGGAATGAGTCTTATTAAAGACTGGAGATGAGTTTTATAGGAGCCTGAATGAGTTTCAACAGTCAGAAAGAATTTCAACGTAGTCTTAACGAGCCCTATTTCAGTTCTAATGACTCTGAATGACCTTAAGCCATGATTAAACGAATCTCTGTAGAATTTAAATAAGCCTATCAAGCTCCAAGGAAGTGTGAATGAGTCATCACTTGATTCAAATGAGTTTTGGAAAAATTAAAAAGTCATGAAGCCACCACCTTTAGAAGTCAGAATGAGTCCTAGTGAATTTGAGCTATATTGAAGCATCAGAAAGTTTTATTAGAGGTTGTATGAGTTATACGCGAGTCTGAATGAGTTTCATCACAATTAGAAAGAATCTTAACGCAGCCTTAATGAGTCAGATAAGTTTTATCTTGATTTACATGAATCTTAAACAAGTCTTCACAGTCTGAATGTCTCAGACATCAGGACAGAACTTGAAAGTCTTGAAACAATCTGACTGAGCTGTAACTGTATCTAAATGAGTTGTAACAGGTTCCAAAAGAGACTAAATGAATTTTAACTGATCAGACGTTGGAATCAGAACGAATCCTAAAGGCCGGAATAAATCCTCCTAGTCTGAATGAACCTTAAAGAGCGTTCCCAGAACCAAGACGAGTTCTAATTTGGTCTACGGCTCACACGAGTCACAAAGGTTCTTAACAACTTTCACGCAAGTTTCAACAAATACGAATAAGTTTTACAAATCTTTACAGAAATATCATCAATTTTACCAGAGTTTGAATGATTTCAGAAAATTTCAAATAAGCTTTAACGGCGTTTGTATGAGCCTAGGTAGATTCCAAACGAGCCTCAGCGAGTCATAACATTATCTGGATGAGTAGTATTCGAGCCTGATTGAGTTCTAAGGAGTCCTAACATTCTAAGCCACAATGTCCCACTTACAGCTTTACGTCGTCACATTACCCACAGCTGAACGAATTCAACCATCATTGTGGGCAAGAAGTACAATTTGAATACCCTTCCCGAGGCTGATTCACGGATCCGCCACTAGTCCAAAGCGCATGATACAGTAAGCTACTCGCCAATGAATTCGCAATTACCTCAGCGTCCGTAAAACCTTTGTAAGCTTCTCTAGCCGATGCACGCGGTCTACCTCTCTTACGAGGCCGATCTTCGTCTGATTCTTCGCCAGAAGACGCCGCCGAGTCATCTTTCTTCTTTTTCTTACCGCGTTTATCTCCTTCACCTAAACAAAATACGAGTTGCGATATTTTTGGAACTAAATCTAAATTAAGAGGTGGATATCACAGAGAACTAGCATTTTCCTCACCATCACTATCAAACTGATTGATCTGCTGGAGTGTTTTACGACTTCTCGGAGGGAGGTACGAATCGGCCAACTCTCTCGCTTTCTCTTCTTCTTCGACTTTGGCACGGAAATTTTCTGGGATTATTTCGTCCTGAAGACGGATAAAAATTTGAAATTCAACAACTGTTCGGCTGAGGAATCAGTTAGTCAATTTGAAAAGACAGCTTACCCATTCTCTGCTCTGAATTTCCTCATCAGCCTCGGTATCACTTGGAGGTTCTTCTTCCTCCTCAACGGCGACGAAATTCGCCATTTTGAAGGCGGACAGCAGTTCGTCTCCAACGGTAGTGGGCGCCTCGTCTCTGGTTTCCGCACGTCGCAATATTTCATCGATATCACACTACAACAGAAGAATACACGCATTAAAAGTACTCTAATGACTGCAGATACAAATTCAATAATGAATGTTACTCTCTTTTGTCTTTCCTGTCTGCTTAGGTCTGGTATTACGTTTGTTGGTTCCGTACGGATGTTTGGTAATTCATTCATTTGTCAGTCAAAAAAATGTCAAAATTTTACATTTTTATCATAAAGATCGTGCTCATACTTCAACACTCCTCTAAGTTTTTGAGATGATCACGAAAAACAGTAAGAGACTTTTTACAAGAAGAATCCAAATATCGTCAGTTACCACGGTCATTTGGCTCGTCAATTCATACTGACCAGCTGCACTCCCTTTGATTCTTTCTTCATCCACCATGACGAGCCCAATTTGGACCTAGCAACATAATGACTGACATCTGGCGGAAGTTTTCATCTGATTCTTTTGTGTTCATATCAACGTTAGGATAAAATCGAAATTCAACGGAAAGTCTTAAAACGACATCAGCGCGCCACCACGCTGCTAGGTCCGAATAAAGCCACCTGAGGTTAGTTCTAAACTCAAAAACGATCCACAAATCCCGCAAGTTTTGCGTACAATCATACTGAAAACTCACAGCTGGTTCTTCGTCACCCGCTTCATCGTCCTTGAATAAATCAGCAGCTCCGAACTTCAAAATGGCCGTTAATTCTTCCTTGTTAAAAGGCGCAGAAGTTGTTCCCGCTGATTTCTTGTCGAGCACGGTACGTCCGGTCGTGTCCATACGCTGGATTACCAAATGATCCAAGACCATTTTCTTCTTCGCTCTCTCCACAATATCTTCTTCGACCGAACTCTTCGTCACCAGTCGATAGATGTTCACCTGCAATCGTGAACAGTCGGTAACCCGGTTCTCGACAAACTCTCACCTCGAGACAGACGAACGCGTTACCTGATTCTTTTGCCCTATTCGGTGAGCTCGGGCCTGAGCTTGGAGATCATTCTGAGGATTCCAATCGGAATCGAATATAATGACGGTATCGGCGGTGGCGAGATTGATTCCCAAACCTCCGGCTCGAGTTGACAGCAGGAAACAAAAATCCTGAGAATTTTCCGCGTTGAAATGATCGAGAGCTTGCCTTCTGATCTCGCCTTTAATACCGCCGTCCAGACGTTGAAACGGAAAATGTCGCATCTGCAGGTACTCGGCGAGAATGTCCAGCATCCGAACCATCTGCGAGAAAATCAACACTCGGTGTCCGGTTTCTCGTAAACGAATCAGCAGTTTATCCAACAGCACTAGTTTGCCAGAACCGCGAATCAATTGCTGCGAAAAACGAGATTCGGTTAAGTCGAGGCAAGGAACACAACACGCGTTACAAAAAAAAACACGTGAATATCCGCTGGTCAAAACTGAAAAAAATACCTGCAGATGATCTTCGACGGAATTTCGATTCGAATCGGAGTCTGGCTGTTTGATGAGCAGAGAATGGTTGCAACACTTTTTCAGTTCGATCATGATGTTCAAAAAGGTCGACGTCGATCCTTTGGCCCCTTTCCGCAGAGCGTCGTAATTTTTGGTTAAAATCCAACGGTAGAACTGCTTTTGGACGGAGGTCATTTCCACTCGCAGAATTTGTTCGACCTGAAACGTGAATGATGTTCGGTTAATGAAGAACGGAGCTGAAAATTAAAGTTTTCGGATCTGATAGCCTAGAGTCTCGAGGTCTAAGATCCAAAGATTCTCGATTCGAGAGCCAAGATAAAGGATGCACAGCTCAAAACCCAAGAGATGAGATCTTGAACTACCTAGGATTCGAAAACCAAGATCCGTGACCCTTTAACTAAGATTTCGAGTTCGGAGGATTTGAAAACCAACACTGAGGATCAAGAACGAAGACCCAGGATCTGAGAACCAAGATACTGGGTGTGTCAAGATTTAAAAAACAAAGCTCATGACTCAGTTTTCGATTCGAGAGCCAAGACACAAGATGCACAGCTCAGAACACAAGAGATAGATCTTGAACTACCTAGGATCCGAAAACAAAAACGAAGACCCACGATCTGAGAACCATGATGCGGGGTGTGAGAGTTAAGATTCAGAAAACAAAGCTCATGACTCGGATTCTGAGTGTCGAGACGTAAGATCAGAGAGCTAAGATCCTGGAGCCCTAGAATTCGAGATACAAGATTCATTCTCAGAAAATTATGGATTTCCGGAAACCAGAGCCAAGATTCAAAATAAAGAACCAAGACCCAGGATTCGGGAGCGAAGATCGAGGACCCGGGAACAAAGACTCGCGATCTGACGTGAAACTCAAGCTGCAGGATCTGAGAGCTAAAATCCCACAATCAAAGGGCAAAAATCAAAATTTAAGAACGAAGATGACATTTAGAGCCAAAATCCAGGATCTGAAGGCTAAAATTCACAAGATCACGATCGTGGAGCCAACATCTAGGATTTACGATTCAATTTGGAGCGACTTCGAAATTTCTTTTCGAAAAGGACTCTTTCCTCCACGAATCCGGCTGAATGTCTCTAGCACTTCCTACCACCATCCCGTCTCTTCTCTGAATACTAAAACACGCCTTTGGCCTCTCACATATACACACTCTCTCTCTCTCTCAAAACGGAGCGAAGAGCTGATCTATTCCGACTTTTAATAACTACACCTGATCGGCCAACAAGTATGTGAAAAGAAATACATTCGATCGAAAAATCAGGAGCTCGTGTCCTGTTCCCGCCGCTCACTTTTGAAGAAAAACAGCCCCCTCTAACACACGTATCATGTGAAAGTAATTTTGACTCTCAACTCTTACTCAAAGGCACATAAATCTAGGATCTGAGACAAGATTTTCGGCTGAGCAGAGAAGATCTCTGCTTTTGCCCAAGTTCTTGGCAAATTCAAGACTACCAGAGAGTGCTGCAAATTGTTAAAACCAACACCTTTACAACTACAATCACTGAGCACGTGGGCAAATACTTAAAAAACAACACACGAAACTGCTGGTCTTCAAAAACATTCAAACTACTTTGGTCTGATAGCCCAATTTGCTATTCAGGATCACAGAAGAAAGATCTGGATCGCTGACTAAGTTTTTACACCCGAAAGAGAGACCGACGATCTACAAGCCAAGAACTTCTCCCGCGGAGTCACAGAAGAAGAACCGAAGATCCTGAACTGGTTTCCACATTTAGAGGAAGGAATACAAAACCTTGCAGCTACATTTTGCTACCTCCTAGTATCTGATCTGTTTTGACTAAATGGAAGGTCACAGAGGAAACTTTTGCTTTCGATTCACTCGTCACGTTCAGGGAAAAGCGAAGCCGTGCAGATTTTGGATCAGACAACAAAGATCTCTGAAGCAGACCAGAGAATTATTTTGGCTCTCGATGCAGCGTTTACCCTTAGAGAAAATTGGGACAGAAAAATCTAGGACCCGAGAACAGACATTTTTTGTTTCTCTTTTCCGTCTGGGTACAAAGGGTATAAATAAGTCGGAGGTGGCAAAGGAGAAATCCCAGCTCCAAACTATTTTCACACTTAGTGGAAAATGCGAGGATATTCAATACCCACGAGCCGAACTGTTTTCTATCCAAAATGAATTAGAGAATCCTTCATCCTTATCTTACTCCAGAGAACTTCCGTACTTTCGTTGTACACAACACCGTCTCTCACCGGGAAAAATCGAGTCAAGGGCGAAAATACACCAATCCATAATATGCTTAATGCGAACAAGGCGATACAAAGGTCAGCAAGATCTCCCTAATTCGATCGAAAAGCGCGAACACTTACGCGATCATACGATTCTCACCTTAGCTGGTAGCGACTTCTCTACGTCCTTCTTAACCCTCCTCAAGATAAACGGTTCCAACTGTTTGTGTAACTTGGCGTAGCCTTTGTTAGCCGCGTTTTCATGATCTTTTTCAAATTCATCCCACGATTCAAACCTAGAATCGACGTCATTTCGCATTAATCCAATGCTAATTACCGAAAACGTCTCCTGTCAATGGCACGAGTCTCTTACTTCTGCGGCATGATGAAATGCAGCAAAGCCCACAGTTCTTTCAAACTATTTTGTAAAGGTGTGCCGGTGATCAACAACCGATGATTGGTAACAAATTCCGCCAAAGCTTTGTACAGTAACGAATCGTCATTTTTCAGGCGATGCGCCTCGTCCACCATGAGCACAGCCCAACTCAAGCTACCTAAAACCGCTTTGTCCTTCAGCAGAATTTCGTAAGTGGTTAGGATAGCGTTGAATTTTAATCTCTTCGAATTGGCGAAGCACCATTCGTACTCTCGTATCTGAAAACATACCAGTATCGAAGACAGTGAACACCTGATAATACAGCCGAGAATAAAAATATGCTAGCATCAGCGTTACTAAAACGTACCACATTTCTAGATATGACGTCACCGATATACGTAACTACGTTGATATCCGGTGCCCACATACAGAACTCTCGTTGCCACGATGTCATCGTCGATAAAGGTACGACAATCAAAAATGGACCGTAGAGTTGATGAGTATTAAATAAATAATACAAGAAACATATTGTCTGAAAACATAATCGGAACGAAAATGTAACCCAATGAATGCTTAACCCCTTGGGGTACCAACATTTTTCTGTTGATGACTTTCGGTTTCATTAGACGGCTTTTGGATCAGAGTAACAGAAATTTTGAAACCAACTCGATACAATCAACATGATCGGTGACGGGAGTTCCTTGACTCAAGTTCTCTAATCAGCACGTGCTCATGAAATTACAGAATATTTACCTGAATTGTTTTACCCAGCCCCATTTCATCGGCCAGAATTACAGAATTCTCTTTACACCATGAATGAATCAGCCAGTTAACGCCGTGCAACTGGTAATCACGCAGAACGATATCCTGTCGAAAAGAAGGAAAAGGATTACCGATCTGATTCGTTGTCGACAGATGAATTGATGCATTCATAACGAGCCAACATACCTGACTTCCTTTACCCATGTAATGGGGTTGACTCGTTAGCTGATTAAACCTAGGTCTGCACTTCAAAGCTTTACATAATTTAGACGGAGTTCTTTTCGAATCCTCGCGGTCCCGGAACTCCCGAATACAGTCCGGCCACTTGCGTTCGATTAACGCAGCGTCTTCCCACGTAGCTTCTGCATATGGTAACGATTGCCACTTGACGTAGTATTCTTTCGCGTCTACAGTATTCGATTCGGCTGGAAAATAAAACAAACCAAATGAATACCATGCGCGGATATACCATTCTCGAAAGAAACACAAAGAACTCACCAATAATTCGTTCGACAGAATTATAACTTTTGAGCAGATCTTGTTGAAGCTCTAGCTGACATTCAAAGTACTCAGCGTCTTCTGGAGTGGTATGACTTTTCCAATACGCTATGTCATCTTCTCGTTTAAGGAAATTTTCTACTTTTTTCAGTCCCTTGACCTGCAACAGATATGGCTTGGTTTTAGTTGAATGTTGAGCCAGCCAAGTATGCATGCAGAAGCAATAACAAAAGCTCACAGAATCATCACATTACAGAGAATTTTACATCAAACATCTCAACACTTTCACCATTTTACGATGTAACAGAAAGGCCAAACGTGAGAAACTGGGAAGATTATTTTCACCTATTTCAACTTCGTCCGCCGAAATAACTTACTTTCTGCGCTTTCAAAGAATTTTCCGATTCCCACGTATTGTGTATATGAGACCAGCCTTTCCATTTTATTAGGAATTGAACTTCGGTGTTTTCTAAATCAGTTGGATCACAGCCTTCGTTCGGATCACCATTTTCTTCGACAGCGTATACTGTCGTTTGATTACCAACAACTGTGGAAAACGTTATTCAATAAGACATCAAGTACGCAAGCATTTTCCCCTTGTGCTCAAAATCAATTTAGTAGCTCATTATTTCTCCAATTGGAAAGGAGACTGTACTCCATATCGAAGATAGTAAGATTTCGAGAACTAGCAGGTAAACAGAAATTCAAATTAATACTGTCTAACGAACCTCCAATTTTGCCTCTTCTTTGAGCAATCACTTTTTCAATAGTTTCGGACGTAGTTTCTGATGATTCCGCGGTCGCTTCTTGACTTTCATTATTATCAACATCGAGCACGTCATCGGAATCAGTTTTCTCGTCACTGTCTTCTTTGTAACTGACAGCGTTGCCCCGACGAGACTTTGACCTGTAACAAGATTCTAGAAGTTAGATACGTCATCTCAAGTTCGCCAATACTTTACAGAAACTACAAAAAATAATCTTGAAACACGAATCAGAAAACAGGATATATCAACAGAGCAATGTATTGGGTTCGTCTCTGATGAGGGAGCCTGTATTTATCATCATGTAGTCGTAAAACGTGCTTATTCAATATACTTAGTAAAATCGATGTAACTAGTTAAGTCACCAGGTCAGAAAACAGGATACGTCAACAAAGTTACATATTGCGTTCGTCTCTGATGAGGGAGCCTGTATCTATCATAACGTATCAACAGAAGTTCAAAATAAGTTAATTTAGTAAGTCAGAGAACAGGATATATCAACAGAGTAAAATAATGGGTTCACCTCTGATGAGGGAGCCTGTGTTTTTCATCATAAGTCAAGAAATATTACGGATCAGTGTTACTGACATCTAAGATTAGAACTAACTAAAAAATACTCGCTAGATCAGAGAACAGGATATATCAACAGAATACAATATTGGGTTCATCTCTGATGAGGGAGCCTGTATTTATCATCATTTATCGCTTATTACGACTAAATAACATAGCAATCGTGACTACCTAGTGATAGTGAAATAGTCACTAAATCACAGAACGGAGTCTATCAGCAGGGAACAAATAGAAATAGTTTCTAATGAAAGAGCCTGATCTATCATCAGCATCATTCTAGAAGTCAAGTAGGATTAATGACCCTAATCCTTCCCAAAATTCGACAAACGATTATGAAATGCAATCTATGCATCACTTTCTCATTGAAGGGGTCGAAACTTATTTAATCTATGAACTGGTCAAAGTGTATCAGACCATCAAATATCGTAAAGGGTAACTTTCCAAAACTCCGTCATGAGAAACACTAGTGCCGGTCAGCCACAATGTATTTTCAAAGCATTCTGATCCGGTAATAAGGAATGACGTTAGGGCACGTAATAAAAACGCATTGATAGGTGACCGTATGACTTAGTGAGATTGGGAAAGTTATCCTTCAAATGTAAACCAGAAATTCACCTTTTCGATGATTCTTCTTCACTTTCAGGGGTACTTTCTTCGTCGCTAGAGCTGAAACGCTTTTTCCTACTAGGTACTTTCTTCTGTTTTTGAACAGCTCTGGCTCGAAGATTCGGTTTCACTCGATACCTTGAAAGCGGTTTGCTGGAAGGAATCTCTTCTTTATCCGTATCACTATTGTACGCTTCACTGGAACTTGAATCGGAATTCCACTGTCTGCAAAGTATGAAAAAATCAAGTTAAACTACATTATATCCTCACATTCGATCAGGGGAAGTGCTACGAGATCACAAATACTGGAGTTAAAAATTGAAACTTCATGCACTGGTGTGCCAAAACGATTTTCTACACCAGTGAAATCTGAGACCTCAGCAAATATAAACAAAACAGAAGGTTGGTACAGCTGCAATGAAATGCCAAAGAACTCACAGCTTGTGCTTCTTTTTGCCCTTTTCGCTAGAGTCGCTTTCTGCAGTCAGTCTTTCAGGTTCTTTTCTGGACCGGTTCGATCTTCTGATGCCGTAGATATCAGGATGTTTTTCCCATAACTGTAACAAATTAAATATTTTGAGTACTTGAACTAAGAATGACTTAATTTGAATGGAGTGACTGAATAAATGTTCTCATTTACCGGTTGCAATTCGGATGAAGTCCGGCGACGGGTTTTCTTGTTGGTCGAGTTCTTCGCCGAAGTGTTTTTCGACTCTTTAGGCTGCTCTGATTCGGACTTGGATGATTCGGAACCGGATTTGGAAGATGCTGCCGATCCCGACTCACTGTGGATGATACAACTCAGTTGAATAGTCGATTCGGAAAATACGCAGTATATAAGAAAATTCATAAGCGGTGTCCAATATTAGACGTTCAGCACCTAGTTTTCGACTCAGAAAACGAAATCATTCGACTTCAGGGGAAATACTTGGGAACACAATCTCATTTCATTCAGTGTTTCACAACGGAGGCTCTCATCTGATACAGAAATCGTACACCTCTTTTGGTTCCAATTTTTGATCAAGATTGTTCATTCTTCTGTTTCAGAATGAACTGATTTCTATTCGGGCATGACCCAGTAATGCTATATTAAGTTAGTTCTCCTTCTCCAGGTGAACACATATGAATTACTCAGGGAACGTGGTTCTTGAGGTACTGTTGTTCTACTTGAAGTTCTAAAATTTAGCCACAGATTTGAGTGAGAATAAAAGATCAGAGAGCTGGCAGAGCAATTGAGATTCATTGAGAACGGATTAACAAAATTCAAGCACTTCCACTATTGAGGTGCTAGAATATACATAAGTAGGTACAATTGTTGGCCATTTTCTGACACGACTGTCAGTTGGTAAGCATCAGGAATTTCGCATTTGTAAAAGAAGTTGTTTTCAATCTTCAAATAATAATTTTTTGATGTGCGAACCATCTGATCAGTGTTTCTTCAATGAAAATTGAACAGAACTGTTGGTATCTCGGAAAAACATTCCACATTTTCCATCAGATATTTCAGTGGTAACAGAATTCTGATTCTGTCAGATGGGTCTCATACAGTACTGAGAAAAGGGACCTTAAATATGGTCATTTAGAGTCCCCTTTATTAGGACAGAATTCAATACGCATGATCAGATTTTCCAGAAATTTTGTGTTATAATTTACTTCCAAGATTCTAATTTGCATTGCAGTCAATTCATCAGAATTTCTGACTAATACCAAAGGACCCTCAATACTAGTAGTTTGCATCAATTCAAACAAAATTTCCATTATTTCCAAACGGACCTTAAATACTGGTACTTATGGTTCCTACCATTTTGCTATGAATTTATCTCTTCAATCCTCAATTGGTCAATCATCACCAAATGACCTTGGAGATGACACACTGTTATTTACTAATTTATATTCATCCTGATTTGCAAGATTGCAACCAATTCATCAGAATTTCATTAAGACAGTCATTAAGGACCTTAAATACTGATGTTTACAGTTGGGTGTTCGATTTTGGTCCATAAGAACCTTCATGTACCTGGGGTCTTAATATCCTAATGATATTAAAGAATTATGATAAATGGATTGGAAATTGAACTTACTGAACAACTGGACGATGTTAAGCAAGACAGAACCGAGCAACATTTGTCAACAAAATGAGTGATTAGTATTGTTGGAAAGCGCATAAAAAGTAGTGTCCATTTCGGAGTGTGAGTGAACTTGGTAATATTCCATTTGTTGGGTGTGCCAATTCACTTTTTCTTCTTCTATAGTCCAGAGCGCTTGTACTCCACTGATGATGGCACAACAGCCGAAAGCGCTCTGGATACAGAAGAAGAAAAAGTGAACTGGTACACCCTACAGATGGAATACGAAGTAGAATTTTTCAAAATTCGGCCCCCAATTCAAAAATGTGTACTCATCACGTTGAAAAAAGCGTATCAGTAAACGCTATATCACGTAGTTTCTACATGGCTCTCGTACTTCGAATGTGTTCTCAAAAAAACACATTTCATCACTAACTTGGTTCTATCTCGCTTAGCAGCGTCCAACTGTCATCTGAAATAGAACTCTGATAGTTTTCCTAACAATTTCATATAATTTCCGACTCAAAGATACGGCAGGCTGGACTGAAAACGAATTTGAAAATGCCTGCATTCAATTTTACTAATATGTTGAATGTTGATGCTCATCAGTTGACCATTTTGCCAGAAACTGATGCAAAAACCCCGCTTCCTTGACTAAAAAAGTATCACAAAAACACCACGATGCATTTGATATCGAGAATTATAGCCCGATTTCTTGACATTTTGTCAGGAGCTCTAAAACTATTCACAGACTCACCGGGATACTAAAAAATACAGAAACAAGGGTATTTGAGACGTTTTAAAAAAGTGTGGGCTAACATTTAGCGGATTTCACCGCTAAATATGACGATTAGCTTCGATATTTCATAAGCGCTTCTGTTCAGCCAAGAGAATTAATCTTTTTCGGTACTGTTTTTGGCAAACAGCAATCTCCTATCTCGACACTGATTTGAGAACTTGTTGAAAGTGCAAAATGGTCTCTGTGGGGAAATAACTTCAGTCCTTATAGCACTTGGCATCAGAATGATCCGCGATTCAACGCATTTCCATCGCCTCGGACTGCTGAACGTTTTCTTTTCGACTCAGTCACGAAGGAAGGTTTACCAAATTAAATTCAACTTTACCTGTCCGAAGAAGCAGAGAGCGACGAAGCTGCATTATTTTTCGCTGAATGATTCGATTTAGCATCCTCCGAGTCATACTTAGGTTGATTATCGTCATGCTCTGCACTTTTCTCCGACTTTGAGTCGTCACTGTCGCTTCCCGATGAGGCGTTCGACTTCGCTGAATTGGCGTTTTCCGATTTCGAATCACTATCCGACTGGTTATTCTGATCGGAATCGGATCCGGAGTCGTCGGATCCCTCCTATAAAATAGTTTGATTCGAAATCAGTGAACTAAGGTCAGAAAGATTCATCTCTGTTGGTTGGTAAAGCGGAAAACAGAATTTAGAATTCAAGTTCCGAATGAGGATGTACACGAGCTGTTCATTCGGTTTGTACAAAATCAGCCAGAAATACGTGAGTTGAGCCAACGAACGGCCAACCAGCACTCGAAAAGAATACTGTAATAGGAATACAATCAAAATTGTAGAGTTTCCCTGCATCCTGTCTCATGATCACGGAATATCAACAGTTTTAGAACTGTAGTTTCAGAATTTTGAATAATGCAATGTAACACTGAAATTTAAAAAAAAATCGAGGTTTGGAAAGGATCAAGCATCAACTCCAGGCAAATAAACTTTCTAATAGTAAAGAAAATGAGACCAGGGATCTAATGGGCAACTTTCCGGCTCTACATATCAATATTATCAGCATAGTGTAAGCCATTTGGTCACATCGACGCAAAGTGAACAGGTTTTCGAGTACGTAGTTCCACAAACTGGGTTATCATTTACAAACAGCTGCATGGATTTGGGATCCACTAAGCAAATGGTATCTAAGTTAATACGTTCTGGTTCAAAGACTAGTTTAGTTTTCAATTTACCAAAGATTAACTTGATAACACGTGTTTTACATTCTGTTACTGATATCATTCAAGATGAGTCACAATCTAGCTCCTAGGTTCAGACACCGCCAGCGATTCCTTACGCTTTCTTAGCCAAAAGTAGTAATTTGATTAGATGGAACATAAACTGAGTCGGTGACTCCAGCTACGATTCAACGTGAATAATTTAACAAATAAATTAAATTTTCGAACTAACAATACAATGTAAACATTAGATATGAAAATCTGAAATAGTAGCCATCAAAATTTACTAATTTCGATTTACAACACAACAAAATCACAAATTTGAATCACGTTCAATGATTTCATTCTGTGTACGAAATAACTGTAGGGATGGGCTATGTTTTCTGGAAACTGGCATCGAACTAAACAAAGTATCAAGCTGTTATTTCCACGATTAGAATTTGAATATGCTAGATTTCAATGTACACTACATCCAATTGAAGTTCATGCTAGTTAATTTCATTTTTGAAACAGACCATCAAGTTGAACAGGCTAAGATATCACTATGAAACAAAAATAGAATACAAGAACAATGATTTGTTATCAACCGAGATTTATTACTGATTTTCAAGACTCCACAATACCGTATTTTCTAGTGTAAAATAACAGACTGACCCAGCATCGAGTTCAGAATCAGCACTTGGTTCTTACAACCAGAAGTGGAGAGTTTAGCAGGAACATAAACGTTTGTATCGAGTTATATATCATTCAAATACGTATTTTTCGCGAGTAAAACTACAATCTTAAATTTTAACAATTTCAAGTCAGGATTTCTCCAGCGAAGTGATACACGTATACACGATTTAGTTACGGCGAACAATTGTTAATACGAATAACTACGATGACTTTGGTCAATTCTCGAGCACATCCGATCACAGAGACAAGCTCGTAGCAGTTTTAAAGTCCCAGATATCAAAAATGGGTCATTTCCAAATACCCGATTTTCACATATGGTTAGAGACTACAGGTCGTGAACTATCGGAAAAGAGAAAAACATCGGTGGAACACCTTATTTGGAAACCTTTTTCGGTGGTATGTTTGCAGAAGCCACTACAGAGCGTTGGTTCAAGTTTACTAGAACGATGCAGAAATTTGGCTAAGTAAAATCGGTGACCGAGGCGAGGCCAAGATACTGCACACTCTGGCAGATCAACTTACGATCAAACTCGAGTGTAAACGTTCGAATGAGGATGAGGAAGGTGCAAATTCATTCGTATTCGATTCGAATAAGAATTCAGAGTCGTTTCAAAAGTAAATACCTTTCGAGACGCTAAGAACAAGGGCACACGTGTGCAATTGATTTCCAAGTCGAGACGAATGAATTTAACACGAAATTAACGCGATTACTCAAAGGAAACAGCTCGAGAAGAACAGTGATAAGGAACTGAACTCAAAATACTAGTAACTTCGTCTTACCTGTCCCATACTGTAATTTTACACGACGCTCAACACGTAACTTGACGAAATTTCTTCGATAATCGCATTAAGACTACCGATAGACCCGGAAAAACAGAAATTTCGAAAACTAATTCCGATTATAAAACATAAAAAAACTTTAAAAACCAAACACAACTTCCTTAAAACTGCTCAATCAACTGCCCTTCTAAAAAGGACGAGACGAATACACATAATGAGCGAATGGTAAACAACGAACGCGCATATGAAATTTTAAAAGTTTCAATCGACTAATTTAAAAGAAATCTGATTATAATCATTCGAATTTGTAATTCCGGTGAACATTAAAACATTACGAACTCGAACGCGTTAAACAACAAAGCTCCGTAAGAAGTCGCCATATTGAACACTTGATTAATGCGTACGCCAGAGAACGATGACGTGCCAAGAGAAATCAGCCATTTTGTAAGGCACCACTTACACGTTCCCACTATCTGCAAACACCAAAAAAACATAAAAATTTCAAAAAGAGTAAAAATAATTTTCAAGTGAAATTACAAAACCATCAGGTTAAATGAATTGAGGAATAGATTTGGAGATTTTAGTATCGAGTATTTTCATCTTCCAATACTTTTCTGGTTCCAGGTTTAGATTCTCAAAATGGGAACTGGACCAAGTTAAACAAATTTGAAACTTATGATTTATTTAAATTAGGCAGTTGTTCATTTAAATGAAAAATAGGACTCTGACTGCACTAGGAATTCAATGAATATTCAAAACGCAAGAAATATTAAAATCGGATGTGGAAACAACAAAATAAACTGGATATTTCCGAATTCATAATGCCATGATTTGAGAATCAAGTCGGACTTCAGAACCATGTTTTCGCATAAGATTATGGTCCTTTTTAATTCTTCGAACTTTTTTCATTATTTTTTAATGATTATTGAAAACTGATTACACTTAGGAAATTTCATGGTCATCGGTTTTGATTTGCAATCCGACTATTAAAAAAAAATAATAATAATATTGTTGATGTCTTGATAAATATCATCCTTTGTTGAATATTCAAAATATGATTCGACGCCAGGGTGAATAAATAATAATTATTCATTTCCATTCAGGCAGGCAAGAGAATCAACTTTTTTTTCTGGTGGTGGGGGAGGGAGGAGGGTTAATCTGATTTTGGTTTGGTTCTGCCTTTTCATTCAATACACCATTCTCTAATGGTTTCAGTAGGAACATAGTTTCATTCGGGTATAATGGACCGCCATTTTCTTGCAAGTTCGGTCAGTGAAACAACAACTGGTCACGCAATGTTGACCACTCATGTCAGTCAGCCGACCAAGTTTCTTTCGATTGACCAAATTTGCAAGAAAATGGCGGTCAATTATACCCGTGTGAAACTATACCATTCTAGTTCCAGTTTCCAGTTATCATTTTAAATAGAAAATAAGAGTTCCAAATGCCATTAATGGAAACCCATTCTTGCTGGCTAATCGATTCAAGATCCAGCAACTTTTTTTTTTTATCGTTTCTCAGTACTGGAGTTCAGTTCCAGAAATTTCTCTTCATCATTAGGTGCCTTACTGTCATCATTTTGGTTCCTTTGTTTGTCCTTTATTACCTAGGTTCTTTAATTTGACAAATATACAGATTTGGTTTCGGTTCCTACATTGGTTCCCAGTTCCAGTTCTTATCCCTGTTTTTGAGTAACAGGTAGGGATTCTGGGCAGGAGCCCGAAAAATCATTTCCTAAAACCAGAGTCGGGAAAAATTACACATACATTCAGCGCCATGTTGGTCAATGCTGACCAACACATCACTTTCTCACAGGGCCACGTTGGTCAATGGTGACCAACATACCAAATTACGTAAAAATTTGAAAAAGTTTTTTGGCCTAGGATAAAAGTTTTAAAATTATGCATGGCGCTCAATGTGTTAAGAAAAAGCTTTCAAAAATCATTTTCAGACGTTAATTTTAGAATTTTACTGGAGCCGGAGCCGATTTTGGACCTTAGCTCCAACCCTTCAACCTCTCCTTCTTCCTTTCACTTCCCCCATTACCCTCCCCAGCACTAAAAATAAACAGTGGCGGGTTGAAACCTCATTTTTTGGTGGACCAAAAGTTGGAACCAATTCTAAGAATGTTAGCAAGAGCTGGAACTAGTGTCAAAATTTTTCCGGAGCCGGCTCCGGGTCAGAGAGGTTTTCATTTTCAGGCCGACTTCTAGTCTCTGATAATGAACATCCGAATAATATAAATGAACTCTCCTTCTAATATCTCTTTCGTACCGAGGGATGGGCAAGATCATATGCTCTTCAGATCAGGAAGATCATGATCCAAGATTACCAAAAAGTCGTATTAGATTTATGGTCGGTACAGGGATGGCAAGCCAATCCGAACAACATCTGCTTTACGCGTTCAACTGTTCATCGGCTTCCGCCTCCGGCTTTTGATCATTCGACTTTCAGTTTTTAGCTTCAGTCCCGAACAGAAAACATTCAAAACTTTCAACTTTTTGCTTCCGGCCTTCAACTTTTCCCCTCCCTACTTTAGAAGTTATATACACTGATATTACAATGTTTCGGAAAAGAAATCTATTGAAAGTATCGTTCCAGGTACTTCCAAAGATATTTTCGGTGGCTTCCAGTTTGACTGCCAGAAAACGTTGAGGATGGATTGACTTCAGCATTCACTCGTTTGGCTTCAACAAAATTTTGATATTTTTGGGTTTTTTATTTTCTTTTATCCCAAAATCTAAATGATCGCCATCTTTCATTTATTTATTTATTTCTCAACTGATTTGCGATGAAGAGATGCACAAGAAACAGGACAGAACCATACAAAATTACAAAATCATAATATTTTCGTGATTTAAGATCTTCCTTTACAAAATAATCTTTCGATCTGAATCCGTAATCTTTTTTGGATGTTTTACATGATCTGCGGATCATCTAAACTTTAGATCACTAGAGTTATGATTTGGCCCATCCCTGTCTTGCTGCATTCTATGCACATACCCTATCGTACAGCATATTGAGGTGATCAAAGTCTGTTTCTTCAATGAGCTCAAAATTCTTTCCGAGAAACGTAAGTTTAAAAATTATTCAGAATTTTCAAGCTCTGGAAGTTCAATTAGCTTTCAACGGGAGCTTTTTTTTTTAAATAAAAAAAAGTTGCTTGTTGCTACACGTGCCTTGGATAAAGCTGTATTTGAGATACATTAAAAAAAATTGGCTAAAATCCAGATATTTTAGCTATTGCTCAAAATGTCTTTTCCACATCTGATCCTCCAACATCAAAATTAAAACAAAAAGAATAAAATCCTACAAGAAGTGACATTCTGATTTCGAACCCTTGGATCTTAATCCTTAAGAAATGATGTACTATTAAAAATTCAGAATAATAATAATAATAATAATAATAATAATAATAATTCAAACAGGATCAGCATCCTTCAATTGTATCTTCGTAAGCAAATTCAAAATTCAGGTAAGATCCAAAATTTCAAATCCCAATTCTACCCGAGCATATTTCAAGACATCGCTGGACCGTATCAGGAAATTTATAATCCGAAACTCGGATCTCTAACACCTCAAGAGCTAGTTATTCAAAATCAAGAACTAAGCCCTGAGCCTAAAGCCCTTATTAAAATAACAGCTCTGAAATCATTAAAAAATGAATTTGAAAAGATCGAGAATTCAAGCGGTTCAAATTTGATCAACAGTTGTCAACATTTAGGATCTTGATCACCTGTGGCGACTTCCACTACATCACAATTCCAAATCACATAACTTATGACAGCATCGTCCGCTTAATTTCATTTACCACAGTATTTCGGTCTAACTGATTCTTAATTAACTCATAAAAGGAAACTGTTGTCTGAACTATTCACGAAATGAACCACAAGAAGGACAAAATGAAATAATGGAACAGAACCATTCGTATCAATTTCGAAAATATCTAACAAAGAACAAATGAAACATGTGACGTCAAAGTCAATAAAAATAAATAAGCTTTCACTCATCAACGTTTTCTAACATTCTGACATTATAAGAAGCGAAACTAGTGGGCGGGGGGGGGGGGGGGCTTATCTTTTCAGAAATGCAGAAGGATGGACTTTTAGGCTCTATTTTGAAAGGTATGACATTGCTAGCACTAGCTGGGAATATCATACACAGTTCTTTACATATACCTTAAAATTTTTTTTTTTAAATAACACGAACACCCACATCTACACCTGACATCATTCTTCCTTTAAAAAAAGTTCAAAATAGAAAATATTTCATCACATTGAACAGCTTGTTTTCAAACTTTGAAGCAACTTTAATTTTTGAGTTTTGAAAACTCAAATGTGCACCTCCCGTTCCTTGAAGAATGCAGGCTGAAAACCACGATTAAAAAGAGAAAAACACTTTTTCCCAGAACACCCACGCTTACTGGATATCTTCCTACCCTCCCTCCCCTACATACAAAAAAAAAAAAACATGAAAAACTTTTTTAAGATCATGTGGCTGTAAACATGCTAACTTTTGTGACAACACGATGATAAAGATCCTATTATTGGAATCTAAAAAAACAGAAATTCAAATAAGCAGGCCACATGATAAGGGAGAAACAAGAAAAGTGGAACAAGTTAGTAACGAAGTGGACGCCCTACAATTGTAAAAGAAAACCAGGAAGACCCCACGGAGGGATGAGTTGGTAAATACAGCGGGAACAATGTGGGGAAGGGTAGCAACCGATTGTTCACGGTGGCGTCGGGTAGGGGAGGCTTATGCCCAAAATGAGCGAATTTTCAACTGTAACGGGTGAACTTTAACCATCTAAGTAGCAATGTAATAGAAATAAGTTAAAATATAAGTTGTGAACTCTAAGCTGATCAAAAAAAATAATTGGAATCTAAATTTCAAACTGATTCTACAATTTTTTTTAGGTTCAATTCTTTTTTTTATTCTATTAAAACTTAAGCCAAGGTCAGACATGGCCATGTTCGCGGACCTGAATCAAGTTCAAGCTCGCCTGAAAATCAGAAGTTCAAGTGCCCATCGTTCAGCATTCGCCAGCAATGAACGAATATTCACAAACTAACAAACTTCAATTCCCATGAGACATGTTTGTGAACTTGAAGGATGTTCAAGTTTAAGATAATTCAAAAAGTGATTACAATCTTATAGTACAACTACGTATAATTAATCAAGTACTATTCACATTGACCTTAGCAGCACCAAACACAAGCTAATAGCCCCCCCCCCCCCAAAAAAAAAACACAAAAAAACTTAATACCAAACGACTAATCAAACCAGTCGAACTAATCGATTAATTAAAAATGCTTCAGGCATCGACACAACTCGAATAATCGATAATAGATATACAGACCCTATACTCATATATGACAAGAGTTGAGAGAAAAACAAAAAAACGAAGTTAAAAATAATATAAAATTACAAACAGTTTGCTTCAAAACAAAAATCTTTACACCTTTTCTTCTTGCCCCCTCTTCAGCACAAAACCTCTTCTCGCCTCACTTTTTCCTTATGATGATGATGTATTCCTCAGTCTCTCGACCAGTGGGTTGCGTGTCTCCACTTATCTCTCTCCAGCACCGATCTTTTCATTTTCGAGGACTCACACTTTATATCCTTCATTATCTGCTCTTTATAGCTTATTCTCTGCCTTCCTTTCCAGTTTGTTCCACCAAACATTCCCTCATGCAATAACAACAATATCCCTGGATGTCTTAAGGTGCGTCCACATTAGGATGATCAGACAAAATGAAGCTGAAGGACTGATCATCCTTTATCTCCGATCGACTTATTGGCAGTCTGATCACAAGATGATGATCATTCCGACATCGATCATCCAGGATGAATAGGCTGATCATCCTAATGTAGACGCACCTTCATGGCCCCATCATTTCAACTTTCCTCTTTACAATAACATTTCAAATTTCTCATTCTCTTCTAATTCGCCTCAATACTTCCTCATTCCTGATCTCTTCTATCCATTTGATTTTCAACATTCTCCGATAGCATCACAATCACATCTCAAAAGCTTCTAGCCTTTTTCTTCCTTATGTTTCTATTGTTCAGGTCTCATATCTATACAATGCTATACTCTAAATATATGTTCGGAGAAATCTCAGTCTTACTTCAAAACATGTCTCCTTTTTGAAAAAAAAAAAAAAGCTCTTTTAGCTTGTCCTATTTCATTCTTTATTTCTGTTCTACTTCTTCCATTTTGCATTATCAGACTAACTAGGTATCTAAATTATTTTAGACACTTTATAGAATTTCACGAAAAACTCAACCATCAACACCGAATTGATTCAAGCATACCACCAACACAAATGCAAATAAGTCATTGAAGCCCGCAATATAAGCATGTTTGAGCAGGTACCTTCAGTTCCTCTCCAAATTAGAACATGAAATACCCGGTATGACAATCAAGTCGATACATTTGAATGCTACACTGACACTGACAACATTTTTGAATACCAGGTAATGTCTAAAATTCTCAAGTATGCAGAAGGGTTACTGACCAGAAACAGTGTATTGCAGCCGAAAAATTCAGCTTTGGCTTTTAGCTTAAATGTTTGACCTTGAGAAAATATATCGCTTTATACAGCTTTTAGCTTTCGGCTTTGCCATACATTTTTCCTGGATTACAAAAAGCTGACTTTTGAGGTTTTGGCTTTTTGATGGAAATTTGGCTGAATACGGCCTTCAGCTTTCGGCTGACTGCAATACACTGACCAGAAATGTTGACTCACAGAAACATAGTTCCTTGAAGACGGCGAACACCTGAGATGGGGTTGTATTTCCATGGTTTATCTTCGTAAATATTGCAGGTAGTACCGGTTATTTTCATTAATTTAGTAACAATCTCCCGAATGATGAGAAATTTGTAGAAAAATTTATAATATTCATTCAAGCCTCACGCTCCACATAAACATGTAATCTGGTTATGCGATCTGCTATTAATTTATGCTTGAAAAGCTGGCATAAAATGTTATTAGAACATTCCCATTTTCAATAACCTTTCACTGTAGTACAAATGATCAGTTGAATATTCTATGCCTAAAAGTTGATTCGATAAAACATGTCCAACATATTTTCTCACTCATTACTAGAAAAAATTGATTAAAAATAATCGCATGCACAAAAACTAATCCGCAGTCCTCAAACCACGATTCAAAGAAAAGATGGTGATCTTCACTTTTGAATGCAGAACTAAATTAATTCATTCTCATTTTTAAATGTAAATTTATGGTAGGGCGCTAGAAACTTCGCATAGTGCTGAGCTACCATTTTTATCCTTTAATTACCCGTGCAACCTTGACTGTCGTTAAAGCGGCTCTCAAGGTAGGTACAACGGACAGCCATTTTGATTTCAAGAAAGTAAACAAACGCGTCTTGATAATTTCTCATTATCAACACGCGTTTGCTTATTTTTCTTGCAATCAAAATGGCTGACGGTTATACCTTCCCTTAGAGCTGCCTTACATCGTTCACGACGCGTTCCGCGACGTGTTCTCTTGTTATTGGAAGAAGCAGGATCAAAATGGCGGATGAGTATGCCCACACGAAGTTTACACAGATGGTAACATAGCATCATAAGAGATTCTCATTTATTCTGAATATTACTAGAAAGGGACCTAGAGTATTTATGTTAAATTAGGTAAATGATTCAAAACTCGTGCAAATGGTGTAGTACAGCGGCAGAGGAAACAAAGAACGCTCATCTTAACAGCAAAGCAAACAATAATTACCCATACTTGATAACATTCAGCGGGGTGGGAGGGGGCATCCCCTCTAATAGCTTAGTGAAATAAAACTAATAAGAGGAATAGATTCTAATAACTTCTACACCTTCTTTCTCCGCTCTCCACGAAAATGATCAACTGATGTAAATGCACAAATAGATTTCACGATAATTTCAATCAGATAACAGAAGATCCCCAGCAAAAGGCTAGGTCAATTCTCAACTGATTACGTAAATTGGTGCATTTGATAAACGAAGGTTGATCCACGAATAGGTAACATCACAAATCCAGTGATCTAAGATCGTAATCTGCAGATAATCAAGAAAATTGGGAAAAATCAGATCTTATGATCTTTTTTGATTTTGGATAATTTTAGAAATAAGAAAGACTACGATTTAAACTAATTTTTCGATAAGCTTGGATCCACATAACACATATTAGGCTAATCCCTATGACAAGCGCGGTATTCTCAAAGTGAAAACACACTGATGAACCAACTTGCACAGAAATATCAGAGTTTGCACTTCAGGTATATTAAAGATAGATGTCTAGTCTACAGGTAAGTTCAAAGAGCAAACCATGACTCATTGATGCAAATGTGGCTAAAAAATAACGGAAATGGGAAACCTTAGGGCAAAATATGACGAAGTAACTTTCCCGGGTAAGTAAACTTTCACTACTTCACAAATTGCTCATCAGGAATGAGTAAGCTTATATGATCTTTAAAAAAAAGAGACCACCAAAAGATCATTACATTCACGATCTAAATGATCGTAATCTGTATCTGATTTCTACCTTCACCTAAGCTCAAAAAAATTACAAAACCCTGACAAAATGATGATCCAACGATCAGATCACAAAAATCTTGCTGTTTTTCATGATTTCAGATTTTTTCTTCCAATGATCTTTTGATTTGAATCCGTGACATTTTTCAATTCTTCACATAATCTGCAGATCATGCTTTCAGAACACTGGATTTGTGATCTTGGCCTTCTATGCTGCTATTCATTTACAGGGATAACAGGATAACACAGACTGGCCACTCCTTGAATGTCGCTCGACCTTTCCTTGCATTCAGTTTTTCAAATACCCATTTCCAGGGGCGCAAATAATGGTACTGGGGGACTCAATCCCCCCCCCCCTCCGAAAGCACTAAAAAATTAAACTAATGAAATAATTTTTGATTATCTTGATACTTATCAGCCCCTTCCCCAGGTCGCTTATTTGCCCTTATGCACATTCCTTTGCAAACATCTGAGCATTCACTGGTTAGTCTCATAATGCATTTTGCATTAAGGTGAACTGACCATATAGAATCTGTAAGTGCACTTTCTGTCACTCTTGTTACATGGCTGTTCTTATTAATCTTCAGAACACATATATTATTACTCACATCACAGGTAAGAATAATAAAATCTGATTCATTATTCGAAGTAACAGTTTCTACAGATAGAAAACCTATGAAAGTATAATTTACTTAAACGTTGAAAAATACCAACTTTGCAAGACTAAATGCATACAAATACATTTTCATGAAAGATAACACAATTTTCTTTTTGACATATCATTAGATATCCTCAATTCTTTTCAAGGTCAAATGATTTTATATGACTAAGGTAGGAACTACGCCAACGATTCGCATTTACACAGAATCAGAATCACAAACATCCGGAAACCAATCTTACCTTACAGTCTTCGAACCTTTCGAGGTCTCAGTGTAGGATGCAAGGCGACTCTCGTATCGTCTGTCACCGAAATGACATTCAATCCACCCATCTGAATTCCTTTGATTGCAGCCTGTAACATAAAATCGAGTATCTATACAGTTTCCTGTTCGAACGAGATTTCTGAGTTAAATCAGAGGGTTATGGGAAGCTGTATTCACCCTTTAGCAACATCATTCTACAAATTGAGAATGACGTCTGAAAACAGGAGACATTTCTGTAGCAAGTTTCATGATAACAGAATACAATAAGCATTCCATTATTCGGAGCTTGCATAGATGGGTTGAAAGAAAATAAGCGTACGGTGTCGGAAAATACTCACCATCCGGCCAGGCCCCAGACCACGAATTTTCAGTCTAATGTCGGTAATACCCATCGCAACAGCTTTCTGGAAGAAAATTTAGATAAGTACTACACTTCACACAGGTAGTTCAACCTGCAACTACTCTAGTCGCGTGTATTACACACCATAAAACTTATATTATAAGCATCCTTATTTTTCGATAATTAAAATGTTAAATTTAATTATCTATTATCTTTAGGAACTTGGTTTATATACATGCTACAATATGATACTTCACGAGAAGACACCTACCATGCTGACATGCAGAGCTGTACTTTGTCCTGCTACGTTGGTTCCTTTACGACATTTTTTAAAACCTTCAGCTCCAGCGGTACGAAAACAAATGACTTTATCTGAAACAAAATTGCGTTTCAGAATTAATACGATCTGATTTTAATATAACGCGAGAATTGAAAATTCAAAATGGCAGCTCTCAATTCCAATTACGTTACAAGGTATTCGACGTACTAATTAAACACACAGCAAAATTACGATGCGAGAATTTCAAAAAGGAACTTACTTTCATGATCAGCTAAATGAACCATCGTATTGTTCTTGGTAACTTTGATGCTACAGACAGGAATTTGGTTGAAAGGGACGCCATTGAACAATAACTCAGGCGTCCTTTCATCGGTGAACATGTCTTCTCTCCTGAAATTAAACAGTAGAAAGAACATGTAATACCGAGCCAAGAAACGCTGAAGATTAATCGGAACTGGTTAATTGATCGCCATAATGGATGTCAAAAAAGTATTAAAATAGAAAATGTAAAGACTTACGATTTAATGTTGGCATCGAGTGAAACGTAATTTTCACCTTCGGTTCCATCGTCAGGTTTGTGAACAGATTTTAGCAGCTCTTTTCGATCCCTAGCTTTGAACTGAGACGCACTACGTGGCACTGAGACGTGGAAGTGCCTAGCTAAACTACGTTGTTCATTTGTGCAACCAGACGTGGTAATAATGGACGACAAATCAACATCCGAATTACAACTTTTACCAAGTAGCAGTCTGGTACTGGCAGTTCGGGCAAAAGTCGAAGCTTTCGCAGCAAGAAACATTGTGTCGACCTGGTACTCTAACGATGAGTTGAATGTAAAATTGTTACTTCGGAGCAATTCTGTAACCTTCTTAGAAGACGAAAATTACAGTATTACGTCGTGAACATACGCCATTTGCTTTAGATTTAGAATTATTTCAAGAGGACACGAGGACAGAGGAGGTCACGAGTTAAGCGGCGGCAGAAAGAGGAATACGGGAAAGTTCCTCTCGCCCCTCGGAACCACATTCACGGGTCTCAGGCCGTCACCGACAGTATCAGGTACATCCACATTCATTAGCATTGCACGTCTTATGAATCATGATCATTTTTTGATCATGAAAGATCATGAAACGGTACAGGGTACATTCACCCAGTTGCGTTGATTCAGGCTATGGTTTCACTTTTTTTCCACCAGTGTTCTTAGATATGAGGATATAACAAAACAAAATAACAATAAATTTTCAAAATTTTGTGGACTCGCACTGTTAGCTGTTAGGGCTCTATTGGGATTTAAAAGGAAATACAGAGCGCGCTGAAAATCACCCCGCACCAGCAATATAAGGGTGATCAAATCGTTCTCTTATGGGGCAACCCATGTAAAACGCAATTTTTCAAGGAGTTCTAATTTTAATTTTCTCAGAATTTTTTATTTGAAATCGATTTGTCTTTTTTTTTTTGATTAATTATAACTATTTCAACAAAATGTAGGACATACATTTTTCAGAAAAAAAAAGTATGACGGAGAAATTCAAGTTTGAAAATGAAAATTTTCCCATTTAAAATACATGGGCTTTTCTGGTTCGATAAAAATCCACCAGATGTCAGCCACTTTGCTTTTAAATCCCAGTTGTAGTTTCACATAGGTATGCTAGGCCGCCATTTTGGTTCGGGTTTTGTTGTTACCAGCACATTAAAGTACACACAGTGACGCGCGGTATCATTCGCTCTAGAAGTTTTCAAAAAGCTGAACCAAAATGGCGGCTTAGTATACTCATGTGGAACTAGTGGAACTACAGAGCCTTAGCACTGTATAAAAGGATCAAGGATAAAACCGTGACCAGGTTCGCTAGTGTCGACTCCTGAAAAGGTGATCGAGGTTGACGTTCCCATAATAATACGTGTAAAATTGGTAAACTTTAAAGCTTTCGCAATTGCTGAAGACAGGTTTTTTAGAGTCATATAACACGTCAAATTGAAGCTTGAAGTCTCTAGTTTATGATGAAAGGTAATTTAATGCACTTCATTCGCTCCAGTTGAATGAATAAGTTGATTTCCGAATTACTGTTTTTTCTTATGGAAGTTTACCATTGGTACAAAGCGGCTTGTAAACAACTAATAAACGGAGAATGGAGCCGTTTCAAGTTGATAAATGAAAACTAAAGACCTTCAGTCTCTGAATTCATCTATTATATGACCCAAGAAAATGTTTTACTGACTAGAAAAAGCGAATCCAAGTTACATATATTCTTACAGTAATAACCTGATAACGTCCATGATCACCTTTTCAGGAAATTTCCCGGCAGAGCTACTAACTTCGGAAACTTCAAGTTTCAGTGCTTACATACGATTCGAAGGTACATATACTTTATTTTGAAGTTCTTCCCAACACCATGACACAGGCATAGACCAAGATTCACTCACAATGCAATACCAAGGTTCGAGGTGCACTACCTCAACTGAAATGATAAGATAGGGATAATACAACAATTTTATAATTATACTAGATTAAAACTGAGAATACTCAATTTTAATAAAAATTACATTTCCTTCAAAGTACATGAGTTTATATAAATTACAAGACGAATAAATCGAAAAAATGGAGAAATGTTCCGTAATGTACAATACGCAATTTTATAACTATATATCACGATCAACGAAAAATTAAAACATTGTGCATACACACAACTTAATATTTATGCTTATGCTTATGTTTACGGGCCGGAGAGATCGGCGAATGGCCACGACCGTGCCGGTACCGCGGAGGTGAATAGGATTCCGATCTCCGAGGCCTGTGTCTACTCCGGGCTGAAGGAGGAGATATCGACGGGTCTCGGTAACGTGCACGAGATACCGGCGATTCGGGTGACACTGCGCGTCTCTTATGCACCGGGGCAGGAGAATCGGGAGACATGGCTCGTCTCTTTGTTAGTGGCGTTTCTGGTGAGCCCGCTCGCCGTTTATAGCGCGGGGAAGATGGCGAATAGCCTCTGGACCTTTTCGATACAGATCGGTAAGTAGGCGACCAAGCTTTTTGAGATTTGTATGCTGGACTGCGACTGCCGCTGCGTGATCTATAGGAGCATACATCAAAATGTAGTATCACTTTACATGGAACCATTTTAAGAATTGCTTCATACTAGGGTACTTCAGGTAAACAATGACAAAATTTTGTAAATCAAGAATGAATCCTCAAAAACAGGTTTTTAGAGCCGAAGATCGAGTCTGTATTAGATTGATAGTTGATGTGTCCCGAAATAAGTTTTGGATCAAGTTACCCAGAGACTGGAAAGTCGACTATTGAAAACCCGACATGCAACACAATTGATTTTTTTGATCCCTTGACCAGCGCATCACTCGTGACGAATCTAAGACTGAACCAATATTGCTAACATATTCGATTTATTGGAAAAGTAGCTCAGTACAAGGAAATACCTGAAGTGGATTCCTGACATTGCTTAACCATTTCGGAAGCTGCGATTCGACATGGTTTATTGGAGATCGATGTCCTTCGAGCATATAGGGAACATGAGAAAATACCAAGAGTGGATCACTGAAATTCATAAATCTCCTTCCCACTTCAAACCATTGTAGATGAAGAAAATTTGGCGGCGGTCGGCAATGGTTCGAGATGGACATCACTCACGTATGAAGGGAAAATGAAGAAGTACCAAAAATGGACAAATGATATTATTCTAACATTTTTTCAAACTTAGTACATAAATTTAGTAACTGGAAACGTAGCTTCAGATCGACTTCACCGAAGCATCCGGAGTAAGTGAGGAAATACCACAAGTCGATCGCTGGAATTTCTCAAATCTGAGACAAATTCAAATCATTTTGGACGTTGGACGTTTAGCTTCGTTCGAGATTGGTTACTCAAGTTAGACATCATCCAAGTATGAACAGAAAATGAGAAAGTACCAAAAGTGGATCGCTGGAATTTTTCGGCCGTTTTTTAAGGTTAACCATTTTGGATGTTGGGAACTTCATCAAGGTCCGAAGTAGTTTATCGAGATGTACATCACTAGAGATAGGGAAACTGGAGCAAATTTTTTGAATCTTGATCCGCTTTCCAGTACATATAACCTAGACATAGGTGATCACGTTTTAATAGCTTTAGCTTTGAAATCAAAAAAAGAAAGAGGTGATCCAGCGGAGGTTTATTCAACATTTTTCCACGGACAAAAGCATTTTATCCAGATCTGCCGGAACAAGATTTTGAGAGAAATACATGATCCATAACTGGTATTTGCATATCATACAGGAAATGGAGCTCCACAAAAACCAAAATCAAATACAATCGTGATCAGACACCGATTCAAATCGCGTGGAATAAATTATGAGGGTGGTTTAAGAGGTGATTCACAACTGGTACTCAATGTCTCAGATAAGGGTCGGTGTAATTTATTCTCTAAAACTGAGCGTGCCAAAATCAACTCATGAGGGTAGTTGAAGAGTCCCACCATAACTTGTACTCGCGTTCTCAATAATAAACGGCAAGTAGCACACTGTTCAATCCAAAATATGAAGCCAAATCAACTGATGTGTACTAATTAGATTTTTACAAAGGTTAAACAAGTGAGCCATCATGGGTACTCAAGTCTCAAATTGAGAAGGGTCTGCAGACCAAAATCAAATATATTATTTTACGATCATAAATCAATTCAACTAATATGTGCAACGGTTGGAGATGCTTCAGAAAGTGAGCCACAACTGGTACCTGGTTTCAGATAGAGATCGAAGCCTATTTTAAAATAGAGTATTGGGGTTCAAACCTCACCTAGGTAGCGCTACCATAGGCAAATGTTTTGTGGGTATTGTTATCAGTTTGGGGTGATCTATTCACGAAAATTCACCGTGAAGTGATAAGAATACAATGAATATACTGGCAGTGCTGCCAACACATGCAACTTAGGTTAAGTCCCAATATGCCTGATTACGGGAACAAGCCAACATCAATTATCAAATGCGGTTAAAAACATGACTCATAATCGGTACTCGAGTTCTCAATAAAAAGTGATGCGCTGCCCAGTCCAAAATCGAGTATAACATTCGCGATCAGTGATAAACGGATGAAACTGAATCGACAAAGTGCATGCTTCAACTTTTGAGGGCGGTAAAAAGATGAGTCGTGATCGGTATCAGTCTCGAAATATAAACAGCACACTCAATCGTGTGCACTCATGATCTAAGGATCAGGCTAAATAGACTACCACGTTGTGCACCAACTTTGGAGATGTTCCTTCAATTGTGTGCAAACCCCAACACAAATGGCAGATATTTCCATCAAAGTCAAATGAATTAATTCACATAAAATCGTTGAGCGCAGCTTGTGGATAGACACTCCTTCGTTTACATTAACACAATTCTCTTCGGCTTCAAGTGATGTACATTTCGAAAGGGATATTCTCATTGATAAACTCCTTCACGGGGAAGGAATTTACGTTGTCTTCCTGTATCTTCTTATTGATAGATTCCACCCGGGAAAGAATCAATGGCAATTTATAAACAACTAATGACAAAATTATGCATTCAAACGGTGGAATTTCTTAGCAAGGAAAGATAAAGTATACTCCAAAATAGATTCTTCCTTCTCCCCCCCCCCACACACAAACCCGAGAAGAAATCACTACTCACTTCTATCCCCAATATACATCTAATTTTCCATCAAATACAGATGTATCGGCAAAGTAATCATAAGCGATAAAACCGTGACCAGGTTCGCTAGTGTCGCACGTCTCATGAATCATGATCATTTGATCATGAAAGATCATGAAACGGTACATTCACCCAGTTGCGTTGATTCAGGCTATGGTTTCACTTTTTTTTTTTTCCATTCACGGCCTCACTGAGGACCAGTGTTGTTAGATATAAGGATATAACAAAACAAAATTACAATAAATTTTCAAAATTTTGTGGACTCGCACTGTATAAAAGGATTAAGGATAAAACCGTGACCAGGTTCGCTAGTGTCGACTCCTGAAAAGGTGATCGAGGTTGACGTTCCCATAATAATACGTGTAAAATTGGTAAACTTTAAAGCTTTCGTAATTGCTGAAGACAGGTTTTTTAGAGTCATATAACACGTCAAATTGAAGCTTGAAGTCTCTAGTTTATGATGAAAGGTAAATTTAATGCACTTCATTCGCTCCAGTTGAATGAATAAGTTGATTTCCGAATTACTGTTTTTCTTATGGAAGTTTACCAGTTTACCATTGGTACAAAGCGGCTTGTAAACAACTAATAAACGGAAAATGGAGCCGTTTCAAGTTGATAAATGAAAATTAGAGACCTCAGTCTCTGAATTCATCTATTATATGACCCAAGAAAATGTTTTACTGACTAGAAAAAGCGAATCAAAGTTACACATATTCTTACAGTGATAACCTGATAACGTAAGCGAATTCAAGTTACATGTATTCTTATGGTGACAACGTCCATGATCACCTTTTCAGGAAATTTCACGGTAGAGCTACCAACTTCGGAAACTCAAGTTTTAGCGCTTATTATGAACAGATCCGTTGCTAGAGCACTATAAACACGAGTATACTGGACCGCCATTTTGATTTCTACTCCACCCGTTGATGCCGAATTGACTACGCGGCACGCTGTGCATAGTCGGATTCAACATCCACGGGCGGAGTGGAAATCAAAATGGCGGTCCAGTATACTCCTCTTTATAGTGCTCTACCGTTGCCCATTCGATTTTTTTTTTCTTTTTTCGAATTCTCGATTGAATATCTAACCTGTGTGAACGTTTACTGCTAGGCGATGGGCTGCGGGAATAACTTCGAGAACGTTTTAATCTGCGTCTGCGACAGAAAACACACCCACATTAACGGGTAAGCATTTAGCGGAATATCTAAATGAACGAGAAAAACACTTACGAGCTGTACTCTTCGTAAGAAGGGCTTCGCTTCGATCTGTCCTTATCTTTTTTATCTGATTGTTCGTTACGTTCCAGCTTTTCGGCCTGAAAACAACAAAATTCAGTATCAGTGATACACGCGACATCACAATCGAAACAGAATTTCGAGATAAACAAAACTCACTTTGCGCAGCAATTTTCGTCTGTAATGTTCAACCTGCTGATGAATCGATGTCCCCGACTTCAAGTTCCGCTTACCGGACTCAAGTTCGTCTTGGTACTGCATGACTTTCACCTCGATTTCGCGCAGCTTCGCTCTTCTGTCTTCTCTGTTAAAACTAGAACTTATCACAAACAGGGGGACAAAATTACAACCAATCCAATCAAACTTTCGAACTCGAATTGGATAGAATTTGTTCAGTTAGCTTCGACTTCGGCGCAAACCCAGCTGTGATAGTGCAACTGTCAGTCTCGGAAAAGCAATTCAGAAAACACGATATTCGAAGTCGCTTACTTGTCAAGCGTTTCATCGCCTTGAAAATCGGAAATGTCTTGCTGCGAATCCTGAGAATCCTGCGAGGTAGTGGTGGAGAGGGCTTGCTGCTGTTCCAGTAATTCCCATTTGCTGGTGGTCATCGCCTGCGCTTCGGCTTCTTCGGGGTCGACACTTTCCCACCGAGACGGTACAAAGGCAGCGGATCGATCGAATTTCGGCTTCGAAGATTTCGAATACGCCGAGTCGTCGTCCAGAGGTACGCCATCTAAATCGTCTTCCACTGCAATGCAAAGATCCAACGCTGTTACATCGCACTGATATAATAAACAAACCTACTACCACAATCTTATCAGGTTCCGTGTCCATGTTTCTACCAGGGGAGAAGACGGAAGGCATCTTGGCTTCGTACAATGAATGTATTTCAGTACGGAAATCGCACTTAAAAGTTTTCCAGTGACGAGGCCAGCACCAAAACCCGCCGGCTTCAAGTTGTGTTTGCTTCACGAAAACTTAAACTTACATGGTACTCCGTCAATATCATCATTGATAACCCCTTTCATAACAGGTACTTTGTGCTTCAAAGCTCCTTTCAATAACGCAGCTCCATCTAATGGCACGCCATCGAGATCTTCGATATCTCCACTTTCGGACAATGGAGCGCCATCGATTTCCGAGTCGTCCAGAACTTTCGAACCATATTCCAGCATACTGTTACCCATACGGTCATCAGATTCGCTGTCGCTTCCCTCGTACAACCCCTGAAAATACAAGAACGGGGTCAACTCTTGCATTCATCCAAAGATCGCGCGAGTATACACGTTCGATATCCGAAGGCGAGACTCACATGAGTCGGAGATAATCCTAAGAACGTGTTTTGAACTCTGATCAGGAAATCTTTCGGATAGATCGCCCAGTCACTCCATGCTTTTAAAATTTGCATGACTCGATTGCGAAAGCCTTCGGCTTTAATACGACTTTCAATGTTCTCGTAGGTTTTTCTCGTCTCTTCGAATATCTTGACCAATCTCGTCTCCAAACTGCGGATGAACCGGACACAGATTATGTTTCGTAGTTAGATGCAAACGTTGATTAACAAATAAACCGTTCCATTTTCATCATATACCTCAACTCTGGACATTGACATATAAGGTATCGAGAAACAAAATGGACAAGAGAAACAAGACCGATATTTTAGTGAATATGAAACTGAGGGGCATTACATGTCTTCATCAGGCAAACACTGAAATGGGGTGTCGTTGAGATTTTGAATAATGAGAACCATCGAGTATGAATAATTAATGAATTTACTACAGATAAAGCACTCAGAATGAAATCAAACTACTGATGATGGGCTTTACATGAATCTGTCCTGGGTGAATTTCCCAATTTATATGTATTGATTTACTAGCTGACTGCGAAATTTGAATAAATGGTTGCAGACTCGTCTGCAAGATGATGCACTAGCAGAGCGTAGTGCTCGCAGCCTGGTACAAGGAACGTGATGCTCGTACGGGAATATAGGCTGATACAACGAGTGTGATACTCGCAGGCGAATTAAGTGTTGATTCAGTCAGTCCAGATGTCGAAATGGGGGCTCGGGCCGGCCTCGAAGCGTCCCTCCGGCCACTGATGTGATACTCGAAAGGGTAGTTTCCAGAACCGAGGGTGGGATGTCTCAGGGGCCACTTTGACATGTGTGCATCGCCGTATGTTCCACCACACCACTTATGTTACTATAACGTCATACTACTGAGTATACTTGAGCGAAAACCTGTCAGTAAGTCAAAGTCAGTCTAGTCAGTAGTTTCATTACATATCATTATTATTCTTTTGAATATTAATATCATTAACATGGTGTGTGAAAACATTTTTCCGGGTTGCGTGCCCCAGTAAAGATATTTTAAAAATGTCAAATTCGTTCTGTGATACACTTTTTGTAATTTTCTGTGATGTATCACTTAACGCCACCCTGCTGTTAAGTGATACAGCAGCTTCTCTTTTTTCTTTTAAATATATCTTCACTTCCAACAGTCTGATTTTTTAGATCTTGGTCTTCATTCGTGCACAGGGTGATGCTCTTTCCACTGACGGTTTAAATAAATAATTTAGTTAAGATTTGACTGAGATATCAATGATTTCCTTTTTGGTATACCTCAACACCATTTGACCCTACATCTGAGTTTCAAGTTAATGTCTCGATCTGGGGTTGGCAGCAGGCGCGGAAAAGTCTGACTATGTTAAGAATAATTTAAATAATAAAATTTAGGGGCGCTTTGAAACATGGGGAGGGGGCGTGCCACCTCCTATTTCCGCCCCTGATTGGTAGGTAATATATATTTTCCCTTTTACATGCTCATTTTACATGTAAAATAACTTTTTATTTTATATTTTACTTTTAAAATGTAAAATGAATGTAAAATAAATCAAAATGAGTAAAAAAAAAATTCCGTTTTTCAATTAAAATTTTCAAAACGTGCACACAACTGGAATTACAGTCAAACATGATCATTTCCTTCATCATTCAATTTTATAATTTATACTTTTCAAATTCACTATAGGTAACTCATGAACAAGTAGAGTGTCTTATAGAATGTGAATTACAAAAGATTAGTATAAAACAATTTTAAAAAATTGAACAATTCAGGCCAAAACAAATTTTAACACTTTTCGCCAAACTTCTTAAAATTTAAACGTAAAATTGAGAATTTTCAAAGAAAAAAATTGACGAAAAATGATTATTAATAAATTTTATAATATAAATTCCATTTAAAAAAAAAGCAAGTTATTACTCATCAAAATTTGTAGTGTCAGCAATTTTTACTTGAACAATTCTATTTGTTTTATTTTACTGTCAAAATTCAATTAATTTTATCTCAATTATTTATTTCATAATTCCTTTTCAATTTTTTATTCTCATTTCTTATCGTATCATTATCATCTATAAACCATCAATTATGTTTTTTTTTTCGCATTTTACATTGATTTTACACTTTCCGTGCATTTTACATTTTACATTCATTTTATATCATTTTCATGTAAAATGCCAACCCTGGTTTCAAGTTAACCATCGATGATGTCATGGACACTTATGCTAACTAACAATTTTTGCCAAAATTGATCTAAGCATGTAGATCTGTAGCTGAAAGTGTAAGCTGCAAAACAGCTGATAACTTCAGTGTTGGAAGAACGCAAAAATCATCGGTCCCGTTTCGTTCTTCTCTAACTGCATGGTTCTCATTCATGTTCTTTGTTTTCCTCAACTTAAAATTACCAACGTTCCTATTCTCGTTTTCGTTACCATTTCTTGTTCCCACCTTGGTCCTGTTCCTGTTCCCGTTTCTAATTCTTGTTCTCAATTCCATCATGTTCTCGTTCTCATTCTTGTTCTGAGAATAAGAATGAGAACATGCAGTTTTTCTTTTTGTTCTCGTTTGTTCTTTCAACATCCGAGTACTGCAGGTTGATTATTTCATTTGTAAAATATATAACTGATGGTTTTAGACTTACAGAATTCTACGGTAATCAATAAGACGTAGCTAAGAAGACACTTCTTTCCTCCTTACAGGCTATTGGATTGTACTGATAACAATGACTTCTATTCCCACAACAGAGGGAGGGGGGACATATTATTTTCTAACTGAACCTCAAGCACGGACATACTGAAGAGTTTTTCCTGGGGCAAGGAGGGGGGGGGGAAATTGAGACAGTTCCAATTTGCTTAACTCGAAATTCCTAAGCATCAAAACCAAGAAAAGCAAAAAAAAAAAAAAAAAAAACACTTCTAACTTGCGGGATTGTTTCAACTTACTCACCTCCAGTGTTGGAAGAACGCAACAATCATCACTGTTTTCATTTGTTGTTCTGCTCTAACTGAATGGTTCTCATTTGCGTTCTTTGTTCTCCTTACCTTAAAATTACCAACGTTCCCATTTCCACATTGTTCTTGTTCTCATTCCCGTTCCTGTTCCCATTTCCCATTCTCATTCTCAATCCCATCATTTTCTTGTTCTCATTCACGTTCTGAGAACGAGAACCAGAACATGCTATTTTTCTTCTCGTTTGTTCTTCCAACACTGGCTGTAGTAGAGTAATATAGTTTTCCCACAGGTATACTGGACCACCATTTCGATTCCCAAGTTAATCCGAGCATCCTCAAACGCGCTCGCACCAATTCGCGACTGTGTCGGGAGAACACACAATAACAAGAAGAAAAACAGCATGTTCTTGTTCTCGTTCTCAGAACAATAATGAGAACAAGAACATGATGGGATTGAGAATGAGAATGAGAACAGGAAACGGGAACAGGACCCGGTTGGGAATGAGAACAAGAACAGGAACGTTGGTAATGATTAAGGTAAGGAGAATGAGGAGCATGAATAAAAACCATGCAGTTAAGAGAAGAACAAACGAAAACGGGAACAAGATGATTTTTGCATTCTTCCAACACCTTTGCAGCTGGCGTGAAGGTAAAATTCTGAAAGCCTAAAACCATCAATTATATATTTTTTTAATGAAAAAAATCAAACTACAGTACTTCAATGTTGGAAAAACCAACGAGAACGAGATGTTCTCGTTCTCAGAACAAGAACGAGAAACGGGAACAAAAACAGGACCAAGGTGGGAACAAGAACGGGAATTGTTACGGGAACAATATGGGAATGGGAACGAGAACGTTGATAATCTTAAGGTAAGGAGAACAAAGAACACGGATGAGAACCATGCAGTTAAAGAAGAACAAATGGGAATGAGAACGATGATTTTTGCGTTCTTCCAACACTGGTTTGCAAACGGGTGATCATGTGATCAAGGATGTTTGGGCTTTTTGGGAATCAATATGGCGGTCCATTATACCAATGCAAAACTATAGAACCTTAGCTGCAGAACTGCAGTTTGATTTTTTCATTTAAAAAATATATAATTGGTTTTAGGCTTTCAGAATTCTATCTTTGCTCCAGCTGCAAAGGTGTTGGAAGAATGCAAAAACCATCTTGTTCCCGTTTTTGTTCGTTCTCTAACTGCACGGTTCTCCCTGTCCCATTCCTGTTTCCGTTCTCAATCCTATCATGTTATCGTTCTCATGCCGTTTTTCTTCTCTCGTTCTTCCAACACTGCTCAACTCAAAATTCCTAAATATTAAAGAGAAAAAAAAACTTTGACTTCTTTTTGGATCTTCCCAACTTCTCAACTCAATTAGCTCGTTGAATTTTTTCAACTACGTCTGACTGAAATGGTAAATTTTCTCAACTGTTGAGTGAAAAAAATGCCTATGGGGCGAGGAGGGTAAGTTTATGAGAATGAGAACAAGCCGTTTTTTTCTCGTTTTCATTCGTTCTTCCAACATTGCTCAACTCAAAATTCCCAAATATTAAAGCAAAAAAAAAAAACCTTCAACTTCTTGTTGGATCTTCCCAACTTCTCAATTGTCTCGTTGGATTTTTCTAACTCCGCCTGACTGAAATGGTAAATTTTCCCAACGGTTGAGTGAAAAAATTCCTATGGAGGAGGAGGGTAAATTGCCCCCTACCACCTATTGGTACGTCCCTGACCTCAAACAATACAATTTATAATTAAAACATTTGCTTTGTTTTGTAAGACAAGATGTTTTAGTCCAAGATTTTTCGTTAACTTTGCCTATTCTTCCTTTCGAAGGGGCTAAAATACGACCAATCGAAAATGAATGTTCACTCGATAAGAATTCTTATGAAAATGGATGGGAAAATGAACTTCCTGGAAATGTTGCCAACAATTGCGGCACCTAAAAAACATTGTAACTTATTCAAGAGTTCAAGAGAGCGCTGAAAAAACTATACTTCTAGAAATTGCACCCAGGTTTTCACGCTGTTCTGATGACATAATCTGCTCCCTTGACTGAGTAATTTCCTTTTTGGAAATTGATTATCTTATATAAGAGGCCTGAAGAGACACAACCCTAAGATTAAGATTATGAAAATAATTTAGAAAATTCTAACTTAAAATTAATTTCAGTTGCAAACATCGATGTAAAGTAATGTTTTTCGTGTACTTCAGAATTTTGAATTTTTTTTTTTTAAACAATAATATCACTAGTAAAACTACCACTTTCGATGACGTGGCCCTCAGTAGCGGATTCACGAAGCAATACAAGAAAAGGCTATTCAGAATACGCCCGAACTGATTGTCTGAACTACACAGAGTAGTATATGGATTATTTTTTGTTGTCACACTGGCACATGAGTGAGTAATTTTTCTCTTTCGAGAAGTAGTTCTTAAGGCTAACGAAGATACTTCAATGCTTATTCCAGAATCTTGTACTCTCCCAGACTAGCTCTAATCTCTTTAGAGGGTTTCCAGACCTTGAAAATCCTCTCACTTCCCCGAGCCGAAGAGTGCTAAAAAGTAATGCCGTCGAGGGAACGATGAATAAACAATTAAATACGTCTGATTCAAACCTCGGTAAGATTATTCAACGTTTACACAATGCTTTTGAGTAAACTAGATTAGAGCTTTTTAGGATTCGTATCAGACTCTGAGACTCCTCGAAACTAGTCAAGATTTTTCAATGCTTATTCAAGACTTTTAGCCACTTTCAGACTCGTTGAAAACTCTGTCAGGCTCTTGTCAAGGACTCGGGGACTTTTCAAGACTCATTAACGACGATTTATTATCCTTTCTGATCTTATTAGGACCCTGCATGAGTTAAAGAAAACTTGCAGGGATTTTCGCAGACTGATACAGGATACTTCGAGACTCATTTAAGACCTGACGTTCTTTCGAAATTTGTTCAAGGCTAGCTAAGATTGTTCAAGATGCATTGAACACGTTACGGCTCTTTTAGACTTACTTCCAACTTTGATTAGAACCCTTCGAGACTCGATTAACACTTTTCAAGACTCCTTAACCTTCCTTCGGACCTAAGAATACTAAAAAGTGATACTGTCAGAGGGGGAGGGGGTTGAATAAATGATTAAATACGACTTACTGAAACCTCGGTAAGGTAGTTCAAAATTTGTATACAATTTAGGACTATTGAAAAATATATTAAGGCTCTTCAAGACCTTCAAAAGACTCTGAGACTGTTCGAAACTACTTAACATTTTTCAATGCTCATTAAAGACCATCCAAGGCCCCCCTCTCAGACTTGTTCAAAACTCGTTCTTTCGAAATTTGTTCAAGGCTAGCCAAGACTGTTCAAAATTCTTTAGAACACTTTGCGACTCTTTTAGTCTTTTAGACTTACTTCATATACCGTAAGATTTTTCCAACTTTGATTAGAATTCTTCAACACTCGATCAAGACTTTTTGAAACACTTTAAGGCTTTCTCAAACTTTCTGAAGACTCTTTCCTTCCTCCAGACCTAAGATTACTAAAAATTGATACTGACCGGGGGGGGGGGGGGTGAATAAAAGGGTTGAATAAATGATTAAATACGACTTACTGAAACCGCGGTAAGGTTGTTCAAAATTCGTATACAATTCAGGACTACTGAAAAATAGATTAAGGCTCTTCAAGACCTTTATAAGACTAAGACTGTTCGAAAGTACCTAAAATTTTTCAGTGCTCAATAAAGACCACCCAAGGCCCCCTCTTAGACTTGGTTCAAAACTCGTTCTTTTGAAATTCGCTTAAGGCTATCCAAAACTGTCCAAAATTCTTTTAAAACACTTTACGACTCTTTAGACTTACTTCATATACCGTAAGATTTTTCCAACTTCGATTGGAATTCTCTAAAACTTCATTAAGACTTTTTAAAACTCTTCAAGGCTTTCTCAAACTTGCTGAAGACTCTTTCCTCTACTGCATTACAGCCATCAAAAGTTCATTCCAGAAATAGGAATAGACTGAAATTCTTATAACACACTACCACTATACCTCATTTTACTTCACCTCAAAAAAATGGAAACCCGTTCAATTTCCACCGATAAAATCTCTTAAATCACATCCGAACTCAAGACTCACTAGAACAGGAAGCGTTAACATAACATTTCGTCATCTAATTAAGTGAAATTATCCTCAACTTTCAAGAGCTTCGAATCATTAAGAAACGCCACCGGGGGGGACTGTTACAGACTTCTGGGCTTTTCACCCGCACTGTGCTTCGTAATTTACGACGACGAAGCCAACCAAAACAGAGCCAATAACCAAAATGTACATGAAGACATACTGAAATTTTCTCAGCACATATGCCCAGTACGTTAACGTAGAAAATAAACTAGCACTTACGCTTTACGAAAGAATGAAGCATTCGAAATTTTCACGCCGCAATTATGTAAAATATCAGACACTAAATATAAACGTCCAACCTACACCAAAGAATTCGGTATTATTTCAATTGCAATTAAAATGTTGATACCTAACCAACAACGTAACGTCTTTCGATCGAAACACCCACTTTTTTGTACAAAACCGTACTGAGGTTGGACAGTGACTCGAGAATACACTCGCAAATCTCTTCGGCAGCATCCGCGTGCTCGATGCAGAACACCATGCCTTCGGCAACCTTCAACCTTTCGGGGGTGATATTGCGCAGCAAATCCTCCAGCCTTTCGCGCTGCGTAACACTCAAAGTGCCCTTTCGCACGTCTATCTCATCCTCGACTAGATCATCCGGCATCCCATTTATGAACGGATTCATCGGCGGCGGACGCCACACCGAACCGCCTGTAAAAAGAAGGTGAATGCGTGAATGGTCGCTGCCGCAAGCTTTATTTTCGCGAGCACATCCGGAGATGCGGTACCGGAACGTACCATTGAACATCCGAAACTCGTCGGTTCGCCATTCCTTCGGGCTGTCGCCTTGCAACATGGAGAATAACTTCCAGCGGTAGTAGATATGAGCCGGGCTTTGGTTTTCGAACAGAAATCTGAAAATAAAGAATATCGGTTGTCAGTAGCGAGAAAACCAAACGGACAACCACGAGTTGGGTTTTTACCGGACTCCGCTCCTTATAGTTATTTAGCGACCTGGCCTCCTCGCCGACAGTCACTTCGCTTCCGACAGTTCCATGCTGGCCGCTACATCCTCGTTTTCTGTCAGTATTTTTCTTACAGGGTAAGAGAGGGCCGTGTCTGGTCTGTCCGTCTGTTCGATTGGTGGGGCAGCTGACTAACCATCTGAGTCTTAATCTGTTTGGCCTCACAGGCAACACTGCCCGACCTGGTCCAAGTGGACCAAATTTGGTGATTTGAAAAATTTTTGAAATATTTCAGTCCATTTAATATAATGGTCCAGTAAATATTTATAACGGAAAAATAAAAAAATTTGTTCTTTCCTTTCCACTGCAACATGAAACATAACCTGTTCACACCTCTGGGCTCTGGAGAGAGGGAGTTTGGAAGTCAACAAACAGGCAATTATCTCTTCATTTTTCAATGTGCTCCACAGTATCCACCAATTTTGTCAATCCTTATCATTGGGTCACTAGTGTTCTACCTACAATTTGATTAGGTCCATTTCACCAGCTCCCCTATGGTGGATTTTGAAGAAGGAAACGGGGGCAAAAATTTGTGTGTAATTATTGTATGTTGGTCCCAAAATTTGTGTACGCCCCCTTCCCCCACTATAAACGATCAAAGTTTGGGGGAGATGCTAGCCCCCACTCCAAGCTGAATAGGAGGTCGGGAAATGGGAGCAAAGATTTGTGTATAATTTGTGTATGCTGGTCCCAGAATTGCTGGTTGGCCGAGTGGATAGCGCGCTGGTCTTTGGATCCGGAGGTTCCGGGTTCGAGCCCACGTAGCGACTCGCTACACTTCGACCTAGGCCGGTTTTTCGGCAAGAAGAGAAGAGGGCTAAGACAGCCCTAGAAGCCTCCTCGACGTCTCTGAGGTAATGCTCGAAAGGGCAGATTCCAGGGCTCGGGTTGAGAGTAAAATTAGAAAGAGAGGAATTGGTGTACGCTCCCTTCCCCAACTATAAACGATTAAAGTTTGGGGGCTGGAAAAATGCTAGGCTTCCCCTCCAAAAGTTGAGTTGGAGGTCTGGAAATGGGCCCAAAAATCTGTGTACAATTTGTGTACGTTGGTCCCAGAATTTGTGTACGCTCTCTTCGCCCATTATAAACGATCACAGTTGGGCTGAGGAAATACCAGCTACCCCCCCCCCACGTTGAGTTGGAGGTCTGGATATGGAGGCAAAAATAATTGTGTAATTTGCGTATGTTGGTCCCAGAATTTGTGAACGATCCCTTCCCCCACTATAAACGATCAAAGTTTGGGCTGGGGAAATGCTAGCCCCCGTCCAATGTTGAGTTGTAGGTCGGGAAATGGGGGCAAAAATTTGTGTATAATTTGTGTACGTTGGTCCCAGAATTTGTGTATGCTCCCTTCGCAATACCCACTTTAATAGATCAAAGTTTAGAGGGCTAAGGAAATACCAGCTCCCCCCCCCCAATGTTGAGTTGGAGGTCTGGAAATGGGGACAAGAATTTGTGTAATTTGTGTATGTTGGTCCCAGAATTTGTGTACGCTCCCATCTCCCATTATAATCGATCAAAGTTTGGGCTGAGGAAATGCTAGCCCCCTCCACATTTCAAAGGGCTAGAATGTATCACCAACTTTGGAACTTCAAATGGGAAGGAATTATTATCGTTGGGAAGCTTACTTAAACCCAAAACAAATGTATTATGAAGAAAAAAAAGGAAATCCGCGTCGTATTAACAGGGAAAATTATGGAAATTCTTTCGAAAATCGCCCTTCAAGGGGGAGGGGTGTTCGTATTGCAATTTCTACAAGTATTATATCCTGCCTCCCAGTATATATGGTCGCTAAGGGGAAGAAGGGAGGGAACACACGTTGCCGGAGGAGGATCCACAAATTACACAAACTGTACACCAATTTTTGCCCCCATTCCCGGACCTCCAACTCAACTTTGGGGGCTAGCATTTCCCCAGCACCCAAACTTTGATCGTTTATAGTGAGGGAAGGGAGCGTACACAAATTCTGGGACCAACATACACAAATTACTCAAATTATATACAAATTTTTGCCCCACTCCCGGATCTCCAACTCAACTTGGGGGGCTCGTCTTTTTCTCACCCCTTACGTTATGTGGTCGCTAGGGATGGATGGAGGGTACACAATTTGCCGGAGATGGATAAGCAAATCACACAAAATGTGTACAAATCATTATCCCTATTCCCGACGCTTAAGCTCCACTTTAAAGGGCGGTGTTAATATTACAATTTCTACATATGTGTTATGTCCTGCCTCTCGGTATATATGGTCGCTAGGGGTGGAGGGAGGGAACACACGTTGCCGGAGGATACACAAATTTTGGCCCCAATTCCCGGACCTCCAATTTAACTAGGGGGGGGGGGGGCTAGCATTTCCCCAGCCCCCAAACTATGATCGTTTATACTGGGGCAAGAGAGCGTACACAACTTCTGAAACCAACGTACACAAATTACACGAATTATACACACATTTTTGCCCCCATTTCCAGACCTCCAACTCAACTTGGGGCGGGGGGGGGGGGGGTGCTAGAATTTCCCAAGCCTCTCCACACTTTGATTGTTTATAGTGGGGGAAGGGAGCGTACACAAATTCTGGGACCAACGTACACAAATTATACAGAAATTTTTGCTCCCATTTCCTTTTTCAGAATCCAATTCGGTGGGGGGGGGGTGTCTGGTTAAATGGACCTAATTTGATTGCCCATTACTTGGATTCAATCCATTTTGGTCTAATTTTCGCAAAGTACATCTGGCGACACTTTTAGTTTTCTGAAGTAAAATCGAGTTCTGGGGATTTTACTTCTTGGTCCTTGTTTTCATGATGAACCGGCACATTTTCAAGAACTGAATCTGGCAACACTGCTTGGCCGACGTTTGGATCTTCGGGGTGACAGATCTCGACCTCGATTATTTTTCAGATTTCAAGCAGGTAACTTGCCTAACGTTTTTACCAGGAAAAGGGGGAGCCTGAGGTAAGATTTATAGTACGGCTGTCATTTTTCCTATCTCTTTACAAGTCGGCCTGTTTCGAAATAGGGAGTTTTCTCATACTTGATGACGAGGAAGAGAGAAGGCGACTGCTAGTCTGCCAGGAAGGGTTTGTTTATGACCTCGGCTGACTGGCTTTCTTGGTCTGACTGTCTTTCTGCACGTCCATGACTGATCGAATTTCTCTGAACTAAAATTTTATTCTTAGAAAAAGGGGTGTCTCCCTGCCTGGCGGGTGGGTTAGCTGACTATTTTCGCACCAATGTGACAAACTGTCTACCCAGTAGTCAGTTCTGAAGACTGATTAGTTCTCTGTCTTCCTACCCATCCATTTTCCCTAAGGGTCTGGTTAGCCGAGATAGCGCGCTGGTCTCGGAATCCAGAGGTCCCGGGTTCAAGCCCACGTAGTAACTTGCTACTAGGCCGGATATCGTCATTCATTCTATTTACTTGTTCATCTGTCTGCGAGATAAACTATCTCAATATCGGAATTTTTTCAAGAGGTGGGAGAGGACCACTGGCTTGCCTGACAGTTGGGCTACCGCACTGTCATGTTGTTATTCTTTTTTCATCTGTGCTAGTGACAGTACATTTCAGATTCTGAACGATTTCCCATGAAATAAAAGGGGATATTGCCTATCTAGATAGCGGAACAGCTGAGTTGTTGTCTGTCAGTCCGTCTGTCTCAGAACTTGCTTGTTCACATGCTGTCTCTCCGTCTGATAACCTGTCTTGTCTAAGGGAATATGGGGTGACATATCTGTCCTGCAGTTATTCGTACGTCAAGGAATTTATCGGAGTTTTTCCCAAGGCAAGGCTTACTTTTTTTTTTCTGTATCAAGAGATAGTACTCACCTGAACATAGGATTATTTATTTCTTTATTCATAATCATGGCTTCGAACATAGGTCCTTCTCGGATCACGAACTCGATCATGTGATGGACCAACATCAATAAGTTCCTGAGATATCATAGATGGATCTTAATCAGATGAATCAAGGTACAAATTTAAATTACCACATTAGACTACAACTAATATTACCTGTCCGTAGGAACAACGACTTTAACCACTGACTGTACTAACACCTGAAATAAAACACCAATATGCTATAATTTCAACGGAACTTTTTAATAGAGAAAACAAGGGAAAACTTTTCCACATTATCATTTCCCTTCCACTCTTCCCTCGGAAATGTTACGGTATTCATCCTGGTATTTTTCTTCCACTCGGAAAGCCAGAATGAATCCCGACATATTTGCAATCAATAACAGACCTTATTCAGTCGCTCTTCCTCGTCTGGAGTTAATTCTGAAAGTCTGCCTTTGGGGACCTGAACACGAAACACGAATTTTTGTACAAGACCGGTCGAAGCAATATTACACGTGATTTCTAAACGACCATTAGACCTACAAACCTTGTACTTCTCACGAGGTGATGGTTGAGCGTTAAATGGTAAACCAGAAGGTGGCGGGGGCATTGTAAGAGCCAACAACTTTGGAGGAATGTAAATTGGAAACGGAGGAATGGGTACACCTTTACCCCATCCCAACTTCATTTCGTACTGCATCACGTCTTTTCCTGCAACAAATGCCGAAAATTTAATTCGTTCTAAGAAACAGAGGCCAGAACTGGGAAACCGGCACGGTATCAAACAAAGTTTCAAGAGCACGGTACTGGTGAAAATGATGGCGAATGGTTTCCCGTGGGCTACTTTTTACCATTTAAACAACGTAGAGCACGTTCTCCATCCTTGCGACTCATATATGCAACAAATCCGCAGTTTCTGCCTCTCGCTTTTTCTTCATCTGAACGCGGCCACATGATTTTAATACTCGCTAATGGACCGTATTTACCAAAAACTTCCATAAGCTGTTGTTCGGTTATCTGAACATAAAGAGGTTAAGAGCAGAAATAAGTAAACGGGAAAATGGAATCAAAAAGTTTTACCTAAAAACAGGCTCCATACTAACCTTGGGATTCAAATTTCCGAGGTAAAGATTTGTCGTATTCGGATCACCGTTATCAAAAGAGCCTAGTTTCCCATCGTCCAACATCATCACTGTAAATTACCATACTATAAGTACTCGGGATACAACACAAATACTGAAAATGGACAATTCTTTATACCTTTTGACATATCAGGTTCTTCTAAACTTGACTTGATAACTCCTTTGTACTTATGCCGCTCCTCTCTTTCTTCCTGAATCCTATTATCACATTAAAATCAATTAGCTCCGGCCAGATGAACAATCCATAAATCTCAAAATAATTTGAAACTTACATCTTTAATTCTTCCTTAAATAATTCTAAATTGGTCTTTTTCTTCTCTCCATCTCTCTTCTTTTTAGGTTTCTCTGGTCTCTTCTCACTGAGTTGTTTGGCATACTCTTCGGCGCGTTGGGCACTCGACTTTTCTGTATCGATTTTTGGAGTTGGTCGATAAATTTTCCCTTTTTCTTTAGAATCTTCGTCTGAAAACAAAATCATATCCCGTTATACAACTAGCGCACTATTTTCTCCGGCATTGTAAGGTTCATGAACTGGAAATACTCACGTCTCCTTCCTGCATCGTAAGTTCCAGCTTTGATCCATGTTTTATTTACTTTATTGGCAGGGGCTTCTTCGAAGGTTGCCACAAACTCTTCAAACACCTGAAAGATTCCACGATGACGAGTTGGTTAAAATGTTCCGATCAGAGTTGATAATTCGGTAAATGGTTCAACAGACGAAGGTACAGATTCAACTATATCAAGATATACTACACTACATAAAATGAAATTACTTGGGCAGCGGCTTGTTCTTGCTCTCTTTTCTTCATTTCCTCGATCTCCTTTTTACTAAGGCTTCGATTCCCCATGGATCCGATGGAAAATGCCTTCAACTTCTGATCGGCGATCTGAATAACATGAACAATCGGTGTTTCACGTAAGATCTTCCAATGTAAATACATAACAAGAAAACTATGGTAGATATCACAACATTACCTTCTTCATTGTTTTCTCGGACATCATCTTGCAATGGTATTTAGGTTCTCGGCAGTAATGGATTTCAGGAGTTCTTTCAAGCCTTCAACATCGCCGAAAAATTAAGTAAAGGCCATTAAACATCAGGGAAACTTGAAAAAACAAGAACAATGGTGAAAAAACATCATTCGATTCAACCAACAGTAACTCATTTGAAGTTTAAGTAGATTTACTTCGCGATTTACTCAACGTAAAAGCTTTGCAAGTTTAACATAATCTAAACTCAAGCTTCCAACAGGAACAGGAAAAATTTTTCATTTCAACAAACAATTTTGCATTCTGCTGCTCACCCTTTTATTTTGGGGTTCGGAGCTGAAAGAAAAAAGTTTAGCTAAATTGCAAAATCAGTGTAAGTATTCTTGAAACTTTTCAGCTCAATATTGACAATGAAAGCCGCTAAGTTAGTGGTTACACTGGTTTCATTCTTGAATTTAAATTCAAAAAGGTTTCATATCTTGTTCTTATGCTCAAAAGTAAGACCCTTTTGACTCACAGTACTTCATTTTCACTCTTCAATAAATAAAATAATACGGACAGGAGCGCTAGTGTTGTGTCGACTGATAATAGGGCGATAGAGGGCGATGACCATCAGTGTTGTTAGACATAACAAAACAAAATGACAATTGAATTTTAGAAATTTTATCATAATGACAGAACTACTTATCAGTTTTAAGCCAATCATCATTGGCTTAAACTTCACGATTGGCTTACAAGCCAATGGCCGATTTTGATTAGCTTGGGAATTGCTTTTTCATAATTTCATCAACTGCTTCCAGCCGTTCATGATTGGCTTTTGGCTTAATTAGCGAGTTACATGTCCATTTACTATGATAGAATCACCCGTACAGTTCGAAAATGTCGCTCTTTTCTATCATAGATCGAACTGACACGCAAAAACGTCAAAAACTCTATCTTATGAGTGTACTTAGATTCGTCGTCCTAGAAGAAGAAAAAAAAAAAAAATTCATTGGCTTGTGCTGCTTTGATAAATTGATCGGCTTTTTATTGGCTTAATGCTTTTTGAAGGATTGGCTTTTAATTAGCTTCACAAGCCAATCAAATACGGCTTCTTCTTCTGCTAAGCCAATCATTCGCTTTAGCTTGTCAGCCCTGGTTTTGTCATACAACAAAATTAATGACGTAACAAAAAATGAATCCAATGACAAAACAAAATGACAAGAAAATTATGTTATGACATTTTGTTTACCATCGAATGATGAATAATGCTAAACGACGTAATAATTGAGAACAGATTATGCTAAGCGACATTGCCATTGACAGTAGACTATGCTAAGCAACATTGCTATTGGCAGTATAATTATGCTAAGCAACATGACAAAAAGGCAGACAAAAGAATTTTGTCTGGACATAACAAAACTTTGAAAAAAAGAAATTCACAAAACTCGGAAGATGACAAAACTTATGACATAACGAAAAAAGATGAAATGCTCCCCTGACAAAATTTGTCTAACAACACTGATGACCATATTTATGGACTTCCAGCGCTCCTAAATGGAGCTGAAATCGATCAATAAATTTGAAAATTAGATGTTGGACCTTCACGTAACTGGCATCGTTACAATTACTATACTATACGGGAACTGAGTATCCACGGGTACACTGATAACGCTTCAAGTTTTTGATCACCTAGGGGCCATTACCTAACTTCAGGCAGATCATAATCATTCATCAAAAACCGCGTACCCGAAGAAAATTGGGATAAATGAAGAGCTGTCCACCATACGCAATCACGCCATCACATAGTTGAGTGAATAGGAATTCCATTTCAAGTTTACTTGTGTAATTCAGATCAGAGGCATTACACTCGCGTTTGGAACTCGGAATCACAAGCATGGATTTGTCAACTAAATGTAGATTCTAGAAAACAATAAAAGCTGCATTTCTTCAATTGCGAACATTTATTTATTGATACAAAAGATAATTATTTTTTAGCCTTCTCTTCGTCTCGGTACGCTTGTAACATTTCTTTCTTCTTTTGTATAATACGCTGTTCGCGGCGCAGACGTGCCTCTTTAGTTTTCATCCTACGCGCGTCCGCTTGATCTCTGTAAAAAATTTAACGAGTCATTAACACCAAATGCTGCCTTCAGATATCCAACGCGATGTCCCAAAAGATTGATTTCAAGGGTTGAGGTGCGGTGTCGCAAAGGTCATTTGGGCATGCGTATACAACGCCTAACACGATACCAAATACGAAGCAGAGTATGAATTCAAATTAGAAATAGAAATCAGTTAGTTTAGGAGTATATCGCAGTTTTAGTCATCAGTCAAAAGGGTTCCAACTGAATTTGTTTGCACCGAGTGGTGCAATCGGTTTGAAAAAGTCAACAATCGGACGTTTGAAATAAAGTATCTCAAACTCATTAAACACTCAATCATAAATTTTGGACGGAAAATATTTCATTCGCCACCGGTTGTAAAGTAAAAACGTCAAAGAATCCAAATTTCATTAGATTACCATAGACTTGAGAAAATTTATCAACCCGAATTCGGTCAATACGAATTTCTAGATATTGCTACATCCTTAACCTCGTTACGTTATAGATTACCAAGTCCGGTTTTGTGGTCCACATAAAAATGTCACTTGGCTAACTATATACTCGTACGAGTTCAGTGTATCCCGCGACTGCCTCAAAATTTGATGTTCATCACACAATACTACTGTGTTCTTCACCTCCAACGGGTCGAAACACTTTTAGATATAACAAATACTTTCTTGACTGCAAAACAGATGATATTAAACTTACTTCAACATCTTTGCTCTTGCTTTTTCAGCCTTCCTCTTGTGAATATATTCAATGAGTACACGCTTGTTCTTAAACACGTTACCTGTAAGAAAATATTCGTACAACAGTAGGAATGGTTAGTTCAGTGAAACCTTCCATTAATAAGCACAAATCCTGACAATTTTTACCTTTCGCCTTCATGTACAACTGATGATATAAATGATTATCTATCTTCTTATCTTCACGGTATTTCTTCAGCAAACGTCGTAAGACTCGCATCCTATTCACCCATAATTTCTATGAACAAGAAACAACTGGAATTACTAATAACGACTTCAACCCAGGGAGATTCCTTTTTGTTATCATACAAAGTGTTATTACCTTTTCAGGCATCCGGGCATTTGCTGTACCTTTTCTTTTACCAAACCCACAATGCCTTCCTTTCCGACGAGCTTCTGTGTTTTTACGAGCACGGGCTCTCGAGTGTACTGCTACCGGCTTTTTGATAATCAAACCATCTTTTATCAGTTTGCGGATGTTTTGGCCTGAAATAAACGTATGGATAAGAAACCATGAAACATGTACAACGTGTACTGAATTCGAAACTATTAAAAAGCACGAGCATTCGATCTCTCTATCTCTCGACTATTTTCGATATTATGTGCGAATTATGAACGAAAATATAAATTACGAGAATTGGTGTTGGCTATTTCGTTGATTTCATTTGGATCTAACCACACTTTCTTCTTGCCGCATCGCATCACCGAGGCGGCAAGCCGCTTCTGGAGCCTCAACGAACTGCAATAGAGAAACGATCATCATTACAATCGACATTTCAAGCAAATTCTATAAGATGGCTTTCGCATACAATGAGACGATCCGGTCAAATCATGGTATTGCAAAATTCCATAGCGCCCTGCTTTATCAATTTATTGACGAATGATATTCTAAGCATGGATGGATATTCAGGTCAAGCAATAGTCTAATAATTGAAACTTTTGAACTTACCTCATTGTGTCGATTAATTCCTACGAATAATTATGTTTAATTTACATCCGAAAAACATTTACGAACATAAAGACAACCCGGAAAAATGGCTGTCCAAGTGTCACGTTTTCAAATTGAGAATTAGAATTCACAGACAAATACATCAAATTATGACAATACTGAATTTTGAAATTTTTAATTTTTGGCTTCTATCTACAGTCTAGCGAAGGCACATTTCGTAGGGCCGTAGCACACATGTTCAGAATGTACGAGCGTACGCGTAATGTAATCGGAAATAAGGACTTAAAGTAAATTTGAGTTTAGGTACTCTTATAAAACTCATCCTCCCATTTAACGGAATTGGTGATCTCATCTCAATGCCATACCATTATTTCTTATCTGTGATGTCCTGATGTCCAATTTCCAGTCTAAATAGTCAAAAGTAAACGCATCCCCTCTCATCCCCTTGATAATTATGATAAGAATTTGAAGAATAAAAAACAGTACTAGTTTCGTCTGAGACATGGACTATCTCTTTTAATAAACTGCCGTAATTCATTTAAAATTTATTATGGAAAAATTTACAATGATCAAGATAGTTTCAGTTCATGTAAATACCTGGAAACCATATTTTCATTTGTTCTTCAATAATTTCAAATTCTCATTGCATTCGTTGTGGTTTTTTACTTAATCCAAATTTTCCACGCTGCAAGTAAGGAAATTCAGGATCTTTAAATTATTGTCTTCCTTCAGTTACAGTTCGATTATATAAATAATTCATCATATTTGTGTTTCATTTCTCTTTTGTGAACTGGAATCAGTCCGTGCTATGCTGCTCCCGACTTTAAAATTTTCATCACAAGTTTTGCGCTAGCGAAAACTTGAAATCAAGATTTATATTTCTTCCTTTGAGTAATCTCAAAATTCAACAGTTTTATGCCCCAGTTGCCTTGTCAAAAATAATGATCAACTGTCTCGGAAGTTTCTCAATGGATTATGTAATTCTAACATATATTTCTCACTTTCAGATTGAATACAATATGGAAGAAAAGTCCAGAGAAGAGATATTAGCCGAGCGAAAATCACGAAAAGCGGCTAAACAGAACAAGAAAAAAGGTGCTGTTACTAAAAATTCTGATGAAACAGGGCAGAAAAACGTTGACAATGCGGACGATTTAAGTAAAAAGTTGGATCAAGTAAAAATTTCTGAGAAACCGTGTGATAGTAGTTCATTGCCGAAAAATAAAGTTCCAGCTACCGTAACGCCTTCTCCAACTGATTCTCCATCTTTGAACTCTGTTTCAAAACCCACTAAATCTATCAAAATTCCGACGTCAGCTGCACCTTCTCCAGCTGGGACTCCATCAGCAGATGCTGTTTCAATAGCAACCAAACCTGTTAATATTCAGAGTAAATCTTCAAGTATTCCAGCCGAGTGTAAGCAATCTCAAAATGCTCCTAAAAGTATTGAAGAAAGTAGTCAGCAAAGTTTTTCCAAGGAAGTCACCGTAGCTGAAAGCGAAAATGTGAAATCAAAATCTCAATTAAAAGCCGAAAGGAGAGCGAAACAAGTAAGTAATTGCTTATTCATGTAAAATTGTCTATCAGTGCTCGTTACCCAAATGAAAATGGGAACTAGCAGCTGTGATGTTAAAAATTTGAAAACCATTGATAATCAAATCGGTGTAGCTTGTGCACAGGTGTTACGTTTTTTGTAATTGTAAAACGTGTATATTAGTTATATTCTCGACTTTGCTTTTCATTTCTCGGTTTACATTATTTCAGGAAGCTCAAAGAGCTTTGAAGGCTCAGAAGAAGAACGAAATAGCAGAACCTAGCGAACCGAGTCCAAAAGTCGAGCACAAAGCTCCCGTGGTACAGTTTGTGTAGAATTTATCTATTTACTGGCATGCGGGCATTATTGATGACAACTAATATTTTTATTTGCAGCCAAAAAGTAAACCCAAATCCTCGAAGCCCGCCGCCGATCCACACAAAGTGAAAGTATTTAGTCATTTATATCGAAATTCCAGTGTAGAAGAGTCAAAAATTTTAGCGTAAGTTGGCTAACGTTTTATGTAATCGTGTCGTATTGCACAGTTTTTGAGAATTCATTTTTCATGTAGAGCTTGCAGTACAGTGATACATAAATCTGTAGTCAAATTGGGAATTCAATATAAGGAGAAGATAATAATCGGTGGTAATGCGAGAGTAATTGCTTTTCTGAATGCTTTGAAACAGGTGAGACTTTTCGTAATGGTTGGTGTCATTGAACTTCTGCACATTGGATGTTGTATAATGGTGTTTCCAATGTGTGTTGCAGGTTATTGCTGACTATAAAACACCAGCGGAGAAAGATTTTTCTCGAGGGTTCGAAATAGTGCTACAGGATACAGTACAATATTTAAATAACTGTCGGCCTATATCAGTGTCAATAGAAAACGCGGTGAAGTATATAAAATTGCACCTAGCAGCACTACATAGCGAGAGTAATTTCACCGATCAACAGGTATTTATATTTTTCGGATTATTTTCTATCCTCCGTGTGTAAATCTAATGTCTTGCTTTTATTTTTATTCGCAACACCATATCAACATTTTGTATCGATACTAGTTGAAACGTGTGGAACTCCATTTGTCCAATTTTACAGGAAAAGCAAAAGACCGTTGTGTAACTAGTAACTTTTTAAAATTTCTACGTGATGCCTCCCAATCATGAATGGTCTGCGGCTGTATTCCTTAACATTTTATTAATTCACTATGAAGATTCGCTGTTGAAATAATGAAATTTAATTTTGAACCTTATTCTCATTTTTGAGTGGAATATTTAAAAATGTGATTTGAACAGGCTCGAGACAGTCTGCGGGCTAGAATAGACCAATACATGAAAGAAGAGATCGATAAGGCTGGGGAAGCTATTTGTATTATGGTGCAGAAGAAAATTTCGGAAAATGACGTAATTCTCACCTTCGGATAGTAAGTATTACAACATATTGCAAGTTCTTTCAGTATTCGCCTCTCCAAGCAGAGTGGCTGACATCTGGTGGATTCTTTATTAACTGAAATGAGGTATTCGAAAGTTGAATTGGAGGTTCTGCTTACGTACGTCGACCTTGCCGACTATTAACTATAAATAAATCTACGAAACCTTCATAAAACAAATTCAAAGTTTTTCCCCATGTTGTGAGCGCATGCCTCATTTCAGCTTTCTAGGTTAGTATTGGTGTAGCTCCGAAACGATGTTTGTTGAGGTTCCCTCTGCTGCTATAAGAAACTCCCCGCTAGCGCTCATACTACTATAAAATATTGACGCCCTTATACCGTAATTAATTAGCGAATTAATCCGTTCACATTGCTCGGGAACCACGAGTACAAACGATTAGTAATGCAGAAGAATGCGAGGATAGGAATCGAGGTTATTAACAGGTCACAATGCGATCGCATTTCACTCTCATATCTTATCTTAGCCCTGATACGTTTTTTCTCGTATATTACCTGGGCTGTATCTTGTGTGGTTATTAAAATCAGTTGTTCACTTCAGCTTGAATTCGGTAAATAAATAGCAAATAATTACTATTGGGCCGAATATTGATTTGCTACCAATCATATTTGCATCGCATTATGAATTGTAACTTTAACAGTATTATAATGTAACCAGAGGCAAAATTTTCATGTTATAACGTTATGAAATTAGTGACTATTGATTGTCTCAACGTTCTAATATGACGTATAAAATCTCACATAACGTTATATGAATGGTTCAAAGTCACATTGTAAGCCAAAAATAACGATATAAGATATAAAAACTGAAAATTATATTATCATAATGTAACACAATATGTATGTAATGTTACATTGCCATTATAATGGTTTTGTTATGTTATACCAAAATTGATTTCCTACTAAAATGCAACCTTGTTTCTAACATGGTGTATCTTGTTGAACGCTTCTAATAAAGGATACCAATCAACGATCAAAACTGCAATAACTCCAGATAATTGATATCCAAAAGGATTTTATAATAATCAAAGAATCAAAACCAAAAACTCATGTCCTGCAATCTTGTGTAATAATTGTAGCCAAACTATGGAACAAATTATACCATTGATTAACGATTATCAACTCTAATTCATGCTTATTATCGGTTGGTTCAAGATTTCAAATCCCAACCATTATGTACCTGATGGTCCTTAGCCCCTTACTGAGCTGTGAATAAGTACATATTTTGTATTATGACCCTTATCTTGGGCTGTCAGAAGAAAAATGGGATGTAATGTAACAAAATGAATTATATACATTTATGGAATGAACCACAATTAAGTCATGGAAATAATAAAATTTGGAACGAAATTATTCATTATGCTATAACAGAATGTAACATATTAATTTTTCATTTTTTTGAAATATAAGAAAATTCATTTTCGTTACATTTTTGAATAATAGTAATGTAAAAGTTACAGCCCTGGCCTTATCTAAGGGATTATTGCTTGATGTTTGAATATATTCTTTCATTAGTGATTAGTCTCCTTTATTTTAATGGTTATTATCCGCTATTTCATTGTAGTAACTGTTATTTAAATGTACCATTATTCCATAACTCTTAGCTGTTATTTGTTATGAGAAGTTTGATATTGGATGGTTATAGACAAACTGTTCATGGTATCCATTATTTCATTGTTATTGAAATGTTTTTCAATTTATTTTAATGGTTACTTGATTAATATTTCAATGATATTGTCTGTTATTGAATAGTTATCAAAGCTGGAATTTAGGTAACATAACTGTTCATTATATCTGTTATGTTATTTTTGAAACCAGTGTCCCATAGTAATATCATTTTAAAAAAATTGGCCAAAATCTGAACCTTACAAACGTACTGCAGAAATAACATTTTTTGACATTATATGGGATAATGTGACGCAATAAGGATGTTATGCGATACAATAATAGTTGCACTGTTATAACAATACTGTATATTATCCGTTATTTTGAAATTCATCATAACTTTACATAAGGTACCCGTTTTTCATTATGTTATCCGTAATTTTACCTGTGTTTGGTAACTTATATTACCACAATTCCCGCCTTTAGATTTATTATCCGTTATTTAACTGTTACCAACCGCAATTTCCGTTATTTCTTGAATAACTGTAACTAATAATGCAATAATACAATGTTATAATGTTATTATAGCCACAACCTCTCACTTTTTTAATCAAAATTAAACCTATAATAAATTACATAACATGTAATGAATAAGAAGTAATTACCATTGATTGGTGCTGGACATCTGTTTAGGATTTGGTTTTGGTCGAAGATGACTTATAGTTATGATAGTTATGATTTGTATGATATATTTTATGCAGCCATTTCCATTTATGTAAAATACTTTTGTGCTTCTGGTTACGTATTAGGTTATCACAATTTTGCTGAGTTTTGTTGATCACCATCAGGTTTTTCTATGGAAAACTAGCCGAGGTCTTTATTGCATTCTCCCTGTCACCATCGAAAAATCACATAGCCATAATTACTACTGTAAAAGACTATAGTGTTGGTTAAGAAGTTCTTAAAAATATTAGCGTAAAATGACTCTTGAACTAACACATTGCTTTCTACGTTTCTCTTGTTTGCAGTTCATCGTTAATAGAGCGAATTTTGAACGAAAGTTTTAAAACTGGCATCAAATTCCGTGTGATCATCGTTGACACCGGACCCTTGTTCGAAGGTAAAGAATTACTTCGAAGGCTCGTGAAAAGCGGTTTGCACTGCGTGTACGTCTTATTGGCAGCTACTAGTTACATTATGAAGGAAGCAACTAAAGTCCTATTAGGAGCTCACGCAATACTGACCAACGGGTATGTGATGTCAAGAGCAGGCTCATCGCAGGTCGCCTTGATCGCCAATTCGTACAATGTTCCCGTTTTAGTGTGCTGCGAAACTCATAAGTTCTCGGAACGTGTTCAGACGGACGCATTTGTGTATAATGAGCTAGGTAAGATCAAAATTGAATTGCTTGTGAGAAAATGAAATATCGAGTGATTTTTAATTAATAATTTTCTCTTTATCAGGTGATCCCGGAAAGTTAATGAAGACTGATGTGTGGAGATCTAATGTTTGTCTAACCCCGTTAACATTAATGTACGACGTGACTCCCTCGGACCTGGTCACGGCCGTCGTCACCGAATTAGCTATTTTACCTTGTACGAGTGTTCCTGTGATCCTGCGTGTTAAACCAGCTCAACCAGCTTACCCTTTGTTATCTTGAAGGCTCAAATTTGATTTGGTCGTTTATTACACATTGGCCTGAGTGTAACCGTATGAAACTATGTAGATAAAATGGGCTGTTATACTTCATCGGTTCCCGAAATTTAACTATAGTAATCCCTGCACAAGTTAACACTGTGTCTGTTGTCTAGAAACAGAGTAATTACCTATTTTTTTAATGTAACAATGATAGTATACATTTATTTTAAGCCTCATTTCTTGCTTCAATAAACTTTTGTGAATTTCCATAATAGGTATGTGTTTCATTTAAAGTAAAATTGCTCTTCTTGCAGGATCTAGGGGTTGAGATAATCATAATTCTGCTACCAAGGATTAAACGTTCAATCTGAAGATGTATTCGTAGGTATTTATGTACATGGATGATCATGTTTGAGGTTTGCGTTGACAGATATGAAAACAATAAAGAGATGCCATATTGTTGAACCCTATTTCATGAAGATGAATTCTGAAAATGAGTTTTCTTTATGACCGAACCTCCTGAACTTTACTGTTGAAATATGCCAATGAAACGTTCTTGGTGCCTATGTTGACTTAGCTTTGACTCAGACTATAGGTGTGAATCCGAAGACCGAAGGTCATTAACCGCCTGTCCCTTGAACTCTTGAACCTGAAACCCTAATTAATTCCAAGTGGACTTAGGGCTCATTCATTGGCGAGAAAATAAATCGTCGACTTATTCAAATTTCGATTCCTAATCGCAACCGTTAGCTCGTTAACATGTCAAGTAAACCTAGTATATCGATAATCGATTTTTAATATCGATGTGCGGGTACACCATATAGCTGCTCCTATCACATACGATGGCTATTTCATTTGAAATTTAAGCAGCCAACTCACTGTTGAAACAATTATAACGTATTTTATGAATCAAACATAAGTATAACGTGAATGAACAGTAGAATTGTCAACTGTGATCAGTAAAATTTGGTTTCGTTGCCGAGCTTATTCGATTTCCGATACTTCGATTAAAATCGATTCATATCCGATATGCAAATAATCAATCCAGTTGGCCCTGTAACAATTTATTCGGGAACCTCGGGAAGTTAGTGGGCATAGTGATATCGTGGTTCGTGGAACCATAAAACACCACCAAATTTAAATCTAGAGACTCTAACGCTCTTAATCGTTCTGTATATTCTAAATCTTTCGATTTCAAAACGAACAGTCCAGTGTGAAGTGAACATCGGCTAATCTTCATTTTCAGTTTCCGCATCATCCTAGAAGAAGAACAATGAATTCAGAGGCCGATCAAACTGAAAAGGCCGATTCAAACAACCAGAAAATATCAAACACAAATACCAAGTTGAAAGAAGATGGGTACGTTTCAGAATTACTTCATTATTAGTCAGTTGTATCGTGGAAACACGTTTTTGATTATGTAACATGGAAAATCAATTAATGTTCGATGATTTCGGATTTCCGTCCATGGGAATCTTAATTCCTTCCGTCTTTTGTTCTTGGGAACTCAACAGACATTTCTGGTTTATATTTGCTTTACCCGGAGAAAATGTGTCGTTCTCTGACGAGTATCATTATTACAGCCGCATGCTATCTGGTAACTTGGTATGATTGTGTTTTTTTAGGAACGCAAATAACAGTCAGAATAATGCAACCGAAGAAATCATCACTAAGCCTGAAGCCGTGGATGGAGTTGATTTCAATTTACTCTCAGTTCAAGTAAAACGAAACGCATTAATACCGGTATCAGTAACTGCTATACTTTATTCTAATTCTTGAGTGTTTCAAGGATTTAAAGAGAGCAATGGAAGTTTTTTCCCTCGCTCAGAGGCCGGCAAGAACACACGAAGAAGCTTTGCAGAAATCTTACCAATTTTGGAATACACAACCGGTTCCAAGAATGGGTTAGTGGAATATTCAACTTGCATTTCTGCCAGTTGTGATAGTGAGAAATCGATAATTCGTATCAAATACGTTTGTATCATACTCATTTCCGTAGATGAATCCGTATCTGTGAATAGACCTATTGAGCCGGATAAACCTATCGAATCGATCCGGTCAGAGCCCTACACTTTACCTGACGGATTCAACTGGGACACGTTGAACGTAGATGATTCATTAGTTCTAAAGGAACTCTACACGCTTCTAAATGAAAATTATGTTGAAGATGAGGACTCGATGTTTCGTTTCGACTATCCTCCTGATTTCTTGAAATGGTATTGAGAATTTCTGGATCTCTTTAATTTAATCGTCTGTTGTAACGAACGATCTAATTTCCGTGTTATTTCAGGGCTTTGCAACCTCCAGGTTGGTCAAGGGACTGGCATGTGGGTGTTCGTATTTCAAAAAGCGGTCGTTTAGTAGGATTTATTAGTGCAATTCCGGCCACTGTGTCAATTTATTCAGTGTAAGTGCTGCTGAATTGGAGTCGATTCAGTTTTGGAAGTTCGGACGTTTCAGTTCGAGATTGAGTTGTATTTATGAAATGAGACTTATTATAAAGTGTTTTGTACAGGAAACAAAAGCTAGTTGAAATAAATTTCTTGTGCGTTCATAAAAAGCTACGAAGCAAGAGAGTTGCTCCGGTATTGATTCGAGAGATCACCCGCAGGGTCAATCAAAAAGGCATTTTCCAAGCAGTATACACTGCCGGAGTAATTCTACCGAAGCCTGTGGGAACTTGCAGGTAGATATTTATTTCAAGTGTTGTTTATGGTTATCGTAAAAGTTGGGAATTGAAGATCTAGAGCACGGATCCTTAGCTTTGTTTAAATTATGTGTATTCGAGGTTTCTGTTTATCAGGACTTCATACAAGGTAGTACGATGTTTCGTATAGGATTTAACATTGCTGCGGGGTCAACCGCATTGCCTTGTATATCACTCGGAGGGAAACTGTAACTGACTGATTCGATATTTCAGATACTGGCATAGATCGTTGAATCCGAAGAAGTTGATAGAAGTTAAATTTTCGCATCTCAGCCGGAATATGACAATGCAGAGAACACTCAGACTGTTTAAGTTACCAGATAAGCCAGAAATACCTGGATTTCGTAAGCTAGTCATTGAAGATGTACCAAAAGCTCATAAGTTGTTACAGGAGGTAAAAATATTAGAAGAATATTGTTTGTATCCGCCCGTTTTTTGAGTTGTCTTGATCTTCACTGTTGTCATCTTAGACAGAACTAGAAGAAAGTGTGAAGGCGAATAAAACTGTGCATTGCTTGAGTATTAGTAATTTGTCTGAAAGTATTTCACTGTTTTATAATGCGTTTCTTTCTTCTTCAGTACTTAGAAAAATTTGATCTGGTGCCTATATTTACTGAGGAAGAGTTCAAGCATTGGTTTATGCCGCAGCCTGGAATCGTTGATACCTTCGTTGTGGAGGACAGCAGTCATGCTATTACAGGTAAATTGACGATCGCCCAATGAAATGAAAATATTCTTTATTTGTGGGATCGAAACTATGCAACTGTCTATTTTGACGATACAAATGCTCGTAAATGTATCCACGTACTTACAGACATAAATTTGAACCATAAACCAGGTTAAACGTGTATCAATATTGCAGATATGGTTAGTTTTTATACTCTTCCATCGACCGTTATGCATCACCCAATTCATCGATCAATAAAAGCAGCGTACTCGTATTACAATGTTGCTAAGAAAACGAAATTAGTCGACCTTATGAGAAGTGCCCTGATTGCTGCCAGAAATGTTAGTATTGTTTGAACTCCATAGTTCTTTCTCGGTTTTGAAAGACTAAGTATTGTTTGAACTCCATAGTTCTTTCTCGGTTTTGAAAGACTATCTAACCAATGAACATTTGTGCAGGATGGTTTCGATGTATTCAACGCTTTGGATTTGATGGAAAATAAAACCTTCTTGGAAGAACTGAAATTCGGTATGGGTGATGGAAATTTACAGTACTACCTGTACAACTGGAAGTGCCCACCCATACCTCCTGAAAAGGTAAATATAAATAATGATTCTTTGTTGCATTTTTTTTTTCAATTTCTAATGCCTATGTTGCATATATATATATATATATATATATATATTTTTTTGCTATAGATTGGACTTGTTCTTCAATGACGTTGGCTGGATAATTTATTTTCAAAAAACAAGAGAAACGACAATATTACTGGTTATATTAAATTTTATCCTTTAATCACTGCTTTAATCTACAACTGTATGTATACTTAATTTAGTTCCGATTTGATTTTAACTTTCATTCAACCAGGAAAGATTGAAAAACGTAATTTGAGAACCATCAATTCGAAGTTTTAAAAATAGTTTTAGTCCGCGTCTGATACTGGAGTCTCGAAATTCCGTATTGGGTGTGTAGTTTCAGTATATCCTTTTCACGAATTCTCGTAACGCCTTTCATATTCGTGTTATTTTTGAAAATCTCTGTGTGATTACGTTTTCTCCCTAAGGGTCTATTTGTTTACTCGCTGTTTTTATTTATTTCCATTATTTTGGATAACGTTATCCAGAATTATTCGTTTTAGATTGCGTCTTGATTGTTTTTTAAAAGAAGATGTATAAAATAGTGAGGTCGCAACGCGGACTTTCTAAAATGTTATATTCATGGAGGTGGTTATATGCACATCATTCCTTTTTGTAATTCATATACCAGATCGTTCAAAGTTATGTTTTTATAAAATTATGGGCAATGTATTCAGTAATGATTCATGTGACAGAAAGCAGATAATAAGGATTCAATAAATCGATGGTATTTATCTCGTGTAATGTTAGTCTTCGAAAATTGACATGTGTTCGCATCGTGAGTTTTGCTGTTTGCTAACCAAATTAGCCTAGGTTTACGTTTCAATGTGAATAGCTTAATGAATTCCATTAACAGGTCCTCAGGAATGAAAGATGGCGACAATCGACGATATTTACCAAGTCCTGGTTTCTAGAATATGTACTAGTGTCGAAAATATATGAATTCACTCTCATCACATTTCCAGAATCTCCACATACTGTGTCCCTCCCTGTTGGCCATTTGGAAGGGTCAGAGGTTGGTCTTCTGAAAAAAAAAAGAAAAAAAGAAGAAAAAAAAATGAAACTATGTTCATAAGCGTGAGCAATATGGTGCCGAAATTCCAAGTGTTTTTAACTCCAAAAACATAAAGCTCGTGATCCCGTCCTCAGATTGTCGACACCACCTTCTTGTCAGATCTCATCTTGGACACTCAAACTGTACCTACCGATATCTACACTCTCCTAGTACCATTTAATCTCTCATAACTGCAGATCCATTTAGAGCGGCTGTATCTCGGTGTGGATCGCCAACCTTCTGTTGGAGAGTGCGGACTAAGAAGAAACCGTCAAATGAGGTGTCTTGGAACAGCCGGATAACTTCGAACACACGGGCAGACATTTAGCAGGAGACACATTAATTGCCCACTTAAGCTAATCCCTACACCGGTCACTTATGAACATGAGCAATGAATGATCGAAATTCATGGATACTATGGAAACCTACTGGTATGTCCTAAGTTACACGGCTATTCCAAAGATACCCCATGTGGCGGTATGCAATCCGTGTACTGCCAAACTGCCCATGATGTTCTTTTGTTACAGTCGTCATTCACAGTGAGTTTGAAAGATGAATCGTAGAAGCATTTGAACTATTCGGCCATACTTGTAGTAAAACCATCGATATTCGTGAAATATCACCAATTTTATGTTCCTTGGGTATGTCAATCAGGACAGAAGATAACGAAATAATTCCCTCATATGCTATTTCTAGAGCAGGGCTGCGGCCTGTAGGCTTGCTTCTACCTCATTTACCAGGATTCCCTCTCACATTACAAAAGTGAGTTGTAGCTCCGATAACTCTTTTCCCAAAGCCGACGCTTCGACTCCGCCCTTGGGATGTTTAGTAACTAAGACGTCTCATCAATAGCGTTCTTTTCAAATTGAAAACTATTACTATTGTTGAGTAATTTTGAAATTCTAGGCTAGACACGCTTGATCAAAGACAGTAATTCTGCAGATCGGGTCCCGTTTCACAGTCGTGCTCGGGAAATTATCTCATTTCTGGAATAAGTAAAATAATTTGATATTGTTTGGAAGGGTGTGTCGGTGTATGCCACTGAAAGCGGAGCTCCAAAAAATGAAGTCAGAGAACCCGAGTAGCATTAATCTTTCGAGATTTTTACCTGAATTTGTTTTAGCTAAATCTGGACTGACATGAGCTGTAATCTAGTAATGGCAAAATTTTCGATATTATTGATATTTCTAAAAAGGCTGCACGCTGCAGTGCCTCATCAATCAACATCAAGGACACAAGGACTATCTCCCAAAACTAAGGAAATTATCTTACATCTGGTAGCACTGGAACGGGTATTTCTCGGCACTTGCACCCAAGTGTATTCTGGCGGTAAACCTTTCCTGCTCGTAGCGTGCCTTCTTCTAAGAATTCGAGGTCTTGTGTGCTAGTGTGCGTGTGTTGGTAGAGCTGTCGGCAGGTGTTGCGTCATACGAATGCAACTGTATCCATTTTTTCGGTGTCTTAGAAAAGAGATCTAATGAACACATAGTTTAAGGTCTTTTTCCCTGGACAGTTTGGCTTGAGTCACGTTTCGTCTTACAGGCTTAATCTTGTTTTTTTGGTACCCTGTACCCGGCGAAATGGAAGCAGAGAGTATTGCAGTCGCCATTTCAAAAAATCAGTTCGCATTTTCAACAGTCACCAATGTGTTATAAAAACGATTATTCGGGATGAATTTCAGTTTAAAATGAATTCGAAATTATTTATTTTGTGCATTCTTCCCTTTGAAAAAACGATGTAGCGAAATGTGCGTTGATGGAATGATCATAGTTCGGTCTGATTTGCCGGTATTTTTGGATGCTGTATATTGGGTACGTAACACTCATAGTTATACGGAAACTGGAAAATAATGTCGCAATTATGTGTTCTCGTAAGCGTGTACAAATCGAATTTTTACCTTCTTACATAAATCTGTCCGCTTTAGCTAATGGGAGTAAGTCGGGTTGGAAGTTGTATTAAAGTGCTTGTTGAAGAACTTACTGAATTACTGGGCTCTTCAGTGGATTCGATGCTTGAAATTTGTTCTGGGGATTTACCGAAAAGGTTATACTATCAAACGATAGTACATTGAACCCTTATTTCACCGGCCAGGAAATGGGATGACATTCTTGTTGATTCTTATATTGATGTGTGTGCCGACGAAATTAACACTTCGCTATGACTGCGAAAATAGATGCAAGGTAACGTCAACTTCTTGTGCGCAATTATGAGTAAGAATCAAAATCCCAAGTCCTTGGGTCAATCCTCTCGGAAGTAATGGTTCAATGATTTGGGTGTGCGACAGAGTATCTTGATGAAGTTAGAAGAAACTGTGGAGTTACTATCCTACCAGATTGAAATCAGTTTTGAGTCACCGTTATCAATGTATTCGCATCAAAAAGATTCCTATCGCTTATTAGTTTGGTAAAGTAAATGCGATATTTCTAGTGGTTGATTATCCTTCAAAAACAAAATGTGTATATTAATAAATACCAGTTTGAAACTGCGATGATTTATAATGAAGTGTGAACTTCAATTGAATGCAGGAATAAAACTAACTTGAAATAGCGGTATTACCTGTGGATCAAAGAACCCTTCATAATATGTTTTGATGCTTCTATAAGTCATCCATGAGCAATAGTTATAGTTATTTAGTATTCAGTGAACCCTTTTTGAATTTGAATTCCCTTAGAAGGGATATGTGTTTATAACTTTCATCTGCTAGCATTCCTGTATCAGCGCTAAATTGAAATTTATATTTTTTCATAGAAATTGCATATTCATTGCTAATGTTTAAAAAGACCACGCGTGACACGACTACGTTTGGTGCGAAAGTTTCCTTATTCAAATTCTACAAGATACCTAGTCAGAGGTTGAACACGATCTGTTCCTGTAGTGATCTCAATGAGCATCCCATTGGACGATTCATTTCTTCAGACAAATGTAAGTATTATGATCCAAATTAGCCGTTTCCTCTTAAACTAAATCAAACTTAGTAAATTTATTAAATTATTCAGTTGGAATTAGTGAATTTAACAAATTGAGCAAAACCAAGATATCTACTTTTGAAAAACCCTCTTATATAAACTTCCAAAATAAAATGTGCTTGGTTTTCGTGGTACCATTTATTTACATTTGTTTTAATTCAATTTATATGTATTAACATCCTCGTTGGCGAAATGCTATCATTTTTTTCAATATATATTTGGTATAGCGACTGCCAGAAAGCCAATGGAAGCAGTGAAATGTCAGATTTTTGGTAGCAGAACCGATTTTTTAGATTTTGTGGTACTTTCATTTGACTCTGTGCTGAGCATTTACGTACAATTCTTATCTACTACGGTACTCGCACTACCAATCCAAAGGTACTAATAGGTAGTACTACTGATTTTACTTCCTCCTGTGCCAACTAGGATATACTGATCGACACGTTAACAGTGACCCTAATCTGAAATGAAAATTAGAACGAGTGATAGCAGGTGCTCAGATGAAATTAATATCATTGGAGCAACCACTGGCGAACCAGGCGGTGTGTACAGTGTGCACTGGTAAGACCTTTCATTTAAAAAAAAAAAAAAAAAAAAGTTTTATGTTTATGACATTAGCATATTTTGTGTATTGATGGATTTTCACTTTCAAAAAATTTGTCCATCAATACAGAATGATGGTTAAACATTGTAAATTTTACAAATTTGAAAAAGAAGGTATCATATGTTTGAAAAGTGGTACACTTTATCAAAACTTCTGGTTCTACCTGTGGGAGCAACTGCTAATGAAAGTTGAAAAGTTCATCTTTGCACACCTGTCTATGATAAGAAGTTCTGCTCATTCCCAGATGGTAGAGGGGATCGTAAAATTGGTAGTAGTCTACTACCTTTGGATTGGTAGCGAGTACAACTACGCAGAGAACTGAATACCTATGAATGCTTAGAATAGTAATAAATACAAGGTGTAGTCTGGAGTAGGTATGAAATATTTTAGTCTTAAGGATTTTAACATTGCGCCGTTTCTGTAGCTGCCACTACTAGTCAGAGAATGGTAGCACTTCGCCATCCAGGTTGATGATTACTGGTTATATGATTAATTCTAAAGATCGTGTAATTTGAAACACTCCGATTACATTTGTGCGTTTTAATTAATGAAACTAGAATTGAAGTACCTACTAACAAATTTATTGTATACACATGTGTACTTGTACATAAGAAGATAATATGTACTTTTATCATATTATTTAGAGGATACCATGTACTTTACATACTTCTGGTCTGATGTCTCTGCTGGATCATAGCCATGAATAAATGGGCTGGTAATTTGAGATCCAAGCTTTGGAGAAGAGCTGCGGAAAATCGGGAAAGGTGGAGAAAGGTGGGGGAGGCCTATGCTCAACGTTAGGCTGAGTAGGGCATGCTACATTCCCTTCTCAGTACAGGCTGTATACTAATAATAATAATTTTTTTTTAAATTGGAGATCCAACGCCTTTCTTTAGCCTGAAAGTACAATTCTTAAAGTAACTAAGTATAGAAAATTCAAAAAATTTTTGCATGGTACATAAAGAAACCTATTTTCTTATCTCTTGTGACGCTAAAATTTATCTTTTTCAACGATCTAGTCGCTGGATGTGATGGCTATCAAATTAATAGGGAGGGAGGGATTTGCTGTTTTACCCCCTCCCCTCCCCCAAAAAAAAATTGTAGGAGGAGAAGTCGCCACTTATAGAGAATTAGCCATGAAGAAAATATTCAATGTCTTCCCATTGTAATGGATTTTTTTTTTAATTTAAAAAACTTAATTTTTAAAGAACAAGTTACCTAGATAAAAACCTCTCTTCTACCCCACCTGTAATTATTGTTGTGGTTAGCTGTGGCCCTGGTAGAAACAATGTGTTTCAGATACCGCTGTTTTGGGGTACTTATTATTTATCAGCGCTTCAAACTGTAATATTCATTCTATTTTTAACCGAACGAAGAGAAGCTTTTTTTTTTCAATCAATTTAACTTTAGATTCTTTATTGATCTGAATTCTGAGACAAACAACTGGTTATACTATCATCTGATTGCAAATCTTTAATGATGAATGATTTCGGCTCCATAACGACAATTTGAATTTCGTTCCAGGATTCAAGGCAATATTATTCTATTTGAAGAAAATCAACTAATTAAAAAATAAATTCCTTTAAAAAGCTTAGACATTTGAAACTTGCTTTGTTAGTCGCGAGGGGCTGGGGGTTTGTGTGAAAAAGTTCATGATTCTCTAGATTGTCCAAGAATTGGTTTCAGTAGTGGGTAGTTGTGAAGTTGAAGCTCCTCATTCATGAGAATTGTGGCACCCAAGAAATTACACTTTTTCTGAGAGTACTTTTAAGAATCGGGCAGATATACTCACGGAATGTGTCATGCTATAGTCCATTCAATCCAAAATCATGAAATAAGAAAATGTTGCCAAACCTTTCTTATATTGTTTTTTTCATTGTTTCATTGAAAATAATTCCTGTTTTATTTATTCTTTTTTTCGCTATTTCACGGAGTTTTGCCCCATCGCTGTAGTACTGGGGGGGGGGGGGATACATAATATGCGTAGGGATTTATGATTTCCAAAAGGACTTTAGTTCACTTTTTCTACGCTAGCTTGACGGTTGAGCGTTTATTGTCGGGACACTCTTATTTCCATAGGTAATTATATGGCATACCCATTACATAAGTTGGTAGATGGTTTGCATGCATTTTAGTGTCAATTACTAAAAAACTATTTTTGAAAAAATCAGCTCATCCGCCCGATAGAAAAAAATAGGACTTCGGACAGTTTTTGTAGAATAAAGTGGTGCAAGAAACTTAGATCTGCAGATTTCCGATTGAGTTTCTTTCTAGGTTCACTATGGCTTGGCACACTAGTAAATAATTTCTAGGGGAAAAAACAGCTACTGTTAGAGAAACAAGCAAAATTTTTTGCCAATTCGTCGATTCTCGTTTCCAGGTACACCTTGGCCTGATCGCTAATGAATGATTTCTAGAAGGAAGAAGAAGAAAAAAAAGCCAGCGAAGCAAGCGAAAATTTATTGAATTTCTGAGCCACTGAGTCCATATTTATTTAAAATACTATTTGCAAACCTCTGCTGTCAGAAGGCCTAGAAAATTGTCCCTTCATTCCCCGGTAAAAGTGTGCCTGAGTCCGGATGATTCTGTTGGCTCACTGTCTGTCTGTCTCTCGTTCTCTTATTTAGTTTTTATTTTACTATTTTTAAGAAGTCTAATAGTTTTCCCTTACTTATGTGTCCCCCCCCCCCGTCTCCCGTAAATGGCCATGTTAAGCTTATAAATAAATAAAGAAAATAAGTAAAAAAGACTCACCTCCCTCCCTTAACTGATCAACTACTGAATTTTTCGAAGAATCTTGATCTACGATCGCTCTTGTCAATTTTGTTAAGTGGGAATCCGTAATTTTAAATATACCTATGGTATAAATGAAAGCTGGAGACTCGACCTTTCGTCTTCATTTTCTACTGCTCGAAATTTAGTCTAATCTCTAGTTTCCACCTTCCTTGAAACTTCGTTATAATATGTACTTGAATCTATAGAGTATACGTTTTATCAAGTAGTTTTCAGTTTGTATCTACCATTAATTACTTTTTATATTTTCAGGAATAACCAAGCAGACTTGAAGAGAAACATCGATGAATATGTCACTGGATAACACCGATTGTACACAAGTTTACGAAGAATTGTGCTATTGTTCTTTTTTGGGGGGAATCGGATGGAAAAATCTGAAATTGAAAGTTCCTCAATTATGTTGAGTAATTATATCCAATTATAATGCTGACTGTAAAGTTAACCGAGTAGGTACATTGGGAAATCAATAACTATAAAGCTCAAATGTTCGTTCATAGCTGTTTGGTACTAAATGCTGTTGCCGCACTCCCTAGAAATTATCGCAACACAAGAAATTTTAAGAGTTCGCCGCCTAGTATAAGAGCTAACAAGCTGCCCTGAAGAGTGCGTGCAATATTGTGATATTTGCTGAACAAAGTCCTGGGAGGTAGTTTAGTCTAATGGTCTTCTAGGTTTCTTTTGGTCTTTTGTTTAGACAGCTGCAGTTTAATCATTTTTCGATTTTTTTTGATTGCATAGTCATTAATTTTTATTGCACATTTAGCCAGTCTGGACTGCGTGAACATCTGGGCTCCATTATCACTCCTTAAAGAAAGATAAAATTTTCTCATCAGAGGATTTCTTTCTGTATCGTCTTCTTGTCTATAAAAAGTAAAGGCATGAATGAGTTACCTCAATAGGATTATGGAAGACTTTCAATTTCAAGCATTTCCTTCCTCCTCCCCCTTATTGTTGTAAAGTGCGGTTGTTCGCGATTTCCCTCGTATTCTGTTCGCGTTCACTGTGAGCAAGGATCTCAATTTTTGAAATCGAATTTGAATTTATTGCGTATTTGTGCGGTTTTCCGATTTCGCGTTCGCGTTAATTCATATTAGGCCAGTTTCCTTCGCGTAAGTTCCTCAACAGTTCCAGTCGGTGAGTCTGTTTCAATTTTTATATGTTCAGCAACAGCGACTCCCCCCCCCCTTATTATTTTCTGTTGAAAGGATCTAACGAAGTAACGAATCATATATTATACTCTTATTGATCTGTTAATTTTGCCTACCAATAATTTAATCTTCGTAACTCATTAACGTAGAATAATTTTGAAATTCCAGCAATTACGAATAATTTTGATTTCGTTTTTCTGGAATGCATACAAGATGAACACATTTCAGTAACGTCAAACTAGGTATTTGTAACAGTTCTTCAATTTTGAACTGATGTATTACCAACCTTCTAATAATGCTGTTTCTAATGGTATAGGTAAATAACAAATTCAGTTTTTTTTGTTTGTTTTTTTTTTGTAAATGTAAACCGGGTTTTGATATCTATTTTAGATCCTTTTCTCCCTGTAGATTGTGCTGTTGCTGATAGATGGTGGCGGTTAGATATAAGAAGATATAAGATACAATGGATATGAACTTGTTTAGGTTTTCAAGTTGTGATGTGATGTGGATTTGTTTCACATTTGAATCGGTTTTCTGTGATGTGAAGTGATTTTCATGTTTAAATTTATTGGTTCTTTCGTGATGTGAAGTGATTTTCATGTTTTAATTTGTTTTGTTTTATGAGAATATTCAACTTTGTTCTACAGTATAATAGTGAGTACATTTTTCATTTGAATTTATCATGATAATGTGTATATTTCCTATAAGATAATTTACATTTTTCTTAGGTTGTTTGGACCTGTAATTTCTAATGCATCGAAAGATCTTACTATTATTAGTTATCTTCTAATCTTTCTTCTCTCTTCCCTTACTTTAGCTGCGCAGAGTGCCCACTGTTCCCCATGCAGAAACGCATCTGCTATATTGATGAAGAATTGAAGAATATTATTCAAACAAATTAACTGATTACAAATCAAGTTAAAGGTAAGAGGCCTGTACATGCACTTCTCCAGCTAGCATTAATTAGATATTTTATGTAAGATACATATAATGAATATAAACTTGTTTAGGTTTTTACGTTGCACATGATGTGATTTTTAAAAAAATATTCTAATTATTTTTATTGTGGTTTCAGTGTTCACATGTTGAACATGCAGTAATGTGAAGTGATTTTCATATTTCTATCAGTTTCTGTTTTGTACTGTGAAGTGATTTTTATGTTGAATTAGTTTTGTTGTCATGTGAAGTGATTTTCATGTTTGAATCTGTTATGTTTTATGAGAATATTCGACTTTCTTCTACAGTATGATAGTGAGTACATTTTTCATTTGAATTTATCATAATGTTTGTATATTTTCTGTGAGATAATTTACATTTCCCAGCTTCCTTATGTAATTTCTAATGAATTGAAAGACCCTATTGTTATTAGTTATCTGCTAATTTTTGTCTCTTCCTTACGTTTTAGTTGCGCAGAGCACACATGGTTCCCCGCGCTGAAGCACATCTACTACCTAGATTGATGAATATTTAAACAAATTAACTGATTACAAATCAAGCTAAAGGTAAAAGGTCTGTATACATGCACGTCTCGAGCTAGCATTAATTAGATACATAAATATTATAGGATGCATTGGTGTGGTGATACTATAAGTTCAAGTAAATTGATTTTTCTGTCTCTAAAAATGTAACTGTCTCCATAAAAAAGCTCCTTAACATGCAAAAATAACATTTCCAGGGTATATTCTGAAAGGTAAAACGGTAAAAGTGTCCTCTTTATGTCGCCTGACAAAAACAATAAGAATGAAATAGACCACATCCCAGTCAACGACCTATCGATAGTGCAAGATGTTGCCACGCTGCCAGGTTTCCACTTTTCATCGGACCATAGATTATGTAGAGCAACAATAACGATTAAAAGAAGGGGAAAATTTAAGAATTATAAACAGAAAGAGATGACGGAAAGAAAAATTATACCTCAGTTTAGGCAAGAAGATGCGAAAAAAGAATTAAGTCTCCTAATTAATAGAGACCGATTGAAAGAAATGAAAATGCAGGAGGGACTATATCGAAAACTGTTTAGCTCAAATCAATCAGATATATGGTACTAAAAAAGCCAAAGAGAGCACCAACGATAAAATCAATAGAGAAATTAAATTGTTAGTAGAGAAAAGAAAAACGGTCTGGCCTAGAAAATTGAAAAAACAAATCTGAAAGAAATTGAACTCCTCGTAGAAGAGTGAAACGAGAAATCTGTAGGGATGTTAAAAATTACAATGAAGCAAAAATTAACGAAATATTGGGGGAGAGCGGATCAACTAAACGGGTGAGAAAGAACTTAGTAATGGGAAGAATATGATTGTTGCCATGGAAAATAATAAAAACAAGAAAGAATATACCAGAGAGGAGATAGTCGAAATAGCCACCAAATTTTACGAAAAATTATACAGTAGTGAAGGGGGTACACAAAAAAGGAAGGAAGGGGAGAGAAGATGTAATCCACATGTGAAAGGTAGAAAAGAAGAAGAATTTCCCAAAATTATCAAAAATAAAGTTTCGAATGTACTGAAAAAACTAAAAATTAGCCAAGTGGCTGGCCCCGATGATATAGAAAACAAAACATTCAGAGAATTTTCTGAAGAATTATGTTCACCTCTAACATCGGAGTTCAACAAAATATTACTGGAAGAAGAGATACCAAGACACCGGGAGGAGGCTGAAATAATAATTTTATTTAAAAAAGTAGAGAAAGAAAGTATTAACAACTACATGTAGTAGTAAAATTTTCTCTAAAAATAATAAAAGATAGAATTTACAACCAGCTGGACTCGATGCAAGGGAGGGAACAGGCGGGGTTCAGGAGAAACTATTCAACTATTGATCACATTTTCACCCATTAAATCAACTAATTGAAAAAGCGAAGGAATATGATCTAGGACTATCCTTGCTTTTTATTGATTTCCAGAAAACCTTTGATACGGTTGAACAATCATACCTGTGGTGAGAACTAAAAGCACAAGGAGTTAAACCACAAGTTATATACGGCTAATACAAAAACTGTACGAAAACTCACGAGAATATGTTAAAACCGATAGGAAAGTACGCGAATTTAAGATAGAGAGAGGAGTAAGACAGGGGAATCCGCTGCCCCCTAATATTTCCAACTGTGTGCTAGTACAAATTTTTAGGGAAACAGGCTGGGTAGAAAATGAAATTAAAATCGATAGGGAATATTTGTAAGATTTGCCGACGACGTGGTTATAATTGCCGACTCGATTGGAGAGGTGGTGCAGCTGGGCCCAGGAATTAGCAAAAATAAGTGAAAAGGCAGGATTGAAACTAAATTATAAGAAAACAAAAACAAAAATATTATTAAATGGTAAGAAAGAGAAAATATTTATAGAGGGAAACGAAATAGAATAAGTAGAAGAAATTGAATATTTAGGACAGTTAATATAATTTGAAAATAGAAAGGGGAAAGAAATAAGTAAAAGAATTCAACAAGGGTGGAAAAGTTACTGGAGTTTAAAATCATTTTATAAAAGTAAACTTGAAAATGAAAACTAAGAATGGGGCAGCTGCACCCAACCAGTATTGACATATGGCGCCCAGACTTAGGCATTAACTAAAAGAGGGACGCAGAGATTACAAAATACGCAAAAGGCGATGGGAAGGAGCATTTTGGGCGTAAAAAGAAGGGGAAAAATTAAAAACGAAGTCAGAAGAGAAAAACGAGGATGGTGGATCTAGGATACAAAACCAAAAAATTGAAATGAAGCTATGCTGGTCACATCGCGAGACAAAATTTGAGTAGGTGAGGCAACAAGGCAGAAGTCTGGACGCCATACGAGGCAAAAAGATCAAGGGGAAGGCCGATGACAAGATGGTGGGACAAGATTGAGAAATTTATAAGCTTTCCGTGGCAAAGAGCAGCCGCCAATCGCAACAACAACTGGGCCCTGTACGGAGAGGCCTTTGCCCGAAGAGGGACCTAAACAAAGGAAAAGGGGGACATTTCCCCGTTTACAAATAGTAATATGTTAGTAGATATACTAGTTTATGAAGAAAAGGCTGTAATAATTAATAATAATAATTTAAAAAAGTGTCCTCTTTGCTCATTCACGTAAAAATAGCAAAAACAATATTTTTTCTTTTCTGGTCATATTAACTGCCGAGGAAAACAACTAAAATAATTCAAGTATCATGTTTAACAATTTTAATTTTTCCTTTTGTTTTCGTTTTGCATCTTGCATGTTGAAGCTTTTACCCGGGGAGGGCAAACGAAACAGTTTTTTTTTTTTTCGTTTCAATATTTTTGACAGAAATCAATCGTTATTTCGTTATTTCGTTTCGTTTGTTTGCCATCCCTGCTTTTTACTGAACTCACCCGGGAAAAGAAATGAAATTTCGATTACAGTAGGCTCGGCTACTAGTAGCCGATCCTAAAAATCACAAATCAGAAAACTAGGGATGGCAAACGAAACGTTTTTTTTGTTATTTCGTTTCAATATTTTAGACAAAAATCAATCGTTATTTTTTCGTTTTGTTTGCTATCCCTGCTTTTACCAACGCGAGTCAGCCGAAAGTTGTCAGTTACAGAAAGCACAAGAAGCCAAAAGCAAAGACGCAACTACCTCAGATGATGGTACTACTATGAATTCAGAAAAAGAACCTAAAGTCTATTACGTTTAGAGCCTTTTGAAAAAACATTTTCGAAATCATCAGTTAGGTGATTTTGGGCGACATTGGTACACTTGATTTTGATTTCAACTTGAAAAAAGAGAAAATCTGGCAAACCTGCTTCTGGTTCTATGGCGTCAGCTTTTGGCGGAAATAAGATAACCTAACGTTTGGCCGCATGCCGCATGGTCGTAGAATTTGTGGCGTATGACTGAACTTACCATAAAAATTTCTTTTGTCGCATAATTATTCGATATTTGTGCAGTGTGCACAACATTGTATTTGTCTCTTAATAACAGCGAGTGAACGTAAGTTGAATTTTCTCATTTATAAACCGCACCGATGTACTTCTTCGTGTTCGTCCGTAGGTTATCTTTCAAAACTAAACATGTTTCGTTTTGAAAATTATTTATAATACCCGATTATATCGCGATAGTACCACTGCAAATCTATGTCGGTGTCTCGAAAATTATTTGAGGTGATGGCGCATATTACAGATGTATCGCTTACCTCGAGTTTTCAAATTGGCTGGCCACCATCACGTTTGCTCGAAGTACCACGCCAAAGACGTTAAATTCGGAGCCGAAGTTCGAGCTCTCATGTTACAGGGTGTCGATGTGCTGGCCGATGCAGTTGCTGTAACCATGGGTCCATGGTAAGTCAATCGATACTACTAGGGTATTTGGAAAATTTGCTAGATTATTCGAGACATATCCCGAATGACATCCAGAACGAATCGATAGTTCAAACTGTCATAATTGTCATATCTGAACTGGACGTTGAAAACATTAAATATTTCGTATTTGTTTCCCAGTCGGTCTTAATGTTTTCACGAAAAAGCGATGACAGTATTGATTCGGATTACGCTATTGGTATTCGTTTCTGAACATGTCTTCAGTTTCGTTATAATTAGCATTCGTGGTTGTCGGTATTCTGATTTCATATCGTTCACTGTCAGCGTACGAGTTTCACATTTTAATCGAGCGTTACTCTTGTCAATTTGCAGAGTCGTATCGTAACTTTAAAACAGTCATGAGGTTCTCCAAAGATTACTTAAGACAGTATTGCAGTAGCCAGAGGCATCGAACTGAAAGTCAAGTTCCAAAACATCGGTACAATGGCGAATAACAAATGAGGAGGCCGGCGATGACACCACAGCAGCCACGGTACTAGCTTGTTCTATCGCTAAAGAAGATTTCGAGAAGATCAGCAAGGGTACAAATCCGATCGAAATTGAGAAAGGTGAGCGTGTACTTGATCTTGGTGTAGTATGTAGTATGTGGCGATTGAAGTCAAGCGAAAAGGTTACAAGTTTCAGATTCTAGTTCTTCGTTAAATGAATTCTCTTGATGGTTGTCTCTCATTTCGATGACTCTACGTAAAGTCATTCGAACAATTTGATTGATAGGTGATCAGTAGTTGGACGATGTATTCAAATATACCCTGTACGGTCTCACTAAGAATAGTTTATTTTTAGGCGTTTGCTGGCTGTAAAAACGGTTAAACAGTACTTGAAGACTTTGTACAAGGCAGTTACGACTCCTGAAGAAATCGCTCGAGTTGCAACCATCTCGGCGAACGTTGTTGCATTTGCGCGTCTACAGTCCCGCGGTAAAAAAGAATGCATTCAACGGAGAATGGAGCAGATTAGAGATCAAATTGTTGATGCTATTACGATCATGAAAAGTAGAAACTGCAAGAACGATTGGCTAGACTCGCTTCTGGAATTTGCCCTTCTAAAAGTCGGTGGCTCTAGCGAAGTAAGACGAAGGTGAATTATTTGTTGAAAATGCTCATAGTCGAGTTCCGAATGATTTAAGGTTACTTCGAAATGGCGGAAAGTGCGACTAGAAACATCGTATTTTTAAGAATCCGAAGTCTCTTAACGTTGATGTCTTGTTATTCTAAATCTTTGAGGAAGGCATTTCTAAAGTTATCGATTCTAATTTAAAGTGCGACTAGAAACATCGCATTTTTTAGATTTTGAAGTCTCTTATCGTTGATATCTCTTTCTTTATTGTATCTCTTTCAAAAAAGCGTTACTCAACGTTATTGATCCTCCTTCCTTTTCCACAATATGGACGCTATTCAGCAAAAGGAAACCAACCAACATTTGTAAACAAAATTAGTTATTAGTATCGTTGGAAAGAGCGTACAAAGTAGAATTTTTCAAAATTGGGCCCCCGATTCAAAAATGTACTCACGGTGGAAAAAGCTTATCAGTAAACGCTGTGTCATATAGTTTCTACATGGCTCTTGAACTTCAAATCACGTGTTCTCAAAAAGCGGATTTTGCTAGTTGGTTCCCTTTTGCTGAATAGCGTCCATATGTAAATGTTTTCCTGCGCCTATTAGTACATATTAAGAATCTTCTATTTTTGATCGAGTTAGAGGACCGTCTTTTTTGTGAGTTATTGAACCTGAGTAATTGTTGATTTAGCAGTGATTTTTAATGAGTTTGGTTGTTGACAAATGCGCAAAATTTTTTGAACAATCGGAGTGCTCGAATGAAGAAACCCAGTGCGCATTTATATGGAAATTTTGATAAGAATCTACGTTCCTCAACGAGACTGCAGTAATATTTACCTATTGCTAGGCTTGAGATTCGTGGAGTAAAGTCGCAATTTCTACGTTTTAAGTTAATCAATTTTATAATATCCTTATGGTTCATGAAACTACAGATTCTGTTATTGAATTTTCCCGCATGATACCTCGATACAAGGTTCCTTTTTTCTTTGTCCTTGTTATCTACTCGATTGTTGTGAATTGAATGTTCGCATGCTTCCTATGCAACATTATTCATACCCTTTGGAAGCAGCGTGTGTACGAGTATATTGGAATGGAGCCATACTTGTTACACTAACAGAAAACAGTGAAGCGAATCAGTGCCCGTTCTAACGGTCAGTGCCGCCCCTGTTGAGCAGTACCAAGAATTTGTTGCACGTCTCCAAAAAATAAAACAACAGTACGTACATATGCAGGTTGTCTACAGGTGCTGAAAAGTCCTGAATTTTGAAAGTAGGTCCCAAAAGTCCTAAAAAGTGCTGAAATTATTTAAAAAAAAAAAAAAAAATTGGAAAACCCTTCATTTTTGTTGGAAGTACTAAAAAATAAATTTTTTGCGATTCCTAGAATTGGCCATTTACAAGTGTAGCGCAGGATTTATATTCACATGGAGGGGGAAGTGGGGGAGCAAAAAGGAGGGAGGGGTAAAGAAGATAAAACAATTGGAAACAAATAAAAAAAAAGATTTGCACACTCGGGGAAAACATGCCCGGCTACAGTCCTGCAAAGGGTCCTGAAAAAGTACTTTATTTTTATTTTTCAATTTCTGTAGGCACTCTGATATGTTGAAAAGTGGTCGACATGGGTCGACAGTCGGCCGTTTGCTGCTGCTAGTTTCAGCTGTCAACCGAGCCGAGTCATAATCATCGAAATTACAAAGTATTACGATATTAGTTTGGTGTTTTAATCGCGTAATTCAACATGTCACGAAGAGAAGTTTATAATTAACCGACCAATTCTTCTGAAATAGAAGTGAAAAGTCGACGTGAAATGAGCGAGTGTCTGTTGTCGGTGATACTCCGTATCGCGCTGTGTCGTCTTCGTTCTTGCGAACGCTCCAAACTCCAAAATCTAGTAAGTTCTTAGAAAAGGCTGAGGCGAGGGTATGAAGGCCAGCCAAAAGACATATCCATAACATATTGTAGTAGAGATGGACGATTTATTAGATGAAAGTAGCGAGTTGTATAGGTTAGACTCCCTAAATAATCAGCTTATTAATTTTAGAGAATAAGTAAATCAATAAAAGTAAAACATGACAAAGAAAACCTAGAAAGAACTATTGTAGAAGAACCTAAACCAGAGTTTTTCAAACTTTTTAGGCTCGTGGCACACTGAACGCCAAGAAAGAATTTTACGCACACTGAAAAAATTTTTGTAATATAAAATTATTCTGAGAACAACATATGTAACACGGTTAATCAATGGGATGGGTGAGCTTGGTTTTTTTGGCATAACTTTTTTGTCTGGCCTCACTACCGACAGAGAAACACACATATCCTCTTCCAACGACTGAAGTAGATTTGGAGTCTTAGGCTTCAGTATCAGCATACACCGGAAAGCTTGCTCGCACAAGTATGATGACGAAAACAGCAATAAAACATTCATAACTTTTTCTACAAGCGATGGAAACGAGGGTTTCACACTCAGCCACAACGTTGACAATAATTCTTCCATCTTCTCAAATTTCTTCTTCAGTATCACATCACAGGTCATGTCAATGAATTGATCACGTTCTTCAGTGCTGAAATCAAAGCATTCACATTCGTCAGGAAAAAGAAAATGGTTCTGGACCCATTTAATTTTCGCCTGCGATACAGATGGAAAGTAATGGTCCAGTTTGGATTCGAGGTTAGAAATGTGATTGATAATTGACTCTTTTACAATAGTGCACCGTTTTCATTCACCGTTGACCATCCCGGATAAGGCTGGAAAATTTTGTAAATCATTTTTTTGGAGACACTTTTTTTCTGAAACCATTAATCTTGTATTTGTATACCGATGAAACAATTGTTTCATTTTCCCCTGCATGGAACGGTTCAACTCATTTAATTTAGCCAAAATATCTGCTAAGTAGGCAAGCTGCAAGCAGAATGCGTCGTCCATCAGAAGTGCAACAGTGTAGTGTCGTTTTCTTCAGCTGTAAAGAATTCAATCAATTCTTGCAACTCTAGAAAACGGTTGCGGGTTCTACCCCGTGATAACCATCTGACGTCGGTGTGAGGTAATAAAGTTGCATGGTCAGCATTCATGTCTTTGGAATTTTCTTCTAGAACTCTACATTTCAGAGGACGCGACTTGATGAAGTTGATAATTTTCACTACATCTTAGAACACATCTTCTAAAGTACCACTGCAACATTTAGCCACAAGAGCTTCTCTATGTATGAAACAGTGCTGGGTAACAATGGACGGATTTCTTTGCAGAGCTCTGTCACAAAACCTTTTTTTTTTCCCAGTAATGCTGGCGCTCCATCAGTGTAAAGAAATTTATTTATTTATTTACATCCGTGGGGCAACGTACGATGTCTGTTACCCCGCCCAGTGTTGGGCATTGGACTCCGCCACCTCGCGCCATTTTATCCGATCTTGAGCAGCCCTCATCCAACCTGCACCAACTGACTTACGGATCACATCGCGCCAGCGCCTTGGTGGACGACCCCTTTTTCTTTTATTTCCATAGGGTGTCCATACTGAAGCCCTGTAACTCCATTTTTTTTGTCCCCCTCCCTCGCCAGATGTCCCGCATATTTGAATTTCATTTTGGTTATAAGGTACCCTGTATCTTTACATTTTGTTTTTTCCCTTATTATACTTTTTGATATTTTGTCCTTAAGCTTAATCCCTAGGATGCTCCGTAGCATGGCGTATTGCGTTGTTTTTAGTCTCCCCATATTTTTCAAAGTAATTGCCCATGTCTGGGAGCCGTAGGTCAGTACCGGTAACACGCAGCTTTCAAATACTTTTATTTTTGTTGTAACACTCATTTTGCTTTTAAATACGTGTTTTAGTTTCCAGAATGCTTTCCATCCATTTGCGATTCTTATTCCTATTTCGCGATTTATTCTGTTTTCCAAAGAAATTAATTGGCCAAGATATTTGTATTCCACCGTCTTATTAATTTGGAGTTCGTCAATCTGGACACTTTCCTCCATCCCTTCATTTGATATGATTTTTGTTTTTGATGCGTTAATTTTTAGGCCAACGCGTATGCATTCGTTTTTGAGTTCCTTTAGCATTACACTCAGTTCGTACTTATTTTCCCCGAAAATCACGACATCATCCGCAAATCGAAGGTTGTTTAGAGTCCCTCCATTAATTTTGATTCCTTTTTTTTTTTCCATTTTAAATTTCTAAATATGTCTTCTAAAACACTGTTAAATAGGTTGGGTGAGAGCGGATCCCCTTGTTTTACCCCTCTTTGAATTTTGAATTTCTCCCCTTCTATATCCGTTTTAATGTAGGCTGCCGAGTTTTCGTAGAGGTTACTCAGAATCCTTATGTATTCGGCGGGAACGCCCTGTTTGGCCAGCGCCTCCCATACATAGTCGTGATAGATCGTATCGAATGCCTTGCTAAAATCTACAAACGCCATATAAACTCTTAAATTATATTCTCGAGCCCTTTCTAGGATTTGCGATACTGTTTGAATATGATCAATCGTGGAGAAGCCCTTGCGGAATCCCGCCTGTTCAACTGGTTGTTGTTCGTCCAAGACGTTATACATTCTTTCTTTTAGTGTTTTCATGAAAACTTTCGCGACATTTGAAGATAGGCTAATAGGGCGGTAATTATTTATGTCGGTTCTATCCCCGTTTTTATGCAGTAGAATTACCTCCGCTACGCACCACTGTTTTGGTATTTTTCCTCCTTCGAGAATCTTGTTGAATAACTCTGTTAAAGGGGGGGTTAAAGCATTATTTAGTAACTTCAGGATCTCATTATCGACTTTATCCGGACCCGGTGCTCTATCAGCTTTCAAATTCTTTAGAATCGTTTTTATTTCACTTCCCAAAAAAGGCGGTACCTTGTCCTTATTGATTATCCTCCTCTTCCAATTAGCTTGTTTTTCGATTCGATTTATTCTTTCGTCCGTGTATAGCGATTTATAGAAATCAGTTGCGACTCCCACAATTTCATCCCTATCGTATATTAGTTCTCTTTTCCCTTTTGCAATTTTTGTCCACATTGCTTGACCTTTACTGATTTCTTTTTTAACTTTTTTCGTTGACCAACAGCGTTCAATTATTTGTTTCGCTTTTTCCTCGTCATATTTCTTTATATCTTTTCTTATACATTTTTTAATTACTTTATTCAGTATGCTGATTTCTAAGTTATTCCTCGCTGATCTTTTAGCTTTTTTCCTCATTTCAGCTCTTTTCGTTAACAGATCTTTCGTTTCTTTACTCAGTTTATCGTCTGTTGTTCGTTCCTCCCGCCTATTACCTAGCGTTTCACATACTTTATTTATTCCATCCATTATTATATCGTATTGTTTTTGTGGGTCTATAGTTTCCCAAAAGAGCTTCTCGTCGACGTATTCGATTAACATTTTGTTTGCCTCCTCTTCCTGATATTTAGGGATGATTACCCTGTTGGGAAAACAGCGTTTTTTTTTTGTTATCCTTATGCCATGCCCTTTTTGGTATACGTAAGTAGCCTATTCCCATTCGATGGTCTGACGAGAAACCCACTATTTCCTCTATTCGTATGTTCGTTATTATTCTATTATCATTAATCAAGAGGTGGTCAATCTCGTTAAAAGTCTTGCCGTCTGGTGACCGCCAAGTCCATTTATTTCCGACAGAATTTTTAAAAAAGGATGAGGCTATTTTAAGATTTTTACTGTCTGCAAAATTTACTACTCTCTCCCCGTTTGCATTCGTTGTTCCCTCTGCGAATTTTCCAACTGGCTTCCTATTTCCCTCTGTGCTACCAATCTTAGCATTAAAATCTCCCATTACTATTGTATAGTATGTTATCTCGTTGTTATACGTTTTATCTAATAATTCATAAAATGCTTCGATTTCCTCCACTGGTGCCTGTGCAGTTGGTGCATAGATTTGTATCAACGTTACCGTTATTTTCCCCATCGCTAATTTGAGAATTGCCACTCTTTCTGAAACTCCTCGTAAAATCAAGAAAAGGGGAAAAAAACCTAAAAATTCTTCGACGCAACCAAAAACCGGGGAATTTTGAAAAAAAAACCTATTAAGAAAATTAAAAAAAATAAAATCCCAATTGACGGCCCCCAAAAAATCCAAAGGGCCCTATTCTCGCCCCCCAAAAACACCCAAAAATTAAAATCCCCAAAAGTAGACCCGAAACCCCCTTTTAAAAAAAATAAACCCCCCCAAAACCCAGCAAAAATTGAAAAATTAAAAAGAACAAGAACGTCCCCCGAAAAAAAAAAAATCCACCCCCAAATTTAAAAAAATGAAAAACCGGGGCCCTTTTAAAACAACCAAAAAAATACGTAAACAAAAAAAAAACCCCCCTTTATAAAAAATCCCCTAAATTCGCAATTTAAACCCCCAAAAAAACCCCTCCAATTGGGAAAACCCCCCAAACGATCGGACAAAAAAAAAACACCCTTTGGGGTTTGTCCCCCTTTTTCGAATTCCAAAAAGGCAAAACCCCAAAAAAAAAAAATTTAAATGAGCCGTGCGGTTTCCCCCGGGGGAAAAAAAACAGAAAAAAAATTTTAAAAAAAAATCCCCCCGCGAAAACAGCGGACAGAAGACGCCTTTAAAGGGGAAAAAAAACCCCTTAAAAATTAAAAAAATCAACCCCAAATATAAACCCCCCCCAAAAAAAAAATAAAAAATCGCCATTCAAAAAATAAAACCCCCAAAAGGCCCAATTGAAAAAAAACCCTCACCCAAAGAAAACCCACAACCCCCGAAAATAATAAAAAATTCGAAAACAACCCCAAAGATAAAAACCGAAAAAAAACACGAAAAATACCCCAACAAATACAAAATTGGGAAAAAATAAACCCCGAAGAAAAATACCAAAAACCCCCGAAAAATACAGCCCCGCCAAGAAAGCCAAAAAAGGGAAGAAACCCCAAAAAGGGGAAAAAAAAAATTCCCATTTCACTTTTTTTTAGTTATGTCCATAAAAAAGAAAAAAAAAAACTTAAAATTTTTCGGGATTTTTTCCCTTTAAATACAAAGCCTTTTTCAATTAAGGGGGGTTTTTAAATTTTCCCTTCTTGTACCCAAACCCCCCCGAAATACCACATTCATTTTTTTTGAAAAAGGCCCTTTCCTTCGTTTCCCCAACCACAATTTGGGGTTTTTTTCAAAATTAGAATTCTTTTGGGCCCGTTAGTGATTTTTAAAGACTTTTTTCTTTTTTTCGGTTTAATCCATTTTGGGTAAATTTCAAAGTTTTTTAGAAATTTTAGTTTTTAATTTTTCCCGGGGGGTTTTGTCCCAAATTTTCCCCCTTTTATTTTACAAAATTCTTTTTTCTTTTTTTTTGCTTCAAACATTTTCTTCCAAAAAAAAAATTTCCCAAATTTTAAAAAGTTTTTTTTCCCCCTTTTTTTATTGTTCAATAGTTTTCCCATCCAAATTTTTGCCCATTCTTAAGTTTTTCAAAAAAAATTTTTTCCCCTTTTTACCTTCTCAAATGATCCATGCCTTCTTTTAAAATTTTTTTTAAAATTTTGATAATTTCTTCCACAGTTCAAAAGTTTGAATTTTGAAAAATTCTTTTTAAAATTTCCCTTTTGCTTTTTCCCAAAATCCCCCATGCTTTTTCTTCTTTTTTTCTTTTCGACCTCAGTTTTTAAAGGGGGGGGCCCAAAGAGCATTAATCCCTTTCTCCAGTTCCCCCATAATTTAAAAGCCTTAATAATTTTTTGGAAAATTTTTTTGGGGAAAAACCCTTTTTTTAATTTCATTTATTTTTTCCCAAAAGTCCCAAGAAGGGGGTTTTTTTTAAAAATCTTTCTTTTTTTTCCTCTTTGGTCGGTTACAATTTTTCTTTCGTTTTTCCCAAAATCATCTTTGGGGCCCTTTATAAATTACAAATTTTTAAATTTCGTTCGTTTTTTCCTTTTAATTTTGCTAAAAAGCACCAATTTCCAACCGCTTTTCTCGGTTTTTTTCTTCCGTTTGAAAATTTTTTTTTTTAAAAAAACGGGTTTAGAAGAGGGTTTTGGCCGTTATTTTATCCGGCTTTTTCCGTTAGGGGAAATTCCAATACTTAGTTTTTTTTTTTTTGGCCCTTTTTACTTTTAAAAAACCCCTTTTCCCGTCTCCCCCGGTTCTTGGGCTTTTTTTCAAAACCATTCCGTTTTTTTTGCCCTTTTTTTCCACTCTTTTACTGTTTTTAAACCCCGCCTTCCCCTAACCCCTGCGCTTTTTCTTGCCCCCGGGTTTTTTAACCCTTGCCCCCTTAAACTTTTTTTTCCAATTTTTTCGTTTCCCTCCCGATTGGAAAGTTTTTCGCTTCTGGAAAATTTTGGGGAAAAAAATCGAAAATTTTTAAAATTTTTCGAAATCGAAAACCTTAACCCGGCCTTTTTTCCCTTTCAAGGGTTTGGCATTGAAACCCGGGGCGGAGAAAGTATTTTTTTTTGTTTAGCCCCCAATTTTCTTTTTTCGCAGTTGTAAATGTTGGATAAAAGGGTTTTTCAGGGTTTTTAAATTTGTGTTTTTTAAAGCTTTGTATAGCGGGATTTTTTTTGCTTTTAATTTTCCCAAACCCTTGGGTAACCCGCTTTTTTTTTTTAAAATTTTCGTTTTTCTCGGGAAAAGAAATTTTTTTTTGAAAAATTTTTCAAAAAAAATTTAAAAAAGGGGCTACTTAAGGGGGATTTTTTTTTTTTCCCTGGTTTTAAAGAAGGGTTAAAAAATTTTTTAACGTTGAAAAAAAAATTTTAAAAGTAAAAAAGGGGCTTTCATTTTGCCCCTTCAATATCCATCGTTGTTTTCCCCCCCTTTCGGAAAAAATGTTTTAGTTTCTGATTTAAAATTTTTAAAAGTTTTGTTGTCTTAAATTCCAAAAATCAATTTCCCCCAACACAAAACCTCCAAATCCCCAAATCCATAAAAAAAACACAACACCCTAAATAAAGACCTTTACCTTGGAAACCTTTATAAAATAAGTTTATTCCCTTTTGGGGCGCCCCCCCTGGGGGGCGTCTGATTTATAGGTTCGGGGGAAAAAGGGCTTTCCCCCTCCGAAAATCTTAATTTCCCCTAATTTAAAGGGTCCTATTTTTTGGGGGGCCCCTGTCCGGTAACAAAGGGAAATAATTCCCAATTTCAATTTTTTCTTTTTTTTAAAACCGGGCCCCAAATTTGTATTTCCCCCCAACCCCGACCAAAATCTTCCAAAAAACCCAAATGATGGCCCAACTATTCAATTTCTTTTTTTAAAGGGGGGGACCGGGGTGTCACATTTCCTATTTTTTTAAAAAATTCTTTGTTAAACCCCCGGAAAAAAAACTTTTTCCCAATACTGTTCGCTTCGACGGCTGGCGAAAAAACTCTCGATCTTTTCAATCTTTTGTTATTTTTTTTTAAAAAGGGGCCCCGTCCCACCCCTCCCGGGGTAAGTGGATATTATGTGCATTCCCCCCTTTTGGCCCTTTTGAATTTTGGCGCAATTCCAATCTTCGTGGTCCTTGTGGTCTGTAATATCCAGCTAGATTCCTCGTTGCATCGTGCCCTTGTGGTACTACAGGTATTAGCGTTGCTGGTGCATCCTGATTGCTTGACTGTGCCATTAGGCTATCACCTATTACACCCAGTGTTGGGATGTCAGTGAAGTTCCAGACACTATCATTATCAATAGTTGGTGCGTGATATCCAGTTCGGCCTCCTGCATTGGCTACTGGCAGATTAAAATCTGCTAGATCTAGCCTCTTACCTCTGGTGTCTTTGACATACCCGATTGATTTGAGATATTGGAATAACGGTGACGGAACATTATACTCCGAATTGTTAAACGCGTCTCTGTAATCCCTTTCCGTTGCGGTCAATGCTGTGTGCCCTCGTTTTGCTTTAAGGTCAAGTAATCTTGCATGCAACAACGCAGTAGCGTAGTAGCAAAGCAACTCTCTTGATAGCTTGCGATCGAAGTGGTCATCATCAGCCTGCATTTGCAAACAGATAGATTGGATTATATTCGGTAGTCTTGCGAATGATGGCGTGAATTCGACAGATTCGTTGATTGGTGTTAGACTCACGTTCTCTCCAAAGATTGAATCCCATATCTCACCATCCTTTTGAGGGGTTGGTTTGCTTTGGTTTTCCTCTGTGTGACGTGGTTTGTCCATTGACGGCGGCGTTTTGTTCACCGATTTCGCTGCACCTAACTTTCTGTTCTCACGTTTCGCTTCTTCTTTATCAACATGTTCCGACCATGACGCACTCTTTTCTGGTTTAGATTTAGGTTTCCAGTCTTTGTATCGATTCTCATCAAACTTGTCAATGTTTCCTCGGTAACCGACCTTCTTTGCTAACTTCGCCTTATCTGCACGATTCATGATAATTGGTTAGTTGATGATTTACTGCTTTGAATTGAAAGGGGGTATTTCTCACAATAACTCAAGACCGGTATTTAGCGTTCAGCATCCAGTGATTGAGAGTTACTATAGATTGAAATCCCGTTTGCTCGCTATAAGTCTTTATTCGCTCAGTACTCGTATGATGGAAATTGGACGACACCAAAATCCTCGTACGTGCTTACAAACTACTTATTATTACTAACGACGATAATGGTTTTTGAACATAATTTACACGTTTAGGAGTGTTCGTTCCTGTTTGAATGATCGAATCTCCCAGGGTATTAGGGCTACGCTCTGTTATCGTACGTTTCTTCCGATTGCTCGACTCTTCGCTGGTTGAATTTGTGGTTACCTGTGACGCTTCGGCATTATGACTGTTATGAGCTCTGCATTCGCTCCAAAACTTGTCCAGCTGCGACTCGTCGCGTATCCCAATGACTGCGCTTTCTTCCGATTCGTGTATTTTTATTACACCATCCTTGGACCAAGCGAACTTAATTAGCCCATCGCGTTTCAAAGCTTTAGCTTTGTTCAGCAAGGTTTTATTTCTGCTGGTAAGATGTTCGTCGCAGTATATGCTCGTTGGGTTGGTGATATTGGGAAACAGCACCCGACTATCCAGTTTTTCGCCTTTCGACGCCTTAATCCATTGCGTCTTCGATTCATAGTTTACAAAACGTATTATTATAGGCGGTACCTTGTTTGACTTGTATCCAGGTAGCCGGTGAATCGCCGCGACATTACCATCATCGAAAGGTACTTTTAGCTTATCCGCTAGGTTCCGAGTCGTTTCCCGTATGTTTTCTTCATTTTGCATTGGGACTCCGCGTATAATTAAATTCGTCTTCCTACTGTATTGCTTCAACTGATCTATACGGGTATATAGCTCGCAGTTTTCTTCGCGAATTTGATCTAACTCTTCTACGATTTATTTTTGTTTTACCTCTACACCCTCTAGCCGCTGGTATAGCGCGTCCACTTTATCCCGTGTTTCCGACACGATCGCCAAGATACTCTCAATTTTCTTCTCCATCCTTTACCGCGCCTACGACAAGTATAGAAAGGTTCGGAATAAAGAATTCGTCAATCATTTCCAAGTATTTTGCGTTGTTCACGCTCGTTCCTCCATAAAAATACGGGCCGACAATTCCATCAGGAGTTACTGCGACACGTTGACTTAAGGGGAGTCTCTGACGTGCTCTGGAATTTTGGTTGGGTTTCCTGAGCCCTAAATAATGCAGTTGCAGTTACTGTGGTTCACATGTCGACTAACATGGAATGTGGCTTCATCGCTGAAAATCAGTTTATTTTCAAATTCTGAATCAAGTAAAGACATCACACAGAGAATACTGCTTTCAAGTTTTCGCCGTACATTATCAGCTGTACGTAAAGCTTTTCAAAGTAGAACTTACGAATTGTTCTTTCAGTTTCCCAGCTTCATTCTTCTTGGTCTGGTATTGACTTCTCAGCAACCCGTTTTCTGCTCGCAAACCAATGATTTCATCTTTGAGTTTCTGAATCTTGCTAAATTACATTAAATGTGTTCACCTTCCTTCAGCATCAGTTGTTTCATAAATTTTGAAATTAAAAACTAGAACATTATAATATGAGCCTATCTAAAACTAATACATGTTTGAAGTATTATCGCAAGGAAAATTCAAATAAAGAAGAATAAATTTTTAAATTGAACGTTGCAAAAAAAAAAAACTCCAATAAAAACCTTCTTAATTGGAATCAGAACCAGAGTTGTCCTGTCCCACAATAGCATTATAAAAGGTAGTAAAAATTGATCTGTCGGTTTATCAAATCTCTTCAACCATTTAACTTTTTGGTTAGTGTCATCCAAGCCATGACAAATGCGCTCAGTAGCGCAAGGCTATTTTACTCACTTTCGGCAAGCAGACCGATTCGTGCAATATATGTACAGATCCTGCAATCCGTTTATTTCCATTCGTTGGAATTGTCCATACAGTGTCTTCAAAACGTAACACCAAACCCACCGTAATTTTTCATCACGCACAAAACGCCTAGAGGAATTCATTTTCAAACCAGGAATTTATCCCCACAGACGGGAAGGAGGAGGTGGCTTTTACTTTCAATTTCCTTGATAGCACACTGCTCTTTTTCAATGCCCCATTCAGTAGTGTGAGTGCTGAAGTTCTTTGAATCACAAATATCTTTCACTAGTTGCTGGTGTTTGTTGTCGGCTTCAGTGAGTACACTGGGCCAAAAGTCGATGCTGTAAGTCGAATCTTCCAATGTCGGTAATACAGGTCCTGTCCAGCTTGATCTCTGGTTTCAGCTTCTATCTTCTGTATTTATTCTGCCGTTTTCTGCAAATTCTTCAAAATATTTATTTTCGACGTTCGAAGGCGTCTTAATCCATATGCGGGATCGCACACTGAAGCAATATCGCCTGTTGCTATATCACCTAGCAATAAAGCAACATATCCCTCATGAACAAAACAGATTCATATGTACAGGATATCGCACACTGGAGCAACGCGATGTCGAATGTTTGTATATCACGGCAATATTATCACCGAGCGATATGTTCTGCGATCGCTTGGTGATATATTGCCGTCGATAAACGTGATTCTGCGGTCAGCTGATCGAACACTCGAGCACGTGCATGCACCAAAATCTTTGTATTGTGTCTGTCGTGGTACATTGCAGTGCTGATTCTCTTGATTCGTTTTTTCGTGTTTATTCTTGACCCGTTTTTGTTCATTATTTGTAATCATGGCGACGGAAGAGGCTACTGTGAGATTTGTGCAGGAGATTGAGAAAGAGCCGGCTATTTGGGATTTTAGAGACCCCAAACATAGTAAGAAAACCGATTTGGATAAAGCATGGACGGCGGTAGCACGAGACGCAAATTACAGGTATGTTTGTACTATAGAATTTTATACACATACGGTAGTATAGATCTATAATGAAGTAATTATATGCATGAAGTAGACGTACAGTTTTATAATCTATTTCAAATACTAATTATACACGAAAACGATCTTGCCACGGAACAGCATTTTGGTTATCAAGGAAATATCCTTTAAGATGATCGCGAATCGCTTGAGCGTTTGCGGGCTGTATTGTGTTCCCACATGGTACAGAGTCTGATGTATAGTGACGTTCTTTTGGTAGTCGTGGAGTTGCAAATTTACCTTCGCGCATTCTAATGAAGTTGTGCAATACACAAATAGCTTTAATTATAGCTATTCCTGAGCGTACACGACAGCGCATAGGTCTTGCAAGTAGTTGAAATTTTGCAGTGAACATTCCAAAAGAACATTCAACATTCTGACGAGACCGTGATAAGCGACCATTAAAAATTCTCTTCGGATTATCAAGCACTCTTTGCGGGTACGGTCGCATAACATTAGTTTTGAGAGGAAACGCTTCGTCTGCTGCGAAAAAAAATGGGAAGTCAGTATTGTCATTTGGCATGGGTACTGGTACAGGAATATTCAGCTGCGATTGATCTAATAAACGTCCCAGAGTCGAAGTTCGAAATACAGCACCGTCACTGAATCGCCCTGGTTCGCCCACATCTATGGTCGTAAAGATACCATCTGCATCAGAACATGCTAGTAATACGATTGAAAAGTACGACTTGTAGTTAAAATACTCTGAGCCAGAGTGAGGCGGTTTTGCAATGCGTATATGTTTCCCATCGATATTCCCTATGCAATGAGGTAGATCCCACAGCTCGTAAGATCGGTCCGCTATTGACTTCCACACTTCTTCTGTGGGTACAGGCATGTACAATGGTTGCACTTCTTGCCAAATAGCTGTCGAACATTCATATACAATTTTCCCTATTGTAGTATCTCCGCGATGAAATTCATGAGTTAATGACTTAAAACTCAATCCTGTGGCAAAGTGTCTTGAAAAAAAATAAAAATAAAATAAAAATTAGATGTACATAATTATACATTTCCCCCATTTTTTTCTACAGTTGCTGCGGCTAAAGATAAATGGAAGAATTTAAGAACGGCTTTCTCTCGCAGTCTTCAAAAACCACCATCGGGCAGTGGTAGAAAGAAGAATATGAAAGACTATTACCTGAAAGATGTAATGAAATTTATATTGCCCTATGTTAAATCCACGCACACTCAATATGGAAACTTGCCGAGTCCACAGGCCAATAATATTGCAAGTATGAGTGCGCAAAACACTGACGATAACCAGCACAGTCACTCAGACAGTGAGGATGAACCGGCTGAACCAGAGGCGGAAACTACAGCTTCCACTGGTGGTGTACCGAGCAGTCAGTCTACTCCACTAATCCCTACTGCAAGGCTTGAGTCTGTCCAGAAAATTCGGAATGACACCACACGTCGAAAACGAGCTGCTGCAGCAACGCCTGTGAGTGATGTAGATAAATGCTTCATCGAGTACATGAAGAGGAAGAAGGATTTGCATGAAGATCCAGACATGGCTTTTTTCAGAAGTATACTGCCAGATGTAAACTCCATGGATGCTTCACGGAAACGGTCGTTCAAACGAGAAGTTCTTCTTTTAATTGATAAGATTGTAACACCGCCACGTCCTCTCTCCTCAGACATAAGCTCATATTCATCCTCAAACGTAAATATTCTCTCACCTATGACACCCTCTCCGTCAGGTCCTTCACAGCACGATACTCAAATTGCATTTACTTGCCCTGGTCCTTCTTTGATGCCATTTGATTCATCTACCCCTCCTTTCCAAGAGTCCTCTTGATTCCCAAACTGACTATTTCAGCTCTGGTTCCCAAACTGGCTATTTCAGTCCAGTAAACTACTCGAATACGTATTCTAGTCCTTAATGTTTAAGTATTATTGATTTCTATTCCAAATACAGACTTACTTTAAAGTTATCAGGAGTCTTTCTTCCACGCCAAGGTGTCTACAGGTTTGGAAAATTTGGAAAGTTTGGAAAAAGACAGGAATTTGAAAAGTAGGTCAGGAAGTTTGTAAATAGTCAGGAAATTCAGCAATATTTTTAAGAAGTTTGGAATTTTTCATCTCATTGGTAAAGTTTTACAGAATGAAACACTTGAAAAAATATAATCATAACTTAGTTCATCGCTTTGTTTGTTTATAAGGTATATCTGTGAACACCTTCCTAATGCTTTCACCCAAAAATCAACTTCAAATTTCAGTTCATTCTAACCATAGCGTCTAGTAGTATAAACATAAGTATATACTGTCTATACTGTAAAGGTTTAAAGAAGAGAAAAAAAAAGTTTGGAAAAAGTCAGGAATTTATATTTTTCCATTCTTGTAGACACCTTGCACGCCAACTGACTCACGCCAATTTGTGTCTTCTCTCTGAATGGCTGGTCCAACGTACGTCACCAGTAATTTAAATGTCTCTGGGGACATTCTATAACAATTTTGAAATTCTGAATCGTGTAAAATCATTTCGGCGGCGCAAACATAAGCACTATGGACCATAAGATTGCTGGGACAAGGACGCTTCCAACAACTTCACCTTTTTCGTCGATTTCTCTGCTGCTTCAACCACCAATACATAATACACACTTCTTCATCTGAGGACATTTCGTTCGCAAGGAAACTGTAGTACTGATGATACTTAACGCCGACGACGAGTTGCGCACATCACCGGCAACATATTGCTCCAGTATGCGCACTTTCCTAAGCGATATTGCCGAGTGATATTGCCATCACTTTATTGCTAGTTGCTTATTGCTTATGTGTGCGATCCCACTATCTGTTTTCTCCGCATTCGGTCCATAAAATACTGCATCATTTGCCTTCGATTTGGAGTTGAACAGCTTTTTCGAACAATCTTCCTCGATCCTCCAAGTTTCCACATTTGCAGGGCTTGTCCTTCAAAGCTAGTGAAGCATTCTGGAGAACGACCATACTTCAGTTTTCACAATCCACATAGCGGCCGTCTTGTATTGAATTTGCAGGCTGCAGCGGAAGTCCTTCCAACATAACCTCCACGGGTTGTATAATTTGTTCGTTTTCCTCCAATGAAGGCAGCTACTACCGAGTTACCTATATGACTCAGCGATGTTGTTGGTTCTCATTTGCACAATATCAGAATTTCGATCCGCAAGGTCCTGAGTATACGCCTGAATAAGGTTGAAGCATGTTGTGTATTAATGGAAATAATATTCGAAAAGTAAAACGTACTTCTACAGTCGCAGTAACATAAGTACGAGGCCTCCACTCATAATAGTCTCCGTTGCAGATACGAGAGGAAGTGGGATATCGGTAAACGTCAAGAGTGCGGATTCGGATCTTTCTGGAGTAGCATGAACGACTTCGCTAGAGACAGCAATTCGGGGAAATCGGTCTCGCTGATGGATCTTAATCTTCGAATTCAAAATCACACTGTGTCCTTGCAGGATTAACTGGAGATTGTTGTAGTACTTTCGGTATACCTTACTTAAATGAGTCAGCTGTCTGTCTCAATTGGTCTGGTCGGCTATTGCGATAAATGATCTTAAAAATGAATTCTGGGCAGTATGGAAATTTATAGTTGTATTCTAGTTGATTGTCCATCAGATTAAAAGGAACTGTTTCTTGTATTTCGAACTCATACTTCGAAAGACATGTACATATACACTGCCAGTTTCCAAAAAGAAAGGCGATCAATGCTAACGTCGAATGTCTAAGCAGTATGGAGTTTGTTGACTATATCTTGGGATGCAGATGTTATCTCTGCAACATATAATTAAATATTTTATATGTTATGTAGGGAGAAAAACTAAATTGAAATTGTAATAGTATACTTCTTACTCTCGCTGTCCCATAAGTGAGATGGCATGACAGCTGGTTTTGATTTGCCTAAGCTTTCGGTGTGATAATGGTACAGCAAGATTGGCGTGCGACGGGGATAGAAATTCGAAAAACAGTATTCATGGTAGGTGAGGACTTCATAAATCTGTTCGGGATATAGTTGATTCAGATGTTGTTTATAGACGGTTATGATGTGAGGTGGCAAACAGATATCCTGATCTTGCTCTATTTTAGCAAACTTCACATAAATAATGTTTGACAATTTTTCGAAATATATATGGTGCTCATGCCAACAGGGGAACGTACCAGACTTTCTCAGTCTGCTGTACTGCCATAGATAACCTAGTTGTAGATGGGATCGCCTTGTAGATTACTGATAGAGATGGGCGACTAATACAGGAATGAACGTCACACGTTTATAGTCTGTACCTCCATCCACTGAGGACTGGAGCGCTGTGTGGGCGCGTCGCTTTCTGACTCCTCGGCATATTCTAATAGAAAAATAAATGGAAATTCCTCAAAGTTTTTATGATGACAGTTGTTCATGCATGATGGCATGATTGTCCAATTCCATGCCACAGACATTAATCAACTTTCAATCAATCAAAAAACTTTTATTAAGGGGCTTGTAAGTACATATTACGTAATTATTTAGTGATGTAGCGGCCTCTTAATCAACTTTATTAAGGTAATACTTGTATTTTTAGAACAAAGACTCATTATGAACAAATACAAGTCAGTTTAAAAAATTATAGCACTTATTGACGCAGATGTCTTCATAAAAATTTGAAAAATAATAGGTAATAGCTGATTATTAGTGAACACGATACAAAATTTCTATCAGACAATACATATAATATGATGTGGTACTACACAGTACGCGCATACTAGAGGGTGTATCATATAAAACGCAACCCTGAAGAGATGCATGCGCAGCATCACAATGCACGTGTGTAACTTGTTCTTGCTCTGGAATGTTTTCAAAAATACTATCAGCAATAGAAATCAAGTACTCCGTCGAAGATTTAAAATCAGCAGGATCATTCTCAACTTCACGTTTAACTTGTGATGTATGTTTTTTTTAAGACATGAGAGCCGAAGATTACATAAAGTCAGAATGAGAATAATTTTTAGTCGAATATATGGGAATTATGGTGATTTTGTAATCACTTTTCGGTCACTTATTTAATGAAATTGGTCACTTTATCACCTTTTTTCCGAGAGAATTTGCCTTCCCGATCGCTGATCACTCTGTCAAGAAAAGCACCAAAGAATGCATAATCAGGATGCATGAACAAACCGCACTTCTCAATGTTGATTCGCAGCCGTTTTTCCATTACCTTGATGGCACACTGCTCTTTTTCAGTGCATTCAGCAACGAGAGTGCTGAAGTTCTTTGAATGACAAATATCTTTCACATGGTTGCAGGTGTTTGTTGTCGGCCTCAGTGGGTATACTGGGCCAGAATTTGATGCTGTAAGTCCAATCTTCCGATGTTGGTACCACAGGTCCTGTCCAGCTTGATCTCTTATGGTTTCCATCGTCAACTGCCCCAACAAATACTCGATTGGTTTCCACCTTAAGGATTATCCCCAATGTTTCGGCACACGATAAATTCCTCTTGATGTGGACAATTTGTCCGCGCTTTACTGTTGGCCTTCTTTCGGGCGTATTTATGTTCAAATCACGACTATGTTTTTCCTCCTCAGGCAAACCATTGCCGGACAAATCGGCTTCCTCCTCCGTGGCACCACTACACGATACAACCCTTTGGTCCTTATGTTGATCGCAGAACTTGTTGAAGATTACATCTGGTATTGGTTTCTTTTTATGTTGTGACAGAGACGCGTAACAAGATCAACGATACTGTCAGGGGGAATGATTCCGGTATTTTTTCTGCCGTGTTCTGCAAATTCCCTAAAAATATTTCTTTTTGACGTTCAAAGGCTTCTTGATCCATATCTGGTTTTTCCGCATTTGGGCCATAAAATACTGCATCATTTGCCTTCAATTTGGAGCTGAATAGCTTTTTTTTATCATCTTCCTCAATTCTCCCAGGTTCCGCCTGTGCAGGGCTTGTCCTTCAAACTTGCTAGCGACGCATTCTGAAGAACGATCATGCTTAAGTTTCCACAATCCACATAGTGGCTGTCCTGTATTAAATTTGCAGGCTGCAGCAGAAGTCCTTCCAACATACCCTCCAGAAGCTGTATAATTTGTTCGTTTTCCTCCAGTGAAGGCAGCTGCTACCGATTTACGTGACTCAACAGCACAAAATCAGAATTTTGATCAGCAAGGTCCTGAGTATACTCCTGAATAAGGTTGAAGCATGTTATGTTGCCAATGTTTGCGGCCTTTTTAGAACAAGATTTGTTTCGTTTGGTGTCTTGTGTCTGGGTTGCAGAAATACTCGTTGCAGAACTGATGTTCGTCAAATACATGACTAGGTCAATTCATGATGTTCTTTTGCAGTTGACGGCTACAGAATCGTATTACCTCTTCAGGAGTCATGTTGTTGCCGGATGCTGAAAGTGTACATGTTGCTTGGTATCTGGCTGCTGACTGGATCTCTTTACGCAGCCTCTGTAGATTTCTTTGATTCAGCGCTTTCCTCATAATGCTGGGTATAGGTCTACCATCATGTTTTCCCACTGTTAGCTTCTGAAGATGGTTGCTGTAGTTCCGCAACATATGGTTGAAATATTCAATCCTCCTTACCCGGAGTTCTGGATATGGATCTGCATTGAGAATTGCTTTGTAAACGCTGCTGTCACCATCACTGATCACTTCGTGGTAGATTAACTTGTATGATTCCATACTGTCCTCAAAACCTAAACGTATTCCTGAAGTTTCCATAGCAGGGGAGTTCGCATTCTAGTTCCAATTTTTGTGACATTGACGAGGCTTCTCTTGTTCCTTGTTCGCAGCATGAGCACAAATCATTCAAAACTTGTTCTTCACTGCCAAATACAACACTTTCCTAGTTCGGTGCCCCAAGATAACAGCTGATCCTTCTAATGAATTGTGTTGCTTGCCATACGATCTTTTACACCAGCTGCCGTCAACAACAACCGTTATTTTCGCATAGCCGTCTTATGTAATTCGGTTTTCACTTGCTGCTAGAGCATACTCTTCTTCCGCTGCTTTCTTTATTTTTCTTCGATGGACAGGCGCTCCCAATCGTTCAACTGTATACTGACTTTCGAGCATAAAGTGTTTGAAAGAGGAGGTAAATTTGCGGCCGATGTAATTGTCTTCAAGGCAGTTGCTCCATTTCCCGAGCAAATTGTGCCAGCAATTAACAACGTGATGACATCCATAGCATTTGGTTTCTACTCGTCTGTAATGTATTTCACGTTGTGGCACTTGGTGCATTTGTACTGCAACTTGCTGATATAACCCGTTCTCTTCTCTGATAAATAGTGTTCGAAAATATCGGTGTTTTTAAATATCGATGTATAACAATATCAATATCAAAATCAAATTGGGAGACAAGTGCCCCCAACTCAGGAACCTGCTGCAGGCTACAGACTGAGAAAAGGCCATATTTATACACAATAGATGAATACAAATGTTGAATAGGTTTCTCAAAGAATTTCCCGAAAGGGGGAAATAAGTGACCTGAGTACTTTCCTTAAATATGCTAAAATAAAAACTCACAATGACTCCGGTCAGCGGAGTTTATAATGGTTTATTAAACATACACTCAAACTGAGATATACCTATAATAAATAGTTTGTAAGTTTAACCACGTAAAATTATGATATTATGATAAGCCACTGAAGCACACGCAAAGGCAAGATTGAAACATGAGCAATTCGACAGACGAACTAAAGTCTTTCTCAACCCTCGCTCTGAAAATATTCGACCATCGACGATGGTATAAGGTAAAACACCCAATAGCCGTCACTCTAAGAAACTACTTCAATACTTTCTTGTGTTGCATGGTCCTTTTTTTTTCTTTTTTTTCTTTTTAAATTATATCAGCTGACCATGTCTACATTATAGAACCTTGTGATATTTTTTTTTTTTTTAATTTCAGTTCATTCAAAAATTCAATTTTTTTATGGTCAACGAAAAATTAAATCAATAGCCGACACAGCCAGAGGCTATCATTCTATTAACTGACACCCCAATACCCGACACTGGAAAAACTTAGGTTTTTAGCATTAAAATCTGTTTAAGTTTATTATAGAAACTTCACTTTGACACGTTTTCTTTATCAACTCATTATTTGGTCAAAACTGATAGTGTTGAAATCTGGTTGCTATTCCTTTCAGTAAATTTCAATAAGACCTGGCTCATTGAAAAATTTTTATTGCAAATTTTACAATTTTTCCATATAAAAATGAAAATAAAATAAAAACTCATGAAAAACATGTAAAAGTAAAAAATAAACTGTATTTCTGGCCTACTTTGAAGAACGACCACAGCATAATTCACAAACAAAATTAATTGCGTTTTCGGAAATCCCTGCACATAACTCATGTGCCCACCGCCGACACCCAGAACATTGAATCCATTTTTCTCCTTCAACTGATTTAGAATAATACTCGTATTCTGGAAGAAAAGAAATGAATGAATTTTTTTATTAAAGTTAGTTTTAAATGTAATATGCTTTGAGAAGAGTTGCAAAATTTGATTACTTAGGTACCTGAACAATATAAACAAGGTGGATCATTATCATCTTCGACAGAATCAGATTGGTCAGAGTCTTGAGGAATAAATTCTGGTTCATCTATATTATTAGAAGCATCACTTGAAATTGATAGTTTTCTCTTCTTCGATATCTTTTTTTTATTTACTTTTTTCTTCATGGCATTCAGCTTCTTTTGTTCGAGTTTCTCAGCCTTCTTTTTATCACGTAGCAATCGCCGTTCTTCCTTCAGTCTTAAATCTTCCTGTTTTTTCTCTTCCTTTTTTCTGTGGTATTCTTGCTAATCATTTGATGTCATAACATAGGAAATTCTTTCCTTCTTTCGAGAACTTGGAGGTTTCTTTCCAGCAGCACGGTCTAGTTCAGGGGGCCAATTTAGTACCTTTTTGAGAGGGGAAACTGAGGTGTTTATTTTTGGTGTACAACTAGCAAATGATGTCGATGGCAGGCTGTTAATACGAATGCTTTCTCCAGCTGGTTGTTCCTGATCAGTGGAGCAGCAATTTGTGGTGGATTCCAAACTGTTTACATCTTCAGAATTTTCTAACGGATTATTCTGGGACACTGTGGGTTCAACTTGAGCATCATTTGTTTCAATTCTGGAACCACCTGTCATATCCATTTGATCTTCACTCGCAGACTGAGAAGTTGTATCACAGCTTGCCACATCAGTACTGGTAGAACAATAAATGCTTCTTAAGTTCTTCCACAAGCGCAATAATGACGTATCTTGAACTGTAAATTTCCCATCTCTGAAGTTTTTCAATTTTTTGGTTCCAATTTCTACTTCTATGACATTCAGCGCAATCTCCCCATCAGAAAGTTTCGTTACAGGTAATTCAAGTTGGTCACTTGTATTATTCAGGATCATTCTCGAATAATCGACAGCTGCAGGGTCAAATGGACATAGTCCACAAGTTCGAAATCCATTTTTAATACATTCCCGTGAAACTTTCTCCAAGGCCACCTTTAAAACAGACGCAAAATCTTCTTTCTTAAGTACAGGAATAGTCTTTGTTGTCTCGTATTTCCAATTTTTGACTGTTTTCTTCCATTCTTGTTTCAGGACATAAAATACTGAGACATCAATTGGTTGAATAATGTAGGTTGAATTTGGATATAGGGCTATCAAAATAATTCCGTTGTTATGACAGAACTCAGACAGATGCAAGCTGATATGACTGGTGTGTGACTGTCAAGAAATAAGGCAACTGGTTTTTGGATTTTCTTTTTATCTAGCCAAGGGCTAAGAACATTAACAATATATTCAAAAAATGTTGAGCTTTTCATCCACCCTGTCTCCGAACGTCCAATAGACCATTTTTCTGGAACACTGACAGCTAAATTATGGGGAATTCTTTGGGCATAACGGAAAATTATCAGTGGTGGCATTTTTTTCCCTACTTGCATTGGCCCCTATTAACACAGTTAGGGCTTCCTTTTCATCATTTCCACTTACTGAGTATATTGATTTGCTACATTTCTCAGCTAGGACATTGCTTTCTTTGGGTTGAAGGAAGAAAGCAGTTTCATCGCAATTAAAAACTCGACTGGGGTCTTGAAATACTTCATACAAATTGTTCTCCTCGATATACTGTTGAATGTCTGAAAACCATGTATTTAAATCTTCTCTGCTTATCAAACTTCTGGCACGAGTCAAAGTTTGGGGCTTCCGGATACTGATGTCTGGGTGACGGCAAAGAAATAAATTAAACCATTTATCTCCTGGCTTACCATCAATGAAGTCGGTTTCCAAGTTTGAACAAATACCGCAATAAGTTCCAAAGACTCGATTCGACATCGTTCTTCGTGAATAACTTATGTTCATGAATATCACACCATTTTCGACAATATTCTTTTTCATCGTCATTGAGTTTCGAGCTCGTACGCAAGTATTTATGTTGCAAATACATTTTGTGAATGCACGTTCTAGAGTTCTCGAGAACATCATTGAAGGAAGAAACTTGACCGCAGTTGATATTGATGTTAACACGGGATACTTGCCCAAGTGTTCATCCATAATTTTTTTCCTTCCGAGATCTTCAATTTTCGATTGGGGATCTTCGGGATATCATTCACAAACAAACAATAGTTGTCGGTATCTCGCACAGGTTCAGACTTTCCGGATTTCGTTTTGCGATGACCAAATTCGTCCACTTTGATGGTGAGAAACGTCATTAACATGTCTGCATTGATCAATTTGCCGAATCGACGTGGCGTGGTTACTAGATACGAACCTCTACTACCAAGTACTTCTTTGATCAGTAGTGTTTTATCGACGAAAGATTCGGTATGAAGGACTTCTCGAAAACTACATACATCGTTCAATTTATTTCGTTTCTCTGAAATTGGACAATATGCTTTTCGAACTCGAGAAGAATTTGCTGCATGCCTATACAAAGAACGAACATGATTGAAAGGAAATTTACTACGTGACGAATGATCTGAAATCATCATTATACGTTTTCATGTAAACGATACTTATGACATGGTTTATGAGAGATTCAGAATAGGTACATTATTCGAAATACGAAGTCATCTTCGGGTAAATCAATTCATAAAAATGAGATGTGTGACTCGTTGCACTATCTTTGGTTTTATCGTTAGACCTAATAGGACGATTTTCGACAGCGTGGTTCGGTTCAGACGAAATTAGCACGGTTGGAGTTCTGTCAGAGATAATGTATTATATGTATTACTTCGTAATAGATCGCCCACTCTTCGTTACGTTTCGTGACGTTGTAAATAGTTCGAGAGTAGGCCACAGGTAGTGTCGAGCGCTGCTTGTTCGACAGTTTTGTGCTTCCACTCTACAGCAGTTTGCTCACGGTATGCTGCATTGCTTTTTGCTTCTATTCATGATTTTCACCACACCTTGGGTGAACACGCGTATTATTGCTTTTAAAATATTCTTCGTTTTTCTACTGTAAATAATGTAGATTTTTTTGATGATTGTTTCAAAGAAAACATTAAAATAAAAATGGGCTAAATTCATCAAGGTTATTTATTTTTTTCACCTGACGTTTTGAAGAAGTGGTTCGAAAAATTATTATTAACGACCATCTGTAAACACGCATTACAACAGATAAGAAAGGAAACATTATCATACTGCTCTTGAACTGATACCATCAGATTGAAAAATAACTACCCACTTTCTGTGTCTTCGAAAGTGTTCTTCAGTTCTTCAAAATAATTCTGATTTCAAAATTTTAAACTTTTTGATCCTCAAAATGCAGTATAAACATACACAAATACAACCGATTCCAACGAACGAACATACCGACGTCCGACGAATGACTCCAACTAACACAAACACACACCAGCACCCTAAATTGACAGCAGCGCTACCGGTGGCCAACTCTCTTGAACTAAAATACAGTTATAATATCACCATTGGAAGTGCGCCCGCCCTGGGCTCGGGTGCATCTGGATACCTGGTCAAATGAGTACGTGTTCAAACGGATACACGGCCAAATGGATACGTGGTCAAGTGGATACAAGTCCATTTGGATACATTTTTTAACGTCATACAAGGACCCGGTGCAGAGCAGCCAACATGTGTATTTTCAAGAAAACGTAGTTATCATTAAAACTGTGTAGTGTTGGTCAGTTAAAGGATAAAAATTCGTATTTCAGGTAAATATTTAGCCTATCTCGATATTCATATCAAATCTTACAAAGCCTAGGCGTAGTTCTGATAATGTTGGTTCATTCTTCATTCATCTATGTATTATGTATTACTTTTTACAAAAAGATGATATGAATTTCAGTCCTCTGTATGGAATATGATAACTGAAGCTAGCAACTAACTGCTGAGGCCGATTTATAAACGAGTAAGTTCTTTGTGTCAATGTGCGACTATAAACTGTACATATTTTCACTATTCACCCCTGGAATTCGCCATAACTTATCTGTCCCGTTGAACATTATGAAAGTTGTGAGATAATGGTCACGTATAAGTAGACACTTGGGAAAACGAAAAATCTCGAAAAATATTTATGGTGTCTTGTTTGAAGAAAGTTTCTTCCGAAAGTGCCGGTGTTCTGTTACGAATTTATCGGCTCTTATGTCATTTGATGGCAAGTCAAACAGTTGGAAATACCAACTGCTGGATTAACCATCCGTTGGAAATAAATGATAAGAACTCGTATTGCCAACTGTTGGGAATTTGAAATAAGAAGGACGTTTGTCCGCGTTGCTCAGCTTCTTGTATCGACCAGGAATATTTACAGAAGTAGGAGGAGAATTGTTTGGTACGAAAATCCAACGGATTGATGGAGAAGTGAACTCTAATGTGGTTGCACAATTTTCGGCCTTCCGTGATACATTCTGATTTTCTGATACATGGGTATGGGTGAGGTAAGTTTATTTTTCAGAATATACTAATTCTACTCGTATATTACTGTTAAACTGTGGCCTTGTACCCATTTGAGCCATGTACTCATCTGAACCAGTCCCTGGCTGTCTACAAGTAATAAACATTTTGTTCCATGATGTTTGCATACGAATTCACATAGAGTCTGAAGACCGTCTTCAATATCGGTTTGGTCTAATGATTTAAAGCGATACGTATCACACCACAATTCACATAGCATATTTTCAGACTTTTGAAGCTTTGAGCTTTTCGAGAGATAGCTATGCTTTGAAAATGCATTATGAATACTCCTTCGGCACGCTGAAATAGTAGCATCTATCGAATCGATGACTTCATCACCGTATTTCAAATCGATCCAAACTACGAGTATCTCACCACATAGATCCATGGTAGACGTGTTTCCGATTTTCAACTTGGCAAATAACAATTTCGTGGTTCTTGTTTTGGAAGAAGCATTTTAACATGTGAAGATTAACGGTTTTATTAAATCTTCTTGGTGCTGTTATCAACATATGTTGAGCAGGACACTGAATGACAGCTTCAATAAAAAGAGACTTATCAACATAGAGTGGACTTCTTACAATAGTGGGAAACTCAGTGGAACCAAAATGAGCGAACGGCAACTTCTGGAAAACGAAGAAAATAATTGAAACTAAATACGTTACAAAATTGGCAAGAAAGAATATCGGAGTACCTTCGATGCATTTTTTGTGGAGAAAAACTGCGAAGTAGGCACCGGTAGCAATTTTATGAACGCTGTAAATGTTTAAAACGATCATGAATACAGAAAGAAATATTGTATAATTGATCGCAGAAGAGAAAAATCACAAATACTCACTGCTAATTTGAAGAGATCGAAACAAAAACATATTAGATTGAAACAGTGTGGAACCTCGTGCTCTGTTTCGTTCGAATCAAGGAGAAGACCACAAAGTGGCTACCAGTCACAAATATATGTAAGATATTCGTTCTGCCGAATATCTTAGTCGTTGGTTGTCGCGGTGATACTCGCAGATGGTCGAGCGCGCTCCAACTGATAAAAGCCGGAATTGAATAATTTCGATTATCTTCCGAGAGCAAACAGCTGTACTGCAATCCTATGGGACTCTCAACTTTTTGAATCGATTCAGTATTTTACTGCAATCGATTATGATTTGTTAAAGTTACCACTTTACATATATAAACGCTGTAATCGATTCAAAATGATCATAAATACTGGAAGGAATATGGAATAATTGATTTTAGAAGAAAAAATCAAAATACTCACTACAAATTGTTCTTCAATATGATATTATTACAAATTTGTAAGACTCTTTAGTATGATGTTATGTATTAGAACAAAGTCATATAGAACACCAAGTCATTCCTCAGAGCGAAATGTTGTCGTTCCGTTTCAAGTGTAAAAACATAATTGCGTAAGATGGCGCTGGTGTCGTATCTTGGTTCAACGTGTCAGTGAAATAACGCGTAATTAAATGGGAATGATACAACATTTCACCTATTTCCCATTTTTATTCGATAATGGTAGGTTTTAATGAAAAATTGATAAGGACTAAATTTGTGGAGAATACATTTCTGTACTCGACAAACATATTTTGGACTATGAGAAATGCAGTAAAACTCGTTTAATACGCTCTTCAAGGGGGAGCTCGAAAAATTCGTCTTACGCGGGAAATTGTATCACGCGGCAAGTGCAGGAAAACCTCAAAAAACGTAATTTATTGTCCGTAGATTTGAAAAATAGTGTAAAAATTAACATCAAATAAAGTATATATTATGGTATTTTAGTAGTTATACGAGTATGCACAATTAGTGTGTCTAAGGTAGTCATTTTTAAATGTTTGTTAGACTGACATGAAATAAAATTTTTAATACTGGAGATTACACAAAATTTTGGCGGAATTATCAAATAATGATGAAATCAAATTTTATAATGTATGAATGGCATCGAATCCACTTGTCAAAGATGGACGGGGTCACAGTCTTTTTCCTCATCGCCCTCGTCAAGAGCATTGGTATTCAGAGAGGTGCACATCTGTCACTCACTATCAGGTCCAAGTCCCTTACTTCACTGTTACCAAATCATCAATAATGATTTTCAAATTCTGATAAATTCTCTTATGAAAAAAGAGGGTATTACAACGGAAAGGTGGAGTGTATTAAACGAGAAGTCTTAGCCTACATTTTGTAGGAGAATGAAGGGACCATAAAAAAGAGCGTATTACGGGGGAAAGCGCATTAAACGGGTTTTACTGTAGTTCATTTGCATACTGAAAGTACCAAAATCAGTACTTCAGCACTGTTACAAAACCAACTAAGAATTCACAGTGAATTTCATTAGGTTTCTTTATTTTATAAAGTGAATCCAACCTAAAAATTCCAAATGTTACCTGCATTACAGCTCTCTTCAGTTTATTCATAATGCACAACATTAAAAATACAAACATTTTATAACTTCCAGTGTTTTTATTGCAACTTTACAAAATATTATCTCATTGTAAAATATACTGCTTAGGGATATGCTATTTACAAATAAACAGAAATTAACAAGTGTATACACTAAATCTATAATACATACAATGGGTATCATAAGTGAAAAGTCACCCACAGAAAATATGTTTTTTCCGCGCTGTCCTTCAATTTTTACACAAAACCTTATAACCTATTACCAGAGAGGCGATTGAAACATTTTTGCATAACGAACGTGAATTTGTTGGAAAATGTCGATGGCTATGTCAGTTTCTGACTTGTACACAGATTAGATTACTAATAACGACTGAAATGTCAGCAATGACAAGAAAATAAATGTAGATGAGATGTAATAAGTAAAGAATACATACCAGGAATGATTGTTTCTACAAGGGGCACAATTTTGCGTTGACGTTTACACAGTGAATTCGAAACCGTTCTTTCTTGCGAGATTTGCGAATATTAACTTTCTCGTTGAAGTACTTTGGTCCATCTGGAAATATAGTCGGAATTGCTCCAGACTTCAGAGACAATTTTCCACGTTCAATCCTATCAACTGTAAGGTCAATACCTTGTCCATCCTTCGAATCTTACTACACCATAGTTTTCGTAATTCGTTATCCTATTAGAGAAAATAGTTTGCAGATACAAAAACTGTACTCAAAAGTATTATGTAGTCTAGGAATAAATTCCACTTACCTTCGGAACACGAAAAAAATGACGAATGTTATCAGCAGTCTTCAGACGTTTCGAACTACTACTTGTACATAATGGAACGCAGCAATAAAGCATTTTCGATTTCGGTAAAAGATGAAAAAATTTCAATTTAAGACAATAAAATATAACATACAAACACCAGAATTCAAACGAAAACGAGTTATATTATATTTTTCTACATTAAAAGACAATGCATCATCCATTCCGAAATACACAAAATACGAATGCAGCGCTCGTATAGTGATAAAATATCCCTACCACAAAATAAACCACAAATTAATCACACGGCCAGGGACTGGTTCAGATGAGTACATGGCCAAATGGGTACAAGTTCAAATGAGTACTAGTTCAAATGGGTACAAGGCCAAATGGGTACATGGTCATGTGGATACGAGTTCATTTGGATACATTTTCTCAAGACTACAACAGTTTTATCCTTTAACTGACCAACACTACACAGTTTTAATGATAACTACATTTTCTTGAAAATACGCACCGGGTCCTTGTATGACGTCAAAAAATGTATCCAAATGAACTTGTATCTACTTGACCACGTATCCATTTGGCCGTGTATCCGTTTGAACACGTACTCATTTGACCAGGTATCCAGATGCACCCGAGCCTACACACTGAGTGAGTCAGTGTTGCCATATCATAATTCCAAACCTTAATATCTAGATTCAAAGTTGAAAGTGTCGGCTATTGGGTGAGTGTCGGCTATTGGTTTTTTTACCTTACATGTCGAAAAAGAGCGTTTTTAAAAGTTGACGTTGGTTTTTAAACAAATACTAATAATAGGTCTTAGAATATAATGAACATTCAGTTCGTTTTCGTGGACAATACGTATTCCTGTTTCCAATGCATAAAAGGGCAGATGTGGCCCTCGCAAGCACCTGTTCTGGTCACGGAGTATATGAGTTACAATCTGTAACTTATGAGTAGTCCGCTGTTCAAAAGCAGTGTACCTGAAATTACTGGATCAAGATATCGACCTTTTTCTCCTGCCTAGTAGGATAATATAACCAGAAAGCCGAAAAAGTTGATATTTTGATATTGATATATCCGTTTTGTATCGATGTATCAACGTCCGAAGAGATATCGATATTATCAATGTCATATAAAAATCTTTCGATCTCTACTGACAAAAGATCCGTATCAAAAAACCCACAATTGTCGAAAATATCCGATTTTTCGTGTTGATTCAGTTTTTGAAACTGCCGCATGAAAAATGAGTAGTCTATAAGACGACGCCCTTGTACCTGAAAGGGGAGCTTCCGGCTGAGTACTGACAACTGTTAACTGGTGAGCCATTACTGAGTCTGCCACGCGATTCGTAATAGCTTCAACTGCAGGCTGGGTGACACCACGTTGTTAGAAGCAAGCTGCAGGTAACCTTCGGCACTGCTACATGGTTGTGGATCAGCAACCGGATTTCACGCCTGAAAGGAAAAGATGAAAACACTTGCAAGTACTGTGAGATGGCAGCGGGGCCGCACGTAATACACCGTGCCACCCCGCTGCTCCGCCCGATCAACCTCTACGAACGGGGACCCTAGCCCCAGAGCCCGAATAATAACCCTCACCGCGTTCATCAGATCTTCCATTTTTAACGCAAACAAATTCAGACAAAAGACGCGTGCATATAAATTACCACAAATGATGCGAATGATCTATCGCCCATAACTTTTATTCCGCTCATTTTCGAAACCTCCTAAAATCCCCTCGTGGTCCCGCCATGCCACTCCATAAATCTCGAACGATCACATCTTCCTAAGAAGAACCCGATTCAGCAAAAACGAACTTATGCACTACTTTGTTGTCTAAGTACAACTACTTTAAACACTGTACTAATACTAAGATACTAAACCATTTTTCTAAATCCAGCATCCCCCTTTTTATTTTGAACGGGTCAACGGATCGAATTCGGACAAAGTGTATGCTTCGTCCCACATAGACGTATTCAGTGCGTTTCGTTTTTCATTACTGACGCATGTTTTAGAAAATACGACCAGATTTCCAACACAAAACATTCATAATCATTATGTTATGATACAGCAAGCCAACTTTTGAAAATGGACTTTTTGAGTACTGGTGAATATTGCATTTTTATTCTGATCTGACCATGCCTAGGACATTGAAAATCTGAAGTTCAGAATCAAAAAAGTGTCATTCACAAATGTTTGGATATTTCTAGTAAAACTGCCTTCAGCACGTCGTCGGAAATGTAGAATCACCCACTGTACAACTTCGTGAAAAAATTTACTAATTCATCAATTTGAGGGGCCTAGGGGCTAACCCTCTCCCAAACAAAAAGATTAATCCAAATTCAATGAGTTATGATGACCTAGCGAACAAACTATTGACAAGGAAGTTTTCGAGGTCGCTGATATCGAATAGCGTTATCACGATTTGATCTTTTCTAATTTATCAACAAAGGAAAATTCAGAGCCAAAAATGGTGCCATGCAGAAATTTTTGACTTTTTCATTAAAATGATTACATGCCTATCATTGGAGAGTTCATGAACTCTAAAACCCAAACACATGGAAACATTTACAAGATCATCTATTTCGGGGGCCCAAGAGGCCACAAACCGATCTAAATCCATAAGACGATATTCAAGCTCAATTGTCTTTATCCATCAATCCATTTTTCCTGTCATTCTTCACCTTCCACTTCCCTACAATTAGAAAAACCATTGGACAGAGAAGAGAGGTAACCCGGATCTCTTTTCCCCGTATTTCTTCACCTTCCACTTCCCTACAATTAGAAAAACCAGTGGACAGAGAAGGAGGTAATCCGGCCGGCCGAACCAAAATCAAACTTTGTTTCCTCTCCTCTTCCTCCAACTGGACCTTTCGCCGCTTTCAACACCCTTATATTTCTCCATATCTGACTCTCCTACTCTTCCCCCTCCTCCGTGAAACTCTATTTTCTTTGTTTCCTTTCTTGTACATGACTATCATCCCCTTCCCTCCTGTACTCCCTCTTTCTCCCCCTCCTAACAATCTCCGTCAGAAAATAAAGGAACACTACAAAATCATATTGGAAACTCACATCACTTTCTGTTTCTTTCAACCGCCCTTGTCTCAAACTCATCATTTTAGGATGTAGATGGGAGAGAGCAGGGGCGGCATGGAATGCTGAGGAAGGTAGAGGCGGGGGAGGAGTGGGAATTTCATTTGTTCCCTTTGTCTTCCTTCCAGCACTCCAATCAGCCCACTGCTCTTCCTCCCCTGTCTGTCTCCACCTCTCCTAAATGTGCCTCCCGCCAAGAATTCCTAGAGGCAGTGAAAAAAGTAGAAGTGGATAAGAGATCCTCAGCCCTTTAGAAAGTTTTTAGAAGTGTGAGCGAGGCAGTCGATAGGATGCATCTGGGAATTCTTTCCAAAAGTCGGAGGCCTGTGTCATTCTTCTCTTCCATAGCGTGAATCGTTTGCTGTCAAAAATGAGGTAGCTTTTGCTCTTCCATGCTGTACGCTGCTCTGTCCAAAGTTTATTACAGTGAAAAGATCCTGGAGGCCTTCCTCACCTCCTACTTGTCAACGGACCCCCAATATTTTCTCTCTACGGCCCTGAAGGTAGCAGTGTAATCTCTGTTCCTAAACAAAAGGCTATTATTCTAGTTTTTCTCTTTTCCACCCCCCCCTACAAATTTCGAAAGCCTAGCATGCCTGTGATATGAACGGCTGATTTAACAACTGGTTTCTGTAAGTGTTGAACGCAGTCAGGAGGCACATAATAAAGGAAATTAGCTTGCTCTGCCCCCATGGCCCTACCCCGCCGTTTGCTTGGTCCTCATTTTCTTCCAACTACTACATCCTTATTATTCAGCAACAGAGAACTAGGAGGTCATTGTGATTTAGGGGTGTGGAATAATTATTACGAGCAGAGTAAATTTTATTGATTATTAAATATTAATATTAAGTAAAATATTAATATTTTAATAATCTTCCATTAAAGAAAAAATTATTCCAACCAATTTAAGAATTATTGCGTAGTGGAAAATTCAATAGGCCACTCTCGTCATTGCCCACAATTAAGGACAAGAAAAATTCATTGGCAGAATTTTATTAAAGCAAACTTAACAATTAAATAAAGTAATCTTTTGGATGACATGTCTTCTATTAGCAAACTTCTTCCTCACGGCATCGGGATTCTTCACGTTCCTGATGGCAAAATAAAATTGCCATCAGTCATAGATGTCAGATAGTTACTTATTTATTCGTTTATTAACTGGCGTATATATGTTACAATTGCGTTACATGAGTCTTCTGCCCTTCTTGGTTATGTTATTGAGGAAAACGATCCTCCAAATTTGAGAAATAACTTCGCCCTTTTCGTGGGCCCCTCGTAAAAGAATTTCGATAATTCTTGAACTAGCTGCTTTACCGGTAGAGGTACCTTGTCCCCGATGGACACAATCGACTTCTCATAGGAGAGTCAATGCTGGAAGCTCGTAGTTTCTCTGATTGTTCGTTTGACCTTAGTGGTCCATTGTCCGTGATGGACTTATTCATTGCTTATAGTAGAGTCAATTTATTTACGTGTAATTATCTGACATCTATGACTGATGGCAATTTTGTTTTGCCATCAGGAAAGTGAAGAATCCTTATTCCACAAGGAGTCACCAAGGCAGTTACTTTATTGGCTTGGATTATGTAATAATTTCATCATTTATGGGGCGAGAAAGAGAGGTTCGAGGGCCGGGGAATGAGTGAAAAAAATGAAATGGTGATTTACAGAAATAGGAAGCATGCCCGTAGAAGGAGACCCCCTCCCCCTTCCTTCAGTAGTTCACCTTGAATGTTTGTACCGTGGAGGGGAATCACAAATTGGGGTGCTGAATACATATGTTTAGCAAAATTCCGCACAAAGTTGGCAGCCGTTTATGGAACTTTACGAGAATTTAGGGAACAGTGACGGCATAATTAATGTAGCCCCCTAGCTTATATTGGTTGTACAAGTGGATGGAGGGAAGAAAACAGAAACTGAAAAAGGCGGGTTCACGAGTGATACAACATACACGTTCAGCATTAATTTCTGGGCAGCGAACGCTAGTGGGGTGGGGGCGGGAATTTATTAGACACTACGTTTTTACAGACACAGTAGTCGCAGAAATGAAGGGAGGTGTGTGCCACAAACTGTACAACTCAGGGATTGTGGCATTCCTGCCTTTAGTGAAGTATCAACCCGCAGGAATACTGTTACTTCTGTGACCCAACTAACAGTAACAGAAATGTTGGTGAAAAACCTTTGAATTCCCTTACATACAGGTGGTCATTGATGTATGCAGCTCAACTCTGTATGATTGATGACAATGACGTAGCCTCTGCTGGAGGGTTACGCACCACCTCATTCCCGGATGAAATATCATTTTGTATATGTGTACTACAAGGATGCTGAAGGGCAGGTTGAAGAACACTTGATGAAGATGATCCTTTGGTAGGCTGGACAGCAGGTAAATGTACTCTTGATAATGGTAATTCTTGGGTATCACTGAGTCCACCTTTGGATGGTGTTCCTCCGCGGCCATATTTCCAAATTTCCTTATTTTTTCTTTTGGCTGGCAAGTACAACTTCTTACGTTTGCTTTTTCCTACTTTTAAATATCTGTTAGCAGCTTGTGGTTTGACATGAGGTGAATGTCCCGGCTGCGGCGCAGGCCCCTGTTGCTGCCTGAAGTCTTGGACCCCCAGGTGTAAAACCATATTACCTCCACCCCTGGGGAGGCTAATACGTAGACAACTTTCTTCAGTTGCTGTAATCAAACGAGGTTGTACACATAAGTGAAGGACTGTGTACAAATGATAAGATATTATTGGTCTGCAACATTGAAAGACAAATATTAATGCTGAAATCAATAAACTTTATGTACTAAAATATAAATAATGTAACTTTCTTTACGTTGTTTGGACGGCCGTGCTCTGGGCCCAGAACCGGCACCGACCGCCCTGCCACTGCAGCCGGTCCCAGCTGCGGGGCAGGCTCCTGTTGCTGCCCGATGTCTTGGACCCCCAGGGGTTGAACAATTACCTCCACCCCTGGGGGCTAGTACATATACAACTTTGTTTGCACGAAAAATGCGAACCCGTTATTTCGCCGCACACGGTATCTTTTTCTGATAAGATAAGCAGTGTTGTAATCGTAACTCACAACTCGCGGCTATATTAATCAATCAATCCTTAATCGTCTAATCACCGAAAAGATGCAATTATTATGCATCTTTTTGGTGATTGGACGATTAAGGATTGATTGATTGATATAGCTGCAAGTTGCGATTACAACACTGCTTATCTTATCAGAAAAAGATACCGTGTGCGGCGAAATAACGGGTTTGCATTTTTTGTGCAAACATAACGAAACAAGACGAATAAAAGCATGAGATATCTACAAACTAAAACTACTATAACGAAACATGGTCGTGTTAGTTGCAAGTGCAATTCTAGACTATATTATACATCTACATTACAACCGTCGTTTATTGGCTTTCGTTATCAAGTAACTCAAAACTGCGCACTTCTGCTCACCTGTTTCTCCGGCCACAAACGCGATTTTCTCGAATCTTGTTTTACTACACGAAATCAGAAAAAGATACCGTGTGCGGCGAAATAACGGGTTTGCATTTTTCGTGCAAACAAACTTCTTTGGGTGTTGTAATCAAATGCGGTTGTACTCATAAGTGAAGGACTATGTACAAATGATAAGTAATTATTGGTTGAAAGAGTTGATATTATGAGAGTACGTTGGTGTACATGCATTCCCTTCTTGGACCTGTTGATGAATGTCTATTATATTTCTTGCCAGTTATGTGGTAGTGAGCCATAAATGACGCCGTCACTTCAAGAAGGGCATATACTAAGAGAGCGTGTTTTTTCAAAACTCGATTTGAAAGTTTGGAACTGTATCTACAGGTTTGATGGAGAGAATTTCAGTTGGAAATCTCTTAGTACGTGAAGAACCAACGTACTATATGACAATAACAGTGTTGCCATGACCAGAAACTTGTTTTACTTTTCTGTACAGCTGTTTGAAGAGAGAAAAAAAAAGAAAAAAAGAATTATATGCCTTTTTTGAAATGACAAACTTCTGCGTGTTTGTTTAGTAAGATAAATAAGAATAATAATGTGAACAACCCCCTTTATATTGACATTAATATTGCTTAATCTATTCCAAATACAACTTGCCTAAAACTATTGCGTCCTTTTCATTTCTAACAAATTTAAGTAGCGAGAGGACATCCCTCTCCTTATTCGGCTTTAATTCAGGTGCTTCTGGATGTAAAGGAGTAAACTGGAGGTTGCGAGCTGTACGACAAATAACGTGCCCGGGCTCTCCATGGAACAAAAAAGTTTTACTTGCCGATAGGACACCATTCATGAATTTGAATGGAACATGGGAGCGAATTTTGAAAGCATTACTCCGAGTTAAGAATGCATTCGACTCATTAAACATACGTGTGTAGTCAAGGATCAGCGATGGGTCATGTATTACCTTGAAAGGTGTCAGTTGTATGCGACAAATTTTTTGTTTAACGTGGTGTAGATGCCCTAGAAGGACAATCTACCACACTGTCTTCTATTCAGATATTAGTTCATAGGTATATAGCAAGACACTTGTAGTATTGTGGAGTAACACACTAGTGGCTATTCGGAGTTAATAACAGCTCTGGATCGTGATGGAAAGTTCGATATCAGGATCAAGTCTACACGAATTGTGGTACCTATCAGCAGGATTACGTGGACCACCAAGGGGGCCATTTGGAGTAAAAGGTAATCACTAATAAGCTCATGACCATAGATCTGGAGGTTTGGTATCTCTTCTCGGAGTTTTCTTCTTTGTAGGATTACAGACCCTTGTTCTTGAGGCTGCTGTGGTGGCCTAGTTATTTCTGTATCCCTCATAGGACCACGCTCTATGGGGATACTGTCTCGTTTTCCTGCTGTGATGGCTGGTTCCAGATGGTTGCCCTTGAGGAGTGAACGTTGTTGACTGCCTTCGATTTTTCTGCCAATTTTTTCTATTCTGGTAATTCCTAGGTTGACCTTTGGGTTGGTCTGTTTTTTCAGTTAACGAGGCTACTGGAGGTTCGATATTTCTTTGATTATAAGATGGTCTTTGCGATGTATTTCTTTGAGTATGTTGGTGTGTGGATTGGCTGTCGATGAGATTTACATTTACTGCTTGGTCATTCGATTTCTTCGGTGTATAGTGTGATTTTCCGGGGCCTGTAGTTTCGGATTGACGAACTACTCTCATAAGATCTCGATAGGTCTTCACCGGTGTATCGTCTAAGGAAATTTGGGTGTAGAACGGAAGTCTGGCACGCAGCTGTTGGACAAGTAGGCTCTCATTGCTGTAGACTGGCGTGTCCTTCAGTCTTTCATACCAGTATGCACAGTACTCGATAGGTCTCATATTTCCTGTACACCTAGATTCGAGGAAACAGTGAGCTTCGGCTGTCTGTCTTCGAGGTGACCAAAAGGCTGTCCGTAGGGCATCAATGTATTCTTCGATTCCAGCATTCTCAGCGATGCCTGCTATAAAGTATTTTACTTTATGGTCCCACAAATTTTTTAGCATGTAGATTTGACTGCTTTCATTAGTGTCTCCATATCTGGATTTGAATTCCATAATAAACTGCTCCACAGTCCTATAGTAGTAGAGTAAAAGTGTTCCTCCTGGCACAGTTCCCCTGTGTATTTTTAAATAGAGTGACGTCACAGTCGATGCTAAAAGCCCTGGTTTCCCTGCAAACGTATTGGCCCTAGTAACTGTAATAAAATGATACGTACACTGTCTATCCGGATTCAACCGCCCACGGCCTTCGGAATTCTAAAAAAAATGAAAACAATAATTGTTCACACAAACAATAATTATAGTTATGAAGTTAGTTCAACACCTGCAAACGGACATCTCGTTTCAGATTCTGTCTCACTAGACGGCAAACGTGCACTGCACGTTTTTAGCTAAAATACCCCTTGGACGGCAGTTTTTTCATGTGTTTTTCTGATTTCTTTTTCAGAAAGCTTGGATCAACTTGCAATAAATCTGAATATACCTAAACTTATCATGAAAAACATTTACTTTTCAAGAAAATAAGTAAATTTTTTTGACTGCAACTAACCGCATACTGAAATTTTTGCAATTTTTCGAAAATTGGCATTTTTGGTGTGCGATTTTTGAAATTTTTGCTGTCAGTTAGCTAGGCTAACGAAAATAAACGTTCCAGAGCAGCACAAATTTCCTCATTTGGGACTTCCAAACAGCCAGGACTTGCAACAGATGTAGTTAGATATCCGTGTTGATATAAAAACAATAACGCAATATCAAGTTTAAGTAGGCGATTATCTTTAAAAAATTGTGTCACTTCAAACAAATTGCCGGGTTGAAAAACAGTACCGAGTTCCAAATTGTAACATACCGTTTTTCTGCTGAACAAGTCTTTAATTGCATTGCTAAAATAACCATTATTTAAAAGAGATTTAAATTTCGTTATGATGGTGACTTCTTCTACCCAGTGAAGAGAAAAATCTTTCTTCGGAATGGCTTTTGTTAAAGACCATACATTGTAAATTTTCTTCCCATCAAAATTGTATCCATTATACATATCTCTTAATTGACATGTTTCCGCTTCAGTGAAATCTTTTATTTTTTCTTCTAATTCAAATTCAAGAACACCATAATAAGGTATTAAGTCAGGTTTTTGAAGAAAAGGAAATCTGCTTAAACTCCGGAGGGGCGAGGTAATTGCACAGGTAACGTCAGCCACGCCAGTGAGAACGGCTAATTGAAACGTGGGTTTGCCCACATAATTTTTGAGAACCTTTCCTAATATTGTATCACGCAACTTTGCAATGTTCAATAGTTCGTTTTCAGAATTGACTGAATACATAGCGTTCAGAACCGGTGCAATGCACTTTCAAATCAAAATCATCTCTGTGCGCGGTGAGATGTCCAAGAATAACGATGTCTTGATAATCTTTATCCAAATTCATAAACGAGGTACGAAAATCTAATGCCATCGCCTTCGAAATTTTCGTGTTACATTTTGTACAACAGCAAGCCGGTGTATTTTTACCAAACAGTTTCGAAATCGTTCCCTCCTCTTCGAGATCTAGCGCCGATTTTTCGAGATAGTTATCGTTGTCGTCAGGGATCGAATCACCTGAATCATCGTCACTACCAGTCTTCAATAAACCGATAAGAAAAACATTTACTTTTCAAGAAAATAAGTAAATTTTTTTGACTGCAACTAACCGCATACTGAATTTTTTGCAATTTTTCGAAAATTGGCATTTTTGGTGTGCAATTTTTGAAATTTTTGCTGTCAGTTAGCTAGGCTAACGAAAATTCGATGTTGAATTTAGCGAGCTTAACCGCAGTTTCAGACCAGCGGTTACCTTAGCTAAGTTAACTATGATATACTGAAGTTAGCTAGCATAACTGCTGGTCCAGTGCAGCAGTTAAGCTAAAAATACACAGGGGAACTGTGCCAGGAGGAACACTTTTACTCTACTTATAGTCGTGTTCGCCTTTGAAATTCTGCGGAGTAATTTTCTTCAAATCACTTGACATTAGGGGATTGCTGTTTACAGATGACAATTCGGAGAAACTACGTCTTTCTAGCGTTGGTGCTGCAATTTGTTCGGCGAAGTTGACATTCGATTGTCTAACAGGATGTAGTGCAGGTGCAAAAGCATTTAGCGGTTTTTCAGCTTGGCGTCTTGTACATGTCAGCATTTCTTCTGTATTGAAGTCTGTAGAGTCTCGTGCCGTATTCTTGAGTTTATTGAATTCTCCTTGAGTTGAAACTAGGTTTTGTTCAAAATCAAGCATGCGTTTTTCCATAGTAACCATTCGTTGATCTACTCTGTGGTAATTTTCTTCGCATTTCCTGTTGGCTTTGACAACAGTATCCGATAGCGATAACTGGCCCATCTCTAAATCTAAGTGCTGTGCAAAGGGGTATTATACCTCACGACTGTTTTATCATATCACTAACGTAAAGAAATAATGAGAAGATTTAAAGTAAAGGATTTCATTTATTAAAAAATTAAATATATACATTATAGTCGCCCGAGGGCATTCATCTTAAGAGTAACTTTATGTATCCTCTCTATCACTCTGCGAGCCTTTCGGTAGCGACGGCGACTTGAACTTCTCCGTGAAGAGGTCTTACTCCTGTCTGCTGAAGTTGGCTCCGTTGAAGGTTCCTCCTTCGCTGTCAAAAGTTCAATCGTTTTCACTGGCTGATGAGATTCGAGGTCAGTTTCCCTTTTCCACTCCAAAGCTTTCGTTTTCTGACAAGGTTTATGTGTACAAGCAGTAGCAGCTTTGACTGAAGGACCAGGTATGACTACATCGACATCCCATTTATGCTTAGGTACTTTGGCAGACAGTTTAGAGATGGAATCGGCAACTACAACTGGTACGGCGATATCAACTGAAGGTCTAGATATGCCTAAATCAAAAATCGGTCTACGCTTGATTATTTTGGTAGACGGTTCAGAGATGAGTGAATTCAATAGGCAAAGCGATATCAATAGGCGCTTCTGGCTCAGATACATCAATGGATGGTTCCGGAATAAGCTCATCAACAGATGGTATTTCGACTCTCTGAAGTGCAGTAGAATCATCAGAAGTATGCCAGATTCCCTCAAGATCATGGTAGTCCAACTAAAGACAACAAGATGATGTTCAGTTTACTTCAATTACTTCTCAAAAATAAAATATTTGTAAGTTACTAACCAGCTCAACTTCTAGGTCATCAAAATTTGGAAAGATTATGCTTGTGGACTCGGTCTGAACTTCAGGGATATTTACAGTGCGTTGTTCCAACTAAAATGATAAAATACTCACTATAAAAAACTTCATAGTATCTCAATTTATACTTCTAATTTACATACTTTGGTATTGAAAGTGGAACTTGCATTTTTATCAGGCTCCTTCTGGGTTACATCTTCTTCACATTTCATCTGAATCACTTTCATTTGATTCCAAATTCAAAAAGTCATTGCTTTCTTCTTTGCTCAACTCCGCAAGAACACGTAAAAGTTCATTGTCTTTCAAGATACGTTTAGAGTCCATTTGGGGGGGGGGGATTCACATAATAATTTTGAAAATAAATCTCATTCAGACCGCTCAAAACCACGAAATCATAAAATGATAGAGGAAATCACGGATACAACAAATACACATATCACAGACAGTATTACTAGGATGATCCTTCCTACAAATTCTCAGAGTTGATTGTTATCAAACTAGCACTAGTGATACTAGCGATAACATGTGTAAGTTCTCGCCAATCTTCTAGCTGAGTGTTGCAATCCAAGGAATCGAGCCAGTAGAATTCGAAAATGTCATCTATTTCAACGTAAAATGTGTTCTCCAGGGCACACACCTCATCTTATGCGACTTTCTATTGTGTGCGCCACCGCACACACGGCCTGAATTCTTAGACGCGTTGTATGCACAATAGCACACATGGCAGTCAACGTGTTAAGTCCATATATTTAGCTACAAAACTTTCTATGCTACTAAATTGGCCTATCATCAGCTTTTGTGTAGTGACTACATACAGCGCGAACTCTAACCAGACCGATTCTATTCGCGATTTGACGCCTGAGTATTCGTTAGTAAAAGTAAATTTAAATTTGTCAGGTCCAGCTGCAAAGTTGTACTGAAATTGCCAGTCAATCTGCCGCTGCGTCGCATGGATCAGACTGATACCCTGAAAAATATCCAATAGTGACGGACCGCTCATGACAACGGTGTCCGCCTTTTTCTCAAATGAGGTCTTTTCTTCGTCTTTAGTCGCATCTTTAGCCGAACCAGATTTCTCTGGTTCAGCGCTAGCGTCATCTCGCTCTTTGGCATTTCCATCAGGATTTTTTGCATCTTTAGATGGTTCTGACTTAGATGAAGCTTCGGTACTGGCCCCCTCTTTGTCTTTGGTCTTGTCAGTGTTGTCTTCTTTAGTTTTTTCGTCTTTCTTTGGTATTGTGATGGTCTATGATGCACAACAAAGTTAGACACACGCCGATGAAATAACAGAACGGAAGAACGGAGCATAGAGCTACGCTTCTCGCAATCTGAACAAGTCTGTCATGACAAAATTACAACAAAGGAGGAAAGCGTTACATTATTCTGCGCTGTTGAGTCCAACTTACAATTGGTGAAAAACATTGGTAAAATGTATGTTTTCAACATGTATGCATGTTGTATGTGTGTTTAAAATTATGTTTTTAAAAAAGGGGTGAAGATGTACGTATATTTAAGCAATAATCAGTTAGTAATAATTGGTTGTTTAAATTGCAAAAATACTTGGTTTTAAACTGTTTGTATGTAAAAGTGCGTAATAATAGTGTATTACCTACCAAGAGTCAGAAGTGAGTGTTTACATGACTTCCCTCGCTTGTAAACACTCACTTTTAGCTCTTGTTTTGTAAGACGGTTTTTACAATACATGACCAGAATGGAAAAACATCAATATCTTTGTCTTGTCAAAAAAGTAAGGCTGAAAAATTCAGCATGTGCATTTTTCCAACTGAAAGGAAACCTACAGTTCTGATAACGAATATATCAAGAAGCAACAATTGCAATGATCACGTCGTAATAATAAAATCTTTGGCATTACCTAGTTGGCCATTCTCGGCAACCATCGGCATTCTTGGAATTGCTCCTTCAGGTGTTAATAAACGTGCCTGCATGTAAAAATGTGACTCGATGTTTTTACATTGAGGTTATGCCAGGGGATGCGCACTCTTGCTGATAGAGAGATTTCTGTTTTTAATTAGACCTAATACCACTAATAGCACTGACCATGCTCCTGTCACGCCTTCCTTCGTTCCTTAAATTACATCAATAATAGTAGCCTTGTCATCAGTTTTAAAAAAAATTGCTGCTTTTACATCAGCCTTTATGTTCTCAAATAAACTTAGAATGCCGGTTAAACAAATATTATTAAAGCCCATCATTAACTTGCAAGATACAAAATTTTGTAGTAGTCTATATATTTTAGATGTCTTGCTAGCCAAACGTACCTCGAAAATCTCATCATAATCAGCGTTAATATCTGCTTCTTGGACACAATCTTCTAGACAAATTAGTCCCAAATACCGTGCTAAATCCGTCTTCATCGATTTAGACAAACAGTATATTAAGACATCCACATGGGTTTCAACACCAGTCAGTTCAGTCCAATTCTTCTTATGACGAGCCAGTTCTCCCTTGCAATCAACAGATTTCGCTAACTGGCAAGTTTTCATTTTCTTTACCACTGGTTGCTCATCAACAAGATCAAGAATTTCTTCTGACGCAGATGACACAGACGATTGCGATGTGCTTGAATCCAACATGTGTTTGTGCAGGTACACATGCTGACGGCCAATACTTTTTAGTTTTGTTGATGCGAATGTTCTCTTGTGTTCGGTTAATATCGCATCACTAATATGAACAGGGTTGGACACAGGGTAGTCTGAGACTTTTACCTCAACTTGAATATGTGAAATGTTGCTCATATCAGGAGGAATTTCAGATTTTTTAGCCGGTGTGAATAATGAGTATAAAATATCATCAGGGTTACTTCTGGGTACATCTAACAAATAAGAGTTAAAGAAATCGGTCATTTCATCCAGTACAACTTTAAGCAGAGAACGAACGTTTTCTGAATTGGACCACTGGAGGTACAAGTTTCTTCTAAAAGAGTAATCTCCGCTTTTCAATAGATATGCTAGTCTCAGTTGATTTTCCTGAAAAAGACAAGAAAAATCAGTGGGTACTCCATTTTAATTTACTATTTACCTATAAAATGAAATAATTAAGAATCATTACGCAGAAGAAACATCACTTGTTTCATGATAAGCTGTACGTAGAGAATTTAACGAAAAATTAATCATATCGATACCTTAGGATACAGACATGCTATGTCCAAAAGGTGTCATTTTTCAGGAGAGAAGTTTGAAGTTTTGTTATTTGCATAATCTACAATAATTTTTCACCATTTTACCTGATTTTTTTTATAATTATGCCTTGAACATCTACGGATTGAATAAAATTAATTTCATTCCCCTATCATTAGTAGATCCAGAATTAAAAATCATTTAAATTACTAAAATGGACATAGCATATTTGTGCATTTCAAAATAATTGTAATCAGGACATAGCATGGGCATAGCGCATTTGAGCAGGAAGAATTTCGATACCTTAGGATACAGACATGCTATGTCCAAAAGGTGTCATTTTTCAGGAGAGAAGTTTGAAGTTTTGTTATTTGCATAATCTACAATAATTTTTCACCATTTTACCTGATTTTTTTTTATAATTATGCCTTGAACATCTACAGATTGAATACAATTAATTTCATTCCCCTATCATTAGTAGATCCAGAATTAAAAATCATTTAAATTACTAAAATGAACATAGCATATTTGTGCATTTCAAAATAATTGTAATCAGGACATAGCATGGACATAGCGCATTTGAGCAGGAAGAATTTAGTGATTATTGTGGACATAGCTGTTCTTGGGAGGAGGACTTTGAAAAAAAAAAGAACTTTTTTGACGCTTTAAAAATAATTTTCATCAAAATTAGTGATCATCTTCGATTTTATTAATTGTGAAAAAATATAAAAACATGGAACGATACAAAAAATCAAAACTAATTACTTAGTTACGGATTACCTTCTAAAATTAAAAAAAAATCAGAAAAAAAAACAATTATACGAGATTATTCAGCATTCTTATTTCGCAGCTGGATTGTCAGGATCTTCTTCTTCTTTATCTGCGTCTTGAACAGCCACATCTTTTACTTTCTTATCACATGGCAAACTGTTAATGAAATACTCGTAAGATTTAGGAATAACACCGGACTTCAATAAACACAAAAGATCTTTTTTCTTGGCTAAAGAAATTGGTAAAAGTTTCGGATACTTTATCAACAATTTTATATTGGTCCAAGCTACAGCACACATTTCATCGTTAACGTTCAAATAAGAAAACTCAGGGTCGTCGATGTTGTATTTGAATCCAATCAAATTTGAGCCCCTCTTGAATTGAAAGAACTTGACTTTTAACCAGTTTACTTTTTATCCATCAGTTGCTTTTAAAATTCCGAATGAGCCATTTGAGTTACTTTGTATGGATAAGGACGTTTCCCGGCCCCTTCAATGACGCCCCTGTATTCATTCGTTGAATAAATTTGCTTGTGCTTCCTTGCTTGTTTGATACATGCTGCGTGCATACTATCGACTTCCATCTGACTGTGGCCACTTTCTAGATATTTCAGGCTGATAACGTCGAGATTCGGGTATTCACGGCAGTTGACTGCGTACAGAAGGGTGGCGACTATGTTTTTATTACGGTTTTGACCGCCACAAGTATCTGAATAGAAAACGAATTGTTCAATATCTCTTTCGATACTGCATCGATCAATATATCTCAGCAAACATGTTCCGATTTCCGAGCTTCCCTTCTTGCCGTTACACTCGTCCCAAAGAAAGCAATTTCCATCTTGAAAGGAATCGTAAATTGTAAAATTCATAGCTGAGAGTTTTCTCTTGTAGTAGATTTGGCAATCGCCGGCAAAAGGAATCGTCATCACATTCTTTCATCTTTCGAATGGCATTTTTTCTAGCAATGTGTTCTTTATACACAGTGCTTATATCTGTGGTGCCATCACGTTCAGCCTGTTGGCAGGTTGTACACTGGTCTTTTTTTGGCGAAAATATTGACAGAGTTGGTTGATACTCGTGGAACATTTTCCTGAGTACACCCGATGTGACGACATCTTTTCCAGCAGTGTGCTGCTTATCGCAGTACAGTTGGTATAAAATTGAGATGTTTAAGTCAGGAGCTAGGTACAGTCGAGAGCTTCGGGCTCTGCAATAATGCGATGGGACTTTTGGAAACTCATTCAGGAATGCAGTAACACCACGAGCAAGGTGTGGGGGAGTTTCAGTAGACGGCCCTCGATCCTTACGACGATCTTCTCCTTGAAAAGTCCCATTTGGACTACGTTGAGTCACAGTAACATCGAAAACAGCTTTACTAACGCCGAAGGTTCTTAGGAAAAATGGTTGGCAGACTCGAACACAATTTCCTTCTGCAGTAGGTAACATGCAAGCTTGACTTATTAATTTATCAACACCGGAGTTCATGTTTTTTTTTCTCTTGCGAACAGTTGGCTTTTCGATCGTCAATTTACAAATAATATCTTTCTGACAAACGTAATTCCCAACACTGTAATAATCTTTGCGTATGGATCGCTGCTATTCGATCAAAATCTTGCTTCTGCATTTGTATTTGCATTTACAGTCGGTTATATCCAGTTCTTTTGCTTCCTTAGTATGTCCTTTAACATCAACGTAGCTCTGTCCTAATAGCCGTGTTTTTTTTTCGAACATTTCGGCTCCACTTTTCTGGTTCTGGGAATCGCGATCTTTTTTTCCTCTTTGTTGTGGTCCTGCTGGTAGTTGGAGTAGTTTGTGAAATAATATCATTTCGAGCATCAGTTTCTGCTTCATTTGGCACAATATTAATATTATTCTCGATAGTGCCAACCAACTCGTCGTTCATACTGCTTCCCTCGTTGTTTTGCTGAGCAGGTCTATGATGTACAATTGATGGGTAATCGTCCGAACCAATGGGACTGGAAGCATATTTGTGTTCGTTTTCATACTCGTCTGATGAATTATTCGGAGTTTTGCTTCCACTGGGTATAATAATATTATATTCGTCGTCATCGCCATTATCTTCACGTTCAGACTCGTCTGATGATTGCTCGGAATTTTCTGTTTCATTTAAATGCATTTTAGTCAGCTAGATCTACTTGCACGACGTAATAATAATTGCAAGACAATTTGATCAACATTTTTACCTGGTGCAGAAACACGATTGTCTCCAAAGCCATTCGGATCAAGATTATTCAACGCAGCGAAAGTACTTGATGGAGAATTATCGTTATCAGCGCAAGTAGAAGCTGTAACTGGTTCATCTGCAACACCATTGTCAAATTTAGTTTCAAGTTGGTAAATAATGAATACGGCATAGAATAGCAGAGCAATTAATGATTGAACATCTTACCTTGTAGAAGAACGGTATTATCATTGGCACTGATTTCGATCACATTAATCAAAGACCCATTATCAGTAACTTCAGCAATCACAAACATCACTGTATCGATACCACTTCTGCTATCATCTGTTACGACGTCGTTGTTTTGCAATATGCCTACAAAGTTATCGAATGATTTTAATCAATACATAAAGCAGTAAAATAAATTAATTTCTCATCTCTATCAAAACTTACCATCATCTTCTGTACACGAGAACAAAATATCATTTTTTTGCTTTTCATCGATATTAATACTACCATTCTGACTATCATCCATTTCCTTGATCCACTTTGCCCACTGGGCAGGATCGGCACTCATATTAATTGAATTATTTTCAAATTTGTATTAATTAAAAGCATTGAAAAAGACACAACTGCACAACTATTGTCACATTAATTATTTGATGTAATCTAAAACACACCGATTACCATCAATTGTTATCACTACAGCGGACATAGCACATCTGTGCACGACAATATGGGACATAGCATGAACATAGCATGTCTGTGCATTTCGTTTTCGACTATATGGACATAGCAGATTTTACTTAATGCCAATTAGAGGGGGTTTAGAGATGAGATAGGACATATCTGGTATTAGCATTCGATTCTGCTCGTTGAGACGAATCCAGTGATACCAAAAACGCATTTTCGAAAATTTTGGACATAGCATGTCTGTATCCTAAGGTATCGATATTTTCGATGGTTGAAACATCTCATTTTCGTTATGAATATTAAGGAAAATCGAAGACAGTACCCTTTCAGCTTGACTTTTGTAAGTAAAAAAAGGATAGTAACTCAAATTTCATCATCGTTCATTTGTAGCAGCTTCGATCAGAACTGTCATACAATCAACCAGAGATGATTAGCCTACGAATGGACAGCAGAACAAAAGTTTACGAATGAGAATGAATAATTTTTTTTTCTTCTTCTTTCACAAAAAACGAACTACTGAATACCCTTTTTGATTTATTTATTCTTTTAGTTGTGATTCGGATCTAAAACATCCTGTTGTTTTTTTTCCCGATCAGATCTTGATCTGGAAGGAACCCCTACTGTAAAATCTCGACTATCTAAACTTCAAACGAGACGAACTCTTTCGACAATCTGATCCAATGTAATCACACACACACAAAATGTTACAACAAAAATAATGAACACGAACGTAATCGAAGACAGCTATCAGCGAGCAGAAAATTATTTTCTCACTACACGTCGAGTAGAACAAGAACACAAATACTCAAGTCCAGCAAGATTCGAGCCTAATGAAAAATACTACTCGAATTACTTCCAGGAAACTCTCAACGGTTAATAAATTACTCGAAGAAATCATTTTTTTTTTCGTCGAGATTCGGATCTGAAAACATCCTGTATTTTTTTTTTCTTTTCGTCCAGATATGAATCCGAAGATATAAGTAATTAAAACAATGTGATTCTTTCACCAGAAATGTAAATCAAAATTAATTATACATAAAGTAGAGCTCAATGCCGCACTCAACAAAAACAGGAAAACCTTAGCGACAGATTCTTAAAACTAAATCGCAAACTAATGAAAGTAATGAACATACAACAATTAATTCCAACACCACAATACACTGCTTCAACTGTTCAGTGTTTCAACTTTTCTCCTCTAGTATGTTTTCATGTTGATATCAAATATGATGATAGTATTCTCAAATATATTACAGCAATTGCTCAAATGATTAACAAAATGTTAAATGTAAAATCTAGTATAAAGGCTGTGTTTCATGATAAAGAAAAAAATCAATATTTTACAGCCGAAGTACCATTCATTTGTACTACACCACTGTACATATTACGATATTTCTCCCAAGTATCAATAACCGAGTCTGGAAATAAAGACAGTTTGTATAAATTAGTTAAATGATATACTTTCATCATAATATTCTTGAGATTTTTATTTTACAAGAATGTACCTATTGTTAAGAAGCTTCCTCACAAAATCCAAAATATTTGTTAAACGGAGTTGACAACTTTATGCCAGACCTGCCACTCTGTTTTACATCATTTGTAATTGTTAGAATGTGTGGCTCTGTTCTTGTTTGTCATCCATATGTAGTAGGCTACTTTTATTACACTCTGTTCAAAAATTTGAATACTCGTCTTTATTTATTGTCACTGTAGAAGAGCGATTGTTGATTTAGATGTACCTAAGAATTCCATAAATGTTCTAATTATCTTCATGATTTCTTTGGGATTTGTAGACTACGAATATGGCCCTCGTCGCATCATTGTTAGAGAAGGAACTGCGTCACTACCGCGAAAAAGTAGAAGAGGTTACAAAGCAAGCTGAAGAGCACCTGAATTGCAAAATAACTGATCCGGATCGTATGCGCGATACTTCTCTTAATTTGAAGTGATTCTCGATGAATCTAAATAAGATGATAACTCGTGTTAAAGAAATCAAATCCGATATCATTCTGAAAGGAATTTATAATGTGACAAAAATTCTGACTTGTTAAAAAGAAGAAACATTCTTCATTTCCTAAAATTGAGTTTAACAATTGAGCACTCAGTTAAACCCTTCTAAATTGTCAATGAATGATAAATAATCAAACTTTTTGTTACTTTGATTTTCTTTTTGTCCATCTGTTTTTATGACTAGATTATTATTCAAATTGATACAAACTTTTCTTGTGGAATCTTTATCAATTTTATTATCATTGCAATGTGATAGAACTTCAGTTTCAGGTTTTTCAAAAATAATAAAAGTGAATCTCCCATTTTTATCCCTATTAATTTTTATAATATTCAGATTTCTTCTATGGGGAATATCATATTTTATTAGATATTTATTAATAGTTTTCAAGCTTATATTATATTTCTCCCTGAAAGATTTTTTGGTATTATTTATAAAATCATATTCTCTCATCAATTTGATTAATGTTGCATGATCCATTATCATTATTTATTTATAAAATTTTCTGAGAATGGTAAATGGGAAATGGTAACTGGAATGGAATGGAAAAGGGAATGGGAAATAGTAAAATGGAATGGAAAGTGGAATGGTAAATGGTAAAAAAAAAATAGAAGGAAAAGGGAATGGGAAATGGTAAAATGGAATGGTAAATGGTAAAAAAATATAGAAGGAAAAGGGAATGGGAAATGGTCAAATGGAATGGTAAATGGTAAAAAAAATATAGAAAAATTTTATATATAAATGGCAAATGAAAAATCTTTGGTTACATTAACTTCAATAGTTCATTCATTTAGCGCAGATGTGAAAGATATGATAAGTTTCAATTTAGAAAATTTAAAACATTATTATGAAAATCAATCAACATCAGATATTGCTAAATCATACATGGACTTGATCAAAGAATTTCATAAAGGAATTAATGAGAAGAATTTTGATGATGAAACTAAAAAGAATTACAGAAAACTTGTTAATGCAATTTTTGCTCCTGCTTGTGAAGCAAGATGTAATAATATACTCTATCAAAATTTATCAAATGATTTAATAAATCTTCTGAATAATAGCAAACACTTGGAAGAAGAGAATCACCAATTGAAAGAAGAAAATGATAGATTGCTTTAAAAAATATAATGAAAAATCTCAAATTAAACTGGTTGAATATGATTCTGGTTTGGATATATCTGTAACAACAAAATCATTTAATTTACTACCAGTTTCAGAATTAATGAAAATTCAAAAGAAGGTAGACGAAATGAAAATAGACTTTGGTAATAAATTCACAAGAGTTCCAGTTAAGAATTCTGATATTCCATCTAAAGATAAAATAGAAAGAATTTATGCAAAGAATAGCGAGTCAGAAAAATCAGTTATAAACCAAAAACCTAAAAAAAAAACAAAAAATTAATGCCCTAGCTTTAAGATGATTTATGAAGGTTTATTTCCTTGAATCTATATTAATTTAAGTCTAATTTAATTATATTTTGTAAAGGTTTTGAGAAGGTTTTATGCTAGTTTTTATGTCTTGGAAGGTTTCAGGTCGGTTTTATGTCTATTTTGAGAAGATTTTATATCTACTTTTCATGTTGGTTTTATGTCGGTTTTTTCCTTATTAAATTTCTTTATAAAAAATATTCTATATAAATACATAGTTGAAGATAAACTTCTTATACTAGTGTCCTCAACATGGAACACTATGATACACACATTTCAGCTACTGATCATGCTTTACATGATACTTCTTTCTTAGATTCAGAGAAAGGGAAGTCTATTTTTAAATTGATGACACAAGAAGGAACAACTTTCAAAGAATATAATGTTGATGAATTTTTAAGAAAATTAATGTTCACAATAAATTTGTTTGAAAATGGAAAATATTGCACTAAATGTAAGAAAAATAAAAATATACAAGAATTTGGTAAAGCACAAGACTGGTGTAAAGAATGTAAGAATACATCATTTAAAGAAAAAATGAAAGAAAATTTGAAAAATGATTATGAAAAAGAAAACAACTAATAATGTGTACTTGCGGTGTGGTTGTAAATTCTGTATCTTACAAAATACATTTAAAATCAAAATATCATCATAATCTTCTTAATGAAAAAGAGAAAGGTAGTTAGAAGGATTTATGTTGGTTTTGTAAAGGTTTTTTCCTTATTAAATTTATTTAAAAAAAATATTCTATATAAATAAGAAGAATGAATCTCTCTAAGAAGTTTATTTCAATTTGTAAGACCATGTCAGATGATCCATATATTGATATTTCTAAAATTGAAGCAGGAGAAATGCATCTGTGTACAAGATGTTTTAAATTTAAAAAAATTAATGAATTTGGGAAAAATCAATATTGGTGTAAAGATTGTAAAAATTTAATAATGAAAAAACATAATGATGAATTAAAATTAATTGATAAAGTTTGTGAGTGTGGGAGAAAAGTAAATATAAGAAGTTATAATACTCATTTGAAATCAAACCTTCATAAAAGAAGATTAGACATGATGAAAGAGAACAAAATTATATTAGTCTCATAAAAATAAATTTCTTTATAAAATTTTTCCTATATAAATAAGTAGTGAAAAAACATCTACACAAAAAATGATTACAAGAAATCAGATCGTGATAAGTGTTATAAAAAATGAAACTGGAAGACAAGACACAAATATTGCTCAATGGATTCAGTTTTTCAAAGTGCATAATTTCTATGCAAATAAAACTACAAGACAAATAGAATATTATTTAAGAAATAGTAAGATTTATATAGCTTTTAGAGGAAGGGAAGTAACCTCAAAAATAAGTGATTTATACTTTATATTATTGCAAAAATTAACACAATCCAGATTACCCCAACCAAATAGAAAACAGATTATTTTTACATTAACAAAGGAGGAAATAAATACATGGCTTACTGGAACTCCTTTCAAGTTTGAAGGAAATGATGATGATATATTTAGATCAAATAATAGAAATAATATAAAAATTAGACCTCGATTTGTACGTGAGAATTTTGCAAGTAGACATGCACAATGTGAAATTGAAAATGAATGGGGAATTGTAGACTTGAGTGAGTTTTTAGATATTATGAAAAAACCTACTTTTGGTCAAAGACGACCGAAAGAATTACTATTTATTTAGAAGAAATAAAAGCGCTCGGGAAAAACCCCCAGATATTGAAATTTAATTAAAAGAAATAAATTCGCTCGGGAAAAAACCCCAGATATTGAAATTTAATTAATTAGAAGAAATAAATGCGCGCGGGAAAAACCCCAATTATTGAGAATTATTTAAAATATGAAAATGTGATTATTTAATTAGAAGAAATAAAGGCGCTCGGGGAAAAACCCCAAATATTGATAATTATTTAATTAGAAGAAATAAAAGCGCTCGAGGAAAACCCCCAGATATTGAGATATAATTAGAAAAAATAAAATAAATGCGCTCGGGAAAAAAAAAGAAACCCTCAGATAAACAGGACTTTTTCACGCGGTAAAACTAATTTTAGACAGGACTCGTACACGGTAAACTTATGCTCACGGTACACCACACGAAATGACTAGACTCACATGAACGACTGAAGTCACTCTCTTTCTCTAATAAGAGCCACGCAAACAACTTATTGTGATACCCATCAGGCATAACCTGAACTCTTATAAAAATTTGAATCAAGATTTAAAAGGCCAAACTCACATATCAGGTACTATAAAAGAAAAAAAATGGGCATCTGCCCCCTTTTTACTAACTCTTAAAAGACAAGATGTATCACCACAGAACCTCATGCTGCTAGAACATAGAATTCTTGACCTACCTATTTTTTGTCGGCCCATTCACAAATCCTCCCCCAACTCGAAAATAAATATGTCGATAGAGACTGATTTTCAAAATTTGTTTTCACTATCTCCTTGTGTAAGCACCAACGTAGACACACCAGTACCCAAAACCCTTGTTAATTTTATGTATACACTTTCAATCTCCCAAAAATAATTTTCTTTTATTTTCTTTCAAAGGTCAACAGTTTACGAGGCAGAAATGCTCAGCTCTGAATCGATGCCAAACGATAGGCATAAAACATATTAGATACAAAGTATTGTAGAAAAGACCACACAGCCCTCAGACGTACCACACAAGACAATCGAAAAAGGACCAACCCCAAGGTAATCAAAAATGACCAAAAGAAACCAACAAAGAACCGTGAATGCATCCGACAATATTGTACGACCACGACCGATGACGACACGACAGAGAAGAAAGCCAGACAGCACCTTAAGAAGCGCGATACAATTCACAGGAATTTTGATAAACATTTTTTTCTATTTTTTTTCTCTCTAATTTTAAGGTTAGACGTTAAGGAAACAATAGTACGTACTCAAAACCAATTAAGGGAAAACAGGGCAAATGCGAAAAACACGACATCTGCTAAAAAAAAGACCCTAAGTACCTCAAAGGGGTTTCTCACTCTCTCTTTCCCCCCAAAAGAAAACAATGTAGCTTGGGCGGTTTTGGCTGGACCGTCCTCGCCACCATATCCTCCTACCTAGCCCATGCCCGCTTTATCCAACGTACATCTCCCGGAAACATGCGTGAAACCCCTCATACCCCATGTAAATATTAACCCACTACCCCCTTTTCCAGTCTAGACAACACTCCCTCCCTTTTGTGTTTGATTATAATGAATGAATGAATGAACAGTTATGACTCTTTTCCGGCATTGCGAGGAAAATTCCCCCACACCCCTCCCATCAAGGGGGCTTGATTGTAAATTCCAATAGCCACAGAAACCAAAGGCACTCAGTCGAGCTCCCATTTTTCCATTGTAGTAACGCTTAGCGAATGCGATAATCTTACGTCACATAGAGTGAAATTTCCCTCCCCAGTGGGAAATAGTGCATTATTTAGCGAGTGCGAGTGTATTAGGAGGAGAAGTTTCATAGTATTGCCTATAGAAGAGCGTGCTACTGGTTCGGCTAACAACCCTGTAAAATAAACATTCGTTTCCTCCCATTCTTGGGAAAAATCCTGGCAACGCTGATTTTAAAAATTAAGTATGACTTTCATCAATTTTAAGAGTAGCTTGGATTATGAGTGTGAGTGAAATTGCTATTTCTTCCAACGACTAAAAGTTTTCGTGTAGGTACATAACACGAGCATGGAGGAGTGACACAGTTGTGTTTAATAAATTGCATAGTCTTCCTGTTACAAGGAATAGGAAACAATGAATGTAAGGAGTGTAAGAAGGAGCACTACAGAGGTACGAGAGATACAATACAGCTAACTAGAAGAGAAGGCGAACTGACAAAACATGACTGCCAAAAATAATGATACTAGTTTGAGTTTGAGCTTTTTGCTCGATATAAGAAAAAGAACGACAATGAACGAACGATGATAAAAATTATTCGCCAAGAAAGAGTGAAAACGAGCGTGTTCGTCTGCTCGGCAGAGCGCTACATTATTACGGAGTCACAGGCATGCGTACGAGCAGGCAGTGAACCAGAGCTACGTGCGTCACATGTACAGTCACGGTCCGGTCTCACGGTTTTGAGTGGGCCTTTCTCGTGAACGTGCAAACGTAATATCTATCCTACATGTGCCTTATCAGAATATGCTTGAGATGAAAAGGGCTACTTCCCTCTTGCAAAATACTAACGTAAATATTGTCTTTCTGTGAAAGTTGTTCTTGTCAGAGTACAACTTAAGTGCAGTGAACAATATTGGTACTTTTACTTTTACCTACCCACTTCACTAAGCGGATACCACGAGTTCCCAAGGCGAGTTCCATCATGTTTGTGTACATTGACCCTTTCTATTTGCAAACAGAGTATAACAACACTGGGTAAATGCGTAAATATTGTCTTATCAGCTTATCAGCTCCGATGTAGTTAGCTTTGGTCGGACTAGTTCTCAGTTTTAGCTTCGTATGACTATCCATGTATTGTTTGCTTCATGATGAAGGCTAAATTGTTCAATATTTTCGTAAAAGCTGTCGACTCGGTGCAACCCCGCTTTTTGATTAGAAAAATTGTAAGTAGGTCCTCGAGAAGTGATACACTGAAGATTGAAAATCTTTCTTTAACCATGCATGAAAATTGTTTCGTGGTTGGATTTGGGAAAGCTGTGTACCAAATGGCCGTTGAAATTGAAAGCATTGTCGGAGAACACTTGAGAAAGGGTGTTATTAGTGTCCCTGTTGGCGCAGCAAATCAAAGTGAACATCGTTTGAGAAACGATTCTGTAATCCGAGTACTAGAGGGAGGTAAGAATAATTTGCCCGACGAAAATGCACTCGCAGCTGCCAAGGAAATTGAAAATTTAGTGAAAGCGTGCGGTAAAAATGATATACTTATTGTATTAGTATCCGGAGGCGGATCTGCATTGCTGCCCCATCCGACGAGTCCAGTCACCCTGAAGGAGAAAATTGAAACAATCAAAGGTGTCTCATCGGCAGGAGCAACTATAGTCGAGTTGAATTCGATCCGAACAGCATTGTCAGAAGTGAAAGGAGGCAAACTTGCAGTACTGGCCTATCCAGCGACAACTGTAACCCTCATTATTTCCGATATCATTGAAGATCCGTTGCATTTCATCGCGAGTGGGCCCACTGTACTACCGAATCACGATATTCCTTATGTGGCTGCTTCTTCTGTTTTGGAAAAGTACAATTTAATGTGCAGTACTTCCGCTAATGTGAGAGAGGTCTTACATCGAAAGTCTAACTGCGAAAATATGCAGAAAATAATGAAAGAAGATAATCGGTTGTATAATTTCATCATAGGAAATAATAGGATCGCTTTAAAAGCCGCTGTAGCGGAAGCCGAACGCTTACAGTTTTTTACCGTTCTTCTGTCTCACCGTGTAGATACTCTCATTTCTCAAGTAGCTAGGATTTATACCGAAATAATCAATCATCTGTGTACTTTTTTAAATAATTCTAACTCTAAAACCGATTTCAAAAATAACATGAAAATTTTGCAGGATTGTAACGAGCAAATCCCGTATGTCTGCGATATTACTCACACTTTAATCGCGAACGCTGACTCGATTAATGATTGCCGCGTGAAACAAATACCTTTGTGTTTGATTGCTGGGGGAGAGCCTACTGTTGAAGTAACTGGAAGTGGGCTTGGAGGAAGAAATCAGGAACTGGCGCTAGAAATGGGCATTCGGCTCCATACTTTAAAAAATGAGAACAACTGCATTAAAAAATTCAATATAAAATTCGCGAGTGCTGGTACTGATGGTATTGATGGACCTACAGATGCTGCAGGAGCAATGGCATGCTGTGATTTAGTAGATGAAGCTACTTCATATAATTTGAATGCGCAAACCTTTTTAGAAAACAACGATTCGTATTCTTTTTTCAGTTTCCTGAAGGACAGTCAGTATCTGATTAAAACAGGGCATACGGGAACTAATGTCATGGACATTCATATCCTATTAATAAATTTGAAGGAAAAATAAAAATTACTAGCATTAAAGCCAGAAATGTAAAATGGAATACCAATTTTGATTTGTGAATGTTACTCTTTCAATGTTCCACTTTGCGTTCTGAACTTGCTTTCCAAATATCTGAAAATGTTCTCCTCCTCGTTAATAAAAACATTCTAATCACTAATCACTAAATATGTACAAACAAATGAGTTGTTGTTGTTGTTTTTTTTAAAGTTTTTTTGTGTTTTTTTTTTAGAAAAAAGTGTTAGAATATTATAGCAGTGTTGACTCTGTAATATGAGACGATGATGAAACGTAAAGAGACTCTTATCTTTTCGGAAAAGGTGAGGAGCAGAGCTGTATAATCTGTAATCATCAGCTACCTTCCAGGCTACTGAGTTACTACCTTACTACTTACAAGGTAGGATACTTAGTGTCAGCCCCATAGAGAGAAAGAAAGGGCCTGGGGGAATTTCTACGGGCCCCCTCCTTCCAGTTCATTTTTTTCTTATGTCAGATGGGAAAAAATTATAAGCTACGGGATAAGAGGTTTCTTTCATGGTGTAAGGAGTATGATTGCTGATTTGTTGTACAGTATGATGTAATCCTACGCGTTAAAATTCAGGTCTTTTAAAAATATCGGGCCCTCCTGAAAGTCCGCGCCCGGGGTATTTCCCCTCTTTCCCCCTCCCTCTCGACAGGGTTGCTTAGTGTTTGGATTTTGAAATCGGAAGTGAAATAACGAAACGAAAAAAAAAAACGTTTCGTTTGCCATTCCTAGTTTTTTGATTTGTGATTTTTACTTTTTAGGATCGGCTACTAGTAGCCGAGCCTATTGCAACCACTTTCTAGGGTCGGGTCGTGGTCGGGTACTAGTAGCCGAGCCTACTGTAATCGAAATTTCATTTCTTTTCCCGGGTGAGTTGAGTCAGGGTGAGTTCAGTAAATAGCAGGGATGGCAAACAAACGAAATGAAATTACGAAATAACGATTGATTTTTGTCAAAAATATTGAAACGAAATAACAAAACGAAAAAAAAAAACGGTTTCGTTTGCCATCCCTGTTCAAAATGCATTGGAGCCGATTTTCTATACCGGTGACGCTAGCAGATGGGATACTAAAATGCGGGATGGGTGAGGAGGGTTTATATAGTAGCAGGCTGAAGTTAGGTATCTAGTGTCTAGTGTAGTAGTATAAACGTCTTTGGATTACACATTTTTGAATCGGGGCCCAATTTTGAAAAATTCTACATTTTACGCTCTTTCCAATGATACTAAATAGTAAATAATAACTCATTTTGTTTACAAATGTTAGTTGGTTCCCTCTTGCTGAACAGGCAACAGGAGAACAGCGTCCGTTTGTGACGTCACTTCTAGTTCTAGCCTTATCATTTATTCAACGGTGACGCTACGTCGCTATATTATACGTGTTCTATGTTTCATCCTGCCCTCATCGCCTCTCCTGCTTGTGTTATGTTATCTTATGTTTGTGATAATTATGCAAAGAAATTATGTTAATAAATTCAATTTAATCCTTCTAAAGTATTCAAGTCGAAAATTTATAAATTTATCCTAGTAAAATTATTTAGTTCGTAATGAGTTTGCCGGGTCATGTATATCTAACAACACGAGAGGCGCTGGAGAACAGCACCTGTCGCATTTGTGGTTGTCAAAATAATGCCGTATTCCTTAACCTAATGAAGCCGGATAATGAGCAGTTCTTAACATTGGTTAAAAACGTACTGTGTATTCAGGTTTGTTTGCTTGCATTTCCTCTTCTTGTAATGGATGATAGAGGATATTGCCGATATTCAGTAGATATTGTATTACCGTGATTTACTTGTAATACTAGGGACACCCGCTTGCGGACAACCTGAAAGGTGGACGAGATCGTTGGTTATAAATACTTGTAAATAACAAAATAAACTAAACCTGGTTTATTATTAAGCACTAAGGATCGTGTTTTGCAGGTGACTGAAGATGACAGATTGCCGAAACATATCTGCCATTCCTGTACAGCAACGCTGTATGACATCCAACAGCTTCTAACCGTAAGCAAGATAGTTCAACAAAAATTAGCTAGCATAGCTGAGAAACTGAATTGTGATGAAGTAAAATCTGAGTATATCTTGTTTTAGTATGGAAGAAAGCATCCTCGACAAAATGAACACATACATTTATTTTCAGGTAAAAGTTAACAAGATTGAATGTGAAGATTTTCAGGAAAAAGTTGACAACAGTGAATGTGAGAAAAAAAATCACAGTATAATTGTTGGCAATGCAGTGACATCTTGCAAGATATCTAACTCTTGCAAAGGTTCGATTTCAATGGGACAAGACGTACTCATCAAAGTGCCTGCAATTTGCCTTCCTAAAATCCCACAATGTCCCAAAATTGAGAGTGATGAAGTGAAGAAAATCCGTAGTTCTAAGCCTTATAATCCTGGTTCAGTACTTCGTAAGAAGTTACCTGTAAATTCTGTACCGAAGTGTACGTCGGAGCCTGCAGACTCAAGGACTCATTCCGTTCAAACACCAGAACCTGTCGATGCAAGTCCGAAAACAGACGTCAGGTACCGTCACAGATTCTTTTCTTTGCTTAATTTACCTGTATGGTATATTGCTCTTTTTTGAAAACTGATGTGAAGTTGTTCAATAACGTTTCAAGCTAATCGTCCCCGTTCTTCTACAGGCCTAAGAACTGGCTGATCCATAAGCTACCTGGGAATTCAACAACACTGTATGTTTGTCCCGAATGTCAGGCTATTCTTCTTTGCCCAGAAGCGAAGGAAAAACATGTATGTGATTTGCCAGTTGCAGGAACAGTATCCCCTGTATCATCGGATAGTGAGTAAGTATTACTCGTATTCGAGTGCGTATCTGCACTCAAAGATGAATATTAAAAATTGAACGTTTCTGAATGAAATTAACTTTTTTAAACTATAGCGTTGGTCATAGCAAACTGAGAAGAAAACTACAGATGAAGCCGAATTGTAGTGACAGTGATAGCAGCCCCTCGGCAAGCAAAATAAAAAAAACAGACGACAGTGACGGCAAACCTTTTATGAAGAAAATAAATATTATCGTGACAGATTCTTCGGGAGATGAATCTGAATCGTGAGGAAGTGGGCAGAAGTCATTCTGAAATTGGCAATATTTTGGCAGTAAAAGGCGATCGATTATCGAAATGGTTTTACAATCTATATGGGCTATAATGTTGCTAGTAAGATTCTTAAAGAAGAAAAAAAAAATGCTAATTGGTTTGGTCTTACCGTTCGTATTGGTAATTCAGGAGTCACAAATTGTTCATCGGGTAATATGTAATAATTAGTCCAGGTAAATAAAAAAAATTTAGAGGAAAAACGAGGTAACAAGCAGGAACTTGCTCAAAATGGTTAAAGGTGATGTCTTAATATACTAGAAGTCTCGCCCTACTCCTTTTGTTAATTTTTCTTGGGTGATAGAGGGAACCTTTTTATGAAATATTGATGTACTATATTGGATATGAAGAAAATTGTCAATCAAAAATTGTTCTACACCAGATTCTTTATGAAAATGATCTCCAGTACTTTCTCGTGTCTACCCCAGAAATGTCACTTTATTATGGTAAACTTGGCCAACATTCCCAAACCCAGTGCCATAATAAGTTGATAGGCATCTGGTATCGAAAAGGAATTCGGAAATCTTCCAAACCCAACAGATACTGTATAATTCTGTGTTTCAAAATTCAGTTCAGGTCTTCTCCCCTAGTGCCAAAGTTCCAAGTACAGAGTTCAAGTGACCATAAAAACGATTTCAGCGACACTGAATACCGTATGCTTGATTCTCGTATAACTTGACATTTTCGATCGTTGCCCCCGCCTCTGCTTTTATAGTTTTGAAGTTCGAGTAAAACTGAGATCACAAATGAATTCAGCGAGCTCAAAGCTCTTAGAAGTCTTACGTATGTTGTATTTTTAATTATGGCTCTCCCTCCAGATACCATAGTTATCAAAGTTGGAGTAAAATAATGTAAAAACTGAATTGAGTGACCTCGAAACTCTATATCCGATATCCATATTTTTAAAACATTTTTGACATTGGCTCTCTCCCCTGATTCCACAATTTTTAGCTTGGGGCGAATTGGTATCAAAATTGAATTCGGGGTCCTCCAGTGCCGCACGATATCCCGATGGCATTTTTGTACACTTTCTGCTTGATAACTTCCCCCAATCTACTGCTTGTCCAAATCTTTGAAACATAAGAACATTCGATTTTACGTGTGTTGTATTCAGGGTTGGAGTGGGGATCCAAGATTCCGGAATTTCTCAAAGAGCGTCGCATCATTCTGGGCCCTTTTGAGAACTTGGGATCAAAATTTGAATTATTATTGAGGCAGAAAAACTGATGAATCTGACAGTTCGGAACTAAAATAGATACAGAAAGTAGAACATAGAAAATACCTGTTTGGCGGTATTTATTGAGCCATTTCTGGAGGCCTTAAATTACCTCACGCCCTTGGTTGAATGGGGGGGGGGGAGGACAAAAAATTCTCAGGAATGGAAAGCTACTGAGGTAGAGAATCGAGAGCATGTGAAATTTGAACTTCTGTTCTTGAAATCTCAAGAAATGAGAAAAGAAAATGAAGGCATGAAGTTCAAACTATCCTGTGTGCCTAATTTTTCAAAGCGAGTTTTTTTCATTGTAAACTATTCTAAGTACTGTCACCCTGCAAAACATATTATTATGTGAGCATGTAGCCTCAAAGTATCTCTAATTTCGGCCCATAGATCGCAGCACGCGAAATACCAATTTTCTGACCTTCATTCTTTCTCTTATTGACGGATCGGGGTGAAATTCAGTAAACCTGCAATTTTCATTTGTCTACACCGCGTTTGGAATTTTAAGCCCTGTCGACTTCAAAGAGCATCATACAGAGGCCAAAAACAATTAATAGTCGTGATTTCTCACGATCCATAGCGTTTGAAACGCGTTCTTTCAAAGTAACCAGGTTGAAACTTTGAATTGTTGTGTAAACAGATGAAAGTTGAAATCTCTAAAATTTTTAGCTGGTAGACCTTTTTTAAGTCGACGTTATACAGATCCCTAACAGTACTTGGTTCTTGTTAGCAAAAATACCCAATGTGCGCCAACGAACGTTATTTGACTCCCATAAGAAAACACACGGAGCAAAGACCATTATGTTACTACTTGAGTATAAGAAATTTGTTAGAAAACAGAAGTTTATTAGCAAATGCTAAGAACCTTCTGGATTAGAAATATATACCTTTAGTTTCTAAAAAAATCTTTATTCTCGGGTAGTAACGTAATGATCTTTGTTCCGTGTGTTTTCTTATGGGAGTCGATGCGCAGAATGGATATTTTTTCTAACTAATAACCAAGTACTGTAAGGATCTGTGTGACGTCACCCGAAAAAGGTCTATTGCTCTCTGAGGGGAGGAATCAGGGGCTAAAAACTAGTGAGCATTTTAATGATATTATACTCTAACTGATTCTACACATTAACGGTAACATATACAAAACATTCTAACTGTTATGAAATAATCTGTCTCGATTATTAGCTTGCAATTATTGGGTGAATTGACATCAATGGCGCTTGGGATATTTACCCAATATTTTGATGGTCTTAGGATGTGCACAACTTCGACCGTCATTTTCTCAATTTAAGGATGACGAAGGTCTAAAATTCTTTGATGGTTCTGTATAGAAACTTCAGAAAATTGATCGAGTATCCGCTCTGCCCCCCCCCCCCCCGATGAAACCGTTTTTGCTGCTCGTGTAAAATTTTGAAATTGTTACGTATAATAGTTTGAATTTCACACCTTCAAATATCAAAAAACTTTTTTCTCCCATGAGGCCGATTTTGAATTCTGCTGTTCGGAAAAGTCAATTTGAACCTTCCATTTGTGACATTTCTGAGATATAGACATGGAAACAGTAGTAAATATATAGAACAATTTTTGACTGAAAAATTTCTAATTTTTGGGAAAAGAACAATTTTGGGGTGGTTCGATCCCTTTAGAAAATCATCAGCAGCGCGTGCGCACACACACGCAACAATTCTCAGCAGACTCCCGTTTGTTACCTCTTTTTTCCTTAAAATTCCTTTTTATGCTGAATTTACCGAGATTATCTATAAATTTTTCAATTTATGAAATTTCATTCCTAACTTACGGAGCTATTTCCTAAAGAATACTGTGATTTCAGTAATACAAATAAATTTAAGAATTTTATCGATGTGTACTACTGGAAGAATAAGAAAACAGAAAAAATTACCTTTATAAACTTTATTGTAAGTATAAAATGAAAATGCGGATAATAGACGTAATTTTCTCGCAGTATTATGTACTGATTTGACCTCAGCAGGTCTAAAATATATTTTGTACTTCACCAGACTAGCTTTTTTTTTCAGTTTGGTCCCGAGTGCTTCCTTCATTAAAATATCGCAGTAACGAAGGCTCGCGTTTTCCTCTCAGTCCGTATAATTATCACATATAGAAAACCTGGCGTAATTACAGTAACTAATTCTGCACAGTCAGCACTAAGTTTTTAAAAGGCTGAGTGACAGGTAGATAGTGGGCGTTGGTCGAAGGATCATGTGAGGAAGTACTTTGACATCCTCCTTTTTCATTGTAGTATGTACGCGCAATTTTCTCAGAATAGTTGAAAGTATTATTTTCATTTCCATCATAGCAAATTTCTGCCCTGCGAAGTTGAAAACTGTGCGTTAATAAGTTTTGATTTCAAATTACATACCACATAGTTAATTTCAACGTTTAACCCACCTATACAGTTACGGTAACCGGCACTAAATGGGATGTATGCATACGGATGTCGTTCCTTAGCTACATCCGGTAAAAATCTATCCGGATCAAATTTCTCAGGCTCCGTATAGATTTTCGGATTCCTGTGGATCAAATACGGTACTATGGAGATGTTGGTTTCTGCTGGTATGACATATTTTTCTGAAAACAAATCAGTGATATCAGAAGTTGTGAGAGGAGTAAAGGCTAGAGTTGCACAACTATGTTCTCTACTTACTCAGTTGTAAGTCAGCGGTTAAGCCCCGTGAAATGTAGGGAACGCTGGGATACAGTCTTAAAGTCTCCTTCACTACCATTTCTAAGTAATGCATTTGATGTAGATCCTGCGCTGAGGCTTCTCGATTGTCATTACCGAAAATTTGATTTATTTCTTTGTGCACTTTATCCTGCCAACATTCATAATTTAAGTGATCTTACGTATCTCAAACAATTATACAATAAAATGCATATTTTTGTGCATACTAACTTGAACGTCTGGATGTGCAGCGATCATAAAGAGGGCCCAGGTTAGAGCAGCGGAAGTTGTATCGTGGCCCTGGTATTTTTAAAACAGAATAAATGTCAAATATTAGCTGCGAGTGGTATCGACAATAATTGGAGGGTACAGGGAAAGAAGCAGGTTAAGTTACTTTTGTGGTGAAGTGGTTCTTTACCTGTACATAAATTTTGAAACCCGTTTTTCTGGACCGTAGCATCCTTTCAGTCGCCAAAAATGTGACCTAACTTCTTTCCCTGTACCCTTCAACTATAGCTGTACTTGTAAAAGTAAACGGAAAGCATTATCTGCTTAATGGCTAAAGGATGAATTTAATGCAAAAAATGCAGATGACCTATCCCTCCAGTTATCCAGTCTCGCGTAGCTATCAATGATGTTTTATTGCAGTTCGACTTTTGAACTATGTGAGAGTTACCTAACTCGACTAGTACCTACTAGCAGGTATCGCAAGTGTCCAGTAGATCTATACCGGTCAGTTTCATCATGGCCGGCAACTTCTATATAGCGTGTGTAGCGAATGCTATATACACATGGCAACACCGGAGAAATTATTGTGTACAGGCGACCAGTGACCTTCAGAAGAAAAAGGTGGAAAGGTAACCTCAAAATAACAAAAAGTTACCAAAAAGGGCCCAGAGAAGTTCAACATTCCTTTTTTTCACCCTTAAATCACCTGAGAGGAGAAGGGCTCAATCAATTGTACAAAAATATCCATATTATTTTCTATTTTGTCATTGAGTAGGTGGGTCATGAACAAGATTTTTAACTTATCTATGGAGCTTACTACGTTACAGTTCTATTTGTCCTTTTTTCATGTCTGTAAGCCACCACCTACTCCACCCACCGTTGGGCATATGTCTCTATCACACCCTCTTCCAAGCCTTTCTGTTTATTGCTGTCTGCTTCCAGTAGAGCCCCTGAAATTTAAGGATTTCATCTAACCAGCGCGTGGCAAGTCGACTTTTGCCTCTGCTGTGGTCCAGTGGAGTCCGAAGAGTGTATTGCAGGTTCCATCCCTCTCTTGTCATGTGATTAGCATATTTAAATTTTAGTTTTTAGGGTCGGCTACGACTACGAGTAGCTGAGCCTATTGCAATCGCTTTCTCTTCTCATCCGTTCAAGTTCAGCTGAGTTCAGTGGCGTGTCATTTCAGATGTGTTGATCTGAGCGGATCTGAGTCACAGTTCATTATAGTTCAGAGGCGCTTTAATTTCGAGAAATTAATTTGTTGGGGAAAAAATTAACAGAATTATAAGCAACAATTTTGATTTCATTAGGGTCGGTAACGAGTCTCTTACAATAACTTTTTTTCTTCTTTCTTCTTCTTCAGTATAGCTCATTGATCTTGATCTTCCTGCGGTTCTACTTCTATATTCTACAACGTTATCAATCCACATTCTACGACGCTAAGGTTTTTTCCTAATTTTCTAACATTTTAGATAACTGTTTTCTAATTTGTGTGCGTTTTTGAATACAGCCACACTGTTCAGCGTTACTTTCCTCATGTCACGATGGCGTCACACTTTGCCAATTGAATTGCTATATCATTCTTAATTATTATTCTTTGATGTCGTGCACATGTGATACACAAATCTTCCATAAGGAAATTCAAATCTACAGATCATCAAGTTCGTAAATGTGTAAAAACTGCGGAATACTGATTGCGTAAGGTAATCAGTTGAGGCGATTTTGAAATCAGGTAGTGATAGACTAAAGAAACTGAATGTTTGAATTACCACGGTCAAGGTGAGAATGATATGTAGGTATGAGCCACCTTACAGTTTCCGTTTCATTTAAACATGTCTGTCTGTTTTTTTAATTGTTACGATAATAATATTTTGCTGATTTTGAAATCAGGAAAGTGGTAATGAAAGTAGATACAGGTTACGGTCAAGGTAATAATGTTATCATGTTTAGTACCAGAACTTTCTTTTCATAGATTGGTCAGTCATACTTATCTAATATGTGATTATTAATTAAGGTTCTAGATTCTCAGGTCTTTTTATATTTTATGGAAAGTTTTTTTTCCCCTTTTTGCACCGCATTATAAATTTATGCAGCTTGACCTGCTAATAGAGATATGCACTCACGTTTTCCTGTCTGTGAGTCTTCACTTTTGAAGGCAAGAGAACCTATTACCATCTCCATGCAATTTGAAAACTTGCTTTTTCACAAGATTATTTGCCCATGAAAAAGAAAATCCTACCTCGAACATGAAAGTGTCAACTTCTTCGCGTATATCTTCATCGGTCATTACTGTTGGATTTTCTTTCTGCATTTCGAGAAGGTAATCCAGGAACGATTTCCGTTGCTTATAAATTCCAGAAACATGGTCTGAAAATAACGATAGGTAGATGAGCACTCCGAATAATTCTAAAATACGAACCTGCACTTTGCTTCGATACATCTTGTCTTTTGCAAACTGTTGACCTTGCTCTTTGAGCACTTTAATGATTAATAAGTGTGAAGACTTAGAAATTCACTATCTAACTTACTCAAAGGTTGCTCCGGTTGAATGTAATTCGACATGTAAATTTCCTTTCTTTCTTTGATCACCTGAAGCGTACAGAAAAAGTATGAATTTTGTAATAATTAATGGCCGACTGATACTGTGAACTGTATAGGTATATGACAGGGTACGGTTCCTAAACTGAAAATTAGCACAGTATTGGTAATGCGTGTACAGGTATAAACTCATAAGCACAAATAGAAGGAGGCTTGAGGGTTTAGCCCTTCCAATTCTCTAAAAGCCCTCCCCCTGTCCATAAATACTGAAAAATAATACGAGCGAAAGATGTTTCAACATTCAGGTATTTGAAAGCTGCTTTTCCAAAACCCATTAAGTTAATTTTTGGCAAAAATGAGTTAGGATCCAGTAGGGACGGAATCTGGTGGCAGAAGGTTGTGTGAACATGTCACCCTATAGAGAATATAGCAAAATCAACCATAGCAGATGCGATACAACGGAAGCAGCCTGGAGCCACGCAGCACAGCACACTCTTTTTTACTTTTTTTTGCTTCTGTTTTTTTGACTTCATGCGTTTTGGAAAAGCAGCTTTCATTTTGTCAGCCCCTACTCTTGAGCCACCTTACTCAAAGTCTGCTATTCGCGCTTATGCATAAGCCCATCAATTGAAGTTCATTACCTTTTCTGTGAATCCATGCAACTGTTTTAGAATTATGTAGAATTCCCTTCCTGCTGGTGAATGGCTAAATAGATATTCATTGTACATCCAGAATGTCAAATTTCTCAACGCAATAATTTCACCGGCCCTGAAAAAGCATGTCAGAATTGAGCTTCAGTACATACAAGTCAGTAAATACTGAGTAGGTTTTTCCAATTCGAGGGTAGATATTCATATTACAGAGTTTGCATTCATAGGCGGCTACTTACAATTTTTTGGCGGGTGCTCATGCTCAATAGTCAATAAATCCCCCCCCCCCCCCCAAGAAAAAAACAAACAACTTTTTTTTAACTTGATGATCATTTTTAAAATTTTTGCACATGGTAAATATCAATTATGTATATAGGTATTATTTACTTAGGCACATAAAAAGTTGACAATCGTTGCTTATTTCTCATAATCCACTCATTCATTACGTTATCTAAATTAATATCTCTAGTTTTATTCTTATGAATATGGAGAAAAGCTACTTCATTCAAACATTTTGTAGTTAAAGTTGATCGTAAATAAGTTTTAAGTCGCCTCATGGCTGAAAAAAATAAGAGAATCGAACCTATCAAATAGTTTCTTGGATTTTAGTTCTCATTCTGAACGACATAGCGCTAGTATCACTAATTAGTTATACTTGTAATTCGGCTAATAATTTATTATTTTTGTGTAGGGAAATAGGGATAGAAGTGTAGAATGGGAGGGTTTCTGAGCACTTGATCAAAAGTGTATTTTATTTTATTTTTTGTAATTTCTGGTGGGATACTCAGAAATGTGAAGTTGCCGCCTATGTTTGTATTTATTACCTGCGAATTGCAGATACGTATTCAGCAGCTGCTCCCTGTTGACAATCTAGAGATGTACCCATTGCAGTTTCTATTAAAAGAAATCAAAAACTAAATTATAAATTGGAATGATCGGTGGTTTCAATAATGTATAGGAAAAAAAAACTGGTCGGCAAAAAATTCCACTTCCTCGGTGAAGTACGGGTAAAGAGGAAGGGATATAATGTAGTGTTAAGTTTTTCTCTTACCACAAATGACATCCAGAGTACATAATGATATGTATAAATCTATGTCCACCAACGCGGATTTAGCCGCACAATCAACTAATTTTTTCGTTAATAACTCGGCATTTTTATTGAAAATAGGAACGTAGTTTTCCAAAATTTTGAAATGGAAAGTTGGCGTTAACATTTTCCTTCGTGCGTGCCATTTTGTACCTGTAAGAAATGCGCACATTATTCATTCAAGGTCTAGGAAGTTTTTTATCCTCAGCGGTCGAGTTTTCACTCACTGCTAATTAAGTCAGCAGTGCTGCCTCAATAGTACTGTTAACTCTATACTAGCAGTTACTTTCACTGAGCACTGCCAAGTCTTTGCCAAAGCCAAATATTGTCCGGCAATAGACCGACAATATTCCCTCATTTTTCTGGCAGTATTTGTTGGGAATCACGGCAGTACTGTAACATTTAGGTACTACTAAGTTTTGGCATCGTCACTGACAAATCAGCTGACTGTACACGGCAGTATATCTTTCTTTTTAGCTGTGAGATCCACAAAGATTTCCACGGGGATCAGAATAAGATATAACATCATAAAATATCGAATGTAAAGAATGTAAGTTGTGAAGACATGAATTGTAAAGGCACAAATACAAGATGTATTATGTGTAAGATATAAAGACGTAAGATGTAAGGCATGCTATAAGACGTTCAGATATAATACATAAAGATAGGAGATGTAAAGACGTGAGACCATAGAACGGAAAGACATATGATGTAAAGACACTAAACGTAAAGATATGAGGTAAACTGACAGAGGACACAAGACATAAGACAGAAAAACAAAAGACATGTAAATATGAAACATAAGATATAAGGACATGGACAGGGCCTGGGGAGGAGGGCGGGAGGTGATACCATAAGTAAGGATGTTCCATCACATGGTCAGAAAAATTAAGTAGTTAGTTTCTTTTTTCTGGTCATAGGAAATTTTGTAACATTTCAGTAGTTACTTAATAGAAAGTCACGAAAAATGAAAAATCACTTTTTTTCCACTTTTAAACTAAAATTTGAATAAAGTTCATGAAAGAGAGAAATGATGCAAAGAAGAATGTTTTTGAGGATCGAGAAGAAAATCATTCCTTTTATTTACCAAATGATTTTTGCTGTTTTGTTTAAACAGAGGTAAAGAAAACAGAGCGGAGGGAAGAAAGAATGAAAAAAGAAAGAGACCAAAATACGAGTACATAAACAAGCAGCTAGCTGCTGGAAAAAGGGTCGGCGCTCGACTGAAAAATTATACTAGCCTATCTCTTATTGGTGGTCGTTAGAAAATATATTAGAAAGAAAGAAAAAAACCATTGGTAATCATATTTAAGGTCTTTTGTTCCGGAATATACGAGCTGATAGATGAAAGGTAATTGGGATGACACTACACACACACTAACAGGACATGGCAAGTTCAAACGGCTTCAGACTGCAAAGCTCTGGGCTCGGCAACATTCGCACTTCGTCCATCTGATTGAAGATTTCATCTGATTTCTAATTCTTGAAGAGCAATTGATCAACAGATAAAATACCAACACTACTCCTAGCCGACCCTAAAAACATCAAATGATTAGCAAACAACTATCCCCTTCCAAGGGAATAAAAACAATGTGATATTCACGCTAGCAGATTCTCTGTTTGCTTGATAATTATTACGTATAGGTACGACATACATACATCCTATGACTGATTCATCTGAATAATGTTACACAAGCCATTGGTACAAACATAATGTTCACTTCAACATACTGATTTACTGATAACCTCTTTACATGCTACATATTACAACTCGTTCGCTTCTCGCTACTACTGGTAACTGGCGATAGAAAACGTTCTTCTATATTACTCAATTCAACCAATTCAGGTGACATGATGAGGAAATCATAACTCTTCATGCGCTAAAAACTTAGCATTGACATAAGAACGATAGAAAGTCGCTTGATAATAGTTATAATTATAATTATTAATCATGAAATAATCAAAACAATGTAATTCAGGAATGTTAACGGCTTTGACAACCCTAATAAAAACTTTCACAAAAAATACCTGATCAACACAAAACGAGAGAACACATCGCGTATTCGAAAACCCACAGAGATAACGAGAATTCCTTTTCTGTATTATCCCGTTTAATGCTTTCAGAATTCATTTTCCGATTTAACGTGTTCTACACGGTAATCAAACAGAACACTAAACATAAACACTAATGCTGAGGTGCCCAGCAATACCTTGTAAAACTGATCCTGAGATCAAAAATCATACTGGACGATACACTGTGCTCTGTCACGGAGTCCGCGACAACTGGAAAAGAAAAAGAAAAAAAGTGATTGCAATAGGCTCGGCTACTCCTAGCCGACCCTAATAAAGAAGAAAGAATTTTTCCTCCTTCTCTTTCTTTCTTTCCTTCCTTGCCCCCCCCCCCTTTCCTTCCTTCCTCTCTTCGTTCCTTTCTTCCCTGCTCTCTCTCCTTCTGTTCTCCCTCCCTCCGTTCCTCCCTTCCTGCTTTCATCCTTTCTTCTGGAAATTTCAATTAGGGTTTTTCATGGCCAACATGTTCTATCGCACCAACCTTCAGGCTTTGGATCTTGGAAAAGGATACTAATTAAAATCGTTAGGAGTTTTAAATAAATCTTAACAGTAAATCTAATTATTGGAAAGAGAACCGCAGAAATAAACAGAGATGGAAATGGAAGTTGGAAACTGGAAGCCTGATGTAAAAAATTGGAAGCTGGTAGCGGAAGCCAATTATTTTTCAACTTCTTTTTGCTACTTGATTCTTTTACATTTACGAATTTCACGTTCATTTTACCATTAATTTTTCCATTTGCCCCAGTCTGGGTCGATTAATGTACTCACGCTAGAATATTATAAGTTTTGTGACAATAACAATCGAAAAATTAAAACTCGGTGCCCTAGATTAGAAACCACAAACTCCCTTGAAGAATTTTGATGGACATGGAGATGGAAGCTGGAAGTTTTTGTATTTAAGCAAAAAGTCGGAAGGTGGAAGCAGTTTCAATGGGGGAATATTGGAAGCTGGAAGCGAAGCTAATTCATTCAGCTTTCCCATCCCTGGAAATAGACACAAACTGACTGAGAATAGCTGAAAATGGCAAAGAGACAGGAAAAGCAAAAGAGATACAAAAAATCAAAAACTTAAAAACAATTTACAGAAAGACAGAAGGTATGGAGAAAGCAGTGGCAGACAAAGAGAAGAAAAAAAAAAAGAAAATTTATGTTGAGTAAAAGAAAAAAAAATGTGGGAAATAAAAAAAATAAAAAAAATATGTCTAACCACAGAAAATATGGAGGAGAAAAATTCATAAGGAATAAAAAAAATGAGAAAAACAGATAATGGAGAAAACTGTAAATATATTTTCAAAAAGGGTGCCAAAGAAATTGAAATCTTACTTTTAAACATTTGAAAAATCGGATCCACAGGGAAACTAACTAGAATAACAATTATTCGGTGTGAAAACTGTAATATGTTTGTATCCAGGGTTGGACCTCAAAGCAGTCATGAGGTGGAGACCCCTAGAGTATTTTGAAGATGAAGTTTTCTTTTCACTCTGTTAAACTAAAAATCTAACCCCTCCCCTCAACTAAAAGAATCACCGGACTAGTGGCCATCTTAAAGCTCCAAAAATTGTAGGGTGAGATATCTGATCTTTAGATCAAGCCAGACAACCAATCAAGCAAACAAGAGACAAATAGACAGTGTACATAGGTAGACAAGATTAAGAAAAGACCGAAAAGAGCATGAACTACAAAGGTTGGATCAAAAAGGGACCAATAGGCAGAGCTCTCACTTACCTACTTTTAAGAAAATATTTGCTATCATTATCAAGTCATTGAAAACGAATCCGCACTATGTTTGCCATTAGTATCTAGGAGTCGAAGGGGGGAGTAGGCCTTCCCCCTTTAGGAAATGTTTTACTCAGCGCATAGTTGGGAAACTTTACCATTTTAGTAAGCTGGAAAAATCCAACGAGTCAAAAGTTGCTTTTTTTTGCCCTGATACTTGCGAATTTTTGAGTTGATCGAGAAGTGAAAAATCCAACAATTAACAATTGGGAATTTTGAGTTGAGACGTTGTTAAAATACAAGTCACAAGTTTTTTTTTCCCGCTTTGACACGTGGGAATTTAAAGTTTAATTAGTTTGGACTTTCACACACTCCTCCCCCCCCCCCGAAAAACTCTTCGGTACGTTCATGGTCGCTGGAGAAAGATCCATTTTTACTGGTTGGTTAACTTTTTTTTTGTCCATCCCACGATGAAATTTCAGGGCTAACTTAAAGCGTCCAGGGGACGGCAAAATGGGTAATTTTCTCCATCTGAGCCGACGGTTTGTCCAGCTGAAAGATTTTATTTTTTTAATTTCAGCAAAAGAATCTATAAATGAGGGGCATTTGCTTCGCTTGTTCACTGAAATTTGAAATTTGAAATCGTCATCTTACTCCCCTCCCCCTGGACTCTAATCCTCCCACTTCCCGCTGGAAAAGTGTCATGCTGCCAGATATAATCTCTAGGATCCTGAGGTCATTTTCTTTAAAGAGCAATAGTAAAAAAAAAAAGGGAAATGAATGTTTTCAGGGATGAGCCAAAGAATTTTTCTGGGGGGAGGGGAGTCCAAATTGGTTCAATTCAAAATTCCCAAGTATCAAAGCAAAAAAAAAATATTTTGACATGTGGGATTCTTCCAACTTCTCAATTCAAAATTCCCAAGTATCAAAGTCCAAAAAAAACACCTGTTAGATTTTCCCCCAATTTTTCATATTTTGATCCATCTACTGAAATTTCCCAACTCCACCTGCCTAGAATAATAAATTTTCCCAACTGCTGAGTGAGAATTTTCTACGGGGGGGGGGGGGGGTAAGTTGCCCTTCTACCTCCTATCGGTACGTCCCTGAATGTTTTCTTCATTGTTGCATTACAACGTTAAACTTTCCAGCTTAGCTGGCATACTGTTTATCTTCAAAACCAAAGTTTTTTTGGCTGTGGGATGGTCTAAATTTTTTAACATACCTCAATTTTACCAGTTTAAAAAACTTTTTATTTTCACTTTTTCAACGTTAGCAAATGAAAGGGATTTTATTAATTGATAATTTCTCAGAGTAAAAGGAATCAAAATCTTAAGTAAGGATTCTCCAATGTCTACATTCCTTATCCCTTAGCACACTTCTTACACATTGCTGTTGAATTTATTGTGGAATATTCTTACCTGTACTAGTGAGCAGACCTTCGCACAACCACGGGGCTACATAATCGTACTCCGCACCCTTAGTTATATGTTTACTGTTGTTGAACACGGCCTGAAATATTTTGCTGTTATTAGATTCAACTAACAATTGATTTGATCGAATTTAAGTCGATTTATTTGAGAGGTGGTATTGTGAAATACGAAAAAACAATGAACGTGTTCGGTGTTCCTCGAATAACTTACTTCCACATCTTCCGGGTCCAACAGAGCTACAATAGGTAAGCCCAACACATTAAAATGAATAATATCGCCTAGTAATCTCCATTTCTTGGTGAACCAGTCCATTAACTCTGCAAATAAAGTCGACCCATCAATTAAATGAAGAATATTCTCGAAGCCAACAATGCACATGTACATAGTAGTCTGCGTCTTTGTATTCCTCAGACGTAAACAATCGAGTATATAGCTCTAAATTGTAAACATAATATAAAAATTATAATAATTTGTAACAATGCAAACAATCGGCGGAAAAAATTACGCAGCCGAAATTTGATTTTATTTTTGGCATGAGACCGGAGATGCTAAGTCTCGCTCGGAATGCCAATCAGGTGAAGTTGTATAAATATGTCGTTGTCATGCTAGTGTTTGTGTGTTGGGAATTACCTTCCCAAAATCATCATTCTAAGTGGCATACGTTTAATTACGTTGATGATATTTTATGCTCATTCTGTACCTACATTTTAATTTGTAATTTTACGGCGATAAGTTATCGCGGTTCAAAAACAGTCCGAATATTCCATAAATAATCTTCTTGGTACGCTGTACTCGTCTTATTTGTCGACAAACTTTTTAAAATGATTTGCGACGAATCTCTAGAATTACAATAATCACTGTTAGGACTGCGTTTCCGTTAGCAAATCGAATAATACTCGAGAGTGATTTTGGGGCAGATTGGATGCGGTAGTGAAATTGCTAGGAATAGATTTCTATTCTAAAATTCATCTGTTTTTGTACAGTTCATTGATACTACAGGGATGATTCCGGGTGTCAACAAGAGACAGTACACCCAGAGCCTTAGTTAATAAATATTTTTTGGGTGTAGGGAGGGGATGTTGATAGCAAAAGTTCCGACTAGTATGTACTCAGCTGAAATCTAAAAAAACAATTTTGCCAAGCTGGCAAGTGGAATTTTCCAAGTGCCACATTCAAATAATACTGTGTGGCAGGACTCTCCCTCATCGTCAAGAGTCTGCATACATCTGATGGTAAAATATTATAGGGACATGGATCTTCCTTGGTTGAGTTCAGGAGCCTGGAGCCTGGACCCTGGAATTCTTAAAATGTAATGTTAAGTATGTAATTGACTTTAGAAATAATTAGCTGCCAAATTCTTATGTACGTGAAATAAAATAGTCTTATAGGTTTACCAAAGAAAGGGGATATAAGTGCCACAACCTTAAAATCGAGTTTTTCATAGGGGTAGGTTCTTTAAACATACGCAAATGCAGTAGTAAATAGGGATGGTCAAAAACCGGGAATTTATTTTTATTTCCAAGTAGATTCCCTCCCTGGGAATTTTGGGTAGGAAAATTGGGAACATTGGAAATTTTTGTGAATTCTTTATTTTTCATTGCCTCCTGCACGTGTATAGGGCTCCATCGAAAACCTTTAAGGTTATGAAAAGTTACCACTGTTCTTCAAAATTCTTGTTATTATGTATCGATGCCAGTACAACTCAGTACTGACTGGTGCTTGCCAGCTGGTCTACAGTAAAGTCCCAATCTTCCCTGAAAATAACTTCCCACCCAAAATTCCTTTCCTTCCCATTTTCCCCCGGGAATATTCCCACCGCCCATCCCTAGTAGTAAAGGTGTAAGTGTCGAATGTTTACATTTTGTACCGTTATCTGGGGTAACTTTGGACTGTTTTTAACTTCAAGTCCCTGTAACTCCCTAACATGTGGTACAAAGATGGTTTGAAGGTAATAAAAAATCTTGTTTTGACTTGTAGTTTACCACTACATGGGTTTTTTATTTTGAACCCTCCAGAAGACAAAAAGTGGCAGTCTAAAAATTATTCAGCAAAGGGGTAACTTCGGACTTCTTTTTTCTCTCTTCAAAAAAATAATGTTATGGGTTCCCAAAGTTCTGGAAAAACTTTTCATGAACTTTGAATAAAGAATCAATATTTATTCAAGTATAAAAAGACATTTTTCTTCATTAAAGTATACAATAGGGTGTCTCTTATTTTACGAGTTTTCGCCAATTCATTTGGGTCGCACTGAAATTTGTTCCAATGGATCTAGAAACTCGCCATAGAAAATTTGAACTCAATCTGAGGTCATTAGTCCGTGCCGCTTTGACCTTGATGTTGGGTGTAATACTGGGATTTTACAAAAAAAAACAACGCAAATTTCTCGGAACCTATCAACTTCAGGACCGAAATGCATATAACATAAAATATTCCTTGTTAAATTTCCTGCAAAAAGATCTAATACAACTTCTCTCTAGAATGCATATTCACCGAGATAATCGCAAAAATGTGTAAAAGTTTCGAGGAACTTGGCTTTTATTTTTTCTTTCATAACTCATCTTTACTAGGTAAATCGCAGTTATCTGAAAAAACACTCACTTTAGGACCAAAATGCCAATAACATGAAATGTCCCTTGTTAAATTTTCTATAAAAAGGTATTTTGCAATTTTTCTTTAGAAAACATATTTATCGAGATAATCGCAAAAAATGCGTGGAATATGGACTTTTCGAAAAGGATAGGTTTTTTCATTATTTTACAGCTGAAATATCTAAAATCAAAATTTCAGCTATAAAAATGTTGATTTTTAAAATAAATTCAAAATGAGGTATACATTTCATAACTTCTTTGTCCAAGTCGTGGTGACCTCTTCTGACATTTTTTAACGCCTCAGAGTTTTTCTTTTATACAAACGAACCATTTTATTTCACCAACTTTAAAACTTGGTACAAAAATTTTCGTCATTCTTTCTACTTTTTTCCCAATAATTCAACTTGCATTCATTCTTTTGATTTTTTTTTTAAATTATTTAGAAGTTTGCTGCATCCAACCACGAGAAAACGAAAATTTGATAACAAGATTTTTTTTTAATGATTTAGAAAAGTTTGCAGCATCCAACCACAAAAAAACGAAAATTTGATAACAATAATTTTTTGGTGTTCAAAACAAAGTTTTCGATGTGGAAGGTTCTGGTCCCGAGGAGGTGGTCTTGAGGGGAAGGGTTCTCGTGGGGGAGGGGTCTCGTGGGAGAGGGGTGGTCGTGGTGGTGGTGGAGGAAGTCCTGGGTGAAAGAGGGGCTGGAGAGGGAAATGAAAGCCATGGTGCAGGAGAGGCTGGTAGCGGGGGTCTGAAGGGGAAGAGTGGTCATGGTGGTGGGAGCTCCTGAGTGGAGGACCAGGGGATCTTCGAGGGAGTTGGGACAAGGAGGCCGCAGAGGAGGAGTAGTGGAATGGGAAGGCTGTAGCGAGGGATTAAGGCCTTAATTGGGGAGGGCATAGTGATGGGTGAAGAGGTCGTAGTGAAGGTGTGGTACGTGAACAGAAATGTAGGCCATAGTGGTGTGGGGGTCCGGTCGGGGAGACGTGGTCCTAATGGGGGAGGGTACTCGAGGTGGAAGAGGGTGATCGGGGGGAGACTAGGTGATGATTGGAGGGATTAATGGAGGGTGCCATGTGGGGGAGAAGCTGTGGACGGAGAAGGTCAAGGAAAGAGGGAGAGGGTAATGTGAAGAGATTAAGGCCCAGGTGGTGGAGGTTGGTTGTGGTGGTGGATGATTGTAGTGGTGCGGAAGAAGTCCAAAGAAGAGGGCCTACCCAAATGTGCAGAAGGAAAGGGTTTGCGGGGAGGGGGGATACTGCGGAGGTAAAAGACCATGGGGTGGGCATTGAAGCCTCTGGTAGGAGATTATGGCCGTTATGGGGAGGAGTTTGTGGCTGAGGAGGGCTACGACTGTTGAACTGTGACCGTGGAAGCGGAGAGCGACCGTGGTGAATGAGGGGGCCGTGGTGGAGGAGGAGGCTCGTGATGAAGAAAGTATAGAAGGGGGTTCATGGTGGAAGACTGAGGACCGCCGATAGAGGGGGAGCAAAAGAAGCGCAAAGCAAACCTCAACTCCGGAACAAAAGTTTTATACCACACTGAGGACTGTGATGGTCGGACGAGACGCGAAGCGAGTGACGGCGGGGGGTTGGGCCGCGAAGCTGCCGAGAGGCGAAGCCCCCTAGTCGATTTTAAAATCGATTTTAATTACATAGCAGTGTAGCCACATGCGTTGGCATTAATTCGGTGCCAAATTTGATGAACTTCCCTGCAATCTGAACTTCGTGGGAAATGTTCTAAATAAAAAAGTTGAATCGGTCCAAAGTTACTCCAGATTACGGTATTGCAGATTTCATCCAACAGAGAGCGCGTTTTTTTTTTTACATTTTGTAGTGCAGATTTCATCTACCAGAGAGCGCGTTTTCAAGTCCATTATTTTGTTTGTGTCATTGAGAAAGATGAAAGTGCCATGATCCAGGAGTCGAATAAGTAAACAAACAAAAAATTGAATTTCAAGTATCGTTATACATTTGTCACCCCCTGATAAGAAAAAACTTCTTAGCGTGAAAAACGAGTTTTTGAGATACAGGAAAAAGAAAGAAAGAAACTCGCAGCTTCTTCTCGGTCAGGTTGGGAAAGGGAAGGGAAAAAACACTACTTGTATAGGTAAAACAGAAATTAAGAAAAACAATATTAGCATAGACGCAAATGGGGGGCTTGTGGCTTAGCCTCCTTCCCCTTAACGTCTAAATAGCCCCCAAACACTGAAAAATTACCAAATAAAATGATGCGGGGGTGGTGTTGCTTCATAATAAGAGGACTTAAGCCCCTCTCCCCAGTTCTGAGCCCTATTTGCGCTTCTAAATGTTAGTGATCGGATTAAAGAGAACTTTCATTTATCACACAAGAAATCATACTTTATTCTTTTGTAAGGATTAGGGGGCCGCAGATTCTTATTTCTGACTATGCCTCTGATACGACCAATACTTTTTACAATTCGTACGGATTGTCGGTGGATTATTCCCCAGAAACTGAGAATTTTAAGGCGGCATTTCTTCTTATTTTAGACTCCCCCTCCTCCCATAATACTTAGTTTATACGTAGTAGAGAATATTCAACAAGTTTACAGAGTAGGAGCATCAAAATTTAGGGAGGGGGCGACTTTGATCCACAACGATAGACATCATGTCCATGGCGAGAGCACTGATATCTACGACTACGGACATAACAGTTTCAAGAATTTCCTTTTCCAAGGAATTTTTGAAATTACCATCATTGATGTAAGAAGTCATTTCTCTCAGTAAACGTTCGCTCAAAATTGGGAATTTTGAAACATTTCATAAATTTCTCCAAAGTTTGGAATAGAATCTTATAACAGTTTCTTTGCGACAGGTTTTGAAGTGAAGCAGTACATAGCACACTGAAAATGAAACAAAAATTGTAATTTCCCCGTGACCACGACAATGGACTGAAGACCCTGGTAATAGAACTTGACGCCTTCCCTTCTGGAAATGTGAAGTCACTGACAGGAAATTGAACTTCTTAACATTTTCGTCCAATCGTTCTGAATGATATCACTTTATTAGACAAATGTACTTCTGGTTTTGCAACGTCCTAGTATTGCCACTTTGGCCTTTCAGTGACCTTTTCCTTCTGACATTTTATATTATGCTTTCATACTCGAATAAAAAAAAATGTCCATGGAAATTTCTACCAACACGATTGCCGATTGCAGTCACGCAGTAACAAAATAAATTTCCGTGGAAATGTCAACCACTAAATTCTTTTTTTTTTTGGGGGGGGAGGGCGTTCTTGCCACAGAAATAACGCTCAAAAAGTACATGTAACACTTTTTAGTTTATGTGCCAAAGCTCGCGATCGGCTGTTTTTTTTGTGATGCTCCAAGTAACGCTCAAAAGTAACTCAAGAAGTAACTTTTTTTTGTTGTTTATGTGCCAAAGTTAAAGACGTGAAAATGTAAAAAAAAAGAAAAATCAGGCAATGAAAAATCCGGACCCCCAAAAAATCTGGTCCGGATCCTTTCCATCGTGAAGCCTGCTTATCCTTTCGTAAATTAGTTCCCTTAAAATGTGAAAAACTCAAAATGCTAAAACTGACTATCGCGTTAAATTGTCGAACAAGAAACTTGATAGTTGACATTTTCATGTCTTTGCTTTGGCACATAGAAAAAATTTCAAAAACCGTTACTTTAGAGCGTTACTTTAGTACATGGCTGGAAGAAAAATAAATTTCACAACCACTAAACTGAATTGTCACCATGAAGAGCTAAATCATACGAACTGGTTTTGTGTCGGGGGCATGGAAATATCTATTAACAACACTGCTGCAGAGTTTAGTCGCATAGGGCGCAGCAAGTGTCAACCACTGAATTCGTATAGGGGGAGTGTGCCGGGGGAAGCGTTACGGTTTTCACTCAAGTATACCCATGGCTGGAAGAAAATGGAAGCGTCAACCTCTGAACTGAATTGTCACCTGAAGAGCTAAAGAACTGAGCTGGAAATGAGAGGAGAACCCCGACGTCTCTGAGGTAATGCTCGAAAGGGCGCAGGCTTCGTGTCGGGGGGAGCGTGTCGAGAGGACGTTACGGTTTTCGCTCAAGTATACCCCTGGCTGGAAGAAATAAATTTCCCTGGAAATGTGTAAACACAATTTTCGCTCAAGTATATACCCAATAGTATGACGTCACAGTAACAGGAGCGTTACGGTTTTCTTTTCAAGTACCCGGTAGTAAAAGCGTATATAAAATGCTAAAACATCTTGAAACAAAAATTTAAAAAAAAATACAACAGGTATTGAGACGAGATAGTAATATCCACGACGATGGGCACTTCCCTGTACTATTTTCATTTAAAAGATAGTAACTGTCTTTTCTGATGAATGATTGGTGGGATTAGTTGCGATTGTTTTTATGTACTATTATAACCCATTCCGTCCACCAAAAAAATCGAAAGTTAGGAAAATTTGCTGATAGCAAAATATTTATAGTTTCTGGAGAATGACTCAGTTAAGACTCCAAGAAATGTTGCCAACCCTAAACCTCACGTCCAGCCCCCCCCCCCACACACGCATAAAATTAGTTAAAATAAGAATAAAACATCGCAAGTTAGAGTTTAAAATTTGCTGGTAACAAAATATTCTCGGTAACTGGAGAATAACCCTCTGGCACGAATATCAATGGCTCATTAATTTTTCAGTTAAACGCTCGAATCATGGATACTTTCTAATCGAGAAAATGGTTATAAAATAATGCGCGATTAGTACCTTCGTGTTTGACGGCCCCAACTTCCAAACCGATGCCGAAAATCGGATATTGCTTCGGACTGGGCAGCTGACGACACTTTCGGCGGTACGATAGGCTTCTCCATTGATAGAAAGTCAACGTAAACGCTAAAAACAGCGAAAAGACCGCGAGTAGAAGGCAACTCGAAATTAAAAGAAGACCCATTTTTCGAAAATATCGTAGACGGTGCGTGAGCTGGCGCAATCTGTAATCATTAAACACCAAAAACCAGGCTCTAATGAATTTTACATCACGGTACAAATTTTTTTCGTGCTTAAATGAACCGCAGTAGGGCAACTCACAACCTGACTACGATGACGAACAACAGGCGAATGCGATGTTTATTGCATCGCCAAACTAACGTGAGTCAAATAAATTTAAGTTTAATAATTATTGAAAACTGAAAATAAAAATGCGTCTCTTGGCTATTATTGTAGGTCACGCTCCATCAATGGGCGCTTTTAATCTGCATTTACGTAACAAAGAACAATTTCCTAATTATCTGCCAATAACACATTTCTGTTTTACATCACTTCGTTTTCTTTTCGACATCGAAAAAGTTAATGATGTTGAGAAAATTTATTGAGCATGGGTGAGAACAAATTGGGAAGTTGCAACATTGGGATCATCCTCGACCTGTGAACCTGTTAAAACACATCAATAAAAAAAAATTGATTTCCTTCTGATAAAAAATCCTGTGAATTTGTATTCCGTGCAATGTTACAGAGGTGTAATAAATTTTATTCCGTCCTTCAAGGGGATTGAAGTTCTTGTTGGAATTCCCATTGGTGGACGTATGGTGATGCACGTAGGCTAAATTGGCTCTTCAGACACCCCTGGCCCCGGAAACTACCCTTTAGAATACCGCATCGGTAACTGGAGGGACGTCTTGAGACTGGCCAGGGTCCCCATTTCGCCCCTTCGCTTCGTATTCACGCTGCCCTGTCAGGGCCACTGTGGAACACCCTACTGACCGAGGTAATGCTCACTCAGCATTAAGCTGGAGCACCACAGCAGGACGCGCTTCTATTCTTCACCCCTCACCACCTTGTCTTGGTATAGTGTAGTATCTTTGGATGACACTGACTTTCCGAATTTAACCTTCACATATGAGCCGAAAAATGATTTTCTTTCTCAAATTGATGTTTTCAGGGTCTTGAAATCCATTGCTGGAGTCGTATCCCTTACTTCTTGGGTGTTACAGAGGGCTGATTATCAATTACTTCTATCTTATTACAATATAACATTGGCTTTTGAAATTCGAGCTCTTGTTGAGAGGGGGAGGGGTGTTCTCCTATATGAGCTAAAAATTCTTTCTTTTCTCAAATTGATGTTTTTAGGGTCTAGAAATCCACTGCTGGAGTCGTTTCCCCTTCCCTTTGGGTTCTACAGAGGGCTGATTTTCATTTACTTCAGTCTTGTTACAGAACATTTACTTTCGGAATTCGAGCTTCAGTTGAGGAGGGAGTTTTCCCATATCAGCGATAAAGATTTCTTTTTCTCAAATTGATGTTTTTTCAGCGTCTTGAAATCCATTACTGGAGTTGTTTCCCCTTTCTTTTGGGTTCTACAAAGGGCTGCAGTGGCGCAACCAAGGGGGGTGCATGAAGCTGATGCATCCCAAAATTCTAAAAAAAATATGTAATTAAGCCAAATTCGACGGTAAGGTACTGATTATATATTATGTATAAGCAAAGTTCTACTGTCAATGATTATATATGTTAAGCCAAATTTGACTGTTAAACAAGGTAAAAATAAAAGGTTGAGTTTTGTACTAATTTTTTCACCCCCTCCTCCCCCCCAAAAAAATGGATAGGTACTAAGTCAACTCGAAATTCTAGCACCCCGTAAAGAAAATCTCTGGTTGCGCCACTGAAGGGCTGATTTTCAATTATTTCAATCTTGTTACAATAAAATTGATTTTCGGAATTCGAGCTTCAGTTGGGGGAGGGGGGGAGCTCCTATGTCAGCCTACTTATTATTTTATTTCTCAATTTGATGTATTTAGCGTGTAGAAATTCATTGCTGGAGTCGTTTTTCCTCCCTTTTGGGTTCTACAGAGCTCTGATATTCAATTATACTTCAATCCTGTTAGAATATAATATTGGATTTCGGAATACAAGCTTCAGTCGAGGGCGAAGGGCCTCCCATATGACGCTAAAATTATTTTCTTTCTCAGATTGATGTTTTCAGGTTCCCTGAAAATTTTCTGCACGAAAATTGATAGCACGAAAATTGTTCGCGCAGGAAAACTGATCGCAGATGAAAATTGATCGCACGAAAATTGAAAGCAGAGAAAACTGATCGCACGATTGTTCGCAAAATGTTGTTCGCCCCTGAAAAATTTATTTTCAATATTCACAAAAAAAAAATGTATTTACTAATGTAGACTAATATTAAGAGCAACCCTTCTGAAGTACTTTCAGATACTGTTCCTCTTCCTCCCCTCACCATCCCCGTCGCTGTCGTCACTCTCCTCCTTGTCAGCGGTGCCAGGACCGAGTCACCCTCCACAAGTCACTCACACGGCCATTCCTCGTGCGAACAATTTTCTGTGATCTGTTTTCGTGCGAACAGTTCTCCGACCACCATATTTTAAATCCATTGCTGGAATTGTTTTACCCTTCCCTTTTGGGTTCTTCAGAGGTATGATTTTCAATTACTTCAATCTTGCTACAATAACACTGACGTTCGAAATTCGAGCTTATGAACCTCCTACATGAGCGTAAAAATTATTTTATTTCTCAAATTGATGTTCCTAGGGTCCAGAAATGCATTGCCAGAATCGATTTCCCTTCCTTGTGTGCAACAGAGGGCTGATTTTCAATTATTTCAGTCTTGCTGTAAATATGATATTGGCTTTCGGAATTCGAACTTCGGTCGCGAGGGAGAACCTCTTAAATGAGCCTAAAGATTATTCTCTTTTTCAAATTGCTGTTTGCAGGGCTTTGAAGTTCACTGCTGGAGTCGCTTTACCCTCCCTTTTCGGGTTCTACAGAAGGCTGAGTTTGAATTACTTCAATCTTGTTACAAAATAATATTGGCTTTCGGAATTCGAGATTCAATCGAGAGAGGGGGAACCTTCTATATGAGCCTAAACATTGTTTTTCTTAAATTGTTTTTTTGAGGGCATTGAAATATACTACGGGAGTCGCCTTACCCTCCTTTTTGGGTTCTACAGAGTGCTGATTTTGAATTACTTCGATCTTGTCATAATAAGATTGACTTTCGGAATTCCAGCTTCAGTCGAGGGAAGGGGGGGCGGTGTTCTCCTACATGAGTCTAAAAATTATTTTTTTTCTCAGATTGATGTTTTGGGTCTTGAAATTCATTGCTGGAGTCGTTTTGCTCTCCCCTTTTTGTGTTCTACAGAGGTCTGTTTTTCAATTACTTCAGTCTTGTTACAAGAACATTGACTTAGAGGGCTGATATTCAAATACTTCAGTCTTGTTACAAGAACATTGACTTGCGTAATTCGAGCTTCAGTCAAGAGGAGAATGGAGGGCTCCTATATGAGTCTAAAAATTATTTTCTTTCTCAAATTGATCTTTTCACCTTCTGGTCACTGATGCGATACTCGAAAGGGTAGTTTCCGGGGCCAGGGTTGCAGTTTCTGGGGAGCCAATCTAGCATGTGTGCATCGCTATACGCTCCATCAAACATTAAATTGATATGTTCTTGGGGTCTTGAAATCTATTGGTGGAGTTGTTTCCTTCTCTCTTCTAGGGCTGATTTTCAATTACTTAATCTTGTTATAAGTTCCTCATTACTTATGTCTGAATGAGGATTTTTCGGTCACTGTGAAAAATTTATATCAAAATAACCTACAGTTAAAAAGGTCTGTTATTAAGAAAATGTACACAACGTATAATTAAAGTACCTCGTCATTAATCAAAATACTTAATAATTAGAACAATAAATTATTAAAATAATTAATTATCCCAATAAATGACTATTAAAGTAATCAGTTATAAAAATATGTAACTGATTATCAAGAAAGATAATCAGGTTTATCAATAATCAAAATAATTGATCAATAAAAAATTGATAATCTTGTTAATTAATCATCAAAATAATCGATAACTAAAATAATAGATATCAGTAATTACTGATATTCAAAATAACTAAATGCCAAGATAATTGATGATCAAAATACTTGCTATTTAAAATAATCGATAATCAAAATAATTGCTAATTGAAATAATTTATAATTAATATAACTGCTAGTTAAAATAATTGGTAATGAAAATAATTGCTAATTGAAATAATTGATGATTAAATATTTAATTAGTATTGTTTCAAATAATTGCTAATTAAATAATGATATTAATGTTACTAATTAAGTTCGTTAAAATAATTGCTAATTGAAATAATTGATAATTGAAATAATTGCTAGTTGAAGCGATTGGTAATCGAAATAAAATTGATAACCAAAATAACTAGTAATCAAAATAATAAATAATCAAGATAATCAATAACTGAAATAATTGATAATCGAAATAATAAATAATTAAAGAACTCTGATTGTGAAACGAATTTATTCTTAGAAAAATCAATTATCAAAATATTTTATAATGAACAAAATTACATAACGGATTTTCAAAGAATGTATAGTTAGAGTAATCAATAAGTAATCAAAATATCAAAATATTCAATAATCAAAATACTTTATTATTAAAATAATTATTTATAATCAAAAAATGAAATAATCAATTATTAAAGAATCCAGAATCAAAAGAAAATCAATAATTAGAATCATTGATAATTGAAATAATCAATCATCAGAATAATTAACACCTAATTAAAGTAATCGGTTATTAAAATATGATTGATAATCAAAATAATTGATGGTTAGAATGATTGACAATTAATTAATAATAGAGATAATCAAGAATTTGGACCTAGAAAACCTAATTCAAACCTGCGATGGGCAAAACTGATTTAGCTTGAAAAATCATTGGGCTGTTGGTCTAAATCAGAATCGGATATAAAATCTGATGTGATACACTATTCATAATTGGCGATCAAAAATACTCTTATTTTAACCCTGGTCGATCTCTCACGTCAAGTCAAATTCGACTAAACTGGATCCAAAAATTGTTCTGGGCCTAAATTGGGGCTGGATCAAAAAATAGAGTGGATTTTCACATTCAGCGACCCAAAATACCCATATTTCGATATTTTGTTCGATATCTTTCTGTTTGAGATTTCTCCTTGTGTGGTATGTGTCGAACCCACTTGGGGGTAAGGAAAATATTTCACTTGAAGAAAAAAGAGACCTTTCCAATTTGAAGAATTTAGCTTGCCCCATATGAAGCCGTCTTTGTTATTAAAGAAAAAAATAAATAAAAATAGTAATAATAGAATAAAAATGGGAAGAAGGGTTTTCATGACACATCTTGTATACTCTGAATAAACTTTCACATTCTTCGGAAGCTGGAGAAAGTTTGTTCTCGTTAGAACAGTCAAAATCTCACCTATTTCCTATAAGAAAGGGGTTTTTGAAGGACCTCATATACCCTTTTTCCAAAAAGTGGAAAAAAATAATCCAGCTGGCATTACTCGCAGTACAAAAGATCAAAAATGAGAGGCACTTTGTCGTGCATAAAGGCTCTTCCTCAGTGGCATAACATGTTTTTCAACCTGGTGGGGGCGTAAATATTTCGTGTAATTAAATCACCTCCCTCCACCCTCCCCATCCAATCAACAAAGAATATATCAAGTGCAAATTTTTTTCTAAGTGAAGCCCTCTTATCTCTGTGTCGGATCCCTCCTGCCGATGTGTTTCAACTAAAACCGTTAATCTTGAGCTACATACTCCCTTTCCAAATGGCAAAATTCGCTCTCAAGTAATTTGATATTTTATTTAAATTAACGGTTCTTTTACCTTCACTCAGTATTTCAAAGTCGTACGAGTAGAATATGTATTTCTGTACAGGCAACGGGCCAATTTCCGTGGGGGAGGCGTACTCACGAAAATTAGTCCTGTGGGGGTGACCGTTCCCATTGCCTGCTCGGCTGTTACGCCATTGCCCCTCCTTGCAGTAAAACAGCGGTTTTGTTTCTAACTGTAACATTTTGGAGACAGAATCACAGGTGAAAATTCGAAAGAGGGTGGCATTTCCGTAGCTCCCACCCATTTCCTCATATTAAAGAGGGTACATACCGATTGAAATGGAATCATAACGAACATAAACTATTGAGACTATTTTAATGAGCTTTTCTACAGAGGGGTGTGCGAGACGAGACACACGAAAATAAGGAAAGCAAAATCGAAACCAAACCCGGTGCGAAGGCTGCTGAACAATGTTGTTTGAATTTTGTCGAAATGCAATGCGAAAGGTGATCACATGATTCCGGTGTGATCATATAAATCGAAAAAGAAAATCGCCGCAAAGGGGAGCAAACCTTGAAAAATGAATGCTGAGTTATAAATGAAAATGCTACCGTTTCATGAATTGTTCCCGGGAAGAAGGGTAGGTATACCTATCATGATGGCTTTTTCATCTCAAAAACTATTGTTAAAATCGTTATGATGTCATGAATGATTCGTAATGGTAAAAATTCAAAGAAAGAAAAAATAAACTTCGTAGGTAATGAAACACGCGCAGAGAGATCAATTATTACGTAAAAATTATTTTTTTCTATGAGACGCATTTTGTGATAATTTGAGGAAGCGACCTACGTACGTATTAAATTTTATCTTAAAACAGTTCGTTAAATTTCACACGCTTGCATCTTCTGATTCGCATTAAATATCATCTCGAATAATAAATTTATATCTGATTTTTGGGCAATCAATCAACGCAATTTGGCCCTTTATCTTTTTGCACATTAAACAAGTTACATAAATTGTTGAAAATAAACTTACTTATTTGCTTATCCGAACATTTGGCTGGCATTCTTGTAGATGACAAACTTGGTACCGGTGTCAACATCAAACCGTCTGATTTTCTAGTTTCCTTCCCCCACACGTTGCTCTCTTCCAATACAGATCACAGCGAAATATGTGAAAAAATAATAGGTACCTACATAATACCTACAATCATGGATTCAAAATCAACGCTGATAGTGAAACCTGTTCAACATCCAAAATTGAATTCTGGAGTTTGAAAACGCAACACGTTAAACTGTCACTGACAATTTTAACGAGCGGGAAAAAAAAATTATCAACGAAATTACAAAGCGAGTAAAATCAGAGAGGAAGCTATAGTGGTAAAAGGAGTCGGGATCCCACCAAGGTTGTGACATGCACTACTGAACTATCTCTTCATCTAAATTATTTAAAACTAGCCTTACTTAGATCGAACTAAATATGATGAATGTACATTGGATTCCATTTCTGTAGAAACTTGTCGTCTGATTGGAACATTGCAAGATGGTCGTAGTACACCTAAAATATTTTTGTATGAAACAGTGTTGAGGACATGAAATTTCGACAATGTTTCACACCTGATAATCGCAATAGGTCACCAGTAATTCAATTAAAAAATTTCAGCAGGTGTTTCAAACAAGAAAATGTCTTCACCCTATACACATCCACAATAAAAATTCTAATTAAGTGTCTGCGTCGACAGTTAAACAGAAATAGGAGAGACCGGGGTTAGATGACTTACTTTTTTGGGAGAAATTTTTTTAGATGCTTGATTTTTTTTAAAATTATAATATTATGAATCTTCATCTTTTGGCATATTGAGATCACTCATTTGAAACATTCTAGTATGAAAAAAATTACTTTCAAAAATACTCCTTTTTTGCCGACCTGCCCCAACTATGGGGCAAGTCGCCATTGCAGTTTTAATTAGTCAATAAATGAATTAAACATGTATGTATTGCACATTTATTCGCAATCGTGGCATACATAAACGTTATTTCCATTTGTGCACTGTTCATGTGCCTAACAAAGGCAGACAACACACTGAAGCCATACTTTTTTAGAACGGCTGGAGGTCCTTTTCCGAGGTATACTTCGCTCTATCCGATGATCTTCTATAATTTCTCACCATATTTGATGTAGAATACACAATCCACAAATTAAAAACAAAATTCAAACAAAAAAAAAATGTATGGCAACTTGCCTATCTTCAATTGTCAACTTACCCCGAAGGTTCATTCCAGAAATAAATTTAATTTTACGGCGAACCATCGCGTTAATTTTTCCGTTTATGAGCTAAAATACTAGTTAATGCTTACCACATCGCTAAACAATTCGAACTTTCGAGAAAAACACCGTTGATTTTCTTCAATAAAAACACCATCACACTCGCAAAGTACAGCAAGAAAGTTGAAAATCACTTTTTTGACTTTCACGTTAAACAACTCGCTCTTTTGTAAAAGTGAAAACCATAGTATTTGCATATAAGGTACGTGCATGTTTCGGCCAAAAGCACAGTGTTACTATGTCACCAGCGAAAAAAATTATGGCTACCTTATCAACTTACCTCATATGCCAAGTAGCCCCAGTCTCCCCTATTTACTGCTTTTCAACCTGTATGTCAACATCTGTAATTTGAAACAATCTATCTGTCAAAAATGTTTTGTAGATGTTAAGTAGGTAGATAGTCCACAAAAGTGTCTACAAGACTGGTCTCTTTTTGGTACGAATAAGTATGTCTAATATCTCCACATGGACATATGACATATGTCATATAATACATAAAGATATATGTTCCGCGGGAAAATTAATGGTTATTGATTGCTAATGGTTATTCAACGAATATTATCATAATTGTTGGCTGTGAATAATGATTATTCGATGAATTCAGTTAGCTGTTATCAGTTGTTGGTTACAGCGTACAATGGTTACTGTTACCATTATCTCTCAGTTAATTAAGCAGAAAATGCAAGATTTATATGGTTGATGTGGGAATTTGGTTACAAGATGAATCTTTTCCCATATTTTGTTCTTTATTCATAAATTATAATTGACAAATCTAAGTATAAAACATGGATGTGAAATCAAACTAGACTTATGACGATGAAAAAATCCAAAATCTTTATCAATATAAAAGCTCTTTTATCCACAACTTGAAGTAAATACATAACTAGTGCGGTCAAACAGAAAACTTAAACTAATACTGAATCATTCATTTAAAAAAAACTGATGATAACAAAACTTTAACTGTAACTGTTGATCATATGATTCAAATAACGTCCATAACAATGACCATTAACCTTGTTATGGTATAATAACGCTTAAATATTGACACAAGAACTCCAACCGTTTGATTTAAATAACATATGTAACTTTAACCATTATGAATCAAATAACATAACCATAACAATAACGGCTGATGGTGTTCTCTGGATTATGACAGTAATGATTATGTTATCTGATGAAAATAGTTAACTATTGTAGTCAGTTATAGTCATCAACTTTCCTTTTTTTTAAAGGTTTCAGTTATATTACTTGTTTCCTCTGATCAACGGTTATTCAACCATTTTCATACACGGATATGGTGGTTACAGTTTTCAGTTTTTCATCCACAATTCATTAAAGAGGTATATTGTCCATCTGTCATTTGGTTTGGGTACCTAGTACCTATACTTATGCTACAGTTGAGGTTATCAAAGCTGGGTTCACCCTTTGATCAGATCACTTAGTGGTTTTCATTTAAACATGTGACCTAGACTGATGAAATGGGGGTATGATGCGAAAAGTTGAAATCAAGAAAACTGTGTTTCTTTATCGCTATGGTTAAAATGGACGCTGTTCAGCGTAAGGGAACCAACCGACATTTGTAAACCATTGAGTTATTAGTATTGTTGGAAAGAATGTAAAAAGTAGAATTTTTCAAAATTGGGCCTCCGATTCAAAAATGTGTACTCACGTTGAGAAAAGCTTAAAAGCTCATCAGTAAACGCTATGCCATATAATTTCACATGGCTCTTGAACTTTGAATCACGTATTCTCAGAAAACAGCTTGTGCTGGTTGCTTCCCTTACGCTTAACAGCGTCCAAATAACCTGGTTACAATCATCCTAAAGAAGATTCATGCACATCTCATGATTCAGGACATCTAGTTTTAATTTTGCTGAAGGTACAAATTAACAGTGTTGCCGTAGAAGTGAAAATTATACTGGCAAATTGAAAAATCAGCAGCTTTTTGGCAGCGAATTAGAGACAAGCCTGATGTTTTGTTGTTCATAATTGTGAATCCTGATAGTTAAAGTTATGTTATCCTGAATCGCAGAAGTGCTTAGCCAATCAGATTGGTTAAAACTAACAGCTGAAGGAAAATTCTTAATATTTAAAAAAATTTTTAATCAGAAGTTCCTCGCCCTGTAAACTATTGACAAGTAAAAAACATAAAGACATTTTCAACTTTTTTCAGAAAGTTTATACAAATAAAACATTGGTAAATATACACGCGTAAATAAAAAAGTAGAAACTAGAAAATCAAATTACTTCAAATTTACAAGAACACAATAAAGTAGAAATAAATTGAAAAAAATAATCAGTATTTTAAACAAACAACATATAAATGAAAATGAATTAACTTCGCAATATAGGTTGGCATAACAGTGGAGCGAGGGGGGGGGATACATCGATTAATAACATAGAAATGGGAAAATACTTATTTAAAAATTTTTAATCAGTGGTTCCTCGTTCTGTAACCTCTTAAGACGAGTCTCCACTGATTCCAACTCTTCGAGCAATTCTCTCTTTCTTTTCAGTGTTTGTTCCAGGTCTGCCTTCCACTGGGCATATCTCGCCTGTGCTTTCTCCGGATTAGGCCCAGCTGACGATACTGACTTCTCTTCTTGTACATATTGTACGTCTCTCAATTCGGCTTCCTCCTTTGAATACCTAATTCAGTAATTAGTAATCATGATAGGAGTATAAAAAACTATAATATGGACCCGATTCAGCAAAAACCGACTAACCCACAAAAAAATCAAATAGCGGAGACTATGCTACTACGGCCATGAGAACTAATGCTATTGAGCATGCTCTGTTATTCGATTTCTTTGTGGACTGATCGGTTTTTGTTGAATGGCGTCCATATGAATATGAAGTAATGGACAACGTGTGGTAACACTGACGATTACGCGATTTCAATTGAGGACAAACTCGTAAACGACTCGACCAGTTACTGTGGTAACACTGACGATTACGCGACTTAAATTGAGGAAAAACTCATGAATGACTCGAACATTTGTAATTTAATTTTCACCAGTCCCACATAATGTACTTCTCCATAATGTATTAACATTTGGAATCAATTGATTCAATACTTTCCGAGATTTCGCGCTTTTTATTCTGACCTTATATTGAGGAAAAACTCATGAACGACTCGACCAATTGTCATCAAACTTCAATGGGCACAATTTCAGGTACTTCTCCATAATATAACAAACTTTGGAATCAATTGATTCATTACTTTTTGCGATTTTCGTGATACAAATTTTGTCCGTACATATATACACACATACATACATATATATATATATAAGGAAACCTGAAATTCAGCCACCATTACACACTCTGAAACGTAAAAAAAACATTGCCCTACCCCCATATCGACAGCTGTGACGGGTATAATACCTGACTTTTCTGTGAAAAGTCGGTAAAACGAAAATCGACCGAAAAGGAATAGAAAAAAAATTCAGTTCGAATGTAGTTGAAAAGGAAAAGGCAAGAAATTAGCAAGATAAAATCAGCCGTTAGCTTCCGAATTTTCATTGGCTTACGGCTAGCTCATGGCTGAAAATTTTCAATCGGCTATAGCTAACGGCTGTCTAAAAATCTCCCAAAAACTGCAAGCTAAAGTCTAACAGCTAATGGCTAATGGCTAGCTAAGCACCTCTGCTGAATCGTGATACTTAAAAAGTTACAGTGTAATAGTTAATGCCAATGGCGTATGGCGTAGGCAGGGGTGCCGAGAGGGTCTGCACCCAAAACACCCCTTCCTCCTTTGGTCAAGACTGGACTCTCCCCCTTTAAACACTAGGCTGGCTACGCCGCTGGTTATTGTGACTGCGCTGTATAATTGAATCGGTTAGAACCAAGAGGGGTCAAGTCCAAAAATCGCACTTTTCAGGAAGCGAAAAAAACAGTTTTATTCGAAAATTGGAAAATCGTGGAATACGTCCTTCAGGGTGGTGGTAGAAGGTCACAAGAGACAACTTTTAAGCCCGGTGCCGTCGAATAAAATTTTGATGGGCCTGAGCTGGGGGGCTCAAAGTTTTTGGACTTAACCTATTTTGGTTCTGAACGATTTTTTTGCAGTTTTACGGCTCGAAATTGCCCCGCCCCCTTTTGTAGCCAGACATAAAGGGGTCACTTTAGTCTCGGTCCCATTCCAATCGAGCAAAATCCCTGCTTGTAAGAAAAAAAGTTCTGAAGCTGTATTGGAAAGATTTCGTTTTTGAAAATAGCACTTTTTAGGTATAAAATGCAAAAAGAGGGGATGGGCCGGAATTTTTAGTTATTTCTATTTTTTTACATTAAAATACTCCATTTTCGAACAATTTCTGGAAAAAATCCATTTTTTGAAAAAATTTTATCAAAAAATTCACAGAAAGCGATGTTGCCAAAACGCACTTTCCCAGCTGTTTCACGAAATTTCGACCACACCCAGCAGATCCGCGATACTTCAATACCCCAAGATTCGTGAAAAAAGCAAAAACGACAAAAGTGGACTTAACCCTTTTTGGTTCTAACCGATTCAATTTGAGTGAAGATTCCAAAATGAGTTTTTACGACGAACTGAGAAATGCAAATGAGTGGTAATTTGCCGCATAGGGACGATAAATATATCGATACTATCGATCCTTTTCAATACGTGTCATCATTAAGTACTCATAGTATTCATTTTTGCAGGTATTGGTTTCGAAAGTATTCGATAGTATCGATATTTTTTTCGATACTTGTTATCACTATTGCTACGCAAGAAGATACCTTTTTGAATCGTTTCGCAATAAAAATTGGGGGGGGGGTGAGAAGAAGGGATTATTTTGTCAGCCTTTAGAGGAGAAAAAAAAAGTGGGACTGGGATTTAAGACCACTTCCATCGGAAAGAGTGGACAGTGGCAGTGGGCATGTTTCTCTGTGAATCAATTAAAAATGAAAATTGATTTCTTGACAACCCCCCATTTCATCAGCGCAGGTCACCAATGAAATGCTCTCTCACTAATGGCGCGAAGCGGATGTTTTGGGTCCACCTGGAGCTTTTCTTTTGTTTTACTTGTTCATTGTTTTCCTATTATTCCTTCGTCCTGTTTGGATTTTCGCCTAGAAAGTGATGCAATTATTAATTATTTGACAGAGACACCACTATCATTTTGACCGTGAATTTCAATGACGTTTTCGAATATCCACGTGAAATCAAGGGTTATATATAGTTTATAGCTCTAGTAGGCTAGGTAGTCTAGGTAGTACATACAGGAATGTGCACACAGCTTGTTAGCTTGTTTAATATTTTATCTATTAATTTATCTCGACGAATTTAGCATTTACACGAAATCAGCAACTAACTAACTGATCGTCTATTCTATGTTTACTCTTCACATACATACACACACACACAAACTGTAACTACTTGTACTCTTTTCCCCACAACTGATGTCCCACCTTCCACATTTGGAGAGTTAATTTATTCTTCCATATACCATATTTCCTTTCGAATGCATCTTCATTAAATATTTCTATAGATATTTAGGTTGTCGTTTATCCTTGTGATTTGTTGGATTCTTAACCGAGCGCGAAGTAAGTAATACCTATACTTCGTGATAGTGACAAGGAAATAGTACTCTCTACCGGGTACACATTTCAAGTTCGTCACGAAAGATTTATTCAATATAATTATCCTCACGACGAACATATTAATTAAGAATAATATCAATAGTTGACGCGAGGATGAAAGTCATCCACTTTTATTCGGTAATAGGTACAGTAACGGACAGTAGAATACCAGTCCATTGAGAACGAATTCGGCGAATGTCGTGTCATCGTACGAGATGAATGAATATGACGATGTCAACTGCTATGAATAAGTTTTAATATTTGTTATAACATCCTAAGTAGATACTTAACACCTTACGGATGTTTAGTAGATGAGTGTCTGCAATTTAAATATTACTTCTCTTGAAAGATGGCTGCAAAATAATAAAAATTTATTCACCGTAAACAGTCCATGTTGCTTGAACAGCGAGTCTGAGTTGATAAATAATGACTCCGCTTACAACTTACGAATAAGGAAAGTACAAACACGAAGATTTAGTTACCTGCTTACATTTTGTAAACATTGCTGTTTCGTTGTAGGAACATGTATGTAAAATCTGGAGTGAATTTATAAAAAAGTAGCTGTTTATTTACGTTATGGTACAGGTTACGAGGTTTTACATGCCCGAGTACAAACAAACTTTTTTCCCCCCCATTAAATCGAAGAAAATGAGTTCAGACATTTGGCATACTAGTCCCTATTTACTAGAACAAATAAGGGATGATATATTTAGTGGAAAATGGACTTTCAAGTTATAGTCCCGTCTTAGTTTCCTTTGTTGGTTCATTGATCCACTTTGGACTAGTATGAGTCCCTTTTGGCCAGGCGATTCATATTTGAACAGCTCACGAGTTCAAAAAGCTCTGATGAAGTTATCTAAACTCTTACTGTAAACTAAAGGACGTGAACAAATTTCATACAGGTGGAAAAAGACTAACGCCATTCACAGAAATAAAGGAAAAAAGTATACGAATTCATGAAAATTTGATGGTAATTATTACTCAATAATTACAAACATTAAGAATGATAGAATATCACCGACCTTATAAATATAGAATGACGAACAGCATTCAAACATCCGATTTATCACATACTTTCTCCACGCTAGTGTTGATAGAATCTTGTATTTGATGCAATTCAGCATTCAGAACATTAAGATTGTCAAACTTTTCAATGAGTAATTTTTTTTGGCGCATCATATCCTCTTTCAGCTGAAGTATCTTTTCAATCGTACGAAATGATTTAGAATTCAAGCTTTCAGATTTTTCATCAATATCAGAGCTGATTTCGTTAGCCGAAATGATCTTCTTTACCGCGTCTATAAAACATAATATCATGGGTCTAGTCATAGTTAAATGAAACGTAAGAAAGTGATTAGCTAACAGTAAGTACTAAGCCGTATAGCACAAAATACGAACAACGTCTATTTAAAATACGACCAGGGAATTAGCCACATTGCTGGCTCAAGCTCATTTTGAAAAACTAAAATTTTATTAACTGGTATAATGTTTTGATGACACAGATTACAATTTCTTGGGGTGAAATTCTGATACAATTGGATCTCGGACGCTGTACTCAACAGGAATAAAATACTTTCTATTTCTGCTGCACAATTGACTGTATTACAAGCATACAAGATCGAATAAAAACAGCATTATGTACATATTATATCAAAACGTTTTCCATGTTAAAATGCAAAACATTCATTCCAGGATATTTTCATAGGTTCGATGTTTGAACAATAAGCGTGCATACCATATAATTTTCGCGTTTTCTTGAAATTAAACCGTATAAAAGTAGATCTCGGCCACAAACCTGAGTATAAAGGGTCTTCCTCACTGACCAGCAAATCATCAGAAACATCTTTCTCGGAAATGATTTTCGGTTCTTCTTGGAGTTCTGTCTGTTTTCTGAACATAGTCGATGCTAACTTTGATTCGTGTTACATCGAAATATGTAGATAAATGAAATTGAATGACTGTATTCCATTAGAGACAAAATTTTAAGAAGATAATCATGTTCCTGCATGCTTGCACACGGTAACTGATTGATAACAGGCCTATTGATAACATTGTCACGTGATATGCTATGATTCTATTGGTTGTCTTTGCTGAAGTCTGGGTCACTGCCAGCTCACGACTCGCAGGGATACAGATTGCAGAATGTAGATTACAGACGAATAAATTAGAGATATCGCGAACTCGCGATTTCGGACATCTAATCCAACAGGTGAGAAACATTTTCTTGAATAGGTAATGAATCATATTTTTTCATATTTAATCTTTGGATTGTTTTGTTGGCAGATTCAATGCAATATTAAAAAACGATACCAATACAATGAAAACATCTGAATAAGACAATATAGATGCCAAGATTGTGATACAGTTTCCGAAGGAAGAAAATGAAGTACAGAGAAGGCAAAAGTAACACTGTTTCTGTGTTACACCTTATACCTAGTTATACCTTGTAATGTACTTATATGTCCAAATGTTCAATATACAAGTAATAATTATGACATATTCAATTTAATTATCGGAGGCTATGATGAATTGATACCTACCCTGAGCTATAAGTATGATTTTTAATTTACAACTTGTAAGTCTTCAAGATCTCAGATATTCATAATCAGAAAACATAATGCATCGGTACAAGAAATTGATCCAACAATTTGATAGGAATGAATGAGAAATATTTGACACAGGCGAAATCTAGGCCCGCCAAAAGTGCAAATTTATTCAAAAACGGGTCAATTGTTGAATTTCTGAATAAATTAGTTTGGTTACAGTGACAGATATACATGAAACATGCACTCTTCTAGTGAAATTCTGTACCTATGTTCGATATTAGAAAAGTATACCCCCTGAATAACGGAAAATCAATATCTACTAGCACAAATGCATCTAACAATGTGTAAAAGTCCGAGTAATAGCCTTAAATGAAGAAAATATGAATAATTGCATAATAAGGAGTCGAATAAATAAATATATTTCATATTTTTTCATTCAAAATCAACAATATGAGAATCATAGTACATGATTATCAGTATGACATTAAAAGAAACATAAAGAAAGGTATTTTTCAACTTATCAAAGAATCGATGTCTTTTTAAATGTGAATTACAGCATTTTTGGTAGCAAGTATCAAGCCATCAAGAATTTTTCTACTGACGTTTTCTTTCGGCTTCTCTCTTTTCTGAAAAAAATTCGTATCACACAAAATAACTAAATAAACTGATGAACAACAGACAAAAAGATTGAAATACATATTAAAATTAAAAACAGAAGTTTCTTTCCGTTTGTAGAACGAGTATATAACCAAAAGACACAGTGAGATGAGACGAGAAAATCACCTTGGCCATGCCTTTGAAGAGGTCAACATAAGACTACTCAAAAGAGAAACACTGCAAGAGTAACTGAATACTTTCTATCTTTTTTGGTTGTTTAGTCATGAAGCTGAAATTCACTATTCTCGGGGTCTTTCTGCGTAGATAGCATTTTCCCAAGAGGGGGGGGGGAGTAAGATTTTCAAGGGAGAAATAGTCAAACTTTGAGGTATTTTTTAAAAATCGCCGATATTAGAGAACTAAGTATTTTATGAATATGAAGGGTAAAATTACTGCTCGAACAAAATTTTTTCGAAAAAACGTGTTTTAAAGGCGAAAAATTGCTATTTTTTTTGCATATTTTACATTCAATTTCAGGTGTCTTGAGGGGAGCACTCGCCCCCTTCGCCCCCCTTGGCTGCGCCACTGAATGGATGCAAACTTTACAAGTTGATGTCCATTCATATGCTTCTCCATCGTAGTCATTATATTACTTGTAAAGCAAATAAAATCTAACTGCTAGTAAAATAATGGATATTTACAGAGGGTGAGCAAAACATTTTAATATTTTAATAGTTTCCCCAATTATAGATTGGAATGAACACTACAATATGCAGTGAACATTCTGAAAATATAAATACTTGATGACCCCCTCCCAACTCAATTTTTTGTCCAAATTATCCGCAATGAAATATCAAATAAATAATTCATTCTATGGTCAGAAAAGTAGGCAATCAAAATATCACGAACTGCACCTTTTCCAGGTCCTAGTTCCATCACCTAGCATACCTAGGAATACTAGAATACCGAGTACTAGACTACTACTAAATTACTCACTTGGGTCAACTCGCGAATGAAATCGTAAATGAAAATGGCGGCGAGGATAGTCATTCCACAATTCATTACTTCCAGCATCGATGGGAAAAGTCGACTATAGAGTGACGGATTTTCTGAGAATATCCTGCGAATGTCTTCCGTGTTGCGTTGAGATGGAATTAAATCTCGCCGTCGATTGGAATTTGTTTTGAACTTCTCGCGAATTTCACGGAAATCGGAGTAGGTTCCTTCATCCAGTTCACTCAGATCTTCATGGTGATCACGAGTTTGTCTGCCGAAGTCAGATTCCTGCCTTCGGTCGACTCGTCCACGAGCTGCAAACTGACGTCTCAGAACATCCAGACGGGGTTCTTTTCGAAAAACTTCCTGGTACAACTGAAAATCACGTCTAATCCGTTCGTTCCTTACCATTATTCTGTTCTCAGGCACGAATCTGTCACTTCGCTCGCGACTCGTGCCTAGATTACGTTCAGTTCTCGCGGTTAAATCACGTATCTGTTCATGATCAGCTCTTCTTCGTCTAATTCCAGCCATAATATTTCTACTTAAGTAACTGTCTTTTCCCTCAATCAGTTCGTAGTCACTTATTCTCCTGTCACGGAACAGGGCTTGAATGTCTTGTCTCGTACTGGTCCTGGAATAGTCCATTCGGCGTCTTCTCATTTCATCTACCAGTCTTTCGAGTCTCGTAGTAGTGGTGCGAGATGAACGACCAGCCTCAGAAAGTAGGTTCAAGCGGTAATTCAGAGGATAGGTGGAGATTGTTGTGGTAGTTCTGAAGCAGTACTCGGCATTGCATGATGTATTCTGCATCTCGGTTCTGGAATAAAAATCAATGTATCTGATTGTGCTGAAGTATATCATTCAGTTCTGAAGTTTATCATTTTGTTAGTTAGAATCTAACAAACAAAAAGGTTGATTGGCTGATGAATTGATCTAGAATGCTTCAGTTGAAGGTTTTCAATTAGTTCTTTTTTGGTGGAATTAATTTCTCGAGTCAAAATCCAAGTTTAGTTTAATTGGTTTTAACTTAAAATTGAAGCTGTAATGAGATACGGGAATATCAATCGCTTTTTGGGTGCTGAGGGAACCAAGGTACCCAAAAGAAAATAATTGCAGAAACTCACCCAAAGATTTGATGAGGTTCAGGAACATCGACTAGGTCTTCAAAACGAATTCTGCTCTGGTGTGTTTTCGGCATACGTGTGTCTCGGAAACGAGCGTCGTTTTCAACACGTTGATCGACTTTGAAGACGTAGAATACATGGCAATGTACGTATAGGACGCTCAGTAACGCCAACAAGGGTAACAAGATACACTTGGTATTGCTCATCTGAAATACATAATGAGTTTAATCTAATAATACTCACCGATCATCTTCCGAAAGAATATTGGTAATATTAAAGTACGAAAAATATCGCGTCAAAATGCTTACCTTCGGAACCCTCGTTCACCACCAACCACAAACTATTTTCAAAGGCGAGTCAACCTCGTTTTATACTGAATGAGCAAGTATACAATTCAAAACGTGGGTGGCGTCGAGATTTAGTATACATCAAAACAAGAGAAGAAAGATTGCTCGGTTATGCTCCATAAAACACTAATAGAGAAATTGGTAATACGCGTTATCTGAGAAAAACAACTCACAGGCGTTGCTCGTATTTCACCCTGACATTGCAACTTGGTGCTACATTTAGAACAGGTAACCAGCGGAAATATGAAATATGGAGGTAAAAAATTTATTAAATCGAAAATTAGTAAGCTGTACAGGCCTAAATACGAGTAACACGAACGGAAATAATTTAGGTACGAAAGTTCTCTTAAATTTGTAATACCATTATCCTTCAAGCATTCGGTCTAGGATGAGGAATGTAGCCGATGCGGTCGTGGATTTCCTGTCTGGTTTTCGTCGTCATTGTACCAGTTGAGGGAATGCTTTGACCGGAGATCTTTTCCTTCTTCGTTTCGTTTTCTCTCATGTCCGTGTATTCACCTATATCGTCCAATTTCAACTCGATTCGGGTAGGATTTCTTCTCAACATCGTGTATCTGAAACCAGCAGAATGTATTCAGAATTGACTTCTCAAGATGAAGTATCCAACGAATTAAAGGTTACCAACGTGGCGAGTAAATTAATTGAAAGAAATGACAGAACCCAGTTCGACGACCAATTGGATTGATTATTCTTGATTATCAAACTACAATAACTTAACACTGTGGTCTACCGTTCGTAGATCAGTTCATAATAGCTCATGGAAATTTACGAAGTACAAACCTTAGTCGTTGCTTTGGATGAACGATGAAACTGAGAGGACAACGGGTTACTTTAAAATGACTTCTTATAACACAATTATTTACCGTACTTCAATTACTATTTCTAAATGAAGCGCAGGAGTTGAGAACAGTTTCCAAAATTACGAGATTCTGAAGGTGTGATAAGAAATAAGAACTGATAAGAATATCGCAGGAGACAATCATTCAGCGACTTGGCGTCACAAAACAGAAACCGGCGAACTCTTTGGAGTTTATTCTTGATGAGATTTGTATTCCTGGACCACACAGAGATTTTTGCCCCCCCCCTATTCTTTTTTTTATAGTCTTATTTGACAAAGTGAGAATTTTAAAGGTTTCTTTTCTGGTATTTCAAGGACCTCCTGCGGGGTTCCTCTACTTCAAGAGCACGAAGCAAATTACCCCATTTGCCCACCCCTCCCCTCGGGTGAATTACAACTTACATGCTCCAAATACCACAACAGCAAAACGAGGATTCAGTGCAAGAAGTTGGTTAAGTCCACTGTGTTGCAGTGAAAGACTATGCTAACAGCGATCATGTCGGCTGCTGTTCTTGTGATCTCTGGTCACTGTACCCGAATGAACTTGACCATTTCTTTATTATTGCATCGAACCCTTGACATAGAAGGCTAACCATAAGCAACTGCTAGTCTGACCATGTATGGGGAACATGTTCAGTCATTATTGTTAGTCTGGACAAAGTAAACCAAAAACAGAGCTTCTAAAAGCTAGATAAAAGTAACAACCGGGGCTTGGCGGACAGCTTTCAATAATTATGTCCTAACACACTAAAGGTCCCACCCCACGCCTCCGCCCATTCGTCTGTTTCTCAAGGGAGGAACTTTCCAAAATTCGGTTTTGTTCAAAATTATCAAGAAATTCGAAAAATGTTTTCAAACAAAACTTGTTCTGGACGGGATTGTCCTCTGTGCTTTTCTTATTTGGGTGGGGGGAGTAAATAACCTTTCCAAGGACTTCATTTCCATACTATCAAACCGGTTTTTCCCCCTCCCATTTCACGGATTTAGGACAGAAATGATTTAAATTTCACATGTGGATGATTTCCTACTTCCACAGTTTTCCATCCTTCAGAATTTTTTGTCGCCCTTGTCCCCACCCCTTGAATGCGATCTTCAAGAAATTGTGGTTTCTTTTATGTTTCTTTGGTGTGGTAGGGAGTTACTGATAGATATTTTTGAGCCAGTAGGAGTACAAAAACTACACCAAAATATTAAATGTGAGGCGTTCGAGATCCTTGAAATCAGTTCTTGTATCAGTTTTACCTTAGGTTGAAAATTGTGGCACCTGGGGCCAGGGACGTAGCCGTAGCGAAGAGTTTTTTCCGGAGTGGCAAAAATTGTTGAATTCCCAACTGGCTCAACTCAAAATTCCTAAGTATCAACCAAAATTTGAAGGTGTGAAGTTCAAAAATATCCTATGTAGCAATATCAAAAGTTTACAGGAGAAGCAGAAAACTGTTTTGTAGTGATCTCGATCTCAAGATCAATCTTTTAATCGATCTTATCGATCATTTAAAATTCTCGATCAAGATCGATGATCGATCATTTTGGTCATGATCGAAATTTCGATCTTTCACAAAGTAACAACAGACCTGTTTAGTGTGACGTCACATTGTTCCACAGCCGGCGGCAGCTAGCTGCGGCCTAGGTGTAATGTAAACTTCATCTGTGATAAGTTAAGTGATATTGATATGTGATAACCTGATAACAATAACGAAACATGAAAGGGTAGTCGTTTTTAATTATGTGAGACTAATCCTGTTTTCAAACTCCAGCTGCAAAAATCAAGTAAAATATAAGAATGCAAAGGCAAATCAACTGACCAAAATATATGCAATAGGATTCATAGAAAAAATGTATTGTTGAGCTCTTCAAGATGGAGAATAATGAAAAATAATCTCTTTGTACAGCAAGCCTTAATATGTTTTTTATTCCAGGTTGCAGCTCGCAGGTTCAGTTATCAGCTATTATAATGTTGGGAGATGTGCTTTTGTGACAAATTTAACAAAATTTTCAACTTCAATAAATTTTCTAGATTTTTTACTCATTGACAGCGAGAAATAACCAAAATTAATTTGGATTTTGCAGATTTGCAGATGCAGATAAACTTACACCAGTAAAAAAATTCTCTGATTGATCAAGATCGATCTTATCAAAAATCGATCTTTTTACATAAGATCGGATCGAATATAATATCGGAAGTCGTATGATCGAAAATTTCGATCAAATCGATCTTTTTTGAAAATTTGAGATCACTACTGTTTCGACTGAGGTGAAGGGGGTGGGTTTGGCGAAATGGGTGCTCAGCCAATTTTCCGAAGCTTCATACACATGTCCATTGGGGCTCAGTCATGCCAGCTGATGAAATGAGGGTTGACGTTGTGCACATCTCAAGTCCATGGGAAAGACGAAGCGAAACATCATTAGTGCCATCAACGTCAAACGGAGATAGAATGTTTTGCTTTTGCATGGATAGCTCACCGGCACATGTGCGTGTTGCGATCTCTGGGTTGAAATTAGAAGGTTTTTTTTATTTTTTTATTTGTGGCACTTACTGAGCAAGCTATTCGTACTGAGGTCGTTTCATAATAGCAATGTTTACTTAATTTATAACCAATAGGTACAAAACCCTTTAACCTAATGAAAATAAAAATAAAAACCAAAAATGAAGCTAAAATTGTCCACGCTCCACAGCCACGGATTCCACGAACTCCCACCCCCATCTCCACTTCTTTTGTATTTGTTTTAAAAAAAAATTATTTTTCATTTTTGGTTTCCTGCTTTATTTTACGAGTAGTTTTCAATTTCTTACTCATCCTTGCTGTTGTAGGTTGTTCAAAATTTTCTTCATTTTATGCCTGCTATGTTTTGGCGTACCGACGATTTGTGATTCAGTTTTTATATCCAGTCTATTGAAATAAATATTTCCTTAATGCATGAAGTTTTGTTGCCCCACTGTCGTATTTTTCTTATGAATCCTGATGTTACACCCATTATTCCTCGTCCTTATGGTGTCATTTGTTTATGTATGTATTATAGGTTACTTTGAGGCTCGATGGGCACTTAGGATGTTTAGTATTGTTAAAGCTCTAGATAGGAGAGTACAGTCGTCCGCCATTTTGAATCTAACCGCGCCCGTAGATGCCGAATTGACCACGCGGTACGCTCCGCATAGTTGGATTCGGCATTCACGGGCACGGTTGAAGCAAAAATGGCGGACGATTGTACTTACACGAAGTATACAGAGCTTCAGTATTGTATGGGTGGCGGTTCTTAGAACAGTTTGTATGCACAAAACCACTTTTGCAAAAATTGGCCCATAGGATGTTTTGAACTTCACGCCTTCATTTGTTTGTATTGGTTTAAAAAAAAAAACTTTTGATTTGTTGGATTTTCCCAACTGTTGATCCATCTACTAAAATTTCCCAACTCTGGCGAAGGCTTGAGGGTAGGCTGCTCCCCGTGTTCCCCCTTATTTTCGTTCTGCCCGGGGCAGCGGCTAAAGTCAGGAATGTTAAGAAATATTGAATAAATATCAAATATTTAGTTTTTTCTAGGTGTCCGAATGTGTTTTTGATGTCATTTTGACTCTATTTTGATGACTGTAGAATCTTGGAACGGGAGAGGGAGAAAAAAGGTCGAATTCAAAAATAGCTTTTTGTAATATACGTATGTCAGTTTTCGAGTTTTGAGCACTTTTAACTTATTTCAGATGTTGCCTTGATCCTACGTTGAAAAGTGTGAAGTCAGGGGTGAGGGGTGAGGGGACAAATCGGCGAAAAATAATATTAAATATCTACGTAATGCTTTGGTTTTAAAGGTTATCCAACTCATTTTTGGTGTTTTACCCTAAATTGAAACTGTGGTACTAGGAGCGGGGGTCAGGTTCAAAGATATAGGTGTCATACATAGTGTGTCAGGAAATGCCTCCGTTCCTTATTTTTTATGACGAAATCTAATTCATCCAGTATGAACGAAGTTCTTCAGGTGGAAAATTTTCCCTGCCATCACGGGGATAGCTCACGCGTACCACGAATTTCGGAATTTAAAATGGGAAAGTATATCAAACGAGAATGGAAATAGGGGTATTTTGGGTCACTGTTTACGAATATCATATGGTATTTTTGTTCCAGCCCCAATTTAGCCCGCAAAGCACGGTCACTAATCCGTTTTTGATTTCATCTTGATAACTTTCGGTAATTGCGAAACTGGAGACAGGAGCAAGACCAAAATTGAAAAAATAAAATCTAAACGTTTTCTCGGTCACTGAATTCAGTTTTGATGTAATTTTGTTACAATCTTCAGAAATGGGGCACTGGGGAATCAAGAATTTTGCGTATATAATATGGGTACATGTGAGGAACCATGCTCCAGTGGGTAAATTGTGATGTAAGAACGACATTTCTCTTTTTCATTTTTGCTCTCAACCCGAGCCCTGGAATCCACCCTTTCGAGCATTACCTTAGAGACGTCGGGGAGGCTGTTAGGGCTGCCTTAGCCCTCTTCTCCTCTTGTCGAAAAACCAGCCTAGGTCGAAATGTAGCGAGTTGCTAGGTGGGCTCGAACCCGGGACCTTCAGATTCCGAAATTAGCGCGCTGTCTACGCGGCCAACCAGACCCCTGTAAAACATTGTAAAATGAGCTGAACGACCACCAGTTCACAAGAGTTGTCGTGCATATTCGTTCTTTCTTCTCCTTCTGATGTATACTCCCCCACTCCAATTTCTTAGTTTCAACCATTAGGAATTGAAATGATATCAATAGCCGACTTACTGACCTTACTTACCAACTCATGTTTGACACTCATATCTTGATATTTTTGAGTTCATGACCCATAGTAACACAGGTTTTCTTTTGAGCTTAAAGTGGATATGGGTTCAACAACTCCGAAAACCGCAGAGTGTACAAATATATTTTGTACTTCTTTTTTTCTTCTTCTATCTCAGCCTTTCCTCCGATTCCACTTTTATCGAGACAGAGTTGAAACAAAAGCCAGACTCGAACTCAGCGATCTCTCAAATCCACTATGTGTGTCTCTACTGATGCGATACTCGAAAGGGGGGCTAGGGGTGCGGTGTCTGGAGAGCCACTCTGGCAAGCGTGCATCGCCATACGCTCCTCCGAAGGAACTGATCGTGTTTTTTTGACTTGGATCCGGCGTTTTCCGCTCACAGGGTAAAAGTATTTATGCCACGAAAACTGAACTTGATTGAGGTGCTGGTGTGATACTTGCACTCTTATAAGATCAAGATCATTTATCATGAAGATCCCTTCCCAAATCACTGAAAGAAAAAGGAAAAAAAGAAATAAAGTTTGATTACGAATGAAGGGGACGATAGCGGAGTGAAAAATTGCCATTCTTGAACTCTGACAAGTTCAAAAGGACTTGTGATAACCCCTTTTCAAATCTCTGATATAAGAAAGGGAAATACAGTTTTGTACATTCAAAGGAAGGGGAGTATAAGGGGACCAAAAATTCTCACGAGTAGAAAACCACATTAGTTCGGAAATCGGCGAAAAGTCTAGATTCTTTCTATCCCCAAATTTCCGCCCCTCTGATCACTGATGCGATACTCGAAAGGGTAGTTTCTGGGCCCAGGAGTGCGGTGTCTGGGGACCCAATTTAGCATGCATAGAACATCCCTAAATTCCTTCCCCCATCAGAATCATGCTGATGTGGCTATTCTAAACTCCCTATTGATGATGTCGGAACAGGTACGAAGAAAGTACACGGAACAAGTTTTATGGACCATCCGATTCAGAATAATATAAAAAAATATGAAGTGGTCGACCCTCTGAATATAAGCAATTTACCTGAGGGTGGGGATGGGACTTTTAGTACGTTGGTTAAAGCACATCCTGGAAAATTTTCCACGAAGTCCCATTTGTTAACTCGTTTTCATGAAAACTTCCATCTTAGATCAACCAGTCCAGATGAAAAGGATAAATGTGAAGCACTGACGCGATGACTAACCCCCGAAAACCTTTTGCGACTGCGAGTGCCAGGGCCGTACTCGAGAGTTGAACAAGGGGGGGGGCTGCGATTAAGATAATTTTTTTTTCTGAGATCTGAGTACTAGAGGTATAGTCAGTCACAGATCCGCCCTCCTCACTGTCTTAACCTATTGTTGTTCGTGTTTTTTGGTCAATGGGGGGGGGGGGGCTTGGTACGGCCCTGGCGGGTGCTGAGTGCTACTTAAGTGAAGAAGTACTTTCATTGCAAAGTTAAAACAACGGTAACGAAACATGTCGCTTACAATGAAACTGAAGCCCATAGCGTAACCACTTTTCAGAAGGGGCAACAACTTTCTCGGGGGAGGAAGTAATTTGGGATAAAACAGCAAATTTCACGCCAGAAGACTGAACAGCCGAAAAAATTGTCCTAGTTTTTTTGCAAGAAGAGGGGCAAACAGTCAGATCGAGGGGACAATGCCTCCATTAGCCCCTCCCCTACGTTTTGGGCCTGACAAACTCGAATGAGGGATGTAACGCATGTAACTAGACAAGTTGAAAGATATCTTCTTCTTATTACTAAAGGTGCTAGAAACAATATCTTTATCTTATTACTAAAGGTGCTAGAAACAATCAAATTTGATAAAAGAACACCCGATTCTGTAGAGAGTTGCTACAAAGTGACAAATATGAAAATGATTCAGCAATTTTCTCGGAAAAAAGAGAGCTGATTACTCAGAAACGTGGCCAAATTTAGCACCAAAGTTGCTAAATGGACAACACTGTGTCTAGTATCTACCTTCCAATTGTAACAAATCACAAAATAGAATATTTAATTAGGAACTTGGGATGGTAGAAGAAAAAAAACAAACGAGGAGTGATATTCCAAGACGGCCTCTGTCCACTTTTCAGAACGTTACAGATGAATGAAATAACTCGGTACTCCTGTGTATACCATATATCTAAATATTGGTAGGTTGACAGTGTAGGAATGTGTGTACGTATTGTCTTTACCAAATGACGCTATAAAATGAGCTTCGAAAAAAATGGACGTAGGCCGTTTTGGAATATTGCTCCTCAAATTCTCATTGATAGATAAGTATGGATCTGGGGAAATGAATTCAAAGGTACCTAATTAACATTCCTTTTGTTCGCATACGTTGAAAAAAATGTAGGAAATTCAACGTTTGCTTCCACGAGACCCGGTTTCAAGCATGGTAATGTAATGGGTTATTCCTTACTCTCATCACCTCGAAGTAGGAAACCTTTTTCACAGAGAATCCAAAGTTCAAATTTTGTTTGGAACACTTTTCAATACCAGGTTAAATGGGCTAAGTATTAACGTTGATTCAACGAGAGTTTATTTTGGATAGAAGGCCTCAAAAGGTTTGGTAAAGCGACCATCTTAAATCAGATTCTCACGCTTTTTCAAACCTTGTAAACCAAACTCGATCCTCTCAAAATCAGGGACACGGTTTCCACTGACTGCCGTGCTGTCACACAGCTAATACAACTGATAAAAATCCAAAATAAAAACTCGCAAAAGTGTTATTAGGAATTTATTGAACACGACATTAATATCACCGTTGTCTAGCAGTTTACAAAACAGAAATATATAATTAGGTGGTTTAAAACGTGACTTAAAAATTCTCAAGAATCTCAACTCTTTAGAAAATCTACATAAAATACGATCGAGCTCTTAAAAACGATTCCAATAGCCGCGCACAAAGTAGAGCTCACTTTCCTGTGACACGAAGATAGTAACTGAAACTAAAATCGTTTGTTTCCGGAAACACTTCCGTATCAGTTACACAAGATCTTTGATAGCGACGGAAAACATGGTAAAAGTTGACACTCAGCAATAATAGCGTTGCTGAACTTTTACCAAGTACTTCTTCCGCGCTCTTGAATCGGTTATTTCGGGTAAAACTGAATATTTTTTTTATTACAGCAGAAGAAAATTCAAATTCGATTACTCTTAAGCTCCAAAACATAATTCCGGTAACAATACTGCGAACCTCAATCAAACAGTTACTTGAAATAATACCTCAGCTAAATTGACTGATAGTTCAAATATCAGTCGGATTTAAAAAATAAAAACAAAAAAAAAATGAAAACACTTCTTACAAGACGCAATAAAAGCCGGTGAAAAGCTTGATTTTAAAATAGCTGCTCTAAAACGGTTCACATACATTAAAACTTTCTACCTGGAATAGCGATTTAACAAACGGAATCAAACATATTTTACACAAAATAATGATATATAAAAAAGGCTCTAGTCGCAGACTACAGGCCAATATTATAGTAACACAATTTCACGTGACATTGTACATTATTTCATGCATTCGAGAAAACGTACCTCAAGTCGGGAAAGTAATTTTTCAACAGAGTTAAAAACGTAAGGGCAGTCGAAATGATCGAATTTCTGTTCTCAATGTAGCAAAGTACGGGTAACATTCGGCTTTTCACGCTATAACCGAGGTATGTAGGGCGATTATGACCCCTTACCTTCAAAAGGGGTGCTCGAATTTTCGACAATTTTACCTCCCTCAAGAGTGAAATCTGGCTTTTGGGGGCTCAAACCAAACGGAATCAAGAAACGAATTGAGTATTCCAAATCAGTGGCCCAAAACACTTGATTTTGATTTCTTAAGTAAAATCAATTATATTAGTTATGTGGGAATAATCGATCACTAATCAATTAATCGATTAAAAAACCTAAGTTATTTTAATTTCCCAAACAATCGATTAATCCACATCACTAAATTATATCTTCGAGAGTAAAATTTCGACTTGGAGGGCTCAAATCGGTACCGACTCTTAAATCTGATGGGATAGAGACCAGCGATTCGAAAGATCCAAATTTCGACGTTATTTCCTAGCATCACCAATGCGGTCTGTTACAAAACTGAAACTGAGATTTTGGAGCACGACTCGGGACCGCATCAAAATTCTGATGAAACATTCGAAATCAGCACTCCAAAATACCGGTTTTACGAGTTGCTTGATACATGCTCGTTCAAACTTCGAAAATCAGCAGTACGTTTATCCCCTCCCTTTTGGAAATTCTTCACAGGTAGGGCCTCAACATTACTTGAAGATTCTCACGTGTCCCATACATCCCACGTAACACTCGAAAACATACGAGACTGCCTTGACAAACTTCCACTGCTTTTTCTTCAAAACTCAAGTTCATTTATATAACCAGAATCTTACTTTTCCGACTTAAGGTACCGTTTCTTGCGCAGCATCATACGTTCAAATATTGTAAAAGACCTCGCAAGTTCGAGTTTTCAGATTTCACATACGAAACAGTGCGAAATCGACAGACTGACCAACTGCAATTAGGGGAAGAAAACCTGAAGGCCTAAAACTAGATAACTGTTCATCGATCTAACAACAGCGAGCTCGTTTTTTTTTCCCCCTCATAAATAACTGACGATCCTTAACACGAGCTAAAAACCAACGAATAATAAAACTCGATCTAAAATCCAACGAACAATAAAACTATCGATTATAAAACAACTAACGAAGCTAATGTATACAACCAGGAGGAGCCATGCAGACACAAATCAGTTGTACATTCGTAAGTAGGTTTCTTCGAACATATCCAGTTCTTTAGCCAGGTAATCGGATTTGTTTCTCAGCACCTTAGCGGAACTGGCAGCACTTTCGAGCTTTTGAATTTCATTTTCCAAGTCCTTCATACTAGACGCCATATCACTGGTTGCTTGATCGATAAGCTGACACAGGCGAGCGAAGGTGCTCGACAATTCTCTGAAAACAAGAAGCAAACCCGTCAGCATTATGTGGACTCACTTTGTCACTAGTCAGTCGCGGATTCAGAGGGGGAGGGGAGAGATTTACAAGTCCCGTGAATCCGTTTTCGATTTCTCAAATGACTGAAGATCAGGAATCCAGATCAAAAAGATACGAAAAATCGGTTCAAGTCATGATCTAAAGAGCAAGAAGATCACAAGGTTGTGATTTTGAGATTTAAAAAAAAAGCAAGAGATTGTAATCTTAAGATCAGAAAAAGCACAAGCTCGTGATCTAAAAATCAAACAGATCACACGAGTTATAATCTTTTCTGTGATCTGGGATATTTTTCTTCCAACATGATCTTTTGATCTGAATCAGTGATGTTTTCAATTTCTTAAATGATCTACACACCATGCGAAGACTCGTTCAGACTTAGACTTTCTCAAAAGTCGTCAAGATTCATCAAGACTATCAAAAATCAAAACCTCAACTATTACGAATATGTTTTAAGACTCATTCAGACTCTATTGAGATTTATACAGACTCTTCTATTCAAGCTTAATCAAACTTCTCAGTCGAATTTTAAAAGTTCAACTTAATCGAAACTCATTCAAATTCATTGAAACTATTTTGAGACTTGTCGGACTCATTCAGATATACTTCGACTGTGTTAGGACTCTTTCAATTGAAATGTATTAATTGAGGTTTATTATTGATTATGAACTCAAACTTTAATAATTTAAACTAGAAAATTTAGTTTCAATATTACTTAAAATTTTGTATCATTTTTTGTACAGGTAATGACTTTTATCATAGATTTAATAATTTGTTATATTATGCAGGGTGTCTACAGGAGCTGAAAAGTCCTTCAAGTCCAGAATTTTGAAAGCAGGTTCTAACAGTCTTGGAAAGTGCTGAAATTTAAAATTAAAAAAAACAAAAAGTGAAGTCTTTCATTTTTGCTAATACATATTTTTAAAACCACACGAGTCGAAAACTTTAATCTAAAAATCCTATTCCAAGTTAGTTGTTCCTTAGTTTTCTTCCAAAAATTCCAAGTCACGTGTAACTTTATTTTACAGATAATAAATTTGTTTACAATGCTCAAAAATAAATTGTTTGCCATTCCTATGATTGGTCATTAAAAAGTGAAGTGCAGGATCTATGTATATTCATAAGGAAGGAGGAAGTGGGGGGGAGCCCAAGGGATAGAGGGGTAAAAGGGATTCAATTGGCCCCAAAAACTTGCACACTCCAGCAAAATATGGAAAATAAGCCGGCTACGTTCCTGCAACGGTTCCTGAAAAAGTACTTAATTGTTACTTTTCAGTTTCTGCAGACACCTCGTTATAGGTTTTCATTGCTACAGTAGGAGTTCAGGGTCATGTAAGCTTCAATTCAAAATTAATTTAATTCAGTTTTTCAAAATTAGTAATACTATTTATAATCCTGATCAATTTTTTTTTCTTAATAAATGATTTATTTCATACATTTTTTAAATTTTAGTGTAATAATTTTTTATTTTGATATATTATTTACGATCACTTTAATATTATTTAAATCAATTATATTCATATACATTATCTTAATTGAAAGTAAAAAAATTTCCATATTTAATTAAATAATTCCTCTTTATACTAGAATCATTTTCAATAGTTTCAGCCAGATTTAAATCTCAATAACATCTTAAATAAAATATTAACCAATCAATTTCGAATTCAAACTTACATAAACCTAAGATTCTAATAAAGCAATAAGAAAACAATAAAAATAATAATAAAATAAATTATTAAATCTGCATATTTATCAACAGTCATTTTAATTTTAATTGAAATTTATTAAATCAAGATTTATTATAATTCACACATTTAAAATAATTATGAAATTTAGTTTCAATATCAATTCTGATTTTATATGATTCAATAAAATGAAATAATTTATTAGATTGTTATAGGTTTCAACTGCTTCATTAGAATTAATTTGTTTAAATTCAACATTAATTCGTCACTTTAATTTCTCTGAATAATGATTATAGTCGATTTTTATTAATTTTTTACATAAATAAGTTATCCAATAAATTAGAATTTTTTCGTAATAATTTTAAATTTCAATATACATTCAATTCATTTTATTTTTATATATACTTCTTAAATAAAAATTCCCCCAACAGTTTCTATGTTTACTTTAACAAAATTAAATAGTTTTAATCAGATTTAAATTGAAGAGTCCAAGGAAGTTAGGGACTAACAATCAATTTTTCCATGTCCCCTTTTTCCTCTTTATCGGTGGAGATGGTCCCTTTCTTCCTTAAATGCAATAATTTCAGATGCGTTTTTGGCTGTCGTAGGGCCCTTTTCTCCTTTATTAGAGTAGTTCACCGAATTCTACTCTTCATGAGCTACATATTACCAATCTTAAATGAATACTAAAAAAAATGCAGTCAGCCTCTTCCTTCTCTGGACTCTTTGATTTTAATAATTAAAAAAGAATTAATGACATAATTTTAAATAGAAACTTGAGTAATAAATTATTAAATCTTTTAATCAACAGTAGTTTTAACTTCAAATAAAATAAATTAACTTTAAATAATAAAATTAATTAATTTCAAATATATTAATTTTATTATTTCAATATTGATATTAATTAAATTTATATGAAGGTATAATTGATTAATTTGAAATTAAATGATTTAAGTAAATCATGAAATTCTGTTTTAATATTAATGTTATATGAAATTATATCAATACTAATGAGCCGAATCAAGTTACTCAAACTTATTATGTATTAAAAAATATTATTAAATAATTTTTTTAATTAACTCAGAATTTTCATTAAAAACAGTGACGATTCTTTAAATTTTATTATTTATATAATATTATTTTTCAATCATTATTACTGAAATTATTATTAGCAATATAATATTACAGTTAATTTTTCGATCATTCAGATTATTTTATTAAAATCGAGAAAAAATCAATTGGTTCCATCTTTCTTAAAGATAATATTGAAAATATTTTTAAGATTCATTCGAACTTTGTTAGCAACCGTCCCATCTTTATGATGTTTCATCCAGTCTTCCGATTTCCCTCAAGCTTATTTAGATTTGTGTTCTTCAGATATCTCAAGACTTATTCAGACTCCTTCCGGACCCAGTAAGACTCATTCAGTATCTTCTAAAACCCACTCCAGCTCTTCTCAAACTCATTCAGCTTCAACTAGAACTCTTTGAATCGCAATCGGAACTCATTTAGGTCTCATGAAGAGTCATCGACTCTTAACACTCATTATACCTCAAGATTTTTTCAAAATTCATCTGGATTTTCTACAGTCTTTTTAAACTCATCGTTAGACCTCATTCAAATTAATACGAATGATTTACATAGCGTCAAAACTAACTTCCGACCTTGTTGGATTAATCCAGACTTTGTTGAACATTTTTCACATTCAGACGTGAAACTTTGCAGGGGGTGGCAGTTACCTCTACCACCCTCGGCCTCAACCCACCACTGCGAATGAACAGGTTTCATAAAGACAGGAAAAATACAGCGGCATTGCAGGCCCGTAGCCAGAGCACCCCCAGCGCTCGCCGAAGCCCCCCTATCAAAATTTAGTGAATAAAAATAACGAATTCATTATATTTTTCTCGCTAGTTTTGTTCAAAACTTTTCTTTCCACAACATTTTAATGTTTATAAACTTGGCAACACTGATTTTCAGAGATGTACGATAGGGGAAAGGGAGTACAACTCCCCATCGCAGGAATTTTTCACTCAGCAGTTGGAAAAATTTACCATTTCAGTAAGGTGGAGTTGAAAAAATCCAACAAGTCAAAAGTTTTTGTTTTTTTAAAATTTTTTTTAATTTATTTTTTTGACACTTGGGAATTGAGTTGAGAAGTTGGGAAAATCCAACAAGTCAGAAGTTGTTTTTTTTTTGCTTTAATATTTGGGAATTTTGAGTTGAGTCAGGATCAGTTAAAAAAACCCAATGGTCTTTCTTCTTTTTCGTTCTTTCTTTCTTTTGCTTGCTTTGGCACGTAAGAATTAAGTTGAAAAATCCAACAAGTCAGAAGGTTTTTTTCTTTTGCTTTGATATTTGGCAATTTTGAGTTGAGTCAGCATAGTTGGAAAAATCCAATAAGTCAATCAAGTTTTTTTTTTGTTTTTTTTTTGCTTGTTTTTACACCTGGGAATCAAGTGTAGAAGTTGAAAAATCCAACAAATCGACAGTTTTTTTGTTTTTTGCTTTAATATTTCGGAATTTTGAGGTGAATCAGCATCAGCTGGAAAAATCCAATAAGTCAATCAAATGTTGTTTTCTTTTTTTTTTTACTTGCTTTGACACTTAGGAATTGAGTTAAGAAGTTAGGAAAACCCAAGTCAAAAGGTTTTTTTTTTTTGCTTTGATACTTGAGAATTTTGAGTTGAGTCAGTTGGGACTTTCACAATTTTGCCCCCCTCCCCCGGAAGACTCTTTGATACGTTCCTGCTGATTTTGCGTTGAAAGACAGACGAATCGTGCGTTTGTCATTCTTTATACGTGACGTGTTACAACAAAAGGGCCCGAGTGTCCATCCTGCAGTTTCCGACACACAGGCCTTTTTCTGGTGTATCCAAAAAAATGCGACGATAAAGATTCGACTCCAACTTCTTCGAATTCAAGCCTGAATAACGAACCTCCAGTTTCATCGAATAATTCGAATGTACAGCCCAGTTGTTCTACCCATAATTCAGTGGCGTAGCCAGGATTTTCCCAAAGGAGGGGGGGGGAGAATTAAGATTTTCCAGCGATAAAAAGTCGAAAATTGAGGCATTTTTTAAAAAATCGCCGATATTAGAGGACTATTTTATAAAAATGAAAGCAAAATTACTGGTCGAACGAATTTTTTTCTCTCGAAAAAACGTGTTTTCAAGGCAAAAATTGCTCATTTTTGCATATTTTACCTTCAATTTCGGGTGCCTTGGGGATTAGCCCCCTTCGCTCCCCTGACTACACCACTGCTTCGTAGAAATCTTCACATTATTTACTATCAGTATCCTCAAGCCATCCCAGGTAAACAGTCAGCACCCCCTACTGCAGATGGCTAGCTATTGGCCTGCGGCGCTGCATCCAATGATATTTATAGTAAAAATGAACAGACAGCTGAAAACTTACTGCTGAACTTGATGACTGCAGTTCGCCGAAGTAAGATCAACAATCAGGCGTAACTTTTTGGTAGCATGATCGACGTACTGCTTTTTGAATGCCTTCTCTTTAGCTCTATTAGTCCACGTCATCCACTCGTACAAATATAAACTGCCGTAGACAACACCAGTAACAAAAATTACACGCCAACCGATGGTCTTCAACATCTGAAACAATAATGCATTTGTAAATGGTTGAAGCCGAATCGAATTCTATAAGCGACCAAGAAAGCCCAGACTCAGGACATTAGCTACACAACCCTACAATACATATTACACCGAGAATACTTACAAAACCGGAGACTAGCAGGCCGCCGATGGTTCCGTGTGAAGTCAGTGAAGCGACGGCCACGCGGGACGCCATCGAACTAAACCAATCTTCTGACTTCGGGCTAACCGAATACATGAACGACTGATCCTGCGAATACCATTCATCGGACGACGGTGGAGTTGAAGGAACCTGAACAATCGAGTTTTTGTTATTTCAAGCACGAGAGCGGACTATCCTCAACACCGAGGCCTCACTCACCTGACTGACGTAATTTTTAAGCGCTATTTGATGCCGAGCATTTCCTCGTACGAATCTAGAAATCATAGACGTCACTCCCCACGAAAACCGAAATTCTAGATCTTCTTGAAAGTCGGCACACAAATTATCACAATTTAATCTGTATAGTATTTCGAATGGTTGTCTTCGAGCTAGAATACTGAAAGTCTGTTGTCGTTTCTCGGGCGGTAACAAACTCGACATTTGTTCTGTGAATGAGAGAAGACAATATGTGCAGTAACTGTAGCAAATTCTCACGATACTGATACGTAAAAAGCGCAATACACACCTGTCATTTCTCGTTGACTACTCTCAATATTCATGGCCAACGCATTGGACAATCGAGCTCTAAGATTACTACCCAAGCCGGATTCGACATGAGCGTGCAACTCTCGTTTGTACACGTTCAGAACCAACGGATCGGAATGAAAATTAGCGTTGAACTCTTCAACCAGCACAGACAGTCGGCGGATTTCTTCGCTTAAGGCTCTTTTAACCTAAAGATGTAATTATGAGAAAATGCTGCACAAGGGAGCTTAACCTTCGCGTTTTTATCATCTGCAAAGATCTACCTTTTCTTCAGTCTCGCTGACCATTTGCTGGATCTTTTCTTTCATTTGCTGCGTAAGCAAGAGGAGCTTCTGCTCGGTGAAATTGAGTTTCTCGTAGATATTTTTCTTCAACTCCGTTTTATCGCTTTTCAGTTTCTGTGCTTTCTCGTACAGCGCATCCATAGTGACTCGAATATCGCTGCAAAGAAAAGAAAACAAGTCTAATTTTGCATCAGAAAGTTTTCGGGGGATCAGGGAACTTTGTGAAATTCGGAAATCTGATAGTAATCTCTTTTTATAAGAACTCCATGCATGGATTAATACAATTACAAGAAATCCAAGTATGCGTGCTTGAGGCCTATTACGAGGGAATAGCAAGCTATTACCGAGTTTTACTTCCTCAATTTAATGTTTCTATCATGTACCTTTTTCATATTTTTAGAGGACTACACTCTCCCTTTGAAATATCACGTACTTCAGCTGGATGTGGTCGACTCCGCAACAACGAGAGTTTCTTTAAGAAAATCAAGTCAATATTTGTACCTTACTTATCCGAGTTCAAGACATAGATAGAATGAAGTTTCAAATCGCCCCAGTCAAGTCAAAATTTCTTTTTGTTTTTTATGGAAGAGCTGGAGACGCAGGCTAAACCGTACAAACTTCTCTAACGTTACTTCTCCAGTTCCAATGCTTTGGCTGGGGTTATCTCTAGAATTCAGAATGGAATTCGGGATCCAGTTAGATATCATAACAACTCTCCCCGTTGGTCGATCAAACTGAGTGTACGTTCGAGGATATGAGAAAACTTCGTAATTTCCCGCAGCTATTCGAAATCTCTCACTATCCATTTCCAGTCTTTAATACATATAACTGAAACAAATTAACTTCATTTTTCTCTTACACCATACCTTGCTATGTTTTTTCCTCTCTGCAGATGTTGTTCGAATTTCGTTTTCACAGCCGATTTTGATATGCATTCTTCGAATTTCCTTTCAAAATCTTGAAACTCGAAGTATCTAGCTTGAAATCCTTCAGCTAAGGCTCCACCTAGAAATGAAAACCAAATTTCATAATGTAGTAACTATTCGAACTTCCTAAATCAGTAAGTCAGATCATGAAAATTAGATATTCGACATTTTCTATGCAAACGGGTCAACCAATCGAAAGCCCGCTACGTGGACTTCATGAACTGCCAATACCAGCTTCGCCAGTCTGTACCGCAAATTAAAACCAAAACCGTTAGCTAGCTAAAATCTCTCAGTTGAGAGTCGAGATTCTTCTGCTCTCTATGTTTTGTCAAAGACAAGAAGAAGAGATCCAGGAAAGACATCAAGTCTCAATTCCCATGAAAAGAATCTGAACCGAGTTCTAAGATCTCTCTGGTTTTCGATTCTTTCAGGCAAATTACAACATCCCAACACGAATCGAGTTTTTGAAACAAACTTGACCAGTTCTAACAGACTTGAGTTGTAATAAGTCTTCTTCAGGTACCATATCCGATGCCGGACGTTAGCTCGGAGTAGTTCGCCACTGCTCCCCCCCCCCTACGATTTTGTCGCATTAGTCTTTCTTCACTGTGCCGAAGAATGTGCAGCCGCAGTTCGCTTACTCGCCACATGTTTCACGATGCTGAGTAAGCTGTCAACTACGTGCGCACGCACAGTATCAATCTTTCTGACCTGGTGGTAACACGCCCTGCAATTGTAATGCCTTGTTGTGAACTGGCGGGAGTTACAGGACGCGTTATGTTTCCACTGCGATTGAAACTGTAGTCGCTGTGTTTGCTAGAATGTTAATGGGGGTATTTGAATATCAATAGCTTTCCGGCGTTGGTGGGACTCGAACCCGAAACGTAAGGATTACGAAGCGGGCAGGTTACTATTTGGCCACACAGCGACCTTAATAAGTCTTAACTAGTTTCAATTCATCTAATCAGCTTTCATGAAATCTCAATGGGTGTTATGACTCTTAGCAAGATCTCAACTTATCTAAAAAGTACCTCAACAAGTCTCAGTGGGTCTGAACAAGTATAAGACTTCCAGTAGATTCTTAGTAAGTTTCGATGACTCTTAGAAAGATCTTAACGCATCTCACTGGTCTGAACACCTGAATGAACCTTCACAGGGTCTTAAAGAGTTTTAGCATGGTCTTAACGTGTCATAACAAAGTCCTCGCGAGTTAAAGGAGCAGTTGTGACAAAGTCTTGATTAGTCTTAACCAAATCTCCATGAGTTTTGACGGAATCTTAACAAATTTTACCAACTTAACAAATCTTACTAACTCATAGCTAAGTTTTAATGTATCTTCAAAGTGTGTTAACGGACTTTAATAAATCTCAACTAGTATTTAGAACATAAAAGTTTGAAAAAATCTTATCTTAACAAGTCTTAATAGGTCTTGAATTTTCAGGGTCTAATGTGTCTTCATGAATCTCAAGAGATTTTGGTCAGTCCTAATAAGTTTTAATGATTCTGAAAAGAATCCCCGAATCTTTCCGGAGAGTTAATGGGTATTAATAACTTCTGAGTCTGAACGAAGAGCAAAATCTTTGCAGTGTCTTCAAGAGTCTTATAAGAGTCTGTAGTATAAATTTACCCTTTTGGTAACACTGTCAGCATTTAGACCAGAGTGGAAAAAATAAGTTTTGTTTTCCATGTGTAAATAATAAAATGTAATGTAAGCCGTGAATTTAATAAAAAAAAGTCACTACAAATGGCGCAGTCGGTAGGACCTCAACAATGTAATTAGGATTAGAGTGTACCTATCGAGCCGGAGCTACAGAGATAAACTAGGGAAAGAAGACCTCCTGTTCGTTTAGAGTTATAATTCACTTGTTTGTTTAGACTCATGTTATTTGTCCGTTTACATTTATAATAATATTCGTTGGTTTTTAGAAAGGAGGAGTGTAGTATATTTACCCTTTTGGCAACACTGTCAGCACGATAAGAATGCTTAGACTTTAAAGTGGAATAAAGAAATTTTGTTTTCCCTATGTAAATAATAAAATGTAATGTAAGCCGTGAATTTATTAAAAAGTCACTACAGAGTCTGAACAAATGCATCTTATCGGGGCCTTTACAGTCTGAATGAATCTTCACACAATCTTATCTAGTCTTGATGGGTCGTAATAAAACTTAATGATCCTTCGCAATCTTAATAACTTATAGCAGGATTTTAACGACCCTTCAATTGGTCTCAACGAGTCTTAATGATCCTTAGCAAAGTCTCCTACTGTTCATGAGCGTTGAATAGTTTTTACAGTCACAAGTTTCATTCTGCCTTAAAAAATCTCAAAAAATCTAAACGGATTTTAAAACAGCTTTGAATCTTTCTTAAACCAACTATAGTCTCAACGAAATCTGATAACCGTTTTCGAACATCTTCCTACCTTTCCACATCCCTTCATTCGGACCTAGCAGCGTGGTGGCGCGCTGATGTCGTTTTACGACTTTCCATTGAATTTCTTATCAATGTTAGGATACAAAATTTTTATCCTAACGTTGATAAGAACACAAAAGAACTAGATGTTGTTGAAAACTTCTGCCAGATGTCAGCTATTACGTTGCTAGGTCCGAATTCCTGGTCTTGTCTCTCTTTCGTAACTCTAGACGAAGAAAGAATTATGTTACAAATCTCCTTAGTAAGGTATACAACAATATAGTTACTTTGTAAGGCCAGTCCTTGCTGTTCTTTACATCGAGCCTGCAAGCATTCCTTAGCCGAAATGAAGAACACTCTTTCAGCAGCTTCTTTCTGACTGCATACTTTGAGCTCTTTCACTAGAAAATCAATCGCCCGTTCAGTATGCTGAACTCTGGCCTGTAATTTAAAAAAAAGTACACCATAGCTTCACAAATATTCAACCGACACATCTCTATCTTAAAAAGTGATTAATTAAACTTGTCAACTTTAATAGATCTAACATCTTAGATTAAATATTCTTTCAGAGTATGAATCTAAGTTTGAACAAAGGCAGCACAATACATGAGTGGAGAAAGGAGCAAGAATACATAGCCCTTTATCGTGTTCTATTGAAACATTCTACGATTCTAACCACTAAGAAGTGGAAAATATTGAACTATGAACTGGATGAATTATTGTAATCTTTTGTGATCGTTTGTACGATACTGGCAAAATAGATCAACCAAAGTCGTGGGTATGACATTCGTTTGAGTGCGTGCTAGCACAATCAAAAGCATTATTGTCCCAATCCTCAAGACAAGTCGAACCGCAAGTATTAACCATAAAGCACTCAAGGGTTTAAAATACGACGAAAAAAGCAAATTGTTGTCTTTAAGCAATTCACTACCGGCGGCGATGAGATAGTAAAATAATCGCAAACTACATGATTACGAAAGATACGTAAATGTGGCGCATCTTTCCAAATCACCCCGTACGTGAAATGTAACTCAATTTTGAACAGATTGCACTCAAAGCGAGAGTTGAAATTACGCCAATGTTTAAGAACTTACCCCCATCTGTTCATTATCCTCGAATACAAAATTAAACAAAATAAAATATTTGTTTCGGATTAAGGAAGAACGAACAGAGAAAACAGGATTACTGTAAAGCTTACTAAAAATGTAACTAGGTTGCATAAACTAACAGATGAATGTAAGGTACTAGATGACGTAAGAAACTCAACCTGAAATGAGAGACTTACTTGATCAAGAAATTCGGGCTCGGAAGCAGATGTATCCCAGTGATTATTCAGTAAGAAAATATTCGGTTTTGAGAGCTTTTGCGATACTTTATGGAAAAAGTTCTTCTCCTGTAATGAAAATACGATATTTAGATCGCAGTTCTTGCTTAGAGAACGAAGTTGAATAAGATCCAGTTCGGGATGAGAGTCGGAAAAGAGAACTAAAGCTCTTAGGAACTTAAGGAATCAGAAATAAAGCCTACCAAAGAAGCCATTAGATTTTACATGAAGTGGTATCGAAAACCAAAACCACCACGAAGTGATAATTTAAAAAAAAAGAACTAAGACCTACTGAAACTTACACACTCTTTATTTGTGACCCTGAATTTAACCAAAGTGAAAAATAGAATCGTAACCCAATCAGAACTCCCTGGGTTCCAAGCCCCCGAACTGACACATGGAACCAAAACTATCAAGAGCCCTTCTCTTCTTTAAGAAAGAAACCTTTTTCAACTTGCACAGAAAATTTTCTCTCTCGAGTCACATAAGGAATCTAAATAAGAATCAGAACCCAATGGCCTCGTCGGCTTCACACATCTCATGCTTCGACAGAAAATAGATCAGTTTCAAGGCAACTACCTCAACCAAATTCAACTAGATTCTCTTTCCATTCCACATGTATTAAGACTGATTAGCTTCCACCCGGGTTCTGTTATTTCCTACGTTTAAAATCAATATTGATTTCCTCATCTCTAAGACTTCACAAAACACAGGCCACTAACACATGCAATCAAATTTAATTCCTAATACATGAGCGATGGCTTACTGTACATTACCAATGAATTAAATTGAATTCAGTGTCCACTTGTCTAAAACATGATACTAACCGTGACCATCAAAGTAGACTGTGCATGAGCAACGAGCACAAACACATCGGCATCCAGACAATGCTTATCTATCCACTCGTCCAGATTAGGAGTAATGTCAACTCCCGGAGAGTCGACCAGAACCACGTCGTCACGTAGCAAAGAGCATTTATCACGCGGCCAAAATATCCTCACCATCGCGCTTTCATTCAACTTTTCTTCGCAGAGAGCGTGTGCTAATCGACTTATAGACTGAAACAAAGACACATTCATTATTCAAACTCAATACACAGACACGAAAACACTGCCATCACTTCCAAATTCACTGATATTCACCTTAACGTTCTTCTTCTCCGAAGAATCTTCGGTAACCAAGTAAGCTTCTCCATTTTCAGAACCTTCTACCTGCAGAAAACAATTCGTGGTGTGACCGATTCCACTGGGTAAGATTTTATCCTTCAACATGGCATTTATAACTGAGCTTTTCCCGCTGCTAGTCCTGTGCATGTTCAAATGGTAACGTTGTAGGGTTTTCGACTTGTAACCAGTTCATAGTTCAGAAACTGAATGCTTACCGTCCGAAGAAAGCTACTTTCATGTGATCTCGGGCCAATACATCTCTGATTCCTTTTACTTTCGCAACGTACTGACAGATTTTTTGTACTTCCTCGGGATCTATTAGAGCTTCATTGCCATGGATAGCTGAAATTTGAGAATTAATATTATTTTTCGCCGACAAACAAGCATCTTGGTTAACATTGACGAGATTGAAAACCTGACTTACAGTCGACATATTTGGCCGCATCTTGAACATAATCGTTTATTTCCAAAAAGATGTCGTTTATTTTCTTCTTCGACTTGACGAATATCTGTAGAGGAGAAGATTCTCTATAATGCTTATTATCGCCATTGGTAGGTAGGATGGGTCCACGTGAATGATTAGAACCAGATTCGGCAGAGATCATAGAAATCGTGCGATTTATGTAAGCAGCCATACAATCTCACAGACTTAAAGCATCAAACAAGCTGCGAACAGAAAAGAAATTCAAATTATAAAATAAAAATCGGTACACTACTGAACATGTTTATAAAACAATCATTAAAAATGGGGTTTTGTTACTGAAATGGGCACAGTAAATAACATCCACTGCTTATTTTACGAAGGAAAAAAAAAGCCAGGACAGGAAATACTCCAGTCAGCAAACTCAACCATAAATCAAAATAATTGTGCAAAGTAAAAACGTGCAAAACTTGAAATCAGAACACCACTTTCGCGATAAACTGATTCAAGAAATAAAAACTTCTATTATTCAGTGCTCGATGTTAGGTTGTTACCGTACATCGTACACTGAAGCTGCTTTTCACAACTGTGCTTGAATTATTACGAAACAGATCAGAAAAGAAAAACACAATCTCATATGAAGCTTATAAGAGTATTGCTTGATACTACGTAGTTTTCATGTAACTATGAGCATGAACTAAAAATCGAAATAACCTGTTCTATCATTCGACTTTTCACCTGGATGTTTAGCTAATTTGAAGAAAAGAAATAAAATAAAAATTGGTGTGACATTTCAACGCGATTTCAGCACGAAGATTCATCAAAACTAACACTTGATTGGTAGCAAATGTCAGTATGTCAAGATACTACGCAATGAAGGTTAAATATTCATCAGACTACCAATCGAGTGTTGAATAGAACTGCAGTAAAAAGAACTTACCAAATATCCAACAGAAAATGATCAAATGGATTAATCTGAACGAAACGTCTCAAATCATTTGTAAATAATTATTGACGGTCAAGTTAATAATGACTATTTCTGTATCAGTTCGCAGGATGAGATGCTGCGCAGTGGGCGCGTTTCGTCGACCTGTTCGGATGCTTGATTGTTATTGACAGATGACCGTCCAAATTTATGCGCGATATCAAGCGTGTATTTCAATTACTGTCCCTGCTACCTTTGAGTTTAAATCAATCACAAATAACTACTGCAGGAATAACAAACGGAATTCGAAAGTTATAATTTTCAAAGCATGGTGTGGTCTCATAGAGTAGGTTGGTGATAATAGATAAGACCAACACTCTTAGAAATCAGAAGATTAGATTTTCGCTAAAAAATGAAAAGTATACCTAGAACATTTAGAAAGACAGAATGAGCACTCTGCGAAGATTGCAAGACTGCTGAGCCGCTAGGTAGCGCTCTCGCCATTCTGACGCAGCTGGTGACGCTTCCACCGTCGATGATCAAGTGACCGAGTGTGCTGAGTAACTTCGTACTGGCATCGCTTTGATATTCAACATCAATTTTCTGGAAAAATAGTTCGAAAATATGATTCCGCATAGTAATATTCTGATTTTTTCAGATAATATTGAGCGTTTCCCAAAACCATTTGATTTTCTTGGGAATATTCATTTCCCAAATTCCGGATTGAAACTTTTTTTGGGAAACACCTGTAAAAGTGGTACTATTCTATGAAATAATGTTCGTGTATGTGGATATCTTATGATATTGGTTCTCATCATTATATAGTTTGTTGTACCATTCGTTGGTAATGAGTTTCTATTTTATCGTGAAATACGTACTAAAGTTTATGAGAACAACGAGAAATAATGTATGCCGAGCCTCCTGTACGTTTTCTATGCTTTCAGTTGTTGGTAAAGAAAGAAGTTCCTTAGTATTTATATTCATCCTTTTCATTCAACATATATCATATATAAGAAATGATTTCTGATCTCATAGATAATTTTAAAATTTCAGATAGTCATTCTATTACCAAAGTCATTAATTTTTATGTTACTTGATTTTCAGACTTCCAACTTCCAAGGATTTGAAATACAGGAAAGTGGTGAGTAAATAAGACAATTCATTATTTCTAAATTAGAACATGTAGGAACCATACTGTCTGTAATAAGGCCGTGGTCATTAGATTACTAAGCTGCAACGCTGCAAAAGTAGTGTTCAAACTACTTATTCTTCTTGATTTCATCCTGATGGTGTTGCTAAAACTGATGATTATCACCTTACTGATGTGTGATGATATATTCAGGTCTTCTAGAATTATTCCTTTTATAGGAAAGAACTATGGTCTTAAAATAGAACGTTTCCATCCCGCTCTGCAGGTGTTAAGCTTCACTGAAAAAAACAGGTTAGGAGATAAGGTTCTGTCCCACACTGACAAAAAAATATGCAATTCATGCAGCTGTACTGGATGGCCAAGATTGTTTGACCCATATATCTGAATTGTTAAATGATCACGATTGAAGAATATCATGCCGATTGTTGTCTCAGGCAATTTAATGATCTCAGATATTTTCCCAGTTTATCGATATTCTGAACGTTGCCATGATGTAAGATCGTGATATCTACAGATTACAATTGTCAAGAGATCACAGTCTGATTGTGATTTTGAGATCTTTCTGGATGAAGTGATCTTTTGATCTGAAAATTAGAATTCTTTCCAAATCTTTACTAGGTACAACTATAATCTTTGATTTTGGACTGTTGTTCTGTTTGTGATTTTCTTATCACGCGCAGTTACCTTATTAGATTGCTAGATATTGTTATTGTAAGTGTGCAAATCAATCCTGAAACTGAATATGTACCTTGTGTATTCTATTCTGCCCATGGCCAAAATGAATTTGCCGGCTGCAATATGGCTGTATGGAATTATTTATTTTCCAATTGAAATGTGTTACACGCAGTGCAAATTCACCAACTCCCTAGTAATCTTTATTGTACTGTAAGTCAGATATCCCTGTATTCTTTTACGGCAATTTTTAGTATCAACATTCAAACAATTCAGAACACCTGATAAAATTGAAAGTTAGAACTATCGGCAACCTCTGTATAGTCTGACAATAATTCGTACACAGTTTCCCATGTCAGATTAAGGAATGTCAGTATGTAGCTACTTGAATGTGATACAAATGATTGATGTATTTCAGAATTTCATTGCTTATCACACTCTATAATTCGTGCAGTATGATTGGCAAATTCTTTTTACTTTGTATTCTTGAACCGCTAGCGCCTATAGCTTGAGGGTTATTTTGGAACATAACACGGAGCAGTGGGCATTAAAGATATTTCTCTGTAGGTAACTTCTGTAAGGATAATTGTGTGGCGCATAAATAAACCATTCGAAGAGAAATAATATGTATTTTGTCAAAACTGGGAATTAGGAATTTCATTTTTTGAAATACGTTTTTCAGGAAACTGGATGGAATGTCAACTGACAGAGTGTACTAAACGATGAGACAAGTCAGTCGCTCAGCATATACTCTTGTCTCTTAATTTTCAGGATTTCTGGTACGTTTGTAATAAGGAATTTGCAATTTGGAAAACGAAAATTCCTGTTGTATAGGTGTTTAATCCAGAAAAAGAATTTTATTGGGAAGACTGGAATTAACATTGGAAATGGTTATGTCGGAAAATAGGAAACGGGAATTTTTTTGGGATATATCCCGGGTTTCCTTAAGCAGCAATAGAAAAATGTGATGGTCCAATTAGTTCAATGCTTTCTTGCGGTAATCATCAGGAACTATGCCAGTACTTCAGTGAGAATACCAAATACTCATTATTTTTCTTATATATAGTGGTCTGTAGCTAGAAATAATTGGGATGATTATGGAATGAAATACAAAGGACACATCTTGTTCATGTATTTCAGTATCTTTTACATTCCTAGTTAATTAGATTGATTTTTAATTGAATTTTCTTTAGTGACTCTAAAATTCATTTTTTTCTTAATTTATCAAATCAAAATTGAATTAAAAATCGATGCAATTTGGTATGGACTTGCACCGTATAAGATTACATGCACAAAATGTGTATAATAGTTTCTGGTATCAACCTCAAGATGATTGATACTTGCGATCAATTTTTGTTTTAAATATGAAGAATTTGGGGTACAACTTCCCCCCCCCCCCCAATCAATCAAAAATTTACTAAAGCGTATCAAACTAGCAAGTTATATGGTGCGTGGAGCCTACTATTCGCCAATGAAAGCCACAAAAAGTATCAGTTTCAACGTAAATTGACTAAGTGCTGCTTTTATACACATTTTATTTTCACCCAACATCTCCAAAAATACAAGAAACTGAAGTTATTGAAAAAAAAAAAATCTTCAGGACATTGTAAAATGAATATACAGTCACAAAATAAACTGGGACAGGAAAAATATGCATATAGAAATCTATAGGTGATTTTATTGAGGGTTTTAAGTACTTTTCATCTTGCTACGTCGCAGTTTCAGTTTTTTTTTTTTTTTTTTAATCTTGAATTTTACCTTGTATTAGTTAGGTGGGGAAATGATAGAATTGAATTAGAACTATAATAGCATGCAGTGGTATTGGAAGATTTTTCTTAAGTGGGTGCAATCATTTATCGCATTAATTTAAGCCGTGGGCAAGAAAAAGAAACAAAAAAGTCTTATTTTTGCTTAGTAACCAACAAAAAAATTTTATTTTGTAAGTCTCGTCTCTGAAATCCCTCAAGGCATATTTTTATCAACTTGCTAAATAGTGCTAAATAGTTTCTCAGATGCAACATCTGCTATATACATATAAATACCACAACTGTGTTGTACTATGTATATGAAATTTTGTAAATTATTCGTAGATACGATGGGAGTTTTGGGGTTATGTTATTCAAAAAATCTAAATGTTTGATTCTTCAGTAGCATTTGCTCTTTTGCAAACAAATAATTAAGAAAGAGAGAAAGGAAAAAAGATTTGTATTCGACATTGAGTTTTTCACAGATACAGATATTTCCACAGAAAATAATCTAGCAAATATTATTAATTTGAATTGAGGAGCGATATTCCAAAACAACCTATGTCCATTATTTTCGAAACTCGTTTTATAACGCCATCTGGTGGAAGATATATGTATATATATGTACTGTACCGTTCAGAGTTTGGTTCAGAGCTTCAATTGTGATTTCTGAGCCATGTATATAGTTGTACAAAATGTTGCAGCAGTGGGTTTAAAAGTACCGCAAGAGATATAACTACCTATGAACATACATATCAAAAAGACTATAGGTCTCCCTTTTATTAGGAATCGAAAGACTATTATGTAGCGCAGTGTTGATACGCCCAAAAAGTTAGGTTGACCGTCACGTCACCCACAAATAAACAGAGTACCCCACCAGAAAATTTAACAATGACATATTGATTGCGAAAGGAGTGGAACTATGCTGTACTTTTGAGTCACCTCCACGCTGCCTTCAGATGCTTCAAGTCTCCCATTAAGATAAAATAATCTTCAAAAATGAATCCAGCCATCGTACATGCTACTGAAATATTATATTGGTTATCCTTTATTTTTTTACTTTTGAGCTTATTCTTTGCTCCCTAGATGCCTTAATATTCGCGTGAGAGTAGTTTAGAGACCTTTCAAAGCTTTGATATGATATCTATATTGTTGGACTTATTGAATCTTATCCTCTGTAGCCCTCTTCCCTACTCCCTCCAGAATCCAAATTGTCACAAATTATCATTAAGATGTGTTCAGCCACCTTTAAAATTAATGAGGTAGTGCTCAAATTATGCTTACCAATTTTTACGCTTTTAAGCTCCATCCCTCTCTCGCCGTCGCACATTACAAATAGTACTATTATCATTTAGCGATCTTTCAATCGACTGATATCATCCATATTATGTTTATTGATTTTTCCACTTTTGACCCCTCCCCCGTTACCCCAATTCACATATTGGGGTGAAATCTATGTCAGAAATGAGTTTGGCGACCTTACAAACTTATGAAACTATGTCTGTACCCTATTTTATGGTATTTTCGATTCTACTCATGGTAAGGCGGCTCCAAGGGGAGGTATAACGGACAGCCATTTTGATTGCAAGAAAAGCATGTATACGATTTCGCATAGTGATGTGTAGTTGTTGATAGTTTCGGACTATCAATTGTTTTGATAGTAACTTAAAGTACTATCAATACTATCAAATAGTGGTTTGATAGTTTTTTACATACTATCAATACTATCAAAGTTTATTTGATAGTTTTTTAACATTAATTATTAAAAATTTTAGGATCAATGAATAATTCATTTATTATCAGTTCTAACAAGATTTAATCACTATTTTGTTATTAATTATTATTAATTAGAAACTAGATTGAGAATTTTTTCGAATGAAATAATAAATACACTCTTTGTATTTTAGTATTTTACTATTGGCTTAGGCGTTAAGCCTGCTACTGTTTTGTGTTTTCTTTTTTCAAATCAGTTTAACAATTTTCGGTTCGCTGTGATTCGATTCCTGTATTTTGTTATTCTAGCACCCCATCTCTCGACCTCCTCTGAGGCAGTCTGATGTCTGATCTCTCCAAATTCCTGATTCATGATGTCTGTTCGTTGCATTATTTATTCATGATGGTTATACAACGTTACAAGTCACGAGCTCTTCTGTATTCTGTCTTCTATTTTTTTTTTCATCTTCTCTGCTCTTCACTTCAGTTTCCTTAACCTTAAGGGATTGATCGATCGAACTATCCATCCAGTTTCCACTCTGTTAAGAAGAACCAAACCCAACAACTTCGTATTTTATTTTACATTCTATAATTTTCTAATCAATAATCAAGTTTTGAGTCTTATGTGCTTGTTTAATCATGTGTGAAATCAAAAGGTCGCATATCGTGTCTTGTAAATCATAAATATGAAGAAATGAAGGAAGATTTATAATTGCTTGTTATATAATCAAAGAACTTTCTTACAAAAATGAGTGTGATACTGGTATCCGGATTCCGTACTCATGATAATAATTTTAAATAGTCGGCAACTCAATAATCATAATCCAACAAATATAACTTATTGATAAGAAATAACAATTAACAATAACTTTTAAATGGTTTCAAGTTTCAGTAAGTATTCAGTAATATACATTACACAAGCATAAGCCATAACATTAACTACCAAACCCAGAACCAGAAGAGTTTAATTAATAAATTAATAATCAAATCATGGAATGAAAAATGAAACTGTCAAATACACATCGAGGATCGAGAAACGACTGGGAGAACGAACCTAAATCTAAGGAGCTTATATGGTCTCTTTCCCAGCTTCCAAAATTCATCTGAATGGACGAAATCACAGTTCACAAAATCAGTAAATACTAAATAGTAAATACTAAATAGTAAATACTAAATATTTAGTATTTTAGTATTATTTACTATTTAGGTAACTATAATTAAATAAATTTAAAACAGTGTTGATAAATGACAAATTCATAATTATTCATTTTGATGATTTGATAGTTTTTATTAATTTGATAGTTTTTAAGAACTATCAATAGTGTTGATAGTCAATGAAGTAACTATCGATAGTTTGATTGTACTAAATTTACTAAAAACTATCAATACTATCAAAAATACTATCAATTACTACACATCACTAATTTCGCATTCTCAACACGAAGTTTGTTTATTTCTTGCGATCAAAATTGCTGTCCGTTATACCTGCCCTTAGAATCGCCTTACTCGTGGTTGAACCGTCCTCAGATATGAGCCCAATAGCCTTGTAAACTCCCAAGGTGGTATCTTAATTTGATTACTCTTGCAACTGAAAACTTTGAACATTTTCTACTGAAGTTTTTTCTAAAAGTTATATAAAGCGCGCACACACAAAAAGAAACACGAATTCAAAGGGTGGTTTTTTTAAATTAGCGGACGAGAGAAAATAAAATTTTAAAGGTTGGTAGAAGGGAAAGTAGAGAACCGGCGGAGAGTAAGAGAAAATGCAAAATGAAAGTAGAAAATAGAGAATGGAAATGGAAAATTAAAATTAAAATGAAAATGGAATTGGAAATGGAAAATGGAAATATAAATGGTAATGGAAATATAAATAGAAATGGAAATGGGAAACATAATTGGCAAAGGGAAAGGGAAATTGGAAATAGAGAATGGAAATGGAAAATAGAATGGAAAATGGAAATGGAAAATGGAAAAGGAAATAGTAACCTCTTTGATGTTACTTTCAGGTTATGAGGAAAACTTCGGAGGGTGTCCATATCAAATTTCGACTTTTTTTTTTTGAAAGAGACATGCAAATGTGTACAAGTTAGTGCTGTCATGGTAAACGAACATAAATATGGTTTTCAATCATATGAAATAAAGCTGATTTTAAAGCCCTGCTAGAACTGTCTCTGAACTTTTGGACTCAGTTTGATACCGCCTATCTTTGATAGTTTCTTGGAACTACGAATTCAGAGTTCTTCAAATACTTATTTCGGTTATTGAATTAATTACATTGGAAAACGACAATCGTACTTCCCATATTTTTTTTTTTTTTTTTAGTGAAAAATAGGCACAATTAATACGATAATAACAAAACTAAAAGCGCGTTCTCGAGGGCGCATTCAGTCTTACAACGGCCAATACTTCTGTTTGACGTTCCACAAAGTGAAATCTGAATTCGCAGCGTTATTTCTTAACGGACGCGGCCTTTTCCCCAGACTTTCTTCTCTTGAATTAAATTCTTTCGTTCGACTTGAAAGTGCTGCTCTTGAAATTTAAAATAACATAATGGCAAGGCGAGGGTGGTTTTAAATCCGAATTGCTGCTGTTCTTTTCAATTCGAGGTTTACCGTTTCCATGGCAACGGAAACCGCATCTTAATACGAAAACTACGTACACAGCAGGAAATATTACAGTGTGAATCCGTAAAGCGTTTACCCTATCAAATTTTCCAAAATCTATCATTTATTTCCGCCGTATAATCTGCAAATCCGGAAGCTCCAGCGAATTCCAATCCTATCAATTGGTTGTCGTATTTCAACCGCTAATGGTTATTTCTTGTGAAGTCGTAATCGGTGCACGGAAATGACGAATCCGTCGCTGTTGCACAAGGTTCGCGCCATCGAAATTTCAATGCTAAAATTTCGCCGGAAATCATTGTAGATTTACGGTCCAGTGTCTCGGATAATTGGAATATCAGACTGAGCCCTCGTCCTTCGCACTTCATAATAAAATACTGTTGTCTCCAGTCAGCTATTTTCAAACCGCGACCCAATACCGGATACACCAGAGTATACGTCTGCATGCCGAGTGAAGAAAATCTAGGAAGGATTTTTCAAGATTTCTCGAATGGCTTGTATGATTTTTGTCGAAATAAAAATTGGAAGATCTTGAGTTCGTATCAGAAACGTACTCAGAATATAAGTAACGGAGCTGATTGCCGACACTGTTGAACTAGCCGAGTCGAGTTTTCAGTATAGTTTGAATCATTACTTAAGTCCAAGAAAATACTTGCTAGTCCAAGAAAATTAGAAGAAAAAAACGCCAAGATTGACAAGAAATGTTGCAGAACTGAATTTTAGTATAGTCAGCAGGGCAGTGTGCATATCCTCAAAGTCCCGAAGAATTCCACTGGGAGTTCTGCCTTGTAGAGGTTGAAGCACCCCCTTAAAAAACTATCTCCGGAGTGTGTTAAAAGGAGGGCTTGAAATATTCTTTCACATTGCCTCATACTAACGCAGGTCTTATGAGCGAAAATGTTGAATTTCTTATGTCTTTCCTGTTTCACCGAACTTTGCGAACTGAAGGGATGCAAATAACCCGAGAATCCATTCTCTACATCTATATTTTGCTATTTATGTAGTGTTCCAGGAGTGGGAGAGCTGGAAAAAAGTTCCAGGAGTGGGTAGGTACGAAAGTTTGAACATGTATCTGATAGCAACTTGCATCCCCATTAGCCATGAAAGAATACACCAAAATTCTATCTCTCCCCCCCGGTAAGACGTGCGTTGATAATAGGAACGAGAAGAGCTATTTTGAACCTAATTGAGGGCCCTGAGATGGTAACTTCAACACTGAAATCAACATCATATGCACAGTCTTACAAGAAACAATATTTATTTAGATTTTTTGTTTTTTCTCTAAATATGATAGGTTTGAATATTTTGAAAAAAATTGATTTTGGAGAGGCTTAACCATACACTGTAAAATTAGCAACAAGCGAATTTCAAGTGGCTCCTGTTCTACGTCTGAAGGGACTAGCACAAACAATTTATGCCGAACTCCCGCTTATCAAAAATTGTTTCCAATTGTTCTTGTTCCCGTTCCTTAGAACGTATCTGTGACATTTTGAGTACATTTATAGCAGACATTTCCATAGTGAAATTTATTGAAACATAAGGGATTCACCGCCCATATTTCATTTACAAGTCTCTCGGGAAATAATTCCTTGCTCACTTCCAATTACATGTTGTGTAAGTTCGAATCTCTATTTACGGGGAAATTAGTTATGCAACTCCTTATGCATAGATTCTAATTCTCGTTTTTACGGGAAATCAGTTATGCAGCTTCTCATGCATTTGTTCCAATTTTCATGTGTTTTTTTACGGGGAATTATTTATGCAATTTCGTATGCATTATCGCTAATTTTTGTTTTTACGGCAAACTGGTTAGGCAACTAATTTGACCGGTCTGAAAGAAAACTTTGGTTTTCAATTTTGGAATTTGAAAGTATCTTCCGGTTTTCAGCTTGAGCTTCAACCTTCCAGCAAAAAATCCGACTTTCGACTGACACTTACATTATTTTTGACAGTTTGTTTGTTAGCAAAATACGAGAACAAAAACCTGGTAAAAACTAAAGAGTTCTAAAGAAGTGAGTTATATTCAACTTGAGCTTTCAACTTCCAGATTTTCGAAATGTCTTCTGGCCCTCAGTTTTAGTTTAAAACATTCGCCAGCTGGGAAATTACGCTTTTCGACTGACTTCTAAGCTCTGAATTTGACATGATACTTGTACTGAACATTGAACATATTGTCATTTACTGGTTTGAGTCCCTGTCGCACCCCAGATGACCTCATTAGTGTAAAATAATTATCAAAATCAAGTTCAGCGACCTTTCAAACCGCCGGAATGTCATAATGTGCTTTGTTTTTTTTCACGTTTGAGCCCTTCCCCTACTTCCTCAGATGCCTTAGTATTCATGTAAGGGTGAACTCGTCAATAGCAATAAGCTCAGAGATCTTTCAAACCTCTGATATAATACCAATAGAGTGAGCCAGGGCAAGAAGGTCACGTTCAACTTTGAATGATTCTCAAAAAAAAAAAAAAAAAAATTTTCAACTTTTTCAACAGAATGTGATACACTGAGGTATTAGCCACTTACTGCCAGGTGGATGAGCGTTTTACAGCTTTTGTAAGACACGTATCGTCGGCCTCCCAAAAAGGTCAAAAACGGACTTTTACCCCGGCTGTCGGGGGTAAATATCCACTTAACTTGTGACAAAAGTCCGACAATGTTTTCTTAAGTAATAATGAAGAAAAACGAGGTATGAAGCATGTTTTATTACTCGTGATAGAAAGAACACTTAAATTCAGGGTCATGGCAGGCCTCATGCACTTCTGGTATGCGTCGCATTGGATCCAGTCGTCAATCTGAAATAAAAATTACTTCGTAAGATGAGAAATGAGAAATAATAAGAGCAGACGAATACTCACTGGGTGATCTTCATATAAATCTTCACAAGCTGGGCAAGTAAAATTCTGCTCGGCCTGTGGAGTACAAAAAATTCCAGATTTCTGCTCCTGGACTTTGACCCAGTTGCAAATCTCGCGATAAAATTAGTAGGAAAATTGTTAAAATTCTTCAAGAATCATACAAAAATGCTGAGACGTACGTAGCCCTGGACAAAAAAGGAGGAGTCAAACAGGGAGACCCCTTGTCCCCGAATATTTTCAACGCAGTATTGCAGAATATTTTTCAAAATCTAAAGTGGGAAAACAAGAGGTTTCGGGAAACTGTTTGGTAATCTGTGATTTGCGGACAACCTTGTACTGATAACCTCGAACCTGGACGAAGTAGCACGTATGGTCTGGGAATTAAAAAAATGCGAGAAAGTAGAATTGGAAATAAATGAATCAAAATTCAAAATTAATGACGAAAATAAGGAATGTAAAAAATCTAACTATTGGGAACTTGAAAATAGAAAAGGCACAAGAATATAAGTACTAAGAGCAAACTCTGTCATTTACAATTAGGTTGGGAAAAGAACCCGAAATAAGGAAGGGAAACGCATGGAAAAAATTCTGGACACTAAAACCTAGCATGAAAAGTAACAAAAACGAAATTCCCGAAACCTGCCTGATGCCAGTACTCACAGATGGAGCGCAAACGTGGGCGGCAACAAAAATTTACATGCAAAAACTAAAATCAACATGAAATTTGATGATACGAAGTACCCTGGGTGTTGGTGTTGTGGGACGTATGGCGATGCACGCATGCCAAAGTGGCCGCTGAGACACCGCACCCCCGGCACCGGAAACTACCCTTTCGGGCATCGCATCAGTACCGAGGGGAACACTTTGGGGCGGGCCCGAACCCCCATTTCTCCTGGCCGGAACGGTGTGCGCGTCCTGCCAGGGCCACCACGGGGTTCCCTACTGACCGAGGTCCGCACTCCCAGAGCGCTCGCCTGGAAATTTCAGGTCCCCCGCAGCCGGACGCGCTGTCTCTTCCTCTTCACTCACTCATCGTGTGAGACTCTTCCGATTGAAGCTCCAGCCCTTGCACTGCGGGCGACCTCTGCTCCAGCTTCTCCTCCTCCTTGCGTCCTCTGTCTCGACCACTCAGCCTCCATCTTCCGTCGCATGATGGCCGAAACGAAACCCGACACCCGGTTCCAACCACTTCGGCTCCTTAACAGCTCCGAGACCAGGGTGTCCGGCGCAAGAGACGGTCGATCACGCCGTCTCCGGGATCGATCGTGACCGCCCCGTGCCTCTCCTCCTCCCAGGCGTCGCACTCGAACAGCGTATGCCACGGCGTGTCCTCCTCTCCGCTTGCACAATGGATGCACTCGACGCTCCCCGCCAAACCCATCCGGTGCAGATACGAGCTGAGACAACCGTGTCCACTCAAGACCTGGGTCAGGTGGAAGTTCAGGCTTCCGTGCTTCCTACCTCACCACAGGTCGAGCTCACCGATTAGCCCTCGGGTCCACTCGCCTTTTGCAGACTGGGCGAGCCTCTCCTTCCATCGCTGAAGCGTGGACAGCTGAATGCCACGCTTCGCCCGGTGTGCCTCCTGCCGCGTCCTCGCCTTCTTCTGCGCCTTGTCGACCTTCAGCTCAATGGGTGGAAGGCGCGCCAGCACGCCTACCGCCTCCGTTGACACGATGCGCTGTTGTCGCGGCTTGGCACACCACCAGCGTGTCATCGGCATAACAGATGAGCTTCACGCCTGGTGGGACCGCCAGCCGCAGCAACCCGTTGAAGGCGACGTTTCACAAGATGGGTCCAAGGACCGACCCCTGGGGAACGCTGCACGTCATCGCCCTCGTGACTGGTCCTGTCGCCGACTCCATCTCGATCCGACGCCCGCAGAAATAGCTCCGGATGATCCGCACGAGGTAGCCCGGCACCCGCGCCTTCTCCAACGCCGACACCACACATGAGTACGGTATCGAGTTGAAGGCGTTGCGAATGTCAAGGCTGACCGCCGCACGGTGTTAGAAAGGAAGATAAAATCCGAAACTCCGAAACCAAACAAAAAATAAAGATAAGGGATATGGGATATACGATGAAGAAATTGGAAACTATGCATGACACATAACGAGGGAGGGGGAAGAAAAATGGAACAAAAAGTAACCTTTTGGACGCTATCGTGATGTGGAATGAGAAAACCGACCTTACGTCAGAAAATTCAATTTTGAGGTTATGACATAAATTTGACAAAATGAGGAAGAAAGGCAGACGCAAGATGAGATGGCAAGACGAACTTAGGAAAGAATTCGGGGTGAATTGGGCTATCAAGGCACAAAACCGAAGCAAACGGAAGCAGGTAATAGAGAAGCTTATGCCTGAAAATGGGCGGAGTAGTAAAGTGGGCACCTCTAACGCCAATCTGATAGCGGTGGCTTACCCTAACTAAATAAGGATAAAATGTAATACCTAAACAGGGTGTCTACCGATCATACAAGTCATACTAAAGTCGTACAATGAGGCAGTGGTTATACAAGTCCTACTGAAGCCCTACAAGTGAAGACATACGCCATTTTGGCTCACACCGTGCCCGTCGATGCCGAATTGACTATGCGGTATGCTTCGCATAGTCGAATTTAGCATCCACCAGGCACGGTATGAGCCAAAATGGTGTATGTCTTCACTCGTATTTGTAGGGCTCTAGTCCTACTAGTCATACAAAGGTCATAAAGTTGCCTCTAATTACTTACAAATTCCGCAATTTTTCCTAAACATGTGAAATATGTTCGCAAGCATTTGTGATTATTTACGATGTTTCTTATAACAATATGGCCAAATTGAAATTTAATTGAAAATTTGTGTTCGTTGCAACATTCTTAGCAATAATTCATTCATTATTATTTAATTATTAAGTTTCTCCAACAGTTTTGTTTGCAATTAGCATGTTTTTGGAATTAATTTTTTTCTTCGTGAAAGTTCCGTTCAGATGTGAAAGTGATCCGAAAAAAGGTCATACAAAAATCACACAAAATTCATATATGTATACGTCATACTACTGAAAAATTCGTATTTGGTAGACACCCTGTTAAGTTAAATGATTCAAGAAATATTACTGCCAGAGCTGCAATAATAATATGTGGGGAGCCCTTTAAATGGGGCCGACACACATAATCTTGTTAAGTTGATCCGAGCCAAACCCCCCCGTGTGACACCATTTAGTTATAGAGAGGAACTAAAGTATTCAAGTGGAATTTCAATTCGGGTTGGACAAGCGTATAGCCCTCCTACAACTGCAGGGGTTCTGGGGTCGCTTCGACTCATTGAACCCTGATTTATTATTCGGACAACCGACCGAAAATTTGAGCAGTGAGCCTTTTAAAGGGGTTCCACATCAACCCTAGTTTCGGATTTTTTATCCGCATAATTCTATCGTTTTAAGTCCCTGGACGTTCCCTCGGTATGAGCTCTGACCGGACAAGCCAGTTGCTTAGTCAATACCTCGGTGGGTCCAGGAAAATACAATGCCCAAGCGCTCGAACCTTAGTTGTATACTGATTCCGGACAAGCCAGAAAATCCAGGAGGTATAAAGCTCAATTTCGAAGTTTCGCTGTATTAGAATTTCCAAACACGGAACCTTCCGCAAATAAAAATAATAGAGATAACTAGGGGGCTTCGCCCCCTGGCCGCTTCGCGGCCCAACCACCCCGCCGTCACTCGCTTCGCTCGTGCCGGCCTTACTCGGCGCTTCGCGCCTCGTCCATCCGCCACAGTCCTCAGTGTTTGGTCTGAAACTCTTGTTCCTGAGTTGAGGGTTGCTTTGTGCTTCTTTTGCTCCCCCTCTATATCAGCGGTCCTCAATCTTCTACCATGAACCCCCTTCCATACTTTCTTCATCACGAGCCTCCTCCTCCTCCATCACCACCACCACCCCCTCCTTCTCCACCATGACCCCCTCTACCTCCACGGTCACACCTCAACAGTCGCAGCCCTCCTCTCCCCCACAATGGCCATAGTCCTCCACCTAGTCTCCCCCGATCACCCACTTCCACCCCGAGTGCCCTCAATTAGGACCACGTCTTTCGACCACCCCACACCACTATGGTCTTCATTTCTGTTCACGTACCACACCCCCACCAAGACCTCCTCACCCACCATTACAACCTCCCCAATGGTGGCCTTAGTCCCTCTTTACAGCCTTCCCCTTCCGCGGCTTCATCACCTTACGGCCTCCTCGCTCAACCACCACAAAGATCCCCTGGTCCTCCAACCAGGAGCTTCCACGACCATTACCACCTCTCCCCCACAAGAACCCTTCCCTTCAAGACTATCTGCCCGGGACCAAAAACTTCCGCACCATGGCCTTCATTTGCCTTCCCGGCCATCTCTCTCACCAAGGACTTCCTCCTCCACCAGGACCTCTTACTCACCATTACGCCCACACCACCCAGGGCCTTTATTCTCCTCCTGAGGCCACGCCACCCATAGATCTCCTTCCCATTCTGGAGCTCCTTCCACCATGAACCACCTCCTAGGAGTACGCTACCCATGGAGAAATGAGCAATTAGTGGGGCAGGGTAGGCGGTCCGCGGTCTCTACTCCCTCCCAATGGCGGTCTTAGTCCCTCTCCACAGCGTTCCCTTCCGCGGCTCTATCACCCTTTGGCCTCCTCGCTCAATCACCTCGAAGATCCTCTAGTCCTCCAACCAGGAGCTTCCACCACCATGATCACCACTCCCGCTCAAGAACCCTTCCCCTCAAGACCCCCTCCACGGGACAAGAACCTTCCGCACCATGGCCTTCATTCGCCTTCCCGGCCGCCTCTCTCACCATGAACTTCCTCCTCCACCAGGACCCTTTCCTCAATATGACCCCCTCCACACTCGGGGTCTTTACACTCCTCTACAGTCACCGCCACCATTGTGGTTTTCCTCCCCTTTAGGAGCTGCCTCCTCTACCATGAGAGTACCTCTTACACCCCCGGGCCTTTATCTACCAAAATTTTACTGCCCCTCTAGGATCCTCACCCACCACTACTTCCTCCTTCCTCAATTGCCACCCTCTCCTACTTAGGATTTCCTCCGCCACAAGGACCTCTCACACACCACTACCCCCTGTGCTTCATCTCCTTTCAGAGCCCCTGTCCTCAATATGGCCCTCCAACCCCCTACCCCCTGTGCTTCATCTCCTTTCAGAGCCCCTGTCCTCACTATGGCCCTCCAACCCTCTTGAAGATCCCTGACCATCCAGCCAGGAGCTCTCACAACCATGACCACTCCTCCCCCGAGAGCCCTTCCCCCTCAAGACCCTACCCCGCCACCAGCCCCTCCCACACAACGGCCATTTCTCTCCGAGGTCCCCTCTCTCACCATGGACTTTCTTCTCCACCAGGTCCTCTTACTCCCGCCCCACCCAGGGACTTCATCTCCGTCCACAGCTCACGCCCCCACAGGGGCCCTCTTCCCCCTTCAGGAGCTGCCTTCTCAACCATGAGCCCCCTCCTGAGGGTCGGCTACCCCTGGAAAATTGAGCAATCAAGGGGTAGGGTAGGCAACCTGCAGCGACTTGTGATCTTGAAAATTATGGGTAATTATGTCATTTTGTGTCTTTTTATGTCGGTTATGTCTTACAACTTGGAGATCTTTTATGTCAGAACAGATTATGTCCTTAAAAGTAGCTGATCTGCCCCTGCAATTTTTCCGGTTCTTAGGTAGGCAACCCGCAGTGTGTTTTTTTTTCTCCCGGAGGCAGTGACGGTGGCGGATTTTACTTTTTTCGTATCTTTTATGTTAGAACAGATTATGTCCTTAAAAGTAGCTGACCTGCCCCTGCAATTTTTCTGGTTCTTGAGATAGAGAGATGTCTTTTTTTGTGTCTTATTATGTCGGTTACGTATGTCTTAAAACTTGGAGATCTTTTATGTTAGAATAGATTATGTCCTTGAAAGTAGCTGATCTGCCCCTGCAATTTTTCTAAATTTTAGATAGGCAACCCGCAGTGCGTTTTTTTCCCCCGGAGGCGGCGGCGGTGGCGGCGGATTTTACTTTTTTAGTATATAGAGAGAGAGAGAGACTGGATTTCGATCTGAAAAGCACATCCCTTTATCGCATCACAAACGTTCGAGGGGGCCCCCGCCCCCAAGACTACTCACATACTGAGTGCCTCGGGGGTTCGTTACGTGGGTCCTAAGACATGACTATAACCCCCCTGATAACACTATTTGCCTTTTACGTGCACATAATCGACTTTACAATTTTAAATATAAAGAGACGTTGACTGACTCGCGACTCTTCATCTCTGGAAACGGAGACCTTTACTCACATTGTTCGATGATTTGATTCCACTCGCAAAAAGTCCGGAAAGTAACGATCAAAGTGACGACCAAGAATTTATATGAATTTAATGTTGAAAAGATGCAAACAACTTATTGCCACAGATTATACCAAAAAAATACTTTGCAACAAAAATCGCGTGGATTTTAGTAAACGTTAATGTTCATCGGAGATACCGCGGATCGACGAGTGCAAGTAGTAAAGTTGAAAGCTCAAGCGAGCTCTTGCAGATCCCAGAAACATTTTGATTCTTCACTCAAAAATCCTCTTCGAAGTCGATGCGTTTTCCCCTATGGTCGCAATCGATTACCTCTCCTTTTAGAGGGGAAACCGATCTATGGCTACATAGTGTCGTGTGCACGATTGTTTTTCGATCCAAAATTTCTTGGAAAATTGTAATACGGAATCGGCGCCGCTATGGCGGCATACCCGAAGTGTACGTATGAACGCTTCGAGTATTATTCCGTACAAAAACTTCAACCTATCGATTTTCGAATAATGAAACCCCGAAATTTGCTCGGCGGCTCACAAATAGAAGTAATAATAATTATAATAATAATAGTGCTTATTACTTTTTCCACTTTTGACAACCCCCTCCCCATGCTCTAATTCACACATTGAGGTGTAATCGATGTCGAAAATGAGTTTTGCGATCTTTCAGACTCATGAAACTATGTCCATATTGTATTTTATAGTATTTTCAACTCAGCTCTGGGTTAAGTCTTCCTTTAATACAAGTCCACCAGCCCTGTAAAGTGATTTTTTCATTTAATTACTCGTGCTAATAAGGACTGAAAATTCCCTACCAATTTCCTTTCTGAAAGTCATCTTCTTCAGACGGATCGCGGTTTTTAACACGTGATTCTTCCAGGCAGGTTAGTTGGAGTAGTTTGCTTTTGCCTATCCGACGGTATTGTTACGTTCGAGTTTTTCTTCTCTGTGCCGAAAGTATGCAACCGCAGTTCGTTTACTAGCCCTGTGTTTCACGACGAAGAGTAAGCTGTCCACGACGTGCACACGCACAGTACCGATCTTTCTGATCTGGTGGTAACGCGCCCTGATACTGTAATGCCGTGTTCGTGGGAACTGGCGGGGGTTACAGGACGCGCTATGTTTCCACCTCGATTGATACTGTAGTTGTTGTTCGCTAGGATGTTGGTGGGGGTATTCGAATTTCACTAGCTTTTCGGCGTTGGTGGGACTCGAACCCGACATGCAAGGATTGCGAAGCGGACACGTTACCACATGGCCACACAGCGACCTGAAAGTTATAAAGCCCAAAAAAAGGTCCAAAGTGTGGTAGTTTAGAATTAGTAGAGGAAAATTGTAAAGATCGGTAGAAAGAGAGGTAGAAAAACGGACCGGGGGTAAGTAGAATCCTCGCTGTTCGCTGAGCCTCTTGACATTGGATGGATATCCAAAATCCCTCGTTTACCCTTAAAATGTCGGGGTTAATGCATGGTAGTGTGAAGGGTCATTCTTAACCCTCATTAACAACGGTTCTGTAGTAGTTATGAAAAAATTTTGAAAAATTTTTCCTAGATGAAATTAGGCGAGGAACATTTTTGGTTCGAAGCATTTTTCGATCAGACGAATATTTATCGACTTATCAAAATTCAATGTTGTGGATCTATTTGACCCTCTAAAGACAGAGCTTTACCGAGATTTTTGGAAATTTCTGATATGTTTATCAGCATGCCTAACTGATTGACTATGAAAATTCAGATTTCCAGTAATATTTGCTTTTATTCCTTTCTTTTCGGTTCATTCTACTTGACTATATACAACCCCGAGCTAAATAATCGCGTGGCGCTATTAAACGAGTCGTCAAAACTTTTCTCGATGCTTCGACTTTGGACGCGTCTAATCTCAGTGATTACCAAAATTCCTGTACACGAGTCATAAAAAGCCCATTTAGAAAACGTCTATTCCCTCGAACCGGAAACGGTACATGTAATGGGGTTGTAAATGTTCTTTGGAATTCTGACACTCGCACGCGATACTCCATTTTGCGATAATTTATACGCCCGCAAGAATCTTACCGCGAATACCTTTTATTGCTAAAATATGAATTATTCTACGGCGAGCCGTACAATGCCATCGGCGAAGGATTTCACTTAAGCGGCACAGGCTACCTTATGACTATGTTAGAAGGGGTGAGATACGACGTAAGTGCTTTATTCGTCCATAACCGTACCAATGCCTCCAGATAAGTGAATTGTTTCGTGTTTCCGTCAGTAGAAGATGTAAGTTCCTAACCTTCAGTTTCTGATTGTTACTTGCCCAAAGTTGTAAATTTTTACTGAATTTGAAGTGAATGCTCCATCGCGAGAGCCGCCATGTTAAAAATAACCAATCTTAAAAATAAATGTTTAAAAAAACATTCTAAGAAGATGAAGAGTGATGCGAAAACATGATCATCAGAGATCACACAGCCTCTCCTCTTCTACCCCGCACTCGCCTACACGTGGTACCCCTGTTATGCTGAGTAACCTGGTGGAAGGTCGTGGTAACCAATCCCGGCGGGAAGGCAGGTCAGCTAGCCAAAGAGTGTACGGGGGGTTTAGTCAGGGCAAGTACCAGACCTAATCTGGGAAACGGCCTGACTAAACCGGATAGGGACAAGGACAGGTTACCTATCCTATGGAGCGGCAGCGGAAGACTCAAGTAGTCAATGTACGGTGGCGCCCACAACCCAAAGATGGGTTACTGTCCAAGCCGCTCAGGCTCTCTACTAGCCCAGTCGTCACAGCTACTGTGCCACCGGATCAGCTATAGACCAGTCGCGGCAGCAAGCGAGGAACTTGGCGCAAGCCTCCCTGCACCACCATCACGCGCAGTCAATATCTTCGTCATCGATCTACTCGTCATTATAGCTCACATGCGACGGAACTCAATCCGATGAAGAAGAAATAGGATCCTCAGACATTGAGGCCAGACGATTAGTTGAACTGAGTATCCTATGTACCTATGTACGAGTCACCGTTCTATCTCTGATAGATCATTGACTCTTGCCTTTTTCTGCCCTGTCATATCGTGCATTATTTTCTTATCCACATTTCTCGCTCTCACCGGTTCAATCATGATTCAACCATCTTTGTGCTATCTGATTATCAACCTTGTATTATTCCCTCTCGATCGAGTCTTTTGAAGACAACATTTTCGAAGGCAGTTGCCGAACGTTGTTCATAGCTTTCGTTTAGTGTTTTCTCACTGCTTTCCTCCACCGCGAAAATAGCTTCGTTTTGAATTTATTTCTGTAAATTCCATAATTAAAATAAATTTATCGATCTATTTTCGCCTCTTTCTATTTTTGTGTTGAATCTTACAAATTCAAAACTTTTATTTTCGCATCGTTGTGCTTCGTCATGTCGGTTAAAGTACGTTTTCATTTTGTATTTGAAGCTGCGTCACTTAATTCGCAAACCACTGTGCTGCATATCAAGTCTATGCAGGTAGATAATGATGACGACATATATCTGTTCCCGCCTCATCGTCAACAAGCTGAATTTCACGAGGAATTGTTAAAATTGCCTTCAGCTAAATCGGCTCGTAAAGCTCTCACTACCCGCGGTCAATTTCGTCGCCCTTACGTCAATTTACCCGCCGCAGTCGCGGTACTTTATCTTGATATCGATGGAAACCCAGTCTTCGATGGTGCCATGCTAGAATTATGGGAACCAAACTCGAGTTCGTCGTCCACTTGTTCGCCTGGCTCAGTTCAAACTTCTCCAGCTCCGAAATCTCTTTCATCTATTGTAAAGGACGCCGTTATCACGAAATTCGGTCTTAAACGCCCGAATGCTTCTTCTTGGTTGGACCAATTTGAATGTGAATGTAAGCGTCTTGATATTGCTGAAAATCGTTTTTGGGAGGTCTTGCGTCTCTTTGTAGATGGTACAGCGATGGAATGGTACGAATCTACAAAAATCATCCTTCCAGAATCCGCTTCCTGGAATCATTGGCGGGAATCGTTTGTTGATGCTTTTGCTCCGAAAGGCTGGACAGCGGCTAAGTACGCCTTCTCGTTCGCCTTTATGTCCGGCTCTCTCTCTGATTATGCGATCCGCAAATTGAACTTACTCGTCAGCTTAAACCCAAAAATGGATGAAGAAACACGCATCGCACTTATCGTTACGGGTCTCCCGCAGTCAGTCCAACAACATATTGATCCTTCTGAAATCAGCTCCGTGAGTAAACTGTTATCAAAAATTAACTCATTAGAACGTCCGCCCTCACGTTTTCCTGGTCGACCTGGCCCATGCCTTCTCCCACACGGTCCTCATCTCAAACATCCACTTCCACCAACCCCTTTTCCTCCTTGCGTCGTACGCCTTGTCCTTATTGCACGAAAAAGGGTTTCCCGGACTTATTTCATTCCGAGGCTAATTGTCGGCGTAAATATTTTGATAACCAGCGCAGTAATGCAAACACTGCCAACGCGTCGGCTGCAAATTTTTCGTCTACACGCAATTTTGTAACTCGTCCTTCTGACACTAAACCAGCAGTTAATAATGTAGAACTTCAGGAATTGCTCACGAAAATTGAAGAAATCCAAAAAAACGAGTGATCCCTCCACTCTTAGTTATTGATGTCTCTTTCAAAGGTTATGATGGGAAAGGCCTATTCGACCCCGGTTCGAATATATCTCTTCTTTCAAAAAAATTCGTTGATAATAACACTATACAAAATTTTTTCCCTTTGAATTTGCGTTTTCAAACTTTGGGTGGAGCTCAGGATATTCTCGGAATTTCTCTTGTGAACCTTACTGTTTCTTCAATTTCGTCAACAGTTCTTCTTTATGTTGTTGATTCTGTGAAATTTGATGTTGTGCTCGGTTTAGATACCATACCGTCCTTCAATCTCTCATTGGATGATAAATTAAATATCTTGCAGAGTGTTGGTACACCAGAAAAGCGTATTATTTTCTCTCCGGTGGTGCAACCTTCAAACACTCCTAATGTAAATTCCACCAATATTAATAATTTACGCGTTCCTCAGGAACTATTAATGTCTAAACTTTCTCATTTAAATAATGAACAGCAAAATCTATTACAAAAATTTATTCTTTCGCATATTTCTCTTTTTGCTTTAGATGCTTTTGACGTTGGAAATGTTCGTAATTTTCAGGCGCATATTTCCCTCTCCGAAGACCGTTATGTCTCGAAAAGGCCTTACAGATGCTCTTTCGAGGATCAGGCAGAGATCGAACGGCAGGTTCAGGAATTATTGAATCACGGTATGATTAGACAGTCGTCGTCGCCTTATGCGTCACCTGTCACCATGCAATACAAAAAAACCGGTGTAGGTAGTAAGAAAGAGAAGACGCGGATGTGCATTGACTACAGGGATCTCAACAAAATTGTGGTCCCTGAGAGTCAACCCTTCCCGTTGATCGACGAAATTATTACCCGGACTCGGGGCTGCTCGTGGTTTTCTGCTGTGGACATAAACTCTGCTTTTTGGTCGATTCCCATCAACCCGGAGGATCGACCTAAAACAGCGTTTGTCACTCAGCAGGGACATTTCGAGTGGTCGCACTCGATGCCCTTCGGGCTGAAAACTGCGCCTGCTACGTTCCAACGCATTTTATCCAGTATTCTACGTAAATATGGTCTCACCGACTTCGCAGTTAATTATCTCGATGATGTATTAATATTTTCTTGTACTTTTAAGGAACATCTTCGGCATTTAAAACTTGTTTTTCAAGCCATTCAGGCCGAGGGCTTTATGTTAAAGTTCGTAAAATGTAATTTTGCGCTTCAGATTATTGAATATTTAGGCCACCGCATTGGCCCTGATTTTGTTCAGCCGCTCTCTGATAACCTTACAGCCATCAATGATTTTCCGGTTCCGACTACTCGTCGTAATATTCGAGAATTTTTAGGAAAAATAAACTTTTATCGTAAGTTCATCCCGCAATCTGCATTTCTCCTGGAACCCTTTCATAACCTTCTCCGCAAAAATGTCCCATTTGTCTGGTCCTCTGAATGTCAAAACTCGTTTGATTATGTAAAATGCTTACTGACGTCCGCACCCATTCTCGCAATTTTCGATCCAGCCAAACCTATTTCTATCTACACTGATGCCAGTGGCATAGGAATAGGCGCGGTTCTCAAACAAAAACAGCCAGACGGCTTAGAGAAGCCAGTTGCGTACTTCTCTCGAAAATTATCAGCGACTCAGTCAAAAAAAAAAGCTATTTACATAGAGAGTTTAGCTATTCGGGAAGCTATCCGCTACTGGCGCTTTTGGCTTATCGGTCGGAAATTTCAAGTAATCACTGATCATAAGCCCCTGGAAAAGCTAAACCTGAAAGCTCGCACCGATGAGGAACTGGGTGATTTGGCTCAGGAACTCCTTCAGTTCGACTTCCAGGTTATTTATCGTCCGGGATCCCGTAACTCTGAAGCAGACTGTTTATCGAGGAACCCGGTTCTCGAAAGCATTTCTTCGCATACCGAACCTATTTTACCGTATGTCAATGTTCTCTCGATCGACTCGCTCCGAAATGCTCAACAATCGGTAACCTGTTTACCTACCGACGAGATCATTTCTGACTTTGTTTTTCGTACTATTAACGGTCGTAAACTTATTGTTGTTAATCACTCTTTTGGCAAAGAACTTGTTCGTATGATACACGTTGATTACGGCCATATCGGCCCAAAACATGTCCTCCTAATATTACGCAAATATTTTTATTTTCCGCATATGACAGCACTTGTTCGCGTCTTTTGTCGCTCTTGTGAAACATGTATACTAAATAAAACTCGCCGTTCGAAACCGGCCGGTAAATTAGGATTCCTCGGTCCCGCTACCGCACCCTACGAAATCATGTCCTTAGACACTATTGGGGGCTTTGGTGGCTATGGATCCTCACACCGTTATCTTCATCTTTTAGCTGATCACTTATCCCGTTATGCTTTTATATCTTCTTCAAAAGGTCAATCCGCCAAGGACATGATCAAGCTTATTGACTCGGTCCAACGTCATCATCAGATCGGTACATTGTTGACCGATCAGTACGGCGGCCTGTCTTCTGACGAGTTTGAATCCTATTGTCGGGAGAATGGCATTAACCACGTTTTCGTTGCTGTCGATTCCCCCTTCTCTAACGGCCTCAATGAGCGATTAAATCAGACCCTGGTTAATCGTATTCGTTGTCATCGTAATGATCCTTCTCTCTCCTCCTCTCCCTCTTGGACCACCATTGCCTCTAAATGTGTCGCTCAATATAATTCCACCCCTCACAGTATAACGACTTTCCCTCCCGCTTATCTTCTAAATGGTTCCTCTTCCTCTCTTCTCCCTTCTCCTCTTGATTCTCCCTCTGATTTAACCGCCGATCGTCTAATAGCCCTGCGTAATTCCATTAATAGTCATAATTATAATAAGTCCCGTTATGATTCTCGAATATCTGATATTTCTTTTTCTATTGGTGAATCTGTTTATATTGATAATGGCAGTAAACTCAATAGAAATAAGCTCGATCCTGTTCGTTTAGGGCCATTCATTATTACCAATAAGTTATGTGATTCTGTATTTGAAGTTGATGTGGGCTCTGGTAATTTTCGCAAACGTATATACCACATTAGCAAAATGCTTAAACATGATTTGTAACCTCGATCTTAATTTCCTTTTTCCCTTTTCCTTCTCGGCTCGAAATGACTGGGATGGGGGGATGTACGAGTCACCGTTCTATCTCTGATAGATCATTGACTCTTGCCTTTTTCTGCCCTGTCATATCGTGCATTATTTTCTTATCCACATTTCTCGCTCTCACCGGTTCAATCATGATTCAACCATCTTTGTGCTATCTGATTATCAACCTTGTATTATTCCCTCTCGATCGAGTCTTTTGAAGACAACATTTTCGAAGGCAGTTGCCGAACGTTGTTCATAGCTTTCGTTTAGTGTTTTCTCACTGCTTTCCTCCACCGCGAAAATAGCTTCGTTTTGAATTTATTTCTGTAAATTCCATAATTAAAATAAATTTATCGATCTATTTTCGCCTCTTTCTATTTTTGTGTTGAATCTTACACCTATAAGCTCATTAAACAGAAACTAAGCGAATTCAACAACGAGAAAAATCAAAAATTAATACAGGAAATACTCGAGTCCACACAAAGCACAAAAGCCATCAGAAAAGGTCTGGCGTTAGGTAAGAGTTGGACTATACATCTCTAAATTCAGAAAACTTAAAAATTTATAATAGGCAAAAAATAAATGAACAGTATACAGATTTCTACTCGGCTCTCTATGCAAACAGTGATAGTTCTGAGGAAAAGAAAAAGAAATAGGTAATTCCGAGACAGTGCAGCATCTTCTGGAAAGTGAGGTATTACAATTAATAGAAAATGTGAAGAAAGAGAAAGCCCCAGACATGAACCAAATCAGGAATTTTTTTCACACTTTTTTTGTTTGGAACTGCACAATACATTGCATTTACCAAATATTAAAAATATAGGTAAAACTAACTATTATAAAATTTTTTTAAACAAATAAAAGATTTATTTTTTAAACTAGAATATAGGTAGATGAAGCTAGTAGACCAGATCCGCTGGGGGTAAACGTGCCAGTCGCCGGGCAGTGTGAGTGGTGTCCAGGAATATGATTGCCTCGAGATTTGGATGTTTGTGAAGACGTGCGCTGTATGCACCGTCTTTCTGCTTAATCGTTTCAGCGATTGGGGGAAGCTTGAGGTCGTTTCTCAACTGTTCGTTGGTCATGTACAACGGGGCACCAGTGGCAGTACGCATGTATTTATTCTGGAATCTTTTTATGACTAGCTGGTTGGATTTTGCTGTTGTGCTCCACAGCTCGCATCCGTAGGACCAGGAGGAGCGAAAGGTGGCTGTGTAGATTTGCATTTTGGCTTCTAATTTGAGCAAATCAGTAATGAACACATAAAATTTGTTGGGGATATAATAGTGAAAAAAGTAACAGTTCTGTTTAACTCGATTCTCGAAAGGGGTCAAATTCCAGACCAGTGGAAGAAGTCCGACGTAATCCTACTTTATAAAACATGCAATAAACCTAAAATTGGTAATTATAGGCCAGTGAGTTTCACCACTACTCATTCCAAAATTTTTTCTGAATTATTAGAACGCAGGATTATAAACCGTCAGCTCGGGTAATCTCGGACCCCGGTAGTAATATTAACCACTCATTATTTCTTTACTGATAACGATACTAGCACTCCTATAGAAGATATGAGGTATGGCCGATATTACCATCGGTGCCCAATATCACCCCAGTTGACTGAATATTTTAGGCCATAATCTGTCAAACAAACAAGCAGGATTTAGAAAAGGTTTCTCAACAATTGACCGTGTTCATACGTTACTGCAAATCATTGAAAATTTCAGGGAGTACAGAAAAAGATTACACTTATTGTTCATAGACTATACAAAGGACAACCAAGACAGCTCCCGAGAACATACAAATGGAAAGTCACGCACAGCAGATCAAAGAAGCCCTATTTGTATGGGTGTGAGATAACAAGACTTGTTCTATGAGACGAAGAAAACGCTGTTATAAGAGTCGCGAGTGAGACGGATGTGGAAGACATCAGGAGCAGTTTGCAAATGGATACGCAATAGGACAACCAGAACAGCTCGCAAGAACATACAAATGGCAAGAAACGCGCAGTAAACCAGAGAACCCCTGTTTTATGAGTGCGAGATAGCAAGGTATTGTTTGCTACAATGAAGAAAGCACAAGGAGCCATGAGTGAAGTGGATGTGGACCAGATAAGGAGCAGCTTGCAAATTTATACAAGGGGATAACTAGGGCAGCTTGCAAGACCCAACAAATGGGAAGGAACGCACAGCAAACGAAAGCAGCCCTGCTCTTATGGGCGTGGGATAGCAAGACTTGTTAACTGAGATGAAGAAAACGCTGTTACAAGAGTCATATGGTAAGGTGACCTAATTCCAACCACTTTTTTTCAAAAAAAATTTTGGTATCTGAAGCGTGATTTTTTGAAAGTTTGCAATACAAGGTGATAAAGTTACTATTTAAGATACATTTACTATGATTACCTTTCCAAAATACCTTCCTCAGAAAATAATATTTGAACTCTAGTGTGTAAGAAAAATAGTCAATTTTCAAAATGGGATGCCTAATTCCATCCACCCAATTTAATTTAAAAAAAAAAAAGTTGTAAATCTCAAAAAAAAAACAACAATGTTTATTTAATAAATACAAAAGTAATCAGCTCTTCACTTATTATGAAAGTATCACATGCCACGTATGAGCATTTTCGAGCTTAGTAAAAAACAAAATTTAGTAAAAAAAAAACAAAATTTCAACATTCTTCATCATAATTAGAATTTAACGACTCAAAATCTTCGCTATCGACGGAAGACGCGTACTTAATTACACATTTGTTGGTAGATGGAATTAGGACCTCCTCTGAGTTTTGAAAATGACGAAATAAATAGTTCTTCTGTCATCAGTTTTTACAAATTAATACCGCAAATATAATATAAAGTATTTACTGTATCAATATATTCACCTCATTTAACGAAAAACACCTTCAAAAAAATTCACTCGAAATTTTTCTGAAAATACACTTGGAAGTCGCAATTTCACGAAATGATTTTTTGTTGATAATTCTTTCTCTATTTGGCTTGCGACTCCCGACGTGTTGTACGTCATCATTTGTCACTTTAAGAAACGTAGTTCCTCGAACGCACGCTTGGTAGCGTCATCAACAGACGTGATATTGAAAGTGGTTGGAATTAGGCACTGGGTGGAATTAGGTCACTTTACCTTAAGTGAAACGGATGTGGAAGAGATAAATAGCAGTTTGCCAAGCAGGATTTGGAAAAGGTTTCCCCACAATTGGCAATCTTCTTACGTTACCGCAAATCATTGAAAAATGCAGAGAGTACAGAAAAGGATACATTTATTGTTCATAGACTATACAAAGGACAAACAGGACAGCTCGCAAGAACATACAAATGGGAAGAGACGCACAGCAGATCAAAGAAGCCCTATTTGTATGGGTATGAGATAGCAAGACCGGTTCACTGAGACAAAGAAAACACTGTTATAAGAGTCAGGAGTGAAACGGATGTGGAAGACATCAGGAGCAGCTTGCAAATAGATATGCAGCAGGACAACCAGAGGAGCTTGCAAGAACATACAAATGACAAGAAACGCCCAGTAAACCGGAGAAGCCCTGTTTTATGGGTGCGAGGTAACAAGGTACTTGTTCCCTACGATGAAGAAAGCTCAAGGAGCTATGAGTGAAGCGGATGTGGACCAGATAAGGAGCATCTTGCAAATGGATATACAAGAGGATAACTAGGACAGCTCGCAAAACTATACAAATGGGAAGAAACGCACAGCCAACCAAAGAAGCCCTATTTGTATGGGTGTGAGATAGCACGACTTGTTCACTAAGATGAAGAAAAAACTGTTATAAGGGTCAGGAGTGAAATGGATGCGGAAGACATCAAGAGCAGCTTGCAAATGGATAAGCAGGAGGACAATCAGGACAGCTCGCAAGAACGTACAAATGGCATGAAACGCCCAGCAAACCAGAGAAGCTCTGTTTATACGGTTACAAGGCAGCAAGGTACTTGTTTGCTACGATGAAGAAAGCGCAATAGTGAAGCGGATGTAGATAAGAAGCAGTTTGCAAATGGATATACAGTAAGATAACTAAGACAGCCCGCAAAACTATACAAATGGGAAGAAACACATAGCAAACCAAAGAAGCCCTATTTGTATGGGTGTGAGATAGCAAGGCTTATTCCCTAAGATAAAGAAGACGCTGTTATAAGAGTCAGGAGTGAAACAGATGTGGACGATATCAGGAGCAGCTTGCTAATAGATATGCTGGAGGATAACCAGGACAGTTCGCAAGAACATAAAAATGGCTAGAAACGTCCGCAAACCAGAGAAGCCTTGCGGTTGGCCTATCTGTCCAAAAGCTTCTGACAACAGCCAGAAGAAGTACTCAACTGTAGATACACCAATTAAGTGGAAGTTCATCCTTCCCGGGCAGAATGAGCAGTCGCAGAACATCTAAGCTTAGGTGAGCCGCTATCTGTCACGAACTCCAATTAAAATAAGGATAAGAAAAAGTATCAAAAATTGAAACTTTTTCAAACCGCCCTAATACGGTATGTGGACACAGCGGGGACAGGAGTCCACAAAACACTGTCGACCAAGTACATCATTAATTCAGTTTCACGTCGATTCGTTTCACTCGACTGTTCTCCGCGTCCATCCCCTCGCCTCGTGTCATTTCATCCAAACAGACCGGTGTAACAGAAACACTACGGCTTTATAATAGAAACAATAAAAGCCTTTAATCAATAGGAGAGAGAATCATTTTTCACATTCCTTATACCGCTTTCAATCGCGGTGTAGGTGCAGGGTGGGTCGCCCTCTATTCTACAAATCCGTGTACGGAATCAGTCACTCTGTTCACGAATGCGAGAGAATCGCCGGCCAGAAATTACCTTTGACATTTTTACACATTCGCGGAGTGCGGTCGTCTATACGGGTTCGGAACGCGAACGAGGCACGGCGGAGCTGTTTAAATTAAACTTTTCGAACCGAGTTCGGTGCCCGGCACCCGGCACACTCGGCCAAATTTCCCAAACGAAGGAAAACAGTCGCGAGAATCGCGGCGGCACTGAGTCGGCGTCTGGTCGCTATCGTTACAGCGTCTCGACGCTGTGCCGTTGTGTTTTTATTTGGCCGCCGAATTTCAGTAGCGCGCGATTGACGTCGGGGGTGCCGTTGTTCGTTTTGCGCGCACGATGCTCAATTTGAGAACGAAATCGACGATCAGCGACGACGACAGTTTCAAGTCGTTCGTCATATCCGGCGAAAAATTCGCGATTAAGAAGCCCGGCTCGGTGCAGTGTAAACCCGAAAGTAAGAATGACCCGTTCGGGATCGGTTCGCGAAGGACGGACGGCCACAAAAAGGTGTTCGTCGTGAAGAAGAAGTCCGCCTCGGAGAATTGCTGCTTCTCGATGGCCAGAAGACGGTGCCGGTCGGTGTCCCCGTCGCCGCCGATGACTGATATTGCGACCGTAACGCAAACTGCCAAACTACAGACTCTAAGACCTGAAAACTTGACCAGATGTAAGAAGCTGCTGAGGTGCAACGGATATCCCAATAAGGTAAGCCTTACCACTTTGCTGCTTCCATTGTACCCGGAATCGAGTGGAAGCTTTTTTCAAAAGTATTTCACACCAATTTGCACAGTGACAGAATTAGTTTTACCTTTTTCGCAACCTACCAAAGTAAACTGCCAGCAGCGGTGACTAAGTTAAGAATTGCTAAATTATACCCCAGCTTGAGACCTCGTGTAGATGAAAAAATTTCCCAGCTTTGCACAAAACGTGTCCAACGTGAGGCCTGTCTACCTACGAAACCATTTTGACCCGTAAAACTAACGGCGATTTGACATCGGTAGCTGAACATTTGTCAATTTTCATAACAATTCAGCATTGAGCTGTTTTTATATACAGATCGACGTTGAATGTAATCAGTATTGTAACAGGGGACAGGAGACCCACGCTTCGCCTGCTGTGGTTGAACCATTCTAGATTTAAGTATACTATTTTAAAATACCACCGAGAGTAACAGAAGACTGAGATAAAATAGATGGACGGGTCAGATCTGACCAAATTACCCCCCAGTCATCGATAGTTTAAAATCTCATACCTTGAAAGGGGTAGAAAAAATAATGGAATTAGAATCCACTTTGGAAAAAACAAAAATAATTATTCTGGTTCTGTCGAAAATAAAAAGGGGGCACGAGAAAATAATGAAACAAAAAGTAGAGGTACTCTCTGTTACAAGGGCAACAGCTTGTGCCAATGGGGAAAGGATTTTGAGCTAAAATATCACAGAATTTAAAAATATTTCGGATAGGATAGCAGCCTTAATAATAAAATCTCGTAATAAATAACCTTAGTACAGATGCACCAACTGCAGCCTTTGAAGATGAAGAAAATGATGAGTTTTATCACGAACTTTTAGACACCTACAATAATATAAAGAAGGACGATAAAAATTTGACTATAATTATGGGAGGCTTTAACAGCCAGGTTAGTAAAAGGAAAAGGGGAAAAAAGATGGTTGGTCCGTACAATTACAGTAGAAGAAATAAAAGGGGGAAAACTAATCACTTTTTTATGGAAAATAATTTAAAAATAAAAAAAATGGAAAGTACAGAACATGGCCATCGCCAAATGAAGAAACAAGAAACCATATAGACAGAGGCGAAACTTGACTTTCAGTTTGGAAGGGGAGAGGAGGAAAATTTGCCGACAAATATTTTTTGAAAACTGAAAATTCGCCAACAAAATTTTTTTTAATTTGAAAATTTGCCGATTTTTTAATTGAAAAGTATAAATAAATAAGCAAACAAACAAAAATTCTTAGAAAATGAAAAATTCAAATGAGCAGTTTCAAAATTTGCCGACTGCCAAATTATTGGGGGTGTTTCACCCCCCCCCCCCCCCATAGTTTCGTATCTGTAAATGAAGATTGGAACTTTATCCCCCGAAGCTCTCACATTTGCGCACATGAGCATACCTTAGTCTGGGAGGGTAAGCTAGAAAGACGTTAGGAATACTTAAGAGGAATACACAACTTACTTTACACGTTAAGGTGGTCGTTATTTACTCTCGGTGGTATTTTTTTCTGAATGTCCTCTGATTCGTCTCCTAAATTGGTTCCAATAAAATAAAATGAAAAAATTTAAAAATCCTACAAAGTTTCAGGTCGATCGGATCAGGGGAATCCGTGCTATAAGCTCCCTTTCATTCTTATGGAAAAACACATGGAGTTTTGACTTTTGTTCCAGACTAAATTTCCCTGCTATATTCACCAGGACCAAAGCCCGTAAATTAAGCAATAGGACATTTGCTATCGGATTCAGCTTTTGACATTGGAAAATAAATGTTTTGCTTTCAACTTTTAGATTTTAATAAAATGTTCAACTATCTCAAATTTCAGGCTCTAGGTCAAACAGAGAATCTAGTAAAGTCATTAAAATTCGAAATTCAACGTTTGCTACCGACTTTCAGATTTTCGAAATGTCTTCCACATTTCAGCTTTGTTTCAAGCTTTCAGATAACTTTCGATACTCAGCTTGAAACCTGTGGCTTTTGAGTGACTAGTCACTGACAGGAGTCCAGGGTACTCCATTTTCAGAAACAAAATTTGACTTTCAGTTTCGGGAGGCGGAGAAAAAAAAGTTGCTGACAAATATTTTTTGAAAATTAAAAATTCGATGATAAAATTTTTTAAAAATTGAAAATTTGCCGGCTTTTCATTGTGATATTTTTTAATTGAAAAAGAAATAAACAAACCAACATTCATAAAAAATGAAAAATTCAAATGAACAGTTTCAAAATTTGCCGACTGCCAAATTATTGGGGGCTCAACCCCCTACACCCTTATAATTTTGCCCCTGCATATAGACTGTTGTCTTGTGGTGTAGTAGAACATATGGCGATACACGCATGTCAAAGTGGCCCCTGAGACACCGCACCCCCGGCCCCGGAAACTACCCTTCAGAGTATGGCATCAGTGGCCGCAGGGAAACTAAAAAACTGATAAGTAATTTTAATATTCTAGAAAAATTTGAATTATACTCAGATCACAGTCTAAAGGAAATGAAACTCAGAATCTCAATTAAAAGATGACTGCACAGAAAAAACTAACCCTCCAAAAAAAAAGATAAACCAAGAAAACAAATTAAGACACAAGTAAGAAATTAGTAAAAGGTGGAGGGGGAGCATCCTTAAGGAAGAAATGGCGGCGAAAGTCCAGTTGCACTAGAGCACGTACACCACGCTGGATTTTCCACATTTTTTTTAAAAAACTTCGATTTTTTTAACTTATTGGATGCTTTCCGTTTCAATTTTCGGGGGGGGGGTGGGGGGGAGGATTCCAGGGTTCCTTATTTAGAAGTTTTGTATTTGCACCAAGTGAGAAAGTGAAAGATCGCCAGGGAGATGAAAACCATGGCGGAGAAAATAACAAAAATAATTAAAGAATGTACAAATAGCGTAACCATGATACAAAAAAGTAACAAATATTATCCTTCCCTCTTGAAATGAAAACTTTCATAAAAACAAGAGAAGGGTTGAGCGTAAAAGAAAACCATCTTTAAATGAAGAAATTGAACAAAACTTAATCTGTAAACGAGTTAGATCTCGTTTAAGGAATTTTATTACAGAAAAACCAAAAAGTTTATTCACGACATATTGGCATCCACAAAAAGTGTAAAAAATATCGAAAAATATTCGTCCGATGGCACAAAATTAATAAAATTGTTGTGTAATGGAAAAAATGAAAAAATTTTGAGGACGGATGAGTTTGATTATTACTAAATTTGAAGAGAAACCAAAATTGAAGAAAGAAAAAAAAAAGTAAATCCTAATGCTAAGAGACTTGAAGTACCCGGACATGATGGAATAACCAATGAACAAATAAATTGTGGAGGAGAAACGATGGTTAAGACACTAATAAAACTACGCAGCAAAATTCTGGATACAAAAATAATCCTAAAGTATTGGAAAAAATTATGTATTTTAATGTACAAAAAATGAGATCAATATAGACCACTTTCTCTCAGTCCAACACTAAGTATTTGTAAAATACTATCGAAGTTGATAAAACTCAGAATAAGAAACCAAATCTTTAGTAATCAACCAAGAAAGCAAGTAAGATTCCGAGAAAATTTCTCCACTGTGGACCATCTTCATACTATTAAACGTTTAATAGAAGTTCGTGAAAAAAACAACAACCAGAACTCGACCTCGCTTTTATGGACTATACAAAAACATTTGACTGTCTAGACCACGATTTCATGATTAAATCCCTCGTAAGACAGGAAATCAAAAATCTTACATAAAAATTATCTAAACTAAGTATACCTAAATCCAGGCAATGGTTACTACGGATGTAGAGGGGAAATGTTTCTCAATTGAAAAGGGGATAAAAAATTGACATCTTGTTTGAATTCTGAAGAGTTTTTTGAAGAAGCTTAAAGGAGTCTTAATGGGTTTGGTAAGTCTTCAACGAGTCATATGAGATTTTAACGAATTTTCAGCAAGTCAGGAAATCTTAAGAAGTATTAATGAGTCTTGAAATAGGGTGTCTACCGGTCCCGGAAGTCTCGGAGGCTACAGAGGTCCCGGAATTCACTTAACTATTGCCAAAGGTCCTGGAATTTTTCACAAATGTTGGACACAATTTTCCCCCCAAAGCTTGGACTGTTTCCCCGATACATAGAGACTGCTTTGTGCATAGTCCAGATCGATAACTATCACCCTTCAAATACACACGCTCTATACAGTAGAATACCGGCAACACTGTTGTGTATGTATATTGAGCAAAACATGGTATTTTTGCCCTCAAATTTTTCCCGGAAGTGTCTTACAAAGTCCCGGAAAAGTCCCGGAACTCCAAAACTGAATTCCGGTAGACACCCTGTAAGGTTTTGGCGGATCTTAATCGACTATGACACAGTCTCAAAGAATGCTAGATAAGTTTGGACGATCTTATGGAGTCTTAGTGTGTCTTGAAAAGTCTCTCACAAGTCTTGAATATTCATAAACGAATTCAGAGAAAATTTGCGGAATATTACATAGTGTGACACTATAGTATTAAATGTCCTGGAACAAGTTCAAAAGAGTCTTCAAAACGTTTGAGACAGCAAGTCTATAAACATTTTTACTACGCTTAAATAATTCTTGAAGAGTATTCAAGTCTTGAACACATGAAGTATCCTAAACATATCTTGAATCAGTCCGAAAGAATTTATGAAAATCTGAATGAGTATCTTAATCATGTCTGTAAAATCTTCATGATTTCTAGATAACACTTGAAGAGTCTTCAAAAGCTTTAACTAAGTTTCAAGGAGTTTTAAAGAGTTATAGAGAAGTATTGAAGAGTCTTCAACATAGGAAACCTCTTAAATAAACTTTTAAAATCTTAGAAAGTCTAAAAGAGTTTTAATGCAACTTAAACAAGATGTGAAGTGTTTTAAAGCCTTCAAGTGTTTTAACGATCCTTAAATAATTCTTGAAAGGTCTACAAAAGTCGTAAAATAAACTGGAGGACTTTTAAAGAATCTTCACGATATGTGCCGGAGTCCTGTAGATGTACAGAAAAATCCTCTAGAGTTCTAAAGAAGTTTTAAAGAGTTTTTATGAGTCTTAAAATAGTTGTGAGGAATTTTAAACTAGTATTAAAGAGTCTTGGCTTTCGAGAGTTTTAACGAATCGTAAAACAGTGTCTAAAAGGTTTCTCAAACTAGTCTGGAAAAGTATTGACTTATTTTAATCGAGCCTACCAGAATCTTAGCTAAGTCTGAAAGAGTCTGGAATAAGTCTGCAATGAGTCTCAAGCTAAGTCAGTCAGCAACTCTTATTATGAAAGAGGGTTTCACAACCGGTTTAAGCATTATCTTCACGTGACAAAGTCAAGTTTTTTGGGCATTAGAAAGTCTCCGGCCCTAAAAGGAGAGCTCGAGATCCAACTCATTTCGAAATTCCCAATAAGTGGGTGCGACTTCAGTTGAATATATAATTTTAAAGCTTGCTTCAAGCGTAATGCGAATAAAGTTATTTCAAAAGATTTCATCTCCACTGCACAGTGGGGTGAAAGGCAACTTAAAATGGGCGAAATTGATTTGACTTAACTCGAGAAAACTGCCAAAATGGAGGTTTGCTTGATCGCTGATTTTGGTTGGTGTTTCACTTCAACATTAAAATTTAAAATTTCATGTGTTGAGAAAGCTTTATTCTAGCATGATACCTTTCGGGATAAACCAGACTATAAACTAGTATATAAGTTAACTAAAATGAATACGCGAACAGTTCTTTAAAGGTATCCAATCGTGGGTTTGAAAATTCTGAAAAAAGATTTAGTCAGTCGATTATAAACAGACTGTGTCAAGGTGTTTCTGTTTCTTAGAAACGGTAGACCAAAGTCTATAGTTGTTTAGTATTTCTAAATAAATCATTAGTGAAGGGCCTTTCCCTCCTTTTCATTTGCCTTGTAAAACTCGAACTGACTTTTCCTCTTGTAAGCTGATTTCTTTAAGTATGTAGTTACATGACACCAATAGCCGTCGCTTTTTCGATTCTATCAGGATTGGTCCCAAACATCCAAATTTTAGTTTTCATACATCATGTCAACTTGTAACAAATAAAAGATATAAAGCATTGGGCAAAAAAGCGATTGTATTGCCCATAGGCGCCCCCAGAAATTATCTAAGGAGGGGGCTAAATTCGAAGCAAGTTAGGTCTCAAAAATGTTCAAACGCTAGGCACTTCCGGTAGATAACATCAGTTGAATATAAATATTTGTAACTTGTGGAGTAACATTTAAAATTTTCAAGGGACGGCTGAGTCTAAGGGGGGCTATAGCCCCCCTAGCCCCCCTTGGGTTCGCCACTGGTATTGCCGCTTATTACATTTATAAATTCAGAATTCACGTTAAACAAATGACACTGTATTGTCGTCGCTCGTTGAGAGAGTTGGAACAGAAGCGTTCACTGTTCGGCAAAGCTCGTACGTACTCGTATGTATTCGTATTAGGGCAGCGATCCGAATATCGCTTATTTTTCATATAGCACGTAAACTTATACACCACTTATGCTCCACCTCCGTGTTAATGACCAACACAAGAACACACTAGCATGTTTAACGCGACGAAAACTGTGCGCCTTGTCAGCGATTTTAATATCGCTTATGGCTAGTCGAACGTCGAAGTTGGCAGTGAAACATGATTAATGTTCTACCAGTCAACGCGTTTATGTTTAAATGCTCAGATTTTCTTTTGACCACAAAATGCGTATTTGGGACAGTAGCGTAACTACTCATTCCTTCGGGGAGGGGGGGCTGAAATCACAGAATAAAAAGTAGGCATATTTTCATCATGTTCCATTTTCATTCAATGAACAGAAAAAGAAACAAACTTATATTTTTAAAGGGTTCTAAGGGGTTCCCAACCCCCCGAATTTACGCCACTGATTTGGGATCTAATTAAAAAACCTTTTTTTGCTATTTACTTCTAATGAACAATTAGAATTTACAGCCGAAACCAGAAATACCGTTTTTGGAAACTGAGCAAAAGGAAGGTGATTCGATTTTTAATAGATATTTCCACGTATCGCAATATGAAAACTTTTCGTGGTTAACCCGTTGTGAAGATGGTGGAAAACTGTTTTGTTGGCCATATCTATTATTCGTCACAGGAAAGGATAAATCCCTGCACAGGGATACGACAGCTTGAGTAATTTGATCAATGCCTTTTTGTAGTAGAATGTTTCACATTTTTATTTTGATTTTTACTTCACCTCTACGCTCAGGGACCTACCAATGGGAGAGTGAGGGCAACTTACCCCCGTGTAGGAATTTTTTACTCAGCAGTTGGGAAAGTTTACCATTTGAGACAGGCAGAGTTGGAAAAATCCAATAGGTCAAAAGTTTTTTTGTGTTTTTTTTTTCCTTGCTTTAGTACTTCGGAATTGAGTTAGGAAGGTGAGAAAAAAAGTTTTCTTTTTCTTGCTTTGATATTTGGAAATTTTGAATTGAGTGAGTTGGGACTTTCATAATCCCCCCAGGAAAAACTCTTTGGTACGCCCCTGTCTGCACTTATCGCTTACCTCCTAGAAAAACTCACAGCACGCCACTGGAATTGGCACCCCTACATAATTATAGAATTTACCAAGTTCAGTCACACTCCAACATGAACAATATATATGCATATTGATCGAAAGAACGGGATAGAAATGTTTTGGTTGGATTGACTATCTAAAGTTTATCTAACGTTCGCCTGTATTCCGAGAAGTCTGAAGCAGAAGAGAAACACCAAGTCCGAATATCTTCATAGATTTTATGTTTCTAGAACTAATAAGAGAAGCATTCAACAGACAGTCCTAATTCTTACTCTCACATTCTGGTATTTGATATTCAGGCCGTCACAATCACATGAGGAAAAAGTCTCCCTCGCCATTCATTTTCCGCGAATAGGTTCGAGATTTGCCCTTTCATCTGTTTCGGAAATTTCCAACCTCCGGAATGATGAAGATTTTCAAGAATTTTTAATATAACGCTTTTAGCTCTCAAAGTTTTATACTTCACCGAAAACTCGAAATACTAGAAAGGGAACCCCGCTCCGTTTGACTTGAAAAATAGAATCCACCTCCGGCGAACAGTTTGTTCTGTCGAGAATGCAGCGAAAGTTTTCTCAACAAGATAGAGAATTTATCACCGCACGTAAAACCTCTTTTCGTAAATTACAAAGACTCGAACCAGAGTATCGGGGTCGCAGACTCACGAACTTCGATTTACGCCAATGAATTTTTTATCTCCCAATAGTGAATGCAATAAAGGTTTATTAGTTATTACGCTTCGAAACTTGCCACTCAACCGCAAACAAAGCAGTAATTAATTATATCTGGAACGTTACCTTCTGTTTTATAATGATTGATCAGCTCTCCAAACTCGTGTCTAAAAAATTAAGAACTTGGCGGTGTACATGTTCTTGAAACTTAACCCCGGCTTAAGGCTGATTTATGCGATTGAGCTAATCTGATCGAAAAATTCCGAAATGGAAAAAAAATCACGGGATGATTTCTACCTCTTTGGGGTGTTTCGAAACTTGAGAAAGCGTGGGTGCGAAATGTGACCGCAATATTGTTGCGTGACTGCTACCGCAATACTTTTTTTTTATTTTCGCTGGGCTAACACGATTTGGAAGATGAATTGGACGCAACTGAAGTGGATATAGAAATCGATGTGAGAAGTGCGTGCAAAATAATACAGCAGGTCGAGAACAGAACCAATGCAATGGCCTCTTAATATCGTATTCCGAAAAATATTGCACATTCATTTATTACAACATATTTTTGAGGTACATATTTGAGCATATGCCTCTCCGTTTTCTAGCCAATCTCTTCTGTTTCTGGTATAGGCGGCGACTTGCACTTCTTTTTTTTTTTGGGGGGGGGGGAGAGGAAAACTTTGGAGGGGTGACGCCCCACCAATATTTTCAACTCAAAAATGGAAAAAGTACAACCAATTTTACCATCAATGTTTAAATTTAACAGAAAAAAAGAGAAACAAATAAGAATAAAATCGAAAATACCGAAATATCTATCTCCATTTCTTTCGTAAATTTCTCCCTCCGCCATGTTACGGGTCTACTACTTAGTGTCTTTTATGGTTATAAGGCGTCCATTCCTCCACATTCTCCCCATCTGTCTTCCTCTTCGTTCCGGCATACTTTGACTTCCCGTAGTATTGTCCTTGCGTTCTCTATGAAGTGTTTCTTGATGTATATTGGTGACCCCTCTATCGCTAATTTTGTTTATTTTAGGTTTTCTTATGAGATTATTCTCTCACTGTTACTAGGTTTTACTCTATTTTCAGGTGTTCTCTTCTTTCCTGCCAGCTTACGAGTCGCACCTATCTCGTAATCCTTCAGTTATACAGGATGTCTCTATTGCAATGCCCCCTTCCTTCTGATAAGTAGGCAACCTACCTCGACAAGTTGCAGATATATTTTCATACTCTTACTTTTGAAGGGGCTGAGTTATGGTCAAATTTTAAAAAGTTTTCTATCTTTGATTTTTTTTTTCTTCTCACGACTGGAGATAGAGAGAGAAATGGTACCAGTAGGTAATAGTAGAGGGCAGTTGTAATAATAATAATAATAATAATAATAATAATAATAATAATAATAGCGTTTAATAAGTACGACATTACAGTTGTTCGATAATTACCTACAATTTATTACTAAATCTATCATCGTACTAGCCCTGTTGTTGGGCGAACGCCTCCCTCAGTGGCGGATCCAGGATTACACTTTGGGGGGGGGGGCTAAAAGTTGGAGAAAAAAAGAGCAAACAAAATTTTAAGCATGAATGCATGATTTTTGATAAGTGATAATGTTGATTCATTGATAACGCGATATGTATTCACGAACTGTGCTGTATGAGCGCTACTGTCATTAAAAACATCGGTGGCTAAAATAAGTGGAAAAGCGAGTGAAATTTTTTTTTTTGGGGGGGGGCTATAGCCCCTTTAGCCCCCCCTCCTGGATCCGCCACTGGCCTCCCTCAACCTCGCCCATTCGGCCCGGTCAGCGGCAATTCTGTGGAATAAGCGGTGTTTCAACGTTATTAAGATTCCACGTGCCTCCTTCTTCCCTAAATGAAAAAAAAAATAGCCAAAGCAAAAAAGGAAGAAATGACTTATGGATCCTTGTCCATAGGAGGCCTGAGGCAATAAGTCATGTAAAGCAAAAACTAGAAACCACGGACTGTGAGAATATCAATTCAAATAATCTACAAGCTAAATACGATATACGAAGAGAAGTCCTACATTCTGCTATTTAAAAAATTGGTATAAACAAAAAATCCATCAAAACGGATGATAAGCTCAGTAGTAACACTAAATATCTAATCAATAAGAGAACGGAGATTAGACAAAGAATAACATTAATATTCAAGAACAAATAGAACTTGCGGAGCTTAACAAATTAATGAAAAGAAAAATTCGCGAGGATGTTAGAAAGCACGAACAAGAAACTGCAAAAAATATTTTAGAAAGTAGATGGTCTACAAAGCAAGTTAACAAAGCACTATCCAGGGGTAGGTTCCTACTCCCGAAGGTTAAAAACAGTTTCAGGGTAGTATTTAACGATAGTGAAAAAATAGCTGAAACAGCCACATATTTTCATCGTGAGTTATATGAAGATCGTAGGCGAAGGGGGAGGTGATCCGGACGCTTGGCATGAATGCTGCTTATATCGAACCTAAGGAAATCGAAAAAGTTTTAAAAAACCTAAAACCAGGACAAGCTCCAGGTCTAGACGGAATCGAAAACGAAAATCTGAGAATTTTCAGTAGCCTACTAGCCAGACCTTTAGCAAAAATATTCAACTGCTCTCTTTTGTCCGGCCTTTCGCCACAGCAAAGGTAACTCTCAGAAATCGTCCTGTTATACAGAAAATGTGACAGGGCTGAAATCAGAAACTATCATCCCATAAGCTTATCTTCGAATATGGAGAAGGTTTTCATTAATATTATTAAACAAAGAATGTACAGCAACTTAGATAGCCAACAACCTGTTGAGCAAGCAGGTTTTAGAAAAAACTATCGCACCATTGATCATATTCAAGCCCTTCGTCAAATCCTAGAGTAAACAAACGAATTTCAAATTGAATTGGCTATTATTTTTGTAGATTTTAATAAAGCTTCCGACTCACTTTTTCATAACAAAATTTGAGTGACATTGGCTATCCAAGGAGTTCCAGAAAAAATTATACAAACTATAAAAAATCTCTACTCCAACTCTTCGACTCAAATAAAACTAGACAAAAAAGCAGATTGCTTCAAAATCAAAAGAGGAGTCAAGCAGGGGGACCCACTCACACCTAATATTTTTAATGCTGTATAAGAATAAGTCTTCCGCAAACTAAATTGGAGGGGTAAGGGGATCAAAATAAAATTAAGAGACAATAATCTGCTAAATTTCGAATACCTAAAGAATTTAAGATTTGCTGACGATATTGCTATAAGAAAATGGCCGAGGACTTGGCAAGGGAGAGCAGATAGGTAGGTCTGTCAATTAATAAATTCAAAATTAAAATTATAAGAAACATCGCGAATTTTTGCGAAATATTGATAATGAAACTATAGAGGTAGTCTCGGAATACAAACATATAAATATCTGGGGCAAATCTTATCTTACAATAATAAAACTGAAAAAGAACTCGAAAGTCCGAAAGGCAAACGCATGGAAAGTATTCTGGGCTCAGCGAAAAATCTTCAAGTGAAAAATGAGTACAAAAACCAAAACACGAATTTTGAACACCACTGTTATTTCGGTTCTCCCATATAGGCACAGACATGGACCACAACGAGAAAACAAATCCAAAAAAATGCTAACAACCTAAAACGCGATGCTTCGAAGTATACGCCAAGTCCGATGGAAAGACCATTATTAACATCCACACAATCATGAACAGAACTAAAGCTAAAGCCGTCTGGATCATTGCCAAAAGGCTGAAGTTTAAACATGCCGGTCATATGACGAGAGGATCAAACTATAAATGGAACAAAATTATATAAGACGTAGAACCAGGCGCGGATACAAGGGGGGATCTCCCCTCCCAAGTTCACAAAAATAATAATATACAATTTTTTTAATGCAGCACTATGCACTTCATTCATTAAAAAAAAATCGCAGAAAAAAATGACCCTCTATAATCCATTTCCCCTCCCAAAATTCAAGTCTGGATCCGCGCCTGCGTGGAACCCTCATAATGGGAGGAGGAGGAGAGGAAGGCCAACAACTAGATAGGGGGATGAATTGGAAATATATTTTGGTAAAAACTGGCAAAGAATGGCCAGAGATCGAACGAAATGGAAACACGTGACGGAGACCAATACCCATCAGTGGGTGACCGAAGGTAGAGCTGGTGGATGAGGGTTCATTTACCTATCGTACCTAAGAAAATGTTTATTTTAATAAGTTAATAAATGTATAGATACGCCTCACATTGGGTGGAGGTACTAAATAAAATAAAAAATTTAAAAAATCCTTTTATTTACCGAATTTTAGGTCAGTCCTTATTACGTTATAGGTTGGCCTTATTACGTTTTAGATCAGGCTTTCCTGGGTGCGTCGGGCTTTATTAAATTTTTAAAAAGGGGTATTTTCGGTAGACGATCTGAGGGGTGTGGAGCAGAGTAGAAAAATTTCAAGATAGTTAATTCAGTCGACGACTCCAACCAAAAAAGAAAAAAAAAAGAAAACATATATATAAAAGCCTACAGAGCCAAAACCTTAAATTAGGGCCTTATTGGGCTCACCTACACACTCCTCAACGAAAACGACAGAGATTTCCGCCACAATGTGCATCCAATTATTCTGCTAATAATTTTTCCAAACATAATATAACCGCGCTTAAGGCGTAAAAGTTGGCAAGTGGTGCGAGTACACGAATCCGTTTGCAATTGTACCGCAATTTGACTTTCTAATTTGATGGTGTTAGGGAGGGGGAAACATGGAAAACCCAACCTAATTACAACCTAGTGCCTCGTCGTCAATGCTGTGTTGGAAAATGGAAATAGCTCAAAGAAACAGCCAAAGTGGATTTTAAATTGCTGGCAGCCGAGAAAACGTCATACGAGACGAGAAATAAAATTGAATATAAATTCTATCAGCGAAACAGAAAAATATGTTTTTCCATTATCGGCGGCAACGTTCGGTTTTCCTTTCCTTTTCCCTTTTCTTTCTTTTTATGAATTATTTTTTCAATTATAGGTCTACTCTCGCAGGCTTTCCTTGAGAATAGTAATAATAAATGAACGAACATACTTCGATTCCGGGAATATTGAAAGAATGGAACGAGTTTCGTGTTGTATTTTGTGTACAATTTGTAATAACTGAATTATATTTCAGTTGTCTAATTAAAATATGGGTGCATTTTGAAATTTTTACTTCAAGGGAACAATGTGAAGTTTTCCCCCTTCACTTGTGAATTTAAACTGGAAAATAAGTAGGTAGGTACAGAAATTGAAATAAATGAAAGTAAGTTTGAATTCAAAGGGTTGGGATTTATTTGTTTATTCATCCGCGTTTTCATCGAACAGTAAGATAGATTTTCAATTCTTGTCATAGATTTGGGACATCATAAACATAATGGTATGATCTTATCATAAACAGGTATTATCAAGGTAAACTGTTTAGTCACTAAAATTCTGTCATGCACAGTAGGTGAGTACCCGCCTATCATAACCAAGGATGAAATAACATTTTTTAGGTGTATTGCCCTTTAATGCAACTGAGGGATTCTCAGGTTTGAGCTGTGAACCCCTGTCATGACAGTTGGTAGAAAATCAAATGTTTTCAAAGATATCTCATTTAAAATCACTAATTTCATACTTTCGAAGGTTCAACTCAAATGGCGGTCATTTTGGCAAATAAAATGAATATAATATGTGTACGATGCATAGAGAACCTGAATACAAATACGGTTAAGCTTCAAAACATCCAACAATATTGATACTTAGTCACTTGGTGACGATGATATATTCCTCAGTCTCTCAACTAGTAGCCGGCGTATCACCACTTTTCTCTGAAAAAGGATTGACACTTTGTACCCTTCATTATCTCCTCTTCATAGCTCATTCTTTCTTTTCTAGTTCATTTTCTCAACCATTCTCTCTTGCAGCGATAACAATATCTCTAGATGTCTTATATCCTGATTTACCATTTTAACTCTTCTCTTTACAATTATATTCCAAATTTCTATTTCCCTTTCTGTTCGCCACGTTACTTTCTCATTCATGTTCTTCCTATCCATTTGATTTTCAACATTCTCCGATAACACCACAAAGAGCCCGCACCCACAAATGACGTATTAGAAACGACATAATTTAAGAGATTGTCCTTTTAATGTACACTGAAGCGCTCACAGTGCCGAAGTCACAAAAATGGAGATCCGTCCTAGCATCACGCGAAATACCACCCCAGACCATAACGGAACCACCAAGGAAATTCGACCGCCATGTAAACATACGTTGAGCATATCGTTGACCAGGGTGTCTCCATACACGTACATGTCCATCCGGTCTCGCGGGAGAAAATCTAGACTCATTCGTGAAAAAACCCCGCTTCCAATCCTCTTCTGGCCACTGCAAATGATTGCGAGCGAAAGACTAGCGTTGTCGTCGGTGTCCCATAGTGAGTATCGAGACTTGTGCCGGTTTAGTTACATAAACCATGTTCTCGAAGTCGGCGACGGACTGTTTGAGAACTCATAGGCATGTTACAAAAGAAATTCACGTCCCCAGCTATTCTATTCGATGTTAAATAAGGATCTCACATCGCTATTCTCGCAATATTTCTATCCTCTCGGATATCTGTAGCTCTTGGATGGCCGGATCGCGGTTTGTGGACGAATGATCCTGTCGCTACATATCCGTCGGTAAATGTGATTCACGGTACCATGCGCCAGATTAAACTGTAGAGCGACAGAACGGCGACTTCTATCCTCGTTAACGAGTGCAACAATATGCGCAGAAATTTCCGGCGAAATAGACATATTTTAAATTCCTGGATACCTCAAATTATGCCCTATTAGTTTATCTCTCCTTCTCTTCAGACAATTCCAAATATCCATTTTACCTCCTACTCAGTTGAGTACTTCCTCATTTCTTACCTTATCCGTCCATTTGATGCCAAGTATCCGGCTAGAGCACCACATCTCAGAAAGCTTCGATCCTTCTCTTCTCTGATTTTCCTATGATCCAAGTTTCACATTCATACTCGTACAAGGCTACACTCCGAACATAAGTTATCAAGAACAATTTTTTGATTTTCAGATTTATTTTTAATTTGAAAATATTACTTTTCTGATAAAATGCTAATTTATCTTGTGCTATTCTACTACTAATATCCCTTTTACTCCTTCTATCTTTGTTATTCTACACCCTAAATAGCAAAATTCGCTTACTTCCTTAATCTTTTCCTGCTCAATATTTGAGGCGTTTTCAAAGGAAGAAGTGTAACTGCCAGTTTCGTCAAATCTCGTTTTTTAGGTGGTACTGGTTCAACTCAGTGTTGACCATACAACGTTATGAAAATTACCCTCCTATGATGTTTCTAAGGATTTAAAAATTCATTCACTAGATGATACTGCTAAAAATGACATTGTTTTGATCCAATACATAAGTGTATGTACAGAAAAATGATTGTATAAACATACATTAATCGTTGTACATAATAATGTCAAATACATAGGTTGTCGCTAAGTAACTGAGACTAAAATTCGTACGACCCACCAACGCTACCTATCGGCGTTTCAACGCAGTAGGGGGATAATTTGGTTCAATAGCCATTGATTGAGACCACGTCGAGCTCATTTGATTGAAAATTCGCTGTTCCAGACCAATTTGAAATAAACCATATGTATTGACCCCTACAGATTTTTTAAAGATTTTTTTAAAGACAGAAAAAACCATACGACTACAAAATTTTTTATTAATCATCATCTTCATCAAGTACACGAATATCTTTTTCAAAATAAGTGCCATTCATGGCTGTACAGGCGTCTCTATTCGTTCTTGCTATTTATCGAACGTTTCGCGTATTTCGCCGCCGGTAAGGAGGAGAAAAACATCTGCTCCGCAGTGATTGACTTGTTGATTCATGTTGAATTGACGATCCCGTAAAGCTGCCTTCAGTTGAGGAAATAACAAAAAGTCGCAGGTGGCGAGGTCAGGAATATACGAGGGATGGGGGTGAATTGTGATTTTTTAGAAGTCATCACCGCGGCGCAGATGTTTTTCTCCTCCTTACCGGCGGCGGAATACGCGAAAACGTTCGATAAATGGCAAGAACGAATGGACGCCTGTATAGTCATGAATGGCGCTTATTTTGAAAAAGATATTCGTGTACTTAATGAAGATGATGATATATAAAAAATTTTGTAATCGTATGGCTTTTTTCCTTCTTTAAAAAACCTGTAGGGGTCAACACATATGGTTTCTTTCCAATTAGTCTCGAACAGCGAGTTTTCAATCAAATGAGCTCAGCGTGGTCTCAGTCGACAGCTAATGAACCAAATTATCCTCCTACTGCCCTGAAACGCCGATAGGTAGCGTTGTTGGGCCGTACGAATTTTAATCTCAGTTACTTAGCGACAGTCTATGTATGTACTTATTATTATGACAATTACACTTCTTTCTTGGAAATTTGGACCTGAGAAGCTTCTATATGCAACTTAGGCGAATGAAATTTAACATTTTGTACTTTTACTACTGGATATACTTAAGCAAAACCGTAACGAACTTGTATCGCAGTTCAGCATCGCCACCCCCTCTTTTAGTTTTATATTTTTGTCTTTCAGTATCCCTAGTTGTGTTTCCTCTGATCACTGATGGGATACTCGAAAGGGAAGTTTCCGGGGCCAAGGGTGCGGTGTCTGGGAAGCCACTTTGGCATGCGTGCATCGCCACACGATCCACCAAATATTCCTAGTTGTGCACTGCTATTCGATATTTCGTTCTTAATGTCTGCTACTTCACTTTGGGTTGCCTCTGCTATCTGCTTTGTGTTCCTCCGGTGCTCCAGAATATGTTTCTTTTCCGGATACTGAGTACGTATATGGATGTCCTATATACTGTTCTTGTTACCGATTGCTCGTTTAGCCCATTTAACAATACTTTTCAATAGTAAATTCTTGCGCACAAAAACGCGCGTTATCTTAACTGGACTCCAATATTGCACATGTCCCATGATAATAACGTGTTAACGCTTCCTCGAGCCTCAATAGTAAAACATTCCTTTTCAGATGTACGTTGGATTAAACAGGATCAGCCTTAATAATTATTTTACTTTAGTACTGTATACATATATAAATACCCCTCTACTTATTTTCATTTAATTGATGAATCTTATGTAAATTGCAACTTCCTCCCCATCCACAGACGAAAAGTATACTCGGGGAGATAAAACGTAACTTTTTAAATCCCACCAACGTCTAACATACTGATAATGTCACATTCACCCTTCGCTTTTGTCGAGTGAAAAGAAAATCTTCTTGTGAACACGTCTTTTCATTATCAGATATTAAAAGCTCCCTTCGTGTAACGAAATTACACTCCGACTCTTCGGAATCGGCGAGCCGAGCTCGCGAAAAAATCAGCGTTAACGGATGGCCGGTAGATAAAGCACCTATTAACTGAAAGCTATATTGTATTCGAAGAAAAGAAGCCATTAATGTGCAAGTATACTCGTAAAGAAGTTACCTACTTAGCCCTTTCTCTTTCTCTGTGGGTAGTAATGAAAAAATTTCGTTGCGAACTTTTATGTAATATAGGAATACCTAGTTTTAAAATACGCTTCATTAAAGTCTTCGACGCCGTCAAGCCCGATATTGATCGGCAAATTTCGAATTGACTCGTTTCAGCTTGGGTTTCAACGTGATGAATTGTGTAATTGTTTTAGTTCGTGTTCACTCTAGAGGAAATGCGATATGTGGTGCGTGACTTACGAGATTTCTAAAAATTATAACGGAGTGCGTACCTGAAAACTCGAGTACAGTCGATCAGCTCCGAGAAGTCATTGTTGCTTATCGTATTTGGTTAAAAATATCTTACCTAATATTAGGAAAATTGGAGTGTGGGGATCACACTAACATTAGACACAATGTTTTATTTATTTAAACGGGGGGGGGGACTAACAGCCAATTTTGGCCAATTACTAGGTAACCCAGAAACATAATAACTTTACATACGAGTACATTATTGAAATAATAAAAAGCAATTAAAAAATAAAAAAAAGAAGAAAACACTGCTCATTCCGCCGCCACCGTCTACAACATCTCCCCAGTCTGCCCAAATGAACTTCCCTTCCCCCCACACACGCTCATGGGTATGTTTGTATTCCGCCCTGCCTTTGAAGAAAAAAAAAATAGAAATAGAAATTTATGTCCATTAAAAAAGTATTTTATTAATCTCTCGTTCAAATTCTGCCCGGTTCATGTAAAAGATATCTAAGGTATGATTTTTCAGTTCGGCCTCGTTGTAAATTCTCATTGTTCTATTAATTAAAGCGTTTTCCAGATAATTTTTTGTCAATTTATGTGGCTTGGAAATAAGTCGTTTACTGGCTTGAAAACTTGGGACATAAATTTGCAGTTTTTCCAATAATTTACTCGCACTTACTCTACCGCTCACAATATCGTGTAGAAGTAGTAAGGAATTAATGTTATTTGTTAATATGGTCAATTTCATTTTTTGTGCTACCATCAGGTGATCTCCACGTTCATTTGTTCTTACCTTTTTTCTTTAAAAAACGTATTTGCTACTCTAAGATTTTGTTTCTTACCAAATTTTACCAGTTTGTATCCGTTTTTATTTGTTGAACCCGGGGTAGCCGAGTCTACCCAATGATAACTCCTTATCATCCTCTATTGTAGCATTAAAATCCCCCATAATAATTACGTGTTTCTCTTTTTCATTTACATAATATGATTCTTCCAAATTATTATAAGAATCTTTAATTTTTTCTTTAGGGGCTGCAAGGGTTGGCGCGTAAATCTGTATAACTGTCATTTTAGAATTATCATTGATACGTATTTTTAGAACTGCGATGCGTTCAGAAACCTCCTTAAATTTGAGAATGTGGTTTTCGTGCTTTTTGTCAACGTAGAATCCCACCCCTCTGTATCCAACAGTGGAGTGGTAAAAAAGATTGCCATTCGCACGTTTAATCAGTTTACCCCCTTCCTTTTGACTTCCGCTAGGCAGAAACACGTGACGATAATATGGGCTAACTACCCCACAGCGCCCACTATCTGACTTGGAGCAGTTGTAAGTTACGACTGAAATGGTAAACCATTGTCTTCGCCAAGTTCGGCCTTAGGTTACATGCCATTATTTTTCTTGAACATCACATACCTTAGTGTCCATTTTGGAGTGTATTCCTTTTGTAGGCTGTGCCAATTCACGTTTCCTTCTTCTGTATTCCAGAGCGCTTTCGGCTGTTATGCCATCATCAGTGGAGTACCTTGAATGAGACTTGTCTCTTGTGGTCCTGTAGTTATACTCTAGGGTAGTACCGTATGGTGCGCCTGTTTAGTCTTGCGTTCCTATTGGTTGTCTGTGAATATGCAGTCTGTCCAATCAGTGGTTATTGTTATTGGTTGTGTGCTCTGATTGGTTGTCTGTGGTTGTGCAGTCTGTCCAATCCGTGGGTGTTATGTTATTAGTTGGAATAAGTTCTCACTTTGGAAGTTAGTTGTTGTATTTATTTGGTTGTTTTGTTTTGTTTTTTCCTTTATTATTTCTAGTTGTTCGTAGTGATCTCGATCTTTCAAAAAAGATCGATTTGATCGAAATTTTCGATCATACGACTTCCGATATTCAATTCGATCCGATCTTATGTAAAAAGATCGATTTTTGATAAGATCGATCTTGATCAATCGGAGAATTTTTTTACTGGTGTAAGTTTATCAGCATCTGCAAATCTGCCAAATCCAAATGAATTTTGGTTATTTCTCGCTGTCAATGAGTAAAAAATCTAGAAAATTTATTGAAGTTGAAAGTTTGTTAAATTTGTCATAAAAGCACATCTCCCAACATTAATAACTGATAACTGAACCTGCGAGCTGCAACCTGGAATAAAAAACATATTAAGGCTTGCTGTACAAAGAGATTAATTTTCTTTATTCTCCATCTTGAAGAGCTCAACAATACATTTTTTCTATGAATCCTATTGCATATATTTTGGTCAGTTGATTTGCCTTTGCATTCTTATATTTTACTTGATTTTTGCAGCTGGAGTTTGAAAACGGGATTAGTCTCACATAATTAAAAACGACTACCCTTTCATGTTTCGTTATTGTTATCACATATCAATATCACTTAACTTATCACAGATGAAGTTTACATTACACCTAGGCCGCAGCTAGCTGCCGCCGGCTGTGGAACAATGTGACGTCACACTAAACAGGTCTGTTGTTACTTTGTGAAAGATCGAAATTTCGATCATGACCAAAATGATCGATCATCGATCTTGATCGAGAATTTTAAATGATCGATAAGATCGATTAAAAGATCGATCTTGAGATCGAGATCACTAGTTGTTCGTTTAATTTTCTTTTTCTTGTGTTGTTTTCTGTGTGTAGGATTTTGTACTTTTCTGTCAATTTGTCATTTTTGTGTCCTTGGTCATTGCAGTGTTTTCCAAACAGTGATTTGTCATCATTTAGCTTCTGTGATTTTTCGTCTTTGCGAGTTTGATCTTCGTCTTTAGGTGTCTATATATCTCCTTCACCTGGCGGGGTGTGAGCTTAGTGTCCATTTTGGAGTGTGAGTGAACTTGGTTATATTCCTTTTGTAGGGTGTGCCAATTCACTTTTCCTTCTTCTGTATTCCAGAGCGCTTTCGGCTGTTATGCCATCATCAGTGGAGTACCTTAAATGAGACTCGTCTCTTGTGGTCCTGTAGTTATACTCTAGGGTAGTACCGAATTCCTCACAGAAACAAATAGCATAAACAACAACATAAAGTTCACAATGGAAAAAGGCAACAAGACCATCAACTACCTCGACCTTACAATACAAATAAAAGACAACAAGATACAGTACAGCATCTACAGAAAACCCACCCACACTGACGCAATAATACCCAAAGACTCATTTCACCATCAAAAACACAAAATGGCAGCACTACACAACTACTGCGACAGAACAGTCAACATACTAAACGACAACAACCTCAGAACAACAGAAATTAACAAAATTAAACAAACAGCAATTAACAACAAATACCAACCACAAACAGTAGACAGAATAATTAACAGATTTAATACATCTAAAAAACACAGACACCGAACCAATAACCACAAAAACAGACAAGTACGCAGGAGCAATACCATTCACAGGAACACATACATACAAAATACAAAAAATCTTCAACCAATACAACATAAAACTCGGAATCAAAAACAGACCACCTCTGATCAAACAAATAAGCAACGACAAAACAGAAAAAAAGGACAGAAACAACAGCAGCGGAGTATACAGACTGGACTGCGAACACTGTGACATGACCTACATTGGAGAAACAGGCAGAAAATTCACAACCAGTATCAAAGAACACGAAAAATCACAGAAGCTAAATGATGACAAATCACTGTTTGGAAAACACTGCAATGACCAAGGACACAACAATGACAAATTGACAGAAAAGTACAAAATCCTACACACAGAAAACAACACAAGAAAAAGAAAATTAAACGAACAACTAGAAATAATAAAGGCAAAAACAAAACAAAACAACCTAATAAATACAACAACTAACTTCCAAAGTGAGAACTTATTCCAACTAATAACATAACACCCACAGATTGGACAGACTGCACAACCACAGACAACCAATCAGAGCACACAACCATTAACAATAACCACTGATTGGACAGACTGCATATTCACAGACAACCAATAGGAACGCAAGACTAAACAGGCTCACCCTACGGTACTACCCTAGAGTATAACTACAGGACCACAAGAGACAAGTCTCATTTAAGGTACTCCACTGATGATGGCATAACAGCCGAAAGCGCTCTGGAATACAGAAGAAGGAAAAAGTGAATTGGCACACCCTACAAAAGGAAAATCACATACCTTGGTTCCAAACTGCTCAAATTTCACTTTTCTGGCATCGATCGTTAACCAACTACCACTACAACAATTTTCCAGCGTTTGATTTGTGGATAAGTTCCATTCGACTAATATAATAAATCCTCAAAGTTGCCCAAAAAATATATTGGAGCTCTTTCTTCGTTCTTGAAAAAATATAAACTGCTATAACCTGCACCGAAAAACAATTAGCAAAGGTACGAACCTACTCCCTAAACTAGCTGGAAGTGATGGGAAAGAAATCTATGATAGAAATGACATTAAAAAATTAGCTACAGAATACTATGAGAAGCTGTACTCGGAAATAGAGGAGGAAGTTGGGGGGCTAGTGAACGCTGGACTAACGGCCGACCCTGGCTATACTCCGGAACCGGAGTTTATGGAGAATGAGGTATGTAAAAAGGCATACAAAAACTAAAACGTGACAAGACCCCGGGGCCAGATGACATTGATAATGACACGTTGAAAATATTAGCCGAGGAGATAGTACCTTTTCTGACAAAAATTTATAACAAAATTTTGAGGGGCGATGATATTATAGAAAAATGGGGAACTGCGAAAATGGTATTACTACACAAAGAAGGTAATCAGGCCGATATCAACAACTATGGACCAATGAGCCTGTCCTCTACAATATGCAAACTACTAATGATATTAATAAAAAATAGAATATATAGCGCATTGGAGTTTCACCAATTGGAGGCTCAGGCGGGACTTAGAAAGGGATTTACCACGGTGGATCACATCCACCCAATTAACCAGGTAGTGGAAAAGGCCAAAGAATATAATATTACAGTGGGTTTTCTATTCATCGACTATAGGGCATTCGACTCGGTATCACACACTAGTATGTTCAAAGCATTGAGCAGACACGGGGTAGCGCATGACTTTATTCAGATCATAGCGAAGGTATACAATATTTCGAAAACATATATAAAAATAGATAAAAAAAGAGGAACGTTCCGGATACAGCGGGGGGGGGGGGGTGAAACAGGGTGACCCGCTTTCACCAAACATTTTTAATGCAATATTAGAGGAAATTTTTCGGAAAATGAATTGGGAAAAAATGGGAATCAATGTGGGTTGTAAAAATCTAAACAATCTGCGGTGTGCGGATGATGTCGTACTGATAGAGGAAAAACTGCAATAGAACTGGCAAAACTGGGAAATGAACTGAGGCAAGAATGCGCGAAAGTGGGGTTAAGCATGAACGAGTCGAAAACCAAAATAACGACCCATGAAGAACATGTAAATCATATCCAAATAGGCAACCTAGTAATAAACAAAGTAGACGAATACAGATATCTAGGACAAATCATCTCTTTCGAGGGGGGAGCATCGAAGGAAATCAGTGCAAGAATATCTAATTCTTGTAAAGCATTTTGGGCGAAAAAACACATACTCAAAAGCTACATGAAGTTAAACATAAAAATGAAGGTTCTAAACACGTGTACAGTGTCAATATTGGGATATGGATGCCAGGCATGATCATTAATGAAAAAACAAGTTTTTAAGCTAAAAACAACACAGCATTCAATGATGAGAAGCGTGTGGAAAATCAAAATTAAAGACAAAATTAGTATTAAAAAAATTATAAATAAAGCCAAAATCCGAGATATTGGGTACCAGATCAAGAAACTCAAGTTCAAGTATGCAGGCCATATAGCCAGGGGAGGCCAGGAGAGATGGTGCTTGCTGGCTACCCAGTGGATACCTAGAAGCAATAAAAAAAACAGAGGAAGGCCTAATACAAGATGGCTAGACGACATTCAGAAGTATGTAGGTTCTCACTGGGCCAGCAACGCCCAAAATAAAAAATGCTGGAAAAACGTGTCAGAGGCTTATGCCCTGAAATGGGCAGACTAGACGGTGGCTCATCTACATCAAAGCTCTAAATTATTAGAAAAAATAGTATTGTAACGAAGTCAGTCAAAGCTGTAAATAAAAAATAAAAAAAAATAATAATAACTTGCACTGGCGGACTGATATCACGATAAAAACAGGTAGACAGTGTTGCCACATCAAGACATAAAGGAACAACTTTGCCATACATTGTAAGGCAGTCTGAAACATAGCAGCCTAGATCGGTACATTGGGCCTTATTGGTGATCCGGGCCTTATTAGGCTCCTTCAGTCGAAAACAACTGAGTTGCTGAATCTGTTGATGCACTTTTACATCCGAGCATGTACGAGAGCTACTTTTTCATTGGCGAGGAAGAGTGAGGGAGAAGTCCATTTTTCCAGCTAATAGAAATTTTTGAAATTGGCACGCCTAAGATTTGTCTACTGCCGATCTCATTTTGCAAAGTAAGGTAAAGTTTTGCTAGATTTACCAACCCAACAAACATTTTTTGAGGAGAGACTCTTACATCCTCCTTTGGTAACGTCCTATTTATATCACTTGAAATTTTTCTAGTAAACATCAATAGTGCATTTCACTCGCTTCATGAATGTCCACATGTCCACAGTACCTACCGAGCGGTGTTATTTATTTCGGACACATGTTTTCTAGTCTTTTTACCCCCGACAAAGCAAAATGAATGCTATAACAAATGCACAAACCATTCTCGCGGCTTAACGTTCATAAAATACCGAGTGCACGGATTTTGGAGAAAAAAAGGACGCTGTTGTAGCGGCTAATTCTTCCAACTGAGAACTGTTTTGTCACGCAGAAACATTATACCGTACTTGTGTGATCAATCACTTTCAGAAAGTGGAGCTTTGCGTTTTCCTTTATTTTTCCTTCCCGAAACACGTACGGTTGTTACTGCGGAACAAAATTTACCGAAGTCATTTGTTCTCGTTGAAGGAATATTATAAGTAGATATTAAATAAAATGATACGACAAAAACACGAAGAAAATAAGTATACAGAAATAGGTCGATACGAACATCGTCTCGTTTGTCGACATTCAAAACCCGTCATTTTTTCGACACGATATTGTAATTAAATTTCATAGATATTTTGATACGAAAGTCGAGTCACCATACTGACATCGACTTTTGAATGAAAATCTATAGATACGAGTATATCAATAAAATAATGTCTTATGGAATAACAGAGAAGTTGAAAGAGTTCAAATAGACGTGCCGGCGAGAATATACACATGGAACGTTGACTTGACATTGAGTTGACATGTCCATGTGGTCCGATGAGATCTCCAACATATATACCTATAAAAGTGTTTGTTTGTCTGTGGGTTTGTTCGAGGTTGTCGGGCGAACTGAGAGCTGGGGGAGTTTATACTTTCTAGATGTGTTTGTATGAACTCTGAATAGGTTTTAGACGATAAGAAATTTCGGTACCTGTATTAGTAGAAGGCCACAAAATTTTGTCCCCTCTGGACCCCGATTTTTTTCGATTTGGACGTTTCGGAAGTGCTTCACATTGAACTTCTTCACATTATGTTGAAATTTGGTGGCTGTAACTGCTTCCCTTCCGAAATGATTAAGGAAACCTTTTCTCTTTGATAGAAAAGTATTTGTTTGTCTGTGCCCCTTCCGGCGGATCCAGGGGCGTTAGAAATATGGTATCCACCCCTTTTGGCCATCACCGACTCTAAAATTCAACATTACACGCAATTCTACCCGGGGTCCTCTTTCTTCCTGCTGTGCGGGGATGCTGAGAGTGCTGATGGGGGACGCCTGACTTGGCACTCACTGGTCTTTCTGGAGGTGGGTTTGCCTTCTCCGGAGTCTTCTGCCTGTGATAGGTCTAAGGTGGCGGCTTGTGATAGGTTCATTTCCATGGCCTCGCCTCCGAATCGAGGGTCAAAATTAATGTCATAATTTTGCTTACATTTGGTTCAGTTTTGTTCAGTAAACAAAAAATTTTGTTCACCCTTCCTTTTCGAGTTACACGCGTTTCAAATTGGGGAGAGGGGCTTAAAAAATGTAGCCCCCATCTCCGGAACTTGAATAAAATTTGATGCCATAATTTTGTTCTTATTTTGTTCAATTTTTTCAGCAAGTACCACATTTTGTTCATTCTTTTTTTTTTTTGAGTTGCACGCGTGTCAGATTTGGGGGATGTAGCTTCCCCCCTCCCCATCTCCGCATTTTAAATAAAATCTGGTGCTATAATTTTGGTTATATTTTGTTCATTTTTTGTTCAGCAAGTCCCACATTTTGTTCACTCTCCCATTTTCAGTTACACGCGTTTCAAATTTGGGGGTTGCATTTCTCCGGTCCCTCATCTCCGAATTTCGGATTCAAATTGGTGTCATAATTTTGTTCACATTTTGTTCAGTTGTACTTGGCAACTATGCAACTCGGTGGACTGTTCCTTCCTGGGCTACACGCAGTTTGCATTTATAGGACATGATAAATATGTCTTATTCCTTCTTCAAATTTTGGAGGAAAATAAATACTGTCATTCTGTTTACATTTCTCTCATGAATCCTGCACCTGTAGCTTTCCTAGTAAAGGTAATCGCTTGTGCTGCTCCCCTTCTGAGAAAACTTTGGAGGCGGGTTGTAGAAACAGGAGCTCCCCCACTTTCCCCTGTTGAAAATTGTGTCAATCGTTTGTGCTTCGTTTGTACTGATTTGTGACAAAATGTGAACAAAATTATGACATTAATTTTGACCTCCAATTCAGAGGGATGGGGGCCATAAAAATGGACCTGCTAGAGATGATATAAATGGTCACATGGAATAGTCAGTGGTCATTGAGCGTACGTGAATGTCCACTACTTTTCAAACGTTACCTCTATAAATTCTATACCTTTTTCTTCATAAGCGCATGTAGTCGATGGAGCGGGAGGGGGGAGGCTTGTGATAGTCGATATGTATCAAAATAATGCTAAAAATTCTTCCGCTTTTATAATTTTTTTTTTGTGTGCAGTTTTTAGTGAATTTGATGGACTCAGCACCCAATCACCCACCTATTTACATCAATGGCCATCTTGAAACACAGTTAATACAAAAATCGACTCATTTATCGTCATTCAAAATCCATCACTATACTTTGCTCGAATCTAATACAGAATTCCATTCAAAAGTCGAGTTACCATGCTTTCATCGACTTTGAATAGATTCAACGTCAGTTGACAGCTCGTCGTTCAATACCAATCTTTCCCCTACTGGCAACTGTCGTGTAAGAGTTTCTCTGAGGGGTGCCCAACTAGTAACAACTCAGCCACCTCTGGTTGCACATCTGATAACGGTCAAATTCGTCATCCTTGCTGATTACGTGAACATTCTTTTTCATTTTGTTGGAAGCTGTTTGATGGTCACATTATAACGACTTTGATATTTGAAAGTACAGACCTGAGACCATCATTGTGACGTCTATATATACTGCACACTTTATGAATGACAAGTGGAAAGATGTAGATACTAAGTTTTAGGAGAAGCCTTACTATACGCTTCCTAAGGAAAGGTTGGAAACCGAGGGCAATCCTTCTTTCGTGTCGTGACACCGTCACACGCGTCCTCCTCAGTAATCGACCAGTTGCATAGTCTCGTCGCTGGTATGGTAGTCCCATAGTTCCGCTGCATCCACTCCTTGAACTGGTAGCCGGAGGCACTCCAAAAGTTGGCTTTTATCTGAGGGAGTTCACTGCAGTTCTTGCGCAGTCAGTCTGCAGTGTGTTAAGAGTACGCCATTGAGTCCATCGTAAACCTCTCCTAGCTCTCATACCTTCGTACGGCACTGCTCTCCATCTATCCATTCTCGTTATTGAAGGTGATATTTTAGCGCTGAATCCAAGCGAGAAGTAAACCCTTTCTTAAAGTACATTTTTTAACGATTGAGTGGAGGCAGTTCAAACAAGATACGTTGAGTCTTGGCAGTTCTGGTCATAAAACGAATAAAAACAAGATTCCGATGCAGATCAGGCGGGTATTCATTGCAGTGGAAGTAGAGGTTGATGCAGAATGTGGTTGGGAAGGCTCCGCTGGCAAGGCGTAAAGCATTACATTTAAGCCTTCCAGATCTGTTTTGTTGGCGGCGGCATAGACAGGTAAGCCACAGTCGCATCTGGAACGAATGAGTAGTCTGTAGATTCGGAGAGGAGAAGTGGTATCAGCACCGTATGAAGTATGCGCCAGTTTTCGAAATAGGTTTAAGCAAGAGTAGCATGACTTCTTCAACTTTGCGATATGATGCTTGAATGAGAGTGTTGGATCGAAATGCAGGTTCGAATTTCACTGACGGTGGTGTTGATAATTCTGCTCTATTCAGTTTCAGGGATATGTTACGATGACATGAATCAGATTTGCAGAAATGCGTAGCTGTACTTTTTGTCGTTAAGGATTCCAGTCCATTCCTTGAGTCGATCAATCATTTCTTGGAGTTTGAGTTCACCTTTTGCAACTGTTGTTCATGATATAAGTGCTACTGAAAGTCATATGCAAAGAGAGCTGCTTTTATAGGAGTAAAAAGTTTTTGGTTGATGCTGCCAAAACCGATGAGAAAGAGTATAGGACCAGAACAGAACCTTGAGGCATGTCAGTGTTCAGATATTCGAATGATGATATGGTTGAGCCTCGTTGAACTCTGCAACTACGATTTTGAAAAAATTGTTCAACAGAATCGAGTAGTCCGCCTTCAATGTTCCACTGAGAGAGTTGACGGGTGATTTGTATTTTCCAAATAGTATCAAACTAGGCTGCCCAGATCATACTCTTCTTAAAGGAAAATACTCTTTTGATAAAAAGGAGAACTCTGTCTTTTCCCCAAAAATGTCAAGAAGTACTCTTTTGTTATGCTGAAGCTGAAAAAAAAGATGACCATGAATGATGATTGATAACGTGATTGCGAAGGCCAAAATTCGCTTGAAACTGAGACACTTGCTCTACACTCTACATTCAACAAAATCATGTGACGTTTCATAAGAAAAGGGCCTCAGTGTCCTTTTACCACTAAGTCCCTTTTCTTGTAACACGTCTGTTTTTTCACTCTAGGTCGTTGCACTGTAATTTTATTTTTCAAATTTGTCAAAGTATGTAGAGCTACCACGGGGCAGCCAGCTTGCCAGTCGGATACTGTTCTATCCGGACTTTGCAACGGAGTGGTCGACATCTGCTGGAAATTTAATGAACTACATCAACCAGAATAACGGAAGAAATGTTAGCGCAGATGATCATGCGGAAAATCTTTTCAACACGATGATCATGCGGAAAATCTTTTCAATACCCCCCCCCCCCTTGGCCAAATTTTCTTCATATACATATGGGCAATTGGATAAATTTGGGGTATTTGTAGCCTTCGTAAATCGCAACCCCCGCCCTTATTTAATCCTAGATATGGCCCTGTCACAGTCCAGAATGACTCTTGGAGCGAGAAGAGCGTTTGTTGGAAAAATTTTTTAGACGACCTGTAGTACTGTTTTCTATTTGGCGGCCTATATCAAACGCTTTCTTGAGGTCGAAGAAAACAGCTAATACATGATGTCGATGGAAGAATGCTTCTAATGTTGTGTTGGTTAAGAGAAAACAAGTTGCTCTTCTGCTCCTCTGCTCTTCTGTAGATCTCCTAGGTTGGAAGCCAGCTTGCTCCGTTGGTAAAAGTTCTTCAGAAAGTTGAATGTTCTGAATTCTGGCGTTGATCATTCTCTCAAATACTTGGGAAAGTACTAACGTGAGTGAGCTGGGGTGTAGCTGTCGATGGGGCCAGGGACGTACCGACGAGTTTCTTCGGGGGGGGGGGGGGGATTGTGAAAGTTCCAACTGACTCAACTCAAAATTCCTAAGTATCAACCAAAATTTCCTTGTATTGGCTAAAGAAAAAACCTTGTGACTTGTTTGATTTTTCTAACTTTTGATCCTTCTACTAAAATTTTCCAACTTGTCCCTGACTGAGATGGTAAATTATCTCAATTACTGAATGAAAAATTCCTGCGGGGAGAGGGGAGGGTAAGCCCCCCTATCGATACGTCCCAGGTGTGGTTAAGTAATTTTTGTGATTTAAAGAGCGGGTTGATGGTAGCATAGCTTCAAGAATCAGGAAACTTGCATGTGCACCAAATCACATTCAAGAAATTCAGGAGGAATATTTTCAGTTTTTGAGGTGTGTGTTAGAGCATATAGATGTGAATATTATCTGGGCCTGGACTTATTGGTTTTGTTCGGCGAATCATTGTGAGAAGTTCCTCATACAGGGATTTTTAGTTACAGTGTGAATCGATGTTTTTTCGGGCCACGTGGAAGAGTGGTATGAATGGAGGGGCTTGATTTTGATTTGAGGCGTTGACAAAAGATTATGCGTCGAAGGATGTGCAACCGTAGTTCGTTTGCTAGTCACGTGTTTCGCGACGTTGACTGAGCTGTCTACGACGTGCAAACGCACAGTAACAACCTTTTTGATCTGGTGGTAACACACTCTGCCATCGTAATGTCTTGTTCGTGTGAACTGGCGAGAGTTACAGGACGCTCTATGTCTCTACCTCGATTGATACTGTAGTCCCTATGCTCGCTAGGATGTGGGGTATTCGAATATCACTAGCTTTTCGGCGTTGGTAGGACCCGAACCCGAGAGGCAAGGATTGCGAGGCGAGCACATTGCGCTGTCGAGGAGCACCACTTGGAAAATCCTGCCTTACTCCCACAGCACTCACGGACATAGAAGGACCTATTTCGACGATATTGAATACCTGTTCAAGCCCAAGAATTTTTATCGCAAACTTTGACGTCAGATCTCGTACTGTTACAGGTTTTATTATACCCGGAAGAGAGCTGGGCTCGAACCGCCGCCTCGTGCTATTGGACGCTGTCACCGGCTTGGTGGAATTGCAGTCGTTGTAAAGTAGTCGAAGTAACCGGCACCAAAAGGTAAATGAGCTTCTTTCATGTACAAAATATCGGTGTTTCGGCCTCATCACGTACACGGTGGAAACAAATTACAATTGTCACAATTATATATCAAAACGTTCCACCGTCGAGATTCTTTTTACGAAACCTTATAATAATCGTAAACTAGAAGGGGAGAAAAAATTACTACACGCCTTTACATCGTATACGAACGAGATTACACGTTTGAAGTATAAATTGTCTACTCTAATAACTTCAAGTTTGCTACATCGCGTTTCCACAAAAACGAACAATAGCATTCCGCGAATAGAGGTATCAACTATTATGTAGGTATTTATCAGAGGTAGACCGGAGGGGATTAAGACAGCGAGGTGTTGCAAATAAATTGCACTCGTGAACGGGCGCAGCGGGGAGAGGCGAAACGTGCATTTTCCATTATTTTAGCGTGAAGGGATCCGTTTACCTATTCTGTCGCTCTTTACACACTTCCGGACCCTTCGCCTTTCGCCGAATACGCTCCCGCCATCTTGTCCTTACCGTAGTAATTTCGCGCCTATATAGTCTTATATACAGGGTGTAAAAAGATAATCCCGCCATCTTTTCGCCCGAATGCGAAGTTGGAATGACGCAGGGTCAACGAGGATCCTAGAGTGGGGGAGTCTAGTGATCCGAGTGCTGGTTAAATGCATCCTGCATCTCATGATGCAATTGTACCACTTGACCTATTTGTATTTGGGTCATCCTTTAGAAACTGAGAAGGTTTAGGTGGATGGAGTAGAGAATATTCAACAAGTTCACAGAGCAGGAGCATCAAAATTTAGGGAGGGAGCGATGACGATAGAGGATAGACATCCATATTTCTGACTATACCTGTGATATGTTCAATACAGCAAAATCTGTGTACGATGGAATCTGAGCGGACTATAGTGACAGGTTTTCCACATTAGACTGGGGCAGAAAAATATATTGTAAAAAAATTGTGTTATGTTATGAAATTTATGAGATATATAAATTGTATACTGTATTGGTAAATTCGGGTATTTTTTCCTGAATGCAGTTTCCCGACAAAATCTTTTCCCGATCACCTTTTCTCCCAACCAGCAAATTTCCCGACTGCAGTTTCTCAACAATTTTTTTTTTTTTCCTGAAAGCAACTTCCCGACATAACTTTATCTCGTTTGTACATAGGGTCCCAATTTCATCAACAAGTTGGTCAGAATTATCAGTTGAATGAGGTACAAGGGTTGTCCCAGAAGTAAGGTTCCCTATCCTCGTATTTCCATTGCATGCGTTATAGAGCGATGCGGTGAACGGGGAAATATTGCGCAGGCTCATCTGACAACACTGTAAAAATACCAAGTGCGCATGTTGAGAAGCAACGGTGAACCAGTACAGGAAACATGGATCTCACGTGCGAACGTTCATCCAAAAATGTAGTGCGTTCAGTAATATTATTCTCAACAGAGATGGTAGATCATGCACCTGGCACCGATCACTATGAAACGCGCGACACCACTTACGCACGTGTTTCACTGTAATTATTACATCTGGGCCGAACACTTTGATAAACTGCCGATAGATGGCGCTAGGTGGTTCACTTTCCTTTGTCAAAAATAATATTACTGAACGAACTACACTTCTGGACGGACGTTCGCGCGTGTTATCCATGCTTCGTGTACTGGTTCCCCGTTGCTTCTCAACATGCGCACTTGGTATTTTTACAGTGTAGTCAGATGAGCCTACGCAATATTTCCCCGTTCAACGGAAATATGAAGATAGGGAACCTTACTTCTAGGACAACCCTTGTACAATGATGAGGACGACAGAAGTTTCAAGGCATACACTCATATGGTATTAGCTCTTACTTACGTCCCAATAGCAGAAGTCGTGCGGGTTTATGAAGTTCTATTCCACGATGCACCAATGGAAATTCCTCCTTTGTACAACTACTTCAACACCAATATGACATCTGCGGTACACCCATCAGAGGTCGACGACGAGCTGTGCCGCCTAGGTACGAACTGGAAATATGGAATCAGCGTAACGCGACATTAGTCAACTCTCACAGAACTAACAATGTTAATGAGGGTTGGCACTACAGGTTTAGAGTGATTGTAGCAAACCATCACCCTGACCTGTATGCTGCAATCCTAGAGCTACAAAAGGAGTATGGAAACACCAAAATCTGCTTGGCTGAATTAGGCCTTGGAAGGCGTGTGAGAAACTCCTCTGCAAAAAAATAGTTGTCCTTACAAGATCGTATTTGTCGCATTACTCTCGAATTTGATGATTATGTAAAGTTCAATTCAGAATTAGACTTCCTCCGTTTACTCGCCGACACTATCATTTTATTATGACTCCGTACCTATATAACATTGAGCTATTTTTTTTTTAAGTGTTGGGATTTGAGCTGTTGGGTAACTGTTTGTCGGAAAATTAGTTGCTGTAATATTTATGTCCAAATACAACCTGTTCTAGAAGATGAAAACGCCTGCAAAAATTCCGCTATAGACGAGTTACTTGACTGACTTCTGTGTTGCACTTCCACGTCATACAGGTTTTTTAGATCATACATTAAAATAGACAAGTTTTCCCAAGAGCCAGGCACTTTTCTTCCATAATGACAGATTTTCCACTTTACAAAGGTTCACTATAGGCAGATTTCGCTGTGCATTACAATTCTGTACCCATTGTTGGTGGGTCATTCTCCAGAAACTGAGAACTTTAAGGTGACATTTCTTTTTTTTTAGCCCACCCCCCAATATTACTTAGTGTATATGTAGTAGAGAATATTCTACAAATTTACAGAGCAGAAGCATCAAAATTTATGGAGGAGGGACTGCGATATTAGACCAAAAGACATCTTGTCCATGGCGAAAGTACAGATACCCCCGACTACGGACAAAACAGCTTCGGGAATTCCTTTTTTCGGGGAATTTTTGAAAGTTGTGTAATCACGTGCGTCAATGACCACGATGTGACACCTGAATTGTATTCAGGGATTACAATTGTACCAGTATGGCTATTCGTTGTGCTGAAAAATGCATAAGGCACATATATTTGCACCAATCAAAGATTGACCATGATATTTCAAAATTTGTTGATAGCAAAATATTCTCAGTTTCTGGAGAATGACCTAGTGAAAGCTGTAAGGAATATTTTGAGAAATGGTGTCAATCCTGGACCTTACGTCGAACCTCCCCAGGACGTCATAGGTACCCCCTACCTCAGGTTTTCGTCAGTAACTTTTCAACCGCTCGTCGCAGTGCAAAAGAGTGTAAATGGTCAAAGTAATCGTCCCTTTTGTAGAAATAAATTTCACCCGAAGTAGGCGTAATTGATTTGGTTTGAAAAATAAACATGACTGCTTGGGTCTCTGATTTCAAGTATCCAGTAAGATTTTTGATCCGGCCCCGATTTGGACCCATAATTCGACTTCCGTGGCTAATTTGACTGTACCAAAGAAATTGAACGAATTATCGGAATAGCCGTTTTCTAGATCACTCATTTTGAAAATTTAATCTGATGTTTTGTCTTTCCTCGATTCGGACCTCTGTATTGAAGATTGTTCCCTTTAAATGGGCAAAATTGGTTCATTTGGGTAAATAGAACGAAATACGAAATTTTGGTTCGTCGAGTTTGAAAATTCAATCTGATTTTTAATCCAGCCCCGATTTGAGCCTCAAATTCGACCTACCATTCTTCTAAAGGGACCGATTCAATTTTCTCAAAGAAACTGGAACAAGTATGGGAATAAAGGGTTTTCTGAACGTAAATACTGAAATTTGAATGAGATTATTTGATTAGACTGCGACGTGAATTCTGAAATATAAATCAAACACTTTTGACTGGACAGAATGGTTTCGACTTGGTAAATCAAACAAATTGTCGGAATAAGAGTGTTCGAAAATTCGATCAGATTTCAAACTCACTCAAAATTTTGATACTTTTGCAGTCTTTTCCTCTCTCCAAAATGTCAGTTTGCAGATTTTGCATCACAGGAAGAAAACTTCTCAGTCTCCAAAACAAAAGGAAATTAGATCTTTTCTGCGAGGAAAGTGAGAAAAATTGTCCTTTCTCAATTGACCCAATTTGGAAAATGAAATAAAGTACCGAAATCGAGGTCACCTGTATCGCTGATCGACAATTCAAACGAATTGTCGATTCAATCCCGAATGGTATCCGAAATTTGACTTTTCTTTTTTTGAAAGAGTCGGTTGCACCTCGTCGGAAAAATTGAACGAAGTGTCGAAAAAGTGGTACTTTTTGACTCGTTCAACCTGATTTTATGATCCTATCTCAATTTGGTACCCCAAATTCAAATTTCAAAACATAGAATGGACAAAATTAGCTCACGAAATTCAAACTATCGCCATTAGATTAAAAGGTGTCACGAATTCCTTCCACATATTTTTTTTCTTGAAGTTGGATCTGATCGAAACGGAATGGGCAGTCATTTTCAAGTGCCAAGTCAAATTTTGGGGTGAGTTGATTGAAACTCCCCCAAGGAATGCTGGAATGTCCCACAAATTTTGGAGTTTTAGTTGATATTTTAACTTCCAGCATTCAGAATTTCGTGTTTGAAGTCAAACAAAATTGTAATCAGAAAATTGACATACCTCTTCTTACTTCAGAACAGACAAATCTTGAATCTTTAAAAAAAAAATTATTTTCTTTTTTAATAAAGAAAGGACGCTGGTTTAGCTTCTTTTTCTTCGGTGAAAGGTTTTGTAGTTTTCCTTCTCTCGAAGGGGGAAAAATTTTCTTATTGCAAAGAGTGAAAGGATAACTATTCTCATTTTCCCGTAGAAAAGGAACTGGTTTTCCTCTTTAGAGTAGAGGAATGATGTCCTTTACTCTTACGAAATGGAAGGGATGATGTTCTCCTTCGAGGAAAACAAGTTTTTCTTTCCTCAAAGAAAGTAATAAAATTTATTTCATTTACAAAAGGGATGGGGCGATCTTTTTCTGTTTTCTCAGAGAAAGGAGCAAAGTTCTCACCGGGAAAAGAGAATCAGACTGTTTTTGCCCTTTTTTTCTCAATAAAAAAAAAACATGTTTTATGGGACAATTTGTTTAACTCTCCGCCAAGGACCAGATTCTTCTCACTCAGGAAATGGAAGAAATAATATTCTCCTCTTCCGTAAAAGAAAACGAAAAAAGGGGAAAGAAAACAGGATACTGTTTTCTCCTCTTCTTCTTCTTTTCAATAAATCTTCAGAATTCATTTTCACCTCGAAAAAAGGAATAAAGTCTTTCTCATTCAGAAAATGGAACCAAGGATACTCTTCTTCTTCTTTCTCGAAAAAAGAAATTTCTCATCTAAAACAATTTTTTTATTTCTCCTTGACAAAAACAAGTGTCCCTATCGTTTTTTAATTTCTATAATTTATCTCATCGGAAACTGTACGAGCCTTGAAATTTAAATTATCATTTCAAATGAGCTACACTGACTTATTTTGGAAAATCGAACAAACCTTCGGCATTATGTTACTTTGGAGTCCTTTTCAAGGTACAGTATTTTTCAATTCTGCTATTTCAAGGAAAGTAACTTAATTTTGATATTTAAATCCACAAATCATGGTGAAAATCTGTAAAATTTAGAAATCGTGATCTCAAGACAATTTCGTAATTTGTATATTAAGGATAAAATTGCCAATACTTTTCGAGTATCAAATCTATGGATCAATTTTTTCAATCGCATCTAGGATCCAATAAAAGTCTGTTTGCGCCACTTGTCGTTCTAACTTGTAGACAATTCCCTTTCTGTCAATTCGATTTAAAGCTTGGCCGACCGAAATAAGTGCTGAGTGCTTTTAAATCAGTGATGAAGAATTTGTGCAGTGGTTTCAAAATCATTTTTCATTTTGATTTGAAATTTTTGCTTTTACATGACCATAACATAGTACAGTGATGATTTTCTTCATGTTTTGATAAATTTGGATTTTTTTTGGTAGTACAAACTAGTTTTGAAAGTAAGCAAAATTCTGTACATAAAACTTGAATTATTGCAATGTTATGGTGCATAAATCGATTCTGATGAGTGGAAACACTCTTTGTAATGAAGTAGAAATGATTTCGATGAAAATTTTTAACAAATACACTTTTCGATTTTTTGAGTGACCAACATTTGGCACCAAAATTTTTTCATTTTGAAATCTGATTTTAGGACTGTTCTGATCAATATGAATTTTATACAACATACTTAATACATAATTTTTGTGCATGTATGATTTTTCATACTTTATAAGTATAGTGTCTGCAAGTAAATTTTGTCCAAAAATGCGAAAATTCACAGGGTGCCAAATGTTGGTCAATTTTTGGGTGTGCCAAATGTTGGTCGATCAAGATTTGGCTTTTTTTTTTGAAAATTCAAACTCCCATATCTCTTTGACTTTTTCAGTTTTCACATTCCGCCTCGCACATTTATGTCTTTTTTGCCTTCTAGTTTTTATACGTTTTGGAAAAGTTTTATTCGAAGGGGCGACCAAGATTTGGCATATGGTGCCAAATCTTGGTATTTGGACGTTTTTTCAAACGTAGTTGGGGAGGGGAGGGGGGATTTTTTTTAGTCTCAACCCCCTTAAAAGGTAGTTAAAGGATGAAATTTTAGTATGCCCGTTACAAATTTACCCTCTGACCACTATAGACCCCCCCAGGGGACCTCAAAATACCCCGACCAAGTATTGGCACTTTACCTTACATTATTCAATTCTCCGCGTGAGGTCAATTTTGTTCATTTTAGAAGTGAAATTACGAGTAAAAAATTTTTCTAATGAAGTTTATGAAACCTTCAGTTCTCGAAGGAAAGTCAACTTTACCCATTTTAAGAATGAAATTTTGAACTTCCCTATCCAAATCGGGATGGGTGAAAAGTCTGGTGAAATTTAAGAAATCAGTGATCATAAAAGACCACTATTGTGATATTTGTTCAGTTTTCTAAGCAAGGCATATTTTAAATTTTTTTTTCAAGAGTAAGCTTTTAGATATTCCAAATCAGTGATCCAAAACAACCCTCTGTTTCGCCACTTTGTTCAGTTTTCTAAGCCATGTCAATTTCCCCCATTTTTGGTCTAAATTTGCATTTTAGGGTTGAAATTGAAGCCGAATCAAAAATACCATGCGATATTCAAAATCAGCGATCAAAGGAACCCTTTGTGCAGTGTTTCAAGCGAACTCACTTTTTCCCATTTTGGATTTGAAATTTGGATGTCTAGGCCTAAGTCGGAACTCGATCAAAAATCTGCTGTAATATTCGAAATTAGCGACCCGAAAAACCCCGTTCGATACGTTGTTCAATTTTTCAAAGTAAAATCAGTTTTACTCATTTTGAGTCAAGAATTTGGATTGTTGAGGCCAACTTTGGGTCGGATCGAAAATCTGATGGAGGAGTCGAAATCAGTGACCCAAGAAGCACCTATTTCGGTATTTTGTTCGATACCTATACATTTAACATTCCAAAGTCGGTGGCACGTTTGGACTCCATATCGGGGACGAGAATCGTTTTTCACCTACGAAAAAACTAGATAGACCCTTTCACTTGGAGATCCACGTATACCACGGGTCGATCTGACTTCAGAGAAAAAAATAAGATGTACGGATTATTTTCTCCACCCTATATACCTTAATCTTGCGACAAGAAGCGCTCCTTTTCGAGAGCGAGTCAAAAGTAACAAATTTTTCTGACCGTACGATGGAAATTTGATATTTTTTTTCCACGAAACCTTTTAGCCTGCCCGTTCACCTCGAATAATAACTTCCTTTTGTCACGTCGCAGACGGGCCGTTGATGGGGAATCTTAAGATGGCCGACTCGATCGTAAATTTTACTGGAATCGGCGGGCCGACCGGCTTTAAAACCTTTGTTGAGCGTCGGTAGTGCAAACAGACTGATGTATGCAAAAATATTCGCTTTTCGTCGAATTCCTGGCCGGAAAGTTATTCGTGCCGGAGAAAGCGGACGTGCGAAATGCGCAAAACATCGAGACGTCAAAAACGGAAGAAAAAAAAAAAGAATCGAAAATCGAGCGCAGATTATCGCGAAAAGTATAATTCGGAATTACGATAGCATTCCGGTATCGCCCCTCGTCATTCGAATTCACGAATCTGTATTCGTAGTTATTCATCGACCCTTCTCAAAATTAAAACAGCAAATTTGTACAACGCTTCTTCTACTGATGCATATTTACACACGCTTCTTTAATTAATTTATTTACCTTCTTTCGTTATTCGAAAATTTGATTCCATTCGTGTTCGAAGTGAAGAGACAGTCCTCATCGTGAAGCATCTCTTTTTTTCTCCTCCTTTGTTGTTCGTAATGTAAGTACGATGGAACTGCTGGCCCGTAGTCGAGTCCACTGTGTAGAATGAAATTTCAGAACAGGTAGATCTTGTGTAGGGCTGAAATTCATACTAGCCACGTGTTTCACGCAGGCCTGTAGCCAAGGGGAGACAGGGGGAATTGCCCCCTGGCTATCGGCTTTGCCCTCGGCAAGAATCTGCCAACTGTTTATTTCTGTATCTTAGTAAATAACATTTCAAACTAGCTTTGCATTTATTAAATTCCATACGAAACATCGTCTTTATATTTATCGACAATAATGACTGCCCCCCGAAAGTTCAATTGCACCCTCTGAAAAAATGCCTGATGTTTACGACGTCACACGCACAGTACCAATATTTCTGATCTGGTGGTAGCATGCCCTACGATTGTAATGCTTTGTTCGTGTGAACTGGCGGAGATGCGCTATGTTTCCACTTCGATTAATACTGTAGTCACTGTGTTTGCTGGAATGTTAGTGGAGTATTCGAATGTCACGAGGTTTCTAGCATTGGTGGGACTCGAACCCGAGACGCATGGGTTGTGAAGCGGGCGCGTTACCACATGGCCACACTGCGACTTCAAGGAGTCAATGAACTCCAGTTTTTCTTTGCATTGTACTTAACAAACTAGGTGCACCTATAATGCTGAGGACTATGTTGAGATTCTTCAGGACTCTTATTAAGTATCACTCAGGATGATTTACCGAATAATATTAACTTGTCCTGCGAATTGCTCGGGTTTAACGTGGGATTCACTTAAGGATTGTCTCTGCCGGGAAATTATTGAAAACGTGCACTTTGAAGAATCGAAATGTAGCGTAAGATGATTCTATTTTATAGAAAATAGAATTTTAACATTAAAAATAAGTAAACAAATAAAAAAGAAATGGTTTAGGGTAAAAATTTGATTTTTGAGAATTTTTCAAAGTTCGAAGTCACAAAATATGTAGTACTGATGAATTGTTTTATTTTTATTTTTCGGCCAGTTAGTTCTGGTTTATGATGCCCAAAAATCGATTATCCGAGTTTTCCATAATAGCAACGCAATCGAGTCAATTTTTTGTAGGAAAAAAAATCGATTAATGGCTTTTTAATTGATTATTTTGGTAGGTTGCTGTAATGAATACATTGAAAATATAAAATAAAAGACGAAATAAGTCAACTTATAGGTATTCTACTACTTAAACATTTTCTGAAATAGATTTGGACTGTGCAGACAACAACAACAACGCCGGAACTAAACCCAACTGATAAAGCGAACGGTGATGGTTCTTTGACTCCCGTAAGAAAAACACACGGAGCAAAGATCATTATGTTACTACCTGAAAATAAGAAATTTCTTGGAAACCAAAAGTATACATTTTTAATCCGGAAGGTTTCTAGTATTTGGTAATAAACTTCTGGTTACTAACAAATTTCTTATTCTCAGGTAGTAACATATTGATCTTTGCTCCCTGTGTTTTTCTTATGGGAGTCAAAACGTTTCTTGGCCAAAAAAGTGTATCTTTGCTTACAGTAACCAAGAACTGTAACTCGCTTTGTGACGTCAAAATCACCGTTCGCTTATCAAAAAATACCTATTCTATACTAGCGCTTCTACAATTTGCACAGTCCCAATGGCGGAGTCAAACGATTTTCCGCAAAACCGATTTTTAGTTCTCACTCAAGTCACCTTAGCGCTAGTAGCGCACCGCGCTTTGGTCCTCCTAAAGATACTAGACCCATGCGTAGCAGGGCTGTGATAACGGAACGGATTAGTTAAGTTAACATATGGTATTATTACCGTTTCATCCCGGTAAACGGTTCTGGTAAATAACGTTACAACTGGTTACGGTATTATTTCGGTAACGTTACGTTAAGGTATCTGTTACCAATGTTAATTTAAGATAATAAACCAATAAGAATTTCACATTACGCCCACTTCGTTGCTTCGTTCTATACGTTTATATTTCACTGAAGTACAAGGAACTAATAGTTAAATATTGTGAAGCTTCCTAATTTTTTATTTGTATAGAGGCGCCGATTTGGTAAACATATGCGGTGGGGGTGGGGGCGAAAAAGTAAAGTTGTTCATTTTTTAGTCAAGATAGATGAGAGGACGTTGAACATGTACGCTACTGACACAGGTGTTGATCAGATTACGTAAATTATATAAGTGGTGAAATAGGTCTTATATACACTGAACCCTACATAATCACGTTCACAATCACAATTCAGATTAGAGATTAGAGCAAAATAAAACAAAAACAGTTAAACAAAAATGAAGGAATGGTGAAAAAAAATCAAAAGATGGAACTTAAACACGTGAATTTTACAAGATAACACAACTCAAAACTAGTAATTCTTAACCCATGTATATCTTAGCAATCTACAAATCGAAATTCAAAAGGGGCTTTAGTTTACTATACATGAGGGTTAAACTGAGAACTTCTATTGTTATCTACTGATAGACTCATACCGAGTCTAAGGCCCGTTTCACACGATGCCGTGTTGCTGGAATGGCAGCCCTGTAGGCGGTCAAATTATCACACAAAAGTCGGGTCTTCACCCTTCACCCAGTGTGCGTTGTCTTGTTCAATCTGAACGCGCACCCGAAGATTTACCCATTTACCGGGTAAAAATGTTTCCGGTATTCCGTGACTGATTCTTTTTGTTACGTTCCGTTCCGTTCCGTTAATTATGTTCTGGTAACGTTATCTTTCCGTTAATCCGTTAAGTTAATTATTCCGGTTCACAGCCCTGATGCGTAGTACTGTTACTCCAAGTTCGAGCACTGTCTGAAGACTGCAATTTTGTATTATCATCCCTACTCCCCCCCCATCCAATAATAAGAGAACACTCAACACGCAATGATAACAAAATCGATTTTTTTCTGCCAAAAAATCGATTAACCGATTTTGATTTTTTTAAGTGAAAATCGATTAATCGATTTTAATTAATAGATTAATCGGCATTACTATCCTGGTGATAGTAAACTCGACGTTTCCGGACATCTTTTTGACTCCGATTTCAGATTTATACTCGATATTAATTTCGGGACATTTTGGTTGCAGTTACGAAAAAATTATAAGAGCCCTCCTCTCTAGAATTCAATGAAAAACAATTTATTTTCGTTTGAAAAGTTTCAAACATAAAAAGTTTTCTTTGTGTGATACTGGCGATGTTTGTTTGTTTAGGCAAATTAAGGTTGCCTTCAATGATACTAGCGATGTTTTTTTATGGGGGGGGGGGAATTAAGTTCGAATTATAGAATGTGGACGATATTTCTTATTTTGGTTTTTTGTTTGAGCTCGGTGTGGTCCAACGGTTGTAAAAGTTGTATTGTAATTAAGCAGCTGAAATTTTAATGTTGTGCGTCGTGTTGCAGCGATGACCAAATTCCGAGATAAGGTTGATCCGATCAGTAGCGGGGAGTAAATGGCCAAGATTTGGTCAATTTGCCGTTTTTAAGGGTTTCTTGTGCTCACGATCTAGTCAGCTGTAATTGAGTTAACTTACAAAACTGAAATTTTAAATGTACCCTCCTAAACATGTCTTGTGAATCGAGTTCGGAGATGAACGCAGTCGGCTGACTCGGAAGTCAGGGCTGTTGTTACTAAAAAAAGTCCCCTGTCATTCCTTAGTTAAACTCTCAGGATGGAAAAGAGATGCAAACTATGGTAAACGAACTAACCCTACAATGCGGCAAAGTGGGATTATCTATAAATACGAATAAAACGGTATTATTATCCAACACAAAATTCAGTCAAGACATAGTGATTGACGGCAACAAAATTAGAGTTGAAGATAGGACAACATACCTGGGACAAATTATCTCTTTTGAAGACAAGTCAGAGAAAGAAATTGTAAAAGGAAAAACGCAAGCGTGGAAAAGCTTTTTGACTCTGAAAAATGTCTTCAGAAGTAGAATGTCACTAGAAATGAAAAATAAAATTTGGGAGTCCAGTATTTTACCGGTACTACTGTATGGATCTCAAACTTGGACCACAACCGAAAATCAAAATAAAAAATTAAGCAGTACTCAGTTGGCAATGGAGAGGGCGATGATCGGAGTAAAAAGAAAGGAGCGGCTAACTTATAAATGGGTAAAGGCAAAATCAATGGTTAGAGACTGTAGTATGTAATGAAGAAACTGAAATTTGACTATGCTGGACATATTGCCTGGGGGGGGGGGAGGTAAAAGATGCGGGAAAAAGTTCTGGATTAGATACCCAGGGGTGGAAAAAGAAAGGTAGGGAGACCTGCCACCCGCTGGGTTGATGAAATTAGGTAACATGTCGCAGTTCTCTGGGGGGGGAGGGGTGCGAGGGTCAGGGACCGGTGGAAACGAGTGGGAGAGGCCCATGCGTGAAGATGGGCGTGCTAAATTTGTAAGTTAACAAATAAACGAAATTCTGTTTTATATAAATGGCTGTAAAATAAAATAAAATTCATCCGTAGAATCTTGCAGAATTTTACTCGTATTTCCTGAACCGTCGGTCGTATCAAAATTTTGATTGCTTTTAGCAAGTAGGTTTTCTTGAGATCTGTCTGTTTAGTTATTACAATTTTTTTGAACGACTCATGGCTCAAGAGATTTTGAAGATGTACGGTTTACGTGTAATTTTGATTTATATGAGTAAAATATCAGCGTGGTTTAGGTTTTTAACGTCGCACTGTCTTCCAAAATGGCTCTAAACACGCGTAGGATTCATTTTCGCCCTCAGAAATTAGGTAAATATCATTCATTGGACTATTTTTTCTCACTGTTTCCGAATATGACTTCTTGAAAGAAAATTAAAGTATTTTGAATAATTCAGCTTACAATTCTACTTCCCAAGCGTATACAAACAGAAAAAATTACTGTGATTCCGGTGTTATCCCCGTTTTATGACTTCTGAAATTTGCAATTTGCAAAAAATACAACTTTCTGATTTTCAAAGCAAATTTTGATAGGTTTCGATTATAAACGACTATTTGTACATAATGTTTTGTTGAAAATGATTATTTTTCCATCTCTGTGGAGTTTTCTACAATTGTACGTGTTGGCAGATTTTTCGAAATACGAAGTTTACGTACTGAACCGACAAAACAAATATCTAGTTCGTCTGCGGTTGCAAAGTTTCCCAGCACTTGAGTGTTTTCTCCACGAAAAATGTGAGTAACGCTATGAAACTTTGATATGTGGTAAAGGAAAGTTGCAAAAACTGAAGAACCCGTTCGCCCAAAAAAAAATCCGAAGTATGCATAGGCCCTTTTCAAAACGACACCATTAATTGCCATCACATGAAAGGTGCGGCGCGCAACAACTTGTCTCATATACAACAGTACCGCAGGCAACCACAGATCAACTATTTGGAAATATTTAGTCTAATAATGCCACTACACAACAGAACTGGAACTATGTTGAGGAAATGTAAGGAAAATTACTCGCAAGCTAAGCAAAGTGGAGTTTTCTCTATATCTTAAACAGAAAACATGGTAAGGTAAAGTAGGGCAAGATGGTGCACATTTTGAAGAATGTTCATAGTTTCTTAACAAAAAATCCGATAGGGCTGAAATTTTGTTTGCAGATATGTACTCTGATCCTCTATCTTAAACTTTTATTAAGATGTTTTTTTTCTTTTACCTCCGCCCAATAGAGGTATAATCATTTTCCCAGAATCCTTTTTTTTTTTTTTTTTTTTTTCCCTGGTCGGCTAAGAGGGCTTATGGAAATTACATAGGTTGTCGCTAAGTAACTGAGACTAAAATTCTTATGGCCCACCAACGCTACCTATCGGCGTTTCAATGCAGTAGGGGGATAATTTGGTTTATTAGCTATTGAAGTGAGGGAGTGAATGAATAACTATATTACAGAATGAGTATGAATAACTATCACTTGCACTCACTCACTCAGTCATTTGCTTACTTATTTAGTGATTCACTCAGTTACTCAATCACCTACTCGATGATTCAGCGATTCACTCACTCACTTATTCATGCACTCGTTCCCTAATTTAGTTATTCATTCGCTTCCTCACTCCATCACTCACTCAATAAGTCAGTGATTCACGCAGTCACTTGCTTACTTATTTAGTGATTCACTCACTGATTTAGTTATTCATTCATTCCCTAATTCAGTTATTCATCAGTAATTCACTCACTCACTCAGTCATTCGCATACTTATTTAGTGATTCACTCAGTAACTCGCTTATTTATTCAGTTATTCACACAGTTACTCAATCACTTACTTAGTGACTCAGTGATTCACTCACTCAGTCAGTTATTCAGTGATTCACTCGGTAATTTATTCATTCACTTCCTCACTTCGTCACTCACTCAATCATTCGTAAACGGCTACAGCGCACCACCGCTTTGAGCAGCCCGAAATCTGTTGTTACTAGATTCTCTGTTTGACCTAGATCTTGAAATTTGAAAAAGTTGAACATTTTATTAAAATCTAAAAAGTTGAAAATAAAAAAGGCTTATCTTCCAATGTCACAAGCTGAATCCGATAGCAAAGGGTCTGTTGTTCAATTTACGGTCTTTGGTTCTGGTGAATATTCGGACCGTACATCCGTCAGAGCGCGTCGCTATCGAGTCGAAGAGATAAGTAGCAAAAGGTACCTAAATCTATACATTTTCCCCATTAATGTACATACTCATTAAAGTTGAAATATCTCGAAAATTAAGACGTTTTTGAAGTATTTAAAGAGAAATAAATTTTTCAAACAAAGAATTTTCTTTCGATTTAGACTATTTTTATACCTAGATTCCAAAATGTTGCTACATGTGTCAAAAACCTCACCTTTTGGTCGCTGATAAGAGTAGTCGATACTAGCGCTGTACAGCCCAAATAGAAGGGAAATTTAGTCTGGAACAAAAGTCAAAACTCCATGTATTTTTCCCATAAGGACGAAAGGGTACTTCTGGCACGGAGTCCCCTAATCCGATCGACAGGGAACTTTGTAGTTTTATTTTTGATTTGATTTGGTTTTATTGGAATCAATTTAGGAGAAGAATCAGAGGAAATTCAGGGAAAAATATCACCAAAAGTAAACAACGACCACACCTCAATATGTAAAGGAAGTTGTGTGTTCCACTCAAATATTTCTAACATCCTTCCACCTTACCCTCCCAGAATAGGCGCAAATGTGAGTGCTTGAGGGATAACGTTCCAATCTGCATTTGCAGGGACAAAACTATGTAGTGGGGGGGGGGTGAAACACCCCAATCCGATAATTATGCAGTCAGCAAATTTTGAAACTGTTTATTTGAATTTTTCATTATCTAAGAACGTTTGTTTGTTTATGATTATCATCTTTTTTTTTAATTAAAAATATTTTGATTGAAAAATCGGCGAATTTTCAAATTTTTAGAAAATTTTGTCAGCAAAGTTTCACCTAAACGAAAATAATCTGTCGGTAAATTTTCCTTCCCCCCCCCCAGTCAAGTTTCGCCTCTGTTCTGAAATTACTTGTTTGCCTCTTGTACAGATAACTTGGCTCCTATGTCCCGGCATTATTGGAAAAACTGATTTGGGGGATATTCGGCACCGGGGCTGGGGGGGGAGCGTAGGGACCCTCTGGTCTTAGGGTACGTTTAGTACATTAATCACTACTGTCATCCAACTTTCTGTGCTGAGATTCAGCTCGCCGAGGATTGGTTTCCTCTTCTTCTTCTTCAGGCGCCGTATCCGATGCCGGACGTTGGTGGTCGCGGTTCTGACACGCGACTCTCCTGAGCAGGGTAGTCAGGGTAGTTTGCCGTTACTTTTTCCATATTTAATGGCTTTAAGAGCTTTCCTTCTCTATGCCAAAGAGTGTGCAGCCGCAGTTCGTTTACTAGTCACGTGTTTCACGAGATTGAGTAAGTTGTTTACGACGTGCACATGCACAGTACCAATCTTTCTGATCTGGTGGTAACACTCCCAGCAATTGTAACGTCTTGTGCGAGTTAACTGGCGGGGGTGAAGCGCTATATTTCCACCTTAGTTGATACTGTAGTCGCTGTGTTTGCTACAATGTTAGTGTTAGTATTCGAATATCACTAGAACTTTTCGGCGATGGTGCGACTCGAACCCGAGACGCAAGGATTGCAAAGCGGGCACGTTACCCACATAAATGGCTAATTGCACTGGTCTGCAGTCAGGGCACTTAGCCCCGCTCCTGTGCTGCGTCCACTCGTAGAAGTGTCGATATTGAATTCCTTCGTGATCAATTCGTTCTCAAATGCAGTAGCTTTCAATAACGAACGCCGCAGTTCATAAAAATTTATTCTCTCTTGTCAAATATATCACATTGGAGTACACACACGCGAAAGGGCCCTGCCAAATTTATTGCGTGTACCTAAGAGTAATAAAAAGCGATGGGAAAACTTTTAGGGTCATTTCAAGTCGCCGTGCAGAAGTAAGCAAATAATATATTCCCGTTTCATGCGCTAGTTAATACAGCCCGGACAGAAGGTGTTCCGGAATGTTTAAATTCGCCGTTTACCTGATATGAATTTCGTAAACTGTTTTACAGTCGATTACTTACTTTTGCCCGAATTGTATTCGGGGGACGTCTTCGGCATTTTCTCCTCGAAATGAAGACGTTTGCGAAGCGACTGTACAAATACGGCTGCAATAAAAATGATAAAGAAGTGTGCACTGAAATTCGATATCGGTGGCGAGGCATAATTGCCGAAGTGTCTTTTTTTAACGTTGGTCGATAACGACGTTTTAGCGTGTGCTTTTGGAGAACAAAAAAAAAAGAAGAAGAAAATGTATACTCGTTTGGAATTTCTCGAGTGCAGTTAACGATATCGGACGCTAAAGGCTGTAGTTCGAGAGTAATCCTGCTTCATCGACAATTTTATACGCACATCCGGTCGAACGGAATCAAGTTACTCAAATTCGATTCCAAATGCGAATGCTGACGTGAGGAGGTTGAGAAATGAGGAAGGGCAGAATCGGCGGACTGAATGAGAACTGTAACTTGCAGTTATTTTCAAATTAAATTCTTCTATTGCGCCGAATCAATTTCGAGGATGAGTGGGTGCAATGAGAAAGACGTCAGAGGTGACTTCATGTCCTGCCAAAGTAAGACGAAAATGATTATAACCAAAGGTGTCCTCATAAGGTATACGGGTGATTCTTTCAACATGATGAATAATTAATTATAATTTTTGTCAGTTTGTAAACATCATTTTTTGAACTTTTTTTTTTCATCAAAGCCCTAAGGTTGATCTATAGAAAGCATAAACAAAGTTGAACCAGCAGGTTACTCTTTGGGTGGGGGCAGAGAGCTTAATTTGTGCACGACGATGGAACATCCTAGCACGGCAAAGGAACATTCAAACTCTTGACAGATCTTTTGTTCCTTATTGTTTTTTTGCAATGTTGTTTGACTTGGTAGACTTCGGCATGATAGGGAGAAAAGAATCTACGTTCTGTTTATTCAAGAGCTACTTATCCTGACTAGTTTGCGACGAAGGAAAATTCCGCAGTGTTTTCCGTTATACCACGCAGAAATCGACTGTTTTGGCGAAAATACCATTGGATCATCGTTAGCAGTGTTTATGTATACCGAATATATTGAAAGTTGCGATTTAATAATGTTACCAATGTTAGCCAATTACTCACACGATTAAAGACTCATCTGAGTATACTTTGCAGTTTTTGTGAGGAAATTTTTCAAAATCATCGAATTAGCTCTTCAAGATACAGAATTTTTTTAGTGGATAGTATTCTGCTACGTCCTGTCAATCGTTTTGGCTACCTACTGTGGAGAAAAAGAGAGATAGCCAAACCATTAACGAGATATCAAAATCGAAATAAGTTTTCCTTTGTCCCAAAAACTGTATCCAGGTGTAGATCCGCTTCCAGTTTGGGCTGCAAAATCTAAATGTGCTGCGCCATGAGAAACCATACCTTCGGGTGAAAAAGTTGTTTTCAAGAAAAACGCCAAAACACGTTGAAAAATTGATTTTGATCAAAAATGACTTTTTGCCGGAAATGTGTTCTAATGTGTTCTAGAGTATCCGAAGTAAATTTTAGGCACCCATACTCGCTTGTTTCGTTGTTTATTTGTTTGATTTTTAAATTTAAACTTTGTTTGCATACATTTGTCAGTTTTATTTTAGCAAACCTGAAACCTACACCGTTGAATTCCTCATAAAATTTTACTCGTGGGAGGAGGGGGGGGGGGCTAATTTTCAATAATAATACCTTCGGAGAACTTGGTAATTCAGGGTGTCTACAGGCAAGTAAAACAACCAAAAGCAAGTAAATAGCAAGTATTTTCTTGAGACGGCATCCGAGCATGTAAATAGCATCCTTTTGCAGAAGGAGCAACCAAAAAACGGGAAAAACGAAGTACTGCATAATAATTGATAAAATCTATCAATAAACACTAAACAGCCAAGAATCTGGGTAAATTAACTTGACAGAGGCACGTTACGAACAAAGCGTGTAGAAAGAGACGAAAATCGCTGCGCGCCGAGTTTGCGGGTGTGTGCGGTAATTTGGTCGCCTAACTTGTCTTCCGTTGTGAATTGGTTCCAAAAAACCCAATATAAAGACGAACGAAGTGACGTATGAACTTATACATGTTATCTGTTTTCGGTTTTGAGTTCGACTCTTAGAGAAAGTTACTGTCATACCTAAGTTGTTTAAGTATAAGCATTATCTCATATTATATAATGATTTGCTGTTTGATGAGGCGTGTTATGTATTCTATTATTGAATGTATCTGACGAACTGGAAAATTACACCGTACATATCTGAGAAACAACAAATTTTTTTTTTTGCTGTCAAATGGAAAATGCAATCCATGGCAAGTAATGGCACCTTTTTCATTTCATTCTCTAGTAGACACCCTGTAATTTAAGCAATGTCCAAACGAAAAACTTTAAAGCTGTTTTTCTCGAAAGTACTTTTAGTAGTTCCAACTTCAAATGGCATATCTCTGAGAATTTTGCTCCGATTGAGCTGCGGTTTGCGGCATTCGATTCTCCATACTTTTCTCTATTAGAATCAGTCAAAATTTCATTTTCGACTCTCTTCACCCGAAGGTATGGTTTCTCATGGCGCGTCACAAATATGAGTTCTTCAAATGAACCAATTTGACTTTGCTCAAAAATTGAACGAGGTAACTGAACGAGCGATTATAATGGATGAAGGGGGGGAGAAATATGACACCAAGTTGTTATGGAATATTGTTGAAAGTAGTCACTGAGGTAACATAAAAAATCCAAACTTCTAACCAGAGTGACGCGGGAAGGAGCGACTCCCTTTTGAATCACTGTACTATTGCACTACTCATCGAAGGATGCTTAGTGAAAGGGGATGGTGAAAAAACAGGGGGAAAAAAGGAAAAGGGTTTGCTACGCAACTAATAAAAATGAGGAAGCTAAGGGAAGTTCGTCAAGTTTATTATGATGGACTAGAGAAGTGGAAAGAAACCAGAGTTCCAAAAATAAAACAAAAATGATACAAATATAATTATGATGGAGCTTTAGTCGATGTATTTATTGACAAATCGAACCCATATTTAGGTAACGACGAATTCCAGGCAAATTCAAAACTTTCAGGGAGAAAATCCAGAACTTGGTGTTCGGTGTTTGTATGTACAGAAGGGCTTTCACGAATCCACGGCGAGGTCTCTGTGAATCCAGAACTTTCACGGCGAAAATCCAAAACTTGATGTTCGGTGTTTGTATAAAAAGGCTTTCACGAATCAACGGCGAGGTCTCCATGAATCTTCGAACACAATCGTTCAACTAAAAACTGTACATGAATCTTCGAACATACGATCGTTCAACCAAAAACTGTAAAAATCAGTTTTCTATATCAAAATGCGAAGAGATACAAGAAAGCTAGTGAAAAATAAAATTTCATAATCTAGAACCGGGCAGGTTGGACGAGATGCAAATCTTCCAAGCCCATGAAAATCAAAATTAAACAAGACGTACAGTTAATGTGGGAAATTCGGCACATTCACATTTCCAGGAAGAAAATCCAAGAACGGCTGTTTCCCCTGTGTACATCGATGCAGCGTTTCCACGAATTAATGGCGAAGTCTAGTAGATCTTTGAAGATACGGTTGTTCAACCAAAATCTGTAAAAGTAATTTTGCAGTATCAAAATTCGAAAAAAAACTACGGAAAGTAATGAAAACATGAATTCTAAAAATTAATTCTAATGAAAACATGAATTCTAAAAATTACTTCTAATGAAAACATTAATTCTAAAAATTAATAATTCTATCACTTTTAAGGGAGAAGAAATATGAATTACAAATAATTACCACCGTGGGGAGGGGTCAAGCCAAACTATTTTTCGGTAAGAAAGGTGACAATTCTAAGATTTATTTCCCTTTGGTGGCACTCAAATCGAGTTTTGAAATCAAAACTTAGAATGTCTTGAAACAAAAGATATATAGTCTCCACCTCCTTGCTGGCTTCACACTAATTTCTGGGACCTTGAAACCCTATAAATTGAGTACAATCTCGGAAAATTATACACCCCTGTCCAAAACTAGTTTTAACATGTAGCTCCAAAATGGCGAAAGAAATGGAAGAAGGAGGAAGAGCTAAGAAAGTAAAGTGAGATTTGTCATGAATATTCCGAGAAAATAACACTCAGTGAGATTCCAATGATGAGTTTTGATCTCATCACCTGCAAACTCAAGTTCATTTATCTAAAAGCCGTTGAATGGATCTCGAAAAAATTTAGCCTCGGACTCAGTTGGGGGCTTATATGTAAAGACTAACTCAAAAACCGCTGAATGGGTCTCGAAAAAATGAGAAATATTTGGTCTCGGACTGATATGGAGACTTTCATGTAAAAACTAACTGGATCTCGAAAAATTCATTTATATATATGTACTTTTAACATTGTGTTATAATAGACCTTTTCAATAGTCAACTCCATCTTACATAAAATTAGAAGAGGGCTATGGCATGTGCTCCTCTTGTACAATCGAGCTGAAATCTTCAAAAGGTGCTTTGATAACGTCACACGTTTCGTGGCAAGAGGGGCGCAGGCAGTGGACGACGGAAAGAGCGACGCAGACGACGGGCCACGAAAAGAGCAACGCGGATGACCGGCGACGAACAACGGAAAGGGCGACGTGGACAAACGACGGAAAGGGCGACGCGACGCGGACAGATGACAAAGGGCGACGAACAACGGAGTGAGCGCCGCGGACGACCGGCGACAAACGACGGAAAGAACGACACGGACGACCGGCAACAAACGACGGAAAGAACGACACGGGCGACCGGCAACAAACGACGGAAAGAACGACACGGGCGGCGGGCGACCGGCAACAAACGACGGAAAGAGCGACGCGGACGACGGGCGACAAGCATGGAAATAATGACACGGTTGACCAGCAACGAACGATGGAAAGAACGACCGGCAACAAACAACGGAAAGAACGACCGGCAACAAACAACGGAAAGAACGACACGGGCGACCGGCAACAAACGACGGAAAGAACGACACGGGCGACGGGCGACCGGCAACAAACGACGGAAAGAACGACACGGGCGACGGGCGGCCGGCAACGAACGACACGGGCGACCAGCAACAAACGATGGAAAGGACGACGGGCAATGGACGAACGACGGAAAGAGCGACGCATACAGCGGACGACGGAAAGAGCACAGCGAAAGGAGCAACACGCAGGCAATGAAAGCATCCTGGATGAAGGCGAGAGTATGGAAGAAACGGCACTCGAAGGCTAAATAGAGTTATAAGAACCATTGCTAACTATTATAATTTGGGATCGAGAAAGAGAAAGACTGAAAACATTTCAAAACGTTACTAAGATATACTTAAAAACTCAGGTTACAGTGAAAAACTTCTCAACAGGTCCAAAGAACAAAATAAGAACAGCTAAGTTAGGTTTCAGTTCGTTTATTCCTTCAAAATGTACTGAGAACAAAACGTTACTAAGATTTACTCAAAAACTCAGATTAAAATGAGTATAGGTCCAGAGGGAGCCAGAACATTACTTCAAATTGATTTTTTTCGCAAAATAAGAACAGCTATATTAGATTTCAGTATGTCTATTCCTTCAAAATGCGCTCGATGGATGCGGTGGCGTATTTTTTTTTATCTTCAAGTGTTAATGGGTGATTGCTCTGTATTCCGGATTCAATTTTCGTGAAAGGAAGATTTAAATTCGATTCCTGTAAGAATAGAGTCAACTTCATCATGCAATAGGAGCAGGTGAAATGTCAAATTTCTATGTACAATAGGTATCCCCTTCGAAAATTTTGAAACGAGATTCCGATGTGGTCACTCAGTATAACATTCATTATACAGCTCAAATAAGTGGAAAGAGGGAACGGAAAAACTGAAAAATATATCTTACGGAATACTGTTGAAAGTATTCTTCGAAACAGATGAAGCAACCAACCCCCTACCTAGGGTAACGCCAGAAAAAGACTTGAATCATTACACAGTTTAGTTAAGAATGCAAAAGTTAAGAGGAATGAAAAAAAAAGTTGGAAAAGAAAAAAGGGAAAGCAAATACAGTTAATTAGGTTTATTAGGATAAGACTCGACATGTGGAAAGAATCCAAACTTCCTAAAAGAAAAAAACAGAATGGACTGATACCGTTATACCCCCCCCCCCCTGTAACGATAAACGTTCTTAAAAGATCGTTATATTTCTCGTATTCAGCGCATACCGAGATCCAGCAACGAATTTCGGGAAATTCGACAAATCCAGAAATCTCACGGAGACAACCCATATCCTGCTGGCATTCGGTGTTTGCGTAGAAGGCTGCTAATCAACGGTCTAGCAGAGCCTCGGTTCAATCAAAAGCTAAAAAAAAAATTCTGTATGAAAATCCGAAGAGAAAAAAGTAAAACAAATTAAAAATTAAGTGGATTAATTCAATCGAAGGTGCTACAACACGAATCTTACAAACCAATAAAAATGGAAAGGACACCACATACCTTTATTCAAGGTACGATGGATCTGAAACTTTCGTCTTTGGACAGATTCCGAACTTTCACAGAGAACATTCAAAAACTGCAGATGATCGGTGTTTGCATTGAAGAAGCACTTTCACGGATCAACGGCCAGGTCTTGTAGATCCGCAAAATATGATCGTTCAATCAAAAGCTATAAAAATAAATGTGATATAGGTATCAAAATTCGGGTACAAATACGAAATTTAATGAAAAATTTAAATCTCTCACCTATCAGGTCGTAGGGGTCTGAATTAAAGATTCGGTGCATACTTCGAAGAAGCGTTTCCAAGAATCAGCGGCCAGGTGTTTGTAGATCCTCGAAGGTACATCGTTCCATCAATAGCTGTAAACATAATTTTGCAGTATCAAAATTCAAAAAGAAATATAAAAGCAAACGAAAAATTTTCTTGCCTACAAGGCCATTACAAATTAGGAAGGTTCAAAGGTTTTATGTTGTTCCATCAAAACCTGTAAACATTATTATGCAATTTCAAATTTTAATAAAAAATGAAAGCTCAAGGATAAATGTTCTTGCTTATAAGGAAGATGCGAAATAGGAAGGTTTCAACGGTTCTAAGCTTGCTTGGGAGACGCGTTTCCACTAACGAATCCACGGCCAGGTCTTGTAGGTAGATGATATCGTTCCATCAAAAGCTGTAAACAATTTCCCAGTATCAAATTTCAAAAAGACAAAAATGAAAGCTAAAAATAAATTTTCTTGCTTATAAGGTTCTATGCTTGCTTCGAAGACGTGTTTCCACCAACGAATCAAAGGCCAGTCCTGTAGATCCTCGAAGGTACCTCTTTCAATCACAAGCTGTAAACATAATTTCGCAGTATCAAATTTCGTAAAAGAAAAAAATGAAAGCTAACACATAAATTTTCTTGCTTATAAGGTTCTATGTTTGCTTCCAAGACGCGTTTCCACCCACGAATCAACGGCCATGTCATGTAGATCCTCGAAAGGCACATTGATCCATTAAAAGCTGGAAACATAATTTTGCAGTATCAATATTCAAAAAGAAAGAAATGAAAGCTAAAGGAAAAATTTTCTTGCTTATTAGGTTCTATGCTTGCTTCCAAGACGTTTCAACCAGAATCACGGCCATGTCATGTAGATCCTCGAAAGGTATCATCGATCCATCAAAAGCTGTAAACATGATTTCGCAGTATCAAATTTTGTAAAAAAAAAAAAATGGAGCTAATACAAAAATTTTCTTGCTTATAAGGTTCTATGTTTGCTTCCAAGACGCGTTTCCACCCACGAATCAACGGCCATGTCATGTAGATCCTCGAAAGGTACATCGATCCATCAAAAGCTGGAAACATAATTTTGCAGTATCAATATTCAAAAATAAAAGAATGAAAGATAAAGGAAAAATTTTCTTGTTTTTAAAGTTCTATGCTTGCTTCCAAGACGCGTTTCCACCCACGAATCAACGGCCATGTCATGTAGATCCTCGAAAGGTACATCGATCCATCAAAAGCTGGAAACATAATTTGGCAGTATCAATATTCAAAAAGAAAAAAATGAAATCTAAAGGAAAAATTTTCTTGCTTATTAGGTTCTATGCTTGCTTCCACGACCCGTATTCACCCACGAATCAACGGCCATGTCATATAGATCCTCGAAAGGGACATCGATCCATCAAAAGCTGGAAACATAATTTTGCAGCATCAATATTCAAAAAGAAAAAAATGAAAGCTAAAGGAAAAATTTTCTTGCTTGTAAAGGTCTATGTTTGCTTCCAAGACGCGTTTCCACCCACGAATTAACGGCCATATCATGTCGATCCTCGAAAGATAATCGATCCATCAAAAGCTGGAAACATAATTTGGCAGTATCAATATTCAAAAAGAAAAAAATGAAAGCTAATGCATAAATTTCCTTGCTTATAAGGTTCTATGTTTGCTTTCAAGACGCGTTTCCACCCACGAATCAACGGCCATGTCATATAGATCCTCGAAAGGTACATCGATCCATCAAAAGCTGGAAACATAATTTTGCAGCATCAATATTCAAAAGGAAAAAAATGAAAGCTAAAGGAAAAATTTTCTTGCTTGTAAAGGTCTATGTTTGCTTCCAAGACGCGTTTCCACCCACGAATTAACGGCCATATCATGTCGATCCTCGAAAGATAATCGATCCATCAAAAGCTGGAAACATAATTTTACAGTATCAATATTCAAAAAGAAAAAAATGAAAGCTAAAGGAAAGATATTTTCTTGCTTATAAGGTTCTATGCTTCCTTCGAAGACACGTTTCCACCCACGAATCAACGGCCATATCATATAGATCCTCGAAATATAATCGATCCATCAAAAGCTGGAAACATAATTTGGCAGTATCAATATTCGAAAAGAAAAAAAATGAAAGCTAATGCATAAATTTTCTTGCTTATAAGGTTCTATGTTTGCTTTCAAGACGCGTTTCCACCCACGAATCAACGGCCATGTCATATAGATCCTCGAAAGGTACATCGATCCATCAAAAGCTGGAAACATAATTTTGCAGTATCAATATTCAAAAGAAAAAAATGAAAGCTAAAGGAAAAATTTTCTTGCTTATAAGGTTCTATGCTTGCTTCCAAGACGCATTTCCACCCACGAATCAACGGCCATGTCATATAGATCCTCGAAAGGTACATTGATCCATCAAAAGCTGGAAACATAATTTTGCAGTATCAATATTCAAAAAGAAAAAAAATGAAAGCGAAAGCATAAATTTTCTTACTTATAAATTTCTATGCTTGCTTCAAAGATGCGGTACATCCTCGGAGGTACATCATTCTATCAAAAGCTGTAAACATAATTTCGCAATATCAAAATTCAAGAAAAGTAAAATGAAAGCCAAAGCAAAAAATGCCAGATACGAATGAGAAAGGTTGAAAGGTTGTATTCTTGCTTCAAAGACACGTTTCCATCCACAAATCAACGGCCCGGTCTTATAGATCCTCGAAGGTACATCGTACATCGTTCCCTCAAAAGCTGTAAACAATTTCGCAGTATCAAAATTCAAAAAGAAAAATGAAAAGTAAAGAAAAATTTTCTTACCTGTTCCATGCTTGCTTTGAGGAAGGGTTTCCACGAATCAACGGCCAGGTCTTGTTGGCAGAAATTCTTCATGAACCTAGCCAAGGTTTCGAAAAAAAGACATCTGATTGCCACTACGTTCATTACCGACCCTATCGAACTCATAAAACAAAATTAGTAACGAGCAAAAGTCTAAGTTACGATTAAGAATTAGCAAAGAAAGAAAAATAAAATAAAATGAATTAACGTATAAAATTAGTAACTAGCATCAGCCTAAATATAAATTAAAAAAAATAACGTACAACATAGTAACTTAAGAATAAACGAAGTTGGATAGTAAAATTACGGTAACCTAAATATAAACTAAGTACTAGTGATGCTCCCGGGGCTCTGCTGAAAAATAAAAGTAGTGCATTATCGACTCAAATTTTTTACACTCACCATCCCGATAAATTATTGTAACTAGAAAACTATCCACAATATTTTTACTAGCACAAGAAGGAATACAGAGATTGTAGGAGCAGAGATAGGATTATTCCCGGAATCATCCTATGAGACTTTCAACCAGTAGCTTGTTGGAATCATCCCATTATAGGACTTTCGACCAACAGTAATTGCTACTGGAATCGTCCGAGGACTTTCTACCGGCTCAGGAAATGTTCAGGAACACGGGCTGGACCACAACTGGAATCATCTCAATGAAACTTTCTACCAGTAGCTTGTTGGAATCATCCCATTACAGGACTTTCAGCCAACAGTGATTGCTACTGGAATCATTTCGAGACTTTCCACCAATATGAGACTTTCCGCCAGTAACTTGCTGGAATCGTCCCATTATAGGACTTTCAACCAACAATCATTGCTACTGGCACCAGTAGCCTGTTGAAATCATCCCATTACAGGATTTTTACAACAGTTGCTGCTACTGGAATCATCTCAGGATTCATGATTCTTAGGAACAAAAGATTGGCTCATAACTAGTATCATCCTAGGTTGACCCAAATACAACCCCCAAATGACCCAGATGCTGTTAATCAGTTTTGTGGTTTGATCCAAAAACAACTCTGAAATGACCCAGATGCTGGTTAGTTTTAGGCCGCCGTCAGTTCTAGATTTTAGATTGTAAATTATCCCACAAAAATACTTATACCGGCACAAATAGGAATAAGATTGAAAGGAACAGGCTGGATCGTAACCGGAATCATCGTATGAGACTTTCTGCCAGTAGCTTGTTAGAATTGTGTCTCGTTTGACCAACAGGCTATTGGAATCGTCCCAGGACTTTCCACCGGTAAGAGACTTTCCACCAGTAGCTTGCTGGAATCATCCCATTACAGGACTTTCAACCAACAATTATTGCTACTGGAATCATCTCAGGACCCAAGATTCTTAGGAACAGAAGAGATTCGATTGTGACCGGTATTACCCTATAACAGTTTGACCCAACACCCCCTAAACTACCCAGATATAACGGCTAATTTAGCCAGCCGACTTCCCTATAAATTTTTAAATTAGCTTGGTGCCTCAAACCACAGCAGAGTGGCCTAGGAACATCACTGAACACGGATAGAGATAGAGCATAACTATAGTTAAATATCAAAAAATACTAGAATCAACCAAGTACACGACGGCAATCACACTATATAAGTCAAAGGAGAGACAAGCACATAACCAGTAAACACAAACATAAAAAAATATGACAATTGCACTACAATCAACCAAGTACATGACAATCACCCAACATAATAGGCAAATGACAACAAGCAATCATTTAGGTAGCAAATTCATATCGATGGTTCTGCGGAAAAAGGGCCAAACTCGACGTTTGTAGCGGAAGTTCAAACTTTATACCTACTTGAGCGATAGAAATATAGTGTTTTCAAGAAAATAAAGTACTCTATGTTGTAGAGAATTTCATTGGCTATCATTTGGTACAAAAAATTGAGAAATTACACATTGTGGAAGCCAATGAATAGAAGAAAACAAGAAAATGGAAGAGATTGGCCCTAATAGTTCCTCGCTGCTTCAGAAGGCGCCAGAAGATCAGTAGGGCCAATCTAGGTTTGGCCCTTCTAAATGATAGATGACGTGAGCACAAAAGGGCCAATCTACTTCATTTGTGTAGTTTATCCTCAATTGAACAATTTATCTTCCCGTTTTTTTTTTCTTTCCTTGTCACAGAAAAAGGAGGCTTCTTTTTTCATAGAATCTTCTTTTGAAAAGCAAAATCCAAACAAAATTATAATCATTGGTAATGGCATATAAGCTCGAAACGGATCTTTGATAAGGGTGAATTATAATATTCCTGCACTCGTACAGTGTTGCATTAACCACAGAAAAGAATCTTCTCATGATCTGTAATATTTGCGGATTTGGCTCATTAACTCGTCGCTAAAAGGGCATCAATCACAGTTTGGTCTTAAACATTATTTTTCCTGACAATAATAGGAGATTGGCCCTTTTTCACGTTCATCTTTGAGTTTGGCCCTATAGAGATTGGTCCTTTAGACTTCTTTACTTAGATCCGTAATAAAGATTGGCCCTCGAGGAAAAAACCGAGTTTGGCCCTTTTTCCGCAAAACCATCGAATATTAACATGCAAGATTTACACAACTCACTGGAAACGGCTTACTAAATTTGAGCACCAACTTCAGCTGCATGCAAAATCAACACATCACAAGTGAGCGAATTCAAACATCTAATTCAAAATTCACGCAACAAACACTAACATAAACGCATATCGGATCCGAAATGCACACGATTTTTACACGAACATTTAAACATCACTAGTCCAAAACACCTTTGCTCGCGAAATTCTGAATCATATCTGACGGCGATGAAATTTGAAATCTCTCGAGTAACCGAGCCCTCAAAATGTACCTCGACTTTCATTGGCCATGAATACGGGGAGTGGGGCAATAGGGATAATAGCCGTCCAATATGAGACACGTACGTCGTAAACAAAATTCACTCGACGACCGGACGAGTATATTGTAAATAAAATTCCCAAAATTCACGTAACGACAGGTATAATGGCGGCGAAGACAATGGTCTAGCCTTTTCTCCAGTAATAGAGAAAGCCGAGCGCTTATCAAAAGGACGTGGCATATTGACAGCTGAAAAGAAATCAATTAGCCCAAAGGGGACAACTGCATTTCGACATAGCTGAAACCAGTCAACAAAATTTCCGAATCCGAAAGGTCAGGCCGGGGAATTTTGAAACTACCTGCTCCGGCTGTGACCTTCACAAGGTATTGGAGATATGTAATTTTGCTGTACAGTGTGTCCAAAAAATATCCAGCTCGAGACGGATTCCGCAACTTCATAGCAAGAACGTGTCATTAGGGAATGGATGAAAATGCTCCCGAACTCAGAAATATTGGTCGATTGGAAAAATTACCCTCAGTGGAGAAGATTTTGAAAAAATGTTCTGATTTGTAGGAGCATAAACTGTTTTAACTTTTATCTATTGGGACATTGCCATTAATTAGCAAAATCGGGAAAAGGTAATTTTTTGGGTCGGCAATCAGCCTCTTGCAATCACTTTCTCTTCCAACCAGTGTTTCAATAAATTGACTGCAGAGTTCGTTCGTGTTGTTGATAGAAATTTTCATGAAAAATTGTGGTCAAAATATACTATTACTGTGTTTATTTCTTTATTTTTCTGTTAGGGTCGGATCAGGTGGATAATTATTTATTAATTTTCATGTAAGACATAAAAGTATCGATTGTTCAAGACTATCGAGAGTCAAAATGCGTGCTTTCTTGCCAACCCACCTCAAGTAGCGAGCTTACTTGTTAATATTGGCCCCCCCCCACCACCACCAACACAAGTAATGACTGTTCTAATGTCTGAGTAAGTGTAATTTTTGGTCACTGAGTTCTTTTTGGGAGGGGAATCACCCCTATTATTCCATTTCCACGTTCTTTATGTCCGAATAAGTTTTTTTCGGGTCCCTGAGTTGAAATTTCGAAGTTATTTCCTCTTTGGCCTTCGCTTAGGGCTCCACAGAAAGATGATCTTGAAATCGGAATAATTGAATATCAGCCTCCTTTCGTTCTCAATGGCAAGGGAGAGAGGGAAAGACTCCAAATATGAATTCTGCAACCTAGAAACCCCTTATTCGACCTTAAAAACGTTAAGAATAATTGAAGATTAGCTCCGTGTAGAACCCAAAAGGGAAGAATTATAAAATTAATTCAGCGGCCCAAAAACCCTCTTTTCTAATTTTGCTCTCAACCCGAGCCCTGGAATCCGCCCTTTTGAGCATGACCTCAGAGACGTCGGGGAGGCTGTTAGGGCTGTCTTAGCCCTCTTCACTTCTTGCCGAAAAAACGGCCTAGGTCGAAATGTAGCTAGTTGCTACGTGAGCTCGAACTCGGGACCTCCGGATTCCGAGACCAGCGCGCTATCCACTCGGCAACCCAAACTCCTAGGCCCAAAAAAACCGTATTCTGACGTAAATAATGTAGAAATTGGAAAAAGTGGAACAATTGAAAATCAACTAGGGAGAAAGAATCCGAGCAAGAAAATGATTTTTAGTTTCATAAGGGAGGGGGAGAGTCCTCTTTGGATTGGATCTCAAATTACAAAAATCAGTGTTAATTTCTCTAAGAACTTCAACCCTTCTTAAAACACGGGTTCCCTTCACAGATTTCACTCAAACTTGGCAATTTTTTTTTTGAATCGATTAAAGGGTATGCCAATCTACAAAGTGAATTTTTTCAACCACCAGTTTTAACTGAAGTTCTATACGAGTTGTTTTTTTTGGGGGGGGGAGGGCTGAGTTCACGTTTGAAATTTTCCTTTTCCCGCTATCCTTTGAACTCCACCGGGGGCTGATCCTAAAGCCACGTTTTTTATGTCTGAATAAGGATTTGCTTTATTCATTGTTTATTCCCTGCACCCCCTCGTGGTGCCTCAAGGTCAAACCAATGTCACAAACCAATCCAGCAGTTTCGAAATAAATATGAAAATCGTGGAATACGTCCTTCAGGGTGGAGGTAAAGGGTCACTAGAAACAACTTTTACGCCCGGTCCCGTCGAATAAAATTTTACTCAAAGTTTTTGGACTTGACCTTCTTTTGGTTCTGAACGATGCTCCCCCCTTTTGTAGCCAGACTTAAAGGGGTTACTGTAGTCTTGGTCCCATTCCAATCGAGCAGAATTCCTGCTTGTAAGAAAAAACTTCTGAAGCTGTATTGGAAAATTGCGATTTCCTTTTTGAAAATAGCACTTTTCAGGTATAAAAGTGTATAAAGAGGAGATGGGCCGAAATTTTTTATTTATTTCTATTCTTTACACGAAGATATACCATTTTCGAACGATTTCTGGAAAAAATGTATTTTTTGACAAAAAATTTTTTACAAAAAAATGAAAGAAAGCGATATTGCCAAAAAGCACTTTCCCAGCTGTTTCACAAAATTTCGAACACACCAGCAGATCCGCGATACTTCAATACCCCAGAATCCGTGAAAAGAACAAAAATGACAAAAGTGGACTTAACCTCTTTTAGTTCTAACCATTCAATTATATTCGTCAATGTTCAAAGTGATTAATTTTGATAACACTTAGTACTACTCTCTTTGTAGTTGATTTTACCTCCACCCTCCTCCCACACAAAGGTTCAGGACTAGCAGTCTTTTAATATGGGCAGCAGCTTAGGAAAGGTACATTTAGTCCAAAAAAGTCCGCATCTGGCTTTCCAAGGAAACTTATTCTACAGACTTTAGGAAGTACACATTGAAAACAAGACGCAGCTCGATTAGTTGGTGAATGAGGAGATGTGGGGTTTTGTGTGTGAAATATGAAACATCCAAGTTGAGAGAAAAAAAAATTCTACACAGGTCAAGGAGAACCCTTCATATGTTTTAATTGTGGGACAAATTAACGTGGATTTTTAAGTAACCAAGTCTAGCCATTTATTCTTCAGGAAAAGATTCCACTCTCTTGAACTAAACACTCGCTTTTGAATTTCAAGTGGGAAGTCATCGAGAAAAGTATCTAAATAGGGAGTTAATGGGTTATCCATATCCAGTATCTCATTAGTTTTGATCTGACTCTGAGTTGGGCTCAAAAATTCCAATTCACTTCAAATTCCCAGTTCATTTTTGAAACAGGCGAAATTAATATGTCTTCAAAAGTCAAAGTAGAAATCTTCGGTCGCTCCTTTTAAATATTCCATTTGACTCTCCATTCATCCTCAATTTGAGCCGACTAAACTCAAAACAGAAGAGGGTTGTTAATTTGACTAGAAAAATTGAAATAGATAAGCATCGAAATGTGGAATGTTTGGGACACTAATTTCGAATATTCCATTAGATTTTATACTCTACCTCATGTATCACCCTAAATTCAAACTTCACTTTTGAAAGTTGAATTTAGTGACCTAAATTGCCGGATTCGAAGTCATAAAATAAGCGAATTGGGAAACTAGTATTTCTATGATTCCTCAATAAATTTCATTCGAAGTCTGATTTGACAGCAGTGTAGGAATTTTTTTCTGTTTCAACTCCAAGTTTCTTTTCTGGGGTGTTTACGAAAAGCCGTTTCACGGTAATTTGAAAAGTTTTAGTTTGTTTGAAATTTTGTTTTATTTTAGGACATATTGGACCATGCGTGGTCTGAACTCAGATTTTACCCCCTCACCCGTCCACCTGCTATGCATCCATTTAAGATTCTTGAAAAATTTGCATCAGTCAACTCGATCATATCGGACTTTCATGTAGTTGCTCAATGTTCCACATACTTAGCTACATAATTTTCTCTGAAATGAAACTGTGGCTTAAAAATTACAACTAAATAATACATTCGAAATTAGACCTTTACCCGTTGGTGTATTAGAGCAGCCTATTTTATGGCAATCTATGAGAACAAGCCTTTGAGGAAAACTTTTCCCGTTACAGGATTGCAATCTACTTACCAGTCTTCCGGAATGGTTGTAGGAAAACGAATTATCTCAAACTGAGTTAAATTAGAAAGATAAAGCTATTTTCGAGAGTTTAAAATTTCGCGTACGGATTGATTGAGTTTGCTAGGAGAGTTAATTCGTGAATTTCTTCTCTAGCAATTATCATTACACACAGTTGAAAGAGAAGAATCCGAGATAAAAGTTTTCTTTTAATTTTCCTGCTAGAAGATGGATTGTACAAGTTGAAAAAGTTTTTAAATTCGTTTCAGTTTAAAATTCCGTTTACGTCTTTGATTTGTTAATTATAAGTCATTCTTTGTTCGAACGATCCGAACTTTTTTCTCCGTAACTTTACAACAGACATTTCGCTCTTTTGAAACACAATTTCTTTGAACGACTTTCCTTGGGACATCTATATGTACGGATGCAATCACATTCGGTTTTGAAACCTTTTAATTGCTGGGCGAAATAACTCAAATTATTGAAATTGGAACATAAGCACTCAAACGTGGATTTAATAACCCTCGAGCCGTTGTTTATAAAATAATTTGTTCTCGTCTCGAATTCTCCGGCCCAGAATTTTACGTATTTCATATATACAGCAATGTGGTTTAATTAAATTTTTCGAAAGCTGTTATTTTTCATATTCATCTAACGTCTCAAATTATAAAGTAAAATCGAGTTTTTTCGCAATAAAAAGTTCGTCATTCTCTGTAGATGTCGTATTCTGTATGTGCGTCGAATGATTCCTAAACTGTGAATTTGACATCATTATGCGGGGCTCGATTAACGTTGGCCAAAATGTACCTACATTTTTGTAAATTGAATCTGGTACCGTGTACGTGTACTTCAAACGGTTTATTTGAACCCCTTTTGAACCCGATGTTTCTACTTTTTGTTCAGGGATGTGTAGAGCCAACAGGGTCATTCCATGTCAAATCGCCTTAATTTTGAACCTTAGGCTGCTAGAATTTTTCTAAACGTTCCCGCAATCTACAAAATCCTTTTCCTTTTCTAAATCATCTCGATTTTTCCCATTATTAAGTGTAATTGTTGATGTTTGAGTCTAAACTGGGACCAAATGGAAAATCCAATAGTAACTGCCCAATTAATCGATTAAAATCGACTAATCGATTTTGACACAACCCGCGAATAATCGGTTAATCGATTTTTAGCAGAATTTTTTTCATCATTGCGTGTTTGAGTGTTCTCTTATTATTGGTTGGGGGGAGGGGGTGAAAATACAGAATTGCAGTCTTCAGACGTGCTCGAACCTGGAGTAACAGTACTAGGCATAGGTCTAGTATCTCTAAGAGTATCAGAGCGCGGTGCATTACTAGCGCTAAGGTGAATTGAGTGAGAACTAAAAATAGGTTTTGCGGAAAATCGTTCGAGTCCGCCATCTATTTCAGAACATGTTTAAGAACAGAGTAAAGTACTTATAAGTTGACTTATTTCGTCTTTTATTTTATACTTTCAATTTTTCATTACAACAACATACCAAAATAATCGATTAAAAATCGATTAATCGATTTTTTCCTACAAATCGACTTAGTTTTGTTGTCATGATGGGAAAATCAGATAGTCGATTTTTAATGATAATCGATTTTTGGGCATCACTAAAATTCTAACGCGATATTGGGAATCCACCCCCCCCCCCCAACGAAAAACCTTTCTCGATACTTCGTTCCCTTTTTCAACCCGGAGTATTTCGCTCCTTTTGAGGATAAATTCACAAATTTGGTAATCAAATCGGTGCCAATAAATAAACTGATGACATTATTCCAAAAAGAAATACCAATTTCGATACGTTCCTCAATTTTTTTGACTGAGTTCATTTCAACTATTTTAAAAGAATGATCAATTTTGAGTTGGTCGACCATATCGGGTCTAAATGGGGAAGCCTAATGCAATGGTCGAAATAGGTACTCGAAAACCACTTTCCGGGAGGAGCGTTTGGCGATTCACACATGCTAAAGTGGCTCTCCAGACACCGCACCCCTGGCCCCGAAAACTACGCTTTTAAGTATCGCCTCAATGACCAGAGGGAGACTCGAAAATCCCTAACCCTTACTTCGATACATTGCTCAACTTTTAGAAGCCAGATCGGAAAATGATTAAAAATCTGATGCGATGTTCAAAATAGGCGCCCCCCGCCGGTTTAATTTTTATTTTCCCGCTTTGATGGTAAAAAGTTGAATTTGCTATCCAAATCTAAGTTATATCAAAAATATAATGCGGTATTTAAAATCAGGGACACCCGCAACCACCGCCACCACCACTCTTCTCAAGAAAAATTAAATAAATAGTAAAAAGAAAAAAAAAAAAAATTCGTTATTAGTTCAACTTTGTCAGTCAATTCAATCTTGACACTCTTTTGGACCAAAATTTAAATTTTTGGATCCAAATCTGGGCCGAATTAAAAATCTAATGCGATATTCGAATCGACGACCGAACGCATCTTGCTTCGATATTTGATTCAATACCCGAAGCTAATTTAATTTTCACTCTTTTTGGATCTGAAATTTGGATTTTTGAGCCCAGATTGAGTTCGAATCCGAAGTTCGATCTGAAATTTGAAACCAGCGACCCTAAGAAACCTTACTTCGAAATTTTATTCAATTTCTCAATCCACTTATTTTTTACCCTTTTCGGGTCCGAAATTGAGATTTCTGGTTCTGAATCGGGGACGGATGGAACATCTGATACAAACCCCTAGTTTGATACTGTGTTCAAATTTTCAGATAATTTTGCCCCTTTTGAGTCCAAAATTAGAGTTGTTGGGTTGAAAATGTGAATTTTTGAGTTCAAATACAGGGTGTCTACTGGCCTGAAGTCATGAAAAGTCATGATATTTCAACCAAAACTCGAAAAAGTTATGATATTTCATCATTTCATGTTTCACAATATTTCCATTACCAAAAAGAAAAAATCAGTTTTATTCATTTAATGAGAAAAACATATTGACTGAATATTTATTATGTAAGTTTAGCGCGCTCTGTATTGACTCCCTGGTGAGGCGCGAAGCGCCGAGTTTGCTCCCCTCCACTTCCTTTTTATATCCCCATGATAGTCACGAAAAGTCATGATATTTTGTTTCCCAAATCCAGTAGACACCCTGGAATAGGAACCGGATCAAAAATCTAATGCGATATTTAAAGTCAGCGATCTATGAAACCGTTAATAGATATTTCTTCGGTCCCTTTCTATCTAAGATTTCAAAGTAGTGGTTCGTTTGAGCCCCTCCCCCCTTTCGAGGGAGAAAACATTTTTCACCCGGAAAGAAACTTGACCTTGTCGCTTAAAGATCCGTTTTCGCCCCCTAAAAATCCAACTTCGCAAAGAAAAATATAGGGGGACGATCTGTTAAAGTCCCTGTATGCTTTACCAACGTGTACAAATGAATAACACTAGTTTGGGGTCAAAATTCCAACTATGGAGACTCGTGTGTTTCCCTAACTCCTAATTAATCTTAAGCTGTAGATGAGCAATGGTCGGTGTACAAACGAGAGATCTCCTGTACAAACAAAATACAAACGATTGAGATATTTTTGAAGAAAGGGGCTGGGGAAATAGTCCCACAAACACAAATGGAACCATCATGCTCTTTTCTACTCACGTTTGGGAGATACCAGAAATCATGCCTTAAGATGTTACTAATATTTATTTTCGTTAGTTCAGAACAGGATAAAGCAAAATAAGTGGGTGCCTCTCTGTTAAAAACAAGTTTTAACAATTTGTAGCACAATCTAGTTAGTTCTAATCAATTTTAACGAGTCTTGAAGAGCACTGACGAAGTCTTTACGCATCCTGAACAGTTTTCACAAATCTTAAATTTATATTGAGGTACCGTAATGAGACCTGAAAAGTATTGACTAAGTTTTACCGAATTTTGACGAGATATAAAGAGGTATTGCTGAAGCGTCTTGATCAGTTCAAGCTTCATGTTTAGCATTCACAAGATTTGTTTCAATGAATCGTTCAACACTGCGGTCCGGACCAAATACTTTCGTTACAAATCTCGAAAATCCCACAAATTTTAATAATTTTTCATCGGCACAAGAGACATTATACAGGAACGGTCCAGGAAGTGATAAATAAAATTTAAAAAGGCAAAACGAAGAACATCTTGGCTGTTTCGGGAAACAATCGAACTGGTGGAGAAGAGAAGATACTTGAAGTCCCAAGGAAAACAGAAGACTCTGGCGTATCGGCAATTGTCGGCACTGATTAGAAGAGATGTAGGAGGAGTAAGACCATCTTCCTGGAGGGAATCTGTGAGCAGATCGAACGACATAGGCAATAAAACGAGACGACGTCAATATTTAGGGAAATTCGGGAAATTACAAGAGCTTTCAAGCCAGGATTGTGGACAATTGGAAATGAAAATGCCAATCTACTCACTTCCAACGAAGATACAGGGGATGGGTGGAAACGGTACTGCCAACATCTGTACAGCAGCCTAGAGGCTAGACTCGAGAGAGCGCCAATCCTACGAGAAGAAGAGTGTGGAAGGAATTCAACAAACTCCGAAACAACAAGGCACCGGGTGCGGATGTAATCCCCGCAGAGATGCTAAAGGCTACTAGCGAGACGGGCGTCACAATAATGAGACGGATATGTGATGAGATTTGGAGGACGGGTGTGTGGCCGGACGACTGGGCCTGGTCTCTGTTTATTCTAATCCAAGGAAGCACCAAGAAATGTGAGAACTACCGCACCATATATCGCACACTAGCAAAGTTATGCTCAACGTCCTCCATGAAAGGCTCCGATGCTACCTCAACCGCCAGATACCAGAAAAACAGGCTGGGTTTGTCTACGGGAGAGGCACCAGAGAGACATATCATAGAAAAGTACCGGTGGTAATGTGCTTCCTCGATTATAATAAAGCATTCGATTGCGTCCAGCGGGGTAAGCCGTGGTGGGTGCTCGTAGAGATGAGCGTCTTCGAACACTTTGCTGTACTTACGCGAAACCTCTGCGCAGACAGCAGTGCGGTCGTACGACCCTAAGAGGGACACTCCTCAAGTTTTCAACCAGCAAAAGGTGTCTGGTAAGGTTGCATCCTATCACCAATCCTCTTCAACATCTACGGGGAATATATAATGCAGAAGAGCCTAGACGGGTGGAAGGGTGGAATACGAGTAGGAGGTTTCTCCACCAGCAACCTTCGTTTTGTGCCAGTAATCTAAGATTTGCTGACAATGTGGTGCTAATCTCTGAGGACGGCAAGGAATTGGAAAAAAATGGCAAACGAGCTAACTGAGCAATGTCAGAAAGTAGGATCAGAAATAAATGCCAACTAAACGGTGCTATTAACAAACGCTAAACTATGTAAAGGAATCAAGATTGAAAGTGAGTTAATAAAAGTAGCAGAAAATACAACATACCTAGAGGTCCATTTCACCAGCCCCCCCCTAGGTGGCCTCTCTCCACTATAAACATTCAAAGTTGTGGAGGGGTGGGGGCTGGAAAAATCCTAGCTCCTGCAAGTTGAGTTGGAAATCTGGAAATGGGGGCAAAAATTTGTGTATAATTTGTGTAACTTGTACGTTGGTCCCAGAATTTGTGTACGCTCCCTTCCCCCACTATAAACGATCAAAGTTTTGGAGCTGGAGAAATGCTAGCCCCCCGCCCAAGTTGAGTCGGAGGTCTGGAAATGTGGGCAAGAATTTGTGTATAATTTGTGTAATTTGTTTATGTTGGTCTCAGAATTTGTGTACGCTCCCTTCCCCCACTATAAACATTCAAAGTTGTGAGGGGGCTGGAAAAATCCTAGCTCCTCCAAGTTGAGGTCTGGAAATGAGAGCAAAAGTTTGCGTATAATTTGTGTAATTTGTGTACGATAGTCCCAGAATTTGTGTACACTCTCTTCCCCCACTAATATAAATGATCAAAGTCGGGGCTGGGGACATTCTAGCCCCCTAAGTCGAGTTGGAGGCCCGGGAATGGGGGTGAAAAAGTTTGTACAATTTGTGCAACTTGTGTATCCACCTCCGGCAATTTGTGTACCCTATATCCACCTCTAGCGACCACATAACATAAGCGGTGAAAAAAAGACCAGTCCCCAAAACGAATTTGAGTTCCGGGAATGGGGCAAAATTTGTGTACAATTTGTGTACATCGGTACTAGAATTTGTGTACGTTCCTCGCCTTCCCTCGGAACGATCAAAGTTTGGGAACAGGAGCTGGAGAAATGTTAGCCTCCCAAGATCTGGCGATGGAGGCAAAAATTTGTGTATTTTTGTATCCACCTCCCCCAATTAGTGTACCCTTCCCTTCCCCACTGTGGGCCACATAAGATAGGTAATCAGTCAGGTGCTGCCCCCATCACACATTGAGATAGAGGTCCGGAGATGGGGGCAAGAATTTGTGTTCAATTTGTGTATTTCCAGATCATGAAAGCAGCAAAGGGCTACTAGGTGACCCAAACAGGAACTACCCCAAGTCCCCAAGTGACTCAAATTATAATACACAAGTTACACAAATTTCTGCCCCTATTCCCGGACCTCCAATTCAACGTGGGGGGCTAGCATCGTTTATAGTGGGGGAAGGGAGTGTACACAAATTTTGGGACCAACGTACACAAATTATACACAAATGTCTGCCCCAATTTCCAGATCTCCAACTCAACTTGGAGGAACTAGGATTCTTCCAGCCCCCACCCCTCCACAACTTTGAATGTTTATAGTGGAGAGAGAGAGAGAGAGAGAGAGAGAGAGAGAGAGAGAGAGAGAGCGTACACAAATTCTACAAATGTTGGCCTCTATTCCCGGACCTCCAATGCAACTTGGGGGGCTAGCATCGTTTATAGTGGAGGACGGGAGAGTACACAAATTCTGGGGTCACGGTACACAAATTACAACAAATTATACACAAATTTTTGCCCCCATTTCCAGACCTCCAACTCAACTTGGGGGGCTAGCATTTCTCCAGCTCCCCAAACTTTGATCGTTTGTGGTGGGGGAAGGGAGAGTACACAAATTCTGGGGCCACGGTACACAAATTACACAAATTATACACATATTTTGCCCCCATTTCCAGACCTCCAATTCAACTTGGGGGGTTAGCATTTCTCCAGCCCCCCAAACGTTGATCGTTTGTAGTGGGGGAAGGGAGCGTACACAAATTCTGGGACCAACGTACACAAGTTACACAAATTATACACAAATTTATACCTAGGCAAAATTTTCATTTGAAGACAATATGGAAAAAGAGATATCAGAGAGAAGAGTCACAAGCTTGGAAAAACTTTTGAGCTCTGAAAAATATAAACAGAAGTAAAATGTCACAGGAAATTAAGAAACAGATTTTCGAATTGTGTACAATTAACGTCTTGCTGTATAGGTCCCAAACTTGGACAACAACAGAAAGACAGAATCTGAAACTGCTGGAAACCAAATAGCTATGGAGAGGGAAATGGTCGGAGTGAGATGAAGAGACAGGCTGGGTAAGAAATGGGTGGAGGGAAAATCAAGTACTAAGGACTACAGATACACAATGAAAAAACTCTAATTTGATTATGCAGGCCGGGTGGCCAGAGGGGAGAGGGACAGATGGGAAAAGAAAATTTTGCTGAGGATGCCCAGGTGGAGAGGACGAATTAGAACAACACGCGGGAGCTGCATGGGGGAGAGATGCTCCGCAAACTTGTCTTCGTCGTGTAAACACACACGTTCGAGCCATGCCGTGTAATATACTGTTTACGCTTATTCTGGCATTTCAAAGTCTGCATACAGTGTGACGAGAAGAATGGTTCTTCTAAAAGGCTTTCCGATTGATCGTTCGAGGCGCAATTCGGCCCATTTTATTACCCGGAGTTGGCACATTTCAACCTATTTTCCCAAGAGCAATAGGCGCAATTCATCCTATATTTGGCGCAATTCGGCCGTTGTCGTCTGTATACCTTGGCTCAATGGTGAATACTGGGGGCGGGAATTCAGGTGAAATCCGAAGAAGAATCATTCTCGTACGCGAAGCCGCAGCCAAGCCCATGCCACTATAGAGAGACCTAGGAGTCACCAAAAGCGTGAAGCTTAAGCTAGTAAAGACCTTGGTGTTTCCGGTCTTCCTGTATGGCTACGAGACATGGACAATAAAAGCCGACGATCGAAGACAGATTGACGTCCTGGAGATGTGGGTCTACCGACGGATGCTGAGAATCTCCTGGACGGCCAAGAAGACAAACGCATCGATAATTCAAGAGTTGGCCGTACAAACGCGTCTCTCGTCCACTTGCTACCGTCGGATATTTCTTTTCTTCGGTCATATCACCAGGAGGCATGGCTATAACCTGAAGTAGTTAGTGGTACAAGGGAAACGGTCGAAGGGGAGGTCGCCAACGAGATAGACGGACCAGATGGAGGAAACGACTAAACTCGACATCTGTGAGCTGACGCGAACGGCGGAGGATCGATTGGTCTCGAGATTAATGGTGGACGCGGTTGTAAGCGGCTCACCGAGTGCTCGGTCATGAGCGATGGACATGATGAATCAGTAATGAAAAGTTTGAAAATGTTTTTTCATAGTCCTACTTAGCCTCAGTCGTTTTTAGTGCTGATTTAATCCTGGTGGCTTAGTCTTTATTTTCAAGTTTTCTGGGCTCAAGTTTGGTCTCATTTCACTCTTATTCCAGTGGCAGTGTATGTTTTAGTCGTGTTAGGCCTTAATTCGGTGTTTTTAATCTCCGCCTAGGTATGGTGTAAATTTTAGCGACTCTCCTGCCTCCCTAAGTGATTAAATATAACTCTTTTTCATCGAATACCTTCTGACATCGGCTCCTTGTCATGTTATTGGCCCCAGTGCCCCCTCCCCGGAGATTTACGCCTGCATGTCACTGACAGTTCAACAGATTGCAAGGTCGTGCATTCGCACGCCACACATTTATTGGAAAACGCGATTATTCGTGTTCTCGATCCTGATAGAACGCATTCGCAGTCTCGGGAAACTCGAATACGGAAATTTACATTAAATCGACACCGCAAAACTGATTTTAGCCCCTTATTGCGATCATATTTCAAACCCCAGCGGGTGGCGCAAAAAATACGGTAAATCTAGTTCCTTCACACTGTAATCAAACGTAGTTTGATACCGAAACGGGTAAGAGACTTCATATTGTGAATACTAAACAGTTGAAAAGTCAGCATTCGAAAAACGAACACCTTTGGAATAATTCTCGACACTCCACTGCGCATCGCCTGCCCCAATTTAATAACGTAATAACGTTAATAAAGTTTTCATATTCAAGATGCGACTTTCGCTTTCCGTGGAAAACAGGAAAAATACAGAGGAAAAAAGTTTCACAGGAATGGAAAAGTTCCTTTTTGACACCCCTTTACTGAATTTTCATTACGTGATAAAAGTATGGATACGTAACTTTTTTAGAACTACTAACAGTTTTCCTGTTTTAGAATTTCAGACGAACGAAATTCGTAAACTTGTGTCTGGCAGTTAACGAAAACGGCGTGGATGTCGAAGTTGGAAACTTTTTTACTAAATAATTTTAATGTGTGATGTGTGACGATCGTATTCAGCGGATGTTATCAGGGTTGTAACTAAGGTTTCGTTGGCGAGGGGGCAGAAGCGTGAAAAACTCAGTGTTTTCAAAATGGGTAATTCTTGAGGTTTACATCTTCATGGGGAAGGAAGGGGCTGGTGTTTTTCTAATGACTATATGAACATGCAAGTCTGAAAGCAAGAATAATAACGGATAAAAAAGAAGGGTGTGTCAAAATAGTTGACTCGTTTTCAAACACTTACCATGTGGCAACACTGATACGTAGGCAATGTTTTCCCAGGGAAATATTCGGCTATGTATGCCATTTAGTAAACATAGCTCTGAGGTCTGGAGAACATCGCGGTGTGTGTGTGTGTGTGTGTGTGTGTGTGTGTGTGTGTAGAAACGTTTATTCTAAAAAACAGTGTTGTGGCGACTCAGCGCGCATTTCGAAAACAGTTGACTGAAAAGACACAATCTCGTTCCCTCGCTTAAGGCAACCAAGCGGTGGATGGAGACTGTTCGACTCAAGGGCATCACAAGTAACGTTCAGAGAGGGAAGAAAAGCGCGGCAGGATTGCTGATGCCAATGTTCTTCCATCTAACTTACCAAAGCCAACTCACTGTAGCCGGTTCACTTTAGCCCACGGTCTAGATGAGCTGCGAAGCGGGTCAGCTAGTATAACATAAACATAATAATGGATGGTGTAATAAAAGCTAACTGATGATGATAATAATCCGGTAAAATTATCTGGAAATTTGATAAATAAATGCAGAAATTCTTTATGAGCTGAAATTTGATATAGTCAGTTGTGCACGCTAATTAATAGAAAGTCCCCTGAAAATCCGAGTGGAACTTCGTCCACCAGGTTGTGAAGCAGGCTCCCAAATTCGTGAATTTCTCGGTAAGTCGATGAATGTGATGCAGCATTTATGAAGTCCTGCCATAAGTGGAAAACAAAATTTTTCAGAACAGAAATAGAAAACATTCTATGGTTAGGGGCCACTTTGGCATGGGTGCATCGCCATACGTCTCACCACACTATGGTAAGAAACCATGTAAAAGCAAATCTTTAGGCCATTTTGCATGGCAGAAAAACGGCTCATCTCAAATTAAATAATGTAAATATCGTATATATAGGTTCTGTTTGTACTTTCCTTCGATGAAGCGCAGAAAATAGCGTGTGACAAATTTTGGTGAGTGTCTGACGAGTGTGAAAGTTGCAGCTCGAATGCGAATGCTGTAATTCCCACGAGATGCCATTACTCGCTTACAAAACGAGATGCATACGTTGCTTTGTTCTAATGGATGAGAAGAAAGTGTTAAACTTGTGATTTTATGATAGGTGATGGGAAATGTCCGCCTCGGTATACTCAGACAATTCGTGATGACTAGAAACTGTTAACCACTATCTCCTTCTTTGGCGCTATAATCCATGTTCACAATTAATCTATATATTAAAAGAAACTAATAGGAGTTCGTCGGGCCGTTCTATCCGGCCGATTTTCTTCATATTTTTAATGAAAGATATTCATATGTAGATATGTCACGAGTATTGAAATTTACTTAACTTTGACCCTACTCAAGTTCTACTCAAACGCGACTGATTTTTCCAAGCTTTTCCTCCACTTAAAGATCTATATCTCAGATTCGAATTGAGGTAAAGAATTTGTTCTGCTCTAATAACACTCAGGGGACCACGACCTTTCAATTGAGCTTTTAACCACTCAAATCGGTTGAGTCTGAGGACAGTTGTGAGTAAACATTCAACTTGACTTTTGATATTTTCAATATTTTTCTTGACTTAAAGATCTATATCTCACGTTCTAATTGAGGTAAAGAATTTGTTCTGCTTTAAGAACATTCAGTGGATCAAAACCTTTCATTTGAGTTTCTGACCACTCAAATTGGTTTAGTCTGAGGACAGTTGTGAGTGGACATTCAACTTGACTTTTGATATTATCAAGACTTTTCTTGACTCAATGATCCATATCTCAGGTTCTAATTGAGGTAAAGAATTTGTTTTGCTCTAAGAACACTCAGTGGATCAAGACCTTTTATTTGAGTTTATGACCACCCAAATCGGCTGAGTCCTAAGACAGTCGTGAGCGGACATTCAACTTGATTTTTGTTATTTTTAAGATTTTTCTTTACTCAAAGATCTATATCTCAGGTTCTAATTGAGGTAAAGAATTTGTTCTGCTCTGATAACACTCAGTGGATCAAACCCTTTCAACTGAGCTTTTGACCACTCAAATTGGTTGAGTCTGAGGGCAGTTGTTAGCGGACATTCAGCTTGACTTTTGATATTTTCACGATTTTTCTTGACTCAAAGATGTATATCTCAAGTTCTAACTGAGGCGAAGGATTTATTTTGCTCTAAGAACACTCAGTGGATCAAGACCTTTCATTTGAGCTTGTGATCACTCAAATTGGTTGATATAAAATTATTAAATGGGTTATAGTTATTATTAAAATAATTATTGGTAATAAAAAATGTATAGAAAAGAATCGATTAATTAAAATTGTTTTTTGGGCCCAAAAAGCTTTCCACGCGTCTGCTATTCTATGTTTCAGTTCTTTTCTTGTTCGATTTTTAGAAGACACGATTTGACGGAGATATTTATATTCAGCTACCATTTCTATTTTATTATTTCCAATTTTTATTTCTTCGTCTTGACAGATATTGCTCATTACTTTAGTTTTAGAGAAATTTATTGAGAGGCCGAATTTCTCACTTCTCGCTATGACTTTCAGTTCGTTAAAGTTTTTTGCGATAGTTACAATAATCGTCTGCAACCTCAAATTGTTTAGATATTTGTTTTCATTAAAATGTTGCCCATTGAATTTCAGACCCTTTCCCCTCCAATCCAAATTTCTGAAAACTTCTTCCAATACCGCTTCGAAAATATTGGGTGTTTGGTTTCCCTGTTTGACACTTCTCCTGGTTTCAAATTTTTTTTCACAGTTTTCGATTTTAATTATGGCTTTGGATTTTGAATACATTTCACTCAAGATATTGATAACGCCTAACGGTACTCCTTTTTTCTCCAATGTTAGCCAAATAGTATCATGGTTCAATGAATCGAATGCCTTGTTAAAATCGACAAACACCACCGCCATTTTAATCTAAAATTCGTTTGTTTTTTTCAAAAACTTGAGCCAAAGTTTGGATATGATCGATAGTACTATAGTTTTTTCGGAAGCCCGCTTGCTCCACGGGTTGCTGTGTGTCCAAAATGTTGTAAGTTTTTTGTTTTAATATTGTCATGAAGATTTTACATATATTTGAAGAGAGACTAATCGGGCGATAATTGTTTATTTCGGCTCTGTCGCCTTTCTTATAGAGTAATGTGATTTCGGAGAGGTGCCATTGTTTTGGTGAGAGACCCAAGGAAAGTATATAGTTGAAGATAATTCAATTTTTTTTTTTTAAAAGATCATGCTAGTTTGTAATTAAAAAGACTGTAATAAATTAATAAATAAAAATACTGAGCCATAACTGTGAAGAGGGCCGGAAATTCTCGTTCTTCAGTCTCCTAAATCCCTTGTACCCTTTTCTTAAAACTTATAAATTAATTGAAATATTGATTAATTTTTGTTTCCTTATGGTCGATAACCCATCAGAATTTGTTAACATTATAACATGAAGATTTATCTAGACTCATCAAGATTCTATTTTAAGACTCCTTAGGTCTCTCTTTAAACGTTATAAAAATCTCGAGGTACATCGTTTAGCTTAGTAGAATAGAATCAGGGTTGGAACACGAAGCACTTTCTGTAGAATCTGAAACAAATTTTCATCAGTTTCTATTCTTTTTTCTAAAATTTTATACAGCAAACCTAAAACCAACAGATTTAAAATCAATAATGTTTAAACTATCAAAAATAATCGTGAAATAATGAAATCAGCTTTAAAAAAATATTTCGAAACCACGAACAAAATTACCGAAATTTATGTATGTAGGTTGATCCGTCTGTGGTAATTTTTTTTTCAGTTGTTGTATTTTACTTCCACCAGTTTATATACTTCATTAGCAATGCTGTAAAACAATTCTTCATTAATGGCAAACGTAATATTTCTTCAAATGTCCGAATTATTATCCCTTCGAATGTAAAGCGAACATATCGACACCTTATCAGAATGAGTTGCCTACTAAACCGTTGGAAGGGGGTCACGTACTCCGAGACACCCTATATAAAGATCTCTCTCTACTGAAGTTCGGCGAATAACAGTCTGGTGCCCTTCACTGATCTAAGGACGGGCATACTTCGTGCTATGGGAAATACGTATTCCCACATGGTGTTTAAATATGTCGGGTAATTTGATCAAAATTCAAATGCAGCCTGCCGGTGTACGACATATGTCACTGTGTTCCGCATACCGATTACAAGTCAGAATCCAAATGAGGACCATTTGTAATCCAATTTTTTGCCGAAATCGCGCTAACGAAGTGTCGCGCGAAGAATGTCGGGGCGAGAATCTGGCAGATTTCACGGGTGCCCGCTTTTTCGGAAACGTCTTAAGCTCTGCCCCTCTTCGTTCGCGAAGCGAAAGATACACGTGTGACAGCCAAACGATGCTGAGACAGCCGTGGCTTCCGCCAAGTACGGCGTATACACGTGTCAATATTACCTCGCAATTTAAAAAAACAACGTCGCAATATAACATCCGTCATGATTGGTAAGGGCGGTTTCAATTTGAAAAATAATCTGGAATATTTCTGTTTCAGATTTACAACGTACGCCAAAATGGTTGAAACTGATTCTGGTAATTTATACATCGTCGGTTCTTTCAAAAAGTGCGCAGATCCTGATTTTAAGGTAGGTGTTTGGAATGATTCAAATTTTTAATGTGGAATTGAACCCCTCTGCGAAGTCAAGGTCACCAGTATGGGACTGATCCCTTCTGCGGTGCCTACTCCTCGCTTCGAGCCACCGGCTAGTCAGATGACACGCAGAGCGAAGATTCGCCTAGGTTACTGACTTGGCTACCGCACCTACCCTTATAACCGTAGCAAGAATTCGCCTGAATTGGGCAAAAGCGAAAACGAGGGCTGAGGGACCCCAAGTTCTAAGTCCAGATAAATTCTCGATTAAACAAACGGTCTAATATAACTATGTTTATTTAGTCGCATCTGTAACCTCCAGTATCTTAACACAGCGTCGATGCGATGTATATTCAGAATTGTGTCCGACTTCATCTGCAAGTTTGGGAGAGACGCCCCATAGTACATATCGTTGATGTTCTGCTAAATACCTCCTGTGTGCAGAAAACTTTATTTTACAGGAGAGCGAAAAAACTGTACAACTTTGTGCCTACCTGACTCAGACTATGGAAAATAATTTTAAATCGTGGTTTAGAAAGTTTAGAATCGAGTTGGAATAAGTTTTGAAAGTTTTCCTCTGTGTAAAGTTCATAAAAAATAAAATAATCATTATAAGCACATATGAGGTATTTTCATCAACACACAGCAGATATTCCCAATTATTAGAATTTTAAATTTCGTACAAAAACAGAGTTATTATTGAAATAATATTATTATGAAAGTGAAAATTCAACTTTTATAAGAAAAAGTCATGGATATTTGAAATTAAACTTCATTCTTAAAGCTTAGAGGAAAAGTCTGAAAAGGAACTTCAAACTATATAATAAATTATCATCTTGGTCATCTTGGGTGGTAATAGAATGTTAGTACAGTGGACTGAGTTCTAAACCTGGTCAAAAATAAATATCTATAGTTCAAAGCCAGAACAATCCAATTCCAAGTTTTGAAATCATTACAGTTGGAGTTTCCACAATGCATCTATTTCCCTGTATTTGGAACTTAAGTTCAATCCTTCAGGGACGTACCGATAGGGGGTGGGGGAACTTACCCCGTAGGAATTTTTCACTCAGGGAAATTCTACCATTTCAGTCAAGCGAGTTGGGGAAATCCAACAACTTAAAAGGGTTTTTTTTTGCTTTGATACTTGGGAATTGAATTGAGAAGTTGGAAAACCCAGTAAGTCAAACAGTTTTTCTTCTTTTACTTTGATACTTGAGAACTTTGAGTTGAGTCAGTTTTAAAAATCCAACTAGTCAAAAGGTTTTTTTTTTGCTTTGATACTGGGGAATTCTGAGTTAAGTCAGTTGAGACTTTCACAATTTTTACCGCCCTCCTCCCCCCCCCAAAAAAAAAAGAAAGAAACTCTTCGATGCGTCCTGCAATCCTTAGCACTAAATTTGGAGTTGGATCGATTTGGTTCTCAACCGCAGATTCAGATTACTTTTGAACTCAACCCTTCATGTAAATCAGCTTACCTGAATTATCATTTATGGTATGATAATCTTGGTCCGTCCTCATACATTAACGAAGGAAGAAGACATTAATGAACAATTTTGACAAATGAGCGATTACGTACGGAAAAGTGAAAGGCAGTGACACACTTCTGACTTAGAATAGCTAGATCCTGAATACTTTTAACAACCTGACTTCTTAGCCCTCCCTTCATGCAAATCGACTCGTCAACGCATAATAAATACTCGTAATTTTTTAAACTTCAATTCTATGTAATTTCGACATTTATTTGCTTCATGTTCGTATTGCGCCATCTTGGGGAACTTGCGTCATCTTAGTGGACTGGATTCCTACGATGGTGCCTTTAACTTTTTTCACGAATCTGATCTCTGTACTCGAACGGGTAATCCAATCCATACTGCTCTTGGGGATACTGTAGGTAACCCTTTTGGTAACAACATAACGAAATTTGGTGATCTTTGGATGATTACGAGCGGAGATATGAAGGCTCAACTGTTGAGTGCGCCATCTTAGGTGTCTCTCACATATCGATGGTAGTTCTCGAAATTAGAAAAAATTAGATGCTTTAACCCCTCCCCCTCCTAAAAATAAGGACAAGGGTTGGAGGTGGGATTTATAAAACATTATTGAAAAGACCACCCTCCCATTCCAGTTTTTAGCAAATTCCTGTCTGTTATAAAATGTTTTTTTCATTTGCTAGTTCGCCTATACCAATAACCAACTCACCGACTGCAGATTCGAGTAAATGCAGTTTCACACCACGACACACACTTTAACGCAAATTTCTTTTTTATTCTGCTGAATATTCTCTTTTCTCTGGCCATCTCACAGCGTAAATGCGAATTTTATGCATCGGAAAATGTTTCGAAATAGTCAGTTTTTGTAATTGTAGAATTTCTCTTCAGTCACGAGCTTTTGTTCTTATTTTCATTCTTATTATCGAGTAAATAAACGTCGATTCTCGCTCTTTGTGAGGAGCTTTTTCACATAAATGCACGCCCAAACCCGCGTTCAGAGTATGAAAAGGATTTTCTAACCATAAATGCGGAAATATCTGCGTATATAACGAAATGCGTGCCAGAGGATGCAAAGTAAATACAATTTTGATATTTTTCAGGGGATTAACATTTCTTCTCACGTTTGAAAACTATTCACCCTAGGGGAAGGGGGATATCAAAAACGGGATCGTATAATTCTATTTTTGTAAAAAGAAAAAAAATGCTCGGTAGTGCATTTTGTAATCTACCTCGCACTGAAATTCGAGCCCTTCAAGCATCAGTCCATCTACTGCTAGAGTTGAGACGTGAAAAATAAAATAATTTTTACTCGTATTTTATACGTGTAAAATATATTACGTAAAAATCATTTTTATTCGTAAAATATGTATAATGTGTGAAATATGTCAAAAATGTGTATGAGTACCAGAAAAAAGACTAGTCGATGCTGAGTAATCAAAAGTACATGATCCTTTTTCTCGTGCATGTAAATTTCTGTTCTCCACATAAGTGCTAGCTAGTGTCAGAATAAACTGTAGAACTTGTGTGATATACTTGAACCTTTTGAAATTATAAGCGGACTATATCCACTTTTCCGAAGTTCTGAGAAAGAATTATTCCACTTCCTTTCCATTATATATTTTTCAGTTTTTGTATGTCACTTTATTTCTGTTGTCCCTGATTCTTCTCCTTTTTTAGATTTCTTTTGGTTTTTCTACTTCCTACCTACTATCTATTTCTTTACAAACTCTTTTAAATGCAGTTAGACTCGTATTTGGAGACATTTTGATTGTGATAAGTTATTAAGACAACGTATTAGAACTTTCAAGACTTATACATTAGATTCAATAATGACTTAATCAGCATCTCACTGGAATCTTCAGTTTTGTTTTCCTTTTCCTATTGTAACAGGATCATCTAAAAACCGAATATCCCTCCCTAATTTCGGAATGAAATCATCGGAGAGAAAGACAGTCCCCGTGGCTCTCACCTATTAAGATCTGCCAGTAGTACCATGCCGACGAGGAGGCTAATAACTCCCAAACTAGAAAACTAGGACCGTTCAGCCTACTACCACCATAACTACCAAGGCGTTTAACTCGAGACCGCCAACGAGCCCACGGGGGTCTGAGCGAGTCCATGATGATTCACGCTCCCAGCACCATCCACTGGAGCGATCTGATGGACTAATACTAAAGACCTGAATTATCAGGATAAATGTTAATTTCTTAGAAATTTCTGGCGACAAGCAACACTTTTATTGTCGTCAGATAGCACTTTACATAGCCCAATTGGCGAAAAGTTGCCCAATCTAGCAACACTACGTAATAACTCATTTTGTCAGTAAAATCGCCCAAGCGACATTTTTGACGTGATTGTTTCCACTTTGGTCATTGCGTATAGCTTTGTGTTTTTGACTTTGTCTCTAGATCTGGTGTTGATAATGCTTCTTACCACTTTGTTTTGAGTTCCTTATACTCTGTTTGATTCGGAGTGGTCATACAAGTGATGCAAAAATCATACAATTGCCTCTAATTACTTACAAATCTGAAATGATATTTACGAGTATTACGAGTATTAATCAGGATTAGTGATTACTTGAAGTATTTCTTATCAAAATATGGCCAAATTGAAATTTAATTGAAAATTTGTGTTCTTTATAACCAGTGACGGCGAGAAGGGGGTGTGCAAAAGTGTTTTTGAACCGGGCCCGACTTTTCTCCGAGGGTTTATACGGGTTTTTGAACTTGTGGAAAAACATTCGGGGCCAAGAAAGATTACGGGCTCTTTAAAGTGAAGGACGACTAAGAGGCAAATTCCCAAATAAATTAAATAAAGTAAAAAAAGTTTCCGCAGTAGCGAAATCAAAACCGACTTTTTGAGCTACGTATCACTGAATACATAATATTCTGAGGAATAAATAAAATCATGTACTCTGTAATCACATTAAATAAGAAAATAAAAAATTCTGAAATCAAATTAAATAAAAATAGAGCCAAAAATTTATGAAATCGTATTAGAAATAAACAAAATAGCTAAACAGGTTAAAAAAAACAAAAAAAAACACAAAAAAAACAAGAATCAGAATAAATACAAAAGGGAAAAATTATGAAATCAAATGAAAAATGAAGGAGCTGGAGAGGTTAAGAAAAAGAGAAAAAAAAAGATATACCTATCACACTGTACAACGTGGATAACAAAAAAGACAAAATTTAAATCTCCCAAAAAGAAACATCCAAATAAGTAAACGGAAAAACAAAAAACGAAAAAAAAAGGTACGCATATATATCACATTGCGTACAAAGAAAACAAAACAAAAAAATCCAGAAAATAAAAATATGATGTCAAATTAAAAACGAACAAATAAGTCCTATACAAAAACCATCCTGATATAAAATTAAGAATAACAACAACAGAAAATTATAACATGAAATAAAAAACTTGATTTTTCTGTAGTCACACTGACATAAGCAGGGATGAGAAGTTTAAGCCGATAACCGCTTAAGCCGAAGCTTAAGCTCATTATTGAACGGCTTTTAAGCCAATGAAAAAGTCAGCCATTCGCTGTTCATTAAGCGCAAAGCCAGCCAAAAAGGATACGCTGAGCAGCTTAATTAAGACATTCACATTTTCTATCAAAAAGCCGAAAAAAATCACAACACTTAATTTTTTAAGTTGAAAAATCATGTCAGCGGCCGCGGGTTCTGGGTTCCGGCTTCTGGGTTGTTCTTTGTGTTCGCCTGTTTCCTTGGTGCTTCCTGCTGCAGTGCTTCAGTGTCGACTTCGCTTCACGTTTCACGTCTGACTGATGTTGACGTTGACCAGTAAGTACTAAGTACTACATACGAAGTTCATACTTGATGAATTATTTTCTATTTTGTGATTTCTCTATTAAATTTTGAATGATTTCGTTGCAAAATCAAATATAATACAGGCTATAAGCTATAATTTACCTGTGAACGAAGTGATGGTCTACATGATATAATAGATAATCATATAATTTGATTTGGAAGCTTTGAAATGGTAAACCGTTATAATTTTTGAACTCTATGGTCGATTTCATGCGGAATTGAGTATAATGTTGGAAAAAAAACCGATAGCGAAGCGCTGAAAAGCTAATGATAAGGGCAAAAAGCTGAAGCTAAGCGATTGAGATTTTTGGAAAAACTTTTAAGTCTAAGCGAAAGTTTAAGTTTAACCGTTTAAGCTTCTCATCCCTGGACATAAGTGGGAAGTATCAATGTAAAGGAAAAATCGGGCTCGTTTCTGTAAATCTCCATACATTAATCCGTGAAATAGTACCCCTCCCCACCACGGCCTTGAATGCTACGTCTAACTTGGATCCTATTGCGCCCGTGGATGCCGGGTCCAACTACGCGGAGCGCACCGCGTAATCAATTCGGTATCCACGGGCGCGCTTTATTCTGACCTTAAATTGAGGGAAACCTCATGAACGATTAGACCAATTGTCATCAAACTTTCACCAGTACAACTTCAAATACTTCTCCATAATATGTCAAACTCTAGAATTAATTGATTCAATACTTTCTGAGATTTACATGCTACAAATGTTGTCCGTATATATATACATAATGTGGCAGTTTATATAAAAAGGAGTAACTTTGTCGATCCGACGAATTTTGAGTTACGGACAGTATGTAATAGCAGAATGAATGCCCATTCCAATGAGCTATCGGTGAGATTTGTAGCGGATTTTGTTCAGGAGATACAAGCAGTCAAAGATGAGTGTAACGAGAACGCGCGGAAACACGTTTTTGGGAAAAACGCGTCAAAAGTTAGACACACCTTTTTCTCCCACTCTGTTAAGCGGCCCTAACTCGCCGCGGAATCACGTTACCAGCCACGATGAGGGCTTGTTGGAAAAGTAATTTTTCGCTCTTCTGCGTGGTAACAATTCAGAACATCGGACTTATTCGCGAGCTCCGAAAAACCACGAAGAAGCGAACGCAGACATTCGCATTCTTTTCTCATTCTCTTTCATAATTCTCTTTCTCTCCCTCTTCTCTCTCATGCGCGTAAATTTTGTCTCTTCGTTATTGCGATGTTTGTTCAATAGAAATCAACCAAAATTTCAAAATTGATTTTTTTTAACCAAAAAATCTTGTTTTTCTTTTCTCGCGTTTTCTGAGATTTTGATCGATCGATAAAGTTACCCCTTTTTATAGAAACTGCCATATATTATACATGTAGATATATGTGAGGAAACCTGAAATTAATTCACTATTACAGTTGCATTCTACAAACTCTGAAACGTGAGGAAAACATTGCCCCCGCCCCCATCTCGACAACTGTGACGAATATAGTAGAACCCGCAAAATGATTGCGCCCAGCCGGGCTTGGCTCTCACCGTCACTATTTCCAACATTCCTTGCAAGAATTCGTTCGTTATTATTTAACTGAGTTTCCTCAGCATTTTTGTTTGCAACTAGTATGTATTTTCAGTACCTTTTTTTGTGGAAATTCTGTTCAAGCGTGAAAACGGTCCAAAGAAAAGTCATGCAAAAATCACACAGAAGTCATACAAAGGGTCATACTATTGAAAAATTTGTTTTTGGTAGACACCCTGAAGCTAAATTAAAAAAGAGAAATTGTTCCAAGTCCATCTCACTGTAATTATGAGATCATGTCAACAACCACCAAAAATACGTGTGTTAAAATTAAAATTCGTGAAATAAGTAGAAATTGAAATCAAATCAATTACACAGTGTGACGTAATAGAGATAATCGACGGTCAGTTAAAATAGATTAGGAGCCAGTGGCTCTTACTTCAATATAGAGTTTCATATTCGTACGTATTCAGAATAAATAAAGCCAACAGGTCAAGGTTCGAAATTTTAATTCAGTGATGCTCGCATGGAGTGATAACAACAATAAAATCGTGTTGAGTAGTAGCCTCTCTCTAGAAAAGTATAGGATTAAAAATAGATTCGATGTCAACTACGGCCAGAAATGAAAATTTTATAATGGCTAATACCAAATACACGGTGACTGCTTAAACCACAGGGACATGAAGAAAATTTTGACATTGCCAAAATATTCGAAAACTCGAATTGAATCTATTACTGTGGGAGTCCCCCTCTCCCTAAACATAATTTACCTAATACGTTTCGTAATACGTTTCGAAATTTAGAATTGGAGGTCGAACACTATGGAAGTCTGACCTTCTCTGAGCGGCAGTACCCATGTTCCGCAAATTTGATGATGATCCCCTTCTGTCATGATCTACCTTCTTTTCTGATTTGCTCTCAACCCGAGCCCTGGAATTCACTCTTTCTAATATTACCTCAGAAACGTCAGGGAGGCTGATCTACCTGGATACGGTTGACTCAGGACTTGCGTTTGAACATTCCCTTCCAACAGAGACGAAACTTGACTTTCAGTTGGGGGGGGGGTGGAAAAGGAATATTTGCCGACAAATTTTTTTTTAAACTAAAAATTCGCCGACAAAATTTTTTAAAATTTGCCGACTTTTTAAATAAAATATTTTTTAATTGAAAAAACAAACAAGCAAACGTTCTTCGAAAATTAAAAATTCAAATGAACAGTTTCAAAATTTGCCAAATGCCAAATTATTAGGGGTAGGGATGTACCGATAAGGGGGCAGGGGCAACGGGGAAATTCACCATTTCAGTCAGGCGAGTTGAAAAAATCCACTAAGTTAAAAGTTGTTTTCTTTGCTTCGATATTTGGGAATTGAGTTGAGAGGTTGGGAATACCCAACAAGTCAAAAGGTTTTTCTTCAGTCAGTTGGAAAATTCTAACAGATCAAACGGTTTTTTTTTTTTGCTTTGATACTTGGAAATTTTGAGTTGAGTCAGTTAGGACTTTCACAATATTTACCCCCCCCCCCCTCCCCTTCAGGAAAAACTCTTCGGTACGTCCCTGGACTCCAGAACTCAGAATGAGATCTCAAAGTGGATAGACTATCGACATTAATTACTGACCTTAAGGGTAGTTGAATTCGAAAATGCGCTAAATTTGGAATCTGATTCAAGCCTAAAAGACCCCATACATCGAAATGGACAAGCGCTAATTAGTTTTTACAAATCGAGTAGACTATTGAAGTGGAGAGTTCTTACGATCTTAAATTCAAATTAACAGACTGTTTTCAAAAATGCTAAAGATTGCTGATTCATTTTCATCATTACAAACATATCTCTTGAGAAAGGGTTGAATCGTCAGCATATGATTTTATAAAAAATGATTTAACTATCGAAGTGAAAGTTGTTTTATTTCCATTTTCTCGTTTGAGGTGGGAGGCGGGGGAGGGCTGTTACAAATTTAATAATCACCCTTGGACTTCATAATTCTTAGGTTGAATGGCAATTTTTGCGCGTAGTTGTTAAAGAAAAAACTCATTAAAGCTTGCATTTTTTACGAGCAACCATTTAAAGTCTGAAGATTGACAAAAATTAATTGACGTTGAAAACCCAAGTAATCTATTGAAACAGTGACTATTGTAATTCCTAATTTTGGTTCAATTTCATAGTTTTTGATTTTTAAAGACTTGAATGTTCCCCTTATAAGTAATTCATTCTTGGATAATTTAGAAATTTTTCCTCCAATTAGAATTTTGGTAATTTGATAGTTATGAAAATATTGAAAAATTAAATCAAGTGCGTTCAATTTCGACTCTCATTTTGGTGTTTGGAGCCTACCCGAGAGTCCATATCGAAAATTTATCGCGTTGATGGAATTTCCAAATTAGGCGACTTCTCCTCTCCCCTTCCCTATTTCGATATTTGATTCAGTTATCGGGAAGTCAATTTTAATCACTTCTGGAGACCAGTTTTGGCTTTTGAAGCCTAAATCGGGAATTCAAGAGGAATTTGAAGAAATTTTCGAATTCAGCAACCCAGAAAATTTTCAAACTTTATTCGATTTCCTAAAAATCAATTTTGAATATTGGGGCCCAAATCGCAGTTTAATAAGAAAACTCATAGAAGCTTTCGAATTCAGCGATGCGAAAAACTGCTTGTATTTTGATTCGTTACTCAATTTTCCAAGAATAGAGGACAATGAAAGTCAATTCAGGGTTTAAAGAAGAATCTTCTGGTGAAATTTTCAAAATCAACGACCCAAAAACTCCTATTATGGTGATCTTTCCCTAAAAAATTTCAAGTTTAGCTCGAACCTTGCTTAATGGGAGGGATTTTTTTTTTTTTTTTTTTACCGAAAAAGAAACGAGACCTTGCCGTCTGAGATGCTAAATTAAGGAAAAAACTTTCATTCTTTTTCCATTCAGAATGGGCTCATCTTCATTCTTTGTGAAAAAGAAAAAAAAAAAAAAAAAAGAGGAAAATGAGAGTGAATACATTCTTCAATTCAGCATCTCTACTTGCCTTTTGAGGACCCCAGTTTAACCCCGCGTCGATCGGACTTTGGAATAAAAATGGGTGTGGGAATTATCATTTTACAGTTTGTATAAAAATTAACGGTCAGTGTTTTTATTCGCTAACAAGGCCGGATTTACCTGACTAGCTATGTGCTCATTTTTTTTTACCGCCCCAAAAATATATGTAAAGTAACTCCCACTTTATTCGTTTTCAATTTTTCATCCCCCAAGCACTGACATTTGCGTACATGAGCATACCCTAATCTGGGAGGGTAAGCTGGAAGTATGTCAGAAATACTTGAGAGAAACACACAACTTCCTTTACACATTAAGATAGTCGTTTTTTACTCTTGGTGATATTTCTTTCTGAATTTCCTCTGATTCGTCTCTTAAAAGTTGGTTTCAATAGAATCAGAAAAAAAAAACTATAAAGTTTTAGGTGAATCGGATTAGACGAATCCGTGCCACAAGCTCCCTTTCGTTCTTATGGGGAAAACACATGGAGTTTTGACTTTTGTTTCAAACTAAATTTCCCTCCTATATGCACCAGGACCAAAGCCCGTAAATTGAACAATAGAACATTTGGTATCGGATTCAGCTTGTGACACTGGAAAATAAGTCTTTTGCTTTCAACTTTTAGAATTTAATAAAATGTTCAAACACTTTCTCAAATTTTATGCTCTAGGTCGAGAACAGAGAATCTAATGAAAATAGAATAGTCATTGAAATTCGAAATTCAACGTTTGCTACCGACTTTCAGATTTTCGAAATGTCTTCCATAATTTAGCTTTGTTTCAACCTTTCAGATAACGTTCGATACTCAGCTTGAAACCTTCGGCTTTTGACTGACTAGTCTCTGGCAGGAGTCCTGGGTACTCCATTTTCAGAAACGAAATCCGACTTTCAATTTGGGGAGGTAGAGAAGAAAACTTTGTCGACAAATTTTTTTTTTAAATAAAATGCGCTGACAAAATTTTTAAAAATTATAAATTTGCCGATTTTTTAATAAAAAATAAATGAACAAACAAACAAACAGACATTCATAAAAAATGAAAAATTCAAATGAACAGTTTCTAAATTTGCCGACTACCATATTATTGGGGGACTGTCAACCCCCACACCCCCTATAGTTTCGCCCCTGTCTTCCAATCAAACCTACGGGGTAATAGATCTTTCCATGTGCAGAGCGATTCCCATTGGTACAAAAAATTTCTATTTTTCTTAAACTCCCATATGGGGGAGTATTCAGCATATTGACCCCCGGGTTATATCACAAATTCTATAACTTTTTATTGCTCTTTATCTGTTGGTTATTTCCTGTTCTTTTTCTGGTTTATTGGGTCTTCTGTTTGAGTGTCTTTCTTCCGTTTCCCCTTTTTTGTCGAAGGACTCGTTATAATTTATTTAGACTTTTTTCAGACTCATTCAAACTCTTCAGAGGTTCGGTTTCATCCACTCAGGACTACGTAACTGATTCGGACAATGTGTTATTACTTTTCAAGACTTATCTAGGGTTGAGACTCGTTCAAAATCATTCGAACTCTATTCTTAAACCTCATCGAACTCTATTCTTAAACCTCATTGAGATTCATGGTTCATTCAAATTCACTTTCATGATTCATTCCGACTTTATTGAGGCTCATTCAGGTTAAAATTCACTTACACTCTTTAAAAACTTATTACGGTCACGGTGTCTACCAATCATGGAAGTCATGAAAAAGTCACGACTTCAGTTGTACATTATTTAATTTGCCTTTTCTCAAAGATTATAAATTCTCTGTAAAAAGAAAAATTTTTAAAATCATCTTCCTTTTTTTAAACATGTGAAGGAACAAATTAAACAAGTATCACTAAAACGTGAACATTCGTTTTTGTTTTTGCAATTTAAGACCACTAACTCGATTATTGTGAGCCCATAAAAAAAATCATGGAAAGGTCATGAAAAAGGCGAGAATTTCACAAATTTAGACTTGGTAGACATCCTATCGGTTCATTGAAAATGTTGAATTTTTTTTTTAGAATTTACGTATATAAACTCTCTTCTCGTTTGATTCGATCCACTTCGACTTTTCAATATTTATTGTTATTTACTCAGAGTCGATAGATATTCCATTATAGCAGACATTCACTCTTCTAAATAGATTCCTGGACGTCGTGCTATTTCCAAAGCCATAACAATGGAGGGTTGCAAGTCAGACGCCCTTGTTTGAAAGGTGGGCTCTCGACAGAACTGGAAAAGGTGAGGACCTGTTTTTCTGGCTTCAACCGGAATTTTCTATATTTTAGAGAACAAGCTGTACGTAGCTCAACATCCCCATATTGTATGTATTCCGATTCGCGTGTTTTTAAATTCCCACGTGTCAGTTCGACGGTAACCGAAAATAGGGGCGTACTGACATTGTTTGTTAATGAATACCAAGGTACTCGTTCTTTGCTGATTCTGTTTCACGATTCATTTCCACGAACACGTGGAACTTTTCAATTTAGCGCGGGTGAGGTGAAACGGCTGGCTGGCTTTCTGCGGGCCCCCGTGATCTCACGTCGACCTAATTTATTGCAAACATCGCCGAATCAAATAGTCCCAACCTCCCAACATGGACAAATTATAAGGGTGTTTTGAAAACCAAATTACAGGAGAGGCTTTGGCTTCTTTCACTGCTCTTTGAATTTCAATTGCCATCTGTTAAGCCTACCGAAATCCTAGCCGGTTGATTTAGCGTTTCTTTCGTCAATTTTATTTCCTGACAGTTGATGTGGAGCACGTGATGTAACATAGAAAATCAGTTTGCTGTTCCAGAAGCTTCAATAGGAAATATATTTTAGAGACATTTTAGTCGTCTTTTAGTACAAGAAAATAAAAAAAATTATAAAAAAGGGTAACACGCGTGAGTTTGCTGAAAATTGTTAACGGTTGATATCTCTACTTTTTCGACTTGATTTTTGTGAAGGTTCAGACTTCCCAAAATCGAATTTTTTTTCAAAAATCTTGAACACTATGGGATATAAGAGAGAGTTTTTCACCAGGAAGTGCTTCAGACTAAATTCTTCATAAAAATGGTCTCTGGTACTGTTTTCGTATCTGTTCCAGGAACGTCACACATAAATGGGAAGTACAGAGTAACTCTTCCGAACAGCTTAGGCCTTTTGGAGTGGAAAACAATTTTTGAGATTTTTTTATCATTTTATGGATTTGTGAGAATAGGAATCCAAATTCTACATGCATTCGATTCCCTTTCCCGTCCCTGAGAATGTTTTGTTCCTACTCATTCCTGCTTCTCGGATACCACGTATAAGAAGTTGAGTGTTTTTATGTTTCAATGACTAGGGACGTTTCGAGTTGATTAAGGTACAAAAATTTCATCAGGATATCGGCTGTTGGGTATTCAATCCAAATTCAGTTTTGGTACCAGTTTTTCCCTAAGTTAAAAATTGTGGCAAAGGGAACGAGGGACAAATTAAAAAGTGTCTTAAAATACAATACAGGTACCAAATATAGGATTTTAGAGATCGCTGAATTCATTATTATATTTACTCTATTTTCAAAACGGTGGCATTTGGTGGGGGAGGGCCAAAGTTTCAGAAAAAACTAGGTACTGCAGTAGACCATTTACACACCTTTAGAGTACATTGTTCTCTTCAATGCCTTGAAAAACCAAGGGGTGCCGCGATACCTGATAGATGTAATAAATCAGTTATTTACAAATGTGAAAGCAAGAGTAGTTACAGAAAGAGATGGAGTAGCCTAAAACATTAAAAGAAGAGTGAAGCAAGGTGACTTCTTACCCCCCTCCATTATTTAACTGTGTCCTAGAAGAGGTCTACAGGTCAGTGAACTGGAGAGAAAAAGGTACATATTAATATCAATGGCGAAAACCTCTGTAATTTAAAATTTGCAGATGACATTATTCTAATCTCAAAAAGCGAAAAAAAAAAAGGATTACCAAAAATGATCAAAAAATTTATGGAGAAAACTAGGCTGGCCGAGTTGGAAACAAATGTAAAAAAAACAAAACAAGAATTCAGAGATAGTAGTAAATTTACAGTCAGTTGAAAAAGTGGAAAACGTAGTTTATCTGGGACAGTTAATTTCCTCAGAAAATTAAACTGGAAAATAAATTAATAGAATAGCTCCAGGTTGGGCGAAGTTCTGATCCCTCAAATTCATCTTCAAGGTAACTTTAGACTTACACACAAGTACGAAATTTACAACGCCTGTATTCTCCCCACAATGGTGTAAGGCTCCCAAACATACTCATGCAGTTAAAAAACCAAAATAAAAGTGCCTCAAAATTCAATACAGAGATCAATGTTGAACTACTGAAAATTAAACGAAATACCGTTGACAACAATCAAAAGAAAATTGAAGTATATCAAAAATATTTGCCACACTATCCACAGGATTATGTGGGAGGCAGGGCACGGGTCGAGACTTCAAGATGACAGATGGCCATATTAAATTTCAATTTGGTATATACCATTAAAAGGAAAAAATGGGGTCAAAATATAAAGTGGGCAACAAGAATAACCTTATTTCTCATATACAATTATTGTCATAAAATATCCCAGGAAAGAGGAGAGTGAGAGCGGCTGAAGGAAACCCTAGGGTGCTTGGCTCCTAAAAAGCTGTGAGCGATTTTGTACCCCCAGGTTTATACTATCTACTCACAAAAAGTGATAGTATAATTATTTATGTGTTACCGAAATATTGGGAAATTCGCCATTTCATGAAATGACGGCTGTTGATTTTCAGTGCACAGCACTTTATTTAAAGGATATCGTATGTTCCCAGAAATTCAGTTTCCTTTTTCACAATCTGTCTGACAACTATTCAGCATTTTTCAAAGGGCCTAGACATTTCATATAACGCCTAGGCTCGTTATGAAATTTGTTTCCCGTTTCCACAATTTGTCTAAAATCATTCGCGCACTTTTATAATATGCCGGTACATAAATATAGAATTCGAGCTAAAAAAGTATGATGATGATGATGATACATTCCTCTCTCGGCTAGTAGGTAGCATCTATCCACTTTTCTTCCTTTCTGAGAAGAATTCACATTTTGTATTCTTCATTATCGGTTCCTCAAAACTTATGTTTTTCCTTCTTCTCCAGTTCTTTCCCTCAGTCATTCCTTCTAACAGTAACAACAATATCCGTGGATGTCTTATATTAAGGCTTATCATTTTAACACATCCCTTTACAATTATATTCCAAATTTCTCTTTCCCTTCTTATTCGCCTCGATACTTCTTATTCGTAATCTTTTCCATCAACTTCATTTTCATATTTTCAAATATTGGAAAGCGCATACTGATATTGTGACACTAAGCCTCAGAAGAAAGTATCCAATTTTCATTTTAAGAATACTAAAACTAACTCATGTTACAAGAATCTCAGCATTTTGGTGTTCGTTTTCCTCATAGTTCAGACAAATAAGGAAAACTGAAAAAAATTGATGACAAGTGGGAGTTTGATGTTTGTATAAATTTCAGATAAAAGTCACACAAAATTTGTGCACTGCTAATTTTGTGGCATAAGATTAAGGTTATTTTAGTATTATGTTTTTTTAATGTAGACAACTGTCAAAATTAGGGAAACGAGTTTCGAACAATTATTATCTCTTGTAAAATTTTATACGATTACTTTTTTCAATTTCTTCATTACTGCCCATCTCAAAACTGAATTCCACGATCACAAAAACTAAAGAAATGGCACCTATCCCATACTAGTACATAACTGCCTTATTCCCAACTTTCGTCCCTTTCTCTCAGTTGCCGCAGTTATCGAAGTAGCTGAAAAGTAAGTTGAAACGGAATCAATGGTATCGAAAACTCTGATCAGTAATTTTCATCATAGCTGGATTGCAATGATAAACTTTCATTGTACACCCTCCTCACCCCAATGTACCGTAATTTTTACGGTACCTGCAAAGCAATGTAACACCACTTCGCGAGTATTATATTAAATTAATTGCCTAACCAGTTTGCCGTAAAAACACAAGAAGGTAATGTCTATGAAATTGCATAACTGATTCCCCGTAAATAGAGATACATGATATTGTACTCCATTGTGTTCAGTGACGGGTGAACGGGCATCGTCGTTCACTAAACAAACGCACTGATCTGTGCTTTCTTTACTTCGTGAACAAAATTAAAACAGAGTTCAGTATTCTCCGTATCAGCCGAAGTTTTCAGTTTCTTTTTCAACTTTTCAGTACTAGAACAAAGATTTTTGTGAAAAAATAGGTTCTGCGGCAAACGAACGACGAGCACTCTTGTGAATTGTGTTTACATTTTTCACTGATAACTCGGCCGTTTCTTTAGTGAAATGGAGTATAGACTTTTGGTTGAATACAACTAAGGTGTGATTTCCCGAGGAGCTTCACAGAGGTGTTGTTAGATTCCTCAGTCTGTCTACTAGTAGGTTGGGTCTCTCCACTTTTCTCTCTCCTGTGGTAGTCTTTTCATTTCTGAGAAGGATTTACACTTTATATTCTTCATTATCTTCTCTTCATACCTCATTCTTTACCTTCCTTTCCAGTTCTTTCCTTCAGTCATTCCCTCTAACAGTAATAATACCTCTGGGTGTTATAATCATGTTAACGGTTCTCTTTACAATTTTATTCCAAACTACTCTTTTCCTTCCTATTCGCCTCAATACTTCCTCATTCCTGATCTTTTCTATCCGTTTGATTTTTAACAATCTCGGAATACAACCACATTTCAGAAGCTTCTATCCGTTTTCGTTCTTGTGTTCCTATTGCATAGGTCTCACATCCATACACTGTTATACTCCAAGTAGTTTCGTTTGTGTGCCAAAGCAAAGCATGAAAATGTCAAAAGCCATTTTATTAGGGGATTGCAATTTGCGATCCACAATGTGAATCCAAAATGGTTGAGCCATCATTCCAGCAAATCTAGCTAAAGTATGCCGTGAATCAATTTCCCGATTTATGTCATTGTGTCTCAATAGAGAGTGAAAACTTTCACAAAAAGGAATTTTAGTACATATAATTGTTAAATAATTGCAAATTGCGATCCAGAAAGTGAGATAAATTGAATCGAAATGGTTGGCCCACCAAATTGAAAAACCCTAACTAAAGTATGCAGTGAATAAATTTCCCAATTTATATCATTATTGTTCAATAAAGAGTAAAAACTTTCACAAAAAGCCATTTTAGTAGGTATAATAGTTAGGGATCTGCAATTTGCGATCCACAAAGTGAAATCAATTGATCCAAAATGGTTGGGCCACCAGTCTAGCAAATCTAGCTATATGCAGTGAATCAATTTCCCGATTTATGTCATTGTGTCTCAATAGAGAGTAAAACCTTTAACAAAAAAGAATTTTCCGTGGAAACTTTTTTACTGGGGTATGGTCAGAAGAAGTAACGCTCAAAAAGTAACACTTTTTTTATTTATGTGCCAAAGTTCTCGATCAGCTGTTGTTTTCGTGAGGCTATAAAGTAACACTTTATAGTAACGTTTTTTGAAATTTTTGTTTCTATGTGCTGAAGCAAAGACATGATGTTGTTGCTGCGCAACTGCAATCTGCAGCCATAAGGTTAATAGAAATTTCCATTGAAATACCGACCACTGAACGGAATTGTCATCACGAAGAGCTGAATCATACGGACTGGCTTCGTGACGGGGGGAGGGGGCATTACAGTTTTCGAACGTGTCGAGGGAGCGTAACAGTTTTCGCTCAAGTATACCCATGACTGAAAGAAAAATAAATTTCCATGGAAATGTCAACCACTGAACTGAATTGTCACCATGAAAAGCTAAATCATACGGACTGGCTTCGTGTCGGGGGAGCGTGATTTCGATTTTCGCCTCAGAAGTAACGCTCAACCCATGGCTGGAAGAAAAACAAATTTTCATGGAAGTGTAAACCACTGAATTCGTGTCGGTAGAGCGTTACGGACGCTAGAGTAACGTTTTTTGAAATTTTTTCTATGTGCCAAAGCGAAGGTATGAAACCACTGAATTCGTATTGGGGGAGCGTTACGGGTGCTGAAGTAACGCTTTAAGGTTACGATTTAGCATTTTACTAGGGGTTTTGCCCCCTGGCCGCCTCGCGGCCATACCCCTGCCGTCACTCGCTTCGCTCGTGCCAGCTCTCCCTCTCCAGGAGCTCCCACTTCCACCGAGAAGCCCCCCGGGGTAGGGTACCTCTGGTGAAAGTTGAGATGAAGGTACAGGGGAGGCCACCGGGAATTTATCCCGATGGAGGGGAAGGAGGAGATGGCTTTTACTGTTTAGTGTATAGGGAGCCTCCTGACGTAAATTTGTAAACCTGAAGAGGATTCTGGATCGTTTAAACCTAGAGGGAGTTACGTCAATACTAAAGGGAAAAGGCCCTGACTAAATTTAGATTCACTATTGAAAACGTTAACTAGAAGAAATCGAAATTTTGAGTATAACTTAAATTTATTAAACATAAAAAATTGACGTTTTATGAAAAAGTACAAAACCGTAATAAATTATCTAAATTGTCGGCTCGGTCTCGGGAACCGGACTTCTGGATGATATTGGATTCGGACCTAACGACAAACATAAAACAAACGTTTGTTGTCAGTCTAAGAAATAGCGAAAAGGAGAAAAGGATTCGGCCCCATTGGGCGAACGTTCGAGAAATTCGAACGGAATTCCACGCGGAATTCAAATTATTACGATCGACACGAATTTGCATCGATAATTTCAACTCAAATTTTGTTGACTGGTGATGATGACTTTGGCAAAACTTGTCTGAACCGAATTACGAATTACGTAAATACAAGAACTACACGTTCTAGATTTCTTAGATGTCAATACATTTACTGACTACTGACCTGTACATCCATAATTTCTATCTCCTCGTCGGGCATCACTTGCAAAGTTCGGCACGGAATTCGCGTACTATATACTATGTAACTCAAGAAAGCAACTGACCGGAGAGGCTCGATGTAAGCTTAAACGAAGACGTTACTTTCCCTTGCTAAGCACAGCCAATTATTTCTCCCACCCTCAGATCTATACCAGCCAAATATTTTTACCATCACCGTCAACCTGACGTATTCTTTAGCGAAGTGAAGGAAACGTGAACGGAGTTGAAACCCCCCTCCACAACTCCTCCTAGTCTTTCACCACGACCTTCCTCCCCCAAGCTCTCTCCTCCACAATGAACCCCGTCCCAATGGTAGGCTACCACTTGAGATCTGAGCAATTAAGGAGCAGGGTAGTCAACCCGCAGTGGGTTTTTTTCTCCCGGAGGTGGTGGCAGTGACAGATTTTACTAAGCTCCCTCCTCCACTATGAATCCTCTCCCGAAGGTAGACTATCCCTGGAGAAATGAGCAATTAAGGGACAGGGTAGGCAACCCGCAGTGGTTGTTTACATGAATACCAGGATAAGATACTCTTGTAAAAAAAACTACACCGAGCTCCCACCTCCACCGAGAAGCCCCCCTCCCCTCCGGTGAAACGTGAGAATAAGGTATAGGGGAGGCCGCTAGGAATTTATCCCCATGGAGTGGAAGCAGGAAGTGGCTTTTACTGTTTAGTGTATAGAGAGCCCTCACTAACCACAATTCCTCCTCGTCCTTCACCACGACCTTCCTCCCCCAAGGTCCCTCCACCATCATGAATCCCCTCCCAAGGGTAGGCTACCCCTGGAGAAATGAGCAATTAAGAGGCAGGGTAGGCAACCCGCAGTAGATTTTTTCTCCCGGAGGCGGTGACGGTGGCGGATTTCACTAAGCTCCCTCCTCCAACATCCGCCACCGCCTCTGGGAGAAAAAGACCCACTGTGGGTTAACTACAATGCCCCTTAATTGCTCATTTCTCCGAGGGTAGCCTACCCTTGGGAAGGGTTCATGGTGGAGGAGAGAGCTTAGTAAAATCCGCCGCCGCCACCGCCGCCGCAGCAAGCGCTTCCCGGAGAAGAAAAACAGTACGGGTGGCATACCCTGCCCCTTAATTTCTCATTTCCCTAGGTGTACCCAACGCTTGGGAGGGGGTTCATGGTGGAGGAGGGAGCTTGGGAGGAGGACGGTCGCGGTGAGGAAGGGCGTCGCAATGGGCGAGGGGGAACATCGAAAAACCTGGAAATTCTTTTTTGACCCCTAAGGTCCCTTTAGTCATCCATGGTCACATTTTTTTGGTGGTATATGTGTATGGTCATGATAGGGAGAACCGGAAAACTTTTTTAGGTTCAGCTACTTAGTCGGGATTTTGAACATTAGCCGAATAAATGTCAAAATGGCTATGTTTTTTCTTTCTTTCTTTCTGGTTACATGAAAATTTTTTGTACTCGTATCATTGAGTCGGCTAATTCTGAAAATAGCAAAGAGCTTTTATTTTTTTGAAATTTTTTCTATGTGCTGAAGCAAAAACATAAAAATGTCAAAAATTTAAAGATAGAAAATTTTTCAAAATTTGATCATAGCTCAGCCTCTTGAAAAGTAAGAGTATGCAAACATATCTACATATTGTCGGGGTAGGTTGCCTACTTTCCAGGTGAAAGGGGATCATTGCAAAGGAGACACCCTGTAAAATCTGTTTGTGGGTGCAGAATGCCCTCAAACTCGGGCGATCCTTGCTTTGATTTCCTCATCGCGGCACGGTCTGCGAATGGAACAATTTGTCCAAGGTAATTGTACTCTAAGGTTGGACACATAGAGGAGGAATAATTAAATGGTATATGAAATGAAATGAAGCAACCGCATATTTTGTCAATTTTCGACGGTTCCGGAGTCCCTCAAAACTTGTATCGTTCTAGTGATTTATTTGTTTCGAAGAGAGGAAGAATTTGATGAAAAACAGAACGTTTTAAAGTAGCCTTTCATGTTTTACTTTTTTCGTCACAGCTTGGATTCCGCGTTTTTTGCGTCGTTTACGGGTTATTTTTTTGTTATCAGTTCCGATAAGATTAAAAAGGGTGAAGACGAAAAATGATCGAACGGAATGTCACTCCGCAGCCGTATCGATTTCGTATTTCCTCGGATATTACCTCTAATTCTTATTTAATGGCAGAGTTTTCGGAAATTTTTCTGATCGCGTAAGGAGAAAGGTTCTCTCAAACATTTTTTTTTCTAACTATTGAATTAGAAGTACAATAACGTTAGCTCCAAATCTCTATATAAGCTGAGAGGTTTAAATATGTAGCGGAGCTTAAACCCTTTATTTACGCAAGAGCTCGCATAAGGACCCAGAAGGGGTTTCGTCGGGAGATTTTACAGAAACGTGCTTCCTATACTAAAATGACGAACAACGCTATCTAATCTTCCTGTTCTAAACTGATCTGAATAATGTAGTGCGGCCGCCGTTGTTTCGCCATTATTGTATCGAAAAGTTTTAATTTTCAAGATAGCCGCGTCTATTCCGCGAGGAGGCATTATAATGTTCATCGCCGCTTTCAATTAATCGTGTAGCAACGTTTATTAAAAGCGGATTCGTCCAATTTATTATTCATACGTGCAATGGAGCTCCAGACGCGGCCTCGTCCTTTTTATTTAGCACGTCCGCCTTGTTTACTTTCTATGGACGTCCATATTGTTTCTCGCTGCAAATCGAAGCCGCATTTGAATAGGCCGAATCAATTTAGTCGTCGTACCCAATTCATCGTCTGATATTGCTTCGATTCGCGCCGCCATCTGACATTATTTGCATTCAGACGGTGAAGCTGAACTTCTCAAAGCCAGCGGCGAACTGGCATTGGAAATGCCCGAGGGTAGATCTATTTTCACCGGGCCATTTGAGCAGTGAAGGGCCACTTACCACTTCAGAAGTTGCGAATCAGTTCATGAGTTGGTTCCGGGTCATTTCCCCGAAACCGTTTCCCTGACAGGCCATTTTCCCGAAGTTTTTTCACCCGAATTCATTTCCCCAACACCCATTTACCGGACAGTACAAGGCCCAACAGTTTTCTCAGGTAATAAAAATTCAGGAAAATGTCATGTCGGGTAGTTTTTGGAGAGAGTCACTTTGAGAGTTATAAACGTGAGACCAAAAATCTTCAGTTTTATTTGAACCCAGTTTTACAAAATGGGAATGAGTCATAGTTTGACGATTTTCTCTGATTATTTACGATTCTAATAGCTCTTTTCATGTAGAATCGACTGGTAACACTGATATCACTCAATTCCGTATGCTTTGACATGTTGCATGCAGAATTGTGTAATATCAGTATTACCGGTCAATTCTACGTGAAAAGTGCTAATTAGAATCGTAAATAATACTACTCAACAGCCAAAAATTCTCTCCCGTATATCCATAGATAATTCTAGAAGTATTTTGAACGTTGAATTCAATGCCGAGCTTGATTTTTCGCAAAGGGTTCGATCTATTTCAAACAGAATAAAAAGGTCCTACTAAAATTCCCAGAATGTTCCCTTTATTTGATCATTCTGAAGTACGCAAAATGGACGCGCCGCAACTACAGGGTGGGGCATAACGTAGGGATTCGAAAAATATGCTCTGAAAAGGGGTGAAATATGCGCTTATAATATGCTTTTATTTCTGTCAAATATGCTAACATATACCCTAAGAATCCGGAAACATGCCAAAATATTTCCTATCAAATTGATAATATGGGTATCGTTTTGAAAGGGAAATCGAGAGATGACAGACGTACAAGAGAAAAAGGTCCTAATGTAATCGTGCAAAAGTCTTTTTTCGCAGGCGAACACTGAATATATTTGACAGTGTTCTACATAGGCGAAAAACTTCACAGAAAAATTTTTTTGGTTGGTGAAAAAGTTGCAGTTTTTGCAGTTTCATCATCTTAGAAGGCAAAAATAGTGCAATATTGAAAAAAAAAATTGGAGATATTCCGCAAAAATGGTGGAAATTGGCCAAATATTCTTGAATATGCTCGAAAAAAGCAGAATATATGCCAAAACATGCTTTTATCCCCAAAATATGTCAAAATATGCTTGATCAAGTATGGCTCATTCTTCTTGAAATTCTGTGACTTACAAAAATAACATAAATATTCACTATCGACATACCTTAGGGGTCTGGTTGGCCGAGTGGGTAGCGCGTTGGTCTCGGAATCCGAAGGTCCCGGGTTTGAACCCACGTAGCAACTCACCAGATTTCGACTAGGCCGGTTTTTCGGCCAGAAGGGAAGAGGGCTAAGACAGCCCTAACAGCCTCCCTGGCGTCTCTGAAGTAATGCTCGAAAAGGCGGATTCCAGGGCTCGGGTTGAGAGCAAATTAGAAATAGTATCTAGTACTTTAACAGAAGCAAACATGCAAATGCATATTTTTGGAATCCCTAGGCATAAGTAACAGTGTTATTAGACATAACAAAACAAAATTACAAATGAATTTTAGAAATTTTGTCATAATGACAGAACCATTTATCAATTTTGTCAATGACAAAATAGAAATGACATAACAAAAAATGAATCGAATGACCAAACAAAATGACAAAAAAATTTGGCTATTACATTTTGTCATTGCACGTTAGGTTTTTTTTTCGATTCTCATTAAATAATAAACAGAAATAAAAATCACAAGTTCTTCTTTGTATTTCTCAGATTAGAGTAAATGGTAAATATTAAATATTCGAAAAGACTGGTGTGGTGGGACGTATGGCGATGCACGCATGCCAAAGTGGCTCCTGTAACACAGCACCCCCGGCCTCGGAAACTACCCTTCCAAGTATCGTATCAGTGGCTGAAGAGCCGAAAAGACTTATGTTTCATATTAATTGAACAGAGTTCTGAACAAAAGGACAGGATGGCCTGAGCAGCTGAAATTTTGTATGGTTTCACTCAAGTCTGTCACGTACTTATTGATCAAGAATGTTGAGGATTAGTCAGCTTATAGAAGAACCCTTTTCCCTCACTGCATTCTCCTGTTATTGTTATGCAGTATTTACCTTTTTGCTGTCTTACTTCTTTCATTCTTGTCTTTTGCTTTTATTCTTGCATTCACAGGGAAACTCAGTAAGTTGCTATTGTTATTTGTTAAAGTTTGTGTATTCATTATCCTTTCATGTCCCTAATAAGGTAGTAATTTGAAAAACTTGCCATGAAAGCAACCTAAGTCAGTTTTGAAATTCCAACTTCTCCGTCAGACTGCAACCTAATTGCTGCTGTCCTGCTGGATGATTTCATGGGAAGCTCAAACTCTTTAATTTTCAAAATGCAGTTGTTGACTACTATACAACTTTTGTTGGAATAACATTGGTGAAATTTGATTGTATGTAAAAATACCTGTAAATTAACAGAATTACAAAATAATTTTATTATGACATAACAAAAACCATGAAAAGATAAAATGACAGAACTCCAAACATGACAAAACTCATGACATAACAAAAAAAAAAATAATTAAATGCTCAAAATGACAAATTGACAAAAAATTGTTTTGTCTAACATCACTGATAAGTAAGGTCACTGAAGATGCGCGCAGCTCTGCAGCCGAAAACAAGAAAACAAGTGTCTTTCAGCGAGCTCCACAGTATCACCTGGATGATAACGAAAAAATATATCCTCAGTGTGACCAACATAACGCTTCTGAAATTCCCGGTACAAATATTAAAATTCCCAGTAAACGAATGAAAATATCGAGCCCTTTACACAAAATGAAGCGTTGATTGGCATCTGAGTTTTGTGACCTCATCTCAGATAGTGAACAATGTTTTTCATGTAGAAAGAGCAATGATGAATTTAATTTATTGAGACTGAATTAAACTTCTCACAAAAACTAATAATAATTTCGGAAAAACAAAAAAGCCACTCATTAAAATTCATTATACTCAGAGCCGGTGTGGGAGGGGGGGTGTCAAACCCCCTGTCATTTTTCATTCGGCGCAAAATTCCGGAAATTGATATTTCTTTTACCCATCGATTTCACAATTTATCCAACTAGTCAAACGCTTTGTGTTTTTTTTTTTTTTGTTTTGTGCTTTGATTCTTGGGAATTTTGATTGAGAAGTTGAGAAGTTTGAAAAATCAATTAAGTCTAAAGCTTTCTTTTTTCTTTTTTTGCTTTGATACTTGGGGCTAAGCAAGTTGGTCAAACAATGATTCGAAATGAGAACGATGACAGAGGAATAAGGAATGAAAGGTAATTTATCACTAGAATAAGTTGATTATGAATGTAAAAAGAAACACTGCTGGTTTCTTTCTCTTCAAATACTGATGGTTACTTTTCCGTCACTGTTGTTGCTCAAACAATGAATCAAAATGAGAACGATGGCAGAGAGTTTTATGAAGTCATTTGAACTAAAGTTCAAACAAAGTACTTCTAGTATACCTCAACCAATCACAATAATCATCCATGATCATTAAAATGAATAATAAAATGATCAGGAAACGGAAACGAACGAAATCACAGATATTTCAGCTCGGAAAAAATAAGGTCCTATTTCTATTACAATCCCCTTGTAAATGGGACCTTATCTGTTCTCAATTTTTCAGACTTCGTAAAAACAGTGGAAAATAAATTTCCGAGTCCCTTCAAACCCTGAGATATGCAAATTATGATACCTCGATATTTGCAGCATTCAGTCGCACCAGCCTGGACCAAAAGACTTCATTTTTATGCAAGTCTTGGTAAACAAAATATATTCATATTTTTTGTAATAGCACTCCATTTTACCTACATGCAAGTTGCAAAAAAATTCCACGAGTCCGAATTACCCACCGTTCGTGTTGGTATACAGAGTACGATAAAACACCAACAGAGTCGCTTCGATCGGCGAGTGGCACTTCATAACCTAACTACTTTCAAATTAATTATTATTTTGAATTAATTAATTATTTTTGATTCAGCAGTTATTCATACCATCTTAATTATTTTTGTTTCATCAATTATTAAGTTTGATTTCAATCGGTCATATTTAGTTTTTTTAAATCATTCTTGAGTAATAGATAGTTTCTATTTAATGGAAATTGTTGTATATTGCTTAATTAACTATTTTGATTTATTTTTATTTTGATTAACTGAATATTTGATTTATTTAATTTTTGATTAATCTATTATTTTTAATTAATTCATTTCAACTAATGAATTATTTTTAACAATTTTTTATTTATAACTAATTGACTACTTTCAATGAATTAATGTTTTCGATTTATCATGTGATCAAGAGCCATAATCAAGTCTCGATGAGTAATAATAAATTTTAAACCAGTTCTGAATAGTTTAACGCTTCAGAAACCAAGTTTGAAAAAGCCGTAAACCGTTTTGAACAAATTTGGGAGGTTCTGACGGATTCTTGCATTATCATTGAAAATTGAAGAATCTGGACTACTCTTAAGAACTTTTCTGTGTCCCTGCTAAGGGAAGAAGATTCACTGGTATTCAGATGACCGCTGAAAACTCTATAAAAATGTTCAGTTAGTCGAGAATCTAGTAAACTGAGAAAATCTCAACGACGCACTGTGAAAGATATTTTTATTTTTTACGGCAATGAGAGAGGGATTAGTAAGAGAAACTGCAAGTATTTCTTTTCACTCAGTTATATCAGAGGAGGGGGAGTTCATCCAAGTCCCAAGGAGGGTAGAGGGAAGATAAAAATAATAAATTCTTATGCATTTTAAACTGTCCCTCCGAGGATTACTTCCTGAATCCGTATCTGTTGGGACTCATCCTGACTTGATCACGACTATTCGGAACTCGGTCCTGCCGCTTAGAGGTTCCTTAAGACTCTTTTTGTCTTTTCAAGACTCGATTAAAGCTCATGAAAACTTGTTTAAATCTCAGTAAGATTCTTCTAAGCTTGTTGAAAATTCGCTATGACCCTTCAAGACTCATTTACCCTGCTTCCTAGATTCTGTCATACTTGTTTAGTATTTTTTGAGACCCTTTAAAACTTTTGCTGGCTTTCTTAAGACTCTGTAAAAGTTTTTTCGTTGTCGGAAGGGCAATATCCTCCTCCCCTCCCCGTGTATCCGTGTCTGTTAGAGAAAATACATTGACACTGTTTCAGGAGGTACCTATAATTCCTCAAGATTTGATTATAATTCATAACGAATCGGTTGACACGTTATATGTTCAATGAAAAAATGCAAATGAGGTCGAGCGTGCTCGTAAAAACTCAAAACCCGTTACAAATTTGTTTTTCCGATCGACTATTTTCGAAAACGAATTTCAAGTTGTCTGGACGATCGATACGGAAGTCACCTCTCTCTCTCTCGACTTCTCAACTAAAACTTTGTCGAGTTGGTGAGCCGGCACCCCTTTTCTCGATTAAATCTTTCGAAATTTTACTAATGCAGCCGATTACAATAATTAAGATGCAAGGCGTGAGACAACGGCAATCCTTTAAGAAGAGTGAGAGCACGCAGCCCCATACAGAGAGCAGACAATTAAGGCGGTTTCTAATTAAATGGTGATTTGTAGTGTGTTTAGCGTTAAGGTGTACAATATCAAAGACGCATTAGCACTTTTAAGTGCTTTTTCAAGATACTTTTGCCGGCTATTATTACAGTCGCCGGAAACTGGTGTACCTTAATTCGGCTGTTTTATCGTCAACCAGAGGTGTTAATTTCTTCCGAAAGTAGCGAATAATTTCGCAGAAAAGAACTCGAATGGTGTAATTTAATAGTCCCATGATGGGAAAATGAACCGTTAAGGACTATCGCGCCGAAAGAAAAAAAAATTAATAAGCTTTTATTTTCGGGAAGCGACGTACTGTTTTGATACAGAATGTTTTTCACATAGGTGAGGTCTTCAAGAGTGATATCCGATCCGGAAAATTGATTGTAAGGTGTTAAGTTTCCCTCTCGTGCTAATTTTTTATGACCTGAATAGCAACACAAAAACTGTTATTACCGGTAAATAAGATGATGCCAATAAATGTATAGATTACCTATCGATAACTGTCCTCTTCATGTGCGCTATTTTAGCGTGGTGAGGGGGCATAAAGAAGAAATAAAGGCATATAGGAGGAGGAAAACTCCGACAGATAACCCCTGATGAAAGCAAAGGGGAATTACATCAGGACGCCACCATAATTATGATGGCAACTCGCAAAGTAAATAATAATTCTTGATGTAAAAAGTCTTTCATTCAGATGTTCGGACGGAGACTACCTAGTGAGAAACTATCAGAATTGAGTACAAGGACATGGAATATAAAGACCCTGAATGAGGTAGGCAAATTAGAAAACCTGAAGAAAGAAATGAAAATATTGTAATTAGATACGAGGGGTATTAGTGAAGTGAGACGGCCAGTAGAAAATGATTTTTGGAGAGGGGAGTATAAAATAATCTATTTGTTTATTCACAGCCTTGACCATTTCAAATTTTAGTTTCCAACCTGAATTACCATCAAATTTTGAAGTCTTTCTTTTCTAATTTTGCTCTCAACCCGAGCCTTGGAATCCGCCCTTTCGAACATTACCTCAGATATGTCGGGGGGAGGGCTCTTCGGACTGTCTTAGGCCCCTTCTCTTCTTACCGAAAAACCGGCCTAGGTCAAAATGTAGCGCGTTACTATGTGGGCTTGAACCCGGGACCTCCGGATTCCGAGACCAGCGCGCTATCCACTCGGCCAACCACCAGACTCATTAAGTGGATTATTATTTATTTTATTTTTTAGCAGCATATATAAGTGTTCATTATAATACTTTTCATTTCCCGGACGGACGAGATAGGCGCGGCCTAATTTGAGCTAACACTAGTACCTATATTTACCAACTACTGCGATGCCTTGCACCACGGCCAGTGAGTCCCTCTTCCTCCGTCTTTTCGTTTGCCACGCACACTGCCCAGCTTTGGGCAAATGCCTCCCCTTCCTTTTTCCAAAACTCTATGATGGGTACTTCTTCTCCACTTCGTTCCTAGAGTTTTGTCGAGCTCATCCCTCCAGCGGGTAATGGGTCTCCCTCTTCCCCTCCTGTAGTTACGCGGGGTCCACCCTTCCACCCTCTTCTCCTATCTGTCATCTCTTCCCCTCCAAATGTGACCTGCGTGTTTCCACTTGTGGCTTTTAACTACCTCCTCTATGACCCGCAGTTTAGTTTTTGCCCTCTAATGTCCGAAAGCTTTACCCTATCTTTTTTCTTTATGTTCAACAATTTGCGTTCCAACCTGTTAACACTACCCTTGGTTAGCGCCCAAGTTTGGGCCCCGTATGCTAACACCGGTTGTATACAGCTCTGCCAGGCCTCCGCCTTGGTCTTCAGTGGAAGTTTACTTTTGAAGACTTCTTTTAACTTCCAGTAATTGCTCCACCCGCTCTTGATCCTGATAGACAGCTCTTAGTCCCTAGCGTTTCGAAAGGATATTGTTACTCCCATATCATCTTTTCTTTTGCTATTGTGATAGGTTCCTCTTGGGCGTTTGAGAGTAGGATGGTCTTTTTTGTGTTAACCTCAAGACCGGCCATCTTACACGCAACTATAAATTCTTCTACCATCTCTGTTAGGTCTTTCGGATTGTCTACTATGAGGGAAACATCATCCGCGAATCTCAAGTTTCTCAGGAATTCGCCGTCAATTTTTAGTCTCTTATTATCCCATTCGAGCCGTCTCATAGCCTCTTCCAACGCACAGTTAAACAGATTTGAAGTGAGGGGATACTTAATACTAACTAATAGTTCTGTTTCCCTTCGATAGTTCATTTCTAGGCATTGGCCTCTACGCGCCTTTTCCACTTCTTCCTGTCCTTAGCTTTCCTTTCCTAGATCAGTCCCCATTCGTTTACAACCTCATCCCTTCGTCTGATATTTGGTTTACCTCTAGTGTGTTTACCCCTTCCTTTCCCTTTGTGGGGTCCATTTTAGAACCTACCTCAATCCTTCCTAATTTGATTTCCTTTTTCTCTTGATTGTATTCCCTCCGTGGTCCTCTTATATCCGACTCTCAACCTCGCTTATTGTTCCTCTTAGTCAGTGTGGGTCGCTTCCCATCTTTAAATTTTTGTCAATTCCTCGCTAGGTTTAATAATGATTTTCCTGTATACTTCTATATCTTCAATAATTTCCTATCCTAATTTTTTGATGATATCCCCTAAGTATTTTTCGCTTTTCTTCTTAAAACTGATAACACTTCCAAATATCGTCATTAGTATCGATATTTCCATATTTTTATTGCAATTTTACATAGTAGTCACTTGAGACCACTACTTCGAACCTGTTTTTGTTCATCCAGCAGTTTTTCCACCTCTTGTTTATTATTTTGGAAATTTCGTGTTGTATTATTACTCCCTCAATCTTAATTTCTTCACTCTTTTTACATAGGCTGTCGCTAAGTAACTGAGACTAAAATTTGTACGGCCCACCAACGCTACCTATCGGCGTTTCAACGCAGTAGAGGAATAATTTGGTTCATTAGCTATCGGTTGAGACCACGACGAGCTCATTTGATTGAAAACTCGCTGTTTCCGACCAATTTGAAAGAAACCACACGCGTTGACCCCTCCAGGTTTTTTAAAGATTTTTTAAAGAAGGCAAAAAAGCATACGATTAGGTACTACATTTTTTATTAATCATCATCTTCATTAGGTATACGAATATATTTTTCAAAATAAGCGCCATTCATGGCTATACAGGCGTCCATTCGTTCTTGCCATATATCGAACGTTTTCGCGTATTCTGCCGCCGGTAACGATGAGGAAAACATCTGCGCCACGGTGATGACTTCTAAAAAAATCACAATTTACTCCCACCCCCCGTATAATCCTGACCTCGTCCCCTGCTACTTTTGGTTGTTTCCTCAACTGAAGGCAGCCTCACGCAGTTGTCAATTCAACACGAATCAAGAAGTCATTACCGCGGTGCAGATGTTTTTCTTCTCGTTACCGGCGGCGGAATACACGAAAACGTTCGATAGGTAAATGGCAAGAACGAATGGACGCCTGTATAGCCATAGATAGCGCTTATTTTGAAGAAGATATTCGTGTACTTAATGAAGATTATGATTAATAAAAAATTTTGTAATTATTGTATGCTTTTTTCCTTCTTTAAAAAAAAAAATCTTTAAATAACCTGGAAGGGTCAACGCATAATGGTTTCTTTCAAATTGGTCTGGAACAGCGAGTTTTTAATCAAATGAGCTCGGCGTGGTCTCAATCGATAGCTAATGAACCAAATTATTCCCCTACTGCATTGAAATGCCGATAGATAGCGTTGGTGGGCCGTACGAATTTTAGTCTCAGTTACTTAGCGACAGCCTATGTATTTGATAAGATTTTTATTTTTGGATTTAGGGATACCCCTGCCCCCTACTCTCCCTTGTGAATTCGTCTATCAACCCTTTGCTATTCTTATCAGCTTTGGGCAATAATTACTAGATAATCTGCCAGTTTCAGGTTGGTTAATTGTTGAGTTGGTAGCCCTGCTCAGTACACCCTGTCACTAGACTCGTTACATAAAGATCCTCTCGGTGCTCGCTGCTGCCAACCTCAAAGATAAATCTTGAGATTTCAAGATTTTCAAGAAAGTTTCCAGAGTTTTCAAGAATTTACATAAAACTGTGTGAATGTGCATTGCTTCTTCTAATTTTTCACTTCCAAAATTTGGAAATGGAAAATTTATCGCCTTATCGGAGTAATAAGTACTCGGATATTACAGAGCAACAGAAATTTAAAATACATCTGTGACCTGTCATAAGAAAAAGGCCCTTAGTGGCATCGAAATGTTTTAAGAAAAGGGCGCAAGTAATGAAATTCTCCTCTCTTTTCTTCACAGTATTCAAGAACAAAAGTGAAAAGACAAAGGAAAATCTTAAGGATTTTCGACAGAACTGAGGGTGGGGGGGGGGTAAAACAATAGTTTCTGGCTACGTCGCACTCGAAAATTTCATGTTTATAATATATCAAAAATACAGAAAAATTTCGAAAAGTTCCATTTTTCAGCTTTGTAACTTATGTTTTTCAACTCGAAAAACAAAAATCATAATTTTTTCGGCGCTATACATTTTTCCCCCTCGCGTCCAGGGAACTTATTAAATTGAAATGGAATCAAAACTAAAATGGTCCACTTTAGTGTGGCAAGAAGTCTCATACAATTTTCAGCTGGAATATTCACTTTTGGTCACCACTGAGAACCAAAAGGGGCTAAGTCCAAAAACTTTGAGCATCTGTATCTGAGGTATTCTTGAAACTTTTTCCGCACGTCTTTCGTGGTCCTCTTTCACTGTCCTAAACCATGTTTCTGACAATTTTTTGGTTTTTGTATAAATCAGTTTTTTGCTTCTCCTGACAAGTGTGAAAAATAAACTTAATTCCTTTTGGTTTTCATCAGTTCAATTAAATACCATATCGAAGGAATGACTGACTATATTTGCCTTTATTATAATATGAATTTGATTCAGACTCGACACATTCTCTCTCCCACCCCCTATCTGTCTTCTCTCTCCCCTCTCCCTCCCTCCTAAGTTCTTAAATTTGCTATCGGTTTCATGGGTTTGACCTCTCCTCCCTTATGTGTTCATATTTTCGTTATAAAGTATTTTTATCGATAGATCGTGCAATACACCAACAGCAGCGCCATGGTCCAGAAAACTAGCAGCTAAGAATAATTAGATTCGAAAGTTTCACCAAAACATATCAAACTAATTATCGAGTTTGGATTTTCACGACATTCTAAAGTAGAAAATGAATTCTATCACAGATGTAGGTTCGAGTTGGATCTGGTCTTCACCAAAAGGAGAGGGGTATTCGAGGGGTGTTAAAATTAGAAAAACCACTACCTGACAAGATAGTAAAGGAACGGGGATCCAGACCTCCCCCATCGCTAAGCCACTGGCTACTATTGCTTCCTCGCCGTAATCATGCGAACGACGGATGTTACAATTTAATTAAAATTAAAACTAGCTGCGTAGAATTTTCAAAGTGCAATATTCTACTCACAATTATTTAATATTGTAAAGATGTCGACATCACTGGTATTTATATATATTTGGTGGCAATAAATACACCACATTGAAATATTTCTAATCCCTCGACTCGGTATGTCTCGGTTTTCTTACAGGGCAGCTTTCACATTGCGCCATCTTCATTTCGGGCCAAATATACGAGTATTATAAAAATAAACAAAAAGCCATTGCTGGATTCGAGGAGGAATTCGAGGGTATTTTCAAATAATAGAAAATTCTATACGAGTTTAAAATTTTCCCGTACGCGTATAGAAAATGAAAACTCGACGTTTTATTAAGTTTAAAATTAACCAACACCGAAAGTTTTTTTTTTCTTTTCGTCAAATGGGACAGAAATTCGACAACTAATTCGCTTTAATAGAATCGAGGAGAAAAAGTTTAGAATTGAAATTGTTTACTTTTAGTAAAGAGTGAGGAAAGTTTACCCGCGACACGTAAATGTTTAAATAGATTCAGAAAAATTCGATAAAAATTTAAAACTTGAACTTATAACTCGGAAACCGGAACTTGGAAAAAGTTGGTAGCGAAGATAGTAAAAATTGAACATTTGTTGTAGCGGCGTTTTCTCTCTTCGGTTTTACTGAATGAAGAGTGAATGGGGAAGTCAGCCACTCTCATATTCAAATCATTGCTAAAACCCAAAATCAAAGAAATAACGGGCCACTGGAAAAACAGGTCAATCAACTAGTGGTGCATTTTTGCGCTCTGATAATGGAAGCAGATGAAATAATGGGAAGGGGGGAGGGGGGATTCTACGCCAAGCTGGGAGAATTATTGGAAGAGAAAGGAGAATATTATAGGATAATTATGGGAGACTGAAGTGTAAAGCTAGGTAATAACAAGGAGAGGATTAGTAATATACAGGGGACTACAGATAGGGGTTAGAAATAGGAATGGAGACAAACTAATAGAATTTTCAGTCCAAAATAACCTTAGAATAACTAACATATTTTTCAAGAAGAAACAGAAATGAAGGTATACATGGGTATCTCTGGATCAGAGACCGAAAAATGAAATAGACCACATACTAGAGTCGTTTCAGAAGTAAAGTCACACTGTCTATAAGACTCAAAGGAGAATCGAAACATTTCAGACAAGATGGAGTTTATTCACGAGGAAATTCAGTACTTTTCTGCACAATGTCCCACATGATCCAAACATTTTGTGGCAAATAATCCCGAACATTCGAGGTAAGCGAAGAAAGATCGACACATTTTGAGCAGCAGAATAGAAGTTCGATAACAAAAGCGATAAGGAGTTTCGCGAATAACGCCGAGATATATGAAGGTCACTAGCCGTCGCCGTACAGTCTAGTTTTATATGCGATAAACTGTGCATTTTCAAAGCGATCTAGCTACTGGTTTTGTGCGTTTGTATTAGTGTGACATTAAAAGTTCTTAGTACGTGTTTTCGTGCGTTTTTCGGTGCGAATCTCGTTACAAACTGTTGAATCGGCACACAAGTTTTTCTATTCCAGAAGAATAACATGCGCTGTCCAATTTTCGGGAAAATGTCTCAGTTGTGTTGCACAGTTCACTTTGATTCCTGAAACGCTGACCCCCAGGCTCGCGTTTCAACCGCGGGAACAAATGGAAATCCGAAGTGGCCAAATCTGGCGAGGAAAGAGAATGCACAAAAAAGTTCCAGTTTAGATCTCTGAGGACTGAACGCGTTGGGATCTATGAGCCGGTGTACTGTCATAAAACCACACTTGCAACTGCAAAATTCCAGGGCCTTTGTTCGTGACTGCAGATTGAGGCCGAGATAACACACTGCCATCTTGCGATGAATATCAGAAATAGTGAATTGCCGATTTTCTAGTAACTGAGTACGCGCGCGCGCACACACACACACACACACACACCAGCGTCATCAGTGAGAACAACCGATGGGTGGTCGCTTTGCACTTAATCATGCGTGTTTACTCATCTTTTGTTAAGGCGTAACAATTATCCTTTCTGTACACTGCTGACAATCTACGAAAAATTTCCGCGCTGGCACCTTTTCAACGTTCAAAAAATTTAATTACAGCGCTAATTTCGCATCTTGAAAATTGGACAGATAGCACATTCCAGCATTCATCATTTTGCTCGATTTTGCACAACATACAGAACTGTATTTTAATTACACATTATGCAATTAGTTCACAGAAGCCTAACGAACATGTTCATTCTCAGTTAACTCAGTGTTACCACTTTCTCGATGTTTTACAGATCGTGTGATCTTACTTACTAGTAAACGACATAAGTATAGTACAAGATGTCTCCACACTGACTATGTTTGGCTTCCCATCTGATCACTGAATATCAGGGCACGAACAGAGTGGGGGAGAAGGATAAGGTACAGCAAATTTCGGAAAAAAATAAAAAACATAGTCCTGGCATATACCCTCAAAGCACTTAATGAAAGCACTAGACAAAGAATAGAAACACGATCCAAAAGTATTCAGTTCAACAGCTTTATAATGTCGTAAAAAAATGATAATTTGAGAGAAGGTATCGAAGAATATGGGGTTACAAAATGAAAAGAAATTACTGACGATAAATTGACACACGAAATATAAAACTAATTGAAGAAACGAACAGCAAAATAAAAAGTTCGTTCTGCCAAACGAACTGCAAAATAAGAAGTCCCTTTCGCCAAAATAAAACATAAAAGTAAAATAAATACGCAAACTAGTCCGACAGTGGATTCTAGGTGTCAAAATTCTGAAACTCGGTTAATAGAGGTGTGTGAAGACGCTGAAACCATTTGATCATAGAGAGAGGTAGCGATATAGAGAGATAGAGAGATAGAGGGATAGAAAGATAGAGAGATAGAGATAGAGAGATCGAGAGATTGAGAGATCAAGATAGAGATAGAGAGAGATAGGGGAGAGGGAGATGCGCGCACGCTTGAGGGGAAGGGCAAAAGTCAAATTTTTAAGCATTACCGAGTGGAGTATCAAAAGATATGTTTTCGACTCTCTTGAACACGATTCTGAAGTCATTTTGTTCGAAATGGGAGAAGGGCTTCAGGGGAAGGGACTAATTCCAAATTTTTCAATGCTACCAAGTGGGGTATCAAAATGTTTGTTTTCGACCCTCCTAAACATGATTTTGAAGTTATTCTGCTCGAAATGTGGGAAGAGGCTTCATAGGGGAGGGAGAAAACTCCAAAATTTTCAACATTACCAAGTGGTGTGTCAAAATGTGTGTTTTCGACCCCATCCTGCTTTGTTTAGCTTACCAAGCGTTTCCTCAAGCTCCCCTCTGGTTTCAGATATAGGATGATGTCGTCTATTCGATATTTTTTGCCACTTTTGTTTGAGCCCTTGTTACAGGCCATGAAATAACATACAAAGTGGGCGGCACTAGTGCCGCCTAGTGGCAAATTAGTGCCGCGCAGTACAGTATTATTGTGCCGATAGGCATAATCGCTTGTCATCCAGTACCATAATGTCCATAATACATATCACTGAACAAAAAATCTGCCTAATTGATAACATAACTCTTGAAAATAAAAATACTTTTTCCCCCAACCATGATTTATTTCATTATAAAGTAGTTTAAACTTTCCTTTCTAGTTGTACAGTGTTAGTTAATACCTTTATTTAGAGGGGTATTACATGCGTTATAGCGATTTATAATTTACCCTGAAAATATCCACGGCCCTTTAAGAACAAAGGTACGCTTCACCCTTTCCCATTCTTTCCTGTTTGTAGTAATTCTTTGGTATTTTTTGCGGGAAAAGAAGTGATCGATTTCGTCCCTCCATTTCACTCTTGTCCCCCTTTCTTCTTCTTTTTTTTTTTTTTTTTTGTAAGCGAAAATCCAAAAGGTGGCCAGATATGCTCATCTGTAGGGGGAAGTCTAGCAGCGTGCCTCGCCCACCCCCACTTTTGATTCCTAATTTGAACTATTGCATCTAACATGTTAGGGATTTTCTTTTTTAGTGAAGCCGTGCGAATTCTGTCCGATTTTCTCTTTCCAAGCATAAAGTAGCATAGAGTTTTGAGTTCATGATATTTTTGTTAGAATTTTTGCTGTTGATGTCCAGGTTGGGCATCCGTACGTTAGAACTGGCAGCACGCCCATATTAAAGATTTCCCCTTTTTGTTTATACTTAAAATTACCTTTGAAGATATGTCTCAGTGCCCAGTATTTTTTCCATGCCAAGCCAATTCGCCTGTTAATTTCTTTCTTCATTTTATTTCCAAACGCGATTAATTGACCTAAGTAAGTTGTTTACTTTATAGATTCTATCTCTCTCCTGTCTATGCTAATTATTGTTGAGGACGATTTTGTTGACATAATTTTGGTTTTTTCCAAGTTCATAGTTATACCTGCTGTTTTTCTTATTGCATTTAGAGACTGAATCATTGAATTTAATTCCGAATGCGATTCTGATATTAGGATTACGTCATCTACAAATCTGAAATTTGAGATTCTCTTACCATTTATATTCGGTTCCTTGTTCTATCACTCTAGTTGGCCGAAAACCTCCTCCAGTGTACAGTTGAAAAGGATAGGCGAGAGGGGGTCCCCTTGCCTGACTCTTTTTTTCATTTCAAATTATGTACCTAGTCTAGTCTATACAGTGTACTGAGTGTAGATATTTACAGGAAATCTTAAGTGATATGTAACAGTTCTTTCAGTTTACCTGTTATTTTTACGTGTTACTGTGTCAAGTGTTATCCCTAGGCTATCACTACAAATCTACAATGTGTCGAAGAAAATCAACCACAGATGTTAAAAACAAATTTGATCACAGCTTTGATTTTATTATTATTAATAATTTTCTTTTAGTGATAAGCCTAAATTTTTAAAAAGTGATATTTGTTGTTGATTTTGGCTCGCTGTTATTTTCATTGTGGTACCTACTAACTAAAAACAAAAAACAAACTTGGTTTTGTATTTTTTTTTTTTTTAGTTTTGTATATACTGAAACAAACGTTACTGTCATTCAGGTACTAAAACCAAACCCAAATCCAATTTTTAGGTTGTTTTTTTTTGTTGATTTTTTCGTCTGTTTTTTACTCTTGTTATGGTAGCGATAGGTACTGAAACTACATATAATTTGGTTATAGTTAGTTACTTAGTCTGTTTAGAGTTTATAGATTATAATTTTACTTTGGTGCTTTCATTATGGTACTAAATTACTGAAACCAAATTTGGTTAAATGAGTTACTTACTTTCTTTTGCTCTGTAAAAATGATGATAAGGTTATCAGTCTTACGATCGGTTTGATGCAGAGCTCTCCATTTCTCCCTATCTTGTGCAAGTTCTTTCATTTTATAATAACACTTAAATTTGACATTCTTGATTATCTGTTGAACATACTGGAATCTTTGCCGACCTACCTAATCCTTTCCTTCCACTCTTCCTTCTAGCAGAAGTGATACTCGTATTCCCTGGTGCCTCAAGTTATGCCCTATTAGTTTATCTCTCCTTCTCTTCAGACAATTCCGAATATCCATTTTACCTCACTCTGTTAAGTGCTTCCTCATTTCTTACCTTATCCATCCATGTGATTCTAAGTATCCGCCTATAACACCACATCTCAAAAGCTTCGATCCTTCTCGTCTCTGGTTTTCCTATGGTCCACGTTTCACATCCATAAACAAGGTACACTCCAAACATAAGAACAATTTTTTGATTTCCCGATTTATTTTTGATTTGAAAAGATTACCTACTTTTTCGACAAAATGCTAATTTGGCGTGTGCTATTCTACTACCAATATCCCTTTTACTTCTTCCATCTTTTGTTATTTTCCTCCCTAAATAGCAAAATTCGCTTACTTCCTCAATCTAAAAAATATTGAAATAAATATTACATTCAATACAGTAGGTTTATTGGAGTTATTACTTGTTTTTATTGTATCTAGTTTCATGTAATTGATTAAAATTTAAATTAAATACTCTGGTCATGATGTCAACATTGAATGGTATTAATTTAAATAAAACGGAAATTGAACGGTATTTTCATCACTAAAAATTGGTTTATCTGGGGGGGGGGGAAGAAAAATTAGGAAAGGTATTTCAGGAAAAGAAGCATTATGTATGTAGAAAAATATGGCACAAGAAAAAATGGTCGCTTAAAATTATTATTAGTGCCGCCCAGTGAAAATTGCTTAACATATGCTCTGCCTTGTTAGTCCACTTCAGTTGCCTGAAAACCTCTTCAGGAGCAGCAATAAAAATTAGAGGGAATAGTGGATCGCCTTGGCGAACCCCCTTACCTGTTTGCAAGTATGGTCCTGTTTCATCTGTAACAATTTGTATAAAAGTCACGATTCTGTGGGCAGATTAGACAATGTCTGGCCTTCTACTTGATCACTATTCAAATTGGGGCTAAAGAAAATGTTTACTGTGGCGTCTCTTTACGTAATCAGAGCTGTAAACTAAAAATGAGCTCGTTTCTGCTACACAAGATATGTGCTCAACTCCAAGTCATCTTGTCTACCTTTTATGTTAAAATCATAATTGCTTGACACCATAAAGAAACTAAGAGTGCGGAACGAGAAACAAGAAAAGAAACAAATCCGAACATACATGATATGTTGAAAATAATATTCTACTACGATACGAAAATGTTGAAAAATACAGCCTCCCTGAACCTCCCCCTTCCCCTAAAAAAATACCAGATATGGATGGAAAAATCGTGCGTAACCCCGTCGTTACACTATAACGTTTGGTCGACTAAACACAATATTGTTTCTTCACGCTTCGTTAACCATTCGGAGGCCGGAATTGTTTAACAATTTTCCGACGAGACCGACAAGCGGAAAATCCGCCCGACGATTGCCCAATAGCGACTCGATAACGAAATTTCTTCAGAAATAAGACAAAATGCAATAAAAATCGTATCGAGTGTAATAATTGTAGTATAACAAAAATGGATGTTCGTATGTTCGATGAAAGCCCGAGGGAAATTGTTTCGAATAATGTTAGGTGAAGGGGTAGTAGGGGGAGGGTAGTATTGTATATACAGCTGTACGTGTTCTGGTTTTTCCTGAATGAAAACAAAATTTCACAATCGGTTTCTGCCCGTAGACTTCTGCTAGAGTGTAATCAAAGTAGTAGAAGACCAACGAGAATATAAAATTCGTATTTGGAAGGAAATGAAAGAAATTGTCTAGAAATGATGGGGTACAGTTCAACCTTTTCAAAATTGGAAACCTTGCTCAATTAACTATATGATTGTGAACGATTTCAAAATCATTTTACTTGACAAAACCGAAAAACAAACGGCGAGGGAAAGACCGAACTCGAAATTTGCTTTCGAAAGTAGGTCTGGCTGGAAGAGCTTTTGAAAGAATAAGGATCAATTTTAAAATTGGAGCCGTCCGTCAGTAATGGAACGAAGCGGTGGAGGGGGCAATTACACCTCTGCTAAATTCAAGAAGCGCTTCCTTTAGAATACTGTATTATTTACAAGGTGCATTTCTCCACCCACCCACCCGTACCCCGATAGACTTGAAACATATACCATTGGTTCGTGCTACGTCTGTGCTGGTTAGTTCTGAAAACCTCGTCGTTTGTGCTGCCCCTTCCTAGGATATGTGGAATAACCTTTAGGGGCTGTAGAAGTGGGAGCACCCCCACTTTCGTTTTGAAGATCGAAAATTCTATCGCAACTGTTTATGCTACGCTTGTGCTGGTTTGTGCTAAAAACCTTGGCATTTGTGCTGCCCCCTTTCTGAGATACTCGGGAGAACTTCTTGGCGGGGCTGTAGAAACAGGAATACCCCCATTCGGCTGATGTGGTTGCAAGTAGTAGCATTCGTTTGTGCTATGTTTGTGCTGAAAATCTCGTCGTTTATGCTCTTCTCCCTGAATGGTTTTTGAAAAAGAGGTTAGCCCATTTCATACCTTCGACGAAAAACACTTAATAGGCACGTACGTCTATGGAAAACGCAACAAAAAAGGAACGAGGCTGATCCTATTTTGTCAAGAATTAAATTTTAAAATCTGGAACGGGTTTCTTAAGAAAAAAAGAAAGTAGACCTTGGTCAACCTGAACCTGGAACATAAAAACCAGATTGATTTCGTCCTCTCATCTACGTATAGATACGAAAACAACGTTTCAAATTTTGATGTTGCCAGTGGGTTTAAAGACCTCATACTGATCACAGACTTTCACAGGTAGTCATACATATAGCAGTATGAAAATCCAAAATGCTCTAAAAAAACTTAAGAAAATCTGACTATACTTCTCTAAATGATCACTACGAAGCCATCTGCATATAATAGGGTAGATCGTCATGCAGAGACTAAAAAAGCTTTATGAATTTTTGAACGCAACTTAGTTGAAAAGTTGCCTGTACTAAAAATAAAATACTCGTATATTTAAAAAATTTTTTTAATTTGTAACTTTTTGCTAAGGGATATTTGTTCTTGGACGTTATGTACTATAGAGCTGAAAATTGAACGTTACGCAGCACCTTGAAAATGCAGGTTATGCAACATTTTTACATCACCTTTTTAATAGTATTCATCGCGAACTTTAAATTAGTTCATATACAAATGGCGCTAAAACACAATACTTTGTTGCCTTATAGAGCCTGCAGTATGGCAGATAGGCAAAATTCACACATAACCTTAACTGTAGTAATGATTAAGATCTGCAAAATCAGTATGTACAAATTCTGCCTGTTTGCAATATTGAAGGAGCTGTAAAGCGTCAAACTATTATTTAAAAAAAAATAAATAAAAAATAATAATAATAATGAAAAAAATAATAATAATGAAAAAATAAGATATCTATTTTTCGAATTGCCAGCCATTCCCCCCGTGTCCCTACCCCATCCACCCGCCAGTTGTAGGCCACCCCCGTGACCTCACTCCCAGCGATACTTAGCCCCGTCTTGGGGTCTTTTAAACAAACACAACTGAGGAAACGGACAAGAAGAATTGATACAGATAATTATTTGAGGAAAGGGTTTGTTGTACAGAAAAGCTCAGCTGAAGAAGTCATTGATGCCATGTTTAAATTTTAATTGATTCAGTGAATCAAGAATATCTAGGCTTTTGTCTAATTGTACCATGTTATTATACAACTTCATAATGCGGTTGAATACAGCATTCATAAAATGACCAGTGTGAGTTACCGGAAGTAAGAATACGTCGGTTCTTCTACTATTGAAACTAGGTATACGTATTCTTACATTCTCAAGTAACGTCGGTTCATTTATCTTGTTATGAATTATTTTGTGTAGAAAGACCAGGCCTGCTATGTTCCTTCTTCCGCTTAGGCTTTTAGTTTCATACCCTTGGTGCAACTCGGAATATGTGATCGAATAACAATAATAAGAAAAATGTCTGTAGTAAAGGTATCTTAAAAAGCGCTTTTGTACATTTTCTACCAAAGTTATTGCATCAGCAGTAGCTGGACTCCATACCACGGAGGCAAATTCAAGATGAGATCTAACCAATGAGTAGTATAACATTTTCATAGTGTCTATATCGGTAAAATTAGATGTATTTCGGATAATAAAGCCGACCATTTTCCTTGCTTTACTAACCGCTTGCCTGATATGCATTTTAAAATTTAATTTGGCATCAAGAATGACTCCGAGATCTCTTATTTCAGTTACTGATGTGAGTTCATATTCTCCAATCATGTAGGTAGTACCAATCGAGTTAACTTTTCTTGTGTACGTAATTGTAACACATTTTTGTTTATTAAACGGAAGCTTGTTTCTTTCGCTCCAAGTTGTGATTGCGTCAAGATCCTCTTGGAGAAGCTTTTCTTTAGTTACTTTTTCTTTTCTTTTCTTTTCTTTTATTTTTTCTTTCTTTATATTTAGCTATATATATTAAGAACTTTTTGTATATGCCCCCCCCCCCACTGTAATTGGCCATCAGGCTGTTGTGGAGGGCTAATTATCAATAAATCAATAAATCAATAAATCAATTATTGTAAGTGCTTTAGTGCCTTTAATTTCACAGATAGGCAAAATTTGAATATGACCTTTTTATTGTTACTCTTAACTAGTACAACTTAAAAAGTCAAGTGCAAATTTGGTCTATCTCTCATATTGAACGCGGTAGTCCATTAAATGGGTCATTCTCTAAAACATAATTTAAGGTGGGTTTTTTTCGATAATTTGAAAGTAATTTTTGTAGGTTTTTTTTTCATGAAATGTCGAACTTACACCTTCATGAAGGTGACCCAGGGGTCAAACAATCTCCCCCTCCTTTACTGAGGGCCGGGAGCATCATTTGTAAACAACGAAGGAATTTATGCAAACTACAATGAGTTATGTAAACGACGAAGGAAAAAATGATGAAGTCACCGCCCAAGGCATCCCAGCATACCTTAAAATGAAGAATGGAGCATTGAAGTATCATCAGCAGTACTGACTTGTGCCGAATACAGCATTAGTGCATACTTTGGATAATTACAGTCGGGTTAGTCAGTGTTGACTATGATGGAAGGTTGAGAGTGTAGAAGTTTAATTTTTCACAGAAAACCGTTCATCTATGCTGTACTGATGGAGAAAATTAAAATTTCATATGTAGCTAGCATGCATGAGCCCTGTTGTGATAAGGATTCTGTGTGGCCAGCTTTCTCAGCAGTAAATATCATTGTGAAGCATGCAGCCAAAGAAATAGGCAACTAGGAAGGAATGAAAGTGGTTACACGACTTCAAGGCGTCTTGTAGGCTATCCAAGTGGCCAAGATTTTTGATATTAAGCTCAAATGATTGCGGCAAAATTCCTCTCTAAATTAAAATAACTAGGGGGCTTCGCCTCCCGGCCGCTTCGTGCCTCGCCGGTTGACCATGCTTTTCGGTCTTTCTGTCAGAGTTCCTTTTTCTGTTTACTAAGGCTCTCTGATAGTGTTATGTCTTAAAATTTATGTCCTTGAAAGTAGCCGGAGGTGGTAGGGACGAAGGCCGTGATTTAGATATCAGGCTCGAAGTTTTTTTTTTCAGGGGGGAGGAGGAGTTTTGGTTTTTAATATATAGAGAGATAGAGAGATGTCTTTTTATGTCGGTTATGTCTTAAAACTTGGAGATCTTTTATGTTAAAACAGATTATGTCCTTGAAAGTAGCTGATCTACCCCTGCAATTTTTCTGATTTTTAGGTAGACAACCCGCAGTATGAGTAATTATGTCATTATATGTCTTTTTATGTCTTATACTATGTGTGTTATGTCTTAGATGAAAGCCAGGAGATAGAGAGATGTCTTTTTATGTCTTATTATGTCGGTTATGTCTTAAAACTTGGAGATCTTTTATGTTAAAACAGATTATGTCTTTGAAAGTAGCTGATCTGCCCTGCAATTTTTCTGATTTTTAGGTAGGCAGCCCGCAGTATGGGTAGTTATGTCATTATATGTCTTTTTATGTCTTATTATGTCTGTTATATCTTAGACGAAGGACGGGATTTAGATATCAGGCTCCTTGGAGTTTTCTCCAGGAGGGAGGGGGGAGGAGTTTTGGTTTTTCTAATTTTTAGGTAGGCAACCCGCAGTACGTTTTCTTCAGGAGGGGGAGGGGAGGAGTTTTGGTTTTTAATATATAGAGAGATAAACAAGATTTTACTAGGAAACTGTATCATCTGGCGGGCTACTGAAAGATGAAAAATAGGAGTGGTTACGTAGACTACGATGGAACTGTTGTTGGTATTGAGAGCTGTGGAAATCTTTAGGGGCATAAATAGAACTATTTAACTGGCTGTTACGATAGAGGAGATTGAGAACAACCAGTTCGAAAAAAAAAATTCGATTGTAGCCCTTGTCTTGCTCAAGATATTAATGGTTTACACGTTTTATGTTTTATTCGGAGAATGACCCAAATAGAAGTACTTAAAAATCAAAACTAAAGAAATCTGGGGTGATGAAAAATAACATATGAACATCAATACAATTACACAAGTTTTTTTTTAACTAAAAAAATAATCAGGCCAAATTACCCGAGAAAAATCTTATTTCTTTTTTACCTAAATTCCGAACGATTTTTCCGATTAAATCAGCGAAATTTAACATGTTTTATTTTTAATTTTTTTTAAATAAAAAAGGCAAAATTATCCCAAAAAATCTTTTTTCAACTTGAATTTTGGAAGATTTTTCCTATTTTTTAAAGTAGCATAAAACCCATTACGTATTTCTTCGCCACAAACTGTTACTGATGCCTTACTGACCAATCGAATCTGTCTTTCCACTGATTGGGTATGGCATAGGAGCGGAAACGGGGAAAACACGCAGACAGGTTAGCTCCATGTCGCCAGCGGCACATGAATGCGGATAAAACTAATACAGAAAAATTGTGCTTTTTTGTGCTTCCAATTGCAGAATTTGTGCTCCATTCCATCTGAAGTTATAGCCAAAAAAATAAAGTAGGTCAATGTGCTGCTGGCGACATGCAAAGGAAATTTTGAAATTAACTCCGATGGAAATGAGCACCCGATAAAATCAGTGTGCTAAATTTGTGCTCTTTTATACCGACAATTTCGAACTCCCCCAGTGCCCCCTCCCCGCTCCTCCTAATGGGAGCACAACATTTTTCTCGCATTACCAAGTCCAAAGTATGCAGAAAAGCTGATCTATTGCTTTCTCCCAACAAGGTGCGTACATTTGGAGAACCTATGGTAATGTCAAGGTTTCTGTTTTGTCTCTGAGATTTTCGCGGCTTAAGAATGATTGATGGTGGGGTGAGATATTTTGGTCGTTCGCTACCTCGCTTACCAAGCTCGCTAGGAGCGAACCAGATAATTCGTTTGATTAGGAAAGAGCTAGATACCAACGTTCCTCCATCTAACTCACTTTAGCCTACAGCCTAGATAAGCCGCGAAGCGGGTCAGCTAGGTATCAGAATTAAGGTGTCTTTTGACATATTTTAGGGACATGAACCAGGGCCGGAGTCGTGAATGGCATGGGTGGTGGCTCGCCCCCCCCCCCGTATTATCTTTCAGACAAATTGGCAATTTCAGGTGCTCAGTCAACTATAGCCAATTCAAGTATCTTAAGGGCTCTTTTTATTTGCACATGAATCCGAAAGGTTTTATTTTCTCGTTTCAACGTTTGGAAAATATTTGAACATTTTCGTTTTTTTCATTCTCACTCGATAAATTTGTTTGGCCACGGCCTCGCCAAAAACCTATTCTTATTTTACTTGTCATCCTCTAATCAAGAATATTTTGCCCTGCCTAGAAAATACAGATCGCAATCTCTGGATCCTCAGAAGGGGAGGGGGAAGGAATATTCTTGCACATTTGGAATTGCTTTTTCCAGCATTGTTCCTTAGACCCGCCTCTGATCAACGTAATTCAAAATAATTTCATGTAATGCAGTCTTTGTATGTTTATGGATGTAGCGAAGCGAATCGCATTGAGTAGGAAGGACCGAACATTTTTTGAGTAAAAACTCCCTTTGAGTTCTATTTTTGGTCATTTGAGTTGTAAATATAGGCAAAAAATGGGTTCTTTTCGCATTTTTGAGGTCGAATAATGAGATATCCCCAACTTTTTCCAACAGACCGACAGGGAAGCTCTCCCCTCAGTCTCTAGGTCGCTGTGTATATTACATTATTGATGTTCGCAGAAATGATACAAAGGCTCACGGTTGTTACTCGTCCAATGTTTAATCTGTAATTTCGATCCAACTCCAGTTCGAAATAAAGGTTTGCTATAGATACCGAACGCCGACCGCCGTGTCTATTAATTACTGCAACGTCAGGCATCCCGATTCAGTAAATCCTCAAAGGCGAAATTACAATTTCGAGTAATTTTACAAAAAATCCCGTTTGACTTACCAGCCTCTCTTCGTAGCCGTAAATAATGCGATTTCCGTTTAATAAAACAGAAAAAGAAAGACGAGAAGAAAAAGAATCGAACATTTATCAATTCGAATTGCGTGCGGAGCGAAAACAAAAAGAGCAAAATTTCGTCGTTTTTCGCTCTAATGAAAAGAAGAACGAAGAAATCATTTCGGCTTTTCGTCTTGCAGCGAAAAGTAATCAGTTTACATTCCTCTGCAGCCGGTGAGTTTTTAAAATGAGAGCCGACTCGGAGATGAGAGGATACTCGTAGTCGTATTCCACCGTGTATTTCCTTCCATTTACCTTGACGGTGGTTCGACTGCCCCCTGCTCTCTGTTCGGTTTTACGAGTCTGCATCTGTACACATACGCTTAGAATCCTTTTTTCCGACTGGATATAGGGGAAAAAAAAGAACTAGGCGCATTTTCCGATTAATTTCGCCTTTCCTTTCGACGGCGAATGCCCAACCGTTCCGATTAATTACGTCGGACAAGAAAACCGAATTAGAATTATTTCTACCTTTCCCTTCGGCGGTCGCCGAAAAGGTTTTCATTATCTGTATCAGTTGTATGTAAATTAGCGGAGGGTGGTTGAAAATAGGCAAAGGGTTCAATCTGATCGGAACGACGATTCGCAGTATTTTAATCACGTAATAACGCAATAAGCCGTCCAAATGATTTTCAGTCTATATTGTATTGGCTGGAGGTCCTTTTTCGGCGACCGACCTTCCCGATTTCATCTTCCTTATTCGCTTTGTAATCGAGATTGTTCAAATGCGCACACCAGTAGTTTGTGTACATCTTCGATTCGTATAGATATCAAAATGGGAAGGGATGGAGGCTGACCAACTTCTGCCGAGAACATAACCTGAAAATTATAAACACAAGGTTCAAAAGATGAAAAAGAAAGTTATGGACCTGGATTTTACCCAACGTCTAGACTATATCTCAGCACCACAAGAGAGCAATATATTTAAAGATTGTTGAGTAGAAAACTTCGAAGTTCTACTGTGATTACAGACTTCTAAGTTGCAAAATCTCAAAAAAACAAAAAAAACAAACGAGTATAATAAAGTGCCAGATGAACCACATAGTTCAGGAACAACGTAAGTCCCAAAAATTCGAAAATCGGTTTTTTACAGAAAAATGTTCCTAATTCTATGCTCACCTATGGTGGAAGAATGATAATTATCTGTGATGAACTAGGGGGCTTTGCCCCCTGGCCGCTTCGCGCCTCATCCAACCGCCACAGTCCTCAGTGTTTGGTCTGAAACTTTTGTTCCTGAGTTGAGGTTTGCTTTGTGCTTCTTTTGCTCCCGCTCTATCAGCGGTCCTCAATCTTCCACCACGAACCCCTTCCATCCTCTCTTCATCACGAGCCTCCTCCTCCTCCTCCTCCTCCACCACGATCCCCTCGTTGACCATGGTTGCTCTCCGCTTCCACGGTCACACCTCAGCAGTCGCAGCCATCCTCAGCCACAAACTCCTCCCCCGCAATGGCCATAGTCCTCCACCTAGTCTCCCCCGATCACCCTCTTCCACCACGAGTGCCCTCCATTAGGACCACGTCCTTCGACCACCCCACACCACTATGGCCTTCATTTCTGTTCACGTACCACACCCCCACCAAGACCTCTTCACCCATCACTACGACCTCTCCAATGGCGGCCTTAGTCCCCCTCTACCGCCTTCCCCTTCCGCGGCTCCATCACCCTACAGCCTCCTCGCTCAGCCACCACGAAGATCCCCTGGTCCTCCAACCAGGAGCTTCCACCACCATGACCACCCTTCCCCACGAGAACCCTTCCCTTCAAGACCACCTCCCCGGGACTAGAGCCTTCCGTACCATGGCCTTCATTCGCCTTCCCGGCCGCCTCTCTCACTGAGGACTTCCTCCTCCACCAGGACCTCTTACTCACCATTACCCCATCGCCACTCGAGGCCTTCACCTCCCTCTACAGTCCTCGCCACCACCGTGGTTTTCCTCCCCTTTAGGAGCTCCTTCCTCTACCATGAGTACCTCTTACACCCCCGCGCCTGTATCTATCAAAATTTTACTGTCCCTCTAGGATCCTCACCTACCACTACCTCCTCCTTCCTCAATGGCCACCCTCTCCTACCAAGGATTTCCTCCGCCACAGGGACCTCTCACCCACCACTACCCCCTGGGCTTCATCTCCCTTCAGAGCCCCTGTCCTCACTATGTCCTCTCCAACCCCCTTGAAGAGCCCTGATCATCCACCAAGGAGCTCTCACAACCATGACCACCCCTCCCCCGAGCGTCCTTCCCCCTCAAGACCCCACACCGCCACCAGCCCCTCCCGCACCACGGCCATTTCTCTCCAAGTTCCCCTCTCTCACCAAGCACTTTGTCCTCCACCAGGTCCTCTTACTCCCGCCCCACCCAGGGCCTTCATCTCCGTCCACAGCCCACGCACCCACAGGGGCCCTCCTCCCTCTTCAGTAGCTCCCTCCACAACCATGAACCCCCTCCTGAGGGTAGGCTACCCCTGGAAAATTGAGTAATTAAGGGGCTGGGTAGGCAACCGGCAGTGACTTGTGATCTTGAAGATTATGGGTAATTATGTCTTTTTGTGTCTTATTATGTCGGTTATGTTTTAAAGCTTAGAGATCTTTTATGTTAGAACAGATTATGTCCTTGAAAGTAGCTGATCTGCCCCTGCAATTTTTCTAATTTTTAGGTAGGCAACCCGCAGTGAATTTTTTCTGCCGGGGGGGGGAGGGGTGGAGGTGGAGGAGTTTTGGTTTTTAATATTATAGAGAGTTATGTCAGTATATGTATTTTTGTCTTATTGTCTGTTATGTCTTAGACGAAAGTCGGATTTAGATATCAGGCTCCTTGGAGTTTTTTTTTTCAGGTGGGGGGGAGGAGTTTTGGTTTTTAATATATAGAGAGATAAAGAACATGGCAGCACTGAGAAATTTACGTGTAATTGGACGCTATTTAGCGAAAGGAAACCAACTAGCAAAATCCACTTTTTGAGAACACTTGATCCGAAATTCAGGAGCCATGTGAAAACTATTATGGCGTAGCATTTACTGACAAGCTTTTTTCAACGCGAGTACACATTCAGGGACGAAACTATAGGGGGTGTGGGGGTTGAAACACTCCCCAATAATTTGGCAGTCGGCAAATTTTAAGACTGTTCATTTGAATTTTCAATTTTTATGCATGTTTGTTTTTTTACTTATTTTCTTTTTCACTTAAAAAATACCTATTTCGATTAAAAAATTGGTAAATTTTTAATTTTTTAAACATTTTCTCGGCGAATTTTTAGTTTTCAAAAAATTTTTGTAGGAAAATTTTTCTTCACCATCTTTCCAAACTGAAAGTAAAATTTCGTTTCTGAAAATGGAGTACCCTGGACCCCTGTTAGAGACTAGTCAGTCAAAAGCAGAAGGTTTTAAGCTCTGAGTATCGAACGTTATTTGAAAGGTTGAAACAAAGCTGAAATGTGGAAGACGTTTCGAAAATCTGAAAATTGGTAGCAAACGTTGAATTTCAAATTTCAATGACTATTCGGACTGCCGCGGCGAAAGAGTCGCCCTCTATAATTTTAGACACGTAACAAAAAAGGAACTATTGAAACCCTACATATTTTAGAAAAATTTATCAGATTGAAATGAAAATGGTCTCAATGGAAGGAAAATTTTATGCAATATAAATTTTGTCCTAATCATTTTTTCGATAAACGCGTTCATTTCATAATATTTTGAGATTTCTTCGTATTCCTGTAAATGAAATATTCCCCTCGATCAGGGTTACATTCTGTAATGTTGTTATTCATTCACTTCCTTACTCCGTCACTTCCTCAATAAGTCAGTGATTCACTCACTCACTCAATCATTTGCTTACTAATTTGGTGATTCAGTCAGTTAGTTAATCACTTACTCAGTGATTCAGTGATTTACTCAATTACTTAGTCATTCACGCAGTCTCTAATTTAGTTATTCATTTACTTCGTCACTCCGTCACTCACTCACTCAGTCATTCGCTTACTTATTTTGTGATTCACTGTGTCACTCGCTTGCTTATTCAGTTATTCACACAGTTACTCAATCGTTTACTCAGTGACTCAGTACACGCTTATTTATTGAGTTATTCACTCAGTTACTCCGTCACTCACTCAATCACTTACTCAGTGACTTAGTGATTCACCCAGTTACTTGCTTACTTATTCAGTTATTCACACAGTTACCCAATCACTTACTCAGCGACTCAATGATTCACTCAGTCACACGCTTATTTATTGAGTTATTCACACAGGTACTACGTCATTCACTCAATGAGTCAGTGATTCACTCACTCAGTCACTCGCTTACTCATTTAGTGATTCACTAAGTTACTCACTTACTTACTCAGTGACTCAGTGATTCACTCACTTACTTAATTATTCACTCATTCTGCAATGTAGTTATAAAAACTTCGCCTTTTGGTCGCAGATAAGAGTAATCGATACTCGCTGTATGGCCCAAATAGGAGGAAAATTTAGTCTGGAACAAAAGTCAAAACTCCACGTATTTTTCCCATAAGAACGAAAGGGAACTTCTGGCATGGATTCCCGTAATCCGATCGACAGGAAACTTTGTATTTTTTTTTTATTTTACTTTATTCATTTGATTTGATTTTATTGGAATCAATTTTGGAAAAGAATCAGAGGAAATTCCGAAAAAAAGATCACCAAGAGTAAACAACGACCACCTCAATGTGTAAAGGAAGTTGTGTTTTCCTCTCAAGTATTCCTAACATCCTTCCACCTTACCCTCCTAGAATAGGGTATGCTCATGTGCGCAAAGGTGAGTGCTTGGGGGATAAGGTTTCAATCTGCATTTGTAGGGATGAAACTATGGGGGAGGAGGTAAAATACCCCCAATAATTAGGCAGTCAGCAAATTTTAAAGTTGTTTATTGGAATTTTTCATTTTCTAAGAACGTTTGTTTGTTTGCTTATTATTATTATTATTAAAAAATATTTTGATTGAAAAATCAGTGAATTCTCAAATTAAAAAAAAAATGTTGTTGGCAAATTTTTAGTTAAAAGAAAATATTTGTCGGCAAATTTTCCTTCTCCACCCCCCCCCCCCCAAACTGAAAGTCAAGTTTCGCCTCTGTACACATTTTTGATTCGGGAGCACAATTTTGAAAAATTTTACTTTTTACGCTCTTTCCAACGATACTAATAACTCATTTTGTTCACAAATGTTGGTTGGTTCCCTTTTGTTGAATAGCGTCCAATTCAGAAACCACATAACTGCGGGACTTACGTTGTATCTGCATCTGCATTACATAAAAAGTTGAAAAAATTCCGAACCAGTTCCGACTTGTTCCTTCCTGTTCTACTGTTAGTCGAGTTGAGCAGCGCTAGTATCGCGTGCAACGAAAATGGGACAATTGGAGAGTACGGCGGATGGTGGGTGGAAGCTTTCTTTAAACCAATCTGCATTTGCACCTGTAAATTCTTCTCTGAAATGAAAAGATTAGCACAGGAGAAAGAGAGAGAGAGAGAGAGAAGTGGAGCTCGAGAGACTAAGGAATATAACAACAACAATAATAATAATCAGAAGAAGAACAAGAACGAGAACAACAACAACAACAATACTAACAACAACCGCAACCACAACACCTCTGTGAAACTCCTCGGGAATTCACACCTGAACCATAATAATGTCTTCGTGTAATTATCTCTATTTACGGGGAATCGGTTATGCAATTTCATAGACACGATCTTGTGTTTTTACGGCAAACTGGGTAGGCAACTAATTTAACACGGCATTCGTACATCGTAGCAAATTGCGGTGAGGAGGGGACAAAACATTTAAGGCATGTTTAGTGTAGAATCGACCCCCCCCCCCCCCCCAATCGGGATTGCAGACTTCGTGGGCGATCGGTTTTTGCTCAAATAAATTAAGCATATAAAATGCTAATAAATTCCCATGGAAATGTCAACCACTGAATTTGCGTCGGGGGGAGCATTACGGTTTTCGCTCAAGTATCCCATGGCAGAAAGCACGATAGGCAGGTAAAATACTTTTTATATTTTACATGCTCATTTTACATGTAACATAATCGATGTAAAATAACTTTTTGTTTTACATTTTATATGTAAAATGTAAAATGAATGTAAAAGGAATCAAAATGAGTAACGAAAATTGAAGTTCAATGTTTCACTTAAGATTTTTAAAACTTGCATACAACTGGAATTACAGTTAAAAATGGTCATCCCCTTTATCATTCAATATTTTAAAAATTCACTATAGGTAACTCATGAGAAAGTAGAGTGTTTGATGGAAAGTTAATTATTACAAAAGACAAGTATAAAACAATTTTTAATAGTTGACCAATTCAGGCCAAAACAAATTCTAACATTCTTCGCCAAACTTCTTGAAATTTAAACTTAAAATTCAAAGAACAAAATCTGACACAAAATAATTAGTGACAAATCTTATAAATTCTACTAAAAAAAAAAAAATCAAGTTAAAACTCATCGGACTTAGTGGTACAAATCAGCAGTTTTTACTTAAACTACTCTATTTGTTTTATTCTACCGTAAAAATTTAATTAATTTCACTTCAATTATTTATTTTTCGATTTTTCATTCTCATTTCTTATCATATCATTAGCATCTATCAATCATCAGTTATGTTGTTTTCTTTTTCGCATTTGTGACCTATCAAGAAGAAATGTGCATTTGGTTCACGATTTCGATTTTTCCATTTTCGATGTTTTTAGTTTTTTTTTAATGGCTGCTCTGTCACGTGACACTGTCAGAAAGATCCTAAAAAAAATTTTTAAGCTGCTACAATCCTAGGAAATATTGTTATCAATTTATAATATCAGTTTTAATTCGCTTCTCCTGCACATTTGCCGTTTTGAACCGAAGGAACGCGTTAAGTAAAACAGCACCAAGCAACATTTGTTGACAACGAGTTATTAGTATCTCTGGAAAGAGCGTAAAAAGTAGAATTTTTCAACATTGAGCCTCCCGCACAAAAATGTGTACTCATGTCGAAAAGAGCTTATCAGTAAACGCTATGTCATATGGTTTCTATATGACTCTTGAACTACGAATCATGTGTTCTCAAAAAACATATTTTGTCGCTTGGTTCTGTTTTGCTTAACAGCGTCCACATGTACGTTTCTCCCTGACAGGTTACATTGTACATCGATTTTACATTTTACATTCATTTTACGTAAAATGTAAAATACTTTATTTTACAAGTAAAATGCCAACCCTGCCTGAACGAAAAATAAATTTCCATGGAAATGTCAACCACTGAATTCGTGTCGGGGAAGCGTCGGTTTTCGCTCAGGTATACTCAGTTGTAAACGCATATAAAACGCTAAAATTGGCTATCATTCATGAATGAGGAATTTACCATTTTGAATTGGTCTTATCAGTTATCAAAACGATAGAAAATTGTAAGCTTTGTAACTTATGACTCAAGTCAACTCATAGGCAAAGATAAGCCATAAGCTAAACAGCGTTCAAGCCATAAGTCAAGTCAACCAACAGTTTAAAAGCCATCAGTTATGCTTGAGCCAGTGACCATTTACCTAACACCCTTGGTTATCTACATGCCAATGAACAAGAATTGCGGATGATCGTGCTCACAGTACCGAGTTTTCTATCTCACTACTTAATAAATCCAAACTTCTATTGCCAACTGCCGATTAAAAGTTCCGAATGAAAGAGAAAAATTGCCATTCTTTCTAAGTTATTATACACTTATTGTTAGAGGAAAATGAATGAAATTTCAATAATGACTATTGAAAATAGGCGAAATTTCGAAGAAAATTTTCTATATCATCGTTTTTCGACCCAATGACCGCGTTATTGAACACGTTTAAAAGTAGAGCGTTTTTCCCAATTGTAGCTGTACGCCATTCTGGATCCTACTGCGCTCATGGATGCCAAATCTGACTATGTCGGGCACACCGTATTGGAATATAAATAACAGTTGCAAATGTTGGCACTATTGCGTCTTTGAAAAAGTGATCATGGAGATTTATCCATAAGCGTGTAGCAAACTTCAACTACCATTACATCGATCAGAAATTCACTTTCAAAGAAAATTTGTCCTAGATTTAACTGCATCATCACCAAAAATTTCAATTATGAACAGTTCTACTGGTAGAATAATTTCTACTCATTTTTTTTCTAATTCTGAAGATAGCAGTGCTTCTATTTGAAAATACACATGATCACTTTTCCATTTTCCCCCGCTAACACCCGCGCAGGTGATTTTGCAGCGCACTCTAGTGCAGTTTTATATTCCAATAGTCAGATTTTGCATCTATGTGCACAGCTGGATTCAAAATGGCGGCTACTATACGTTCATTCCTCGTGCAACCTCGATCATCGCTCGCAGGGATTGGGAGCGGATCAGATCGCATCGCATGGGAGGAGTTGATGGCCCTTTTTCGTGCACTAAAGAGCAAATGGAGATCGAATGAAAGGGAATTTGTGCGCGGTTGAATGCAAGATGGCGTACTGCCGCACTTGTGTTTACACTTTACAGTGCTTTAACCAACAAGTGTCGGTTTGATCAGGCTGTTGCCAACACTTGTGTAGCTGTGTTGTATTGTCAAAACAGCAGAACTACAAACAACATAAAACGGTTGAAAATCCACTCTAGATTTGATTTTTGATAGTATTTTTTAAAACCACATTTTGCCTACAATTTAATCCGATCAATGAACTAACCTTAAGTACTGGTATTTAAAGATAAGGTTTCTTCGTTGACGGATTTAATTAAAAGTCGAAAGCAACATGTGAGTAGAAAAATAATCAGATATTGGGACTGCCGTCGCGAAAGAGTCGCTCTCTACAATTTTAGGCGCGTGAAAAAAAGAAACTACTGAAACCCTACACATTTTAGAAAAATTTATCAGGTTGAAATAAAAGTGTTCAAAATGGAAAGGAAATTTTATGTACTACAAATTTTGTTCTATCCATTTTCTCGATAAACACTTTCGTTTTCATAATATTTTGAGATTTCTTCATATGCCTGTAAATGAAGTATTCCCTTCAATCAGGGTTTCAAGGTAAACGACAACAGCGCGCCACCGCTTTGAGCAGCCCGAATCGAATCTCAAATGGATTTCCAATTGTTTTGTATTATTTCTAGCTAAAGAACGTGAGCAGTTCGTTCATAAAATTATAAAATGAGTTCGAACAGAACTACTTTCACACCTGTTTACCTAGCCACAAGAAAAAGGTCCTTATAGTGGCATCGGAATGTTCCAAGAAAAGGACCCTTAGTGACATATCACTAAGGGCTTTTTTTGTAGAACAGTTCGCTACCACTAAGGGCCTTTTCCTGGTGACATGTCACTAAATGGCGTCTTTTCATTTCTGATACAGCGCTTTAGTTTCAATAATGACAAATGAAATCAACTTATTTAGAAAAGCGCACTTATGTATTTCATTGAGTTACCGCTGCATTTATCTTTCAATGTTTATTTTCACAATTACTGAGAGTTATGCATTTCTGTTTGCAGCTCATACTTACCGCCAACATCACCATAGCCGACTTCAACCTGGGCTATAGTATGACTGGTTCTTTAGAACGTGGCTCGCATAAACACAATAGTTATCAAACTACACATTTTGCCGTCGTCCGGAGAGCTGAGTTCAACATTTAATCACCGTACTTGTTTTCATTCAACATCAAACTAATTTCTTTTAAATTCGATGTTATAGGATTGCTAAATACTTTTCTTGTATGATATTATTCTACACGATATAATTTTGTAAAAAAATCAACATTTTATAAAATTCTCTGTAGGTAAGGTAATTCCTGTGAAGATGCCGCGCCTACAAATTTCCTATAACTGCTGCACGGATTTTCTGAAACTTGCAATTATTCGACTGCGTATGTCGAGGTATCCTATTCATGTTTTCCGGACTATGGTGAAATTATGTAGAATTTTATCTCGACCCATCTGTTTATGTGAGGGGGAGGGGGATGCGAAGTTTTCCGACCCTTACCAAAAACGGTATAAAATCCAAAGCGGAAGTTTGTATAAGAAACATTCTTAGTACTCACTAGCTGTCCTCGATTTCAGGTTATATGAATAATACCCCATGCCACGCCATTTAAAAATAAATTTGTCTTCGTTCTCCAGTACTCAAAAATTAATGTTATTTTCCATGAGTAATCTTCTCGAACATGGTGCGGCATCTTCTTGAGCAAGTTGGACGTGACCAAAATAATCCACTCAGCTTTTTCAAAATTTGAAGGGAACTTCTAATTTAGAAAAAGAAACATCTATATATGAGGATGTAGGCTTTTAAATCCTCAATCGTCTCCATGATCGTTCAGTGGCGTGTAATTGCGGATTTTCGAAAGGGGCGGCATCTTCACTAAAAATTACCTTAAACAACGGATATATTGAGATCTGTAAAGCGTATATTCCAAAAATGCGCAGTACTAACATTTGGCTAGTTTTTCATCGTATCAGTTGCCAATTTCCAAGGTCTTAAAATGTCTTGAAGTTGAATAGGTGTTTTTTTGATAGCTCCATACGCTATACCTGCCGGCGGCAAGTGTTGAGTAAAAAAAGCACTGCTTTTTTGAATAATATTTATGTCAAGATGTTACTCCTGCCTCTGTAAGAAAACGTCCATTTGTATCTTTATACGTGAATTCCTCGTAATTTGTAGGTGTACGTATAAGTCAACTACTTATAATATTAATTTTTCTTCAACTGATTTCGGTAATTTTTGTAATGTGCCGCCATTTTTTCTTCGGTACTTTTGAAAAAATGAAGATTGATCATTCTTGTAATTAACTTAAATTACAGGTATCAGACCTGTGCGTAGATTAACCGCATTGTAGTCTAATATTTTTTGTTTTCGTTTCCCTTGTCGTAGACATTGTAAACGGTAGTGGGTATTTATACATCGGGTTAGTGCAATTATTTACTTACATTAAATAAATTCGTTTTTAAAATGTTAAAATGGTTGTGAATATATGTTTGTGATTTTTATTTCTAAATAGCTTTTGTAATAAATTTTTCGTTTTCAGCTTAATGATCGTTTCTTTTTCACCTGCATAATCAATGAAAGCTGTATCCCATAAATAACCTCGTAAAATTAGTTCAGAAATGGGACAATACTGGAAAAATTTGTTTATGAAATATCGTTGATATTGGTATTTTTAATTACCCCAAGAAGCTCTTAGCCCTTAGCTAGCTTTTTTGAAGGAGAGTGGGGTTCAAGCCCCTTTAAAATAACCGACTAATCATCGTTTATGAAAACGCCAGCTCTCGTAGATAAGATGACGGGACTAAACCCGTCTGTTGACATGGGCTGCACTCGGTGGTGTATCCGTGCAGAATGCGTACAGGGGGTGAACTAAACTCGGAATTGAAGGGACTAAACTAGACCATTCACATCGGACTAAACTCGAATAGGGTTGAATGGACTAAATTCGGCGATCACTGCGCAGGGTTCCAAGGTCGCTGAATTCGTTTCTAATGTCAATTACACGTTTAAGTGAAAACTGTGGCATCCAACGACATGAGGGATACACTGAAGATGTCAGTCGTGGCAGCATCGACATTATTATAAGGGTTTCACAGTAACTGATCTGTTTTCGAACTTAGGTCAGACGCTCGAAAAAGCTATTAGACAATTTCACTGGGGGTTCATGAAGTCCAGTAAGCTCAAAAGATCTCACGGTTCTAACAGGAGCTATCTAAAAAAAATGGAAAAACACAAAAGTCAGATGATTTTACCGAGGGCTTCTTCATAAACATGCTGCACAATATTCTGGTTGGAGTCCCGGAAAAATATTACACGGTGTTAATCTGACTGTATGAATTTGGGCCAGTTTTTTATTTTGCTAGAAGTGGGGAAAGGTGCTAGACGGGCTTTCTTTTTTAGACAGTCTGGCTCACTGACTAGGTAGATTACTATCTGTCTGTCTTGCGGGATTTCTTTTGGTCTAACTGGATCTAGGGATAGCAAGTTCAGTTTTTCAATTTTTCAGGAAGGTAATTCACTCGACATTTTTTCCTAGCGAGAAAGACAGACACCAAATTCTAGTATCCAGAAAAAAATACGCCCACCTACAGCCGAAGAGCTGGTTTCTTATTTCTACCTTCTACCGTGTTTCGATTCTCCTTTCATAATGTTCTGATATTTCATTCAAAGATGCTGGAAACGTTTCCATGTGAGCGTTCTATCAGACTTCGGATTTGAAAACAGCAGAGGTAGAGTTAATATAATCTGTGGAAGGAGGTGGCTGAAGCCTTTGATATAAATACTCTTTCATCGTGCACTCATTTTTCTGTGTGGAGGAGGAAGGGCAAAGTAATCACAACGTTTTCTGAAAATTATCTGAAATTCCGAAAATGATCGAAGGATTTATGAAGAGGATTATTAAAACTTGATTCGGATCACGGCAGATTGCAGATAATCAATGACAAGATGATTCAGACTGCAGATGAAGTCACCAATTTTTGATACAAACCAGTTTTTGATCCGAAAATGACTCGGATCAGTGCTGCAAGCTGCAAAGCTGCGCTGCGAAGGTAAGTTACCAAAATTTCCCTGTATTTTTCCCGGTAAGTTCTCGCGGTAAATTACCGGTGATAAAACTGGTAAACAACGTCACAGCCTGCTTCCTGCTTTGATCTGTTTCACATTGTTGATCACCAGCATTGCAGTATTTCCATTTGATTGAAACTTCGGAACGCTCGCAGTAATGCTGGTTTTATCTATGGTTGTCACCTAGCACGAATATTTGAGTTCCAAATGGCGAAGATTTACGCAGATTATCATAAAATATGGGAAAATGCCGGGATCGCAGACAGGTACGTCGCTGTATTCAACATAATGTTCATGAATTGTGTTCAGTCGCCTACTGGCCCCAAACATTCATTGCTACTTCCTTGTCTGTTACAGGGTTGATGAATGTAAGAAAATCACAAATGAGCGTGGATGCAACAACAGTTTGCTGGAATCCGATAAATTTGATAGTTAGTACTGATCCCTATTTTATCTAGAAACTATCTCATGAGTTACTTTAAGAAAATACTAATCTAATTCCCCGGCTTGTAACTGGTTATCAACAGAACACATAGAATTCATCCCTTGCTATCATTTGATCACCGCTGTTCTTATTATGGCATTCTTTTGTTTTTTATCATTTCAGAATTGATTAAAATCCTGTATGAATTAATCAGTAATAGCGTCAAAGGAACCATCAAAAAAGAAGTTGCTATCAGTGCCTTGGAATATGTAAATGTAAGAATATTATTCATGCTTTTACTTGAGTTTTGTGATACGAGTACCATGTTCTGAAGAAAATATTTTTTCCAACAGACTCTTCATACGGATATGGCGTCTTTAATTCTGGACGTGTATAATATTTTAGACACCGAAACTAGCGGTTCAGATTTACAGCTCGAGCGTGCTAATCTAGCATTCTTTGTGAAACATACTGAGAAGGTACTTAATATTTAAATTCGTAATTCTCAACCGGTATGTTGAGCGCTGAGACACTGTGTTTGCTTATTTCTCACTATTACAGCTAGTATCAGATCGTTTATTGAAAGAAAGACTGGAGATAGACACGCTGCAGGAGATCAAAGTCTTGGATAATAAAAGTTTTCACACCAAGTTCATAAAAGTTAAAACGAAGCTATAGTAAGTAAATTCTTATTATTCCGCTGGCTCATATTCCAAGATGATCGAACTTTACTACTAAATTTTTGTTAACAGCTATAAACAGAAGAAGTTTAATTTATTTCGAGAAGAATGCGAAGGTTACGCAAAACTTATCACAGAATTAAATCAAGGTGGCGCTAATCTAGATACCGGTTATATGATGGAAGTCATAAAATCATTAATAGGTAACATGCGAACTGGATAAAATAGTCTTGGGGTCATGGTATTCTTCATCTCCATTTTCAATTCGTTGTTTTGTTTCAGGGTGTTTCAATCTGGATCCAAATCGCGTTCTAGATGTTATATTAGACTCATTCGAGAACCATATTGATAAGTCTGACTTTTATATTCCTTTACTTAAAACCTACATGCCTCAGTCAAAGACATTAAGCGATGTCTTGGGCTTTAAGTACGTACACTATATTGAAGCTGGCGAAGTGACTCCTAGATCTCTGTATATTATTACCGCATTCTTACTTCAACAAAGTGCTATTCAGTTGGACGATATGTATGGTTGGGTGAGTTCTCTAGTGCTTTACTTCATGGATGGACTTGTCCCAGTTAGATTGATAACGTAAGGATCAGTTACCTCATTATTTTTCATTGGTTGCAGCTACAACCTGATGATAATTCTATATCGAACGAATGGGAGGAGAAACTAGCTGAAGCCAGAAAACGATTTAGAGATAACAGCGCCATAGTGGTATCCTTCACGAAAGAGAAAGACGATGACGATGCCGTAGTGAATGAAGAAGAGCTGCATAAAGTGAGATAGAATAATTACTAGGATATTTCATCGTTGGCGGAATCTCGATAACATCTTTTGTATTTCAGAGAGAACGCAATCAGAAATTCGGATTACTGGAAGCTCTTCTGCGTATTGGAGAATGGAAAACTTTCAGAAAGATTTGTGACAGATTACCTGCAACTTACATTGTTAGCATGTATCCTATTGCTTATAACCTGTGTCAGCTTATCCACCTACTTATAGACCCGATTTACCGAAGGTAACTATTTCTCGCTTCGATTTAACTCATCGATGGTGTGTTTCCGTATTACATGTACTTTTTTCCGGCGCTAGGTATTATGAAGCTAAACATAATCTTTCGAACATGACTCCAAAAACAATATCAAATCCGTTCGCTCCGAAGCCAGTTACCACGTTTGTAGAACTGAAAGAAGTGATATTCCCAATGCTTTACACCATGGGTTCGTATTTGAGTTACGATCCTGAATTAGTCTACAAAGTCATCCGACTTCTAAAATGGGCATTGATTGAGGTAAATTGCGTTTGAATAATGTATTCGACCCTTGTATTCCTGTACGCTTTTACTGTATGTACTCAAACGGTGTCAACAGGCCGGCGTAACTGAGCAAGGACCTCCGCCCTCAGAGGATTCATTGTATTTCGAAATACTGACGGTTCTAGATCTGACTATACTTCCAACTTTATCCTCCATGCCTCACAATTGCTGTGTAGCCGATGAAATATGGGATGTTATGAAGTTATATCCGTACCACTTCAGGTAAAAATGAGATGAAACTCTTATAGCTACAATCCGTTACTATTGTTGAGGATGTACGTAATCGATTTGGCCGTGTTAAGGTATTCGTTATACGCTCGGTGGAAAAATGAAACATCCAACAAATATCCAGATATTCTGAAGTATAACTGTCTCGCGTTGAAGAAGATCAAGGAGATAATGAAAAAAATTACCAAAGAAACAACCAAGTCAGCTGGCCGCCAAATCGGAAAACTGACTCATTGTTCACCCGGTTTCATCATTGAGTATGTAAGTAAATTTGTTTTCTACTTATTGTTCTGTTTCATCATACGTGGACCTAAGAGAACATGAATGGAGTACTTTGAAAAAATAAAACTGAGGAAATATTGTACTCGACTGAGAGTTCTTATCTAGAGTTCGAATTGCCCGATAAAATTGGGTGAGATATTGATGCTGGTCTGGAACGTAATCTGAGATAGTAGTGATACTCCGTTACAATTTGATATTTTCATCGCTACAGTGCGCCTTTGATCTTGATATCGTATTATGAAATCCTCTGTCAATCTAGTTTAGTATTATTATCCCGATCTTTCTCTGAAGTTCAGTCGTAATTTTACTTCATTTATTTTGATGTTTATCTCATCATCTTATGATAATTAAGTTTCTGAAGAGACTTCTCGCTATAAATTCCAGTTTAAAACTGAATTTTTGAAATCCTCATAATTATTTTTGCTTTTTGATTATTGTCAGAATATGAACTGAAAAGTAGCACCCCACCTCACTTTCGTAATGAGGAACAATGAAAACAAATGTCTTCATTTTGTTCTTAATAAGAAATTGAGGTCTGACTGTCCTTTTGTTCATTCACTTAAAGGAATTTACTGATTTCCACCCATTTTAATCACTAAGGAAACTTACATTTAACTCTTAAGGATGCCCAATATTAATGATCAGATCTGTTGATCAATCTGTTGCTATCTCAGCTCAGACAAAACTTTATTCTGATCTTCATTTTTTTTTTTTAATTTGATAGGGTTTTACTGATCAATATTAAGGTGTACAGTACTGCCGCCATTTTGATTGTTTGGATCAGAATCACCCAGAACACAATATGATACAGAATCATAAAGTATCTATGATAATTTAGATCCTAACCAAACAGAACTAATCAATATCAATGTCCGGAATTCAGATCTGTCATCGCGTCACATTTTCATCTAATTCAGTCATTTCAACCCCCCACCCTTAATTAAAATTGATTTTATTCATCTGTGTTCGCTATATTGATGTTATATAATATGGATTTAATCGAAATATGATAATACCGATTGGACCAGAATACAATTAAATAATAAATTGAGATAATCAAGGTACAATCAGATCGTAACAGGTTATTTAGTATCTACGGTTATTCATATCATTAGATCGGAACATCTGAACACCTGAACTTCAAAACAGAACTAAACGATTTAAACGATCGTGGTGATCTTGCCCATTTAATTCAGAAGAACGCTGAAGTACTTAGATCGAATACCCAAACTGTATTGGAAGATGAATGCTTTCGATTCTGCGACGATTTTGATTTCAATGTTGATTCGTGTTGATTCTGTTCACAGATTCTGAATCAAATCATGATGTTCGATAATTTAATAATGCTGGTTGTGGAATCGCTGAAATACTTGACCGGATTGTCGTACGATTTCCTATCGTATTGCATTATTGAAATGCTGATGCAGCCGAACCGCATGAACTCGAAACAAATAAACGGACAGACTGCGAGCTGGCTGGTAAATTTATCCGTGTTCTGCGGCTCGATTTACAAAAAATACAACATCGAATTAGTGGGAATACTGCAGTATGTTTGTAACCAGATGAAAATACAGAAAAGGTAAAGAATAGTTGACTAGATTCTTATTCGTAATCCTGACTGTTATTTGGCGTTATTTTATGGTTTCGGTACTTTATTATTATTTTTCAGTTTTGATTTATTAATACTGAAAGAAATCATTCAGAAAATGTCCGGCATCGAGTTTTCCGAAGATATGACCAACGACCAGTTGAGTGCGTTTTCAGGAGGAGAAATACTCCGCGCAGAGGTACAGAATTGCGTATGAAATTCATTACATATAATTTGCAATCCAGTGACGGATTGAGATAAAGGCGCTGGGAGGTGACCTTTATTCCGAAGTTTTAATTTCACGTGTGATTGAGTTTTAATGATGTCTGAAGTAGTAACCAAGTCCAAGTGAGTCTTAACTCGATGTAAGTTGTTCGTATTAGTCTGAATGAGTCAGTGTGCGTTGATATGCGTTACATGAGAATTCATGAAGTCAGCAGTGGTGTTGGAGAGAATCCGAGTGAGTTCCGAGTGAATTTTCACAGAGTTCGGGTGAGTTTTAAAAGTGGTGACCCCCGATGTGCTCTAAGAGTCTGAATGAGTCTTAACGCAGTTTGAATGAATCTTAGTAAAGGTTCAGTAAGTTTTACTGAGCGTAAAGCCATAAAAACGTTCGAAAGTCATAACGATCCTAAGTAGAGTATGGATGAGTTAACGAAGTTACACCATCCCTTAGGGTACTGAGAGTCTTGAAACGGTCTATAGTCTAATGATCATATCGTGTTTTTAAAGATTTTTAAATAAGACTGAAGAGCCAAACGTATTCCTGGAGTCTTAGAATAGTGTTGAATAAATATTGACAAGTCTTGAAGTTAAAATAAGACGGATGAGTCAGATCAAGTCCTAATATTGTATGGATGAGTCTCAAAAGTCGTGAGTGGTCATCGCATCAGATAAACCGTAACGTATTTCTCGGAAGTCTTAATGAGTATCATCAACTGGGGTAATATGGAACGCTGGTGGTCATATTGGCCACTCATAACTTCTTGTGGGATTGCTAGTATCGTTATCAGTAAAGTTGACTGGGGTAATATCAGACTGGTGGTAATATCGACTGCTCATAACTTACTGAAGGAGCGCTAGTATTGTTATCAGTAAACAAGTCATGAGTGGCCGATATTACTACCAGTGTACGATATTACCCCAGTAGACGGTATAAATGAGTTTTACAGAATTTGATCTATGATAGGTATTACATGTCTTGGAGAGTCTGAATGACCATTAGTGAATCAGAACAGAATTTTAATGAGTCATCTGAAGGCGTCTCTCTTGAGCTAGTTGGAATCTATCCTGATTCGGTCGTAAGGAGTCCTGAGAGAAGTCTAATGACCTTCATCAAGGTTAGAATGTGTCAGAAGCCTGAGTAATCAAGGAAGATTTGAGTTCGTTGGAAAGAGCTTTCATAACTTCTGAGTGAATTCTAATGAAGTTTGAATAAGTATTAACCGAGTTAGATAGTCTCAATGTAGTCTTATCGAGTCTAACTAGTCTTAACTTGATTCATACAAATCTCAGCAATGCTTGACATGGTGTGCTGTAAAGCCGGGATGAATCTAGAAGAGAGTAAGAATGAACGTTAACGAGACTAACAGAATTGAAATAATTTTTAATACATTTTAACATCTTAACCGAATCTGATTTTTTCTTTTTAAATTACTTCGTCAAGGACTTGCAGAGGGCATTTACTTCATACTATGGCAATGAATTTGACGGGAAGGAAGGGCCCGACGGATCGCAGCCGACCAAAGAAGCTTAAATACTAATAGAACATTGTGATCAACGAGCTTACACTGAGTAGGACTTACGATCAGAGGGAAGTGACAGGGGCACAGTTAGAGTGACAATGAGGTTAGAAAGAGCTCAAAATGCAAGACAGGGTAACAAGTACGATTGGGAGGGAGAAAGGTTCACAGCATTAACATAATAAGAATCGTAAGAGAAGAGCGCTAAGCAATATCAGCCAGAAATTTTATTTTGAGCCAAGTGATCGGAGGAACCTCAAGCAGGCGAAGAGCGAGTGTGTTGGGGTGACGATGTAGGCGTTGTTCGTAGGAACTGGCTAGCCGATGGATGGCCTGCTGCACAAACTCGATGTTCATGTCCTGGTGGAGCAGATCGTGCCGGACATACCAGGGAGCGTCCACCATTTTCCGTAGTATGTTATTCTGGAGCCTTTGCAGCACCTGAATGTTGCTGTCCGCCGCACAAGCCCAGACTGGGGCTGCATGGTTCCAAATGGGGCGACAGAACAGTTAGGTAGAGGAGTCGCTTGATGCTTAAGGTTATTTTGTTCCGAAAGCGAAGCAACTAGAAGATGGAGCGGAACCTGAGCTTGACTTCCTGACTCTTGGCCGAAATGTGCTCCTTCCAAGTGAGCCGACGATCGATAGACTCCAAGATAACAAGCGTGAGTGGCTGTCCTGATCGAATCATTGTCTATCGCCTGAGGAGATCGTAGAGTGCGACTTAAGCGAGAAATCAACTTTGACAGACTTTGCACTATTGAGGCGTACTTTCCATGTTTTGGTCCAGGCTGAGACACGATCGAGCGCACCCTGAAGGTTGGTGGTGGCAACGGCATAATCGGAAGCAGGAGCTAGTATGGCTGTATCATCGACGAATATTCCCAACGTTGTGGATCCGGCTGCGGGATGTCAGCTGTGAAAAGAAGGAAGAGCAGCGGCCCCAACACGCTGCCTTGTGGCACCCCAGCTTGGATTAGAGGTAGGGCAGAGGTGGCATTGCCCAAGTGTACAAAGAATGACCGGTTGTGAAGATATGATCCCAGGAGATCAACGTAGGACGCGGGAAGATACTGGCTGACTTTCTGGAGGAGCCCCTCCAGCCAGACCCGATCAAGGACCTGGCTGACGTCCAGGAATGCGGCTGGGCAGTGTTGCTTCGCTTCCAACGCGTTTCGGACCACAGAGACTGTCCTGTGTACCTGTTCCACCGTAGAGTGCTTGTTCCGGAACCCAAACTGATGGTCGGGGAGTATTTTGAGATCAAGTACCGCCTGGAGGAGGCGGTGGCACAAGAGCTGCTTAAAGAACTTGGAGATCACTGCAAGGAGAGAGATGGGCCGATAGGAAGCAGGATCCTCCACTGGCTTGCCCGATAATAACTTAAGCAGTCTTCCAGATTGTTGGTACGTAGCTAAGTTTCAGGCATGCGTTGAAGATGTAGGTCAACATAACAGTTGCTTTCCGGGGTGCTTCCTTTAGCATTTTGGCAGAGATGCGATCAAATCCCGCGACCTTCCGCACATTAGGACGATTGATCTGGGTTTTAATCTCTCTGGGTGGGACGAGCTTTAATGGAGGTCCTTCCAGGCGAGTGAGTGCTTGAAGAAGATCAGTAGGAATGTTGTTGGGCTTGAAGATATTGGTGAGATGCTTCGCGAACAGCTCAGCCTTATCAGGATCCTTGGAGACCCACATGCCTGTAGGGCTGCGAAGCCGGCACCCTTCTGATAGAGTAACCAGGCTTCTCCATGGTGTCAAGGGAGAGTCGGAATTCTTCGAAGGATCGAGAATTATGGGCTGCAATTAAAGCTGCGGCCCGCTTGGACAGGTGATTGAACACAGCCTTGTCTGCAGGGTCTCCGGACAGCTGCCAGCGGTGCCCGGCAGCTCGGCGATCATGGACAGCCTGCTTGAGTTCCCTTGGATAATAGACAGCCACTGCCTTAGGGCTGAGAGGAGTAGAAGCTTTGGCTGCCTCTGTGAGCGCCAGCTGGAGATCCTTGATTGCTTGATCGATTTGGCGTGGCGTCTTCAGGGGACCTGTAGGTTGACATGATCATGAATCCGCTCCTGAAAATAGTTCCCGTCTGTGAGCCTGTTTGTGATCCCAGAGTGCTCCGTCTGATAATCTGGCTGCTGAGAGTGAGGAGGATCGGCGAATGATCCGAGGAGAGATCGTGAAGATTGACTATATCCACATACGAAGCTGTGATGCCGTGCAGGATAAAGAAGTCAATGCAATCTGGCAGCTTGGAGAGATCAGTTGGCCAATACGTGAGTTCTGTGGATACGGCGGTGGAATGCTTAGCTTCTATGGCGTGAACAGTTCAGACCCTTAGGGGACAATAGTCTCGAGCCCCACAAGGTGTGCTTACCGAATCTACATGTGCCGTAAAAAGTCTGAAATGAAGCAAATTAATTTCAACCGAGCTTAAATGGATGCCAGATAAACGAATGCTGACACTATCGAAATCAATCCTATCAAAATAGAGCCTAAGTCGTGACTTAGTTTGTCACGTAATCGAAATAAGTTATGAAATGCGTTTTCGAGATCTCTGGCCACTTTGCGGTGCTTCGCTAACCTCCAGATAAATTAAGGGAAATTCTATCACCGTCCTTCCCCAATCAGAATCATTAATCCAATCCGCCCCTGCTGTGATCGAATTACAAACTCTGTCGCGTTCTTTTTCAGGGCGGCTATTTCACTCAAATCAGGAGTGCAAAGAAGTCGAGTTTTCGTCTCAAAGATGCGTTGATGGAGAATGATTTAGCCGTTAGTTTGTGTTTGCTCATCGCCCAACAAAGAGATTGTATCATCTATAAAGAATCAGCCAACGTTACCCTGACCAGCAGCCTTTACGACCAGGTTGGTGCAGCACAGTTCGAATTATTATCGAGTTTCATCCGCGGAGTGTAATTAAACTTGTATTTTTCAGTGTCAAGATACTCTGGTTCAATACGGCACATTTCTCAACGGCGTTTTGAGCATCGACGACTACGTTACGAGATTGCCGTCCATCGAGTCGCTGTTAACGGAGTACCATCTACGTGCCGATGTGGCGTTCTTCTTTTCCCGACCGAAAATCAATTTTGCTATTCAGGTACGTGGGACTGTTGTCTGACTAGTGTGCGTTCACTTCACGTATTCATTGTATCGTAATCTGGCATATTGGTATCTCAGGCTCAGTTCGAGGAATTAAAGAAAGCCGATTCCAAAAAACTGAGCGAAGAAGAAAAACACCAAAAGTATATTATCGCGGCTACAACAGTCACGACTCCGATATTGCAATCGATTCAACCGCTATACCCTGCCAAAGTGTGGGACGATATATCGCCTAAATTTATAATTTTATTCTGGTCTTTGACGCTGTATGATCTCGAAGTGCCCGCAAACTCGTACCTGAAAGAAATGAATAAGCTGCGCGGCAGTAACGACGAACTGAAAAATAACAAAGATATGGTTAGTGAAACATCATTCAATCGAATAAGTACATACATATAACTAAATGGCGAAAGTTGACTCGCCTCGTTTTTATTATAGACGTTGGCAAAGATAAAGAAAGAGCAAGACCGAAACAACACGTTGATCGATAAATTGAAAGAAGAATTGAAGAAGCAGCAAGATCACACGGCGCGGGTGATGCATCGGTTGAAAGTGGTACGTGTTTACCTGTTTCGCAGTATCCGCATTATTGTCGACGGACTGTCAGCATGTTTACAATTTCCAGGAGAAGGACGGATGGTTCAACCCGCGCGATGCAAAAATGGCGAAAAATGAGACGATCACGCAATTCCTGCAGCATTGCGTGTTTCCTCGTTGTATATTCACTACTGTGGACGCCAAGTTTTGCGCCAAGTTCATTCATCTTATGCACTCGCTGAAGACGCCCAATTTCTCGTCACTGCTGTGCTACGATCGGGTAAGAACGTCGTGTCACGGGGACGTGTACTCGAAGCCGCAACATGGACACCAGTTCTTATCTTGGTTTTTGTTGCAGTTGTTCTTGGATATCGTCTACTCGATTACGTTGTGTACAGAACACGAAGCCAGACGGTACGGTAGATTCTTATGCGCAGCCTTAGAAACTGTCATGAAGTGGCATTCGAGCAAGGAGATATTCGACCGCGTATGTACTTTTATGTTGTATAAAGTGGTCTTCCCCCCTCCCCGTCATGCACATCAGGTGGGTTGCCTACAAAGTTCTGCAAATGTTGGTGTAGATCTACGACTCGCGAGATGTGATAGAACTGGCGTGGACCTTGCCGACGGTGTCGAGCAGGCAAGTAGGCTGGTATGAGGACGGCTAGCCATCTGGCTTCCCTGGCTTCTTGATCAGTGCCAGCCGCGCCGTCTTCCATCTGCTCGGAAATGTCCCTTCCTGCAACGCGTGATTGAATACGCTAGTCAGGAGGGACGGGTCTGTTCGGTGGACTACTTCCCCAGAAGATGTTGGGAATCATGTCCGGACCTGGCGCCTTCCTCTTCCTTGTCCTAATCCGGTCGATCGTGCCGTCCACCTCTCCTACACTAAGCAGAGGGAAATCCTCTCGCACCTCGACGGATGCCGCCTTTAGCGGGGGGCGCTGGGGGAACAGTTCTTGAACTACCTGTTGCAGCGCCCCCGGCTCTATTCGGCTCGTCGCCGACGGCCCTCCGGCTTTCCGCATGACTACTACGGCTTGCCGAAGGGGTCATCATCTGCTTCCTGACGTCACTCCTTCCAAGCTGCCTTCTTGCTCTGTCGTATGGCGAGCTTGAGAGTACAAGCCTGCTGGTACCGCTTCGTCGTCTCTTCTCGTGCGTTGGTACCGACGGCGAAGTCGGTTGCACTCCTTCTGCAGCTCGGCGATGTCCTCGGTTCACTAATAGACGGTCTGTCTCCTGCGCGATGGACCGACTCGGGGCATAGCGCTATCACAGGCCGCGCCCACTGTCCCGATGGTGTCCGCGGCCTTCGCGCTCTCCTTTTCTTCTGCCTGACACTCTTCCGTTCCCCAGGTGAGAGCCGGATATACAGGCAAAGAAATGAAGGCAATTACCCCGCCTAGAAAGAAAAATTCTAATTTAAAATACAGGGTGTTTCAAGAATAACGTCTCTGGGTTTTCGACTCTCGTGACAGATGATTGAGACTGTTGCAAAATGTTTGAAATACAACAAAGGCAACACTGGTCGATATACTAGACGCGTGTAGAGTTTCATTTGATTCTGATGGTGTGTAGTCGAGTGGTGAACGAAAGTGTCATCGGTTGTGAAACCGGTTTTGTACAGTTCTTATGTATATAAAAGACTGGTTCATTTACAAAACAACCATAGTCCGTTTTGAAATTTCAACTTTACCAGCAGGTAGCGCTGTATCCATAGCCATTATACTCCAACATAATAGTGCATTTGAACAAGGCAACATCTGCTAGCGAACTCACGCTGAGAGTTCGCCTAGCTGAAGAGCACTGACAGCGCTATCTGTCAGCAAAGTCATGATTTCGAAACTATGGTTGCTTCCTAAGTGAATCCTCCAATAATAATAATAATAATAATAATAATAATAATAGGCTTTTTATTCTGAAAAAGTTCCATTTTATTTCTTACAAATATAGCAGTTAATTAATCCCACCTTTTGGGCATAAGTTGCAGTTAGCCCTTTCCAGACATTACTATTTTGTGCGGACCTCATCCACTGAGATACTTAGTCATGTTTTCACTCCATCTCATGGGAGGTCTACTCCTTTTTTTCTCGTGTAGTTTCGCGGTTCTCTCTCAGTCACCTCTTTTACCTAGTTCTCATCTAGTGTCTTCACTAAAGGTCCAGCATGTACTAATTTTAATCTTTTGGCCCAGTCGGCTGTACTTCTAGTACCTGCATTTTTCATGACAGTAGAGTTATCTACTTTGTCAGTCCAACGAATGTCCAGAATTTTTCTGAGTGAGCTCTTTTATTTTGCTTTAGTGGTCCATGTCTCAGCTTCATACATTAGAATCAAGTACCCACCCTTTCTAAGATTCTGATTTTTGTTTGAATTTCCATTTTGGTTTTAAATATTGTTTCGAGAGACCAAAAACCTTTCCAGGTGTTTTGAATTCGCGTAGGGCGTTCCAAATCCACTTTGTTTTTGAACGATATGTAATTTGCCTTAGTTTGTTTGTAACTGCCCACTGCCTCCAACTCGTTATTTATGACGATTGAACCGTCATTGTTGCCATGGCTTTTGTTTTTTTCAATTTCATATCCAAACCAACTTTCTTGTTTTCTGTATAATAGGGTTAGTCGGTTTTCCTTCCGCCGTAGGAAAACTCCAGGTGCACGTTGTTTCGCCAGGCGAGCGGTCTCTTCGATAAAAATTTCATGGGAAATATTCGGGGAAACCTTCGATGGTTTTTGAAGAATTTTATCAAGAATCTTGAGGAAAAATTATCTAAATCTCCGAAGAATTTCATCGGAAATCTTCGAGAAAAATCTTCTATTCAGGAAAAATTTGCGATAATTTTCGAAGAATTTCATCGGACATCATTGAGAAATATCTCCAATGATTTCAGTCGAATTGTGTCAGAAATTTTAGAAAAAGTCTCCAATGATTTTAAACAATTTTATCAAGAATCATCGAGAAGTATCTCTGATGATTTTGGAAGGATATCCCTAGAAAAAATTTTGATGCTTTTCAGAGATTTTCGTCAGAAATGTCGGGAAATATCTCCAATGATTTCCAAGGAATTAATCAGAAATCTGGAAGAAAAAATGTCATGATTTCCGGAGACTCTCATTGGAAATATTCAGAAAAAAGTCCAGTGTTTTCCAAAGAATTTCCTCGAAAATCTTCGGAAAAATTTTCCAATAATTTCTGAGGAATTGTAGTGGAAATTTTTAGAAAAAAGGTCCAATGTTTTCCAAGAAAGTTCATCAGCATTCTTCGAGAAAATCTCCTGACGATTTTGAAGAATTTCATAGGAAATATTCGGAGAAAAACTGCGATGGTTTCTGATGAATTTCATCGAAAATATTCTGGAAAAATGTTCGATAATTTTCGAAGAATTTTATCGTAAATCTTCCGCAAAAAATCTCGGATAGTTCTTGAGCAATTTCATTGTAAATTTTCGGAAGAAATTTCCAATAATTTCGGAAATCTTTCGAAAAAATATCCATTGTTTAACAAAAAATTTCATAGAAATTCTTCGAGACAGTTTCCTGATACTTTTTGGAAAATTTTATCAAAAGTACTCGGGGAATATGTAACACCAAGAGAGTTTTGAAGAATTGTCTCGAAAATCTTCAGGAAGAAACCATCGATTATTTCCAAGGAATTTCATGGAAAATATTCGGGACGATTCCTTTGATTTTCAAAGATTATTTTCGGCCACCCTTATCGAAAATGTTAAGGATAAATTTCCGATCATTCTCAATAAATTTTATCGGACATCATTGAAAAACATTATCCGATGATCTCAGGAGAAATTTGTGAGAAATTTGAGGAAAATTCTGCAACTATTCCAAAGGATTTTATCGGAAATCATTGAGAAGTACCTTCGATTGATTCTTGAAGGGTTTTTCCAGAAAGAACTTTCTTAGAAAACATTGGAAATTTTTTCTAAAAATTTGCTTCGGAATTTATCTGAGTTGTTTTCTGAAAACTTCCGAAGCAGTTCTTTAATATTTTCTGAAAATTTTCCCAAGATTTTCGAGGAAATTCTTTGGAAAACACTGGACTTCTTTCTGAATATTTCCAATGAGAGTCTCCGGAAATCATCACATTTTTTCTCCAAGATTTCTGATTAATTCCTTAGAAATCATTGGAGATATTTCCCGACATTTTAGACGAAAATCTCTGAAAAGCATCAAAAGTTTTTCTAAGGATATCCTTCCAAAATCATCAGAGATTCTTTTCGATGATTCCTGATAAAATTGTTTGGAATCATTGGAAATTTTTCCTAAAATTTCTGACAAATTTCGCCTGATAGAATTCACTGAAAATGATCAGAAATTTACCCTTAGTATTTACGATAAAGTTTGTTGGAAATAATCTGTGAAAATCAAAGGAATCGTCCCGAATATTTTTCATGAAATTCCTTGGAAATAATCGAAGGTTTTTTTCTGAAGATTTTCGCTATAATGCTTCAAAACTCTTGGAGTTATTCCCCGAGTGCTTTCAATAAAAGTCTTCAAAAATTTTCTGGAAATTTTATCGAAGAATTTTTATGAAATTTTTTAGAAAACAATGGAGATTTTTTCTGAAGATTTCCAGAATTCTTGGAAATTTTTCCGAAGATTTACGATGAAATTCTTCGGAGATTATCGAACATTTTCCAAAATATTTTCGATGAAATTTATCGGAAACTATCGCAGTTTTTCTCCGAATATTTCCTATAAAATTCTTCAAAATCGTCAGGAGATTTTCTCGAAGAATGCTGATGAACTTTCTTGGAAAACATGGGACCTTTTTTCTAAAAATTTCCGCTGCAATTATCGGAAAATTTTTCCGAAGATTTTCGAGAAAATTCTTTGAAAAATACTAGACTTTTTTCTGTGAAGATTTCCGATGAAATTCTTCGGAGATTTAGAAAATTTTTTCTGAAGATTCTTGATAAAATTTTTCAAAAGCCATCGAAATTTTCCCGGAATAATTCCCATGAAATTCTTGTCGAAGAGACCGCTCGTCTGTAGAAACAACATGCACCTGGTTTCGCGAAAAACTAGTTTTCCTAGGGAGGAAGGAAAACCGACTAACCATGTATGTGAGGTGCTCTACGAAAATGTACCATATGTCGGAGAACTTGTTGAGTTTTTGATAGAATTTGATAAAGGTTGACATAGCTAGATTAGTCAAGTCTCCTCTTTCATTGGAAACTTCTAAATTATTCTTGGCTAATGAGTTTGAGATACTGGTACCTCTACTAAGGATCTTTCTCAATTTTTTGCAGCTTTCCTTAATTACATTGATGCCGGACTCTTCCTCAAAATCGCGTATATCTCTTCTAACCTCTCTTTTAGTCAGTTTCCTTAACTCACTGAACTTTACCTTGCAGAGTTTTGTTTGGTTTATTACTGCCTTCTTTTTATCAAATTTTTAGTTTCCAAACTCAATTTGTCATCTGTTTTAAGTCTTAGTTTATAGCTCCCAACTGTTTTCAGCATTTGTTCAAGAGCCTCCTCAATGATGATGTAACAACTCTGTACTGAATCAACTTTGTCGAATCCTAAATCCTGATTTGACTTTTAAACTATAATTCATTTCCTCTATTTGGGGGCAGATACTGGAAGCTGCATTAGGTGTTTCCTTTTTGATTTAAGTAGTATATGGGTCACTTGACACCAAAATCATTTTGACCTCCAAGCTGACCTTCTACTATATATCATGTGTATAGATCTATATGTAGAGGTGCGCACGCATCTCAAACCGACCCCGACCCTGTTTTTGTTTTTCTTACAAAAAAAAAAAGTTATGTGGAAACTGATTCATGAACCCGTATAATAGTTTCCCGCATATTTTTTTGTTTAACAGTATTCGGGAAAATATTATACGGGTTTGTGACTCAGTTTCCACGTAACATCATTTTTTGGGGGGGAGGGGGAACAGGGTCGGGGTTGGTTTGGGATGCGTGCGCATCTTTACATATAGATCCATATACATGATATATAGTAGAAGGTCAGCGTAGAGGTCAAAATGATTTTGGTGTCCAGTGACCCATATACTACTGATTTATCTTCTCTTGTAGCTTTTACTGGTCTACAAATTTTACTTCTAAATAATCTGTGGTCTGAGGAAAAGCTGAAGGAGGAGATAGTATGACCATCCTTTAATATAGTAGAGTCATTTATAAGAATATGAACAATTTCGTTTTTTGGATTGGCCATCGAGTGACTTTCCAGGTCCATTATGATTGACCAGTGGAAAAATTCAGCAAATTAAAACAATTTGAGGCTGATGGTCTCGCTCATCGAAATCTGAAAAGCTTTGCGGGCTTTGTATTCCTGAAACTCGAGTTCTGTTACTCTAAGATTCAGTTAGCCAAAAAGACATGAAATCAGTCAAATTGGGAGACAGTCAAGAATATCATGAGCCAGTGAAACGGAAAGAAATGGGCAGATCGGCATTAATTCTTATTTTAATACTTTCTCCCATTGTTACAGCGTTGGATCCACATTTGGGGGCAGGGCAAGTGCTCTAGAGCGTTCAGTTGAAAAAGGAGTTGAGAGAAATAAAAGTCAACAGGAAATTCGAGAATTGGAAGAGAATCTTGATGATTTGGCCCGAAGCACACTTTACCAAAATCTAGCCCTGATCTTGAAGAGTTTTAAGTGATGTTAAGAAAGCTTAAGTCTTGAAGAGTACTACAGAGTCTTCGATGAGTTTCTGAGGATCTCAACGAGTCTCAAAACGAATTTCTGACTGTGCCCCGATGTCCAAAGACCCACTATCAGGAAAAATGAGTTTAGGTGATCGTGCCCTAAGAAACGAACTCTAAAACCTTATTACCCATTTTTCTTGATATCAGGTCCTTGGACACCATACACGTTTCTTGAGGCACGGTCGCATAGTCATGAGTATTAAAGAATCTTGATCAAGTCTTGGGCCCTCATTATATCTAGAAGAATCAAAAATAATACTAAACTAGTGTTGAGCAGTCATCATGAGTCCCAAACTATTCAGAACAGTCTTGGAAAGTCATGCACGAGTCTGGAAGATCTTCACAGAGCCTTCATCTGCTTAGTAATGTTCGGGGGAGTCTTGAATATGGGTGAAGCTGTGTTTAATATGGTGGAACCCTCCCCCCTCCCCTCATCTATTACTGAAATTTGCACAGCAGTTGGCTGCTGAACTGCATTCACATCATCCAAAGCATGAAGAGGGCAACTGCCTTGAACAGTCTTCATCGGGTCTGGAAGACTATTAGAAAGTTTCAAGGAGTCTCAGTCATATCAGGAAGATTCGGAGAGTTTTGACTGAGTTGTGAACAGCCTTAGCTAAGTCTGGGGAAGGCTTGAAGATTCTTAAACACATTCATTGAAGAGTCTGAGCTAGTCGAACCAACTCTCCTAAAAAATTAAAAATTAAAAAAAAAAGTGAAATAGTTTTATGATGAATGTTAAAAATGCTTCGGAAACTATTTATTTCTTATATTCTGGATTGCTTTCCTCTCCCCCCCCCCTCCGTTCATAATTATGATTGATTCCTGAATCCGTCCCTGATTCAAAGAGACTAAGACAGACCGTTAGTGGAGAGATGGCCGACGAGCAAACCAGCCTACGAGAGGAATACAGTCAATTACACCGCTGAGTAGGTAGACTTGGAGACTGTCGGATCAACAAGACAGAACGAAAGACAGGAAGGAGAGTAGTTGACAGAAATATGCATGAACCAGCAGATTTTACTTGCTAGTCCGTTAAGCAGAAACATTGGATGGACTATGTCGGCTGTCCCAAGATGCAGCTAAGTAAAGAACCAGGTCTCTGTTCGATCAAGAGGTAGAATGAAAAAAGTACTGATAGCTAGCTATCTGGATAAATAAGTCGTCTGCTGGTCAGACGGGACGAAAGCGAGACAGATGAGCTAGGGAATTCGGTTGCATATCGGTCACGGAGCCTGGCCCCAACTATTCCCTAACTGTATAAATTGTGTTATATTCAAAAAAGATGACAATTGGGACGACTGCAGCTTGATTTTGGTATTTGGATTGTTCTAGGAATGTGCTAAGTATCCGGGTTTCATCACCAAGTTCCGTTCCGGCAGTCAGCTCTCGGAGGCGAATGATCATGTTGATTACGAAAATTACCGCCACGTTTGTCATAAATGGCACTACAAAATTACAAAGGTATCGTGCTCAGTTGTGTGGCTCCGGTGAACTCTGACTGTATAGTGACATAATAACGACTCATTTTCCAGGCGGTGGTCATTTGTTTGGAATCCAAAGATTACATTCAGATGAGGAACGCGTTGATCGTGCTTATCGAAATCTTGCCTCATTTCCCGGTGCTGCACCGGTTAGCTCAGATGATCGAGAAGAAAGTAGAGCGAATTATCGAAGACGAAAAGAAGGAGGATGGCACTCGATTGGCTACTTTGGCGAAGTCGTATAACGGATTATTGAAGACTAAGAGTTTTCAGTTCATTCGAGAGCAAGATTTCCACGATGTACGTAAACCTGGCGACTGCGGAATGTTGGTCGACTCTGTACGGCATTTTGTGATTTATTTGTGGCATTCTAGGTATCCGCGAGCCAACCTTTGAAAGCGGATCTGAAAATCAAACCAGTGGTGCCTGTTACAAACTCCAGCCAGAGCACGAATGGTTCGATCAGCGTTATTGTCAATAAAACTGTCGTCAAAGAAGTTAAAGGTATACTTTACGCTGCCTTGAAATACGAAATTAGGGTAAGTCGATCTGCGACACTTGAGTAAATCTCGATTGTTTATAGAAGAACAACGTGAACCAGAAGCGAACCACGATGTTGAGAAGATACGGATTATCGACTTGGTTACCGAAGAGATGAAAAACGATAAAAATGCGTGAGTAATTTTTCATGATTTTAACACGCTTGCTATTTTACTCCAAGGGCGCTAATAGACAAATGCAGTACACGGGTGCAGGAATATCTATTGTTGCGCCTGTGAACGTGGAGAATGTAAAGTCTGGTCCGGTTAAGAAATATAATTTGCAAACCGCAACACACATCGATAATGGGCATTCTGAACTTGTGGGGGAGGGGGGAGTTGAACACGTTATCAGCGCCGTGAAGAAGTTATGTGTCTTAACTATACCAGACTTTAATACAGACAGTATAATCCCAGGCGCAGCAAGAGAGATTCCTGCACCCGTGTACAGTATTTTGCCTATTGGCGCCGTTGGAGTAAAATGGCAAGCGCCGGTTTAATTCTATCCGTTCCTGTGATTGATTTCTTTCCCATCTTCGTTGCAAAGAGAGCATAAACTTTTGGAAAGTTGGTTCTTGTGTAAAAAGTTGTTGATATTGTAACCTGATTCGGGGTTGAGTTTAATGAATCTTGCTCTTTGAAGCGTTTCTTGTTCTAGAATAGGTCATTACTTTCTTATCGATGCGATCTTCAGCGATTGTGAATAAATCAATGACCAAATAGCTTTTCATTCGAATTTTAAAATATTTGTTCTCATTTCGAGCAGGTTCGAACTATCGAAGAACAGCGAGTACTTGGTTAAAGAGAGACCGTTAAAAGAAGAAAAATGGGAGAGCGAGAAGAAGTCGAGGGTCAAGAAAACCAAAGAAGATAAACTTGTATACGACGATCGAAAAGTAAAACGAGAACTTACTTGCTTATCATCAAATCTGAATGACGAACATATTTCCTTACACTTGAATGTTTCATAGGACGAATTCCGGCAACTGTCAACCAGGGAAGAAGATCTGACAAAAAGTAAATCCGGTTCATATCGAAGCGAGTCCAGTAATTCGTGGCACGATTACCCGTCTCCTCGTGATGATGAATTTATTCAACATAAAATTATAGATAACTACGACAGAGGAGAAGGAGGTTTGTATTTACTTCCAATCGTTCGTATAATAGTGGAGGTGGCAGCGAGAATATTGATGGAAACTGAAGCTCCGTCAACGGACAGCTAGGACATACGTTTTAGTTTATCGATGTACTCTAGAGAATTCAATCGTTTCCGACCTACTGTTAGCTTGCAGAGGGGGTCAACTTTTTCTGATTTCAGTTGTGAGATGCACCAGAATTCCTCAAGTATGCATTGGTATACCTTCTTTGAAATTCAAAAATTAGTGATTTGAACCTGTTCGGAGACGGTTTTGTGACCCTTGAAGAGACTAGTACGATTCTTTTTCCTTGCCCGTTAATCTGATCAGGTTGAGGAACCGAAAAGGAAGCATTTATATGTTACACCCTGTATTCGTTTGTGAGATGTACCAGAATTCCTGAGATGTACCTACAAGTATACCTTTGAAATTCAAAAAATGATGATTTAAACCTCTTCGGAGACGGTGTTGTGACCCTTGAAGAAACTGAATCTCGTATAGTCCTTGAACATCAGGTTGAAGAGCCGAAAAGGAAGCCTTCATATGCCCCACTCTTTATTCAGTTACGAGATGCATCAGAATTCTAAGGTGTGCATAAAGGTATATGTTCTTTGAAATTCAAAAATTAGTGATTTGAACCTCCTGGGAAACGGTTTTGTGACCCTTGAAGGTACTAAATCTATTGTGGTACTTTTTCCTAGCCCATCAATCTGACCATCAGGCTGAAGAACCGTAAAGGAAGCCTTTATATGTCACACCCTGTATTTAGTTATGAGATGCATCAGAATTCTAAGGTGTGCATAAAGGTATATCTTCTTTGAAATTCAAAAATTTGTGATTTAAACCTCTTTAGAGACGGTGTTATGACCCTTGAAGAAACTAAATCTACGCTGGTCCTTTTTCCTAGCCCATCAATCTGACCATCAGGCTGAAGAACCCGAAAAAGAAGGCTCTACAGGTCACGCCCTGTATTCAGTCGTGAGATGCCCCAGAATTCCTAAGATATACCTATAAGTATACCTTCTTTGAAATTCAAAATATGGTGATTTGAACCTCTGCATAGCCGGTTTTGGTGACCCTTGTGAAAACTAAATCTTGTATGGTCCTTTTCCTTCTCCCATCAAGCTGAAGAACCGAAAAGGAAGTCTTTATATGTCACACCCTGTATTCAGTTGTGAGATGCATCAGAATTCCTAAGATGTGCATGAAGAGTACTTGCTTTGAAATTCAGAAATTAGTGATTTGAACCTTTTTGGAGACTTCTATATTTAGGGTGTGCCAATTCACAATTTCTTCCTTCTGTAGTCCAGAGCGCTTTCGGCTGCTATGCCATCATCAGTGAATTACCCTAACACTTTTCTCTTTGTCGTCCTGTATTTATAGTGGTGCGTAGTACCGTATGGTTAAACCTGTTTACTGTGTTCCTGTTGGTTGTCTGTGGTTGTGTAGTCTGTCCAATCAGTCAGTGTTGTGAGTGGCACGCCCTAAATAAGGAATTTACCAAGTTCACTCACACTCTTTGGAGACGGTTTTGTGACCCGTGAAGAATCTTTTATGGTCCTTTTTCCCAGGGCTAGATTTAGGGGGGAGCCCAGGGGGCCCCGGGCTCGCACAAATTGGGGGACCGCACATTTTTCATTACATGCTTGTACAGACGCGCGCGCTACGTACGCTCACGTACAATATAGAAATACCTGTGTAATAATACCTCCTGTAAGAGCCTATAACTAATTCTGTAGAGCTGATGATGGATGTTATTGAATAGCTCTTAAAAAAAAACAAAAAAACTGATAATAATGACGATGATGACGATATTAATGATAATAATGAAAATGATGATCAATGTTGCTAAAAAAAAATTTTGGGGCCCCACACAAAATTTGGGCCCCGGGCCCGCAAGTGCCTAAATCAGGCCCTGCTTTTTCCTCACCCATTAATCTGACCAACAGGTTAAAGAACTAAAAAGGAAGCCTCTACATGCCACACCCTGTCCAGAGCATGTCTAGCTCACTGCAGGGACTCGCTTACGGCTCTTTTCAATTACTAACAGAATCTTCAATTTTTGTTGCAGAAACTAAACGCAGAAAAGTCAACAGCTCCACGTCTTCAGGGAAGGTAAGCATTAACGGGTGTTCGTACGGAAAAAATTCAGTGTAGAAGATACTGTGTTACGGGGTAAAAGCATTGCAGTCCATACAGGGTCTGATGATACGATTGGCGAGTGTTCTGCCTGCCGTTATTTCGTTGTAAGTTGAGTGTTAACTTAGCCATGGGTCACGCGAAACTGAAAGATTGTGCCGAGTCCGTTCCTGGCAGTTCGTGTTCGCGTTCGTGATTGACGATTTGCGCTGCTGAGATCCACCGTTCTACAGTCTGCGTCGGATTCAACTGCTGATCAAATAACGCGTTCCGGAGATGGCAATTTGGAAGAATACCTCGAAATCTTACTGCACGAGTGAGAGAAACTTGCGCGTGAACATATTACTGTCGAGTCAGTGCCATCTCGTAGGTTGCAACGGGACACCAAAGAAAGCTCACTCCAGCGACGCTCGTTCTCTGTTCCACTCAAATCGGGATCTTCAAGTCGACGGAGTTTTAAAGTTCTCGAACCGCGCCAGATAAACTGTACTCTGAAACATGCAGTGAAACGACATGTGACCTCGACATTGATGAATTGCCGCTGTTGGAAAATGGTAAAGCAGTCTCTTGTAGTCTCCAATATTTGGTATTGACTGTACCAACAAAACAACTTGAAGTAGAACGTGTTTATTGTGCACGTTCATTATCTGGAAACGAGTTTAATATGTTTTCGCAAATCTCAAATTCAAAGCTTTGAGATGATGTTACCCTGACGCCAATTGTGCTTCAGTGGAAACCAAGTTGCATTGATAATTCTCTAATGTTGATGAGAGTGATCGAACGAAGTGGATACTGATGCAATGAACGAATTTACCTTGTTCACTGACTCTGTAATTGGCGACTAAATTACACCGGAAAATCCTGACACCATAATTCATGGAGACTGAATGTTATCAGTAATGAAATCAATATGTACCAGTCAATATGATCAACTGTCAAACTATAGAAATTGTCAACTCTGTAGTTTGAGACTGTTGAATCTCAGAATACCAGTCATACAATTATTGATGACTATATCAGATCAGATGGCATAAACTGATACATACAATGGAGTCAGTGATCCATGGAACTGTATCCTTTCAACATACGTCGCGGTAATTCTGCTCGCTCCACTTGTGTAGCCATTGTTGCAAGACTTCCAGTGTCATAGGAAGTTGATAACTGATAATGGATGTGCTAATCAAATTGCTACATACAAGTTCAATTCCTGAAAACATTGCCAGTGGTTTGGAACCTGCTACATCCGTTCACCCGTTGGAAGTTCTCAATCTGCATGTACATCAATGTACTCTTATAATGTGACGTCCAATTCATGACCTCCATGTGCCGGCAAACTACTCAGTTTACACGCCTGATATCACCGTTCCAATTAGCTACAGTTCATGATGTCAGCCTTTCTGTTCCGCATATGCCACTTGATTCTTGGCATCCGTGTTCCTGTTCAGCACTTGCCACTTGATTCTCAATATGACTGTTCCTGTTTAACATATGCGCTTGATTCTTGAGATCAGTGTTCTTCTTCAGTGCTTGCTACTTGATTGTCAACATTGCTGTTCCTGTTTAACGTATGCGCTCAATTCTTGAGATCAGTGTTCCTGTTCAGCACTTGCCACTCAATTGTCAACATGACTGTTCCTGTTTGATAATGCGCTCAATTCTTGAGATTAGTGTTCCTGTTCAGCGCTTGCCACTTGATTGTCAATATTGCTGTTCCTGTTTAATGTATGCGCTTAATTCTTGAGATCAGTGTTCCTGTTCAGCACTTGCCACTTGATTGTCAACATGGCTGTTGCTTTTTGACATATACGCTCAATCATCAATATCAGTGTTCCTGTTCAGATCTTGCAGCTTGATTTTCAATACCAGTGTTCCTGCTCGACGCATGCACTCAATTCTCGATGTTAGTGTTCCTGCTCACTGCATATTTCACAGGATTCTCAGTATTAGTATTTCTGCGTACTACACACTTGATATAACTCTTGATGCCAGTATTCCTGTCAACTACTCCACATCACACAGTTGTTGATGTCATGGTTCCTTTCGCTGTACAACTTATAGAATCTCAATACTGACAGCAACTGGATATTGGACATGAATTATGATTAATGAAGTTTGAGCCAACGAGAAATAGACATTTCATCAATATTCACCAACGCATTCATTCACTAAAATGATCCAGGATGGTTCATTTAAAAGTGTGAAAATGTGAATATATTTTTTGTTTACTTGATTGATCAACATTTTTTCTTAGTTACTTTTCTGTTTTTATCGTTAATCATTCATTATTGAGTCTTTTGAAGTGATCGCGATTAAATGTAACTAAAATTCTGAGATTCGGGACATATGTTTTTATTTTTATCGCGAAAGTTGAAGCATTGTAGTGTTCGGTATTTCATGCTTAGATCGCGCAAATATCCATCTGAAATCTTCGTATCACTTTAATTGTTCATAACTAGTGTTGGGAATCGCGAATTATCGGTACTCGTGTTCTAGACTCGTATCACAACTGTATCAAAGTAGAACTTTTATTGTTGCCGGTCGACAGTACTAAAAGGTAACTGTATCTGTTTTTGTAAACGCTGTGTCTGCTATTGATTGTTGTTTCTATCACTCGTGCATGTAAAACAGTTGAACGCTGATGATTTTGATAGTTAAACTGAAAAATAATGTGTGAAATGCCGAAACCAGTACGAATTGAAACTACATTGTACTCCAATTTTGACTTGAAGTTGCATTGTCGATTACCTGTAGAACGTACCAACTGCATGATGCAATCAATATTTGTGAAAATTATTGAGGTAAAAACTTGACAGTTTAAATTATCGTTAATAACCTTACAAGATACGTGTTCTGTGATGGGAGTCCTGCAGTTACTGGAGAATTTCTGGGAACCAGTAACTTGAGCTGAACATCTTTCGTACTTTGCGACTATTTTTGCTCTTTAATAAACTTGTGATACCGGACCTACGGCCATCTTTACCTAGAAGTGTGATGTTCTGACGAAAAAGGAGTATGCGTGACTTTCGAGCCGTTTTCTGGTCTTTTCCCATACGAAAAAATTTGCAGGGGCAAGAAACTGGTTTCTGTTCCGAGAAAGTCTGCCCTAATTTTTGGAATCATTTTTAGATTCGGGGGAGATTGCAGGCTAGAACTTGCGAGAAACTTGACCTGTTTCTCTTGGGTGCCTTAGTTTTGTAAAATGATGTGTTGTATGGACCACAAATTTGGATTTTGTTTAACGAACTACATTTTTAACTGGAATCCTTAAAAAACTGATGTTTTACTTTATTTGGTGAAACATTTCAGTATTTTAGAAAAGTTTTACTATTGGAGATTTCTTCGATACTTACCGATGGGGAAATAACAATGTGTAATGATTTACGTCTATATGTAGTTTTCAGACCTCCAAATAAATACCCTTTTGCCTTTAAAGGCTCCGCAGTTGATGCTATATCGAGATGCAAGAGATTTCAGTCGGGGTTATTCAAATTTCTTACCTAGTGTGATCTCACTCGCTCATTGCTTTGGAACTATTTGGCATCGGTCTAAAGCTCAATAGCTTAATTTGAATGTAATATTTACATATGCGGCTGAGTATAGACCGGGGGAGCTCAGATTTGACGTGCAACAAGTACTACACCTGCCAAAAGTTTCCAGGTCCATTTTGCATAACATCTCGCAAGGTTAAATTATTCGATCTTAGATAATCCAAGCCGGTCATTGTGGATTGGTATTTCCTATGTCTTGAAAACTGAATATAAATTGATTGTGTAATGAGTGAGTTCCAAGTCGCCTTAAATAGCGTTCGCGTTCTAAGAATCAATTATTGTAACAACGTTTCGCTTTCGTATTGAGTTTCGTTCCGAATGCACTCTTTATTGTAACTGTATACGCTGTGTAAGGAATCGTTGGCCCGTTATTGACGAAAATATATATTGTTTTACGCGTCTGCTGATAACAGCCGACTCGAATTAGGAGTTCGAGTAATTCACCGGATTCGTTTAGTCCGACAGACAGGAAAGAGAGACGCTCGAAGTCCAGAAGGGTCACCAGATCATCTTCGGTTGTCATCGATCTCTCCGAATCGGCCAAAGAGAAGAAACGAGATAGCACTGCCCGGAAAAGGGTGCGTATACGTAATTTTCCTCTTGAAGCCTGTCAAAGCGACTACATGAAGGTTGAAGAACTGAAAACATTTGAAGATTCACGAGGGAACAAATAAGAAAGACGGCCTTCTGCCTTCAGATTTTGCTAACTGACTTTTGAACATTCTCAAGACAATTTTACTAGTATCTTTGTTTCTTGTAAGTTGAAGGTTACCCAGAGAGCTCTTCAATTGACAATTTCTTCGTGTTCTCATTTCTAACACAAAACAGATTTGTTAGTCTGAGTCAGTAGTAAGATTTATGGGAAAACGGGGGTAACAAGCGGGACAGAACATTGTCGAGGATGCCGTAACTAACTTAGAATCCGGCCCGCGCCTTCTTTGTTAATCTTCAAGGGAATTTCTCTCCGCAGTTGATTTTAATATTCTGGAACTCGATGGAATTTACGGGAAAAGTTTTCAAACAAAAATTGTTCGAGACTAAATTCTCTATGGAAATAATTCGTTGTACTCCCTTCACATTTGTCTCAGAAATGTTGTAAATGAGATCACTGGAGGGAGGGGGCGTAAAACAATCCAACCAAGTATGATGTAGCACGACGCTTTCAAATATAGGCATTATCTCCGCAACATTCTCTCTGAATTGTTGAAAATGATGATCGTTTTGTCGTAGATTCGTGCTGAAGAAGACGACTTACTCGCCGAGAAGAAAAAAAAGGCTGATGACCGACGTGAGTGTACATTTGCATATTTGTAATCTTTTGTTGTTGTCCGGCGCATGAACGTATTCGTTGATATTGTTTCAAAGTAGATGAGAGACCCCTAATATCAGAACCGTAGTAGTACTTTTGCTCACAATTTAAGATGACTGTCTACCTACCATGAGAATCGAAAGTCGCTCATGAAAGGACCATTTACAAACACTGCTTTCAGTTTCTGGTTTCTCTTATGTATTTTTCATTCTTTCTTTCAGCCTCCAAATTGCATCAAAATGGTGAAGATCATGCCAGAGATTTGTACACAGAGAAACACCACCCGTCGGTAGGTACCAAGTAGTTTCTGACCCTTCACAGTCGTTTATTGCTGGAACCAGTTGGGATACTCGCCTCTCTAAAGTGTGCGAATCAGAAACGCTTCACAAATGGCAACGTCGTACTGAGTCTCAAATGATCAAAGTCTTGATAGTTCCCAAGGAATCTGAAACGAGTCTTTGAGAATCGTAACTAGTCTTAAGCAAGTTTATAGAAAGTTTTAAACTACTTAGTTTTCGGTAATTTTGAATGAGTGTTGAAAATATTTAAAGATTCTTGAAGAAACTGGAAATGTTATAATCAAGTCTTGAAGAGTCCTGATCAAGTTAGGGAGAGCGCAGTAGATTCCTTAGCTAATCTGCGAGAATCATACGTTGAATGAGTCTTGACGATCTTAGCGAATCTTGAAAAGATGTGGAAGAACCTTGAAGAGCATCTACTTGTTTTAATTAAATGTGGGAAATTTTTCATTAGTATTGACTTTTTCTTCGAGAGAGGTAAGAAGTCTTAACGAAGTTTGAGTCGCCAGCAGTGAGTTTTGAAGACGAGCTTTAGAAAGTTTAATACATCTGGAAATGCTTTAAATAAGCAGTACGGGTATTTTGTAATCTTTTACGAGTCCCAAGTAGCTGCACGAGTTCCGAAGAGTCTAGATAATGTCTTGAAAAGCCATAATGAAGCTCGAAAGACTCACAGAGTCTGAAACGAGTTTGAACAGTAAGTATAAAGCTTTAGATAGGAGAGTACAATCGTCCGCCATTTTGAATCCAACCGCGCCCGTCGATGCCGAATTGACTACGCGGTACGCTCCCCATTGCCGGATTCTGTATCCACGGGCACGGTTGAAGTCAAAATGGCGGACGATCGTACTTACACGAAGTATACAGAGCTCTAGTAAGTCCTGAATAACTTCAGAAAAGCCTTAATGAGTGTGAAGTCTAAAAGATTCGCACGTGAACATTGAAGATTAAGAAAGCTAAGAATCTTGAAACTTGCTGAAACTTCCTTAGTGAGAGCGAAAGTAGGATGGTATTGTGGTAAACATTGAAAATTCTTCAAAAATCGTTGCCAATCGAGGATTCGGTAAGTTGAAAGAATTTAAATGAGACTGTCTGGAAAATTAAAGTACATTTCGAATTGTAAATTCTGGGAACAGACCCATCCCGCCTTAGAAAATGAAAGGTCAACGAGTTTTTTGCTACTAAATCATACATATGTTACGAAAAAGTTCTCTCCAGGTCTCACGATTCATAATCTATTTACAGAGTTCAACGTACGCAAAAGGACGCGACAGGAAATCGAGAGAGAAACTGTATCCTTTGGAAATACGACGTCGAAATAAGTAAAATTAATACTTATACCTTCATTCTGGGGAAATAGATTCCGAGTTTTCTTTTTCGTGGATATGTTTCCTCACAACACGATTGTAACGTAAGTGAATGAAGTCAGTCAAAGTTCCTGAATTATATTGTTTTTGAAATCATAAAACTGTTATTAATTGCCCCACTCATTGGGAATAAATGTAAAATACAATGTATATTTAGCTGAATGAAATTTGAGTGAGCCATTTTTAGATATGAACACAATGGGACGGATTTTACCATTCCTGAACTTCGTCCATTTCTGATGAGTGCTAGATAATATATGAGTTTCATCCTGGGTGTCATGGATCCATCTTGATACAGTAAATAGTAAATATTGAAATCAGAAGACTTCGCAATAGCGATATTGATTCCAATCACTGGTTCAAACGCTGATGCGCTGCGAATAGACTTTTTCATGCAAAACTGATAACGTTAAGTTGTGAAATTATTTTTTTCCATTAGACTGCATCATCTCATTTTTGGAATACGAGTTGTAATTCAAAGGCCCCTCAGTTATGGATCCAGTATTAATGTTTCTTGAATGTTAAGCCCGGTGTACACAATCAGTTATATTGATGAAAAGTGCCAATAGAATTGAAGGCGTGTGGTTGATGTTGGACTTACACCGAAGTTATAAGCATTCTAGTAACAAGTTATGCCTTAACATTTTAAATGTAGCGTACTTGTTATAGCATGCTTATAACTTTGGTGTTCTCCAACATGAGTTACCAATTAATTGAGCTCATGTCATCAAAATTCCAATAAAATGGAATTTTAATGAGAAGTTGTTAATTGCATTGGGATGTTAACCCCACCTAGGTAGTGCTAGTATCGTGGTATGGTGACAATGGCCAGAACAACTGATAAGAATTGAAAGGGGGATGATTTCGTAAAATCATCCCCCTGAAATCATCCCCCTTTCGTACCTTATCACCTCGTTGTTACCGGCAGGGATATCAACTTCGGAAACTCAAGTTAACATCCCAATTGATGTTATCGTGTACACCGAGCTTTAGGTACCTACTCTAATCAGTTTAGTGCGATTCAGCAACAGTATGAAAGATAAGTTTCCTTAACCAAACTTTAGAAAATCTGAAAGAAAGAAACGCTAAGTTCTCAATGATTGACAGAAGTTCAATTTCAGGAATAAACTGCATATTTGTGATACGGTATTTACAAGTTTTTGAAAACTGATTAAATTGTATAGCTGTAAGTTTCATGCAATTAACTTGTAACATATGTACATGCCCAAAACAGTTTCCCTGGCCTGTTCTTTGTATTGTCTTCTATTTTTTTTTTATTATTATTATTTTTTTTTGAATCATTTCGTTTTAGAATGTAAATAATGTATTGAAAATCTGTGAAAGGTGATGCTCATCACTTGTAATTAGATTTGTACATGTGACTTTTATAAGAGTTGTAATAGAGAACCAGTTTTTTCAAGTTGATTACTTATTTAGGTGTACAGATTGTGCTATGATGTTAAACCAAACTAGGAACTGATTTATAACGTGAATTAATGGATTGTGGTCGGGGACAGGGTGTGGCTACATTAACAATGTCTCAAGTCTTGGACAAAAGTTATCGGTCCTCGATAAATCCTCTTTAAAACGCGTTCAATATAAAATTTTCATTCAAAATTTGTCACTTTTTGGACACCATCATGTTATGTTCGATGTACAGAATTTGGTATCAGTGGGGATGATGATGGTGCATATTTACATTACAGTCGTCAACAAGTTGAACACATGCCTGTGTGTTGGCAACATAGTCGATAAATTCGGGATGGATATACATTGGAAATGTTTTAAAACAGATGTTGTCAACTCTTATCACTAATTTTTGCCGCCGAGAAGCGCCTTGCCCCTTTTCCAACAGAGTTGTCAACACTTTCAAACCGACTCGAGTCGGTTTCCAAAAATCTTGTTCGCAACATGTTTTCAACATCACATAATCGCCAACATGGTGTTTTCAACTTGTTGACACCTGTAGTGTAAATCCACCGTGATATATGAACGCTATTCAGCAAAAGGGAACCAACCAACATTTGTAAACAAAATGAGTTATTAGTATGGTTGGAAAGAGCGTAAAAAGTAGACTTTTACAAAATTGGGCCCCCGATTCAAAAATGTGTACTCACGTTGGAAAAAGCTCATCAGCAAACGCTATGTCGTATAGTTTTACATGGCTCTTGAACTTCGAATCACGTGTTCTCAAAAAGCGGATTTTGCTAGTTGGTTCCCTTTTTCTGAATAGCGTCCATTCGGGGGCCCAATTTTGAAAAAGTTATACTTCTTACTCTCGTTGGAAAGAGCGTAAAATGTAGAATTTTTCAAAACTGGGCCCCCGATTTGAAAATGTGTACTCACGTTGAAAAGAGCTTATCAGTAAACGCTGTGCCATATAGTTTCTACAGGCTCTTGAACTTGGAATCACGTGTTCTCAAAAAGCGGATTTTGCTCGTTGGTTGCTTGGTTCCCTCTTGCTGAACAGCGTCCATATGTGTAGTGATAACATAAAAATGACAATAGCGCTCCTCTGGATGAACCTGGAAACTTCAAACAAACAGCTGATTGCGATGTGCGAGGTCTAGAGGTCTTGCAAGTTACAACACTTACAGTAAAGTAGAATGTTGATACCTGGTCATCCCGGCCTTTAACAAAATTGTAGTTTCGCAGTCGTTCGTTAATTTTTTTAAAGTTTGGCAAAAGGAAGTACGAAGGTATGTATTTTGATTCTGAAATGATTTGGACTTTGTAAAGAATACGTTTAACAGAATCCATTTTGTTCAAATTTCTCAGTGCAGGTGTAACAAGTCAAAATCGTCAGACTGTGTATGGAGTGAAGATGGCCACAGTATTTCAGAAGTATTAAACTTCCTCGTCAGGTAATTTTACTGTTTTCGATGTTACTTGTGAAAATAAGAACCATTTAGTGATTACATATCAGTGATGTTAGACCAAACAGTTTCTTGTCATTCTGGTTAGAAGGCAGTTCATCTTTTTTTGTTGCGCCAATTTTGTTTTTTCATGGTTTGTTTCGTCTTGACATGATTATTCTGTCATTTCGTCTTCCTTTTTGTCGTACATATTGCTTAATATAGTCAATTGTCAATAGCAGTATCTTGTAGCATCAACTATCATGAATATGTCGTTTAACACATAAGTGCCCTGTTCATAATTATTGGTAAGTTAACCAAAAGTGTCTATGTTAGTAGCCCTACTTCTATAACTGAGGGATAATAATAACTCGTTCATATAAAAAACGTGTGGGCAAAAAAGTGATCATTGAACGCCTTTGACGTGTTATAAAAATCGTTTTTGAAGGAAAGTTGGTTGAAATAATTTCAGCAATAGCACTAAGCTATATCAGGATAAAAAAGAATTACTTCCGTGGACATTTTTTAAATGAAATTACGTGAAATTGAAAATCGCGATTTTTGATGTAGAAGAATAGGGAAGCTGAAATATAATCCCCCAGACATTTCAAATGTGTTGAGCGTTACATAGTTGGTATTTGTTACACGCAGCGCTACCTAGAGGCAATTTTAACTTCCCAATTTAAACGTTGATGAAATGCCATAACCTAACTTTTTTTATCGTTTCATTTTGTCACTGGATTCCTTTGTTCATCCTGACAAAAAATGGTTTAGGTAAAGTCTTGTCATATGACAACATTTTGAAAATTCAAACGGCATTTCGTCATTTTGTTTTGTTACGTCTAACAATACTGTTACTTAATTCAGTTTTGGTGATTAGAGATGACTTGTATTGTAAACACATCAGTGTGTTGTGCAGGTATAACTACATACATATTTTCCTTCCTGAGGTAGATGTTATTGCTTTTACAACTGGAAACTGATTCTTCATGTTCGTCGACAGCTGGTGAGTAGTTCTACCTATTTTTTCAAACGTTGGGAACAGTTTAAACGCATTTTCTAAATGTATGCATGACTATCTTCACTCTGTATGCGATGGGGTTATTCCAGTAAGCTTTTAAGCCTCCAGCACAGCCGCAGTTCTCGATAGTAAAAATTTCTTGGTAATAGTATTCGGTAGGATTGCCTCTGCTAAGTCCAAATGGACGCTATTAAGTAAAGCAGAACCAACCAAGCGGCATTTGTTGACAGAATGAGTTGGTTATTAGTAAATTAGTATAGTTGGAGAGAGCGTAAGAAGTAGAATTTTTCGAAATTGGGCCCCCAATCAGTGGTGTTAGACAAAACGATTTTGTCATTTTGTCAGACGAACATTTCACTTTTTTTCGTTATGTCACGAGTTTTGTTATTTTGTTTTTTCATAGTTTTGTTATGTCACGACAAAATTATTTTGTCATAATGCCAATTGGGATATAAACCTGCACTAGAGTGCGCTGCAAAATCACCTGTGCGGGTGTTATCGGGGGGGGGGAAATGAAAACGTGATCGTGTGTAGGTACTTTCAAATAGAAACACTGCTATCTTCAGGAGGGGAACAAACAAGTAGAAATTACTCTACCAGTGAAACTGATTATAATTCATTTTTTTTTAGTGATTATTCAGTTAAAATTAGGACAAATTTTCTTTGAAAGTGAATTTCTAATTAACTTAATGATAGTTGAAGTTTGCTACACGCTTGCGGATAATTCTCCATGATTACCCATTCACACCACTGATAAGACGCAATTGTGCCAACATTCGCAACTCTAATTTATATCCCAATACCTATCAATTTACAGGTATTTTTACATGCAGTCCAATTCCACCAATCACCAATGTTATTCTAACAAAGATTGCATACTTAAAACCTGCAGACGACATGAATACTCATTCGTCATATTGTTATGTCTAGATTATAGACTCATATTCTCAGTTACCTTCACTATTATGCCTCATTTCTTTCCATCTTCAGTTGATGTACTACAAGTTGACAAGTTGGTGCTTCGGTTGAGGTACACGTCCCATGTACTTGATTCAGGTGGTTTCTATTTCTTTTATCTTTTTTTTGACTTCTAAATCAAACTGCTAAGTAACTGTTAAAGCTCCAGTCTAATATTTTTCAACTTTTAACTTTCAACTTTAGTGTTTTGATGAACAAAGGTAATTAAGATTTGAGAACTTCCCTTTGATATTACCGCAAACCGGTCAGGAAAACATACTTATTACAATTTCGGAAAAGGAAAGACAATAGTATTCCATCATTCAGGAAAGAAAATTGCAAATTTTGCCAAAATCAAAAATGGAATGGCCGCTGTTAAGCGTAAGAAAACCAACCAGCAAAATCTGTTTTCTGAGAACACGTGATCGAAAAGTTCAAGAGCCATGTAGAAACTATATGACATAGCGTTCACTGATAAGCTTTTTTCAACATAAGTACACATTTTTGAATCGGGGACCTAATTTTGAAAAATTCTACTTTTTATATTCTTTCCAAGAATACTAATAAAACTCATTTTATTTACAAATGTCGGTTGGTTCCCTCACGCTTAACAGCGTCCAAATGAGAGCCAGGTCTCATACCTGATACCACGAATCTCGTTCGGTAATAATATTGGCTTCTGGCTTGGGTTGCCTTGTGAAGTTTTAGCTGATCATTTTTTTATCAAAAATAGTCCGGGAAAAAAGACTTTAGAAGTTTAGATATACATTATACCAATACTGTCGATCAAGAAGTGATCAAGTGGATCAGGTATGGAAGGAGATCTCAAGTGGAGCAGTTATGGGAGGATTCGAGGGCCTAACACATCACCCCACTTTTCTCAGAATGCCGGTGAAAATTTGTTGGACTAAGAGAAGTAAGCGCGTGAAGTTCGTTTTTGACTGTCCCGGCCGATCGGCAGATTAATGCAAAGAGGAATTCCCTGCGAGAGACAAGGAGGTAAGCATAAGGCCTAGGCTATAAAGGTAGTTCATTCTATGGCAAATTTCACGAGGCATTTTTTTATTTTTTATAGATTTCGATTTTTTTTTAAGTTGTCCAATTTGGACGGCGATTGTAGGCCAAGGATTAGACTCTACATACCTATTTCTCATTTGTCATTGGTTGTTTTCGACGCATATTCATACTCAGACCAATGGCACCAGCAGCTTGCAATTAGCTTCCCATTTTGATTAAATCTGTAATTTTATCACCTATTAATGCGATAGCGTCTGCAAAACGTAGGTTTCCCGTTGATTTTAATTCCAACCTCTCCCAGTCCAAAATGTTTTGAAAACTTCCTGAAGAATGCTATGGGGGGGGGGGATGTTTCCCTTTTTTATCTAGTTTCACATAGGTACGCTTTAAATTTAGCATACACTTCTGATATAATTTTGATAATCTCATTAGAGACACCATGCTTATGAAGAGCTTCCAACGTGCCATGCGACATTGAGTCGGAATCTTTATTGAAATTAATTGAAAACATACCTTAAGATTATGTTCTTTCGCTTTTTCTAAAATTTGGTTGAGGGTGTGGATTTGATCCATGATCGAATAATTTTTTTTAAAGCTAGCCTGCTCGATGGATCACGAAAACATTTCAAACAAACTAACCGACTGTTCGAGAGATAGGGGTATCTAATAGAAATTCTGATATGCGGCGCCAAGCAGGCGATCTAACAAGGAATAAAATAAATAACAAGGTAGAGTAATTTACGCAGCGTAGGTATATTTAAAATTTCAAACATTACATAACAAAAAGTAATCATTACAAATCGCATTACTTTACTGTAATTTTATGACTCATGTTTAGCAAAACCGAATTAAAAGCAATGTTATGAACATTATATCAACAGTTTCCTGTCTATACTTACACCTACATTCACTTTTTCTAACAAATAGATAAAAATCTTACTCTTTACACTTAGATCTATATATTTCAAACACATGTTGGCCGACACACATAATGGAAGAAAAAACTGCAGATCAATAGAACTTTCAACTTCACATAAAATACCGACCCGATACGATATACTTACATTATTATAGCTACAACACTAACCTTGGTTTGATAAACTGGGAAGCAAGTAAAGTACTAATAATCATAAAACAACCTTCATGTTACAGTAAAATATTAAAGAATTTTCATGAAACGTTAAATACGACTATGCCCAATCCAGTCTCATACATAGGTATACTGAGAAAATACTAAAGGTTCTTTAGTTATAAATTACATTAATAAAAGAAAACGAGATCTAGGCGCAGAATACGAACTAAACGAAATCATATTCCTGCTTGAGCTTCTTTAATCGTCTGTTTCCTTTTCGTCTTTCATAGCTGACTTTCATTTTCCTAAAAATGTTAGGCTGAGGCAAATGCCGGTACTGCCTTTGCTGATCCAAAACGGATAACTATGAAGTTAGAATAATTGTTACCCCAGAATTCATGAAAATGATATACAGAGAAATCTGCAGAACCCACAACAGAAAATTAAATTGATAAAGGAGAATCACAAACATATAGAACTACAACCTAATTCAGTCCGGAGTGAAGTGAATGAAACTTAGATCAAGTCTGGAAACACAAAATAGAACATATAAGTATACTAAATTTATAAAACATAAAACTGCAAATATTTACAACGACAGTTATAAAAGTACGCACACTTAATAAAATATTTATAAAATATTTGATGACGTTTGATTTTGCAATAATCGCACAATCATTTAAAATGTAATTATTCATGAATTTTGCCGAGTAGAAAAAGTTTTGTGTTCACAGATCGTACTTTCATTTCATAGCCACTGAAGTATCAGTGGTAGCAATCAGTACTTTCCTCGAAAAAGGAGGTGCAAAACTTTTTAATTTTAAGTTATCAAAAAGAAAAGAAAGAAAAGAAAAAAAAAAGTCTCAAAAGGAGCCTTAATTTTGATGTTTATACCTAATATGGAAGCATCATTATTTGCAATTTTTTAAAAGGAGAGGCAGTTGCTTTCCATACCACCAGAATCGCCACCACTAGAAAACATTATTCGCAGTTTAAATTTAGTGCACATCGATTATAATTCCTTGACCAACATATGTTACTTGTGGATGTTGGCAACTTAAATGTATGGAAGAACGACACCCAACTTTCTCAAAAGAACAACCAAACAAACTTAATTCTAACTATATTATACAATAAGGGAAAACACTGAGGGAAATAACGTAAAGAATATGGTATCGAATCTAAATAATATTAAATACAAATAAATATAAAATGAACAAGTCGAATACAGCACATAATTATAAGGAAATAACAAAGATGAGACCATTAATATTTTCTAAACTAAAGTCATTTCGGATGCTGTCCGTCCATTAAGTAAAAAAGAAAAGGGGAAGAGATGCGAACGACAAGATAGAAGCTTTTCCTAAAGAGATTTCTATAACCATTTACTGGACCCAAAATAAACGAACATAGCATAGAAGTTCCTTGAATACAATAATGTAGGCCCTAGCTTACAAAATAATATTATCACTTATTTTAAAGAGAAAAAAGATGGGGGACAAAAAATCTCAATGAGTATTAACTGAATGCTGGCTAAATACACTGCGCTAAGTAACAGAGTTATGTCATGTTTTAATCCTTATTTATGAGTTTGTTAATTATGTACTTATTCAACCATTTGAACTGTTAATGAATGGTGTTGACTATTTCTTAACATGTTGACCATTGTTTAACGAATTAACCGTTAACGGGTTTCATCGTTATTCAACTAATTCCACTGTCTTTCAATAGTTCAACCATAACCTAATGTTCTAGCCATTATTCAACTACTTAGCTGTCAAAGCTTCAACAATTTTAACTACTATTCAACAGATTCCATTATTATTTGATAATATTGACTATTTAACCTGTTTCAATTATTATTTAACCCATCAACCACTATTTAACTGGTTTGTCCACCAAATTATTTAAAAATCCAATCATTATTCAAGTATGCTGACCATTATCTGATAACTGGCATTGCATATTTGTTTTAGCTTTACTATTTAACAACTGGTAGAATGGTTTCAACATACTCAATTAATTAACATGGTTAATATTAAAACATGAACTTGTTTCAATCAATTAACATGGTGGATATGTCACCATGTATGTGTACATCAATTAAAGGGTATAATTTCATACAACATTTACCAATTTTCTGCCCTTCATTCCTTTTCTCTTTTTGACGGATCATCTGTAATTTTCAGTTATCTACACCTCATTTGAAATTGTCAGCCCTGTTGATTTCAGAGAGCATAATACAGAGGCCAACTGCAATCAAAAGTACTGGTTTCTCACAATTCATAGTCCTTAGAAGTCCTTCCTTCAAAGCAGCCAGACTGAAACTTTGAATTGTTGTGTAACCGGATAAAAATTAAAGATCTCCAAAATTTGTAGCCAATCACCTTATATAAGTGGAGGGATCAGGGGCCAGAAACTAGTGAGCATTTTAATGAAATCATATGAAAAGTGATCATGCCATAAATTAACATGTGGCACTAATTCCACCCAGTGGCAAAGCAGTGCCACTCAGTAAAATACTATTGTGCCACATGCTATGTTCTATAATCTCCCTCCATTTCCAGAGAATTTGTCTACATCAACGCAAACCTAATACTTTTTTCTAGTTCACCCCTCCCCCTATTTTAGTCCAGGTACTGATTGAAATTATTAATTTTGTTCAAAAGTCAAAACTCGTTTTATAGCGTAATCTACTGGATTATATGCACATATTCCTGTACTCTCAGATGTACTAATATTTAGGTATGTGTTTTACTAGGAACCTAAGTGTCCCTGTTGGCACATATGGTACTTAGACACTATATACTGTACTTTCATTCTCCTGTAAAGTTTTGAAAAGTGGACGGAGGCCATTTTGGAATATCATTCTTCCTTTAACTGATTATACACATTAACGATAACAGATAACATGAATTACACTGATTTCAATATTATAGCCATAAATAATGTTTTAGGATACTTCAGTTAACATAGTGGATACAAAGAACACAAATTACACTGGTTTAAATACTATGGGTTTAGAGTATACTTATTAGTAATCTAAAGGTATCAACAGTGTCTATCAATTAACTTGGTAATACTTAGAACATGAACTACGCTGGTTTCAACATTATATGGTCACATTAGATAACGTTTTAGAATACTTATTAGTGATTTTTTTGTTATGATACTATTACTACTCTGCTAAATGGTTGCTATTCAACTGAATTTCAAACTTATTAATAGGCTTAATAATTTTAACTAATGTTCAGCATTATAACGTCTTTTGAACACCAGAATCACAATTGTGAGAAATATTCTTAAGGCAAAACTATAGTTTTTGTTTCAAAATTCAACGACTTTAACCATTATTCAATGATTCTTACTCAATACTTCTAACTGTCATTTAATGATTATAACTGGTATCTAATGGTTTCTACAATCTTAATCTTTTGGTAGTTAATAACTCGACAGTAATCACAGGTTATTTATAATCATGATTATATACACAGGGAAATAATTTTAAATATGAGTTATTTATATAGTGTATCGAATCAGATAGTATGACTTGATGCAGGACCCATGTACAAAGGGAGCACTGTCACCCCCTCAATTTCCAACTGGCATTTGTGACAAAATTTAGCAATCTATCAGCAAAATTAATGAAGTAGACATTTCTCTTTGTATGGTCTAAAATTTTAATTCAGTCAACATTGAGACCTGGCTCCCCCTCAAGAACTTATGTACACTAACATGACATCAACAAGCGCCAAAATATGTACCGTAAACTGGGGTAACTTTGGATTCGTGGAGGAACTCCGCATATTGCTAAAACTCGAGTAACACTGGTTAGATGTGTTATTTCTTCATTAACTAGGATATCAGATAAAACCTGGGACTTGTAGCTACACTGTCATGTGGTGAAAACCGATGTTCCAGTTCTAATTTATAAACTGACAATTATGTACTTATTCAACCATTTGAACTGTTAATGAATGGTGTTGACTATTTCTTAACATGTTGACCATTGTTTAACGAATTAACCGTTAACGGGTTTCATCGTTATTCAACTAATTCCACTGTCTTTCAATAGTTCAACCATAACCAATGTTCTAGCCATTATTCAACTACTTAGCTGTCAAAGCTTCAACAATTTTAACTACTATTCAACAGATTCCATTATTATTTGATAATATTGACTATTTAACCTGTTTCAATTATTATTTAACCCATCAACCACTATTTAACTGGTTTGTCCACCAAATTATTTAAAATCCAATCATTATTCAAGTATGCTGACCATTATCTGATAACTGGCATTGCATATTTGTTTTAGCTTTACTATTTAACAACTGGTAGAATGGTTTCAACATACTCAATTAATTAACATGGTTAATATTAAAACATGAACTTGTTTCAATCAATTAACATGGTGGATATGTCACCATGTATGTGTACATCAATTAAAGGGTATAATTTCATACAACATTTACCAATTTTCTGCCCTTCATTCCTTTTCTCTTTTTGACGGATCATCTGTAATTTTCAGTTATCTACACCTCATTTGAAATTGTCAGCCCTGTTGATTTCAGAGAGCATAATACAGAGGCCAACTGCAATCAAAAGTACTGGTTTCTCACAATTCATAGTCCTTAGAAGTCCTTCCTTCAAAGCAGCCAGACTGAAACTTTGAATTGTTGTGTAACCGGATAAAAATTAAAGATCTCCAAAATTTGTAGCCAATCACCTTATATAAGTGGAGGGATCAGGGGCCAGAAACTAGTGAGCATTTTAATGAAATCATATGAAAAGTGATCATGCCATAAATTAACATGTGGCACTAATTCCACCCAGTGGCAAAGCAGTGCCACTCAGTAAAATACTATTGTGCCACATGCTATGTTCTATAATCTCCCTCCATTTCCAGAGAATTCGTCTACATCAACGCAAACCTAATACTTTTTTCTAGTTCACCCCTCCCCCCATTTTAGTCCAGGTACTGATTGAAATTATTAGTGCCACCCTGTAAAAAATCTTTTAAAACATGCTCTGGGAGCGATATTCCAAAACAACCTATGCTCATTTTGTTCAAAAGTCAAAACTCGTTTTATAGCGTAATCTACTGGATTATATGCACATATTCCTGTACTCTCAGATGTACTAATATTTAGGTATGTGTTTTACTAGGAACCTAAGTGTCCCTGTTGGCACATATGGTACCTAGACACTATATACTGTACTTTCATTCTCCTGTAAAGTTTTGAAAAGTGGACGGAGGCCATTTTGGAATATCATTCTTCCTTTAACTGATTATACACATTAACGATAACAGATAACATGAATTACACTGATTTCAATATTATAGCCATAAATAATGTTTTAGGATACTTCAGTTAACATAGTGGATACAAAGAACACAAATTACACTGGTTTAAATACTATGGGTTTAGGATACTTATTAGTAATCTAAAGGTATCAACAGTGTCTATCAATTAACTTGGTAATACTTAGAACATGAACTACGCTGGTTTCAACATTATGGTCACATTAGATAACGTTTTAGAATACTTATTAGTGATTTTTTTGTTATGATACTATTACTACTCTGCTAAATGGTTGCTATTCAACTGAATTTCAAACTCATTAATAGGCTTAATAATTTTAACTAATGTTCAGCATTATAACGTCTTTTGAACACCAGAATCACAATTGTGAGAAATATTCTTAAGGCAAAACTATAGTTTTTGTTTCAAAATTCAACGACTTTAACCATTATTCAATGATTCTTACTCAATACTTCTAACTGTCATTTAATGATTATAACTGGTATCTAATGGTTTCTACAATCTTAATCTTTTGGTAGTTAATAACTCGACAGTAATCACAGGTTATTTATAATCATGATTATATACACAGGGAAATAATTTTAAATATGAGTTATTTATATAGTGTATTGAATCAGATAGTATGACTTGATGCAGGACCCATGTACAAAGGGAGCACTGTCACCCTCTCAATTTGCAACTGGCATTTGTGACAAAATTTAGCAATCTATCAGCAAAATTAATGAAGTAGACATTTCTCTTTGTATGGTCTAAAATTTTAATTCAGTCAACATTGAGACCTGGCTCCCCCTCAAGAACTTATGTACACTAACATGACATCAACAAGCGCCAAAATATGTACCGTAAACTGGGGTAACTTTGGATTCGTGGAGGAACTCCGCATATTGCTAAAACTCGAGTAACACTGGTTAGATGTGTTATTTCTTCATTAACTAGGATATCAGATAAAACCTGGGACTTGTAGCTACACTGTCATGTGGTGAAAACCGATGTTCCAGTTCTAATTTATATAACTGACAATGTCTGGAGATCCCCCACAAATCCGAAGTCACCCCAGTTTACGGTAGTTTTAAAATCAAGAGTTCCTAAAATTTAAAAATATTTCAAATTTCTAGGCCTTTGTGTTACCCAAAAATATTCAGATGGTTCACGTAGTTTGTTGTGCTGATAAAGGACAACCAAATGTGGTACAAAAAAGAGTTTTAGGTATAAAATTTGTTGGTATCTATTTTTAATAACGCTCACCATCAGCATGCTTAAGAACTTGATCTATGCTGACATTACCTTTTTGTAGTACACTTAAACTGTGCAACCATTAACACCCCCTCCCCCGGCTGGTTTAAATACCTTAATTCTTTATAGTTACCAAGTATACGCGGAAGTTTTAGGTTCATTGAAAAGCTTGTACTCTAGTGTTTACATCATTCAAAGATCAGACCTGTTATTAAATGGTTCTAATTTCAATTGTTACAACCAACAATCATACTACATGGTTTCTTTACTTCATTACGAATTTTTGATTATTTCTTATAGATTCGGTTATGGCTATAAATTACTGATTACATTACGTTACATGTACAACAGTCTTGCTAAGAAGGGACACAGGATACTTAACTTAGTTGGAGAAGGGTTTCCGATGGTTACAATCAGAGCAAATTCAGGGTGTCAGATGTTTTGGTGCCAACCATCCTCCCTCCACCATATGAAGAAAATTTTCTCGTCTTTCATTTTTACAATTTTAGCTGTCTAATAAATATTGGCATACCGCAAAATATCCCTCCTCTCTATTTTCTAAATCTAATCTCGTCAACCCCTGGATACCACAAAATTATTACGCAGATGAATTCAATGCATACACGTAATGAAGTTGATACAAAGCAAACCACAATCAGTGGTTCACAGAAGGGAAATCACAACAGGGAGAAATTCGAAATCTTCTAACTATGGGAAGCCCTGAAGTGAAAACATGTTCGAAGTATTTTTACTGATTTTTTGAATTAGAAAGCAGGCAAAAACATCTCAAAAAACCTCAAATTTTTCAACTGAAAGCCACTAATTTTTTAACTGAAACCAAATATCAAATTTTTGGGAGTGAGCCTCTCCTCCCCCTTCTGTTAGTACGCCCTAACCATAACTCGTGGAGTTTTAGAAGTAAAAAATGTTTTTTTTTTTTAAATGTTAATTTTCCATCACTTTCATAGAAAACAAAAGTCTGATGTACTTCGAATTACATCAATGATTCTGGTAAATTATAGAAAACTACTGATTGTGACTATAAGAAACAAAATACTAATATTGGATCTAACTGAAATAAAAGATTCTCATAACTATTGACGTTTCAACGAATAAGGGAATTAATTTACCACTGAACTTTACCAACTTACACGTACCAATATAGAATAAAATACTCATTTAGATTTGAGAATAAAGAAAAATAACATATAACTTAAAAATGATTAAAATGAAAGTATGTAAAATTAGGTCCAATACTACTCTCAAATGAATATTGAAAAACTAGGTAACTAAATATGGAAATAACCTTAATAAAAAAAAACTATTAAAAATGAAAAAAAAAAAAAAAAGTAAAAAGGAACCGAAGCTTAACAACAAATAAAACCCAATTATTACTCGATGTATTCAAAGGAGCCGATAACAATAATGATAAAAGTAAATAATAAAGTCGAAATAAAATTAATCGTAATGAACTTAAAACTAACGAACTACGTAGCTATTACAATATTATAATATGGAAGACGTTCGGAAAATCCTCTAGACTTTCGCGGTATTTCAATTATTGTCGGGATTACATCATCACACCCATAAACGGATTATTATTCTCAACAATACAAAAAATTCAAAATCAAATCGTAATAATAAAAAAGCGTTAAGGAATTAAAAAAGCGACCATCTCAGCGTTGAGGAGTTTGCATTTCAAAAGCGAACAGACATTCGGGTCTTTCTATATTGTCATCTGGTAACTCGGATGAACTTGAAATTAAAAATTTGAAAAAACTCAACTTTTAAGAAGTAAAATTTGAAATCAATTACACTGAATGTATACCTCTAATTCAATTAGTTATGAAATGTTTACACTACTGTTCAAAAAAAGTGATCACTTTTTTCCTTTTACAATGTATTAATATTGTAAAAAACAGTGACCACTTTTCTTTTTGAACGTTTGTATATTACGAGAATTGAAATTCAAGTAACTGGGCAGTTTTAATACTACTATTGAACACAGTCCATCCTTCCAGAAATATACCGAAATAATTAAAAATAATGGTAAAAACATCTAATTCTAGTGTCGAAGATTGTTATGGCAAAAAGTTGATCACAGATGTCTGCGTTGGTTATTACAATTTAAAACGTGAGAAGTCCAATTAATCCATATTTTCAAACCATTAACAAAAAAAAAAAACAAATATTTAAAATCCTTATGGCTTATTTTGATTATTGTCATGACCAGGAAGCCTGAACTTATTCTAAAATGTTATTGTCGTAAGTACATATTGGAAGACTTGCGATTACATAATGTAGGCGATAAACAAAAGGAAAACAAATAAATTGAAAATTCCAGCGTATATACATTTTGCAACTGGGATCGACTACCTCGAGTACACGTATACCTCAAACTTACATCTTCTTCCCCACTTCCTGACTTTCAGGCTGAGTATCATCCTCTTCTGTTTCTTCCTTGCCCTCTTCCAATTCACGCATTTTCAATTTGATTTCCATCAGGTTCTTGGCCACGTTATTGTTCAATTGTGAAATTTCGTTAGGCGACAAGCACTGATGAATTTTGGTCTTATGCTTTTGGAGAAGGAAATTACGGGTAAAGGTAGCAAAACACATTGTACACTTAAAAGGACGTTCACCGGTGTGTATCAGAATGTGACGTTTCAGATCAGTCGTCCAACCGAAGGTTTTGTGACATATGTGACAGGAAAACCGTTTTTTGATTTTACCAACGCTGCTGCTATCGGCACCGTTGCAAACGAAAGAAGAATTTTCATTGCTATGAGGATTCTTAAATTGGTTTTTTACTTTTGTCACGGTTTCTGTTTTCTGGGATATCGTTGGTTGGTTACCCATATCGTTTCGACGGGCTGTGGTATCATCATCTTCATCAGCCATCGTGATCGCGCAGTAAAATAACGGATTGAAACAGGACTCGTAATCATCATCGTCGTCGATTTCATGAACTTCGTTTCTGTCAACTGGATCTTTCTGCTTAATAAATTCAATGGTGATGTCGGGTGAAAATTGAAATCCCAAGTTAAGAGGAGTTTGATATTTAGTCTGCATTCTAGAAGAGTTATTTGAGTACATGTTTCTCGAGTGTCTCGTCCGGTATCATTAATCATCCATTTTGCGAGATCTAACTGAAACAAAAAGTAAAACGTATTACTCTACATGGAAATGGATAAAATTCTCTACTATTAAGATCGAAATGAATCAAAGAAAAAATTAACTTTTCGGGTTACGTATGGAATACTGTTATTCGAAATGCAGGTATCTTTATCAGTGCTAAAAAGGTCAGAAGCGAACCATTACCCCTAGCTGAGGATTCACGGTTACCGGAATTTTTAATTCGTCTTCCTTGTAAGCAGCGATCACTTTATACTACATGCATTCATTTATTCAGTTTCAACGTGAATTATCGAGGATGGCACGACAGTATTTTTTCAAGCTCGAAAAGAGAAAAAAATTGAGGATGTCTTCTAATCAAATCGTGGATCTTCAGTCTATAAGTTTACGACACCCCATTTCCTCATAAGTTAGGGGTTACGTTGTCGCACGATCGTAAAAATTTCTCCTCTAGTTAACATCCAACCGGAAGTGACAAGAAATCGTTTAGTACACTAATACGTGATGACACGATTTCTTCATCTAAAACTACACTTCTGTGCACCCCATTCTGCATTAGATCAAGCTAAATAATTTTCTAACCCGCTCACTGCATTGAGCTTTCAAAGTTCTATTCCACTGGGCAAAGCGAATGGAAATTATCACCACCATATTTCAATCGTATCAACTACAGAGCAGCAAGAAAAAATACAGTCTGGGGGATGAAAACTGGTAATTGATCGGCTGAAATGGAATACAGGTAGCTGATACGAAATAACAATCAAACAATAAATAGAAAATCTTACCGTAAACTGCAATTAATTTCCACCATCAGCAGGATAACTAATTGAGTATTGAGTGGTTGTGTTTATCTCATTTTTACAGACACCCTTCGATTTTTTCCAAGTTTTTCAACCCTAGAGGGTGAGTGCATTTTCACAGCTCAGTTTAATCAGAAGGCTGCATGCATGTGTTTTTGTATCTTTTACCTGTGGAAAAAAGTTTGCTCTTCGCGTCAATAACCAATCAGAAACTCGTTAGTGGGTAGTTCAAAATTTACCGCTAGAGTCGCCTATGTGATATGTGATATTCATTCAATGATTCAATCATTCTACATTTTTGGTCTACTTCTGCGGAGTTACGCGATTTTGGCGTATATGCACTTTTGCAAGTCTCGAGAAAGAGACCTTAATGACAATGACGTTCAGGTCCTTTTTCCCAGGCGTTCTTTTTACATATAGATTAATATCACGATCGCTACCTGTGCGCTGTGCGGCTGTGCCTCGGCAATGCTGTCGCAGCAAATTTATCTGATTGAAGAACTGAAGATGCGGAAGATATAGAATGACTGGTGGTCTGAAGAATCCGATCTTCAGTGATTCTGATCATGTTTTCGTGTTACTGCAAAGTGCAAATAATTAAAATTATAAACTAACTGAGTAAAAAAGTGAAAACCAAAATGTAAACACAAAATTTTGCTCTTTATTTTTTAAATTTTAGTTTAGTCTCCAAGTTGGAGCTCTAGTCTTTACTTTTCATGTTTCAACCTCTCAGTTACAGTCTGAAGCAGAACCTGAAAGTCTTTCAAAAATCAGAAGTTCTCGGCTGGAAGTGGAACGTGTGGAATAGGGGAACACTTGAAAATCCAAACATTGACATTGAATGTAAGTAACTGTTTATTAACTTTTTCATTTTAACTAGGTAGTTTTTCTACTTTTGCTGTTCTTGTATCACCTTCCCCATATACTCGGCCAACCCGAGTCTAAAAGTCAAATGAAAGGCACAGGTTTGAAGCTGAAGGTCAAACTTTCCTAGAATATTAAAGGAAAGCTGAAGGCCGAAAACTAGTTGTGAATCCCAAAGTTGAATGCTGAAGAGGCTGAAGTTCTATATATTTTCCAATTCCAAGATTCTAGATCTCGAGTCGAAACTGAGAATTAAAATTGTATCGTTCAACTGTAAGACTCTGAATGTTTTCTTCCCTTTTTTCATTCAACTGTAACGCAGGTTTGTGCTCGGTAATGACGAATCACAATTTGTTTAGGTTCCCTAGATGCGCAAAATTCCACCAGTTATCCGAGTAATTAAAGGGGAACAAGGGTAATCTGAGGCTAACAAATGGGTAACATCTAGAGGGTAAACTGATTGCGCATGAAAACTTATTATTTATGATTTGTTCATTTGATATTACACTCGCAATGAAGAAGTGCGTTCCATACTTTCACATCTGGTGTAGGGTACTGCTCATACGCTTTGTCCATGAGCATGAATCAAGCTTGATACCAGAATTCTTTGGCGGTGTGGATTTCTTGGTATTGACCAATATAAAGTGATACTATGTACCTATATACTTATTTGCAAAGGAAGCGAGCAACATTTTTTTCAAATTTTAATGGAATTTATATGAAAAAATTACATATTTTGGTCGATCATACTGGAGGGGAGGGCCCCTCTCCCTGCCACCCGCGCCATGTTTTCGTTTGTTCCGTATATGTTCTGCTCAAAATTCTTACAAATTGATTCATCTATTTTGACAATTGGTCGGGTATTGATTCTGAGCTTACCGCTCAGTGTCAAGTGTACTCAGGATGTGAAAAACTAATTGATTTGCTCATGGATTCGCTCAAGGTCCTTTCTTCATTTATTCGTTATTTACTTATAAATGAATCAATTTTCCTGTTATTGTTCCGGTATTCGTCACGATTACAGAAAACTTTGAAATATCCCTAATTTTCAAAGTTCAAACTGGCGAGCAAGAACTTAATTCCCATGCGTTGTCATCTGATTTGAAATGCCTGTCCTTCTGAAGACTTTCTTAAAATGCCAATACAATGTTAAAGATTCAAAAATGCGAAGACTGCTTGAAAGTGAGAATTTGTCAACTTTATGAAGTCAAAACACTTGAAAACACTTCCATGTTATTACGGTTGAATTGAACTTGAAAGTTGAAAGGTTAAAAGGTCGTGTGTAGTATTCTAATTACCTTGAACTTGTGACAGAAAACAAAAGTTGAACTGCTACATGGTAGAAATAAATTTAGAGCATATGAGCATTAACATACAACTCAATAGTATGAGATTACGACGTAACGAGATTACCACTTATATACAACACGGATACTTTGAGTTCAGGACCGTGAGGACGGGCTCTGAGCTGCCGAGCTACCACAAGACGCAGACGTATTATACTAGTATGGTGGTCTTATTTGGCATCTCTTGGATGGTAAATATTTTATTGTAATTGCGATTTCCGTCTTCCAGGGATGGATTGGTACCCAAAAGGGTATCCAGAAAATGCCATACTGCATCGGCCCTACCTTTCATTTTTGTTACCCTTCCATCATGTCTTACCATTTGCTTTTGTTTCAGTCCCGCATGGACCCCAACTCACAAATGTACCCTGGTATGGCGCAAACAAAATTTATTTTTCAAAAGGGAGTGGCAAAAATGTTACCAGAAACTTAACCAATATTTTCAGTTGACAAGGGAAAAGAAATCTTCACTTCTTCAGTTATGTCGACAGATTTTTTTTTAATGTTGAGGGTAGATATTTCGATACGATCCACTGAAAAAGTGATGCAACTTACAGAAGAATGCCTACTTTCAACATTAATGACGAACTTGGACAAAGTTCGTGAACCTGGAATGTTATTCATTCGAAGGTCAAGCTCAGAGAATTCGAAAACTTCCATCCCCAAGTAAAAAGATAATTGTGTTGAGTTTACTATTTTACTTGTCAGTAAGCAAAGGTACTTACTTTGCTTGTAGTTTGCCCATGCGTCGAGTTGCCCGTCTCCCTCTCCACCCACTCCTCATAGGTCATTGCTACGAATAGTAATTTTTTAGAAACTTTTTGAAGTTAAATGATATAAGAGCGGATGCAGATAAATTTAAATTTATAACTATTTTAAATAACTGATAAAAAGATGAAAATTCCAAAGTCGATGCGCATACAAAAGCAGTTAGTTAGATATAATTTCAACATCCGTGAGCAAAATGAGCTGTTGATTGCCCGGTTTAATTTTGAGGGAAACAGTAAATAGTTATTCGAAAAAAATATCCTTTTTGAAAATTTCAACTTCCAGAACTGTAGATACTTTATTATTTCTAAAACATTTTTGCACATTTGAAAAATATCAGACAAAGGAAGTGAATACTAATCTGTAATTTATCTATCTATTGGGGTATAAACCTGCACTAGAGTGCGCTGCAAAATCACCTGTGCGAGTGTTAGCCGTAAGGTCTACGGTGTTAGCGGGGGAAATGAAAGGGTGATAATGTGTACTTTTGAATAAAAAAATCTCCATGATCACCCATTCATACCACTGATAAGATGCAATCGTGCCAACATTTGCAACTCTAATTTATATCCCAATGTATCTAATAATAATTCTCAGCAATTGGGATTTAAACTTGGAATTTCAGGTGTTGGCAGCCCTGTATATGCGTGTGTATGATCACGTATGATTTACCGTCCATAAGCGTGTAGCAAACTTCAACTATTATTTGGTCGATTAGAAATCCAATTTCAAAGAAAATTTGTTCTAAATTTAACTGCATCATCACCAAAAATTGAATTATAGTCACTGGCGTCACTAGCGGATGGGGTGTGGCACACCCATCTTTCCTAAAATTTTTGTAAACTTTATTCGAATCGGAATAAATTCTCTCCTGCCAATCGATGTAAAATTCCTCTATTGTCTTTAGCGCATGAAGAGTTACGATTTCCTAATCCTAAGACGCCACCTGACTTGGTTGAACTAAGTAATATAGAAGCCGAGTTTTGAAAGCCCGCCAATAAAACTTTTGCTTTTAGCTTTTAACTTGTGATTAGAATAAAACTTTCGCTTTTCGCTTTTGACTTTTTCGGTTTTATTTAGCTTTAAAATTTTGCTTTCAGCTTTTAGAAATCGATTGGCTTTTAGCTTTCAGCTTTCGACTTTTTTCTCTTTTTCCCTTTTACTATTAACAAGATTACGAATTTCTGGGAAAAGCTAAATAAAAAGCTGTATAATAAAACTTCTGCTTTCCGCTTTTGGCTTTTCAGCTTCGATTTAGCTTTTGGATTTCGCTTTTAGCTTTCAGAAATTGTTTGACTTTTGACTTAAAACTTTCAGCTTTCAAAAAACTTTCAAATCTAGAAGAACGTTTTCTACCTCCACGAATTCGTTTCATTCAAATTTGAGAGTCATTATTTTGTAGACCTTTTCTAATGTTTGCTGCGTGATTGCAGTCTGCAGCTTCCCAGTTTGTAGCCTTACCATGTGTTGTTAGTGCCAGAAATGGAAAGCTATATGATAAAACTTTTGCTTGCGGCTTTAGTTTCTGACCTTGGAAAATAAAACCTTGGCTTATGCTTTTCAATGCAAAAATCATAAGCTTTCAGCTTTCCACTTTTGACTTTCGGCTTTTTCCCTAAATGTTGAATATTTTGTATAACATTATATTTTTTAGAAATAGCTTTTCACAATACTGCTTAACAGTGAACACTTTAACAGAACTGACTGACCACTGAGATAATGAAAATAAAAATGAAAATTTGAAATTATAATTTATAAATAGATAAATACTAAAAAAGCTGTAAAAAAATAAAACTTTTGCTTTCAATTATTTGTGCATTCTAGCTTTTACTTTCAGCTTTTGCTTTCAGCTTTTGCTTTCAGCTTTTGCTTTCAGCTTTTGCTTTTTAGGTAAAAACTCTTTGCTTTTGGCTTTCCGCTTTCAGCTTTTAGCTTGCTTTCCATCTCTGGTTAGTGCGACTGTAGTGTCATTCTAATCACGTTTCATCTATCAGCTCTTATGTTAATAACAAAAAGACCTTAAGCATGACTATTGATGGGTCTTTTTTTCCTGACATCATTTTCAACGACTGCAAAAACAAAAGCTAGCTCCGCTCAGTGTATTGCAGTAAAGGCCGTATTCAGCCAAATTTTCTATCAAAAAGCCAAAAGCCAAAAGTCAGTTTTTTTTAATCTAGAAAAAATGTACGGCAACAGCTAAAAGCTAAAAGCTGCATGGAGCTGTATATTTTCTCAAGGTCAAAAGTTTGAGATGTTTACATTTATTAACGGTATGAAGTCATCCCCCTTAAGATGAAGGGATGCGAAAGAAGTTCCCCACTTGGCACACCCATGTACAAAGGTCTAGTGACTGTGATTATAGTTAGCAATATTTCTATTTGAAAGTACACTTGATCACTCATTCATTTTCACCCGCATAGGTGATTTTGCAGCGCACTCTGGTGTAAGTTTAAACCCCAATGAGGCGTACACACAAAGGAGATTCATTTTTTTGGCTCTTCAATGAGACTAGTCGTTTTTTTGCTGGCCCGCAAGCGCTGTGGAGTTAGCCTTCGCAGTTTTGAAATGCCCTAAACATGCGAGAAAATTTTCCCTTTTGCAGAAGCGCCGTGCAGCCCAAAATTGACAGCGCAGGGAACGGAATAGCTGAGCGAAGTGTCGCTATGCAGCGCTGCCGTTTGGTTACTTTTATTCAAGATATTATTCGAACTTATCGGTTATCACAATAAACGGAAACTACTAACCTACTATCGTTACAATGTAGGGAAGTCTCTTCGGAAATTTCACAGATATGTGGTTTGGACCGTGAGATAAATGAGACACCACAGATTTCGTTTTATCAAAATTATCGAAAAGGGCATATCCGCCAAACGTCGATTGGCCTGTTCTTCAATTTAGTACGCAATTCTAAAATTATTTACTGGATTTATCAAAATTTCGCTACAAAGGGAAGATTGCAAAAAAATTGCTGGAGCCGGAGCCCGTGAAAAATAATTTTCTGGCGCTATATTATGTAATTAGGCTGGAAAGTGAGTGATTTCCGATGAGTTGTGAAATTTGCAGCATGAGCTAAAACAGGTCTGAGACTTTTTGATAAAATTTTTGTTTATGGGTCTTTTTCGCGTTTTTTTTTTTTGAGTTGGATTTTCCCAACTCTTCCTTACTGGTCAATTATTGGAACAAGTCCCTTTGCTCCTAGCCGTTACGCATCTCAGCTGAGTGTAAGTGCTGCAATCGCAGGAGTCGATTATCACTCACTGACCAACCGAGTTGCGTACACTACTCTTTTCAGTTTTATATTCTGCCAGCAGATCAGTAGAGGTCAAAAAAAAAAAAAAATAATGAAGTTCAATTTTTCAATTAAAATTTATAACTTACACAACTGGAACTACATAATCAAAAATGGTCGCCTCCTTTATCATTCAATTTTATAATTTATACTCTTCAAATTCACTATAGGTAACTCATAAGAAAGTATAGAATGTCGTACTCGTATATATGATTTTACTGTGGAAGAGAATTACGTATGAAACAGTTTTTAAAAAATTGAGCAATTCAGGCAAAAAAAAAATCAATATTTTCCACCAAACTTTTGAAAACTTAAATTTCAAATAACAAACTTCCAAAGATAAAGAAAATTAATAAATAATAATTAGCTTAAACCACACCATTCATTTTATTTTACTGTCAAAACTTAATCAATTTATTTGATTTCATTTATTTATTTCATAATTCATTTTCAATTTTTCATTCTCATTTCTATCATATCAGTTATCATTTATCATGTATCAATCATCAATCATGTTGTTCTTTCGCCATTTTGCATCCAGTTTACGTTTTATATTTTACTTTTCACATTTCATTTTACATGCATATTACATAAAATATAAAATAAATAATTTTACATGTAAAATGTCAACCCTCATAGACCTTACAGATAATATAGACTGCGCTTAGTGATAAAAACTATTGTCACGGATATTGAGAATAAATGGAGTTGCAACTCGGCTATAGGTAGTGAAAAGAATCATTAATCCATATTTTATCGCATTTTTACAATTATTTTTCTTTCAAATTATATATCGAAGTTGACATTTTCACATTATTAAAAAAAAAAAAAACAACAACAACAAACAAACAAACAGTATTACTTCTTCCTATCACTACTTTGATAGCCTAGTTCCAGGTGGTCCACTTATTGTTCATAAGTTGGCCAAGACTGATAATGATGAAAACTACATAATTTTTATCATTGAGCGCAATCTACATTGTTTATAAGGCCGATGCCAACCCTAGTCAAAGCTAGAGAGGTCCTCTAGGGCAGTTGATTATGGTGAGAATCTATCGTGGTTGTTGTTATAGTTTTTAGTGTCTCGACTATAGCAGGCTGCGTTTTTCTACTTTCTTTTTCGCCTGTGCTCATCTTTTCATTTCTAAGAAGGATTTACACTTTGTAGTCTTCATTATCTGCTGTACTCATTCTTTGCCTTCCTTTCCAGTTCTTTCCCTCAACTATTCACTCTGGGAGTAATAACAATAAACAATATCCCTTGTTATTATGACAGGGTGTCTACCGGTTCAATAAGTCCAATATTCGAAAAATAGTCTAATAATTCTAATATTGGTACAATAAAAAATTGAAAAGTAAAGAAATTAGTATAATGACTTTTTAAGTTGTAAAAAACTTCTGGATGCATTATTTGAGAAAGAGTTATTGGAAAGAGAAAATTATTTCACCGATTGAAGAATGATAGATTAAAAAATGTACGTAGGCACGCCTTTTTTAATTGTGATTAGGCATACCATGAAAGTCCAATATTTTCTATTTTCAAATCGATAGACACCTTGTATGATCTTTCATTCTAACTCTTCTCTTTGGGATTATATTCCAAATTTCTTTTTTCCTTTCTATTCGCCTCGATACTTCCTTATTCCTGATCTTTTCTGCCCACTTTATTTTCAACATTTTCCGATAACACTACATTTCAAAATCTTCTATCCTTTATCTTTCTTGTGTTCCTGTTGTCCAGAACTCACATCCTTAGAATGCTATACTCCAAATATAATATACGTTTGAAGAAATCTTGGTCTTACTTTTAATCTATATTTACCCTGAATATGTCTCTTTTTTTTTGGGGGGGGGGGGGAATTCTCCTTGTTCCATTCTACTCTTTTTTTTTTCTGTTTTACTTCTTCCATCTTGTGTTATCAGTAGAGCTCGGATTTTCATGCGCTTAAAAAATTGTTTTATGCGCATAAAACACGCATTTATTTCCATCAAAATATGACAAAATATGCACATATCTAGCAAAAATGCACTTTTATGCAACATCGATATGGGTATCTTTTGAAAGGGTATTTTTTAAAACAGAAGTGTGCAGAAAATTAAACAAATAAAAAGAAAGAGGTTAAATGTTTTCGATTTTATTTCAATTAATTCCGCTGGAACAATTTCATCATCGGATAAAACTTTTTTTCCAGAATTTCTTGGTTTTTTCAGGTTTGCCATTTTCAGTGAAAAAAAAAAATGGCGAAAAAAATTTAGTCAAAATTTCCAAAATATGACTGAAAAATGAAAAAAAAAAGAAAAAAAGATCAAAATATGAAGAATATGCGCTTAAAACGTCTAAAATATGCAAAAACATGCATTTATTCCCAAAATGTGCAAAATATGCACTATCAAATTGGGCTCATTTTACTCAGAATGTTATGATTAGCAAATATCTATCTACACGATATGCGCGATCTTCTCCAATTTAGGAAACATGAGAAATCATAAAAATCCGAGCTCTAGCTATCAGACTACCTAAGTAGGTATGTAAATTCCTTTACCTCCTTTATTTTTCCCCTCCCGTTTCCATATTTTATTGGATTTTGTTTTCATCTGCTGACTACTGTTACTTTTGTGTTATTCTTATTCATCTTCATTTTATGTTTTATTTTCAGTTTTTCATCCAACATTTTCAACGTTTTCCTCAGTTCTTATTTACTTGTTTCCACTATTGCTGTGTCATATGCAAATCATTCTAACCGTCACCCCTGTATTATCACCCCTGATTTCCTTTCATTCATTTCTTCAATTACTTTTTCTATAAATAGGTTAAAGTACTGATGACAAACAGCAATCTTGTCTCACTCAGTTTTGAATTTTCGCTTCTCCCTCTTCATCTTCTTTTCGTATTTGAGCCTTTGTTCTTTATATAAGTTCCAGATTACCCTTCTTTCTTTATACTTAACTACGAGTATCTCCCTCAATATTTAAAACATTTTCTGATCATTCAATATTATCAAAAGTTTTTTCTAACATTACTACTAAATTAAGGTTACTATCTACATCCGCTTCTGCGTATGTTTTGCAACCCAACGTTTGATTATGTCTTCTCCTCCTCAGAATATAATCTATTTGATATCTTCTTTCATCTCCTGGGCTTTTCCAATTGTATTTCCTTTTCTCGTGATTTTTAAACAGAGTTCTTCCAGTAACGAATTTATATTCTTCACAAAATTTTATGAGCCTCGCCCCTCTTTCATTTCTCTTTCCTAAACCATGCCCTCCGCATACCCCTTGTTCTTTTCTTTCTCCTACTGTGGCATTCCTATCTCTCATTACAATTCAGTTTTCTTTTCCTCGTACCCTACTTAATACTTCATCAATTTCTTCATACATTTTTTTATACTTCTTTCATTGTAACTTCCTGTTGGCGTATAAATTTGGACTATCACTAAAGATACTTGTTTTGCTAAAATTCGCTTACCATTAATATTCTCTCCCTAATATGTTGAGTATAACTTTTCACTCTATTTCTTACAATGTTACTCATAATAATACCTACGCTAATTATTCTGTACGCTCTTGTCCAAAAATCATTTTCTTCTGGCCATCTCACTTTACTGATTCCTGTCATATCTAATTTTAACTTTTTCATCTCTTTCTTTAAGTTTTCTAATTTGCCTACCTCATTCAGTGTCTTTGCATTCCATTTTCCTTCTCAATTCTGATAGTTTCTCACTAGGTAGTCTCTGCGGGGGGGGGGGGCATCCGAATGGGAGACTTTTTTATGTCCGGAATTACTATTTACTTTGTGAGTCGCCATCTGTATGGGTGGTGGAGACGCATCTCCAGGGGAGAATGCTAATTGTAGCTTCCCCTTGCTTTCATCAGGTTTATCTGCAGGTACTCGGAGTTTTCCTTCTCCTATGTGCCTTTAGTTTTTCTCTTAGCCCTTCCACCTCGGCAAGGGCACAAACAATAAGGGGAAAGAATCTGTAAATCGCTGAAATGAAGCATTCATTCCGTGTATGTTTCATATTTTTGATTTTTGTGCGTTAAGATTGACCTAACTTTCGTGTGAAATATTGCTTTTCTCTCAATGTATATTTCTGTTTGTGATATTTTTGCGAAATAATATGGCTAATTTTATTACGTATTTGTGTTACAAGGATTATAAAAAATTTTATGTTCAATTTTCTTGCTCTTGAGAGCTCCGATGTCTCACAGAAGACCATCTTCAACGATGACTCATAATGTTTTTCATTTTTAGAACTTTGTTCGTTTTTAATGCAATGTCCTGATGACGTCAGCAGTAATTGCTTCCGTGGCATAAACGATCCCTGAAGAATTAGAAATGCGTCGAGTGATAATCATGATGATAAGGTTATCAGTAGTGGTCTCAAATAAAGGTCATTTTTCATATCGATATTTATCGATATTTTTTTTAAATATCGATAATTATTGATATTTTTTAAAAGGCTGTACAATTTTTAAAAAAACCGCAGTATTTTTCATTTTTCCCTCGTGCCGCGTGCTCGCGTCCTTTTCGTTTCTCGTTTCTTTCTTCTAAAGAAAACTGATAACAACATTACCAAAAATATCGATACATTAGAAAACCTATCGATATTTTCGATAATTTTTATATCGATATTTTATTGATAGTATATACACTTGAGACCACTAGTTATCAGTCTTACGACAAGTTTGATGGAGCGCTTCATTTCTCCCTATCTTGCGCAAGTTCTTTCATTTCGTAATAACCCTTACATTTGATATCCTCGACAATCTGTTTACTGTATAGTCCTTCTACATACTCTGTCCACCTTTTCACTTTTTCTTCAGCTGTGTAAATAGGCTCCCCCTCCTTATTTGTTATATTACTTGTTTTCTTCCTTTTTTCTCCAAACTCCATTTACTTTTTTATAAGCCAAGTTCATTCGTCCTTTATACATAAACTCTTCTATCTTATCACTTTTTTCTTTCATCCATTCCTCCCTTGCCTTTTTACACTCTCTCTTTATTTCATTCCTTAACCTTTGATCAGCTAATCTACCTTCCCTATATGATTTGCATTCTTATATTTCCTTCGTTCATCCATTTTTCTGAGGATTTCCTCCATCATCCATGATTTCTTTTCTTCTCTCTTAGTTTTACCTAGATTTTCTTCTGCTGACTTTAATATTCCTTCTGTTAATGTATGTCTGTGTCTGTGTATCTGTCCTTCATATTTCCATAGAAATTTCTATTAACAGCACGGCTGCAGACTTTACTTTTCATCCGATTGTCATGAAACTTTGGGAAGTTGTTCAGTACACTCCTGCGAAGGTTTTTAAGGGGCAATAGTGGGGGTGGGGTATGCCCCCCCCGATACGCTCTTGTTACTATAACGTCATACTACTGAGTATACTTGAGCGAAAACCGTGCCTCAATGGTTGACATTTTCATGGAAATTTCTATTAATAACACGGTTGTAAACTGCACGTGTCTCCTGCAGAGACACATATTGTAACATTTTATATGCTTTCACACCCTATTTAAGAAAATTTTTCCTGAAAATTTCGATCGACAACACGGCTGCAGACTGTAGTCGCGCAGGGCGCAGCAAAGATCAAGATCAGTGAGCACATGGCTGGAAGAAAAAGAAATTTCCATGGGAATGTCAGCCACTGAACTAAATTGTCACCATGAAGAGCTAAATCATACGAACTGGATTTGTGTCGGAAGGGGGGGGGAGACATGGTACAGTTTTCGTTCGAGTATACCGATGGCTGGAAGAAAATGGAAATATCAACCACTGAACTGAATTGTCACCATGAACAGCTAAAGAACTGAGAGCTGAACTGAGCTGGAAATGAGAAGAGAAAAGATGAAGAACTGTAGTCGCGCAGGGCGCAGCAAAGATCAGGATCATTGAGCACACGGTTGGAGTTACGGTTTTCGCTCAGTTATACCCATGGGCGGAAGAAAAATAAATTTCCATGGAAATGTCAACCAGAATTAATATCACAGAAATATTTTAAAATTTAGATCGAAAACTTAGTTAACTAATTTGGCACTCTTGGATTGGGAATGGGATTTGTATATTGTATGTAATGCCCACAGTACACTCTCGCTAAATTACCCGATCCTGTTTAGACAACGAGGCGAGACACCCAATAAAACATAAAACCCATGTACGCTTTTCTCTTGGCTTGTAAAAAAGTGCCGGCCTCAGCCCGCTAAAAGGTTCATAAAGCCCCACCCACACATAAACTCTGGCTATTGGGCTGATTTGGAATTGTTTGAAGATGAGGAATCATGATAAACTAATAGGGCATAAATTGAGGCACCCAGAAATAATATCACTCCTGCTAGAAGGAAGGGTGGAAGGAGAGAATTGAGTAGGTCGGCAAAGATTTCAGTATGTTCAACAGATAATCGAGGATATCAAATGTAATAGTTATTTGGAAATGAAAGAACTTGCGCAAAAATAGGGAGAAATTAGGAGCTGCATCAAACCGGTCGTAAGACTGATATAACCTTCTTATCACTATCATTATATCATACTAAACATGTTCTGGTTTTCTTTTGAATTTGTAGAAAGATCTACATACAGTGTGGAACAGATCATCACGCAACATAGGAAAGTCCCATAAAGCGTACTGTGGAAAACGTCATACTGGATGATGGTGCAAATCAACATGCAACATTACGCTAGTTTGGAATAATTTCATCGAAAATGTTTGAAAAAAAAATGCCGATGCTTTCCTAAGAATCTCAACGGAAATCTTTAGAAAAATTTCCAATGTTTCCCAAAGAATTTCATGAAAATTTTTCGAGAAAATCTTTCGCTAATTTTTGAAAAATAGTAGGAATTGGAAAAAACGACGACGGTTTTTAAAGAATTTTATCAACAAATTTTAGGTAAAGTGTTCTCCGAAGAATTTAATCGAGAATCGAGAAAAATCTTCGGGAAAATTCTTTGATGATCAGGAATTTCAACTAAAATTTTTGGAGAAAACAATTCCAGTAATTTCCGAAGAATCTCTTCGAACATCATTAGGAAAAATTTCCAATGTTTTCCAAAGAATTTCTTTAAAAATCTTGGGAGAATTTCCCGATAATTTTTGAAGAATTTCATAGGAAATATTTGGGGGAACTCTGATGGTTTGAAGAATTTTATGACAAATCATCAGAAAGAATGTTCGATGATCTTCGAAGAATTTCATCAAATATCTTCGGGAAATTTTCTAACAATTTTTAAGGAATTTTGTAGGAAACTTTTAGAAAAAATTTCCGAAGAATCTCATGGGAAATCTTTGGAAAAATTTCCGATTTTTTCCAAAAAATTTCATCGAAATTCTTCGAGAAAATTATCTGATTGTTTTTGTAGAATATCATAGAAATATTCGGGGAAAAACTCCGATGGTTTTTGAACAATTTTTATTAGACAATCTTCAGGAAAAATGTTCGATGATCTCCAAAGAATCTCATCGAGAATCTTCGGGAACAATATCCGATGTTTTAAGAAATTTCTTCGGAAAGCTTTGGAAAAAAAATCCGCTAATTTCCGAAGATTTTTATCGGAAATCTTTGAAAATAACTGAAATTTCCCGAAGATTTTCGATGAAATTCTTCGGAGATCATCGAATAGTTTTCCTGAAGATTGTCTAATAAAAATTCATCAAAAACCATCGGAATTTTTTCCCCGAATATTTCCATGAAATTTTTCAGAAATCATCGGAAAGTTTGCTCGAAGGATTTTGATGCAATTTTTTGGAAAACATTGGAAATTTTTTCAAAGATTTCCTGTGAGATTTTCGGAAATTATCTGAAATTTTTTCTGAAAATTTCCTACGAAATTCCTTAAAAATTGTTAGACATTTTCAGAAATTTGGACAGATTCTTCGGAAATTATCGGAATTTTTTTCTCTAAAAATTTTAGATGAAATTCCTGGTCATCAAAGAATTTTTCCGAAGATTTTCCTCGATTTTCGATTAAATTCTTCGGAGAACATTTTACCTGAAATTTGTTGGTAAAATCCTTTAAAAATCGTCGTAGTTTTTCCCAATTTCTATTATTCTTCAAAAAATAGCGAAAAATTTTCTCGAAAAATTTTAATGAAATTCTTTGGGAAACATTGGAAATTTTTTCTGAAGATTTTCGTTTAGATTCTTCAGAAATTATCGGTATTTTTTTTTTCAAACATTTTCGATGAAATTATTCCAAATTCCAAACTAGCGTAATGTTACGTGTTGATTTGCACCAGTACAACGTTTTCCACAGTGGAACACATCAATGTGCGCTTTATGTGACTTTCCTATGTTGTGTGATGATCTGTTCCACACTGTGTAGTCATTGTTACGTGGAATGTAAGGAGCAAAATGTGGATATACGTAGGTATATTCTTTTGACTAATGCTTTGGAAAAAAGATTCTCAAAAAGCTTTGAATTTTGTACTTTACTTACTTTGGGCAGTCGCACCCATTTACCTTGGGCTTTTTCGTTATCAGTGGAATCACAATTAGGCTCCTCTATCCCCTTTATCCCTCGAAATGGGAGGGCGATAGTATTGAACTCATTTGAACCAACTCACTTAAGCCGACGGTCTAGGGTAACTTTATGAAAATCCAAAAATCATAGCCACCACCCCCCCCCCCCAAAAAAAAAACGATAAAAAATTTTTTTTCTCTGTAATACTTCCTCTATAAAAAAAAGCATCACAAACGATAATGGCGGTACTCGTATAGTTTTACATTTTTCATTTCGGGGGGCCAATTTTGAAACCGGGAGGCTGAGCCCCCCTAGCCCATCTATTTCCGCCCCTGTTAATTTGGCTGATGCTAAAAGAGTATTTCTTGAGCATTTTGGAGCAAAAGAGGAAGTGCTCTTTTTAGGAGCTTCAAAAGAGTATAATACTCTTAAAAAGAGTAAGATTGGTCACACGAATGGTATCTGTGTTACAAAAGGATTCTAAAAATATGCAATTTAAATTTTATGTTCAACGTTTTCTTGCTATTGGGAGCTACGATGTCCCAAAGAAGACCATCATTAACGATAACACATTATGTCCTTCATTGTTTAGAACTAAAAGGCTTGTTCGTTTTCCGAGCAATTTCCTGATGACATCAACAGCAGGGCTGCGATGTTTAAAACGACGCGTTGTTTTAAAACGTTTAAAACATGTTATAAAATAACTAAAAAAACCAAAGCATATTTTAAACAAAAAAACGTTTTAAACGTTTTTTAAGCGTTTTAAACATGTTTTTTTATTTTTAATTTTAAACAAAAAAAAAGTTTTTTAGCAGAAATTTTATGACTTTGAAGCTACATTTTGAACCTTTAAAAAGATAACAAATACAAAACAAGCAGCTAAAGTCTGGTCCAGTTAAAAAACATAATTTTATCACGACGTTGATAACCTATTCTCGAACTCATCTTTCCCCTTCACCTTCAAAATACCCATATATCGATGTGTATTGCGGGTAGCCAGTTATGTTTCTTAACTGGACTTAACTGGACCAGACTTTAGCTGCTGGAAGAGGGTCATCTTTGGATCGAAAAATTAGAGACTAGTTGGACGCTGTTAAGCGTAAGGGAACTAACCAGCAAAATCTGTTTTTTGAGAACACGTGATTCGAAGTTCAAGAGCCATGTAGAAACTATATGACATAGCGTTTACTGATCAGCTTTTTTCAACGTGAGTACATATATTTGGATCGGGGCCCAATTTTGAAAAATTCTACTTTTTACGCTCTTTCCAACAATACTAATAACTCATTTTAGTCACAAATGTTGATTGGTTCCCTTACGCTTAACAGCGTCCAAGTGTAGTAAATGTTCGAAAATATGTCAAAAAATGCAAAAATTCAGAAAATTGATAAAATATGCTCCAAATATGCTTCTAAAATACCAAATATGCAATTGTATTGAAATATGCAAAAATACGGAATTTCAAATAGGGCTCATTTCACTCAGAATTTCATGTTTCGCAAAGATATCTTCAAAATGTTTGATTTGATCATTTGATTGACAGATGAGTAAAAGGTAGGTAGACAGTGGACAAACTAGAGGAAATTTTACTGCATTTATTGACTGACTGATGAGTTAAAGTCAATAAAATGAGCTTTTCACTCTTCATCGCTAACTTCCTACACTGGTATTGATGAAACAAAACCAAATCTGAAATGTTGGAGCGTTGAGACCCAGTATCAACGTCTGTTATCTGAATAAACATACCCAGTGGGGTATCCAGTATGAAATTGAGGAGGGGGGGGGGTCCAAACTGAAAAAGAAATTAATATAGGCAATAGGGCAGAGTGGTAGAAAGGGGTGTCAAGTCCCCCTGGACCCCTCTCCTTTAAATACGCCACTGACTATACCTATACGTAACTGTAATTCTGTAACCCATGATAAACAATAATGTTGCAATAAATTATGAATTTAAAAAAAAATTGAAAATTCATGGATTGTTGTTTTTAACAGTTTTAAACGTGTTTTTTTTTTTTTTTTGGAAACGCGTTTAAAACATTGGTATTTGCAAATATTCAATTGTGTTTTAAAACAAAAAAAAAGTTTTAAACAAAAAACTGTTTGTTTTGTTCCCCCCCCCCCAAAAAAAAAACGTTTTTTTTGCAGCCCTGATCAACAGTGATTGCTACCATTGCATAAGCGATCCTTGAAAATTTAGAAACGCGCCGAAAGGTACGCGTTGTAATCCACAGAAATCGCACACAGATAAAATCGAAAGTGTTAAACGTGCCGCCGTTTCTTGCATTTCTCTACGCGTCGCCATTTCTCCAAAATGTCCAAATATGTCGCTACTTTTGCGGATCTATGAAATATAGAAAAAATAGAGGAGCTGAAAAGCGTCTGCCGTACGCGAATACGGATGCGTCTCAAAAGTCTGTATGCTTACAGAAGCCCTACGATTGGCAACACTGAAACTGATTCGTGTACAGTATGTCCCGGCATTATAGTTCACGCGGGTCAACAAAGATCGCGTCTACTTACTGAACAGCCGGTAGAGGGGTGAACAGCCAAAGGGGAACTTTTCTCCTCCCTCCACTGTGTTTTCGGAATCAGCTGTTCGTCTGCCTTACGTGTACGTATGAATGAAGATGGCCTTGGTTTCGGAGTCTCGACATTCCTTGACTCACTTGATTCCACTGTTTTTAATTTATTGCTGTTAGTGCTGTTGCATTTTCGCCGGTGTCGATAGTTGTTTTTTGTACCTTCACGTGTGTGTATGCTCACGCTTCGCTCCGAAGGAACCGGCTCGCGATATTATTATTTTTTTAGAAATCGTAACACTTCGTGCATTTGTCACCCGATGGCTCTTTTGTAATATAAATAAAATTTGCGATACCATTTAACGTAAATTTATTGTATAAATTTTTTTTTTGGTGTTGAAGCATGGATTTAATGTGCGCCGAAAAACTCACTCAAGACAGTTGCTACGCTATGAAGGATTTAAATGTGCTCGAAGACGAACGAGTGCTGCAGGATTTGCTGAATATGGAGCAGGTCTACGTTCCCGACTGCGACTATTTCAATAACATGCAGACAGACGTCGAGCCATTTATGCGCAAAATTGTCACCAAGTGGATGTTGGAGGTAAGTCGTTTTTATTATTCGTCGATGTACGAGAGACGCCGGCCCGGGCTGGGAATGCGTGAGCCGGCACGTCCACGTGCGTGTCTGCATGTGCGAGTGTGAAATCGACCGGCATCGTCTCGTGGTTGGTACGGAGCGCGTGCCGAAAGTGCCCGGACCGCAGACACGCAGACTTGCTTGGGCATCGTCGGATTACGGCTCCCACAGCTGACCGTTCACCTTGTGAGTTCAAAGGTCTGCTCGTGGAGTGTTGATGTTTATGTCGATTTCCGTTCCGTATGAATGTGTAATCGGGATTTGATTCATTTGAGTGGTGTACACGTTGGGGATCAATTTGAAAACCAAATTGGTCATTCTCCGGGTTGGCAACCTTGGAAGTAGATGAACAGTTGGAAAGGTTGGTAAAGGCTAACGACAGATGCACGAGTTAGAGATAGCTGAGAATTTAAGAAACACGAGCTCTTGGTGACAAAAAACGCCGGGATTAAGTTCATAACCTGTCTGGGTTTGTGAAATCGCTCATTGACCTCCAGGCACGTGTGCGGCTTAGATTCATCGTTACGTCTTGAGGCTTGTTCTTACCGAAGTTTGCCCTTATCATGTATTATCTTGTGAAAAGTCTTTTTCATAGCAATGCTCATCGCTGACATTGTAGCTATAAAATTGATAGTAAACCGAATTGAGATCTGAGGCGCCACCATGATTCTCTCGTGGCGCCTTTCTTTTTCATGGGTAACTAAGTTTTATCTATTACAAAGTAGGTAATTTTATCATTTTATCCTATGTAAAGTGTACACTTCGGAATCTTAGTGAGGATATATGCCCCAACTGGTCCCTCCCATGATTGAGATTGGAATTACTTTTATTCCTTGTAACCTGAAAATTTCGTAAATTCAACCTGTACAAAAACTCTGTTGTGGAAAGAGACCAACTTCAACAACTCTTTCAGTCAAACCCTTCTAATTATTGAAGCTACAAGCCCTCAAGAATCCAGTGTTTCTAAAACCTTAATACCAAAATTGGACTGTCATTCCTAATTTTTTCCTGTGTCTTATTTTCTACTTACTATTAAAGTAACCTCTAATACAGAAAATTATTCACGTGTCAGAACACGATTTCTTTTTATATTTTTCTGAAATGGCTGAATTTATTACGTCTTTGTGTTATAAGGATTGCGAAAATATTCAATTTCAATCTTAATTTGTTTTATTGTTCCATGTCTGACAGAACACATTATTATCGAAAACTTTCTTCTTTCTACAAACTTTCCTGCGATGATGTCATCGGTGAATTGGCCTATTCATTCGGATTTGAAGTACCCAATTTACGTTCAGAATAGAGGTCGTTTGACGGTTCAGATTCTCGTGCCTCACATCACTTTTTGACTACTTCGCACTAATTCTCTAGACCCGAACCGAGCGTATTTTGAAACTAAGTTCAGCCCAGGCCCGCAGTCAGCCCCTCATGCCGTGATGGGGGGGGGGGGGAACATGAATTTTTTTGCTTGTCCAATTGGGTGAAAGGATGCGATAGCAGTAGAGTTTGTGTTTTACTGGAGGCAGACATTTTCGCAGGATGGGCAGTGCCCCCATCCAGACATTGAAATCTGTAGAACTCATTCCTTGCCCCCGAACCTACGTAAGTTCACTGATACTCGAGTGTTAAAATCGAAAAAACTCCTTCCTCGCCCCTGAACTTCTCCAGCTCACGTTCCAGATACTCGAGTATGCGCTGCATGTGTAGGCATTTGCCAAATTATGTGTCATGACGTACGGTCGTATTCTTGGCAGCTAGAAAAAAAGCAGTAGTTTATATATTTTTTTCATTTTATCCTCAAGAGTTGACATGTGACTTAACTATCAATACGAATGTCATTTTCCCCCTGAGATCTGTGCTTTTGTAGCGTGCTAACTGCGAACGTGTGGCGAAAGAAACGGTATACGTTATTTGCAGTTGCTTTTCCTTTCCGTTTGCCAGACCATATGTGGAACAGAATATGCTTGACGCAGGTTCAAGTCGGAGGTACAACTGGGCTACGATTTTTTCTTTCAACCGAAGAGATGCTTGATTGGGTCGTTGAAAATTAACCGCAGTATTGCGTCGTGCGACGATCATTTTCACGAATTGAAGGAACTGGAATTCGCGAGTGAGACAGCGTTCAGAAAACTGTGTCCTGGTGTGTTGTAGTTGGTATTATAGCTCGAGAATAGCCTGAATTTCAGAAATACGATTTAGAAAAGGTTGAAAATTTAGCCCTTGAGATTGCCCTTCAAAAGACTGTTCATTTTGTTGTCGGCCATTCAGTTGGAATTAGGTGACACGAAGTTACTCTTAGGTTTCTTTTGCTGTTTACTGAAACGTTGGCCAATTTGCCAATAGCCTCAGTCAGAGCCATAACTGGCTAGTTCTCTTTGATAGGAGGCGTAGGCTGGAGAAATTCTGATTAAAGCTCAAGAAATTTCAGTTGGAACCCTACTCGCTGTTGAAAATCTGTCAGATGCTGGCCTTTCAAGCAACATTGAGGGTATGACAACCTCATTACCCCATTCCCATATTGCAATACCCCTAGCCATTCGTGTTTGGACGCTGATGAGTCGCTGATTAAATAGGGCTCGTTGATAGGTGTATTTGGATGAAAAGATGATCAGCGATGAAAATATTCCCCCAAAAAACCTGAAGTTGGTTTCATCTGAGAGGAAATAACAAGATTTGACACGTTTGTTCTCTTTAGTTTTTCATAAAAACCGATACCTGAGGTGATACAGCTCGTTTTAGTAGTACATATTCAGGAAAAGATGTACCCTGATCATCTTTTCGTCCACGGTACTAGTACCTCTGGAGAAGTGTCCAAACGTGAATAGGCTTTAGAAAGTTTCTCTATGGATATATAAGAACAAAGAGGCGCCACAATCATTGAACCGCTCCTCAATGAATTGAGGAACAAAGTGACAAGGGAACCGGGCTCAAAATTCTTGTAATCACTTTGATGTGTAAACTGCTTTTCTTAATGGGTGTATGAAGATTGAAAATTTGCATATTTCTCCCTGAAGATATGGCAAGCGTTGAAGGCAAGATCTGGTATCTTCACGAATTCAGTTTACTGTCTGGAACTAGCATCTAGATACTGGAATCCGAGATTTTATCGTTTTGTGAAAAGTACTGGTCTGCCTCCCAAGCCTGGCATTTACTTGCAACATAATGAGGTTATTCATCATAGGTCATGAGACATCCAGGAAGATTGTTATTACTGCTAGAGGGAATGATTGAGGGAAAGAATTGTAAAAGGAGGCAAAGAATGAGCCGTGAAGAGCAGATACTGAAAGATAGAAAGTGTAAATCCTTTCCTCGGAGCTGATAGCATAGGTGAGAAAAAAGTGGTGAGACTAAGGAATATATCATTACTTATATCAGCCTGTATGCTGACAATGGGATTGTCAGTAGCATTGGATACAGGAACTCTGAACGTTGTCAGAAAATTGAAAATATTATTCTCAGGTGCAAATTGTAAGAATAAAGGTGAATCAAAAAGAAGAAAAAAAGTTATAGCAAAGTTTACTAGGAACAGCAGTGTCTGACGTTCAGCATGTACTTTTTACTAGATGATAAGAATTACTATAACTGCACTAAAATTTGATAAAATAACAATAAATTTTGATAGAAATGTGTACCAGAATGTAGTAAAACTTACCCATAATTTATTCAAGAGTGCGTGAATTGCTAAAAGTCAGAAACTTCAAAGAATTTCTTGGAATTTTTGTCAATTTTTTCTCAATGCAGTTTTCTTTTTGGCTTTTCTGGATTCTTTCCACCCTAAGGTGAATGACTTTTGTTCATGAGCTTGAACCAACGACCACTGTAAGCGTTTTCTGATGAGCCGTAGAATTATTTCTGCCGGCGAATTCCATAGCGGAACAACTCTCACCAAGATGGCGACCAGTGACTTCAGAGCCCTTCTTAGAACTGCAGGAATTATTTGCCGTTTTCAGAACTGCATGAATTACTTGAAGAATTTAATCACCGACTGCTCTAAAGAGCGTTTGTTCTCCTTGGGTTAGTACAATATGAACAGAAACCAATAATGTCTAGCTTCCTTTGGATTGTAATGAACATGAATTCTGGGAATGTGTGTACCCGTCTTTCCATAAGACTAGTGAAGACAGTTATATTTAGTCAAGATTCGTTTGGACTACAGTGAAACTCGAGAATCATCAAAACCCTGTTAATACTTCTCAAAACTCGCGATGACTGTAAGAAGACTTTGATGACTGAAGGACTGCAGGGACGTACCGATAGGGGGCGCAACTCCCCCTTCCCCCTTGTAGGAATTTTTCACTCAGCAGTTGGGAAAATTTACCATTTCAGTCAGGCGAGTTGGGAAAATCCAACTAGTTGAAAGGTGGTTTTTTTGATAATTCAGAATTTGGGAATTGAGTTGGAAAGTTGAGAAAACCCAACAAAGTTGAAAGGTTTTTCTTCTTTTGCATTGATACTTGGAAATGTTGAGTTGAGTCAAATGGGAGAATCCAACAGGTCAAAAGGTTGTCTTGTTCAGTCAGTTGGAACTTTCACAATTTTTACCCCCCCCCCCCCCTGGAAAAACTCTTTGGTACGTCCCTGTACCTTGGTGTGCACTGAGCACAGAATCTCATTAATTTAGCTTTCTGTCTTGAACTGTTTTCTTGGAGGGAGAAGTGGAAAGACCTTGTAGCTCTGTCACATTGCCATTTCTTTTGCCGGCTCTGCTACCTCAAGGTGACAGGCGTGAATAAACCATAACCAGCGGCGGGTTTGAAACATTTCAAACAGTAACGTCAAACAAGCGGTACACGTTTGCATTTGTTGGAAACATTGAAAATCAACAATCTTATTAAATTTCATTCAGAACGGAAGTATCCAGCGGCGCGGTTTGAAAATATTACAGCAGCGCTAGAGCTCTCACCTCGCCTCTCCCCGACTAACAAATCGTGGTTTATTCATCGCTAATTTTGTTATGTGTTTTTCCAGAAAATTAAAATTCCGATTTCAGGCTGGGTATGTGGTATCATCTGGAACCTGTTCTACGCCGGAAAACTATGTAGTAACGCCCTTGGGGGTAGAAAGCCTCGGAGGAATGATGAGTTTATTTCAGAAGAGGTAATTCAACAAAAATTGAGACAGATGTGGACTACTGAGTGTCGTAGTGTCGTACGAAAATGACCTTGACACGCTGGGTATACATATCCCCAGAATTCATGTCGATGGAAATTGCAAGGAAGATGGCAGAAATGTTCTATATTGTATTTATGACCACTAACTTTTTCTGAGAGAGGGGAGAACAATACCGGGGGCAAAACCTGATCCTCTCGGCAAATAATGTATGTTTTGAAAATCTAGGGAGGCAAATGCCCCCGGTGGAGCCCGTCACTATATTTTTTGGTCGTGAATGCAGGCGATTCTGAAAAGGGTAGAGAAGCCACTGACCATGAACTCGGTAATTGGTGTTCCGCTCCATTGAGAATTCGCCGGTAGAAACTATATTGACTTACCTGGAAAACATAAGGTTGTTCTTGGCTCAAGCTCCTGAAAAGGGTTCAATATTTTTCCGCTCACAGGCGGAGTGCAACTAAACCGGCAAGAAGAACTCACCTTTGGTACGCTGAAGAACTTTCCACCGAAAATGATACTTTTCTGATCTTCTGAGACATTCAGATTTCCTGTTTCTGAGCAACTGGTAGTCCACTCGTCAACATACAAATAAATGCCACTATTAACGAAGTCTTAAGGAGTTGTAACAGACGTCAGCCCAGTCATGAGTCCTTACACAGTGTCCTCACGTATTGATTCACCTTAATAATCTTAGCCAATCTTTAACATAGTCACAGCGAGCCCTTTGCAATGGTTGTGGACTCGGTTTTTAGTCGATAAATGTTTCTTTTTCTAAAGATAGATTTGCAATTCATACATTTTTCTGGGGGGGGGGGTTGTTCATTTTATGCTCCCTGGGAGGAGAGTCGGCTCCATTATAGACAATTAAACAACTCAGCTGTGCCAGAAGTAATGAACGTGGATACTGAACATTACGAGTATACCTCGAAGTGAATACACCAGCAACAAATGAGAAGGGGTTGGTACCCCCTCTCCTCGAGGTAGTATTAGAGTGAAAAGATCGAAATCTGGACGTCCATCTTATCTGTAGAAAAGATTTGCTTTGGAAAACTGATGGTTGAGTAGCTCGAACGAACTTTTTTCAGTTTCGAAAATTCGAAGTGGCAGAGCTAGTATGTTGACGTGGAGAAAGGAGGGAGTCGGTGTTACAGAGTGAGAGGGTGCCAAATATCAATACGGTATAATCTTAGTCTGGAACAACTGAGTTTAGACAAATTTGTTCCGGTACAATGTCAGTGATTGAGTCCAGACTAACTTGTCTCAATAATATCCGCAATAGCAGATTCACAATTTTCCATGTAAAAAGGGGAGGGGGTCTCATAACGTGGGAGTAGAACGAATGAGGTGCAATTTTCTAACATGAAAGGGAGACAGAATGTGGCACAGTCTTGGCACAAGTTGGAATAACTCCACCTAAAGAAATTCGTTTAGAAAAAGAGGAGACGTATTTGGGTGTAAAACCCCGGTAGCCAAAATTTGATTGGAAACAGTTTTGTAGGTCTGTGCTCAATGGGGGTGCAATTCAAGACAGAATTCACCGTAAAAAAAATACAAGCATCCTACAAAAAGAGTTTTCTATAAAAAATTGATTCAAAAATTCGTCCTTAACTAAAGACTTGGCCGGTAATTTTGGAACAACCTTCGTGTAGGGGGTGCACAGGGTTTCAAAATAGGGTTGTTGTGGGTGTACTGATGAAATGATGTCCTTCCATTCAATGTTACTTAAATAAATGTAACGTATTAACCTTTTTCCGTGATTTTCCGATTCCCGGAACCCAGTTTTGGAGGTTTCCCAGGACTCATCCTCACATCTGAAGAATCCGTTTGAGGTCAGTACATGGAAATTGGTATTCGTAGCCTCCAGTATACCGATGATGGGGTTTCTTGAGTTGTCAAGTTCATTTCTGGGGTAATTTTATTAGCTGTAGCTTTTACGCCGAAGGGTCCACAGGGGGTTACCGTCTGAAATATGAAAGGTGAATATGGGTCATTCTCCAGAAACTGAGAATATTAAGGTGGTATTTCTACTTGGTTTATATATACTAGAGAATGGTGTGGTGAGACGTATGGCGATGCACGCGTGCCAAAATGGCCCCTATAACACCGCACCCCCGGCCCCGGGAACTACCCTTTCGAGTATCGCATCAGTGGCCGGAGGGACGCTTTAAGGCTGGCCCGAGCCCCCATTTCACCGTGCCACTTCCGGTGCGCGCATCCTGTCAGAGCCACCATAGGGTTTCCTACTGATCGAGGTTCACGCTCCCCGAGCCCTAGCCTGTAAATTCTAGGTCCCCCACAGCCGAACGCGCTTCCTCTTCAATCACCCCTCACCTCCTTGTCTTGGTCCGTGTGACGACGCAGGCAGGTGGTGAATATATCGTAAAGAATATTCAACAGGTTCACAGAACAGGAGCATCAAAATCTTGGGAGGTGGATGACTCTCTTGTCCACGACGATAGACATCTTATTCTTGACAAAAGCAGTGATATCCACGACTGCGGACAAAACAGCTTCAAGAATTTCCTTTCCCAGGGAAAACTGCGCTATCACATACGCTAATGACTCCGCCCTAGCCCTTGGACCGTGTTCAGGGATCAAAGCAGTATTAGTATTGCCATTTGTGGTGCTGAAAAATGTATAAGGCTGGTCAAAGATTGATCCCGATAGTGTAATGAAAACCCTGATAACCCAGTCTTTCTGAATGATACCACTTTGATGAAAAAACAACAACTTGAAAACAGAAATTTAAAAAAAATAGGATTGATACAAGATGGTAACATCCACGACGATGGACATCTCCCTATGCTTTTTTCATTCAAATGATGGTAATTGTCCTTTCTGGTGAATTGGATTGGTGATGTTTGTTGCGGATGATATTGTGTTATCCAAATGCCCCCCCCCGCTCATCGAAAGTTATATTCCTTTGTCTCTCGACCAGTTGGTTGCGTCCATTCACTTTTTTCTCTCCTGTGCTAATTTTTTCATCTCTGAGAAGAATTTACCCTTTGTATCCTTTATTATCTCTGTACTCATTCTTTGCCTTCCTTTACAGTTCTTTCCTTCGCCTATTCCCTTTTAGGGTTCAGAGTTTGCTAGTAACCAAATATTCATAGTTTCTGGTGAATGGCCCATATGTGGGCTTCAGTATTGAACGTAAGTTCCCTCGAGTCGCTGATATCATTTTTGGGGCAATTTTAGTCGTAACCCCTGTCCAGAAAGCTCCGAATATGTGGGATCGGGCCCCCTCCCTTCCTTGTTAATAGAGATAATGTATTCAACATTTTCTAGGGAAGCTGACCCCCCCACCCCACAATGCAAAGTCCGTCCAAGTTATAATTGTTAAATTAGTAAAAATTAATGGGCGTAGTTTGCTTCGTTTAAAAATAACTGTATTTGTAAGTTTCAGTTGTCCCGGAGGGGGGCGGGTGTGAATCATTTTCCTTTGGAAGTTACACTAGCCTTCTGGGGGTGCTTAGCCGCTCCCTACAACCCCGCAAAGGGCTTCTATGGTGACATCCTGATGAGAAGGGACTGATTCATGGAACTAAAGCTCTAGATAATAGAGTACGATCGTCCACCATTTTGAATCCAACCGCGCCCGTCGATGTCGAGTTGACTACGCGGTACACTCCACATAGTCGGATTCGGCATCCACGGGCACGGTTGAAGTCAAAATGGCGGACGATCGTACTTACACGAAGTATACAGAGCTCTAATGGAACTTGCAGTTTTACCAACTGAAGTTCAGTTTCACCAAATGAGGATCCTATTATGCCGAACAATCAGTTTTGCCAACTGACGAAAATTTCATTCCCTCCTTCGGCACCACCCTGACATCGTGTCCGTCATTGGTACCAGTTTTTGACCTACGACAACGAATTCCTTGCTTCGACATCGCCGGAAAGCGTGAGTCAGTCGCCGTTTGTGAAAAGCCAATAAGATGGCGAGTTTTACGGCTTTCAGGATTCCGTCGATGGGCGTGAAATGCGTTTGCAACTTCCGACCAAAAAAAAAGTGGCGGCGGTGGAAAAAATCGTGTATACAGTTTTCGCGGCGCGTAAAAAATATTTATTATTTTTGTAACTGACATGTGAATGAAGCGGATTACATTGAATGTGAAATATCTCTATCCGCGTATTCATTGGATCATTTGTCTTGTTTATGATTGAAGGAAATATCGCCTTATGATTTATACTGTTGCTGTCAAACTGGTATGTATGTATGGTTGTGGTAGCCGAGTGACTGACTGATATATATTACTTCTTCAAAATGAATGTGCGGACTACTACACCACTGTACAGCATCTTTGGAGTCGGTGTGTTGGTCTAATGAATGAAGGCTGAATATTCTCGAAAAAATCTCAGATGGGAATCGACCAATCGACTCACTCCCCTTCTCAGCACGCCTTAGGCCAGTTCTGGTTAACGTAGATATGGTACGTGTTTGTAATATAGTTCGCCGAGTATATATTTTTCATATTATAATTTCCCTTTTAATTTGGAAGGCCGCTTCTTATAAACCCTCGTGCATGTAGATCGTATCTTCAGCTCTGTTACACTGGTAATATTTTAAGTAAACAATTATCAGCCGGGTTTCAAATATCACAGTTTTCCTTTTTTTTCTTCTCTTTATTCCTCCGCCGCCCCCTCCTCTCGACGTATATAATTCGTCGAAATAATTGCTAATTTCGTGCCAACCTATAAAGTCTTGAAAAACGAAGTGCAATTTCGTAATTAAGTCACCCAAAGCGTGGCAAATCAGGTACTCGAACGAAGGAGGAAAAAGCGAGAGAGCACAATAATTCAACGCAATTTTAAAATCTACAAGCGAGCATTTAACGTAATTAAGCGAGATATTCATTTTTAAAAATAATTTATGGAATATTAATTAGACTTTAATTCAAAACCAGTTTACTTTGTTTTATCGAAATTATAAGTCGCAGCGAAATTTGCATTTTCGTATAACGCGCGAGGCGAATTCGAAAAAGAGAGAGAGAGAGAGAGAGAGAGTGAGAGAGAAATTTATTTGCACTAAGCAAATATATATCAATTAACTAAACGTTGACCTGGATGGTGGAAATTAAAAAGTCAGAAATCAAAAGCCTCTCTTCGTCTCGAGCTGGAAGATTAACTCGTATAATTCGACCGGCTTATATTCGCCGATCTTCTGAATGTAATTAACGCCGGTTTTTTTCTGCACTCGAAAAAGTTTCCGTTTATCTGGCTTAGCGAAACCCCCTCCCCCCTCGTGGAAAGGTCATTCATTGCGGGTAATGAATGAAAATATCAAAATGGTTTTTTTTTTTCTTCGCTCTTTTTTTTAATCATCATCCTTTCTCTCTTCTCTCGGTACCATATGTTCGGGCGTATAATTGTTTTAATCGAAAATTATTATTCGAAGAAACATGTGCTCGGCGAAGAAAGTAATTTAGGAAGGCGCTCTCCTCGGCGGGGGCACGTAATTCTAAATTTAAAACGGGCGATCGCATAATTTTTCTTTTTTAACCAGCGAATTTACAGGATCCATTGAAATAATTATTATGTATAGGCTGCAAAAGTCAACGCCTCATTAATAATTGTTGACGAGAAAAGGTCTGGTGCTGCGAGCTAATTAATATAAATAAATTCACTCACTCGGCGAACGGCTGATGCAAATCGACGAGCCGCAATGGCGCCCCCCTCTCGTTACCCGTTCGAGTCGAAATAGATAAGTCCCTTGAACTTGAAACCAGAACCAATGTTAGAAAAAAAAGAGAGACCATACGAGCTACTGACATTAACAGTGCAATATGTATAGGGTGTCCTAGGCTCGACTCCCGCCATTCCACCTGTTAATGAAGACTCCCGGGAAGGGGGTCTGATTTTTTCAACCGCGAAGCATCAAATACCAAAATCCAAGTTGAATTGAAAGTAAAAATATAGCACAGCTAAGAACGGTAGAAAAGTTGATTTTTTGAAAATAAATAATCTACTTATCAGTGACGAAAGTAGAAGGGCTGGTTTCCGAATCGCCCTTAGTTCAAAATCGTAATTTTTGGGAAATCAAAAAAAAAAAGTTATGTGTCGGATTGTACATTTGGTAACCCTGACGTGACGTTAAAAATCGATAACCTTGACTCTAATCTCGTAAAAAGTCTATCTCAGGCCACAAGGTATAATTTGACTTCCTCCACCAGGCTGCACTAAAATTTCAATTTTCGTCATTTTGGACTAAGGGTAGTTTGGAATGTCGGATTATCTCACAGGGTGGCTATGGAATTTGGATGGTCAGGGAGAAGTCACGGAGAATTTTGATTCTCTGAATGACAAACTAGGTTTATGGCTTATATTCTGTCAAAATTTTTCATCAGCAGTGGCGGACGTACGGTGGGGGAAGTCCACCTAATTTAAAAAAAGAGGAACGTAAAGAAAAGGAAAGAAATAAATAAATTTTTTATAATGCTACACTTCTCTCTTCACTTTTATTACATTAAGGAAGTCCGTGAAACGTTTCAGAGAGAGGGCAAAAATTTCGGTGCATTCTTTCCTAAGTTGTCCCCTTAAACGTATTCCCTAAATCTACCCCTGCATCACTGAGTAATCACGCTTGAAAAAGGAAAAAGTTCCCCCTTTAGAAAATATCAGCGTCGTGTACTTTTTTGTGGTAGCGTTATGACCAGGATCATGAGGGGGGGGGGGGGAAGTCTTGCCAAAATCCATAACTTCTTCCCCACTCGGAGAAAAAAGTCAAAATAGAAAAATAGACGTGGAAGTCATGGAAAATCATTTTTGAGGAAAAGTGGCTTCCCTGCCTTACTAATCAGTAATCGAAATAACAGATCATCGAAGTAACTGATCTTTAAAATAATCAGTACTTAGATGATTTAATGATATAATCAATAATCAAAATAATCGATAATCACTATAACTAAACACCAAAATAATCAATAATTAATAATCAGAATAATGGATAATCAAAATAATTTATAATATAATCAAAGAGGTTAATGATTGGAACAAATTGAAATGATAACGACCCAGGGGCGCCGGAGACGTGGGAGAGAGGGAAAATGGGTGTTTGCCCCTCCCACTCAACTGATCACGGGCCAAAAGTATCATTTTGCCCCCTCGGTCAAACTCAAATTACAGATAGGTAATTGAATTAAAGTCCATTATCAATCCTTCTGTAATTTCTTTCCAACAAATATTTCAATCGCTATACCTACATACTATAATTATTTGCCCTAAAAATTTCTTCATTAGTGCCCCCCCCCCCGCGAAAAATGTTTCTTCCGGCGCCCCTGTAACGATCAATTTAAAACAGTACATTCCTTATACATGAATTATAACAAATTTTTTATCAATCTATTTACAGTATTATTTTTCTTTGACTTTCGGCATTAACTGAATTGATAAGTTTAAAAGCCACCAAATCTAGTTTATGGCTGACTTATGGGTTGAACGCCGACTTGCAGAATTCACCTAGCTGCTATTGGCCTAATGAATAACGACCAAAACTGTGACTCAAGCTGTAGCTTGAGCCACGAGTAGCTTCAGCTTATCATCCCTGGTATCATTCTTCTCTTGCTTCCTGGACAAAAATGTACTCCACTTGAATTGGAGCAATTAGTGATTCTCTCAAAATTAAGCGCATAGGCACAACGAGGAATTACCTCTGGAAGGAGCTGAAACTGAGAAAATGGGGGGGGGTACATTTTACACGAAAAATTAATATACTTGACTTATGATTTTTAGCTCAAGATTTTAAAAAATGTTCAGGGATGGGGGGGGGGCTATAGCCGGCCACAGTCTTACCTGGTCGTGCCTGTGTATGGGAGATGCAGCCCGCGAAAAACTTGAATCCCTTCCTCATTTCGAGAAAATTTACTCCCGCCATCTTCTCCCCTAGTTAAGGGGAATTTCAAATATTTTTTTTGTAATGTTAGAGATACTGATTCCTTGAATTTGCAATCCTGTTTGCGTTGAACATAAGGGAGTCGTTCAGGATTTTTGATTGCTCAATGTTTGCAATAAATTGATTGCTTCAGATTCATCGAGCATCACTACTGATAATGGAACTTATTTTCAGCTACTTAATGTGAATGTAGCCCTCACCCCATTAGAATCAATAAACTTATAGTAATTGTCTTCATCACGAATATTTCCATCCAGTATTGTTGTAACGCTTGTATCGCACTCAATCTGCCCCCACCGTATCCTGAGATCCTCCCCCTACCAACTTATGGAAACCTGATCCTACCATTTCGAATTTATGGAAAAAATTTATCGTGCTGAGCTGTTCCAGGTTGTGCTGAGAATGTGCCGCATTCTCTTCTCCCTTCATCTGTGTTTTCGACCCCCTCCTCTTTCCATGTGAGAAACCCCGGTGCCGCCATTTTGAATTTTTGAAACAAACCCGCCTCTGTTGAGTTGCTATAGCCTGTGCCAAGATTGTGCCATACTCATTATATCTGCTCGCCTTATCTAAAATATCCCTCCCTCGTTTTGGAAAAATCATGTTCTATCATTTCGGATTTTTGGAAAAATTTCTCGTGGTGAGGTGATTTTTGTTGTTATAGTCTGTGCTAAGATTGTGCCGTGCTCATTTTACCTGCTCGCATTGTCTGAGACACTTCACACCACCCCCCCCCCCCCCCGTTGGAAAATTTTGTTCCGCTATTTCAGATTTTGGGGAAATTAACGGGGTGAAGAAATATACGTTGTTATAGTCTGTGCTCATTTTTCCTGTCCACCTTATCTAAGATATCCCCCGCTCATTTGAGAAAATGGTGTCCCGCTATCTCAGATTCTTAAAAAAGTGTTTCGTGGCGAGATGATCTAATACTTCATTTTATTCATATTGTCTCCACGCCTACTTCACTTGTGGTACCATATCTCCCCCTGTGGAAATTCCTAGTCCGGTATTTTGAATTTCAAAAAATAATTTGTATGCTCTTAGTACTAAGATTATGTCGTATTCATTTTAACCGTCACCTCCACCCTTCGTGAGATATTGATACTCCCCACTGAAAATTATCGATTCTCGTCCTGTTGTTTTGGGATTCCTTCCATAACGGGTGAAGGATGTGAGAACTCGAAATGTTGGACCAAGTTAGAATGTATACTTAGAACGAAGTACTCAAATCATTCCCGACCTCCCAAATATTATGAATGACTGTAACATGGTTGGAATTTCCGAGTTCAGTTATTTTGAGGTTTTCTCAGTAGTGGAGGAAGGGCGTGAGAACTAATCCTCAAAATGATAGATCAAATGATTACATACTTGTAATATATTGTTAAAACCACTACTGATCCCAAAATTTCAAATAAAGAGGAAAGTGATAGCCGGAGTCACCAGACTTTCTCTTTAATGAAAGAAGGGTGCGAGAACACATTACTTGAGAACCAATTACCAGCATAATTTTTGGTCTCCAAATCCGAAATCATGGGCTTATGTTAGCGTCAGAAAATTTATTTTCAAATTACTGTATTACAGTCGGGGGAATGAGAATGAATGATGAAGATTACTAAGTGATTGAAAACAGATTGTCAGTATTGTTTACAATCCCTTGCTTTAGCCTGAAAGGGACTGGCAATGTGAGCCTCAAAATGTAAAATGGTCAGAAATATATATTTCAGCATTTGCGGAACTAACTCATTTTCCAGTTGTGAGATTTGTATGTCTAAAGTAGTGAGAGTGAGCTGAATGGAAAACACACAACACTTATCGAAAAATATTTTGTGAAAATTGAAAATCACTGTTTAAAATAGGCTTGGGTAAGTGGAGAGGAGAATCTTCTAAAAAGAAAAATTGAATGTCCAATTTTTGTGTGAAAAATTCAAAACTGTGGGATAGGATTTTCAGGCGAGGAATTTTTGTCTGGAAAATTCAAAACTGTGGGATTCGGGCTGGTCGAGTAGGTGGCGTGCTGTCATCGCCAACGTATAGTAGTGATCATGTGAGAATATTCCATTAACATACGTACGTAATTTTCAGAAAATATCACAAAAATGAAGAGAACCAAGTTGATAGCGGTTGAAATTTCCTTTCAGATGAGTCCATTTTCATTTCAATCAGAGCAATTTTCTAAAATGATCACTTTTATAGCAGTTCATCTTTTTCACACTATTGAAATTGTAGAGCGCGACTCTTTCGCGGTCCCAGTCCGAATAGGATTTTCAGGCGAGGAGATGGAAGACTAAACTTTGGCATAGTCTTAACTCAGCATAAACAGTTAGTTTTTCGTACCAGATTCTTCCACGTGTAATTCTTTCAGCGTCTCATTAAGAATCTAAGAAACGCAGTTTTCTCGTCCATATGATGCAACGTGTGCCAAAGCCTGTAAAATTTTGAAAGTGGGTGTTGGAGATGCTAGCTTGAGCTTGGATTTTTGTTGAAACTCTTTCATGTTATGCTGTGTTCAGCTTGCCGTAGCCTGCCTGAACTCCAACGTTGGCTCCCTTCCCCCGCCTTTAAATTAATTTTCGTGCCTGAATCGCTGTCATGAAGTGTCTCATTATTCCACCAATCGGCCGTACAAATTTTTTCGCCCGCTGTGGATGTCTTCGGCTAGAAGAAAGGGGTTAATCGCGAGCTTTCAGTGTTGGCATATCATAATTACGTAAGTGAAGTATCATTCAGCAAATCAAACAGTACAAACGAAAGAACAGATATGGACACCTAATTAACACGCGACTCATTGACCAAAAATTACATCGTGACCTGTACGTTGCTCTTGAATTCTCGTGTTATCTGACATGTTGATGCAAGCAGAAATAATACGCATCTAATTGAACGTGGTCCGATTATTACTTCTGCATAAATTAGAATAAAAATTAGGAACTTACCGAATTGTTCGTTACATAAAAATGCGGAACTGCCGGGCACGCAAAGCATAAAATTACCGCCGGGACAGGGAGAGGTAGTACGGGGTAAAAACGTTACAACCGAAAACCTTATGGTTGGATGTACCTCATCTCACAAGCCAACGGCTTTTCATTGAAAAGTAAAAAGTGAGAATTACACGCTATGTTCGGTTCTGGTAGTGAAAATTGAACTCATTTTTCTGTTCTTAATGTGTAAGAGATGCATAATGTCTCTAATTTTCCTCTCTGAAGAAGGGGCAGCGGTTAATAATCACCCTGTCCACATAACCGACAGGAAGATTTTTTTTTATTGAAAAGATTTCCTCCCATTTGCAAGTAAGGTTTTTCCATTTTGCAAGGGGTAGAACACTATCCTTCGAAAATTCCTCTCGATGTATTTCTGGTAATTGAAAATTTTATGACTTTGAGGCATGTTCTGTGTTTTAAGACTGTGTCTGGAAACCCGCACAAATTCTGGCCTCTTGGCAGTTTTCCTTGTACGTTCGTGGTTGAAATTCATTTAAGATTCGTCAGACTCATCCAGACTAACTTACAAGCTCATCCATCCTTAATGAAGACCTTTTCAGATCCTATACTCTAATTCTGACTCTGTAATGACTTGTGAGATGTCTCAAATTTAGGTCAAACTCATCAGACTTATTCGGAGTTTCTAAGCATGTGTTGGAACCTCTCGTTGATATTTATTCAGTCTGGCTTGCGGCTTATCCAACCTCAAGATCTGTTCAGATTTTTCACTTTCATTTCGACTCTGTAAAGACTTCGTGAGATGTCTCAAATTCAGTTCAAACTCATCGGGCTCATTTAGAGTTACTAAGAATGTGTTAGTACTTAGATTCCTTTAAGACTTATTCACACTGTGTTCGGGGACGCATTAAGAACGTATTCAAGTGAATATGATTCAGGTCAAGCGGTCACACTCATGTGGACTTCCTTTGGTCTGAATAAGACTTACTCAAACTTTGTGAAGACTCATTCAGTCTCTAATCAGATGTATTCAGACTCACTCGGATTCCTTTAGGATTCGGTACAACTAATTTAGTCTCATCAAAGTCTTAAAACGCCATACCATTCTGTTAAGATTATACAGCTGGCTTACCACTCATTCAATTTAAGAAGACCTGTTTAGATCTTTCAGTCTTGTTCTGACTGTCAGCTGAGGCATCCCAAAGTAAATTAAAACTCATCAGAATCATTCGGGCTTATCAAGAGTGCGTTAAGACTTCCTGACAAGACTTACTCAGATTCAGGACTCATTATCACTCGATCAGATTACGAAAACTCATTCAGATCAAATTATGACCGTAAACAGACTGTGATGAGCTATGAGGGAGAGGCTATCTCTTTTAAAAAGTTGATTTTCACCTCCTTAACGATATGTTTAAAGCTCCAGGCCCCCCCCCCACCCGCCCGAAAAGTCCGCCTGTGTTCTAATAGTTTGATTGGTAGAAATTCAGGAAAGTATTTTGAACAACTGTCTTTTGAAAGTGACAATTTTTATACGGAGGCTGAATTATTTTCCTCTTTTTCTAATTTGCTCTCAACCCGAGCCCTGGAATCCGCCCATTCGAGCATTACTTCAGAAACATCGGGGAGGCTGTTAGGGCTGTCTTAGCCCTCTTCCCCTCTAGCCGAAAAACCGGCCTCGGTCGAAATCTGGCGAGTTGCTTCGTGGACTCGAACCCGGGACCTCCGGATTCCGAGACCAACGCGCTATCCACTCGGCCAACCAGACCTCTAGAATTATTTTCCTGTGAGAGGGCTAAATCATTGGGGGGGGGCATAACTCCGCAAAGTCAAGCTAAACTCATTCAGAATCTTACAATTCGAAACTCATGTCGGCTCATCAAGATTGTCCTAAAACTCATTCAGACGCGATCTACATCCTTTTAAGACTCCTAGTGTTCGGACTCATTAAATTTATTTATACTGTATTGAACTCAATAACACTGGTGAAGACTACGATAAGACATCCTCAGACGGGACTCATTCAAACTCTGTAAGAAGCTGAAGACTCATTCAGACTCGGATGCCATGAGAATCATTCAGATTCGGTTGAGACTCGTTTAGACTCCGTTAAGACTATTAATAACTTTTTTTAAGCTCTTTGGTAGTTAAAGATTTAATATTGCTTGGTTGCCCCTGTCGCCCTCGTTAGTCCGTCCCTGGATTTCCCGATCGGACAACAATGAAATTTCTTACATTCATTGCGTACAACCCAAGGGAGAGAATTCTTGGCAAGGTCGTAGTGAAGTACATTGGTGGGAGGAAACGAAAACTAGGAATTTTCCAACAAAAAAAAAATGAAGAAAGTTGCGATCTTAAGATGCGTGATTTGCCAACTGAACGCTTGAAACTGTTAATTATTTGCCTACTAGGATATGTGATGGGGCTACAACTATGCCCTCCTCCGTAGCCACTCTTTTGATGGTTGGTATTTTCGACACTTTCAACTGACCATTTGCTAGTGATGGCAGAATATCAATAAAATATAATAATTACGATGAAATATCGAAATATCGATGTTCGGAAATATTAAAGTATTATCGATATTAAAATTAGAAATATTGATACTACCGATATCAATAATTTTCAGATATCGCCAGTACTAATAATAGTTGGTAATCGCAAAATATTGATAAAATATCGATATTTAAAAATATAAAACTAAAATTGATATTAAAATAAGATATATCGATACTATCGATATTACAATAAGATCTATTAATACTATCAATATCAAAAAATGTTTAAATATCGATATTTTTTACAGTGTTTAATAACGGCAAAATATCGATGTTCAAAAATATCAAACAAATATTGATTAATATCGATATTATCAGTATTAAAAAATTTTAAATATCGCCATTGCTATTATATGCATACTAGTTAAAAATAAAGGAATTAAAATAATAAATTCTAAATCTAAAAAAATAAATAAAATAAAGGTTTTAATGAAATTTATAGGAAAAGAAATATTTTTATTGTTTAAATTATTAAATCCACACTCAATTGAGTTTAAAGAATTTTTATTATAAAAAATTTTTCATTAAATTTTTGTAAATAATTAAAATTTAAAAAACTTAAAAAATTGTAAAGATGCAAACTATTGGACATTTTCGCTATCGATAGTTATCGGTAGTATCGATAGTTTTAGCACCGATGCAAAACCATCTAAATAATACAATGAAATGACAAAGTGGCTGCTGAAGTTGCATTCAATTATTGTAGAGACTAGAGAGATTTTCAAGTTTTTTATCTAATCCATTATGCTACCGATAAATTTTGTACAGGATTAAATTTTGGGTACATTTTAGTACATCAATGCCGTCTTGTAAAATTTCTATTACTAGTGAGCTAACTCACTCCACTAATCCGAAAAAATTTTTTATAAAAAATGACGAATTTTCATGTACAAATTGCAATAATTGTACGATAAACCACGATCAGCCGATAATTAACGATAGTTTCGCCGTTATCGATAGTTAACGATATTTGAACTGCCGATAGTTATCGATAGTATCGATAACTTTTGCGTCTCTATATGCATACATGACTCTCGATTGTTCTAATTCGTTGGATTTTCTTCTTAATTTTTGAAGCATTTTGGGATGAGTAGTCGCCCCTTCCTGCGGATCGGCGCGTGGTTATCACTTCCTCAATCAGTGGTTGTTTCTACCAGCGATGGAGAATAAGGGAATCTTGATTGCAACGACCCTCCTCAAAGCGCGAGCTTATCACGATCTGAAAATTTTAATTCGACTCGAATAAAAATTAGATTTAAAAACGGGCGACAGATTTATGTGTCTACTTATTGGTAACTGAACCAGGTGAGCCGAAACGCCGATGAATAACACCTACCCCCAACCCTGTATCAAAAATTTTGGTATAATTTGTGGGTTACTGCACAATGAGCGACGATATATCGAGTACGAAAACGAAACGAGTGTAATAAAAATATTTTCAGAATATACTTCTTCGATTCTTTTTGTACCCCCCGAAATTTAATCTCTTCATGAAGAATCTCTCATCCCTTGCTGTTATAAATTTAAAATAAAATCCAGTTTATCAAAACAAAGTATATACGAGTTTCTAACTAAGGCGGGGAAAATGACAGTATATCCTTTCCCTTTTCTTCGAACTCCCGCTGTCGTAAATAATTTACATCGCATTCTTTTAGTATTTCTTTCACGCCTACGAGGCAGGCCGAGCAAGGGCTTCGTACCAACACCAAAACCTCTCCACGGATAATACGAAAAGGCGCCAACCGAAAGGTACAGGTTCCACGTACCGACATAGTTTCGGTTCCGGTCTTCCTTTTTTTCGGCTACAATTCGCACAAAGTGAAAAGTAGTTTCTTCAGAATTTAGACAGCTAAAAAGGTCCGTCTGTCCCGATATAACCTGCTGCGGGATCCACCACCGCCATAATAACATATTTTACCCATCTGATATTTATGTTTCGGTATTTCGTCCGAATTTTTCCGTATCGGTCGACTGGTTCTGTTGCTTCGCTTCAACGAAAATGTCCTGCACCAAGAAACCTTATAAACCGCGGTTAAAACTCCTCTCCGAGGCTTAGAGATCCACGTGACCTTGGTTCAATATTCACGGCTTAGCTCGGCGGCTGCCTTAAGAAACCAAGAGAGATTACACCGGGCTGAATCGAAATCACGATGGTGGGCACCAAATCACCCCGCCCTTTCCATTTCGATATATTTCAGTTTGATTTACAAAACGTACCATTCAAAATTCTTTTCACTCGGTCTAGAATTCATTTCGTTATTCCCGGGCTTCATCTACAATGTTTATCGTGTTATGGGTTAGGTCAAATCCAAACTGGTGGTTGAGATAACGGTTATCCGGTACAGATAAGAGCACAGAGACACACGTTCGAAGAAGGACGGAAAGAGAAAAAAAAATGAAAAAAAGAAATCATGTAGTTGCACGAGGAACATTTCAAGCAGTCTTTTTATTTTTAGTGAATCTTTGATTCTATTCCCTTCGGACATTCTACAGGAGAGACTTCGAACTGGCCATTTATTCTTTTACATTTACATTTTCTCTTTTTTCTCAGCTTCTTTCGCTTTCTCTCTCTCTCTCTCTCTCTCTCTCGATTTAGTCAGTTCTTTGATCAAACAGAATGAACACTGTCCAAAAATGGAAACCCCGCGAATCGAATCGTTTGACTCGAAGGGGTTTCAAAAATAAAGCACACTTATGAATGAGAAGTCGCACAGCGGTATGAATGAAGTTCAACAACGTGTGTTGTATATGAAACTGAAGAAGAAAAAGGATGTCTACAATTTAGTCACTTCATTTATCGCTGTTACGAGCTGGTATGGTTCTTCCTGTTATTGGTGAACAATATCTTTCTACTTCTAACTTCCTCCGCCTACTATCCTCCTTCCCATGGGAAAAACGCCAGGTTAGGCGTTGGAATATCTCGGAAAATAACTAGGGCAGATGGGTTACTTCATGATTCTGGCACACAACCAAGTAAGCAGACCGGCACTAAGAAAGACAGACAAACAAAAGGACTGGCATTTTGATATCGAGGTGTACAGTGCCCAGGGAGTAATCAGCAGGTGAGCTGGGTGGACTGACCCACCTTCAAGAGCCTCTGGCTCCGAGCCGGCCCACCCGTATTCTAATTCAAACTTCTTTATAAAGCACCCATGATGTCACCGGAACGCTCGTTATCAATATTGGGGGAAAGAACCAAAATGAAACACATGTAGTCTGATGGGAAGTTGACAAATTTTTCCATGTATGTTGAAATTTCTCGAAAATGAATGGAATTGTGTGAAAAATGATTAAAATAAAATTTATCGGAAATGGTATTTACATTTTTATAAATCTACTTCTAATCCACATAAGTTAGCCCAAATAAGTGTTCAAAAAAGAAAAAAAAAATCATAGAAAGCTGAAATTTGGCATATTGGTTTAATTAAGTGTCCTGAACAACATACTAAAAGCTCCAACGAATCCGATGCCGGCGTCGTCCCCTAGGGGGCAAAAATGGGGGCGTAAAACAGTTTTTTGCCTATATCTCGCTAATATTTGAGTTTAGAAAAAAAAAGTTGAGTCAAATGTGATATAGGATGAAAAAATACACAAAAAATGATTTTACACATTTTAACGTAGAGTGCGTATTTGTCGAATAAATTAATATCAAACGTTGAGAAGTTTCCTCCATGTGTACATATTTTATACAACTTATTGTAATACATGTAATGTAGACTCGCACATGCATGAATGCATTAGTTTCTATTCACCTTGTGAAACAATTTATACATCTGAGGTCGGAAATGAATTTGGACCCTATATTCTGTTTCACGAAAGAAACGCCCGTGTTACCAGTGAAAAATGTGAACAAAGTTCACAAGAGTACTCGTCGTAAATTTGCGGCAGGACTTCTTCTCATAAACCCTTGTTCTAGTACTGAAAAGTTCAAAAAGAAATTGAAAAATTTGGCTTTTTCAATAAGATAGAAGGAAAACTCTAGTTTGAATTATGTTTCCTCGAGTTCTTGCTGGGCAATTTTTACTTTATATGTTTCCAAAAAGGTATACGAAAGAAGAAATTTAACTTATGTTCGATTTCCCCCTCCCCCTCCCACTACTGCGGCTGCGCGTCAACATTTTCTGCGAGCGTATCTAGGTGCAAGCTTGGCTTGGTCTGAGATTGAATCCAGAGGAGTTTGAGGAAGACGGAAAGTGGATTAACGCCTATTCCAACTACCGCAACTGCACCACCCGAAAATATTTTTAAAATAATTTTTTGTTCATGTAAGAAGCGCACTTGCGGCGAGAAGCGCGGTTGCCGTAAAATGGGACTGACCTGCTCTGGGGCCTGCCTCTGTTTAGATTGTTCAAATTATGAACTCCGGATGTCTACCGGTCAAGGAAGTCAAGGAAAAGTCAAGTATTTTGGAAAGTGGTCAAATAAAGTCAGGGAAGTAAAGGAAAAGTCAAGTATTTTGGATAGTGGTCATGAAAAGTCATAAATTTTTCATTTAGATTTCCCCAAAATTACTATCACGATTTTTTCCTAAATTACAAATAAATTTAAAGTAACGTAAATATTTTCAGATAATTACATAATATCCTTTTTCATAGTATTTTTTAGTGTTTCGCCCCCCCCCTCACACCTTGGAAAGGTTCTAAGAACAAGATTATATTTGTATGATGTAAAACGGTTATGGAAAAGGAAAAGGTCAAGGAAAATCAAGGAATTGGAAAATTAGAACCCGGTAGACACCCTGGAACTGGAACTGAATTTTGAAGAGTCTGAATAATTCAATTTTACTTTTACCTACATAATTTCTGTATAGTACCTATAGCCAATGTTGTATGTATTTTCGAATTTTTTCAACTTAATTCTGATTTATGTATGAAGTGGGAGTAATTTGACGTTTCAGGCAGTGCGGGGGGGGGGGGAGATTATCTTCATTCCATTACTGGTGCGAGTATTTGGAATAAGTATCCTCGGATGCGTACAAGTCTACATCGCATCGATTACAATAAGTTGTATTAAATTTGTACATGGAGGGAAAATCTTATTAACTTACTCGACAAATACGCACTCTACGTAGAAATGTGTAAGATAATTTTTTGTGTATTTTTCCATTCTCTATTACATTTGATTGAACTTTTTTGCTTCTAAACTCAAATATTAGCGAGATATAGGCAAGAAACTGTTTTACGCCCCCATTTTTGCCCCCTAGGGGACGACGCCGGCGTCGGATTCGTTGGAGCTTTTAGTATGTTGTTCAGGACACTTAATTAAACCAATATGCCAAATTTCAGCTTTCTATGATTTTTTTCCTAGTTAGGACCTAATTTATGTGGACTATTCCGTATGATTTCGAATATTCTCTCGCGAATTATTACGATCTGAAAATTGACTATTCCAGTGAGTAGCTCAACATTTTGAATTATGTATTTCGGATTTATGCTATTTCTGATTAAGCTTAATAGTAGTCAATTTTTCACCACCGATTACCAAAAACTCAGTTAATTTGATGAAACATGCGAAAAATTATTCATGTTTGTTATCAATCTTATCAAACATGGGGGCAAAATATGTAAACAAAGTCAAAGTGACATTCCCCTATTGATATGAAACACATTTCCTGCGAGAATCTAAAGATTTTTCTCGAGCTCCACTCGCAAAAAATTACTCTTCGTACTTCTTCATGGGTTAATCCCTTCCCACGAAAATTCAGTAATTTACTGACCTCCTAAAATGGTACATTGACCCTGTTGAACCCCTTTCTTCCTGTCCTCAAAAATCAAATAAGTTGCCCTGTAGTAGCAGTGCCATGTGGAATGCTCTTGATTTGACCTAGCCTCATCAAAAAACAAGGTGCTTCATCTGCAAATTTCTGTGATGACCTAATGATTCTGGAGTACAAAAAAATCTTGTTTCAGCTCTGATAGACCGCTGGGGTTTGAGATTATAAATCAAAATTTCTAACCAGAGGCGAAACTTGACTTTCAGTTTGTGGGGGAGGAGGGGGAGGAAAATTTGCCGACAAATATATTTTGAAAACTAAATATTCGCCGAAAAAACTTTTTAAAAATTTGAAGATTTGCCGATTTTTAATTAAAATATTTCTTGATTGAAAAAAACATAAAACCAAAGCAAAATATGCGCCCGGGGTCTAATTCTTGAGAACGTCTTCGTATCCTCAAAAAAAGTCGGCCCTTTTTCTAGGCACTCTTTATTTTTCTTCCTTCCTTCGTTCCTCTTTTTACCTTATTTTTGAAGCGCAACGCGTGTGAGTAGTGAGGTTGAGTTGGTTGTTACCTCATAAGTCTCTTCAGACTGAACGGATTTGACTGATCAAAAAATATTCATAAGGAGCTTGATTCACCGAGTGTTTTAAGACCTTAACCAGCATTGTGCGATAATTAGGGCCTGAGATATAGGTGTTGAACTTCATAGAACCCAGTTTTTCAAACATATTTTAAGTATATAGATTTTTCAGAAAGATGTAATCTTTTCAAGCAAGAAAAGGTTCTGTCTGATAAGATCCTTAAGTACGATGTAATATATATATATATTTTTTTTTTGGGGGGGGGGGAATCTCTCTACAGAATGTTATATATCTTCAGGTAAGGTGATGAACCAGTCGTCATTAGTTCAATTCGATCAATCAGGATTCAGCATACTCCTTTAGAAGTTAATGAATTCTTCTCTCCGAAGGTCAATAGCCCTCTACACCCGATTTTAAGGATGTCTTGAGTACGCTATGCTCGTCCGCTTCGTTTTTGAGAGTAGCTGAGTACGCTAGTATGTCGCAGTTAAAGAACTAACACTGTTTCGAAGGAACAGATAACACAAAACAACTTCAATTTTATGGTGTGGGGGGGGGGGGTTAGAGAAGGTGCTGAAGTTAGAAAAACCACTACTTCATTTGGTTTTCCGACTTGAGACTGGCTAAGTATTATTTTACGCAGGTATCCCTCGTTGTAACCGCTGTTATAAATACCTACCTAATTTTGGGTAGATACATGTGTCTTTATAATGGGTAGGTAAACTTGTGCACCAAATTGGAAATTCGATTAGTAATAATGCATGTACTTATGACTTCTTAGTTATTTCATATTTTGATACATGAAACGCATTGTGCGGTTTTACTCAGCCGTATACTAATTCAAACTTTCAAATAAGAGATGTTTGTGGGCTCTTCATACCACGAGGGTGGGTACCTGATTCCTCTTCTCATTACGTAAAGCTACGTGGTAGATCTGCGAACTATTAATTGCGAAAATGCGAAGGGGAGGGCTGGTCGGTACGCCATTAAATGTTTTAATGTTTATCGAAATCGGAAACACTTTCGACGATACTCAACTAATTAAAGAAAAAATACGGCTAATTTCGTTGTTCGGTCCGTGATTTCGGTATTTAACTCTCGCCGGCTACGAACGGGCTTACGTCATACGACAGACTCCCTTTTTCGTGTACGTTTGAGTGCCTTCTGAATATTCCCTTGAGGCGATATGTACTATTTGCAAACAGATAAAAACCTGTTAAGTTTTTTTTTTTTTCTTTTTAAGTGTATGCCTGGATTATATGGCTGCGTCTGCTTAAATAATCTTCTAGTGCGGGTAAGCGATGGTACGCGAAAGAACACACGACAAAGAAAGGAGTCGCCGATTTTTTCCCTTAAGTGTCGCCGGTGCCCACCTTCTCGGTACCCGCGAACTGCGGTACGTTCTGATTCTTTACAAGTATTAAAACGTGGCTTGTTTGCGAGATAATCTAGCGACTTTAAGATGTTCGTTGACTTTTTCGCATGTTGTTTTCATGGTCGTACCGTGTCCTCGAATATGGTATCCTGCATGTAGAGGTAATAAAAAGAGAAAAAATAGCTGTTGTTTTGCGCCGTTTTTTCGTGGAATTTGCGTTTTCTGCGGCCGGGGAAGAAAATAAATTTCAGGAGGACTTTGGGCTGTGTGCGCTCTCTCTCGGCCGGTCGGTCGTGTCTGTCTCTCTGTCGCCTTATTCGAAGGTATCTTGTTTCTCTATTGTGGCAGACGATACGTGTGTTTCTTTCTCGGCGGCTACCATACAAGATCATGCCCGATGATGTATCGTTATTTGTAACGAAAAATAATTAATCGCCTGTTTGACACGATGAAAATCGTTCTATAAAAACATTGTTAATAATGCGTTTCAGCTGATGAATAACGAGCATGAAACCGGCGGTAGGAGCCCAGTGTCGACTGTACAATTCTCATTGTTAGTCGGGCCTCTGTCCATTCTTCGATTCTCTCTAATCGAGTGGCATGTAGCGACGAGTGAGCTTCCAGAACGAATGACTTTCTGATTCGTCAGTAACCAAAGTACTCGCTATTCTGCTGCTGAAATCCGGCCAATTCGAGTTCGCCGATGAACGATAATGGACGTACATGAGGCACGAAAAGGGGCTAATGCAACAGCATACTTGGTTGGAAAGGGGCGCCTGTAGAGTGGTAAAAGAATGAAAGGAGAACTAAGCGAAACATGGAAGAAACAGGAAGAATGACAGCCCATGGTATGGATCTTGAAGAGGTTAAAAGAGTCGTAAACAGGTTTGAAAGAGTCATGAACGAGATTAGAGAAGTCCAAAACGAATCCGAAATAGTCTGAATCAGTCCCGAATGAGTTTGAGAATGTGACCTGCCAGAAAGGAAGGGACCTGTGCTCCAAAATGTAAATGGATAAACAAAATTGATAACGTTTTCGCGTTATGAGACACTCAAAAGACTTACAGCGATTTGGGAAATTTTTTTAGAATTTTCGACAACACCACGCGAAAGAGCGGCCAAAAATTATTCAAAAACAGTTGTTGTCACAAAATAATTTTTTTGCGTGCGGATCCCCTTCTTCCTGGCAGGTCACATACCTTAATTCGCGTTTGGACGCTAAAGAGTCGCTCTCTAGCGGCCTAGTGAAATGCGGCGCGCTGTTGGTGTATTCGAATGAAAATACGGAGTGACAAAATTGGTCTAAAGAAAACTGAAGTTGGGCTCATCTGATAGGAAATGATATGGGCTGACACTTTCGTTCTCTTCGGTTTTCCATAAAAAACAATACTGAAGGCAGCTCATTTTACTTGTACATGTTTTTATGGTAAAAGTGCCCTGATCATCTTTTCGTCCACGACACTAGCGCACCTACAGGAATGTCCAAGCACCGATAGGTGTTGAACAGGTTTTCATGGGTCTTAAAGAACAGCAAACGTGTCTGCAGAAGTCTTAGTGAGTCGTAAAACAGTACCAGTACTTCCCCTGGGACGGGGACGAGACATTTTAAAATTTAGATCAACAAGCAAAAACAAGTTTTGGTCCTCGGTAAAGCTCTAAATAGGAGAGTACAAATCGTTCGCCATTTTGAATCCAACCGCGCCCGTCGATGCCGAATTGACTACGCGGTATGCTCCGCATAATCGGATTCGGCATTCACGGGCAAGGTTGAAGTCAAAATGGCGGACGATCGTACTTACACGAAGTATACCGTGCTCTATCCTCGTTTGTGATTCCCTCGGTACTGATGCGATGCCCGAAAGGGTAGTTTCCGGTGCCGGGGGTGCGGTGTCTCAGGGGCCACTTTGACATGCGTGCATCGCCATACGTCCCACCACACCATCCTCGTTTGTGAAACCTGGGGCTTGGAACAAGAACAACGGATGTCAGTTTTTCATGTTTCGAAGAAATGCGATTTTATACTTTTGCAAAACCTCTGCCGTCTGTTTCTCACCGGGAACTGAATAGAATGAGCTCTCTTTCTGCATCCGTTTTGGACTTGAGATGTTCTTGCATTCGGTAGAAGGCACAATTAGCAATTCATGTATAACGCTAACTCAAAAGTGTCAAAAATTGGTATTATTTGTTCTTGTTCCAAATCTCCTAAGACGCCTCTCAATTCTTATTTTTATAAGTACCTAGCTGACCCGCTTCTCAACTCATCTAGACCATAGACTAAACTGAGTTGGCTAAAATTGAGTTTAATGGAGGAACACAGGTATCTAGCTCTGTAACTCAGCATTATGTAAGTTATTACTAATCAAACCAATTATTTGGTGCTCAGTTTCCCTCTCGTTTCGTTTTCCGACTTGAGACTGGCTAAGTATTATTTTACGCAGGAATCCCTTATTGTAACTGTAGGTATAAATACCTACTTAATGTTGGGTAGATACATGTTTCTTTGAAATGGGTAGGTAAATTTGTGTATCAAATGGAAGTTGGACTAGTAATAATGCACGTACTTGAACAATATTTCTCTAGTTATTTCATATTTTTATATTCTGATACACGAAACACATATCACATTTTTACATACAGACAAACAGTAACAACTGGTTGATGTTCTGTGTGTGTGTTCATGGATAAATAGTAGTACAGTGTCTTGTTCTTAGGAGGCACCGTACTCACAGTTACTGAAACCTGCGTAAGTTTTCAAGAGGAAATAGCTTCAACTCGTATTGTACTCAATCGGAGGGTCCTGATTCATTTGCAGCTTCGTGTTTGTATTATTAAGATGAAAATGTTGGTGTTTTCAAAAATTCAATCGGATTATTAGAAGAAATGCTGAACATATTTCCCGGGCTTTTGGTGATGATACGAGGCTGAAAATGGACCGTGTGCTACATAAATGAGTACGAATCAATATCCAAGTATACTGCGGTCGCGTTAAATCAAATATAAATGTAATAACAAAGTACTTTGAACCTATTTTGGAAATTCCAAATTTCCACCTCCTAATAATTTCTGAAAGGAGACAGTTACAACCACCAAATCGTAACATAATTTGAAGAAGTTCAGAATAAAACACTTTCAAAAAGTCGAAGTCAAAAAAAATTAGGGGGTCCAGAGGGGGGGGGAAATTTTGTGACCCCATCCTAAAAACAGTAAGGGTCCTAAGTAGGCTTAAAAGACTTGATAGAGTCTTGAACGAGTTTTGAGGCGTCCTGAGTCTGAAAGAGCTAAACAAGTGGGGGCGAGTCTTTAATTAGTATATGAGTGTCTTGATGAGTGTTGGAAAGGTCTAAAGGAGTCTACAAGAGCTTCGAACCTGTCTAGAAAATTTTTAATGAGTATTATGATAGGCTGGAATCAGTAGTAACGATCTGTACTTTCCCCTGGGGGGGGCAATGGTATTTCTAATTTTAAATCGCCAAGCAGAAAAAAAAAGTTCTTGGTATTGTCTCTAAAGTCTCATAACAGGACCCTCACTTTACTGAGTATGGAAAAGGCTGCATTTAGTATCCGTGTTTCAGGAGATTGTCTTCAGATTTTTTTAGGGACGGTTGCCTCCTCCCTCTCGGGATCTCTATTGTTGGTGAAACAGTCTTGGAGGGTCTGATAAGTCTGAAAGATTCTCGAAGAGTATTGACAGTGTCTTAGCGAGTTTTTAACAAATCTTGATGCCGTGGCGGATTTACGACCCCAATTCAAAAAAAAAAGGAACGTAAAGAAAAGGAAAAAAGAAGAAAGAAAGAAAGAGAGAAAAATGTTACTCTCTCTTCACTTTTATTACATTAAGAAAGTCTGTGAAACGTTTCGAAGACAGGGCGAAAAATATCGTTCATTGTTTCCTAAGTGACCCCCCTCACCCTCCTAAACTTATTCCCTAAATCCACCTCTGTGATGATAATATATTCCTTAGTCTCTCGACTAGTAAGTGGCGTCTCTCCACGTTTCTGTCTCCTATGCTGGTCTTTTCATGAGAACGATTTACACTTTGTATCCTTCATTATCTTCTCTTCAGAGCTCATTCTTTTCCTTCCTTTCCAGTTCATTCCCTCTGATTTGAATATTTTCATCTCTTTAATAAGTTTCCTCATTTTTCTACATCATTCAGTGCCCTTACATTCCGTGTCCCTATTCTTAATGCTGATAGTTTCTCATTCGACATTGATATCCGAAAGAAAGACTTTTTGCGTCCGGAATCATTATTTACTTAGTTGCCATCGTAACTGTGGTGGTGGAGGCGTATCTCCCGGGCTAATGTAGTTCCTCTTACTTTTATCAAGGTTTATTTGCCTGGGTTTTCCTTCGATATGCCTTCAGTTCTTCTTTAAGCCCCCCACCACTCCAGTGTAGCGCCCATAGAGGAGGTTAAATCTGGAAGAGCCCTAAAAAATTTCGAACAGTTTTGGAAGTGCATATCTTGAAGAATGTCAGAAAGGGTCTAAAAAAGTGTGAGAATTGGAGGCAGTTAGAAGAATCGTAAAGGAATCGTATTCGTATAGGGTCAGAAAAGTCTTGAAAGAGTCTTGAACAAGTTTTAAAGAGTCCCAGTGCTGGTATAGATGTGTCATTACAAGTGTTGAAAGAGTCTAAAAGAGTTTTGAATATCCTTAAATATGCCTGGGAGAACTAGTTGGTGGCATTCTGGAATAGTCGCGGAGAATTTCAGAACGCGTCTGGAAAATCTTCGAACACAGTAATGAACATGGTAGTTCATCTTGTTTAGAGAATGGGACAGTAGCTGTCTTTTATTTGATATCACTTCTAGATTATATAAGTTTAATTTACAATTTTCCTGCCATATAACCCGGAAGACTAAACATTTGTGATGCAGACTATATTAGAAGCGTTTTACCGTTTTGTTGAGGGAAAAAACGACAGTCATAATCTTCTTCATTTGATGAAATGCTCAAAATCTCATTTGTTTTCTGGAATCCGGCCGGGAGGACCAACGCATGTAATACTGATTATTGCAATGGAAGCCACGCTCATGTATCGACGTGGAAGCAATAGATGTCACTTCCATTTCTAATTTGGTGTGGTGGGACGTATGACAATGCACACCTGCCAAAGTGGCTACTGAGACACCGCACCCCGGCCTCGAAACTACCCTCGAGTATCGCATCAGTAGCCGAAGGGACAATTTCCATTTCTAATTTAGTGAGTTCGCTATGATTCCTGGCACAATTTGCGAGTTTTTTTTTTTCCAAATCCGGCCCGGAGGACCTACATAATTAGAACGGTATCCAGCCTAATATACCTTCTAAAATATGATGTACTTTGTAAATGTCGACCAAATGCAGTCCAAGAAGCCGTTCGGAAGGCAAAAATCAGTTCGGACTGAACATGGTATCCGTCGTTCTCTCATTTCCAGCTTGACAACCCGACGCACCAAGATGATTTATGTAGTTCAAAACCATTGTAGCTCAAGTGGTGATCATAAGAATGTCTGTGTGCCTCAGAGTTCGGCGTAGCAATGTTACGTCCAATATTTGAATCTCCTTTCTCTAACAAACACGCAGCCCTCTGCCCACTCCTTAATGAACGCGTTTCTCATCAATCGTAAAGGGTATTTCAAATAACATTCATAATGTCAATTTACGATTTATATCCGCACCCTCGCGATCAAGGATGGCGGTTCCTACATTCTCGAAAGATGTTCTCCGACAACACTTCGACGATTAACGATTGTCGGGAACTGCTCGAATTTCCATAATACGTGTTGTAACGCGGCCTATCTACGAGTTTTATAAAGTGTTAAAATTTGAAATCCAAATTAAAACACAAAACGCGATAAAAACTTCCTTATGCGCTGCGCACTTGGAATGCCAAAACAAGAGAAGAAGGTAGCAGCATACGCGACTGCAAGAGCGAGAGCGAGAGACCTGATATGAATGTGGAGAATGTGTGGGAAAAGCAGGTCCCTTCTTTCCTAATGGGCATCAATTCTAAGAATTATTCCACCCCTAATCCGTTTTCAATGGGTCTTCACTTAGTTCGAAATAATGCCTTTTTTTCAAGTACATTACCAACATCTTCCTGAAAGGTGTCGTTTACACGGAGCGAGCGAGGGAGCTGGCCCGAGTACAACGGACCGACATCCAGCACCGGTGAAATTGATCCTTGTAAATCTGAAGGCGGCACAAAGGTGAAACTGTATTTGTGAGGAAAACTACAGGCTGTACAGGTACACGATAAAAAGCTGATGCGAAACGGGTTCATTTATAAAGCGAAAACAGATTTCAGCTCAGTTATATAGAAATCAAAACGGCCTTGAGATCATCAGCTGCGGATATTTTTTTATCACCCAACATTTACTTGTATTTCGGACGTTTACTCCGGCGACTCGAGCAAGGCCTCTCTCCAACTCTACCAGCATAGTTCGTTATCTCTCAGTTTTCTATGTCAAACTGAGATTTATCCCATCCACTTCTGGAGGAAGTTTCCGAACATAAAAAAACACTGCATCCCGCATGAAAAAAGGTGTTCCGCAAAGCGGTATCGGTCTATATAGTTTTAATATTTTCATCAATAATGATTATAATTTTATTTTTACGGAATACACCCGAGGAAGGCGAGTAATTGCCGCAAGTATACCTTTTTGATTAGATCGGTATGAAAGGGGAAAAATCTATAACGTCGGTCAGCCCAGATACCCGAATGTTTCCAACATAAGAATCGCTGGTTTTGTGTAAAGGAACCTTGATCTTTTTGGGTGGTAAATATTACAGGACTGTAAGACTGTATATCGAGAAGAAAGCGGCGTATATCAGGAACCTGTCTATGCGACTTTTAAAGAACTAGTCGGCGGTGGTTCTCTTTTTATAACGCCGTGCGGCTCAGTCAAGGCTGCCACTAATTTTCAACTTGACACATCCAATTTATCACGATACATTTTTTCGTTTTTCTTTCTTGAATCTTCCTCCTGAGCGTTTCAGCAACCTTTAGAGATGTAATCGCTCAACCAGAAATACACTCTGCGGTCCAGGTAAGGAGGAAACGTTGCCCCGAGATGGAACAAAAAGGATAACTGTTAGTGTATACACACACACATTCTTTATACCATTCGTTAAAGGGACCTGGACGACGGATATTTTCCGATTTAATTAGAGTAAAAAGTATAAGTAACACCTTATCTCCGGGTTATAAATTTCGGCTGCGAGCAATAATGATCACCAAGCTGTCCAGCAGATCTTGATGAACGCAAGTACAAAGGCGAGTCGAGAAACACGAAACGTTATTTACGCATGCGACGGCCAGATAGGAAAGACATTATCTCGGCTAGAAATGTGGCCCCTGATATAGACGTTAAATTTGCCAGCTTTCAACTCTGGCCCCGCTGCGACAGGTTGGTTGATCTTGCATCCCGGCTCAGTTTCTTGGAATCATATCGGACCTCATACCGGAAATTGAATGAACGTGATTTACTGTACAAATCCGTTTGAACTTTGAACGCTGGACCAGCCTCCTATAAATTTGAAGGACGTATGTAGGTTGTAAACTCCCAACTAGTTGACAGTGTGATTATTCACGACGCTAGAATGAAAGGAATAAGAAAACAGACCGGAAACAACTCTTCAAAAGGAGTACATGTTGAAGTCGGAAGATTTTGATAGCATCTCGCTGATGATACCCGGCGAATGGAACATTGCAACTAATGAGCCCACCAATCTCCGCATAATAATAACTCGTCATTGCCGCGCAAAAACCTTATAGTTTGCAACACAGAAACTCACAGATTGCCCTACATAAAATTAGGTCACTTGCTGTGCAATAATCTGGTACTTGCCAAGCATAGAAAACACTAGCTGGTTCTAACAGAAGTTACTTTACCAATTGCCACGCAAAAAACCTTGCTGATTGTCATGCAAAAACTCATTGACTACCACACAAAAACTCAGATTGTCACACCAAAAACTCACAGACCGCTCCTCATAAAACTAGGTCACTAGCTGCGCAGTAACCTGATACTGGCCAAGCAAGGAAAAAACTAGCCAGTCTTAACAAAAACTATCTACTAATTGCCACGCAAAAACTCACCAACTGCTACACAAAAACTTACAAATTGTCCCGCATAAATTTAGCTCACTTGCTATGCAATAATCTGATACTAGCCAGTCCTAATAAAAATTACTTTACCAATATTGCCACGCATAAAACCTTGCTGATTGTCATGCAAAAACTCAGATTGCCATGCATAAAACTAGGTTACATGCTATGCAATAACTTAATACTTACTAAGTAAGGGAAAAACTAGCCCAACCTGAAAAAATCACGCAAAAAACTTTGCCAATTCCCACACAAAAATTCACCAGTATACATGCAAAAACTCACCAATTGCCACACCTAAAACTCACAGATGGCTCCTCATAAAACTAGGTCGGTAACTACGCAGTAACCTGATACTGGTCAAGCGAGGAAAAACTAGCTGGTCTTAACAAAAAATACTTTACTAGTTGCCACACAAAAAAACTTGTTGATTGCCACACAAAAACTCACAGATTGCCCCGCATAAATTTAGCTCATTTGTCATGGTATAATCTGATACTTGCCAAGCAGGAAAAAACTAGCTGGTTCTAACAAAAATTACTTTATTGATTGCCAATAGAGTACCTTGCTAATTGCCATGCAGAAACTTGTCAATTGCCACACAAAAACTCGCAGATTGTCCCGCATAAAACTACGTCACTTATTATGCAATAATCTAGCACTTGCAGAGCAAGGAAAAAACTAGCCAGTTAAAATAAAAGTTACTTTTCCTATTGTTATGTAAGAACCTTGTCAATTGCCACACAAATACAAATTGTCCCGCATAAAACTAGGTCACTTACTGGGTAATATTCTGATATACGCCGAGCTAGGAAATACCTAGCCAATCCCGGCAAATTTAATTACCCACTAATATTACAAAACAAAAAAAGTTGTAGATTTCATGTATAAGTTGATCACTAATTGCCATAACAATAACAATGGTTTTCTGATTGCCACAACAAATGATTCTTGCTGATTGCCACATAATAACAGACCCATTGTCCGGTTTTAATTAATTTGCTGATGGGCATAAAAAAAGCTTACCCATTGCCATGCCAGAAATTTCACTTATTGCCACGCATAAAGGCAACCAGCCTATTGCTGTGTCAAAAATTATGCTGGATGTTCTACTAGAAAACAAGTCGCTGATGGAAATACCAAAGATTTTGTTGGTTGTCGCTGAAGAATCAGCTCACAGATTGTCATCCAGTCAGGTGTGTAGCTACTTCTATGTTTTGAGGGAGAGGTGATCCTCCAGATCAGTTTTAAAGAAAGAGGGAAAAATAATATATCCTAGAAATTTTTTCAATTTGGAGATACTTTCCAGAAAAAATTTGCAACAATTTCCTTTGCTACTACTGTATGTTGGGCCTCTGAGCCGGATCCAGACAGGAATGTGTACAGGTCAACTCCTGCTTATAGAAATGAGAAAATACAAAATTTTCCTACTCGATTCGCTATCTTTAGACTTGTTGAACAAATATAAGTAAAATTCATCAACGCAATGAATTGATAAGTTGAAATGAATAAATAATTTACGTTCCTCATCAAATCATTAAATTAGTTGAAGAGTCGCATCTTCGTTAACTCTGGAGTTAGATCAGTTGAATCCGTTAAAGTGAAGTGAGTTGATTGCTCCTAAGCTTATCTATTTAGGTTACTTAACAACTTATTGAGTTAACCCTTTTCATGAATGGGCTGCCCACGTGTTTATGATTGCTAATGCGGTGGAGTTAATTTGTTTCATAATGCGTTTATATTTGGCTACAAATCTATCTGTAGTATTAGATCATGTCTTACCTTATCTATTTGATAGTTTTAATTGTTTCGATTTTAAAATCCAACAACCTTATCCTTGTTATTCGTGTAGTTCTATCTTTCTTCATTAACTTATGTGGTTCCATTGGCGTATGTACCATCAACTGGGGTAATATCGGCCACGCATGACTTGTTTACTGATAACGATATTAGCGCTCTTACCACAATTCATGAGTGGCCGATATTACCCTAGTTGATGGTACCTGTCTTGTTCGCAAACTGTTTCAAGTTAATCACATGATACGTTTCTTGATTTCAGAGTCGGTTTTTAATGGGATGGGGAAATTTGGGAATGATCTTCGTGGTTATGGAATATAAAGTTTTTTCATGAAAATTCTCTGAAAAGTTAATTTTTTCATAGAAATACTGTGTACAGTTGAAAAAATGTTTCTCGCTTCTTTCGCAAATGAGTGTTTTATTTATTACTTTGAAAGGTCAACACCATGAAATTCACCTCACAGGAGAATGATGTGGGCCTGCTCATCTTTAGATCACTTATTCTTTAGAATCTACCGTGATCTGCTTCCATATTGGAAATTGAAATCTGATGTGTGCTTGCATAACTTTTGTCATTTAGCGGGATGAGTTCAAATCACTTCCACTGATGTTCAAATAATTCATCTACTCATGTTTGATACAGCCACACTCAGCTACCCAGTTAGTGGTTTTAATGTGTACTTTTAAGGGTCAACACCGTGGCATCCACCCCACAGGAGAATTCTGATGCTGGGCCTGCTCATCTTGAGATGACTTACAGACATTCTTCAGAATCTGCCATACCGCTACCATGCTGGAAGTTGAAATATAATGTATGCGTGCCTAATTCTTTTCGTTTCGCAGAATGAGCTCAGATCACTTCATAGACTGATGTTTAAATAATTCATCTACTCTATGTTTGATACGGCCACGCTCTGCTACCCAACTGAAAATTGATTTCAAGTATCATTCAAGCTGGAAAAAGTATCGTTGTGCGTATGAATGGTTGATTGGTGACGTTTTAAATGACTAATGCACACGTCTTAGACTATAGCCATGCTCTTCTATCATGTTGGTAATTGAATTCAAATATATGCTTTCGACACTGTCCTGATAGAATGATTCTATATTTGTCGTGTTAATGATACGATTCAAATGACTTACGTATATCTTATTCATCTTCGATACAAGAAAGGATATAAGTGTTCAAAAAGAACGTCTGCATGGCGGCCTATGTGTCATGTAATCGTATGCTGTATTTCAGAACTTATTATTATTCTTTCCGAAAGCTTTATTGATGGCTACAATTACGTTTTTGTTTCAGGTCTGCGACGAGCTGAACTGCGAGGATCAAGTGTTTCCGTTAGCTGTAAATTTGTTCGACAGATTCCTATGTACCTGCGACACACCAAAGAAATTACTACAGTTACTGGCTGCCGATTGCATACTAATGGCATCCAAAATTAGACAAGCCGTTACCATATCCATTGATACTCTGTGTTATTATACAAATTATACCGTCAACGCGTTCCAGATGAGGGTGAGTACTTGATGATTATGTTCAATCGAAGGATATTACATTCGATGTGCAAGAACTGATCCAACTGATCAGTTTACATTGAATTATTCAAATAAGAAACTAGGTTCGCATTTATTTTAATACTTCGATTAAATTGTCCAGTCCAGTTTCCAGTACGTATGTCTCTCTCTCTCTTCTCTTCCCTGCTATTCTCTTCTCTCTTTCCAACCACTCGGGCGGTTTGTTTGATTAGCGACCCTGACGCTGGAATTTCGTCAATAAAACTGGTTCGAACAGAGCTAAACTATTTTCTCTTTTATGGGTCGGATAAAAAGCGTCGTCTTTTCTCCTGTTTTTTTTTTTTCTTCCTCCTTCTAATTTTTATTTCGAAAAAGCCGACTTTTGGCCCCTCGGGCCCTCGGCGATGCCTGGATAAGATTTGCCGGTTGGGTTTGGTTAACATTTTTAAACGGGTACCGCGCTGCTGTCGCGTTTTCCTCTCCCCAAATGCGGACAATGTTGTTTTTCTCGCCTCCGTCCTCGTAACCAGATTCGGTCTTCATCTTTCATTCATCTTTGGGAATGATTGTTACCTTCGTTTAGTACGTGATAATGCTCGCAGCAGTGAAAAATAGTTTGACCTCTTGGCTTTCTCGTTTTTTTTTTTAGTTTTTTTTTTATTTTTACTTACCGATGGTATCTCTTTTTAACGTCGAACACGCGCCAAAAAGTGTAAAAGACGGGGGCTGTACGCCTGTACCATTCTGTAATATAAGTGCCTTTTGCAATTAAGAAACCCTGGAAGGTTAATTACGTTCCGCAGAGTTGGCAATCGAATATTGCAGGGTTCGGAATTAACGACGTTTGTATCCTGTAATCTAGAACAAAAAAAAAGAACGGATAATTAGGAAAAAGCTGTATTCTGTACGACATTTCGAAAAAGACAATGATCTGAGATCTTCGGTAGTAAAACTACTGATGTTATTAAGAGCCGGTCGAATGCGTGAATTCCGCTGTGCTGGAGTTGGTTGTCATTAGCATTGTTGAGTATACGGCATTTCGAATGTCATGCAGGGGGCTGGTTTAATATCCGACTTCCTCTTCTGTTTTATTTTTTCCTACTTGGATCGCTCATCGCTGAACCGTTCTAGATTGACAGGCTGGCCAGATAGTCGCCTTCTCAGATGTTTTCCCTAAAAGCCAATAAAAGTAACTATTTTCGGTTTTTTTCTAACTATAAGAAAGAAGGTATTTCCTCCGAACATGATGCCAGAAATGAGACGAAGGCTTCATACAAAGTCTTTTCTTGCGTATTGGCGTTTGAACATTCCTGTAGATGCTCTAGTGTCGTGGAAGAAAAGATGATCAGAGTATTTTTACCACAAAAACATGCACAAGTAAAATGAGCTCTAGCATCTTCGATATTGTTTTTTTATGGAAAACTGAAGAAAACTAAGTGTTAGTCCTTATCAGTTCCTTTCAGACGAGCCCAACTTTAGTTTTTTTTGCAGAATATTTTTGTCACTGATCATCTTTTTATCGAAATACACCAATCAGCGCGCTGCATTTTATTAGGAATAAGTTTCAGTGTCTACGAATCTCTATTCTTGACCAACAGACTTCGGCCATCACTGGGTTACAGCCTGTGACTTAGTCTGAGTATCCCGTTTCATTGCTGCCAGTGTCTGTGATCTGAAACTTCTACAGAATGTAGTTAGCCTTGTTCTTTTTCATATCCCATCTTCTTAAGTAAGAGGTTGTGATTTTATAAAATTGGACCATTCTTCACAGAAATTTCATTGTATTGGCATAAAATTCTCTGCAAAAAAGGTCTCTTTTACTTTCGTCCTAGGATCAAGACTGATTGAGATAATCGACCAAGAAATATCCCAAAATCATTACTACCCCATAGTATTCATATGAGTAGTAAATGGGTCACTTGGGCCCAAACTCCACATATGTATAATGTACTAGGAGGCCGGTCAGCGAAATAATAACAATGTTGTAATGCACGCAAGCGATAATAGAAAGATATGATTAGTATTTACAATGCGGTGTAAGTAGAGAGGGGGATATGAAGTGATAATGTTTAAAAAATGTTTATCCTACACAAAATTTAGCACAGAAAATATAAATAGATCTTCAGTGTCTGAATTGTCTGAAACTTCACTCTCACACCAATTCTTTTAACTGGAACTTTTTGGAATTGTTTTACATTGAACTTCTTGAATACACTATGTTAAAATTTGGTAGCAGTAACTGTCTCCCTTCAGGAATTATAAGGGAATTGAAAATCTGAAATTTTCAATAAAAGCTCAAAATGCCTTCTATGTATTTAATTACGTATTAGAAGAAATATTTAGAAAACTAGAATGGGAAAATATGGGGATACATTTGCAGATATTGTGGTACTGATAAACAAGGCTATAATGATGCTACAGGAAATAGGAGAAAAATTGACAAAAGTAAGTGCAAAGGTGGGCTCAGAAATGAATATAAGTAAAACAAAATTACTACCCAATATGGAAGGGGAATGTAAACCATAATACAAGAAACTGAAATAGAAAGAATCTCTAAATTCAACTATTTGGGATGGATACAATCGTTTGAAGACAGAACAAATAGAGAGATAACTAAAAGAATAAAGCATAGGCAAGCTTCTGGACTTTAAAAAACGTGTATAACGGTAAAATGAAGATTAAAACAAAGACGAAAATAATACTGAAAAGATGCGTTCTACCAATTCTCACCTATGGAGCTCAAACGTGGGCCTTAACGAAGAAGTGAATAAAAAGCTTAACTACTATAGTGAGAATAAGGATGAAACTGAGGGGGGCGACATGAGAGGGAAGCTCCCCTAAACCTCTGCCGGAGTTGAAAACTTTTAGTAGATGGATCAAAAGTTGGAAAAATGCAACCAGTTAAAAGAGATTTTGATTTTTTCCCCCTTCTTAGGTAATGTAAAAAAAAATTTATACTCGGGAATTTTGAGTTGAGTCAGTTTGGGAATTTAACAATTTTTGTCTCCCTAGGAAAATCTCCTCGCTACATTTGTGAGTAAGAAGGATAGAACAAAGTATACTAGGATGAAAAACAAAAAAAAAAGAGGAAGCGAGCATTATGAAAGAGGTAAGCTGGAGATTAAGAAATGAAATGGGATTACGTTGGACATATTGCACATGAAGAAGGGACACGATAGAACAAAATTATCAGTGAGTGGGAATCTTTCAACAAGCAAAGAAGGAGAGAAAGCCCAAGTACAAAATGGCGTGATGATATTACAAAAATTACTGGAATAATGTAGGGACAAGTAGCCCAAGACCGAAAAATATGGGGAAAAGCTGTGGAGGCCTATACCCAAAGGGTATCAATACTTCGGAGTAGGTACTAAATGTATATCTTCTATTGTATGTATTTATCAAACTGTAAAAGTACATAAATAAAAGGCTGACATTAATGACTACCCTAAAGATTTCAGTATTTGGAAACCATATTCAGATCTGCATTCTAATTATCAAATTAAATTTTTAAGAACCCTAACACCTTTGTCTGAACAACCTGCAAATTAATCATCCGAATGAAAGCAATGTGGCTTGAAGAGTAAGTATCCAAGAGGTCTGAACCCCGTTGCAACTTTGTCAAATACTTTTTTTCCCCCAATTTTTGCTCCCCCTTTCCCATCTAACTCACTTTAGCCCACAGTCCTGATGAGCCGTAAAGCGAGTCAGCTAGTTATACATATAATAAGCCTATATATGAATACTATGAGGTATTGATGATTTTGGGATATTTCTTGGTCGATTATCTTGGTCGTTCTTGATCCTATAACAAAAGTGAAAGAGACCTTTTTTGTAGAGAATTTTATGCTCTATAATTTAGGTAAGAAATATTTTCACATATAAATCAATATTTTTGGAGGTACAGCCAAAAAACTGTTTTTCAGTACGGTTTTTCAGCTCTAGGGAATCATGCTTACCCCTGCGGGGCGGGGGTTTCAGTATGTTTATTAAGGAATTATACTTGAGAATCATGCCACGTTTCAACTCTGCAGCAATTTTTTCCTTTATATGCTATATTTAGGTCTAATATTCCTAGCCTAAAAGGATTATTGATGGCTCCGGCACCATCAGAAATGTGATTTTGCTCCGGTCCCGGTTGCTTTTAATAGGAGAAGGCAGGTGGGGGGTGGGGGGTGGAAAGGAACGGTGAAAGGCTGTAGCAGAAGTAGGAGCCGTTATTGCAGACAAATTAAGTCGTTTTCGTTACTCTTAATTCGGTCTATTTTCAGTCAGTTTCTGTCATATTTTGATTATTCTTGTCATTTTTGGTTGATTTCATTCCTTGCAATGTTTAATGAAAAGTGTTTTGGTCCAATGCCAGGAATTGTGATCTCAGGTTATCGATTTTAATGAGATTAGTGTCCATGTTGGAGTGTGAGTCAACTTGGTAATATTCTGATTTTAGAGTGTGCCCATTCACTTTTTTTTTCTGCTGTCCATAGCGCTTTCAGCTATTACGCCATCTTCAATGGAGTTCGAAGTGAATTGGCACATCCTAAAAAACAGAATATTAATCAGATCGCTCATTTTTGATAATATTTGGTCAGATGTTGTCACGTGTATTTGTTCGGTTGATGTGATCAGGAACTCTGAGCCAGCCCCAAAACCTGGCTCCGGAGCACGTTGGAATTCAGTTCCGGCTGAAAATTTTGAAAGTGACTCCGGCTACAGGAAGGCGTCGGCCTTGCACAAAATTCTCGATGGCTCGGCCTCTTTCAGAAACGTGGTTTTTGCCCCGGTCACGGTTATTTCTAGGAGGAAGGACGTGGATACAGAGAGAGGTCAAGAGGGAGTGAGAGAATTGAAGAGCGGTGTCGGAACTTCGCTCCAGCTCAAGTACAATTCTGAAATTGGCTTCGGCGCCAGGTCCCTCTCTGCTTTTGATCTAGTTCGTTTTTTTCCGGCTCTGTTTCCAGTAAAATAGCAACATGATGAAACTTTCTTGTTACCTCAATTAAGTTCGGACCCGCAACTTACAGACACGATAAGGGACATGGGAAAACCTCCGAAAGCCATCATCACTGACCAAGTCGGTAAGAAAATTTCATTTCCCCTTTTCTGTCCACCACGACACCCTCCTTTAGAATCATATTTCATCGACCTCTTCCAACATCTGGGCCAGAAGTGGATCCTTGGTGGTGACTTCAACGCAAAACACCCATCTTGGGACTCTCGCCTTTCCACCCCTCGTGGACAGGTTCTGGTGCAACACAGCGCTACAACTGCCATCCTCTATTATCAGGCAACCTCAATCGACCCGCTCCCACACAGATTACAGAGCTTCGGGATGTTGGCTACCGCGGTGACTTTCGCCCCAAGTCCGCTACTGTTTCTCATACCGGTTCCAAATCCATTTTGCCATTTCTGGGTACACGCGTTATATTTATATCGATGAGCTCGGTGCGCCGCTACAACAATAGACCGTGTATAACCGCTGACAACGGCTCTCGGAATTTTTCATAATTATGATCCGCCGCTGTCACCATTTTCCTTGCATTGGCATAAAATGTAACGAGAAACGAGGCAGCCACGACCGGCACAGACATGCTTTAGCGTTTTTTTTTCCCTGTATGTGTTTCCTATCGGCATTGATTACACGACCATATTGTGGCTATGTGAAAAATATTTAAAAAAAAAACGGTCAGCTGATCGTTAAAGCCTTATCAGACTACATTTCCAACCGAACCGAAAGTAATGACGTCAGTGGTCGCGACTATATGCGAATAAACAAGCAAATCAGTCTCGGGGCGATAGTACCGTTTGCTCGGTCCCAGCCCAACGGCACGTCGTCCGGACGAAAATGATTCATGTCCACGGTGAAAACCGGCAGGCTAATGGAGGAGGGGGGGGAGTATGAAAACGCTGAAATACTTTCACTAGCACAATTTTCCCGGTTTTCCGAGGGGAAGGGTGGATTTCTAGGGATTACGAGGGCGCTCCCCCTGGGCGTAAGTCTACGTCCAAAGTCGAAAGCTACACATGTCCAGGCTCGAGGTGCGATATCGAAACGTGCGATCGGGGTTGCAGCATCGAAGAACCGGTCTAGAACCTTCAATTTTCCTCGCCTATTTTACCGACCCCTGAATACCTTCGCACCGAGGAATGCCTTTTCATTATTCACCGGTTGCGCGTTTGGCGCCTTCACCAACTTTTTAAACATTATTCGGGTATGTGTATAACAAACGCCACACTGCCACACATCTCCTGACCATTCGGAACATCGAAAGTGTTGCTTTAATCGTATTCGGTGTTCGTTTTACATTCTATACATTCGTGTGTGCACGAAGAGAACGGCGGTGGTGCAGTGCCAGTGCTTTCTTTCAATTTTTATCGCATCTTCTCCCGAAATAAAAACTGATAGATTTATTAACTAAAATAAAAGGACCGGTCCCGCCTCATTCGCCCTTTCGCGTTGTTCTTCAAGGAGAAGTGATCTCGCACTTCATTCACGAAAAACCAGATTGTGGTGAATGTGAGAATTCTTCGCCTTCAGCTAGGAACAGTCTGGAGTCCCCTCTCGCTCTTCGTCGCCGCACCGTGCACAGTATACCAGTTCTTCGTTCATTCTTTCCTTAAGTGGTCCTTTTTTCTTAAAATTCTGTTATTTTTATTATTCTCTTTAAATTCTTAGAATGACTGTAAAACGAAAGCATAATAAATAGATCTCCGCTCGGTGATTCTTTGAATGAAATGGACGGACAAAGACGGAAATATACAAAAAAAAAAAAAAAAGGAACCAAGCGCCATAGGCTTCGTGTAGAAACCTCTCGTAAAAATGTCATTGCCTTTCTTGTCTTCCGTCAAACAGAAACAGATTTCGATTCGTCCTAACGGTCACCATTTCGTTCTAGGTAAACAGAAACAAGGGATGTGTTGTAAAATGTGGTGGCGGGGGGGGGGGGACATCGCGGGTTGCTCGCTTTTCGGCGAGAAGCCTGGTCCACAAAGGACACATTGCATCCAGCTACTCTTTTCATTCTTTTTGCAGTACATGCTTTTGGCTCAGTCAACAAGACTAATCTGATGGTAGACTCGCCAGCCACGTGTGAGGTAGAAAATAGTTCTGCAGGGACTAGGAATCAAACGACAAGATTCAGTTTGTTTTCTTAAACACTTACAAAAACTTTAACGCTGTAGCAGAAAGAAATTCTGGAAACTAAATTTCTAGACACGATGTTACATTTCTGGGGCACAATTGACGGTGCAGGGGAACCAAATGTCCAGGTAACTGAGAACGTGGCATGGTATGAAAAATCAAAAACTAGGTAATCATACTCCCGGGGGCGGATCGGCAGTATTTGGACTGACTGGGGCAATCCATAATGCTGAAAATAGTTGGAGGAGGAAATATTGAGACATAGAGTATGTTCGCAAATAAATCAATATTTGTGGAGCTACGGCCAAAAAAACAGTTTTTTGGTTCGGGTTTTCAGCTCTAGGGGGTCACGCTCACCCCTGCGGGGCAGAGGGTTTTAGTGTGTTTATTAGGGAGTTGTCCTTGAGAATCATGCCAAGTTTGAACTCTGTAGCAATTTTTCCCTTTTCATTTCCTAAAATGCCTGGACTGTTGGCGAGCTGGAGCTGCCGACCAGTAAAAATGATTTGCCGGAACCGGAGTCTAATAGAAATTATTTGTCGAGACGAGGGCCCGGTGAGAATTATTTATCGAGGCTGCCGCTAATTTCATACCTTGACCGAGGTCACAGCGAACTTAAAATTTGCTCCGGAGCCGGCCGAGCCAGCTCGGAGCGACTTCAATTTTAATGGAGGTTCCAGATCCTTGAAATTGATCAATCGGGCTGCCTATCACGTACGAATTTCCTTTTGTACGACCTTCCTTTTTCGGATCATGTTCACGTCTGAACAGAATTCGATTTCGAGAAGAAGAAAAAATTTCAGAAACATGCCAATTGCAAACAAAAACTAAAGAATTATTGCAAAGAATGTTGTAAAGAACACAAATTTTCAATTGAATTTCAATGTGGCCATATTTTGATAAGAAATATTCCGACTGTTTAGGAAGAATTACTAAATTTGTTAGTAATTACTGACATTGTATGACTTTGGTACGACTTACATGACTGGTATGATCACTGCCTCAATTTTAGGACTTCTGTATGACTTGTATGACTGGGTGATACCTTGTCAATGAGAATCAAAAAGGACTCAGATCAGAACGCTAACTCTGGTTGAAGTCGGATATGAAAGCCCCTCCCCCTTATTCTAATCATTTGGTGAAGCCTATGATAATACACGCAGCTCCCCAGACACCGCACCCCTGGCCTCGGAAACTACTCTTTTGAGTATCGCATCAGTAATATGAGGTGTGAATTTTTTTCTCGGGAAATTGGACTCTTGTCTTATTTCCTTCTTCCTTTTTTTATTTCTCTCCTCCTCCTATCGAGTTTTCCCATTTTCTACCTGCATTTACTAGGCGCTCCTCTTTAGTCGAGTTCACTTCAGACCCATGGTTCCTTTAGCTCATGATGTAGAGTGAAGGCTGATTAGAAAATTACATCGAATTTGGTATCGTCGCCCCCAGCTTATCGTAAAGGTGGAGAAGATGAAGGAGGCTAGGTTTTCACATAACAAGAGACTCGTAACTTCTCTATTGACTTGGTTCAATATCAAAAGCAGGGTGATTTTTATTCTCAGATCCTAGATCACTTGCTCGGATAAGTTGTTTCCAATAAGGTAAGTGGGAGACGGTAGCTAAGCTCAAGTGTTCAGAAACGCGAACGAGAAGAGGTAGAGGCGTAAGAAACCCGACCGACACCGCAAAGTGGAACTCAAGTTTTCCTCTTCCCCCCCCCCTCATTACCACAGGAGCTCTATAGATGCTCATCAGTCCTTTCCCCCGCTCTCATGGTGGTTGGAAATGCTTTCCTCTCGTGGTGGTTTCGATACCCGATAATTTAGCAAACGAATTCATCGAGTTTCGAGTGCCTTGCCAGTAACACGGTCCTGGAGCCTTACTCGACTGAATTTGCAAGGAGTACGAGCCCATTCACTCTGTCTTGCGGAATTCAAAGGCCGCGGTGTATCTTGGCGCGGTCTGAAGTTTTCGGGATACAATGTTTCCAAGTTCTCACACTTAGCATATCGGTATTTCTTTTTTTCTTCCTTCCTCTTCGGGAACTTTTGTGTTTTTCTGTCACCGTCTACTCTCGACGTGTTCCCGACGTCTGTCGTCTGGGGAGGAAAAAAGTACGCGGTAATGGGGTTGTTTTACAATGGCTCGTCGCGGTGCGTTACACGAAAAATATATCGAAGTTCTGTCGAGACGCTAACTATATTTTTTTCGGGGACTTCGTTTTTGTTTTCAACGATATTCCATTCTATTGTGGAAGCCGACGTATACTTGGTTGACGAATTAACGGGGTTCTCGGACTCGGTCGTCATCGTCGTCGTCGTTATTATAACAGAGTTATATGAGAAAAATCCTACCACGAGCATCGTGTGTTTGTACGTCAGTCTAGCTACCTTCGGAATTTCTTTTATCGCGCCGAATAACTCGGCGAGGGTAAAACAGAGTAGCCCAGACGAGATGGGGTATAGATCGTATTGAACTTGTAGGATATAACAAATCGGTATGTACGGCCTATTCACGGCTTGATACCGTGTATTTGCCTTCTGCCACTTTTTAGTGTTTGATGTTTGCGTTGCCCCTTGTATTATTTCACCGCCCATAGGCTACATTTTTTGGTCAAATATCACGAACACATTGATATTCTGAACCAGGGGCGGAAAGGTAGATCTACGGAACCGAGAGAACAATACTTCCAAGCGGCCTTCTTTCCATCGGTATATGTACCCACTTTCTTAAGAAAAGTTACCGTTCACGTACGTTACTCATTTCTTTCTGACAGACCAGTTTATCCGGTGTTAGATGGATGTAGAAAGTGACAGGGGCAGTGGTGATGACAGTTCCTCTAAATTTCCTGAATAACATCCGACGAACACCCTTTGTAGTCCAGTAACAGTGCGAAAGTTCTTGGAAATCTGAAATTTGGCATAGTTTTCCAAATGGGCACCCTAACACATACCTAAAGTAGCTGGGAATCCGAAGGGAACTTTATCTCCCCTAGGTTCTCAAATTTCTCGGTAAGTCAATAAATATTGTTTTTACCAAAAACTGTTCCAAACAAAATGTATTACTGGCTACATTTCACTTGAAGAAGGTTCTTCGAAATTTTTCCGTAACTACTCCAGAAACGTCATTAAAAGTGGTTGAAAATAACCCTTTTGTCAAAAATTTGTTTTCTTCACTTCGTTAAAGATTACGTCAGGTTGATAGTGATGACGGCAGAAATAATTGGCTGGCAGTTCCTCGAACGTTCGCTCAATCCGGACTGGGCCAACAACAACAACAAGAACGATGCAATGCTATTTTTATGCGAAAAAGAAAATCACTTGGATTTCGATGAAAAATGAGCTCATCTGAAAGGAAATTTAATTTGCTACGAGGCATGTTCTTTTCAAATTTCCGTTAACCGCATTTATTCTCGAGATATTTTGAAAAAACACTTGAACTCCCCTTTTCGACCCCGTTTCCTCATCAGTTTTTCTTCAATCGATGCTAGCGAACCTACAATTTGACGGTCCCCATGGGCAGTGCATTGCAGTCAACCAAATGCCAAATTCAGCCAAATTTTTACTGATAAGAGAAAAGCTGAAAGCCAGCTTTATTTGTACCTTCACAAGCCAAAAGCCAAAAGAAGCCAAATTTTTCCAGCTTTCTTTTGGCTTCTCAAAAACCTATAAATTCGTGAGCTTTCATCAATTTTCCTTGTGTGTGATATTTTTGAAAGCTGCATTTTCCCTCCTTAAACCTTAAGACTTCAGCTCAGGTGTCAGTTGACGACAAATTTCAGCTTAAAATATCAGCAACATTATTTTTTATTAGAACATGTTTTGGCTTTTGGGTAAGGTAAGGTGGTACACAATGGCACAAAAAATACTTCTGGCCCCATTACTCCCCTCCAAATGCATAATATAAAAAAAAATTTTCATGTGTAACTAAGATTATTGCGCACATTTGGTGATTTTTTGAAGAAAGTTGAGCTATTAGATCAAGCACAACATAAAAAAAAACAAATTCGAATTTTTGTGCCATGGTGTACCATTTCAGGTACACAATGGCACACCTCCTGGTACAGAATGGCACACATATAAAAATGCATGAAAAAGCAACGATTATGCATAGAAACTCGAACTATATTGTTAATGAACATTATATACGGATAAGTCAACATCAAAATTATGCTGACGGCTTGTGCCAGTGGCACAGGGAGTTGTCAAAACTCATATCATATCGGCTTTCCGTATGTACGCTCTATCTGATATTGCAGGAAAAGTGAAAAAACCCATTTTTATGAAAATAATTATAATTATGCACACTCATCAATGTAAATGAATTCATACATACTCGATTTATCAGTACGTGCTGATAAAAATGCATCGCATTGTTTTCTTTTTTGTTGATAACTACAGGTGTGCCATTGTGTCCCACCCTGACTAGTTTTTCATCTTTTTTATTTGAGGCTCTTAAATCACTTTTTTTCAGCGGAATTTGGTATCAGTAGACTGAGAAAACTTCCCTCTTTCAGGTAAAATTTGTAAACATTCAATATGCGGACACCAGACAACAAAACAAAATTTTTCGGGTCTGTACTTTCAGGTGAGAAATTCAGTTTTTTTTCCCCCTCACGAAAACACTGCTTTTGCCTCCGCCATCAGCAGAGTGTCCGAATAGGAAATCTGAATCCACACCTTCCCTAATTATTTTGCTCAGATAGCGCTAATAGTCTTTCAGAAGATTCGACTGTGCCACTGAGTACCATGTGCCATTGTGTACCACCTTACCTTATTGGGCAACAGAAATTAAGTATTTTTATCAGTAAAGACTAAAGAAGCCAAAAAGCCGAAAGCCAGCCGAATTTTCCTTCAAAGCCGAAAGCAGGAAGCCAAATCCGTATTTTTCAAGGTCAAAAGTTTAAGCCAAAAGCAAATAAAAGCGTCTGGAGAGAATTTAGAGACGAAATTCAAGACATCAGGGTTTCTACCGGTGATATAAAGTCATATAAAGTGCTATATTTGAGAAGTGGTCATATAAAGTCTTATATTTTCAGTCCAAGTCATATAAATATTGGAAGAAGGAGAAAAAAAGTTATCTAAATTCACAATAATATATAAAGTTCAGGAAAGAAAATTAATTATTTGCTCATTTTTTAACATGCCTTGAAATTTGAAAATTACAACTCAAGCGACATCGATGCTAACAGTTAAAAAATCTAGGCACCTCTCAGCTCTTTAGATTCAGCATTAGATCAGTTGACAAATGACATCCATGTTTCTTTTTTTAGACCGGCGGGGGGGGGGGGGGGGTAGTTCAACAGTGTTAAAGCAACAGCCTTTGTCCCAATTTCGAGTCATATAAAGTCATATCTTTTCGAAATTCGAATTTGGTAGAAACCCTGGACATTTTTTTGAGATTTACAAAATTTTTTGCTTGTTACCATACTGGCCAATGGGCCTGAGCATTCCAGATGTGACTTGACTTCTACATTACCAAAGACATCCTTAAATGAGATTTTGGCCACTGATGCGATACTCAAAAGGGTAGTTTTCAGGGATGGGGGTGTGATGTCTGAGGTGCCACTTTGGCATCGTGCATCGCCATACGTCCCACCACACCATCCTTAAATAAGATCACCTGGCCCAGATAAACAGCTCATCAACCAGTTTAATTTGTCCCCCTCCCCCATAGTGCTAAACTTGCATCGGGATTGTTTGAGATTAGTGTCCTTTTATTCACATTCATGTTTAACTCAGAATTCATGCTTATTTCTTCAAATTCTATTATCATATGTGGCAGTTTCTATAAAAAGGGGTAACTTTGTCGATCCAACGAATTTTGAGTTACAGACAGTAGGTAATAGAGGAATGAATGCCCATTCCAATATCGGTGAGATTTGTAGCGTTTTTTGTTCCGGAGGTACAAATGGTCAAAGATGAGTGTAACAAGAACGCGCAAAATTACGTTTTTGGGAAAAACGCGTTTAAAGTTAGACACACCTTTTTCTCCCACCCGTCAAGCGGCCCCAACTCGCCGCGGAATCACGTTACCAGCCTCGGCAAAGGCTTGTTGGAAAGGTAAATTTTCGCTCTTCTGCGTGGTAACAATTCAGAACATCGGATCTATTCGCGAGCTCCGAAAAACCACGAAGAAGCGAACGCAGACATTGGCATTCGTTTTTCATTCTCTTTCATAAATAATTCTCTTTCTCTCTCTCCCTCTTCTCTCGCATGCGCGTAAATTTTGTCTCTTCTTTCAAGCAATGTTTTTTCTATAGAAATCAACCAAAATCTCAAAATTGATTTTTTCAACTAAAAAACTTTTTTTTCCCTTCACGTTGTCTGAGATTTCGATCGATCGACAAAGTTACCCCTTCTTATAAAAACTGCCACATTATGTATTTCATTTTTGTTTTGTGATATAATTGCCACCTCAATTAAGTTCGAACTTACGACTTACAGATAGGGTAAGGGACGGGGGGAAACCTCCAAAAGCCATTATTACTGACCAAATTGATAAGGAAATTCGAACATTTGGGTTTATTTCCCTTTCTAATTTGTCGATGACAATGTTTGCAGATGTAGCTGCAAAGTGGTGGCCCCTCGCCTCCTCTACGTTCATTCTGTTCGCAGTGATCCATAGAGTTTGTAATGTGCTGGTACTCGCCAGTGGATCTGCATTCTGTAGGTAGGATTGGGGCCTTCACTCAGCATCTGTGGGATTCGGCACCTCTATTCGCACGAATCACTTGCGAACTCGACTCTTACATGCTCCTCGAAGTTTTGAAATTCCCAGTGACACGCGCCGGCAAATTCTGTTATGTTTCTAATTCGTTTGTTGATAAATTCAATCCGAAAGGCATTCGATGTTCGTTCCCGTAATTAGAATTAATTCAGCTCGGTTATCAGCCTAGTCCGGCAATCGTTGTCGAGTATAATTGAGTTTGACGAAAGCGAACAAAACTTTCATCATTCTGAAGTCAGTGATCTGATAATGTTGTTCAACATCTACCATCTTCCATTCATAGATGTGAAACAATGTACCAACCTATCAGATCATCTTGTTGTTTTTGACTTTAATCTCCGCGTGTTCAAGTTGCGGCCTCAACCGTCAAAGTTCTTACACTAATCAGGTCATTTCTCTCAGCTGTTCGCTTCCGGCTCGAATCAGATCACAGAAATGTAGATACACGCACTTCAAAAACGTGGAACCAATTGATTGCTCATTGGAGTTCGGGAAAAGAAACACTCGAACCGTACGACTCAGTAATAGTGTTCCCGGAAGCGTTCTTTTGGAGTTGAGCATGTGTAATCATTAGTCAGTACTCCAGCTCAGCGAAAAAATTCGAGGGTTTGCGATACAATTTTATCTAGTTCTTGGCGCCAAGCAAGAGAAATACTCGCAGAAAAGTGATAATCGGTAGTGGGGAGGGGGTTCTTCAAACTTCATGTCCAAGTATGTAAACGATTACCTATTAAAGGCGATGACTGTATCGCTGATATGAAAAATGAAATTTCGTTTCGCTGGAAACCACAAATGCAGATTAACGGTGAGGAATTTTCTAGCCCCAAATAACTGTTGGAATTCTTTAGAAAATTGGATCCGGCCTCACTGAGACGGTGTTCAGATCCGTTGAAGGCTGGTCAAGAATCTTTGAAACGGTGTTCAGATTGTTGGACCTCCTTAAATCTGTGTTAGAATTTGTTAAGGCTCCTTAAAATACGTTCGAATTCCTTTAGACTGTGTTAAGAATTGGGAGAACCGACGTGGGAGAAGGTTGAAGGGGGGCACCTCTCCATGTTTGAAAAGTCGACACTCTGTAAATTTTAGTTGTCCGTTTCTGCTGTTCACCACCTCCTTCCCCCTATCCTGATAGCTATGGCCCTGTATAAGACTGTAACTGGGCTTTGTAAGATCGAATTAAAGGACTTATCAAGACTGAGTCAAAACTTATGACTCTTTAGCATCTTCCTTATGGTTTCTACCGATAATAATCTCGAAATACAACGACAAAACCTAGAGAAGAATCGCAGATATACGCCACGACGCCTCAGGGACGTATCGAAACGCATTTTTAGGAGGGGGGGGGGATTCATTTTTCTAACTGAATGTCAGACCTGGTCAGCTGACAGACATACATTTTGAAAATCGAAACAAAATTGACGTTTGAAATTTTGTCAGCTGCCAATTTTTGCCAAGGATTCAATTTTACCGACTGAGGTTTGATTTTCCCAAATTTTCTAACCTTAAAGAAGTTTTAAGGAGCTTGCCTTCCTCCTGTGACACGTCCCTGCATAGCTTGGAAATTATTCCGATTTTGATAAATAGTAGGTATTTGTGCAAATTAGCCTCAAAAGAGGTCCCTGTGAATTCTTCCGCAAGCTCTGAAAATTTAAATTTTTTATTAGTTTTTCTGGAGGGGGGGGGGATAAAAAAATTATTTTATTTTGAAAATAAATTAATGTTTGTGAAAACTCGGACTCCTCCCCAGGACTTCCATGTATTCAGCATTTGATTCAAGACACCAGCCTATCTCGTTCTTCTCCCAAGTAGGTGTGGGAGTCTTGAACAAATTTCATGCCCCCAGTCTTGAGTTTTGTGTTCACCTGTTCCTCACCCTCCCATTGGTAAGATATTCCGAGAAAGCCATTGAGGGGTTCGTGACACATAGGCTTCCTAACTGAATTTCAAAGTCGTAAGCCTAGGCAGTGACTGTGGTAGGCTGCAGGGGACTGCTCCCCTGTACAGAGCTAGGGGGCAAGAGTATTATTTTGCCCCCTAACTGTCTTTCTGATGTTTTGTGTACTAGCATTTAGCCTTGTATATTGTTCAATACGGAAATGAAAATTGAGTTTCCTGTACAGGGTATTCCAACTGAATATGTCAAGCCGATAGAAGAAGGTGATCTTAGCGACAAAACGTCATGTATATGGTATAACCTATACGCGAAATTGAAGGGGCTACATGTCTTCCTCCAAAGTTTGAAAAATAGCAAACGTGTGCATGGCGATTACTAACTTCATTTCAGATTTTTTTGAGCTGGGTACAATAGCAAAAGGGTAACAAAGATTTACCAAATTGAATTGTCTACCTGTGATATTGAAGGGGCTTCATCCGTGTTAGAATTCAGATTTTAAAATATGTGGCAGTTTCTATGAAAAGGGGTAACTTGATCGATCCGTCGAATTTTGAGTTATGGATAGTGCGTAATAGAGGAATGAATGCCCGTTCCAAGGAGCTATCGGCGAGATCTGTAGCGTTTATCTTTACGGAGATACCAGCAGCCAAAGATGAGTGTAACGAGAACGCGCAAAAACACGTTTTCGAGAAAAACGTGTCTAAAGTTAGACACACCTTTTTCTCCCACTCCTTCAAGCGGTCGTAACTCGCCACGGAGTCACGTTACCAGCCTCGACGAGGGCTTGTTGTAAAGGTAATTTTTCGCTCTTCTACGTGGTAACAATTCAGAACATCGGATTTATTCGTGAGTTCCGAAAAACCGCAAAGCGACTCAGACATTCGCATTCTCTCTCATAATTCTTTTCTTTCTCTCCCTCTTCTCTCTCACACCCATAAATTTTGTCTCTTTGTTATTGCGATGTTTTTCCTGTAGAAATCAACCAAAATCTCAAAATTGATTTTTTCAACCAAATAATTTTTTTCCCCGCGTTTTCTGAGACTTTGATTGATCGACAGACAATGTTACCCCTTTTTATAGAAACTGCCACATTATGAGTACACCTTTGGAAAGCTCTTTCAGTGTTTGAGGTAGGCAACAGGTGTTAATAATATTTGTTTCATATTTAATGTATTTTCTGCTGCTACCCTTCGAAACAGGCGCAGCGAAGTTTTCACAGACATCATTCAATTCTAAAATTTGGAAAATTTCTTAAATTTTTTCAAATTTTTGAAATTTTTGAACGGCTGTACACTATGCAAAATCTCATTCTTTGTCAACAATAGCTGCGAATGGAGACTACTTCAAAAGAGAAACAAGAATAATCATCACCGTCTATTGCCTACCCCGAAAATTGCAGGGGCTAAGAAAATTGAAAATCTTGCACTTGAACTGTTTTATCTCAGTTTTATGATTGAAAATCGGGATTTTAAGACTGGTAGAACTCCCTCATTATCAGAGGCTGACAATTCAGTTGGTTAAAGTTATGTTATCTCTTCACTTGGTGGATGTGGTGGGAAATTTGGCCTTCAAAAGAAATACACGTGGGAAAAGGGAAAAATAAGGAAATTTTTAGATGTAGAATAGCAAATTATGCCAGAACGAGACTTGTGACTATTGAATGGAGTAGAACTTCAAACATTATACATGTGGGATTTAGGTCCTTGTTCTGAAATAATTTGTAATTACGTATAGGACAATGTCTTTCTGGGGTTGGTGGCTATTTGTCTCTCTATCTCATAGAAAAGCCAATTTCGAGCAAATTTGCCCTACTCCTTAGATTCCTGAATAGTCAGCTTAGGTTCAGTTGAAAATATTGTATTTCTAAGTCGTGAAAAATGAGCAAGATCTAAACTTCAAACCAAAAATTATTAAAAATTGGGCAAAGACAGTCATTTATTAAATAAAATTCAATTAAAAAGCGAAATTTTCTTTGCGAGCAAACTCTTTATGTTCTGTACTGTAATATTAGGGCTTGATTCTTTTCCTAGCATTTTTCAAAACCTTTTTGTTCCTGTTATGTACCCATTTTCATTTTCGGTATGCGACAACAAATTATAAAGGGCCTCCACTTTTTTCTTTGCCCCGGAACCCCACACCCCTACATCCGGCCCTGAATGGGGGCCCGGGCCAGCCTGAATGCGTCCTTCTGGTCACTGATCCATTCGAGAGGGTAGTTTCCGGGACCAGAAGTGCCGTATCTGGGGAGCCATTTTGGGATGCGTGCATCATGCCCCCCCCCCCGTTACGTTACAACAGTTGATAGACGACGTTAAGGTTCTCTAAGACTGTTGAAGGCTCGGTAATATCACGTACAGGCATGAGCAACGGTCGGAGATGACGGGATCACAAATGGGCCAGAAGGGGAGACTACCCAGTTGCTATAACTCCCCAGCTTTCTTAAATTAGGTCGGGCGGGCCTTGCTGCGACCTGAGTGGATTCTGGCAGCCTTTCACCCGGCTTAGGGTCCCCGTGGAGACGTTTGCGTATCGTCTGAGCCGAAAATGTGCTCGGAGCACCTGCCCGTAAAATTTTTTGTGATCCGGGCTTACATCGGCCCGCCACCGCCGAATGATCAATCGGAGTCGCGAGAAAGACGGCGGCCAAGGAGAGAGGCGAACGAGAGACGGAGAGAACATGCATACGGGGGAAAAAAAGGAGAGGGGAGAAGACGAGAAAAAAAATTCAACTCATTTAAACACCGGTTCGAGGCCACGTTAGATAATTTCATTCAAATATGCATATAAATCGATTTTAAAGCCGACAAAAATGATTGGAAATTTTCTCAACGATTTTCTTTCTTACTCCGATGTCGCTGTTTAAGAAAGAAAAGATGCTCAGCTGATCGCGCGCTGTCTTTACCCTCGGTATAAATAACTTCTTAAGCACTTTGTACGTATGAGAAACGGCGAGGGAGAGAGGGAGGGAGAGAAGAAATGGAAAAACGAAATACAACTTATTCAAACCGCCTTTCAAGGTCGTGTAAGATGATTATTTCATTCAAATATACATATAAATCGGTTTAAGCCGACAAAAACGACTATTCAAATTTTCCCGAGTGGAAAGGACAAGAAGAAGAGAAAAAAAAATGGCTCAGCTGATCGCGCGTCTTTACCCTCGCCCGGATAACCCGGTGAAACGAATTCGGCGCGGTCGAGAAATAAATAGCAAAAATTTCGCTTGGAATTTGGCGATTACAAATTTGTAAGACGGCGATATAGTGTGTTGTACGATGTCGTGTCAACCGGTTGGCTCTTTAATTGAGTGTATGTCGATGTCGAATCCGGAGATGGTCGTTCGCTGTTTTTCCATTTCTAATTTTAATAATAATGCTGGTCCAAGACAAGATGGGTAGATCAGCTCAGTGCCTCATATTTTAATTATCGTGGGAACGGCGGAGAGACTTTTTTTTTTTTTTTTCTTTCGGCGTACACCAGGCGATGATGTGTCTGGACAGTTGGTTGCCGAACTGTCTAGGTATGTCGACCGGATTGAGGTTGCCAAGTCGTAGCTTTTTCAAGATCACGGCGTATAGGTGATCGAAAATTTCGCGAACCCGGGTGCATATTATTGTGTTGTAAGCCACCGGCGGAAGCGGGAATTTCGCTGCGATTCCCGCCCCGTGCGTGTCGCCATATCTGTTCTGATCACGATCGCTGCTGGCTGTCGAGGTCTTCGTTTTCTTAGTCAAATTTTAGAGTACAGCAGCCTGGGTGGACGTACCGAATGCCTTTTGGTTTATCGTGGTCCGACGAAGTTATCAGGAAGATGTGTTCCGAGAATACGTGTTGCTTGATAACGTGGAAATTTTCATCGTTCGCACTTCACTCTTTTCCTCGTACATAATTAGTATAATTACGAGTGATTTTAACCTCCGGTTTCCGTGGTCCGCCGAGGATTGAAAATGAACGTATTGTCTCGCGGTAAGGGATGACCGGGCCACCCTCCAGTCGAAGTCTACACTCCGTGGATACAATAACAGTCTAACCGGACAAAACTCGTAAAAAGTTCCAGAAATGATTGGAACAGGCAGGCACTCATAGATCTCATAGATGCACTCTGCCATCAGTCAACACACTCGCTTAACCCCCTCCCCCCAGGTAAGGCTCTTCAGCCATATCAACCATTCTGACGGCAGAAAGCAAAGTCACAACCACATCCGATCATTTGCCATTCAGACGTGGCGCTCAAATTTGAATAAATAACAGGCGTCCCACATTTTTGGCCCACTGAAGGTATCCGACATGAACCTCGGAGCCGCATGACGAAGATTAGCCAAGTGACCAGTCCCGTCCAACTTTTTCACATCAAACCGGTGAAAATAGGGTTTTCTCGAAAATTTTGCCGTCTACACGAAACCACCCCATATGTGGTGTCACGCTCATTGAATTCCGCCGTTGTGGGAAACACATGCACATGACATACGGCAATAATATAGATGATCTTCCCGGACGATACTTTTCACGTTCCAGGTATTTTCTTCGACACGTACGCACCATCGCACCGTCTCTGGAACGGTATATACGTATAATTTTCCTCCAGCCAACGACGGGGATGTAATTCGACGGAAACGAGGTAACCACATTAAGGCATGCGAATATATCGTGGACACATTATTATACCATTATTGTTGTTATTACTCGTGCCACTTCAATTTTTTAAATTTTTTGTTGAAAAAACAACAACAACAAAGACTTCTATTAGTTCCGCAGTCACGCTTACGAGACTCCTGTAACTCCAAGCACAAAAGGGGGCTTTCTTTAGCCAACGTACATTTTAAGGTGGTTAGGTTCCTTCTGTAAGCTTCGGTGGCGACGGGTAGTTTCATTTGGATGGCTTCCCTCCATCTGTCAACCAGAAAGCTTACTTCCCCCTTCCAAAATGTGGAGCGGAAAACCAAGATGCAGAAATCTTAAGTACCAAGAAAAAGATGATATTCCAAAGCGACACAGCCAAGATCACCGGATCTCTGAATCTGCTTGCCACGGTGTCCAGAGGGTAGACGAGCTGCACTTCTGAACTCCTTGCTTCTGCATTAGGGTGCCTGCAATTTTCGAATACTTGAATCTGAATGAGTGAATTATTCCACTAGGTAGAAAGGTGAACCCCTGAAAATTTCAGCTCTAACAGTTGACACCTCAACTTCTTCTTTCACGCAGATTATATTCCACGTGGTGGACAGGCGAGCCCCTGAACATCTTATTTCGATCGGATGACATCAACAGGTGGCACATGACCCCCTCCCTCCAGGCGAACCATGTTCCACTTGGTGGAAAGGTGAACCCCTGAAAATTTCAGCTCTAACAGGTGGAACCTCAACTTTCTCCTTCCACACAGATTTTGTTCCACGTGGTGGACAGACGAGCCCCTGAACATCTTATCTCGATCAGATGACATCAACAAATGGCACCTTGAACCCTCCCTCCAAGCGAACCATATGCCACTTGGTGGAAAGGTGAACCCCTGAAAATTTCAGCTTTAATAGGTGGCACCTCAACCCCCTCCTTCCTCGCGGATTATGTTCTACGTGGTGTTTATCTCGATCCGATAATATCAAGAGTTGGCACCTTCACCCTCTCCTTACTCTCCCACCGGACAGACCATGTTCCACTTGGTGGAAACGTGAACCCTTGAGAATTGTAGCTCTAACAGGTGGCACCTCAACCCCCTCCTTCCATGCGGATTATGTTCCAAGTGGTAGACAGACGAGCCCCTGAACATCTTATCTCGGTCGGATGACATCAACAAGTGGCACATTGACCCCCATTTTTCTTACAAAAGAGTACGTTAGACTTCAAGAATTTTCAAATAAATTTTTTTTTCAATCGTTACGGACAGTGGCATGGAAACCAGAGGGTGTAAGGCACAATGGAGGGGGTGAGTACAGAGTATTCTTTGTACCCCCCCCCCCCAAAAAAAAAAATAATAATAATAATAAAAAAATCAGAGAAACTTGAAAATTTAATCAGCGGATCGTAAGGCAGCCCCTTGGGAAATTTCAGAGACAAACTTTACGAGATTATTGAAAATTTACAAGAATTTTTGCTTTTTACTTCCACGTTTGAGACAATTTTGTTTTTACGTGTCGCCTTGAACTTTTATAATTTTTGTACCTTTGACTCGTTGAAAAAAATCTTCCGACGTCACTGCTTACAGGTGTCAAGAACGTAGAGACTACCATTTTGAAAGGTTATGACAATAACAGGGTTGCCACTTTTTTTCAAGAATAATTTTGTACGACTTTTCCAGGGTTTTTAGGTCCATTTTTCTATTATTTTTTTCATTACTTTTTTTTTCGAGTGGGAAAGGAGTTATGGATTTGGCAAGACTTTTTTTTCATGATCCTGATTATAACACCAGCAAAAAAAAGGACATAACTCTGATATTTTCTAAAGGGGGAAGCTTTTCCATTTTTAGGCGTGATTATTCACTGACAATAAATTTTGATAGAATATAAGCCATAGGCCTTGTTTATCATTCGGAGATTCGGATGAAAATTCCATAACTTTTCTAGGTTTTCCAAATTTTCCCGAAAGTGGCAATAGTGAATAATATTATTTACAGTATTGAGAAGAACAAAATCTTTACAAATACATTGGCATATTCCAAAAACTGAAGGGGCTTTTAGAGTTTTAGCAAATTTTTCTTAACAATTTAGTCGCAAATATATATTAAAATTTTTTGCCAGAGATAGCAACAGATAAGCGTAACTAGTTGCCTGCCTTCAATATTGAAGGGGCCACATAAGATTGAAAATCTGAGCCAAAATTTTAGTCACCTAATTATGGAGTCTCATCGCCCCTTCAAGATTGACGATAGACAGCCGAAAGCACTAATAGTTTTAATTTGGCTGATTTAAATTATTTGTAAGTCAAATTTTGATTTGTTCAATTCTTTTAAACTTTTACACATTTATTTTAATATTTTTAAGAATAATATATTATACTAATTTTTATAGTTACTTTACAATAATGAATAATTTACAGTGAATTATTATAATTTTAATAATCCTATTGAAGATTTATTTCATAAATTAAAAAAAAAAATTTCTTCTAAGAAATGGTCATTTCAAGTATATTTTGTAATGACATTTTACTTAAAATTTTGAAAATTCTGCCAAAACGCCGTAAAAAGTTTAGAATTTTGAAAATGTTTTTCGAAATTTTCCAGTTTTGAACATAAATTTGGTCGCTGACTATTGCTTTATAGCATTTTTCCAGGAATAGCAACGTGCAGTAGGTTGGAAGGGCAACAAAAATTGCCAACACTATCGGTTGCCTATCATCAGTCTTGAAAGGGCTATTTAGGTCTAAATTTATGCACCTAAAATTTTTCCCAAATTTTACGACTCACATTTTCAAACTCATACAGCTCATTCGATCTTGAGGGTAGGAAGTAATTGGTTACGAAAATTTTTTTGTTGCCATTTCGCTGTACTATACGTCACTGCCCTCAGAGAATTTTCTAAATACACATTTGGGATCAAATTCTTAGCAATTTTTCTAATTTTGCTACTCCTGCAGCCCCTTCAGTTTTGAGAATATGTCACACGTGTACAGAAGTTTTACTTCTCTCAACAAGTACTACATCCTTCCGGCTTGCCAACCAGAACTAGGACACTCTGTCGATAAACTCTACGATACAAGAGGGTAAGAAACTGAATTCCTCCACCAGAAAAAATATAAATAGTACGTAAATGAATTTAAAAGTGATCAAAGTTACTAAATTTCGAGGAAAAAAGTGAATAAAAGACATTCTGTAATAAAATGTTAACTCATGTCTTTAAAAAGAGGATTTTCAAAAAAAATTTAATAGTAGCCAGAAAGTAGCTATGGAATGGCGGGAAGGGAGGTCAGAAACTCTTCCTTAGGTAGCAAAAATGCACTTCTCTACTCAAATTTGCTAAAAATTAGTACAATTTTCCTTCGTTTTTCTTCAACGATCGAACAAGCCACCAAAATAATAAAATTGCTCAATTTAAAAAATATTTCACGTTGTTCTAATTTTCCGTAAAATTGGCCTTTCGACAAAAATGAACTTTTCTCAACCAATTTGGACTTTTACCAAACATAAAAATCAAAATTCCGAAGTTTATACTTGGGTGTCGGGACACTAAATAGAGCCACAAAGAAAATACGAGTATTCAAAATCTGCCATTATCAGAAGCCATACTTGCAAGTTTACCCAGTTAAAAAAAATTATAATTAATGTTTGTTCATTCTGAACACATTTTAGACTTTGAGATCCTAGAAACGGCTGTATCGAGAATTTCAAAGAGATTATTAAGGCTCACTCATCCAAAAATCCCTATTAGATGCTCAATTCGAGTTTTCTTCATCTGACTATGAAATTCGAATTTATGGAATCCAAATTGGAAAATGGTTTGAAATCGACGGACAAAAAACAAAAAAGATTGAAAATCAGTATTGCTAAATTTGCTGATTCGGAAAAATGTTGGAAGCTCTACTCAGCCTCTTCTGTACCTCATCGCTGCAATTTTTTTTAAATTCACCAATTTCAACTAGTCAAGGACGTAGAGTATAAAAACACACTTCAGACCGCCCGACCTCATTTGAGATTCCGGCAATAATTCCAGACCGAGCCTTAGAATTGATCGCTAGTCAAGTCTTTCTCCATCACCTCAAAGAAAATTCACATTATTTCTGAATCTGTTTACCGCATCTCTAGCTCTTTTCAACGTGAAGTATTGAAGCAATTCCTAATTTCAATAGATATGCTTCTCAGGGACGGGGCAGTAGTCCCCATTGCCTAATCCGAGTATCCACGCTCGACTGCAACTCGAAGACAGTATTTCCTTCAAACGTGAATTACGAAAATTCCTCGAACTTAGTCATTTTGGCAAGGTCACAAAATTTGGTGAAACCTTAGGTGCCATTCACCGAAGAAGCCAGAAAAGAGCTTAATATAGTCAAACGAAGTTCGAATGAGTTTCGATTGTGTCTTAGGGGTTGTAATAACCCTTAATACAGAATCAAAAAGTCTTCATGGAATCTTGAAAAGCCTTTATATCTTACCGAGTTCCATAGGGCTGATTAAGGGAAAGAATTTTGACTTTTCAGCGAATTTAGTCGAGAAAGTGTATCTGCAGATGTTAGGGAAGGGGGTTCGACGTTTAGAACCCTTAGCCTATGATTGTGGCTTCAAGTTAAAACCAAGCCGTTTCTAGCGGGAAAGTCAAAGGTACACGTACCAAAAATTATAAAAGGGAAAAAGGTTCTGGCCAATCTCAGTTCATTGAGACTGTAATGTTGAATGTTGATGTGGAAGACACGGGAAGGAAGTGAACTGATACAATTTGAAAACGCTGCCGTCTACAGGATATAAGGACACGACGGTATAAACAAAAGCATAATTAAAAAGTAGCATTGTTTATAAACGTTTTCCATCTTTAAGGGTGGAATACGCGTTATTTTTAAAACAAAGTGCCTGGCATGAACGAAGAAAGTTTTTTTTTTTCTCTTCTTCCCGTAGGTGAGGAGATTGCTGTGCGCCGAAGATTTCCGCTTTTTTACATATCATTTTTTGACAAAGAGCAGCGGAGAAGAGGCGTCGGCGTTGTAATTTTGTAAATAATGATCACGTTCGATTGCCGAGACGAACTGACGGATATCATTCCAGCATAATTTTGGTGTACACATCATTAGAGGGCGAGGCTATCATTATTTTCACTTTTTGTTTGTATTTCCGGCCGTGGTCCCTTGTGTCGAATTGTTTTCTATGTCGCGAATAAGTCGATAGAATTCGAAGTCAATGGGGGGTGGGGGTTGTCCTGATATTCGCAAGTTTGGTTCTCCCCGAAGTCGATGGCCGAGACGGTGATCATTATCGGCGACCTGGGAAACTGCCCAAGCGTTATGTCATTTTTCTCCTTCAGTCCTGTCAACGAAGAACTGTGAGACATTTCGAATAGAAAATTTTTTAATCTCGCGGACGAAAACTGCTATATTTTGATGTAGATTGGGAATCGCGTATGCAGCGTGGTAATTGATATCGAAAGAATGGGACATCTGCTCGCCTCCGTCAGGGTTGATTCTTTACGCACCTTTGATCTGAATAATAGAAAGTTCGGTCAGGAAGTAAAGGCAGCCCGGCTTACAGAATATTAATGCACTCTATTTACACGCGTTTTTTTTTCTTCTTCTTCTTCAGTTGAAAAGGTAATTACGGTTGTTGTGTAGTCCGACTGCAGGCAGTAGGTGATGCCCGATGCATTTGAAAGACTCCGCTGATAAGAGTGCACGGTGGTTTCTTGAAGTGAACAGAATGCGTGTCGGAGAAAGGAGCTGGAGCACGTGTTTGTGGCCAGCACCTTGGCAGCAGATCGCACCCGTTTGAAATTTCACGCCGTGTTTACGAAAGTCTTACGCTGGATCGAGAATGAATGAGTTATCCAGTAGAACTCACTGAACGATGGTGAGTGAAGAGACAGAGAGCCAAGTTTGACTTCAGGTTCACCTCGAAGTGTTGCTTCCGATGGATGAGACTGTCCTCGGTTAGTGTGCCACGTGTTACTAATTTGTACTCGTGTGTGTTTTTTGAAATCGCGTGTGTGGGGGAGCCTCCTCCAGTCAGGTCGGCCAGTTGGGAAAAGTTGAGGATATGTTCAAGTTTGGACCCCTTGAAATTTCGTCTGTCCTATCTTGCCAATGCGATTCGCTTCACTACGCTCCTGCTTGAGACCAGATATGATACCGAAATCCGGAATCATCCTTTCAGTGAGCAATTTGAGTTGAAAGTAAAGATAGTCGAAGCATGGCAAAGTTCTACAGTCTCGAGCAAGTCGTAAGAGGCGTTTGGAGTTTCGAAAACTCTTAAACAAGTAGTGAAAAGTATTTGAAATCCTGATACTGAGTCTTAAACAGTTTTTAAAGGCACTTTGGTCTTGGAAAGTCTTTAAGCAAGTCGTGAAAAGTACTGGATATCCTGATACAGAGTCTTGAGCTAGTCTTTAATAGTCGTACTTTGGTCTCGGAAAGTCTTTAGGCTAGTCGTGAAAAGTATCGGAAATCCTGATACAGAGTCTTTAATAGTCGTACTTTGGTCTTGGAAAGTCTTTGAGCAAGTCGTGAAAACTACTGGAAATCCTGATACAGAGACTTGAACTAGTATTTAATAGTCATACTTTGGTCTTGGAAAGTCCGAAGTAGTCCTCTAGAAAGTCTTGATCACGTTTGGAAGTGTTATAAACAGACTCAAACGAGTTTTAAAAAACGTTTAATGAGCCTTAAAGAGTCGTGAACGAGTCTTAGAGAATCCTGGAAAGCTTTAAGTATTGCAGGGTTTTCCTGTCTTGCTCTTGAAGGTCCTGAACAGGTATAGAAGAATTTAAAAAAGTCTCGATCATGCCTTGAAGATCCTTTATCAAGTCTGGAAGAATCATAAAAAGTCATACACCGGTTTTGACCAGTCTGAACGAGCATTTACAAGTTTGAAAAAGCTTTAATTAGTTTGAAGCAAGTGTTGTATAATCTCAAATTCTTGAACTAGCTTCGAAGAGTCTTAGTCTTGAAGCAGACTCCCTCCACAAAAGAAGAAGGAGTGATTAATTGCGATAAATACTAAGTTTTCAAAAATATTCACCCAGCTGAAAATCTAGTGAGTTGAAAAAATTTGACTGGACAGAGTAGCCATTTTTTTTTTTTTGGAAAACCGGGAAAAGTCAGAGAATTTTGTCAGTCTAGAAAAGTCAGGGAGGAATCAGAGAACTTTTTGAAAATCATAAGAAATAAAGAATACGTCATTTCTATTTTACCGCTGTTTAAGTCTAGCTTCAGGCGACATTTGAATTGATTTTTCGATATTGCTTTCAAAGACCTTGGGTGATGTTATGTCGTTAACCTGTCCGAGGTCGAGTTATTCGACGTCCTCGTTCCAGAGAAAGTGAACAAATCGACGAAGTTTCGTGAAATTTGGTGGAAACTCTTATCTGTAAACAAGCTATCGAAGGTACCATCTGGTTGGACCATCCGCCACCTGGAGAGGGCACCAGTTGAAGAAAACCCGCCTAAATTTGTTGCTCGCCTGTGTGACATTCCAGAAAACCGTGTTTCGCGGATTATCGAGCTGAATGTCAGTGGAGCAACGTGGACTGCCACTGAGGTTAGGCTAAGTTGCCTTCCCCGTTTGAGTCAACGCAATCGTGACACGAGTGCGATTGATAAAAATAATTCGAATTGTAATTACCGCGCTGCCGAATGCGCGATTGCTAAACTGAAGCATGAGAACGGACCGTAGAGCCGGAATGGCTCGATAAAGAGTTCGATATAAATTCAAGGCTGCTGTGAGAGCTCCTTGATCTTGACAGAGTACATAATCGCGTATACTACGTCATTCGCGGTGACGTTTCGCCCATTTCGTTTGCTGTATGTTGATCGCCGCATAGAGAATTTCCGTTTTACAAATTCCAGAGTTAGAAATCAACGGCCGAGCGGTTCGGCGTTTCTGCCTTTCTTTAATTTTGGTCGCCGGGGACTCGAACTTGTCTTCGCCAAATGGGAATATCTGCGAACTTTTTCCGACTCTGGTGCCGGATTCGTGCGTGGAAATGTAAAAGTAAAAAAATGAGATGGAATCGTTTTTATGCGAAGTTTTTACTCGGAACTTCGTCTGCGGATCTGCTTGACCACATGTGCCCATAACGGTACCGCGAATTCATTCACGGACATGTTTCGATTTCAGTAAGCTCTAATTTCGTTTCCAGCGCATTAGTAATGGCCGGTTTGTTATAGTTTATGCAGTGGAAATGTCTGTACGGTGGTGTCCAGAAGTTGGCGTCTTTTTTTCTGGCTTTTTTTCTGCTTCTCCGAACCGGGTATTTCCGTAGCCGGTGGCCTTTATAGTAAGACCGCGCGTAATTAGGACAACGGATAATTGTTACCTTTAGTCTATAACGAGTAATACAAGTATCTTGGAGAGACTTAGCGTCGCTGTGTAACGTCATCCCTTTCACGGTCTAATGGACTCCACTTCCGCGCATCTTATTATCCGTCATCTGCCTTGCCGAGTTGTATATGCTGGAAAAGTCACCTCACCTCGTCACACTCGAAGGAACTCAAATTGAATACCTACATTTCTTTGGTAACTCGGTCGCGTTCGAGTGTGCGGAGGTGGGACGCCGTGTGTGTGTGTATTTTTTATTGAATATTTTCACCCTTTAACTTCCCGGATAGAGGCGAACAAGAAGCTCGGGATAATCCACGTAATCGTCGACATATGTTGATATTTTTACGCCCGTAATTTGTTTCCGGAGTCGCATTTTCTCTGTTATCAACTCAAGCGGCCTTATGCTGAGTGGCGGAAATTCTCACACCGAAGTACGAATCGCGCAGTTGTTTACCAAAACTTTTGCTATATTTATTGGCTTCCTGGCCGCGAGCTTGCGGTATAATTGGTTCTGTGCACTGTAGCGAGTCAGAGGAGCTTGTTTCCATCAGCCACCTGAATTGTACACCCATCTGTGAATCTTTTCTTCCGAGTCAACTTTTATTGTATGCACCCTCGAATCTTCCTGCCGCATCCATTGTACGCCGAACGAGAACCTCTTCATTCCCGCGTGGCGAAGTTAATGCGTAGACAAACACAAACAAGTCTGTGTTACCTAGTTCGAGAGGGGCTATGGAGATGTGCCTACCTCGGTAACCATTTTTATATCCGTTTCAGAGAATTCCGAGAAAATTTTCAGTCACTTCATTTCGACCACCTGCCTCATAGAGATGGATGCCTCTCGTACTCATATAGCCAGGGATCGGAGCGTCTTTTTAGAGGGGAGAGGGTCCTTATATTCCCACCTAAGAATGTCAGTTGAGGATCGCGTTCTTGATAAATAACAGTTTTGGGAGCGACGAGCTAAAATCAACACTTTGATGTCGAGCGCGATAATCCGCAGCCAAAATATAAATTGGCATCAACTTCGAAACATCAGAGTACCTGCGGCGAAAGAAGGCGAACTGAAATAAACTAGAATTAGCTCGCTCGAGGAACACCATTCAATGGAAACCAACGTAAATTCTAAATAATGTTATCGAAGTAAAATTTGAACTGGTAGTCGATATGTGCGCACAGAGCTGCAAGAAGGCTTGGCACAGATTATGGCAATCTCATCTGGACTGAGATGAAGTATAACGAAATATTTCTATCTGTTGCAGAATTACGAATTACTATTAGTTTCCAAACTGAATTGGGACCTGTTAGCAGTTACTGGATACGATTTCATAGACCACATACTGCAAAGGATCAAGTGGAGCAGACACGACGAAATGATCCGGCGGCATTCCCTCATTTTATTACATCTGTGTTATACCGGTAAGAATATTTCAAATTTACCTATTCGCCTATGTATAGGTCCCATGTAAATGGTCCGTTTAGTTGGCATTGAGTCTTATATTTGGTATGAAACCTATGAGGAATCTTTTACTGGTGTTGCGCAGTGCAGCTTGCAAATACACCACAACCTATTGTGACTTTGTACTCAATATTGTAGTTGCATTGGCAAGCATGTGTACAAACATGCATAAGATAATTGTAATACCGCTAGGTGCCATCAGCAAAGATATTTCAAATTTACCCGTTCACTTATAAATCAGTCCCATGTGAGGGGTCCGTTTTGCTGGCATTGAGTCTTACCATTAGATATGAAGCCTATGAGAAACTTCTTACCAGGGATGCGGAAGCCGAACAATGCAGCTTCCGCTTCCGGCTTCTAGCCTCCAGTTCTCATCTAGCTTCTCGCTTCTCGCTTCTAGCTTCCAGCCTCAGTGTATGAACTTCTAACTTCCAATTTTCCTCCCGGCTTCCAACTTCTTTTACTTATCCTCACGATTTCATTTTCACTAACCTTTTTTTTTCTTTCTTTTTCTTCTACTTTAAAAAAATAATTAAAAAAAAAGTTCATAAAATTGTAAGAAACCAGCTGGAAACTGAAAAACTTTCAGCTTCTGGCTCCCAGCTTTTAAATCATTCAGCTTCCAACTTCTGACTTCTCAAAACTATCCTAAACCTGCAAAAACTTCCGGGTTCTGACTTCCAGCTACCGGCTTCTCCGCATCCTTGCTTCTTACTCGTGTTGCGCAGTGTAGCTTGCAAATACCATAACCGATTGTGAATTTGTACCCAGTATTGTAGTTGCATTTGCAGGCGGTGTACAAACATGCACAAGGCAGTTGTGATACCGCTAAGTGCCATATCAGTAATGATATTTCAAATTTACCTATTCGGGTATGTATCAAACCCACGAGGGTCCCGTTTGCTAGCATTGAGTCTTACTATCAGATATGAAGCTTATCAAGAAATCTTTACTCGTTATTGTACTGCCACATACAGATACCCACAATACCGCCAGGTACAATGCCAGTTTCTTGTGTCAACTAGTTTGTAACTGCAACACTCCACTCGGTGTTGGAACAAATGTGTAAATAAGAAACCAGCGTTACAGTAGTTCTACGCTGCTATGCCAGTTTCTTATGTATACATGTAGTATGCTGTACAATGCACACCTATGGAACTGATGATAAGGTTATCAGTCTTACAACTGGTTTGATACAGCTCTCCATTTCTCTCTATCTTGTGCAAGTTCTTTCATTTCGTAATAACACATTTGACATCCTTGATTATCTGCTGAACATACTAGAATCTTTGCCAATCTACTCAGTTCTTTCCTTCCACTCTTCCTTCTAGCAACAGTGATATTATTCCAGGGTGCCTCAAGTTATGCCCTATTAGTTTATATCTCCTCTTCAGACAATACCTGATATTCATTTTACCTCCAACTCTGTTAAGTACTTCATTTCTTACCTTACCTATGGAACTATCACTTTCAAACCTGTGTTGATAAGAAACCTCAGTAGTGATGTAGCTGCAACGCACATAACAAAAAAAGACCTCCTGATACAAACATGTTTTTCAAATAACTTGACAAAACTGGCATTGTTACCATCAGGCGTGGACATAATGATTTAACTTTCATTTTTTCAAATGCCTTGATATAAGTATAATCAGGACCAGAGCAGCAGAAAACTCATTACAGAAAACTAACGCATTGTTATTAAAACTATCATTAGTTATCGATAACTATCAATAAGGAAGATAACGTTAACTGTTGATAAGGATTTCCAATTTATTGATAATACTGGGGTGGTTTAATAGCTACCTTATTTTGTTTGGAAACTGTGAGCATGGGAATATGCAGCCGCCATTTTGATCCTTACTTACAATAAGCGAACACATGGCGAGCAGTGATCAAAGTTGCACAGGGAATGAAAGGATGAAAATGGTGGCTGAGCGTGTCCATGCTTACAGTGCCTTTTTGCTTCTAACAAAAACGAGAAAATAAAATACAAAATTTGGCTACCTAAATGAAATTGCTATTAGGTTAACAAATTTTACATTACTTTTTTCCTCCTCTGAATTTATTGCTAGTTATTGATAACTATCAACAGTAGTTAAAATTATTGTTAACTATGGATAAGAAAAATGTTGACTTTTTAACAACTGTAGCGTGTTACAGAGAAAGTCTAGTACCAAAACTGTTTTCACCCTGTGTACTACTACCATCAAAAGAAATTTTATCACAGACCAAGGTAGGGTTCTATACAAAAACAGGTAAGGACAGCCGCCATTTTCTTTTCATTTTGTTCCATGTAACAAGAACTGATTGCGCAGTCTTCACTCTGTTCTGCCAGTTTTCTTTTGACGGACCAAACTGGAAAGAAAATCGCGGCTAGCTTTACTCGTGTGAAGTATATAGAACCTTATGTCGGGTAATCATTCTAAGATCATGCATTATAGTGATACATTGTAGCATACAATTACCAAATCATGTTCTCTGATCCACTGGTAGGAGTATTATCACTACTATGCTAATTCTATATGTACACACCTTTGTATATTGCACAGAAGCGCAACTGTGGCACACCAATCCTATAGAAATGAGGAACCAAATGTACACTGGTTTCTTATCTGTAGATGTTTGTATGTGGCAGTCCAAATGAAAAAACCTTTGTAGTTGTGGTATTGGGGTATTAGTTCCGCTATTCCAATTCCTGTTACTTTTGTGGCAGACAACTGGGATGCTTCAAATGTGTAGAGATCAGTGATGAGTGACTTCTTCTGTGTTAGTTTCTTATTTGTACATGTTTGTACATTGCACACAACTGCAGCTGTGATATTCCAAACATGTAGGAATGGAAATTGGAGTAGTAGTGATATTACGGTTGATTTTTGTATCTATGAGTCCTGTTTGTGCATTGCCCACGAATGCAACTGGTACTCCAATTGTGTAAAACTAAGTAATCAGAGTACAGATATTTGACTAGTTCCTTATTTTTATACAAGTTTGTACATTGCACACATAAGTAACTATGACAGTCTAAACATGTATAGACAAGATATTGTCATACTATTCCAATTTCTTGTGTATGGTTGTGCGTTCGTTACACACAAATGCAGCAGTGACACTGGAAACGTGTGTAGACAAGAAACCTTTGTACAACTGCCGCTACTGTTCCAATTTTTTGTGTCTGTGCATACGTTGAGTACAAATGCAACAGTGATGCTTCAAACGTGTAGGTATAAACAAGAAACCTTTGTGCAGCTACGCGACTATTCCAATTTCTTATGTACGTTGCGCACAAGTGCAACAGTGATACTGGGAATGTGTGTAGACAAGAAACCTTTGTACCAATACAATTGTTCCAATGTTTCGTGTGCATGAATGTGTATACTGCACACAGATGCAACAGTGACTCTGGAAACTTGTGTAGACAAGAAACCTTTCTACCATCGCCATTAATATTTTCATTTCTTATGTAAATGTGTATGCATGTGCACACAGATGCAACTGTGACACTCTTGAATGTGGAAATATCTGTACAGTAGTTGTAATACTATGTTGGTTTCTTATCAATACATGTTTGTACATGGCCCACAAATGCAGCTGCAATACTGAATATTATAAATTCCCATTGGTCGCGGTGTATTCTCAGTCACACCATGCGACACTATTCCTAGCCTCACGAGTGACTTCAGAATTTAAATTCTTAGCTCTAGAAGCAGCGAAGTTGACCTACATATTGAAAGTTGCCCATACTCAGACTAATCCATGATGGATGAAACACCGTGTACTCTTATCACGAATGTTCTTAGAGTTTGTTTCATTCTGAATGCAAACAATAAGAGGACTAAATAAGAAATGGTGAAAGCATAAGATTAAAGTGAATTTCAGATCAAGGTTTTGGTCCTCTCCCCTTCCCTCAAAGTTCAGCATATATAGTTCTTTTATTCGTATAATTCGATTATTTCGCCTGGGCGACACCGGCTGGTACCCAAAATAATTACCAATTTTACTAAATGAAAAGTGGAAAATAAGTTGGCCGCATCAGTTGTGCAAAAATGATGTACTGTTACTTTACTATGCTCGTAAAGATGATCTTGATGTCGGTAGAAATCAGAATTCTATTGACTGAAGAGGGCAAACTGGTTTACGTAATAGAATTTTTGCGTTTGCTAATTACATCATGTCTAGGGAAGAATGGTATTTTTTTTTCGTACGTACATACATATATATAATAAATTCGTATACCATTACCGCCTGCATATTTACAAGCGCTTTACGCCGAAGCGTTCGCGCTGTTTTTCTAATTGGTATTTCAAAGGTTTATTAACCATTATTTCCGATTTTTATTGCCTTTCAACTTGGGCAATCTCTGTTCGGAATGCATGGGAACGAGCCGAGAAATCGCGGTGATCGTCTATTGTTGGCAACGTTGCTATGTGGTGCCTATTTGCACCTCGGAATTTTTTTTTCTCCTCTGTGATGTGTGTGTGTGTTGTCTGATATATCGCCATGCTACAACAAAGTATACAATTCAATTTCGTTTATTAAGTGTGTCGGTATTTTTTGTCTCTGGAGCGCGTAACTTCGAACAAAATTCGAAGAAAGAAACCAGCGCCTGAAACAGGTTGATTTATGCAGCATAAATGACACGTAACGAATGTGCGTGGCAGTTCGTTATAGGATTTTCACGGGGAGTGAAATTGCTGTCGCACTGGGGGTACCAACGGATTGAGATGTTCGCAAATGCATCCTATTGTTGATTTCTTGACACTTGAGGTGGTTGTGAGTGCTATTATCGACGAGGAAAAGCAAATGATTTTGATGAACTGCTTAGTTTGAATTCTAGGAAAACTTGAAGTATTCGGAGGCACAGTGAATTAGCTGATGCCTTTTTTCTGCCAGCCGGAACGTTTTGTTTGGAATAAGTTAGAAGTTAATCGAAAATGCCAGGTTATTGCAGCCTTCATTTCACGTTGAAAAATTGTGAAAACTTTCATTTTTATTGGTCGGATTTTAGGGTTAAATCGGAACTGAATCAAAATCTTGTGCAGTACTCGATTCCAGTGGCCTGAAATACTCCCATTTTGACATTTATCTTGATTGTTCAAATGAAGCCCATGGCCTCCTGAAATCTCACTGTGCGATGAAGGGAGGAATTGCATATTTTTTCACGGATTTGTAATTTTCCTCGAGGCGGGTTTGAAATGGTGTGAATAAAGACATACATTTCCATTTAAAATTTAAGAGCCCAACTCTCTCTCCCTATTTCATCCATGTTCTCGACAGGTGCATAAAGACTTGCAATATGCGTATCCAAAGACATGCGTGAAAATCACTTTCAATTTTGAAATAAATCATTTTTTATTTTCAAATTTGGATTTTAGATTATCGAATGGGGCCGGAAACAGAGTATAATGATCGATGATGATAGTGGGGCGTATGGCGATGCACGCATGCTAAATTGGCCCCGGGACACCGCACCCCCTCCCGGAATTGCTCCGCATGAACCTGCGTCATGATAGGGGGGGTGATATTCAAAGCTAATGATTCCCCCTCCTCCCTTCCAACCCAAACAATCTTGATTTCAAAGGCGGGTTCATTTTGATCTTTTGCAAGTTTGGAGTTTAGATTTTAAATATCGAGGGAGGTTCAAAAGGAAGGGAGCAGATAAAAAATTTGATGATTATTCGAATCCAGCAAATTTATTTCGATATTTGTTCGATTTTGTAAGCCTATTCAATTTTGGCTGTTTGAAGGTCGAGATTGTGAGTCAGAGGCAGGAGGGGGTGATCAGAAATTTGATGAAATTTTCGAAATCAGCTATTTTATTTCGTTACATTGTTCGACTTTTGTAGATCAATTTAATTTAAACTACATAAAGAAGGACATTTTTATTTTGAAATCTGTATTGGAATATGAAGGGGGGGGGGGTGTGAAAAATTTGTGAGGTACTTGAATCCAGCGATCTTATTCTGATAAATATTAGTTATTCGAGTGGATTTAATTCTTGCTATTTGATGGCTGAAATGTAGATTCTTGGATCCAGATTGGGACTGAGAGAAATCAGATCAAAAAATTGAAGAAATATTCGAAATCAGCGATTTTATTTCGATATTTTGTTCGACTTTTCAACCCGATTTAATCTAAACTCCCGGAGGGTTGAAATTTTGATTTTGATATGTATATTGAAAAAGGGAGCAGATCAAAAATTTGATAAGATTTGATATTTTGATGATTAATTTATAGACCACTTGCGGGTCAAAATTTCGATTTTGAAATCAAAATTAGGGAAAAAGCAGATAAAAAATTTAATGCTGTATGGGAAATTAGCAGTCTTCATTTTGATAGCTTATTCGATTTTTCAAACAAACTCAGTTGTAGCTGTTCGGAAGTGAAAATTTCAATCTTGTTTTCAGGGGGGGTCGAAATTAATGAGATCTATTTTCGATACCTATTCGACATTCGAGCCAATTCAATTTTGTCTGCTTGAAAGTTGAAACGTTTTGAAGTTGCAAATCAGAGGGAGAGGGAGCAGATCAAGAATTTGATGAGATATTCAAAAATAGCGATCATATTTTGATTCAAATTTTCAAGCAAATCCAAATGAACTACTTCAGAGCTGAAACTTTGGTTTTGGAATCTAAATTGAGCAAAAATTTGATAAGGTATTCCAGTCCAACGATCGTATTTTGTTACCTGCTCGATTTTTAAGCCAATTTGATTTTGGATATTTGGAGATTGCAACAGGCCCGTAGCCAGCCATCTGCGGTGGGGGTGCTGACTGTATACCGGGGGGGGGCTTGAGGATACACATAGTATATAATGTGAAGATTTCTATGAGATAGTGGTGTAGCCAGCGGGTCGAAGGGGGTGAATGCCTCTCCGAGGCACCTGAAATTGAATGTAAAATAGGCAAAAATGAGCTATTTTTCGTCTTTAAAACACGTTTTTTCGAAAAATTTTCACTCGGGCAGTAATTTTACCTTCATTTTTATAAAATAGTCCTCGAATATCGACGATTTTGAAAAAAATACCTCAATTTTTGATTTTTCTCCCTTGAAAATCTTACTTCCCCCCCCCCCCTATAGGAAAATCCTGGCTACCCCACTGCTACGACGTGACGCCACCGATTATAATAAATGAAACTGCTGGATGGACACTCAGGCCCTTTTCTTGTGACATGTCACATGTCAAGAGCGACAAACACACGATTCGTCTATCTTTCAAAGCAAAATCAGTGTTGCCAAGTTTATAAACATTAAAATTTAGGGAAAGAAAAGTTTTGAACAGAACTAGCTAGAATAACAAATAAGAAATTCGTTATTTGTATTCACGAAATTTTGTCAGGGAGTTACAGCAAGCGCTAGGGGGTGCTCAGTACCCCCAGCACCCCTCTGGCTACGGGCCTGGATTGCAACAAGTTTAGGGTAGCGAATCATAAGCGGAGGCGCGGACTGAAAATTTAATGGAATATCCGAATCTAACTGCGATACTTATTCGATTTTTCAAGCTAACTTAATTCTGGTTGTTTGGAAGTTGAAAGTCTGCTTCGTAGATCTGAAGTGGAAGGGTGGGGAGATCAGATCAACCATTTGAAGAAATGTCCAGAATCGGCTATGTGAACGGTGAAATGCTGATTTGATGCTGTGATATTCAAAATCGTTGATCTAAACAGCACGTAGTTTCACAAATTGTTCGACATTTTCGTATTTGAAATCCTGAAGTTGGTGTTCGAGTCTCCCCCCCCCCCGTGCGGCTCCTATCTGGAAAAACATTTTCTCACGGAAAAATCTTGGATTGAAGAGCTTTTCTCATCCATTATCGATTCCATCAGGCGTTTGAACATCAAAGGTGGCTTTTTCATGAAACACCTTGTTATATGAAGTTCAGGATTTAGTGAGCTGGATCGATGTTAGTCTTTGTATGCTGTATCTGAGCTGTCGGTGCTTGATCTGTGTGGCATAGGGATGAAGACTTATTGGATGTAAGATGTCGAGAGTGAGAGTAATCTTGGCTCTTGAGTGCATTCTGTTGAGCGCTGCCTGCTTGAAAGATAGAGAGACATTGCAAGCCTGTGATATAGACGGACTTACAAATTGAGGAACTGGGAAAAATACGCCATTTCATCCACCACAGATAATATGGAACACCACCTCCCCGAACTAAAAGTTGAGCTTATTAATATTCACCCCTGCGAAATACTTTGAAGTGTCTCTCGGCTTAGAAAACCAGTCTATGCTCATAGCTCTGTTCTTGTAAGAGCTAAAGTAACCTTGAACGTTACTGATATCTGGGGTTCATTTCAGGCTAATGCTCTATGTGCCTCGATATTTTTGACCAAATTTCAAGCTTTCTCGCCTACTTGCATATTTGGGTCAAAATTTTGTGCGCAGCAAAAACAAAACATTTCTCGAATATCTAGTCAACATACGACAGCTGGGTTTCACGGTTTCTACTCTTCTTTCGTGTTGTGTATCGTAGTCGTCGTGCATCCAATAGGTCGTTGTATAGAAATTACCGTAATGTTTCATCCAGTTACCTTACGCAGTTTTTTTTTTCTGTTTTGTTTTTGCCTTATCATACGGTTACATTTTTACTGCGGCGTAAAAAAGTATATTATCTGCGGCAGATACTGAAAAATGGGGTCAGTTTAAGTGTGCACACGATTCATATGTTCGCAGGAAATCACGTGTAGCACAGAAAACTAATAAACTTCGAAAACACACGTTTACGCACCCGTGCAAATCATTCGTGCATGTATAATTCTTTTGTCATTCAAATTCAGGGAAATACGGCTGTGGCCGCAGCCAGCGCAGGAATCGAAAGTTAGGTGCAACTTACTCTGAAATTATGATTATCGGCGGTACGTGATGCAGTCGAGCCATTAAAACTGCAGCACGCCGAATTCCAGGGCTGCATTCCAGCCATCCGCGGAATGCAGTTGCTCGAGACACTCAACGAGCTTGCAGAAAAGTTGATCGGCGGCAGCAGTGTCAAAAATTCTGGGAACGTGCTCGCGACGCCTACAGCAGATTCGTCGAGGTTGGTGCTCGGAGTGAACTTGGTGTCCAGAAATCGAAGACCCCGAGAGACGAGAAAAGGCGTGAAAGTTCATCGGAGTGCGGGAAAAGGTAAACAGCGTCAAGTGCGAGCAATTTTCACGCTTCGAATTTCAAAAGGGTTGGATGTCGACAATCATTTTCATTTCGATTTAATTTCAATTAATTACGCCGATTTCTTCCACTTCGAATATAGGTGAACATTTTCGAATTAAAAAAAAAAGAGAAAAAAAGTACTAGGTATACCTAAAAGGCAAAACAATAAAAAATAGAACATGCCAGATGCTCAGATTAATTCTATAGCGCCTGTCACTTTACGCATAAAATTGCCGCTTTATATCAGTGTTAGAAAAAAAAAAAAGAAAAAAAAAAGACCAGGTGGATCGGTGGTTACTCTGTATCAAAATGTTCGGGCTTAATAGTAAAAGCGTAGTACTGGATTCGAGTCATTGAATGCACGGACAATGTATATGTATATATGGTACCATACAAAAGCATTTTATAATACCGGTAGCACGTGGTACGTATACGAACCACCCTGTATTACGGTGGCAGACCATGGAAGAGGGGTGTCATATTATTTGGTGGAGGCAGCTGGGTACTGTACGAAGTACATACTTACACAAATATTAAAAAGTGAATGGCCCGACGTTGGGGGGTGCGCGCACGGCTTCCAAAATGACAGCTGAGAGTCACTGTGTTAACAACGCGCCAATCATTTAAAACAAGTAAGAGCGAAACGCAGCCGAATATTCAAATGAGCGACGCCCGTGTCTCCTGCCAGGAAGCCCCTGTATTTGACTAAGTGACTGGCGAGGCAGTGACCAAAAGTGTGGTGTACGATAGTTCGAAAAGGTGGATGATTTTTCCTGCGTCCGTAGAAGTGTCGACGATCGTGCCCCGGTGAAGCGTTCCGGAGGTTGCAGATGTGCAGAGTTCGTGGAAGATACCGGGGAGTCGATGGTATTGGGCTAGAAGAGGGCTTTTCGCGAAAAGTATCCGTAGGGCTAAACCTTCAGCATTGTAAAATTACCTCAAATGTTCCGTGTCGTGAACAGCGAAATGGCTCGAATCGTACGGAACTCAAAACAAGACTGGATGTCCTCAGGAAAAGGCTATTGTACATGAACAGAACCGTCTCAATCTCCTGATTACAAACATACCCAATTTTGGGTCGTAGAGTGCACCACGGATGAAATATCGGTGAAGGACTGTGTCTAACCCGAGTTTTATTGATTCGAATAGTTGCTACTGGGTGTCCTCTACAGTCCAAAGTCAAGTGTATTTGTGATCAGGAGATGAAGCCGAATCAATTGGTGTATGAAACGTCAACTTTCGAGAGCAATCCAATTTTTCCAAATTTGGGTGATTCTACCCCGTCTGGAGTGGTCTACTGTGCGATCTTGAATGAACATTTCTAGGTGCACACTGTCTAATATTGCATCTCGACAACTTTTTAAACTCTTTCGGCCGATTACTTCGAAATGTACCACCCTTTATATTCGCTTTCCCCCGCCTCTCCTCACCACCACTGTCAAAAAGTTTCTGCCATAGTTGACATTTTGATTTCTCTCAATCCTTTTCGTCTTCTGAAAAGTCGCAATACCTGCGATCGTTATAACTCTAGAGCCGGTAGCAGTTCAGCCCGTGTGCAAATTATTGCCTATTTCAGTATCTGAAGGAGATCAACGAATTAGGTTTCACTTTGTAACCGGATTTTATAAAATGTTTGTTCATAAAAGTCAACAACTAGAAGGATCTAACATTCGTGTTTGTACGGAGAAGATCAGTAGCTGTGAATGGCGTTCCTACCCCTGCTAACTTGGTTGGTAGCTTCTCCCCTTCACTCCTTCTCAATTTTTCTTTATTAACCCTGCATTGCCACGTATATTTTGTTATGTAAACGCCACTCTTAGTGAAATTCACTAAAATGGTATTTTTAAGCATGGAGTGAACGATATGTTAAAGATTTTCTCCAAATCATTACTAGGTAATACTTAGTATTTCTTTACTCTCTTTAGAATATATCATGTTCGTTGTTATTTCTTTAAAAATTATTAGGGATGTACAACCAGCCGATAGAAAAGCTCAATTATGATTTTTTTAAAAGTTTTAATTGATATCTAAAAAAAAAAAATAGGAATCCCGGAATTTCAATATTTAGCTAATTTTGAGAGAAACCATAATATTGTGCGAGACTACTGGTCAAAATAAACCTCTTTACAACATGGAAAGTCATGCGAAAGTGAATTACCAATTTCTACTATTATGCCCGAAATGCCCAGAAACTCAATATTTCAGAAGCACGTAAATTTTTTTTTTGAAAACCCCTGAATTGGGTATATCTGCCCAATTTATGGCGGTTCGGAAGCGTATCATTAGCGAGTGTTTTGCGCCCCAACGTTCAGGGAGATACTGCAGCACATACCGCGCCGGTGAGGTTGCCTATCACGATTTTAGTGAATTTCACCCAGAGTGGCATTCAAGGGTTAACTAAAACCTACGTACTCTGAAATTTAACAAGAAACTATTGTTTCGAGTTCGTCGACTGAATTGCCCCCCTCCCCTGAGAAAATGCGAACGTTGATAACTTCATCCGTGAATCGAATAAGCTCTTGCACTTTTATCTTACGGAATGCACTACCTCAAAGGGTGAATTCCAGGGCCCAAGGTGCGGTGTCACAAAGGTCCATTTGGCATACCTACCCCGCTATACAGTATACACCCTAACAAGATTTGTGATTTTTAAATGGTAGAAATTGTGGTATGAAGAAACAAGTATAGGTAATGTCCTGACAGCAGCCTGGGCATGTAGTATTACTAATTAGCACAAGAGCAAACATTTTAGATGTATTTAACGATTACAACCATTTGAAGGATTATTTCAGTAAGTGCTCGGTGTGAGGGTCCTAAGAAATTTCGCATTTGTTCGAACCTTGGCAGACAACTATCTAAATACTATATCAGACCCGCGGGGAGAGAGGACTTCAATCAGTGTTGGTGATGAAGGACCGTTCATAATGTACGCAATCACTTAAAGGGAAGGGGGTTAGCATTAGGAGGAGAAAGGGGCTTTCATGACAATTTCGGGAGAACCTATTGTTAGCTGAGTCCAGACATTCAAGTGTCCATAAACCACAATTATTGGGAGTTAAGTGCACCTGCCATATGTTCGTACTGGGAATTGACGCTCGATGGCTAAGGGCTCAGTTGCCTTAAGTCCATAGATCACAGTTGTTGGGTATTGTCAATCAAAATTTTCAGGATTGACTCTTATTGGGCTGGAAGGTAGAGAGAGGGTAGATAGCAAAATGTAAAACATTTCCGTTGAAACCTTAAAAAGTCCTCACTTTCTTCATTTTGCCGACTAGTTACTAAAACTTGCCGAGTGTCGACTTTTGAAAGAGTGAACGACATCCCTCCATCGTCGATATGACCTTGATGGTGTTTCGTTTTCTTTTATTTTTTGAAATAAGACGATGGAGCTCAAAAGTCATCCTTCGGTGTCAATGACTGTTTGCAAGATACCGATTTTGACGCCAATTGCTAGCCCTATTTTTTCAGGGCAAGTTCTGATATCATGAATGAAATTTTTTTATTCAATTCTTGATAATGTTATTTTAGAAATTTTCTAAGATGGCAGCAGCACAAAGAACTTGTTGGGGGAGGGAGTAAACACTAAAAATCCCGACTGAAATTTAGTTGAAAATCAATAAAAAAGAAAAACTTATTTCAGTATTTTTAACTGGGTCTTTAGGATTTCCTGAATTTTTGGTAAAGACTGACTCATCTACTACGGATTTTCTTCAAATAGAAACAAGAAAAAGAAAAACTATTGACCTCATTTTTCTGATTTTGGGTATGGATGGGGTTGATGAAATACTTTACTGAAACAGCTCCGGTTAATGGTCCGGCTCCAAAGGGAGGCTTTAACAGAAGTCATGTCCTTTTTCAACATTGCCCTTGATTTATAGATTCTCAGGGTCACTGAATTTGATTTTGTCATTTCTGGATCCACCCCTTCCGGAATGGCACCACAGGGAATTGACGCGAGAATTAACCAATTTTGTCGATTTGATATTCGATTTATCTATTTCCCAGGACTAAATCCGATCCGTGAATTTGATTTTGTGAGTGATTTTTGGATCTACTCCTCTCTAAGTGGCACCAAAGGACATTGACACGAGAATTGACTTATTTTGTCGATATGTTTGGCATGCCAAATTGACTCCCGAAATACTGCACTCCTGATACCAGAAACTACTCTCTCAAGTATCCCATCAGTGACCAGAGGGAGGCACTGAGGCTGGCCCGAGCTCCCATTTCGCCTCTCCGCTTTGTGGGACACCCTACTGACCAAGGCAACGCTCACCCAGCATTAACCTGGAATTCGGGTGCACCAAACAGGGGTGCCCTTCCTTCCTTCCTCCCTCAATTCCTCGTCTTAGTACGTGCGGCGACACAGGAAGGTGATAATGGTGGGGTGAGCCCGGCCAGGGGATCCGCAGCAGCTGCAGCAGCTCTTGGAATGTTGTCGATATGGTATCCGGTTTATTTATTTCTCAGTGTTGAAATCCGATTCTGGCCTCTGAATTTGGTTTTTGAGTGATTTCTGCATCCATCCTTTCTGAATGGCACCAGTAGGGACTTAAACGAGAACTGACCCATTTCTGTCGATATGGTATTCGATTTTTTATTTTTCAGGACACTAAATCCGATTTTGGTCCCTGAACTTGATTTTGTGAGTGATTTCTGCATCTATCCCCTCTGAATGGCATCAGTGGGGATTGATACGAGAATTGACCCTTTCTTGTCAATATGATGTTCGATTTTCTGAGTGATTTCTAGGGGATTGACATGAGAATTGACCCATATTATCGATTTAGTATTTGATTGATTTATTTCCCCGGACTCTAAATCCGATTCTTGTTCTTGAATTCGATTTTGTGAGTGATTTTTGTATCCGCCGCCTCTCTCTCTGAATGGCACCAGAGGGGACTGACTTGAAAATTGACTAATTTTTTCGATATAGTATTCGATTTATTTATTTTCTAGGTCTCAAAATCCGATTCTAGCCCCTGAATTTGGTTTTGTGTGTGATTTATAGATCTACCCTCTCTGAATGGCACCCGAAGAGGGTAAACATGAGAATTGATCCATTTTGTCGATATGGTATTCGATTTATTTACTATCCAGGACTCGAAATCCGATTTTGGTCTTTAATTCGATTTTGTGAGTGATTTCTCAGGGTGTCTACAGAGTCAAGTGGTAAAGTAAAGTATATTTTCTCAAAATTCTGTCTTAGGTCAAGTAATGTTGATTATATGAATGACTAGGAACAATGAAGGAACTAAAAAATAACAAAGCTAGAGGTAAAAAGTTTTATTCCATCTTTTCATTTTAGTTAGGTGAAAAATATTATGATGATGTCAGATTATAATTGTGGCAATGTGAGTAATGTGATTTAGCGCTTGGTACATTCCTGCATAAGGTGCGCCTCTTCGCAATTCTTATAAAGTCAAATTTATAGTCAAATAAAAATCAAAGTATTTTGATTTTCCAAATTACGTAGACACCCTCTTTCTGAATGGCACCAGAGGGGACTGGTTTGAATATCGACCCCTTTTTTCTATGTGGTATTCGATTTATTTTCTGAGACTCGAAATCTGATTTTGGTCCTTGAATTTGATTTTGTGAGTGATTTGTGGATCCGCACATCTCTGAAGTACACCACTGGGGATTGACATGAGAATTGACCCATTTCTGTCGATACGGTACCTATTCGATTTATTTATTTTCTAGGTCTCAAAATCCGATTTTGGTCCCTGAATTTGGTTTTGGGTGTGATTTCTATATCTACTCTCTCTGAGTGGCACCAGAGAGGATTAACATGAGAATTGACCTATTTTGTCGATATGGTATTCCATTTATTTATTGTCCAAGACTCGAAATCTGACTTTAGTCCTTGAATTTGATCTTGTGAGTGATTTCTGCATCCATCCCCTCTTTCTTAATGGCACCATAGGGGACTGACTTGAGAATCGACTCATTTTGTCGATATGGTATTTGATTTATTTCCCAAGACTAAATCCGATTCTGGTCCTTGAATTCGATTTTGTGAGTGATTTGTGGATCCGCCAGTCTCTGAAATACACCACTGGGTGTTGACATGAGAATTGACCCATTGCTGTCGATACGGTATTCGATTTATTTACTATCCAGGACTCGAAATCTGATTTTGGTCCTCGAATTCGGTTTTGTGAGTGATTTGGCATTCATCCCCTCTAATGGTACCAGTGGGGATTGACGCGAGAATGGACTCATTTTGTTAATATCGTATTTGATTATTTCACAAGGCTCCTAATCGGATTCTGGAGGGGATTTTTGGATCCGATTCCACTGAGTAGTCTTGGAAGTAGCTTCATGAAATTAGACCTATAAATTGATTACTAACATTTCGGGCCAGTTTTTTCGTTTCCAAACCTCTCTTAAGATATCGCCGGTATCATATATACAATACAATCTGTCAAGTTTACCATGGGCAAGGTCAGCATTGACATTCTTTGGTTGAAAAATGGTCCTCTAAAATCCGCCGTTATCTGATTCCGGAAAGAAAATCGAGTCAACTGGTATTTCCACGAAAACCCGAATAATTTATCCGGATACGAACTTCGTGAATTCAGAACCGAGAAAAGCGAGGGATGTGGACACCCGTTCATCGGTAGCATTGTTCCGAGAGTAGGTGTAATTGACTACACCCTTATCTTCCTTTTGTATTCCTCCCGAGTAAACATCCCCACTTCTGTCGGCCTAATCGAATTTGACAAACAAAAAAAATTACTGATATAACATCGTGTTCTAAATACTAGTAATTATGTACCTGCGATAATTAATCACCGACGCGTAACCGAGCAAACCGATTGTAAAAACACACTCGAAAAGTTTACCACAACTAAACTAACAACAAGATGTTTTCATTTTGAAACCCATAAAATATGTACTGCCCTGGAATTGGGTTTGTTGTTTGTCTGTCATACTTGATGACAGATAACCCTACTATAACTTGGGAAAACAAAAGCCATATAACTCTATTTTTTTTTTAAACTACGTAGTTCCAGTATTCTGAATAAGAACGTATGCATAAGCACCCTGTTGTATTTTAATGATCTAGTTCGCGCCAATTATGATGTTCGTAGCGAGTATTTTCTGGAAGGCGTTGATCTGGAAAACTGGTTTACGAGATGACATTATAATTCGCTTTTCGAGATTATTAATCGAACCGACTAATAAATGACCACGAGTGACCGATTAGCACCTCGACCACTAATCGACGTCGACTATATTTTGATTAATAAATTACAACCGCGTATCTGCTGTTACATTAAACCGCGGCGTTAAGGGTTGTTTTCCCGAGCCAGCTCGTTAGCCAAAAATGTGTAGTACCTTTACGACACACTAAAATACAGACTATTCGACAGCTGAAAACGAGAGAACACCTATTGTTGACTTTTTCTGCCTTTTAGCGCCGATCATCTGCGACCCATTTAATTTAATGGGTGTACATTTCGGTCTCTTCTCGATTTATTAGAGAAAAAAGAATGAAGAAGAAAAAAAAAACGTGAAAGATTAAACCATTTATCTTCGATTGTCTTATTCGCTATCATTCCTCTCCATTACTTTCATTTAAAAAATGCTAGAAATCGATAAACTGGTTTCCTCGAAACATCTATAATGAACGGTACCCGGTCTCGGCGTTATACAACGATCATCGACAGTTTCAATACATTTCGGATTCTTTGTACCCGCAGACGGAATGCAAATTTCGCGAGATTGTACTCCCGAAATATTTTTTCCTTCCGAGCGAACTTTCCGCCCGATGATTACTCGAATCAGGCACACAGAGTGGAGGCATTCGTTACCAGTTTTCTGGATCTGAAGAAACAAAGAGAGGTGAACAAGGTTGCTCGTCACGTTCTTGTGCGAAGTCGCTTCCATTCCACTCAGAGGCACCCTTACTCCCATTTTGCATGCCCGGGTTTGCTGTGGTCCGGTCTGGTACTCGCCAGCAGCAGTTTTACCCATCTCGACCAAATTCTGGTGTTTGAAAGTCGTCCTTAACATTGAATTCGGTGATCTAGAAAAGCTATGAATGTGCAGTGCTGCGAATAAGGTCCCACTTTGTCGATCTTAGTTTTGAGATAGGCGATTTTTGTGAATCAAGTTCGAAACTGTCGAAATCGGGCTTGGTTGAATAAGCCCTACTTTTTCGAATGGCGTTATCCGTTTTCCTCTGTTTGCCTTCGTTCGTCTCCTCTCTGTTTTGCCCCCACTCAGCTCAGTTTGAAAATTCAACTCAGAAGACCCCACTTTGCCGACGAAATTCTATGTAAAATTTCTGACAGAATGAGACCCCGCGGTGCTCTCTAGCTTTATTTGTCTCAGAGATATGCCACTTTGAATTTGTGGTTTTTCGTTTTTTTGAACCTTTTTAGTGTGCATTCTTCTCAAAGTCAGATTTTTTGAAATCTCAACTGTAGCCGTATCTCGAGAAATTTTGGAGCTAGAGAGCTCTGCTAGGTCTCATTTTGTTAGAAATTTTATCTAGTATACGCTGGTACTCGTAACTCCATATTGACCAAGTAGGACCTTATGCTCTGAAGTGCCACTATGTCGAAGAAATGAGGCCGGTTTCATGTCAACTCTATAGTCACTCTAGAAGCTTCGATTTGAAATCCCCCCTCCCCGATTCTGTGATTACGAAAACCTGTAAATGAAGTTCCGTATCGAAAAATAATTCACATGTATGTCAACCGTTGGTGCCGGTGGGTAAGGAGGGGAATGTCAAAATCCGGAAATTCGCCGAATCAGATTCACTAAGGAAAAACATTAATCGAGTAAATGAAGTATCGTTTTTAGAAAAATTAGGTCAATTTTGAAATCATCTGTGGTGCCATCGTAAGGGGGTCGAATTCAAACAGTGCTCCCAGCGTCGAATGTCTGGCCCCGCGAGCTCATAATTCATTACTTGAGAAATGAGAAAATTGGGTGAATTCTGATATCATCCGGCTCCCCCTGGTCACGAATGCGCTACTCGAAAGAATAGTTTCCGAAGCCAGGGGTACGTTGTCTGGGGAGCATGCGTGCATTACCATGGGCTCCACCTAGTGGATGTCATCAGTGTTGCTATCGAAGAGAGTCGAACTATAAAATTGTTCCGAAAGTCGGATTTACTCACTCAGACAACAAACTTATTAATCGAATGTACGGAGTATCGAATCGAAAAATGCCAACCCCCAGTGTCACCGGTGGGGGGAGGGTCGAATTCACAAATAATGTTCCCAAACTCGGTTATTCATTTAGCAAACTAATTAAGTAAACAAATGAAGTATCGTATCAGAAAATTAGGTTATTCTGATGTCATCCGTATTGCCACCGTGAGGCGCGGGGAAGTCAAATTGAAAAATTGTTCCCCCAATTGGATTTACTCAAACGAGAAATCCTGTAATTGAATGCCTGGAGTATCGAATCGAAGAATTGGGTGAAATTTTTCGTCAACCCCTAGTGCCTTAGGGGAGAGGGGGTGTGTTGAATTCACATCTCTCACTCCCCCTCCCTCTCCTCGTATCTGTCTGTTTGCCTCTTATTTACAGTTTATATGTTATTGTTTTTAAATAGTTAATAGTTTCCTACTTTTGTATCCCCCCCCCGTCTCCCGTAAATAGCCATATGGCCGTGTAAAGCTTATAAATAAATAAATAAATTTTTCCATAACTCGGTTGTTCAGAAAGCCAGCTGATTCAGTGAACAAGTGAAATATCATACCAGAAAATTAGCTAAATTCTGATGTCATCCCTATTGTCACCGAGGGGAGAGGCGGGGAGTCGAATTAAGAAATTGTTCCCAGAGTCGGATTTACTCGAACAACAAATTCAGTAACCGAATGCACAGAGTATTGAATCGAAAAAGGAGGTGAACTTGTACTTCAACCCCTAATGCCACGAGGCGGGGGAAATCAAATTAAACCCAAAGTCAGATTCACTCGAACAACAAATTTAGTAATTGAATGCCCGAAGTATCGGCTTGAAAAATTAGCTCAAATTCTACGTCAATCCCGAGTGTTTGTTGGGAGGAGATGGTGAGGTCGAATTCACAAATTGTTCCCTGACCCGGTTACTCATTTAGCTGACTGATTAACTAAACAGGTGAAATGTCATATCAGAAAATTAGATGACTCAAACAAGACATTCAGTAACGAATGCCTGGAGTGTCGAATCGAAAAATCAGGTGAAATTCTCCGTCAACCCCTAGTGCCCTTGGGGAGGGGGGGGGGTGAGTGGAATTCACAAATTGTTCCGTAACTCGGTTCCTCAGAAAACCAACTGATTAACTAAATAAGTGAAATATATCAGAAAATTAGGTGAATTCTGATTCCATCCGTATTGCCACTGTGGGGAGGCGGCGGGGAGTCGAATTAAAACATTATCCCCGAAGTCGGATTTACTCAAACAACAAATTTAGCAATCGAATGCACGGAGGATCGAATCGAAAAATTAGGTAAACTTTTACATCAACCTGTAGTTCCACGCGGGAGGGGGGAAGGTGAATTCACAAATTGTTCCAGAACGCGTTTGTTCATTTAACTAGCTGATTAACTAAACAAGTGAAATATCATGTCAGAAAATTATGTGAATTCTGATGTTATCCGTATTGCCACCGATAAAGGGGGGAGGGGTCGAATATTCAGATTGTTCCCAAAGTCGGATTTACTCGAACAACAAATCTAGTAATCGTGTGTACGGAATATCAAATCGAAAAATTAAAAATTATGTGAACTTTTACGTCAACCCGTAATGCCTTGGGGGGGGGGGGGTAGAATTTTTAAATTGTTCCCAAACTCGGATGCTTACCTAGCAAACTGATTGATATTTCATTTTGGTATGATCCGTTGTGCCACCTAGGAGAAGGGCCTCGCCCAGGCAATCTTATAAATCGAATACATGAACTTCATGAACTTTCATGTCAGCCCCTAGTGCCACTGGAGGGGAACGTCGATTTCAAAATTTGTTTCCTCACTCGGATTTTCTCATCCAGCAAATTCATTACTTGAATACATGGAGTATCATATCATGATTTAAAAATTAAATGAATTCTGGTATCACCTTGAGTGCCACGGGGAAGAGGGGGTTGAATTCGCCCGGCGAAGTTATTTATCGAATGAGTGAGGAATACAGTATCGTATCGAAAAATTGTGTAAACGTTTGTGTCACCTTCTAAACAACCCTATCGGTTTGGGGGAGGGGTAAAAATTGGTTGGAAATGCCGATTCGGTACAAACATTTTTTATGTAAGCCAAAAAACAAAGGAAAACAGCGCTTTTGCTGCCAACTGATTCCCGGTCCAGAATTTCGACTGAATGGCCGAAAGCTTGCCGGAAAATGTAAACTCAGCACAGAGATGTTTTGTCCTTCAATTGCATAGAAAAAAGAGACTAACAGTTTTCTTGTTTTGCCAACTGGTAGTCCAAAATGCCGACTAAATGGTCGAAAGTTTGTCTCCGAAGATTCGTTGAGGTGTCACCCTCCTCCTTCACTATGCTACTGGTTTTTTAATCATTAACTGTAACTGTTGCTCTCATTATTCCAGTTGCTTGATAATACTTTTTCTAATGTATATTTTCTGTTTTTGTTTCCAGGTAAGCACTTTAACATTACACAGATTAATCGAATAGGTAAATGAAGAAACACCGAAAAATTAGATGAACTCTACTATCAGCAGTACATGCCAGTGGGGGTAAGGGACTTGAGAGTCCAAGAATTATTTCCACTATCAAATTTACTCACTTAAAGAACATATCAATCTAATACGTGAAGTACCGTATCGAAACATTAGGCAAACCTTTGTGCTGACCCCTGACTCGAAGAGGTGCTGGATTCAAAAATCATTCCCAAAATCGGATTCATCCGCTGAATAAACTTATTAAGGGAGTAAATTGAGTATCGTGTCGAAAAATTGAATGTCGTGTCGGCTCTTAGTTCTATTAGAGGAAGGAGGAGGGGTCAAATCGAAGCTTCTCATAATCAGATTCACTCGCCCATAAAATGTATTATTTGGATAAAATAAAGTGTTGTGGAAAGTTGAATCAACTCTTATGCCACCTTCTAATATCATTGGGGGAGGGGTCTGGAGTTGAATCCAAAAATTTCCAAACTGGGTTCACTAGCCTAGCAAATTTATTAATCGCATAAATGAATTGCCGTATCAAAGAATTACACGCGCTCTTGTGCCAACCCCTAGTACCATTGGAAAGAGGGGCAGGAGTCGAATCCAAAATTTCCAAAATTGGGTTCATTCGCTCGGCAAATTTATTAATCGAATAAAATCGAATATCATGTCGAAACATTGGGTTAATTTTTGTGTTAGCTCCCAGTACTGCGGGCGGGGAGGGCGGAGTATCGCATCCAAAAATTAATCCCGAAATCCAGTTCACTCGCTTGCAAAACTTATCAATCGGATAAATGAAGTAGTACGTCGAGAAGTTTGTTGACCTTTCGTATCGATGTTCCAGGGGAAGGAGTCGAATTCAAAAATTGTTCCCTAAATCTGATTTACTCATCTAGCAAACTTGTGAATCGAATAGAAGTCTCATATCGAAAAGTTGAATGAGGTTTTGTGTCAACCCCTGATGCCATCATGTTGCGGTTAATCGAATTTGAAATTTGCTCCCAGAATCGGAGTCACTCCTCCAGCAAATTCATAGAATAAATTAGATTGTCCCAACCTTGAGTGCCATGTGAGGTAGAGGCAGGTGGTCGTATCCAAAACTTGGTAAGAGATTCATTTTCCCAGCAAACTTATTAGTCGAACAAACAAAATATCATTTCGAAAATTACGTTAATCAATATCACCGGTGGAGGGAGGGTGTCGCATTCGAAATTTGATACCAAAATTGGTTTCACTCACTCGCAAAATATATTAATCGAGTAAATGTAATATCTTACCGAAAAATTAAATATTCCGTGTATTGATCTTGAATGCCATTAATGGAGCGGGTGGGGGGGGGGCTTCAAAAATACCCAAAATCATTGATTGTCACTCGCCCAGCAAACTTATTCAGCGAATGAATGAAGTACCAGTAGGTGAATTTGTGTAATTTTCGTGCCAAGCCCTGTGTCCTAGTATCACCAGAAGGTATGTCACATACAAACATTAATGCTACAATTTAGTTCACTCTCCAAGTAATCAAATACTATCTCAAAAGATAGGCCAATTTTCGCGGCACTTTTCTGCGATGCTATTCTGGGTTCTCTGATCCCAAAATTACTCCGGAAATTAGATTTAGTGACTACAAAAACCTATAAGTCGAGTACCATCGAAAAATTGGGTCAACTATCGTATTAACTCGTTGTAGCGCTACTCAGGAAGAAGGGGGTCAGGTCCTAAAACTATTTCGATGATCGGACTCGGAAGGAATTTTTCGACTCGCGGCCTTGATTTACAACTGCGGGATAAGATAATTTTGTTGCATTTTCGAAGTGCGCCGCACTGAACGTAGGAGGGCAACTAATAATTCGGGCAATGTGTCATCAAATGTGCAGTTGGCTGCAGTCGTGTAAATTGAAAATTTTCCTGGCCAGTGGGTGTGTAGAAATTTCGCGAGGCGGCAGGTTTACTAGATTCCGTTCACATTTTGAAGTGAAGAGGTCGAAATTTCAAACCAATTTTGACTCGAGGGGCAATTTTACCGTGATCTTGACCTCGACGAAAAAAACCAAAAAAAAACATTGAGGCTTAAATTGTTAGTTAACGAATTCGAAAGTTGTACTTTTCACTCTGATTCGTTGTGTGTGTGTGGGGGGGGGGGAGTATGTTCCCATCTTCCTTTTTACGTCACCGGTTGACAGTCCATCAGGGACGTATTTTTCCAACCTGAGTTACATGCATCGATCATTTGTTAATCGAATTTGGCCGTGGTTGATTATTTTAGGCCAGTTGCAGTTTTGTGTTTGATTCGGTTGTTTTCACTGTTATTTCTTGCCGAGTATTTTTTTTTTGTCTGTCTTATTCAACCATTCTTATTGTCGGTTTTGCGGCTTGCAGTCGAAGGATCAGGTTTCAGAAACCTATAAGTCCAGCTCAATAGTTCAAAACTGTGTAGTGCATGCGCACATGGATCAGGAAAGAAGTTCTCTTGCTATCTTATAGCTCGTACTTGATTCAACTAGTTGAAAAATGCAAAGTTCTGCAGTGTTACCAGCTGGAGTCGCAAAACGTGATAGCCCGATAAAACCAGTGGACTTATCGGCTTTTAATCTTCAACTACTAGAGTAAAGGTGGAGAAGGAGAAAATCATGATTTTTATTTGTGTAAAAACAAACGTATCTTTTAATAATATTAAAAAAAGAAAGTCTGCGCTAAACTAGGTGTACATAAGAACTTCTTCAGGCGCCGTATTCGATACCGGACATTGGCGGTCCTGGGCAGGTTAGTTGGAATAGTTTGCCGTTGCTTCCCCCGCTGACTTGTTGTGGAGTTTGCCTTCTCTGTGCCGAAGGTGTTTAACGACATTTAGTAAGCTGTCCACGAGATGCACACGCTTAGTATCAGTCTTTTTGATCTGGTGGTAACACGTTGTGACGCCTATGTCTGCTTGCATATTCTTTTCTCCTGTTTTTTAACCTGATTTTCCCGACGTTGACAATGTCCCCATATCCGATGCCGGACGTTGGCGATCGCGGTTTCTGACACGCGACTCTCCTGGGTAGGTCAATCTGGGTAGTTCTCCGTTGCTTTCCCCTCGATCTTCTTGCGTTACAGTTCTCCTTCTCTGTGCCGAAGAGTGTGCAGCGGCAGATCGTTTACTAGCCACGTGTTTCACGACGTTGAGTAAGCTGTCCACGACGTGCACACTCAGTACAAATCTTTCTGGTCTGGTGGTAACACGCCCTGCGATTGTAAATTCCTCGTTCGTGTGAACTGGCGGGGATTACAGGACGTGCGGTTTCCACCTCAAGGAACTTACCGTAGACTTTCCAGCACGCCGCGTAAAAATAGATTTGACTACTCGAAACGAAGGTATATTGGAGGGTTCTTGTTGTAGCCACCAGATTTCGCTGAAATCGCGCAATTTTGACAAAAACGGACTTATCGGTTTTCGAAATGCGGTTGTTTCTGGTCGTTTGTGATATTGTGGTCATGCTTGGTTTAGACTGTTTTCGATCATCAGACGGATTTACTTGCTTTGAGTTTGGAGCTGTTAGTCAAGTTAGTGTGATTTTTGGGCAACACATCAACATTGAGCGTTTCACTCAGTCTGAAGATGGCTGTTTTCGGCAGCCTGGTCTGTTTGAAGCCGAGGGGAGAATATTTCCTACCGGCCTACTTACTCCCTCAGCTAAAGGGATGTGGGTGGTCTAGCAAAATTTTCAGCTGACGAGCCAGCCATAGACCTTCGCTATATATCATGCCTACGGACACTAATGGAAATTTGGCCCCATAATAATAATAACTGCATTTAATGGTTTCCATATAAATAAGTACCAAAGTAAAACTGTTCCTCAAAGTATACGTACACTGCGCTGCACTAAACGACGTTATGCGGTGCGTGTGGTCAGGAGCATAAGCTTCCCCCCCCTCTCTTCACCAGCCCATTTCTGGGCATATGCCTCCCCCTCTTCCCTTCATTTCTTTTTATCCTGGGTATGTCTTCTCCGTCTGGTTGGCCGAGTGGATAGCGCGTTGGTCTCGGAATCCGGAGGTTCCGGTTCGAGCCCACATATTAATTCGCCAGATTTCGACGTAGGCCAGTTTTTCGGCCAGAAGGGAAGAAGGCTAAGACAGCCCTAACAGCCTCCCCGATGTCTCTGAAGTAATGCTCGAAAGGGCGGATTCCAGGGCTCGGGTTGAGACTTGAGAGCAAATTAGAAAAAGATATGTCTGACCAGAATTCTTCTTAGATTCGTCACACCATCATAGTGATAGGTCTCTCCTTCCTTCTACTTATAGATTGTATGGGATGTCTCCCTCCACCTTTCTTTCCCACCTTACTCCCTCCTGTCTCATAGTGTGCCCCGCATACCTCCGTTTATATTTCTTGACCTCTCCTATATTCCTTAGTCGGGTCATCCTCCTGATAGTTGAGTTTTTTTTTTAATCTTCTTTCCTCACATTGATCATGCTACGTTCTATAGCTCTGTGTGTAGTTCTCAGTCTTTCCGCATTGGCTTTGGTTAGCGCCCACGTTTGTGCTCCATATGCAGTTGTAGGTTGTATGCAGCTCCTCCAGACCTCCGTTTTCGATGCTATTGGAGGTGTGCTTTTGAACACGTGTTTTAGTCTCCAGTAGTTGTTCAACCACATTTGATTCTGTTTGAAAGTTCTTTTTCTCTCGCTTTATTAAACGACTTTATTTGACCCAAGTATCTTATTTCGTTTGCCCATTCTATTTTCTCCCCCCTGATCAATACTTCTGTCATTTCCGCATTCGATAATATTTTCGTCTTGCTGGTATTCACTCTTAACCCCGCCCCTCCGCATTTTTCGATAAATTCCTCGTCATTTGTGATCATGCTTGGTTTAGACTGTTTTCGATCATCAGACCGGGATTTGCTTGTTTTGAGTTTGCAGCTGTTGGTCAAGTTAGTGTGATTTTTGGCCAACATATCAGGATTAAGTATTTCACTCATTTGAAGATGGCTGTTTTCGGCAGCTTGGTCTATTTGAAGCCGAGGTGAGAATATTTACAATCGGCCTACTTGCTCCCATTTCAGCTTCAGAGGTGTGGGTGGTCTAACTGACGAGCCAGTCTTGTACTTTTTTTAGACTGGCCATGGACGTCTTCGGTATATACCATGCCTACGGACACTAATGGAATTTTGGCCCATAACATACCACAAATGTCAATGCGATTCGTTCGCGAACGGTTTCGCGGATTTCAGGACGGTTCATTGTTCGCCCTCGGTCCCTGTTTTGACGGTGTCATCTGCGTCCGATGTTTCGGAGTTCGACGCTGCGCTGGCCCTCTCTCCTGTCTTCGCCAGATTAGCTTCTGCGGTCGAGGCCAATTGGTCATCGGTCGCGTATTATTGATGTTTTAGTTGTCGGTTTGCATACATAGAATGTAAATCTTGTTAATCGTCTTGTTCTCTCTCATTGTTGTCGCATTAACATTCTGTGTCGTCTGGCGAGAGCGTCCGCATCTTCCCAGCTGCGCTAATGCGCCCTTTTATCTCGTCCCGGTCCCCGAATTCGGCGCCCCTGCCTTCGGCCAGATCCTCGCCTCGGCTTCGCATTTTGGTTGAATTTTCGGGTTGAACGGTCAGAGAGCACGATGGCAGTGCGAAGGGAATGTAGAAAAACAAAAAACCGAGAGTTCAGGATGCGAACATTCGTAATGCAGTCGCTTAGTCTGCGCGTATCTCATTTTAGAAATGCGAATTTGATATACCTTTGAATGGAAACCCGATTCAGCCCACACGTACGTCTGCGAAGACACGAATTAATGGAATTACGAAATTGTTCGATCCGAAAATGAAGAGTTATTTTATCAATGGCTGAGATGTTTTCTTCTTCTTCTTCTTATTTTTTTTTCTCTGGCATCTGAAATGCCATTCAGTCGGGCCCTCATGGAATTCGCGTGTAAACCAATATGCCCGCACCCTTCCTTGTGTGAAACTCGTTCAAATTATATCTTGTTAAGTGTTCGTGTGTACTGCTAATTCCATTAATGTGGAGCGTCGATAAGAGAAAATATTGCAGTTCTTTTGACACCTCTGTATGTGTGAGTGCAGCCAGCGAAGATAAGAAACTGCTCGCTAATTTCTCGGCGGCGATATTGATCGAGTGACTGCTGCAAATTGAAGTAAGACTCGTCGATTGTTGATTAGTTACAGTTACTTGACTTTGAAAATTTCTCGTTCTTTTTTTTTTTTTTTTTTTTAGTTTTGAAAAACCTGTACGGCTCTTCGACAACAGATGTTATTCGCGGACTGATACATTGTGAGAATTATGTTTATCATGTTAAAACTTCATGCGTGTAAATTACACGGCACCGGAGTCATCCACTAGAAACGTGTGAACTATAATTCCTCATTCGTATTTGATTATTTTCCATTGATAAGCTCGGCGCCCTGAATTGTTTTCAAGAGAAGTCTTTCGAAAAAGTACAAGTAACGCGTATACATGTCACCGATCAATATTTCTTCAATTTGTAGGTCATCTAGGTTAGAATTTTCAGTGTGTGGTTATCTTTTTCGAACTATGTAAATTGTCCCCCTTACCATTCACCGTTATCGTCTGTCGCTCTCGAGTCTTTATATTTTCCCATACATTTATGGACTCACACTTTTCCAGTTTTCGGCTGTTCCCCTGTCGATTACAAAGTGCCTGGATGCATTTTTATGGAATCGATGACATATCCTGCTACAGCTGTTTTCATGTATAGTTCTCGTATAACTTCTATGTGCTGCTATGGAGTTTTCAGAAATATTTGTGATTTATCAGCTGTTTGATCAGTTTACGAATTTTTACCGTCTGTGTCATTTTTTTTTTTTCGTACGTATCAAAAATGCGCTGTGTCGGACATTCTACCGAGTTCAGTTTCCGTTTCGTTGTTTTCGCACACAGACTGCGATTATTTTTATATCCTGAAGAGAGTACAATCGATCTAAAACGATATCGTTGGCTGTTCAGCTGGTTCTCAACTTGATATGTCATAAAAATGTAATGGTTGAGATGGTATTCGAATCGGAAGCGCTGATAAGCCGCGAATGTGCGTCGGACTGTGCGATACTGGTGGGAGCATTTGTAGTGCAAAATTGGCCACTGACAGGGAACGTGCAAACAAGTGCACTTTCCCAGCGTAACAATTGAACTACTTAATCGTTCTAATCAGGTACATTGACAATGTTGAACATACCAACAGCAATCTGTTCCAGGAAGCTAGGGCTGTAAAAAAACAGAGAGGCCCCTTCCCTACAACAAAACTTATAACCAGTCGTTTGGCTGAAGTGGAAAATTCAGTATTTGTATGGCTGTTCTGAGGAACCGGGAATCTCCCAAAGAGAACAATGTAGGAAGCCCCGTCATAAATTTTTGTGGCAGATCCAAGCCTCTGGCCAAACTGACGAATTTCTGGTTTGCTGACTCCTATTTAAGAGAGCCTGTGGTAGAATGCATCGAAGCGATGAATGGAGCTTCCTTCCCCTCCCCTGCAACCAAAACTTATCACCAGTGGACTGGTATTTACAAAACATCTGTATTTGAAAAACTCTTTTCCTAAGTGACCGAAGTCAAAACAAGTGATAAAAACTGTTTCCGTCCCCACTCTCTGCCGCGTTTTATTAGGCAAAAACTAGAAAATGTTCTTGAGAGGTACATCTAACAAATTCTTAAAAATTACTCGTGAAAAACTGGTATTTCGGGGGCTGCAAGGGATTCAATTTGGAAACTCCGTGACTTAGGCCATTTTGAAAGAGTAAAATGTGTTCGTAGAACGTTCGATTTTCTCTGAAACAACCCTGTCGAGAGGGGGGAATACCCCGGGCCCGGACAATCAAGGGGCCTGATATTTTTAAAAGACCTGAATTTCAATCATACCGTACATCAAATCAGCAGTCACTCCTTACACCATGAACGAAACCTCTTATCCCGTAGCTCGTAATTTTTCCCCATCTAACAAAAGAACAAAATGAACTGGAAGGAGTGGGGGGTCAGTGAAAATTTCCCCAGGCCCTCTTTTTCTCTCTACGGGGCTGCTCCGTAATAAGTTGTACTATGTTGCACATTGTCGAAATCTACTTCGATTTTCAGTTTCTTAGAGTGTTATGCCAAATTGCTCTGTCAGTTTTCACAAATAATGAGATGAGAGCGCGATCTAGCGTCGAAAGTGTGTTACCAACACTGGAAGGGTTTACTTGGATTTCATACAAAATATTGTCAGGTATGAGTTATATCAGTGCAGCCAACTTTCGCCTTCTTGTAGTACCATTTATACAGCAGAGGTACTTTTTTGTGTTTTCCTCGACTTACAGTTTTGGATTCAGAGCAGTTTGGAATAACACACTTCTGTTGTGAAGATTAACTTCCATTTTAATGCATTCGCTGGAACATTGGAATTTCTGGCATTACTGTAATACAGCAGTAATCACAAATCGGTTTCACGTGTTTTGGCATTACGTCACTCTGGAAAACTTTTGACTTAGGCCACACTGGAAACTAACTACGTTTTTTAATCATTGGTAATGCTGGAACGAGAGGAGATAGGAATATTAGGAAACCTACGTTTTATAGTTTCTATTTTGTACCACAAGATGGCGCATCAAATTTACTTTTTGACAAAAACTGACTTGGGCTACTTTGGAAAAGAGCTATTCATTTGTACAGCCGCTCTGAAGAACAAGGAGTGTACCAAAGAGAACAGTATAGGAAGCCCCAGACCATAAATTTTTGTGACAGATCCAAGCCTCGGCTGGCCAAACTAACGAATTCCTGCCCTCCTGATTCCTATTTAAAGAGCTAGTGGTGGAATGCACCCAGGACCGTACCAACGGAGGGAGTTTTGGGGGTTCAAACTCCTCCCATTGGCCAAAAAAAAACCACGAAAAACAATGGGTTGAGACGGAGAGGAGGGCGGATCTGTGACTGAGCCCCCCTCCCTGCCAAGAAAAAAATGCATCTTAATCGCAACCCCCCCCCTTATATAAATCCTGGGTACGTCCTTGAATGCACCAAAGTAATGAATGGAGCTTCCTTACCCAAAACTGCAATTGTAGATCCATGGAAAGGGCAAGGAGGAGGGAATGCAAAAAGAACGTTTGTATTCAAAATGTTTCAAAAATAACTAACCAGTTAGAAAATTTAATACATTTCAACCATTCGGCGAACCAGGCAGATGGGCGGGTACAGCTTTTTGAAAGCCCCATTCGTAATTGTTGCTCAAATTTTATTTTAAACTGAAACGCTTGAGAAAATGGAATAAAACTGAAATATCTTTTGGGCAGATGGGTAATACTGAAACCGCCAAAAAAATTGCTGAAAAAATGTTCATCCCCCCCCCCAACATAAACATAAGTCGTGTTTTCTCTATTTTTTTCTTTTACGAAGATGAAACGCAAAATAGTCGTATTTCGGACAGTTTTTGTCAATTTGGCAAAATATGTTTCAAAAAAACACGAATGTAAAAACGGTTTTCATCACTTTTGGGATCAGCGATGACCTAGAAAATATGCATTAGCATATTATGCCGCACTCTACTCATTATTACTGTGTTGGAGTTACGTGAGGGGCAAAATGGGGCAAATGTCTCGGGGTACTCTGCCGTCAAGAGCGCTGAAAAATGGGTTGAGGAAAGCGAACGATCTTGAGGAGAAATGCGGGTGGCAAAGGCGTAATAAGGGGGAGGTCTTAAAAATGTTTTCTCTGTCTTGCCTGACCCTCTACACATGATTTAGTTACAAATAGCAACGTTCTAGTAAAGGTAGATTCATCTTTTTCCATCTCTGCTATCACGCTGGTTTGGTAGAAGTGGCGCAGGGTGCAAACCGATGATCCCATTTTTCTTTCAAGCCTAAAATCGGATCGCTGTTCGATAAATGTCTCTGCTCCAGCAGGACGTCTCGATATAGATATAATATAATCACTTTCAAATTTCAAATGAGGAAGCCTAGGTAGAGGTAGATTCACGTCATGGTCTGGTTAGTTCCATTAGTTCGCTATATTCGTGACCTCTATTGTTTCAGCTAGAGTATCTATACAGGTGTCTACAGGTACTGAAAAGTTCTGGATTTTGATAGTAGGCCCCAAACGTCCTGAAAAGTGCTAAAATTAAAAAAAGAAAACATTGAAAAGTCCTTCATTTTTGTTAGAAATACTCAAAGATAAATTTTTTGCTATTCCTGTGATTGGTCATTAAAAAGTGTAGCGCAGGATGTATATTCAGATGGAGGGGGGAAGTTTTGGAGCAAACAAGGATGGAGGGGTTGAATGGGATAAAACAACTGGAAACATAAAAAAAAAAACAGATCATGTCGGCTACAGTCCTCCAAAGGGTCCCGAAAAAGTACTTCATTTTTACTTTTCAATTTCTGTAGACACTCTGTATAACCTAGGGCGTAGATAAGGTTCTGGGGGTCTATCCCTTAGAAGAAAAATAGGTGTTTTTCCGGAGTTATGTGAGGCAAATCATGGGAGAGGGTATAAAGGGTCAGGCAGAACAGAAGAGAATGTTCAGACACTCGCTAGCCATCTACGCTCTTGAAAATAACAATTACAAACCAAATGCAGCGTATTGCAAGACTTTCTCAGTCCTCTAATCTAAATAACTATGACACTCACTTCCGCGGTAAAATTTCACTAGATTTTCATTTGTTCTTTCACCGTTCACATAGACTAAGTTGGTTTCTTGGTTGTAAGCGATATGTACGGAAAACGTGTGTACGATATCTAAGGGAAATTGCAAGTTTCACTCAAGTGGCCTGGTACAGCCAAATGCACGATACCGGCTAAAAAGTAACCACAATTTAAGGTCATTTATAGATCATAAATAGGTAGTATGTTCACAAAAAGCGATTTACAGTGTAGCTGAAATGAAGTATAATCAAGGAGTATGGGTAATAAATAGTAAAAAGTCCATTTGAAAGAGGGTCAACACAGATACAGCACTAGCGTATAACGTTTAATAACACGACTAAAGCAGTTAAATTGAAATTTAAAAGATAAATCGTGCTTCTGTACGATTACAACTGCGAATTTAAAACGCCAAGTCAGATATCATGTGACCTTTATACACAACTGAAGAAGTTCATTTCAATGTAGGAATATAAGGAAAGATTAGTATGTATTCGAATTTTAAGGTGTAAATTTGAAAACATATGGCAGAAAAGGAACCTCGAATAGAAAAAATGTTCAAAATGTAAGGTGGTACGTCGCAAAAGGATACAGTGCGTATCTGTTCCATTTTTTGTTGAAGTCAGCTGACACCAACGAAAGTCGTCAAAATTGGCGAAATCCAGTTCTTCAACCGAGGAGAAAATTTTTACAAAAATGGGGTAAGGATACACGACCGACAGCTGCTAAATTTCAAATGAAAGAATTCGGAGGTGTTTCTTGAATCGTTGATTTCAGCTTTATACTGACCCCCCCCCCCACCCATAACTCTAAACTCACACCTTGAAATTTAGGTTTTGAGATTCAAATTTGAGTCAAAGAATAATCTAATAAAATGTTTAATTAGTGGCCCTGAAATGCCCTATCGTGATATTAGACATGTTTGTTTTTCAAAGTCATCAATTTTGCCCTCTTTGACCGAAAAATTTGAACTTCAAGGTCTAAATCGGGATCAGGTAAAGAATCAGATGAGATATTCAAAAATAAATTCAATAATTCACTGAAGATTTTAGATTCGGTGTATCATTTTCAGCTCCAGTTCGAAAGAACTAACTTGAAATAGTAACACTGACTTGAAAAGTAATTAAAACGTTGAAGTATATTTTTGGGCCACTACCTTCGACATCAGAATTATCCTCCAGCCCTGAATTGTCGACTTTCTAAGTCATGTTGTCAATTTTCCACTTTTTAAGCCACATCTTCAAATATAAAATTTCAAGTGAAGTATCCAGTTTTCAAGTCAATAACAGATTTCTTAAATCAAAGTTATTAACTTTTCAAGTTAAATATTGACTTCTCTAAAACAAATATGAACTTTTCAAGCCAGTTATTGATTTTTCAAGTCTAGCCAACGATTGACTTTTCAATTATCAACTTCACATGTCAAATATCTACTTTTCACATCAATTTAATCGTCGCCCATTGTCGCTTAAGGATACAATTTCAATTTTAAGAGCCTAAATTAAAACTGAGTCTCATCATTTGATTTCCCCGTTTTGCCTTTTGAAACTAAAATTAGGTGAGAGGTATTCGTAATCAGCAGCTCGTGAATTTTCTATTTCGAATAGTTTGCTCGGTACTTTTCCATTGAAAAGTTACCGAAAAGTTCTGGTCCCGGATTCGGGGAAGATTTTCAGTTTCTTTTCATTTCTGTAAAGTACTTCATAAAATCAAATCCTTCTCTGCAACTTTCAACCCTTCAAAATGATACAATCATTGGCAGGGTTTCAGCACCTATACCATATTAATAGTTTCCAAAATTCGTCAATCAACGAGTTCAATACCTTTTTTGTCAGCTTTTTTTGTTTACTACATCGGGTTGCCCCGGTGTTTTGGTCAACATCTTGAACACGAGAGAATCGAACATACTGCGGAACCCTATCCTGTACTTTTCGACCAAAAACCAGCTGCCTCCGACGTACGCTTCGTTGCTTCCAGCATCGAAATGGACAAGCTCGGCGAACGTGCTCTCCTTCCTTCGCACTCAGAAAATTAGTCAAAGGCTCGAAACCTTTGAACCGAATCGATCATCGCACACTAGCTTCGAACGAAAAGAATCATACGCTCCAGTTCTCGTATATACGAAAATGTAACCGTAAAAGTTTCCCAAACGGGTCACTCGGATTTGCATGAAATTCTGGCATATCCGGTTCCTACCCTTAAGGGCTTAGGGAAGAAAAACGTAAACATTTAACGGCGTCCTTCTACAATACTAGTTAACCCTTTTACTGTATTATTTTCTTTCTTTTTTTCCTTCTCCCGAAGATACCGTCGCTTCTTTACCTGTTACGGTTCAGAAAAATGCGAAGTGGTAAATTACCGTGTGTACTTAATCAATTGGGTATGACATTTTTCGAAAAATTATTACGTTCGGTGCAGAAGCCGTAAACGGTTTTTTCGAGAGGGGCACGAACCTCTAAAACTTCATTAGGGTACATAACGGTGTAGTTTATACGCGCTCGGGGTAACCGCATCGCAATTTAACCGAGTCGAACTTCCAATTGGCATGTTTGTAGTGCGGCCCAATCGGATCGCCAAATCGTAAAAGTTGAGTTATGGAAATTGGATCCTTAGAATCAATTTGAAAGGCAACCCTTGCAGCAACTGTTCCCGGAACAGCCTAGTGAATTGTAAACAAAAGTAATGAATTGATCGATCGACCGAGAACAAATTAGGGATAATTCAACTCTTCCTCATTTTAGCCTGAACGAATTCATGACCCAGCAGAGAGAGCACGAAGTCTGTCCAAGATAATGAATTAAAATTAACGCAATTTTATCTTGTTATAAAATGTATGTAGGAAGTCGGCGCAGTATTTCGTTATCGGGCGTATAAAGACTTATCGATCTTATCCGCTTTTCTGGTGATATGTATTTGGCAATGCCATTCTCTACGTCATCACACCAGATTGCTGTTGGCTCGTGGTGTGCATACAGTGACTCGTGAGAATCAAATTAAGGACTACGAGAACGGCTGAGTGTGGCTTTACTCTCGCTCTCTTCAGTGCCCGGTGATTCAACAAGAGTCTTGAGAGCTGTAAACGAGTCTTGAAGAATTGTAGCGAGTCTCAGTCACATCTAGAAGAGGATAAGGAAGCTTCAACTTGTCTTCAACAGTCTTACATTAGTCTTCGAGAGGCTTAAACCAATTTTGAAACATCTTGAAAAGTTTTCAAAAGTTGTATGAGAGTCGAATCAAGTCTGGAATAATCCTAGAACGGCTTCAGCAAGTCTGAAATAGTCCGAAGAGTTTTGAACGAGTCGAACAGTATTAGCGAACACTGGAAACATTTAAAAGAACTAAGGACTGAGGCGTGGACCATCTTGAACGAGTTGTGAACGGTCAATGAGTCTTGAACAAGAGTCTTACAGAGTCCTAAACAAGTCTGGGCGAGTATCAAATGAACACTGAAAAACCTTCAATAGTTTTAAGACGAATCCGAGTCTTATATGAGTCTTGAAGTCTTATTTATTATTCATTTTTCCTTTATTACCTTAGACGCTAACCTGTTCACCTCTGAGCATAGGTTTCCATCAGCTTGGCCCATGATTTTCTATTCCTCGCTGTACTGACTCAACAGTGCCATGCAAACCTTATAATTTTGTCTAGCCATCCAGTTGGTGACCTACCTTTTTTACTTCTTCCACAGCTAAATTCTATCTATTTCCCTTGTTATGGACTTCTTAACTTCTCGAAGAAAAAATAGCAAAAAAGTCAGTTCACTAACATCTTAGAATTTCTTACATAACGTTGTCGGAATTTATATTACAGACTCATGTTCTGATCAAATGTCCTACCAACTGCGCCAGTTGTTACCAACTTCTCAAAGAAAAAATAGCGGTTCACTAACGTATTATAAGAAATTCTAATTCACAACGTAGAATTTCTTACATAATGTGGTTGAAATTTACATTACAGTGTCATATTCTGATAAAATGTCCTATCAACTGCGCCAATTGTTGCTAATTTCTTGACTTATTGAAGAAAAAGTAGCGAAAGACTCGGCTTACTAATGTATAATAAAAAATTCTTCTTCACAACTTAGAATTTTTTTTACATAATGTGGTTTGAAATTTACATTACAGCGTCATATTCTGATCAAATGTCCTACCAACTGCGCCAGTTGTTACCAACTTCTCAACTTATCAAAGAAAAAATAGCGGTTCACTAACGTATAATAAGAAATTCTATTTCACAACGTAGAATTTCTTACATAATGTGGTTGAAATTTACATTATAGCGCCATATTCTGATCAAATGTCCTACCAACTGCGCCAGTTGTTACCAATTTCTCGACTTGACAAAGCAAAAATAGTGAAAGACTCAGTTCACCAACATGTAATAAGAAATTTTTCTAAACAACTTGGAATTTCCTTCATAATACAGTCGAAATTTACATTACAACGTCATATTTGGATCAAATGTCCTACCAACTGCGCCAGTTGTTACCAACTTTTATAACTTATTGAAGAAGAAATAGTGGAAAACTTGGTTTACTAACATATAATAAGAAATCCTTCTTCACAACTTGGAATTTCTTAGATAATCTGGTTGAAATTTACGTTACATCGTCATATTCTGATCAGACGTCCTACCAACTGCGCCAGTTGTTACCAACTTATCGACTTATTGAAGAAACAGTAGTGAAAGACTCGGTTCACTAACTTATAATAAGAACTTCTTCTTAACTTCTTGGAATTTCTTACATAATGTGGTCGAAATTTGCATTACAGCGTCATATGCTGATCAGTTGTCCTACCAACTGCGCCAGTTATTACCAACTTCTCAACTTATCGAAGAAAAATAGCGAAAGACTCGGTTTACGTTTTAGTTTAAACTGCTTCTAAGCATGGCATATTGCACTTCCTGGAGTCTAGAGTATTGAGAAAATACAGCTTTCCAGCATACAGAGCTTGGTTTGCAAACTTTTTCTACCCTTCAGAATGATTTTATGCGCCCAAAAGGCTCTCCAGAAGTTTATTATTCGAACATCTAGTTCTGTTTTAATTTGATTTTCAAAATACATTATTTGGTCTAAATATTTGTATTCCTCCACCCTCTCTGTCTTCAGATCGTCTACCCACATTTCAACTGAAATGTTTTATCTTGACATTAATTTTATTTTTGATACATTCATACTCAGGCCTACCAGCTGTGGTCTCTTTTTCAGCATGTAAAACATCTCGTTCACCTTTTTGAAGTTTTAACGAGGGCCAAATTCTTGGTCTCAAAAGGTCATAGAGTGGTAAACGAGTTTTGAGTGGTCTCACCAAATCTTGTGTCTAAAAAAATTCGTACATGAATATTCAAGGTCAAAAAGGCTTAGCTTGTGTTAAAGATTGCCCCCATCCTTCTCGAATCAGAACCCTTGCGAACTTGAAACTCTGCATCCGCTAAGACTCTTCAAAGCTCGTTCGATGTATTCAGGACTTAGCAAGATTGATGTAAGATTCTAGCAGGTGTTTTTAGAACTCCGTGTATCTTCCTTCTGGAATAGTATCAAGAGCCGAGAAGACTTGTTGACGTGTTAAGACTCAGTAACATACTTCAAGACTAGTCCAACACAAAGACTTTTCAATATTACTTAGGATATTGAGACTAGTGCAGACCTATGTTGACTTGTTCAAGACTCGCTAGTGTACCATGACTGTTTGAAAATTGCATCAGTTGGAGGATTCGTGATTCTCAGGAGCCATACACGAAGAAGGGTGGGGATGTATAATGAATTCAGAATCAAGCGTTGAAGCAGCACTGCATCCAGCGTAGACTGTGGCGGATCGAATACTTCTCCCCTTAGTTGAGGTCTCAAATTCGAAAAACCGGCGGATTTCGAGTCCACCCGTTTTCTGACAGGTTTTTGTTGGCCGCAGATCGGTCATTTCCCATCGACATGCGGGAAGCTGGAAGCTGCTGGAACCTCCCGCAGTCATTTGCCGCGATTCACATACCGCCGGTACGATTTCGGTGGCTGCTTTTCTCTCTTGAGTGTAAATCCTTAATTTTGCCTGTTCGGTCTGCGTGCGCGCACACAATACCCGCGGCCACTCCGGTAGGTTATTTCATAAACCTCAGATGGCGCGCGTTCACTTAAGTCGAAAAATAATAGTATTGCGGTTTTCCGGACCAGCGATTCGTCGTGAAAGACGTTTTTGAAATTAGCATTTCCACAGCGGCGGACAGCAGCGAGAGCGCTCCAGCGATTAGCTCAGTTCCAGCGGGGGATATTTGCAGTTCGCCGTCTTCGGGGTCGCGATTAGCGGGAGGTAATTACTCGGATTTTTTCTTCTATTTTTCACTCCGGCGAAGGGGTGTAAGTCGTTGTTCAATTGTACGAGCGAAATTTCGCGAGAAAACTGCGACCGTCGGCGGGTATGTGCATGTAGAGGTTGTGGACCAGACTGCGGAACGTAAGAGGAGGCAGAGCCGGAATCTGAGACGGAGGGGAGGAGAGGGCTGCACGAGGATCAGTTGCGACATGTTTTTCGTCTAGTCGGTACTCCAGATTCGACAATTATTATCCTACCAGACACCGTAGGAAATTGTTTTGTAAGACGAATGGAACAGAATGAAATGGAATGGAATGGGTTCCCGGCGAAGGTAGAACACACACAATTCAGCACATAGAGTTGATAGCGTACAGGCGCGTTCATCTAGTCGAACCCGAATCATTTAGAAGAAAGATTGCTTTCAGAACAATAGGGGGTTAGTCGCCAGACTCAACAAAGAAAATAGAAAAATCATTGGCTCGGGGTTACCAAACGATTGCGGCGGCGAAGTTGCGGGCTCTCTTCGGTGGTGCGCGGTGCACGTGAACGGAATCTCTGTACACGATGTCCACTTGTGCGGATTCGAGTAGCAGGATACCGCTTGGACTTTGCGAAAATGGGGCTCACGTTTGATCCTGCCGGCCTATTAACGGATGCCAAAATAGGCCGAAATCTATGTTAACGATCCCTCAACATCGTCCGGCCGAATTGGAAGTCGAACATATGCCGAATAGGAAAGATAATTGCAGTCTAGGATATTTGATCGTTGTGTCCGTAATGTTCTTCGAATGAATCTCTGTCCCCCGTGCGAGGCTAGCCCCGTCACTGCAAAATATGTCACATATTTTAGTGTTTTTCAAGTTCCCTCGGAGCCGGCAGGTATGGCAAAAATACTGGTAAGAAATGAATCCTCATGAAAATTGTATCGAACCAGCTTCCTGCGATTTTCCTCCCGGATTTGCAGGGCAAATTGATCATTTGTACTGCCTGCATGTACACATAATTTTCGAGTTTTCTTTTTTAAATTTCATCGAGTTCTAGGAGGAATAAGAGTTCTAAGTACCCCGCAACCTGCTTCCCCGTTGATGTGCCTTTCGATTCCTGTGTATAGAAGAACTTAGTTGTCTTATCTTTTGTGGACAGCCTGTCTCTAAAACCATTTTCGTGCTCGTTTCTGTTGATTGGTTGTGTTTCATGTGGGTACGAAGTAACTATATTGTAGTTCGTGTAAGTTCATCTCGTTTTACATGTTTGTGGTCCTCCGGGCCGGATACGAACCAGATTCTGATCCCCTCGCATACTACCGTCTTGAAATGATGTGCTCTGTTGTTTTGTTTGCTTTTGAAGGATATAATTTGAGTTTTCATCTTTGCTAACATCGGTACATCGTTGAAGGAGTTTCAGGGTCGCTGAATTTAACTTCGATTTCAGTTTCACTCTGAATTGACACTTGTGGCACCAAGAGGAAGAATTTTGGGTGAAAAAGTACTGTGTGAGTTTCAAGTATGGATATTCTAGGGTTAGTTAATTAGTTTCCATGTTTGATCGTGTTATGAACATTGTAGCGTGCAGACGTAAATTTCCAAAATTATGTCCGATGTGCGTTCCGGTAGAAGCGGTCGCTGGAAGGGGCTTAGAGGGGAAAGAAGGAAGAAAATAAATGGGGAAAGTGTAACATCAGCATATTTGTATTTTTGAAACAAATTGAAAAATCGCTTTTTATTTATTTTATCCGCTATAATGTATTGGGGGGGGGGGTCACATTTACTTGAAGCACAGAGTACAGAGTGGCGAAAACATGAATCCGTCTATGATGGCGCTTAACAGGGGTCAAAAGTTCAACAAGTACATTATGTGTATTATTTCGTAGATTTAGCAAGTTCTTGTGTTCGATTTTAAGTCAGTTGGCTTTTATTCTCAAAATTGTGATTCCTAGGGTGGGAGGGAGGGAGCTAAAACATGAGAAGTCGAAAAGAACAATGTGGGTATCATTTCATAAGTTTCACAGGGAATACGATCCTGGTACAATTTCGATTAAATTTTTGAAATTGTGATATGGGGGATGGGGCAGGATACAAATTGGAAATGTAATAACTTCAATAAGTATTATTTGTTGGGTCTCACAGATCCCTGGGTGTGATTATGGTATCTATTTGTTTTCTAAAAATTATGCACTCAAGGTCGAGAAGAAAGTTGTTGATTCGAAAAAGGCGAAAGGTCACCTTAGGTATCATTTTGTATTTTTCAAAGGTCGCTGAATTCACTCTTGGTATCGATAAGATCCTAAATGGAAAACTAGAAACTTGCACAGAGAAAGAAGCAGAGCCGTAGAGCCGTAGTTATGAAGAGGGTTTAGGGGTTCACCCCTCTCAAAATACAACTTTGCTTTGCTTAAATTTGTAAAAACATTGAAATAAATTTCTTGCTGTGCTTGCTACTTTTAAAGACCTTGGTAAGAGAATGAAGGTCCGTTAAGTCTCCTTTTTTCTATATTGAGACCCCTTAAATCTTTGTTAGAAACCGTTAGACCTTTTGGGATTATATTAGACTGTTTATGACTTCTTATGACTATGTTAAGCCTCTTTAAGTTTGCAGTAAAACATTTTACATCGGTATTGAGACTAAAATTATAATCAAACTTAGTAAGATTCTTGGAGAATATATGAAGACTCGCTTAAACTGTTAAAACTTCTCGAGACTTTTTTGAGTGTGTTAAGAAATTGAGTTGAAATCCGTCAAGACGTTATAGGACGTTTTGAGGCTTCTGCTGAAACTCCTTGAGACATGTTTAGACTCATTAGAACGTCGTGACTCTATATTGTGACTCGTTAAGAACTGTGTGAACTCATCAAAATTGCTTAAAACTATAGCAAGATTCACTACGACTCTTGAAGTTAACGTTAAGACTCGCTAAAACTATGTTACATTCTTTAAGATTTCGTATGACTGTTTTAAGACTTTACACGATCGAATCAGAACCCTTTAAGACTTCCTAAGACACTTTGAAGCTTCTATTGAAACCCCTTGAGACGTGTTTAAACTCATTAAGACTTCGTGACTCTGTATTATGACTCATTAAGGCCTGTGTGAACTCATTAAAACTCCCTAAAGCTGTAGTAAGATTCACTAAGTAAGATTCACAAAGTAAGATTCTTGAAACCTACGTTAAGACTTGCTAAACTTATGTTAAATTTGTTAAGACTTCTTATGACTGTGTTAATACTTTATAGTCAAAACCCATTAAGACTTCCTATGACGCTTTGAGACTTCAGTTGAAACCCGTCCATAGATTCATTAAGACGTTTTAAAACTGTATTACATTTTGATAAGATTCTAAGCGTAGGTTGAGACTCACTAGAGCAGCCTCGAACTTCTTAAAACTCTTATATTTGTATTCAGATTGTAAGATCAAGTCACGACCCGTTATGACTTTCTAAGACGTCTAAAAGCTTCTGTGAAAACCTCTTAAAACGCGTTTAGACTCATTAAGACTTCGTAAAACTATATTACAACTCGTCAGGACTCACTATGATTGCATTAAGACTCTGTAAAATTGAGTTAGGACTTTCTAGGACGCTGAAGACTTGTTGAAGCTTCTTAAGACGTTTAGTGTCCATATTAAAGTATGAGTGTGCTAATATGTTGAAAATTAATTTCGTCGGGTCAGTGCGATCGGGAGGCCAATCCAATTTTTATCGAAAATGAGATTTTGGTTTCGTTTGAAAGGTGATTTCATGCTGCATCGAATAAAACATTGTATTGAATGCTGCTTTCAATGTTCTTTTTTAATGTTTTATCTGTTCCAATTTTGCCAGCAATATCCTTGATGTAAAGCTTTGTTTTCCTTTTGTAGCAAAACCAAGGCACCTGCCTCGAATAACGCCAGGTTCCTAATAACGCCACCTACGTATTTCTTGGTAAGTAAAGGTACCGGGCCGCAATTTCATCCAGGTACGCTGTTGTGTTATCCTTTTTTGTGGCTCGATGTCTTAGAAATGTCGCACATTGAAATCTAAAAGAAAGGTGATTCCTGGTGTTTCAGTTTCAGCGACTTGTTGCACGAAATGAAATTTAAAAGCTTCAAATGCAGGGTGTTTACCGGTCATACAAGTCATGCAAGTCATACAAAAGTCATACAATTGCCTCTAATTACTTACAAATTTGGTAATGCTCCCTAAACAGTCCCACTAGTTTTATCAAAATATGGTCAAATTGGAATTCAATTGAAAATTTGTGTTCTTGGCAACAATTCATTCGTTACTATTTAATTATTAAGTTTCTCCAAAGTTTTTGTTTGCAATTAGCTTGTTTCCTAATTACTTTTTTGTCAAAATTCTGTACAGGCGTGAAAATGGTCCAAAAAGGTCATATAAAAGTCATACAAAGGTCATACTATTGGAAAATTCGTATTTAGTTTACACCCTGAAATGAAATTCTGTCATTATTGGTGAGCAAATTGACCTGTGTCCCTGATTTATTTCCCAAAAGCACTCCAAAACACTCCTAAAATATCCCTTAAAAAACATGGAGAGCAGGCGTGGTTAGGAACACATCACGTGGGGCTCCAAATACCGCCAATCAATTTCATGAGTTTAAATTTCGACACTAAGGCAAGTATCTCATAATTGAGGTCAAAATACGAAATTTACACATAATGCTTCTTCTTTCCAGGGGTGGTAAGCCGTTCCCAACAGCTAAGGCTAATGGCTAAAACTAACGAATTTTTCTGAATGGCTTCAGCTAATAGCTAACGGCCTGGCTAACGGCTAATGAAATATTCTCCTTCAGATATATTAAATCATATTAAAATTTTGCGCTGAAAACCATTTTTGGAAAAACTACCTAATTTTGATATCTATTTTCAAGTTCTTCCTTTCGTCACATATATTTTGTGAAGTTCTTTTTCTCTCAAATTAGAAATTTAGCGCAAAATTTCTTTTTCACTTTTCACATTTCCAACTTTTTTGACTTTATAATTAAATATTTGGCTGAAATAAGGAGAATTTATAATGTTTCAGTTAGCCGATAGAAGTTCAGTTTTTATCGGCTAACGGATGTTTTTTTGTTTATATTTTGCTGATCGGCTAGCTAACGGCTAGCTAAAAATACTCCAAAATCGCTCGGCTAACAGCTAATAGCTAAAAGCTAACGACTAGCTTACCATCCCTGTTTCTTTCACCCCTCTCAGTTAAAAACCTTGCCGACCATCGTCATTCTCCCTTAGCATGGCGTTAATTAAAACAGGTACCTCATTTTGGATTTGCCTCCAAATCACACTGACTCGACACTTTTAGTGTTTTGTGATGTAAACCCCTCCCTTTCTGGTGACTTCGCTACAACCTTATGGTGGAGGCTTGATGGAAGGGGGTTGGAGGCAGCAGAATAATGTCCCTACATTCTATATTTATTTCAGCCCACTTTCCGACCACCATTATCACCCTCGAAAAACTGCAAAAAAGCATTTTGTCGCACTTTAACGTGAATGTATTCTTTACTTATACTTTCCTCAGACCCCCTCCCCCTCTTACCCCCTTCGATTTATAGAAAATAGAGAATCTCAGAATTTGTTGTACGTTTTGATCGTTAGCAGAGGAAGGAAGCCAGTCTCACGAGGGGAACTTCTGGTAGAGCTAGCGCTACGGTGAGGAGGGATGACACACCACTATTGAGTCGACATTTTTGGAAAATTTTTGGTATTTTCGGTAAAATCTAATTGCTAGTTGGCAAAATCGAGGAAAAGGCTTTTGTTGTCTGCCAGTAACATTTTAGGGAATTATTGTCAGCATTCCTGCTTTTGACACCCTTGCTCATTCTTGGGTCTGGAATTCAGGTTCTATTTCACACACCATATGAAAACAATCATTGGTCACGATTTTTTTCTATAATTTCTCAGGCTAATTCGAATTGACTTGTGTGGTTTGCAATAGTCGATCCAATGTGGGAAAAACATTCGGTCAGCTGTGCTAGAATTTTCTTTCTCGGTCTATTTCGGTGCTGAAAGTTGGAAAGACGAAACGGAGGACGAACACGGAAATAAACGTATACGTAACGTCTGCTGGCTTCGCGCTCTCATAATTTGGCGCCCACTTATAATAATTATTTTTTCTTTTCTTAAATTACTGAGTCCGTTTGCCGGTGTCGCTTCTGGCCTTTTTTTTAATCACCCCATTTACTGGTTTCCATTTATTCTGCGCATACCTAGTGGTGCTACACGTACATAGGCTAGTTCTGTACAAAGGGTGAAGACAGCCTTCGTAATTGTTATTTGAAACTTTTTATACAGAAATCGGTTTGTAACTAGTCTGGAACAACTTACCCTGTCTGCTCTCGCTACCCGTAATGAGAGTGAACTTACTTCGAAAGAGAGAGGCGAGTGGAGAAGAAATACAAGGAGGAAAGTTGCGTACTCAGTTCCCACACAGAAAAAGACGGTCTGAGATATGAAAAGAGGGTGGTACCTGGTACACAGTTATATAGACACTTTTTTTATTCATTTTTTATTATTCATCTTTCCCGTCTGCGTTTTTCATTATACTAATTTTGCAACGGCTCTCGAAGGGACCGTCTGGTCAGTTTTTCATTTTGCAGACTGGGACCTTTGACCGATGCAAACGAGTATTCGAAACGAATTAAATCGTCTGGCTGGATTGAAGATTTGTCTCATCACGTTGAGACTGGTTATTTATATTACACGCGGGGTCCCTGTAACAAGCAAAAGAAAAACGTTCGCTAGGTGTAATTTTCTGTGCAGACGGATGAGGGTCTTGGTGTTGCTCTCGGAATATTCGTAAACGAGTCTGTACGAGATTGAATAAAAGTGTCTGGTCATGTCAAGTTTGTGCGAAATTTCCGTACTCCTCCGCCCGCCACCAAAGTAACGCCTGAGTTTACCGGCGGCAATTAACTCGATATGAGAACGAAATTATCTCGGTCCGATGGTCATCAGATTTGAGTGATTGCTGTGTTCAGTATAAACGATACTATGTACATGTTCATCATCGATGCGAGCTGTTAATTTGTATCTCGAATACAGAAGTTAGTGGTGGTAGTGTCAGTACGTTTATTGTATGGGAGAAGTAGCGAAGAAATTGAAGAAGCGAGGCTCAAGACCTCGAGAGAATCCGATAATCTTCAACAAACTTGCAAAAGCAGACTAGAGTAGGATGTTTTGAGTATTCAAATTAGTATCAGAACACGAGAAACTTGAGAAGGCTTCACTTTTTGAAGTGAGCAAGCGGCAGAGAACACTTTCTTTTGAGAGTCGTAACCCAAAGCAGATGTACAGATATCATTCCATTGGATGTTGTATGAAAAACTCCTCAATTTTGACCGGGGTGGGGGTTGCCCGGACGAATGTGTTTTTCAACCTATGCCATGCAGGTGTAAGAAATATCCAACTTTCATTTTCTCCTGTCGTTGGTTTGACCGTAGCCATAGAACATAGTGACATTCTTCATAATCGGAGCAGTCTAGTGCATTTGAATCGGTCATTGGCAAAACCATTTAAATCGCAATGTTTTTAAAATCGTCTCTTTGCGCCAATTAGTTCTAAGTACCAAGACGTGTCTACGTAAAATGATTCAAGTCTGAGCATTAGAAGAGGGAGGAGAAACTACCATTTCTACTTATACCAAAACTGAATCTTTACTAAGACAAGAAGGCTCATGTTGAATTCCGAAAAAGTGACTTCAGTTGTCCTCCCATCGACCGATTCATTTATTTTCGCCGTTCAGTTTTTCGTCTGACCAGAGTTTCAGATTGTGCTCTAGCTGTTCTAGATCAAATTGCCATTCTTAACCTTTCTTGGATTCATCTCAGTTTGGCGGATATGAAGTAGCTTCGTTATAATCGGAGCTACCGAGTGCGCAAGTATTCATTTCTAGTCAAATTTTTCGACAGTTCTGAGTTGATCTTTTAACGGGTTCAAGCTATATTTTCTCAGATTTTCGAAATCCCTCCATCCATGGGTTTACAGTAGCAATTGACAATATAACATCCGTTATAATTGGTGCCAGCGAGTACTCACGTATTCATGCGAGTCAAATTTTTCAACAGTGCTAAGTTATTTCAGGGTGACCACTTGGTCATTTTTTCCATTTTAAGTCACCTAAGGTCATTTTTGGTCATTTTTCTCCTAAAATGGTCACGTAAGTCATTTGTGGGGCATTTTCTCTTTCAAATTCTCGAAATTCTGCTGATTATGAAGGAAATTATTTTCCCCCTTTATTGTTTGTGCTTCCGCCGTGCTGTGTGAATAAATTGAAATTCAATTTCCTGACAGATTGCAGCTAAAACTTTCAACGTAACTCTAGTTAGTCAGTCGTGTCTGAGAAGGACAATGACTGAATATTATGAAACAAAATTAAGGGCGCGGATATAACTGGCGAAGCGAGAAGAAAATCAAATGTTATGTATTTCTTATTTATCTCAATTTATTTAAAAATTCAAGTTTTTTGAGGCAATGGGGGAGGGATGTATGATGACAAGTAGTGTGTAAAGAGAGAAATCCAAAAAAATAAGGAAAATATTGGAAATGGTCTCCAATTCTTATTTCTACTGTTGTAGATCAAATGTTTAAGTAAGAAGGTATAGCTTCGTTATAATCGGAATCGCCGAGTACGCAAATATTTCTTTCCAGTCAAACTTTCCGACTGTCCAGGTTTGTTTCAACAGTTCTATGTCATATTTTCTTTAAGTCCTTATTTCTTTCAATCCTTGGTTTCGCTGTAGGCTGTAGCGATTGAAGATTACTGCATTTATCATAGTTAGAGCAGCCGAGCATGCGAATATTCATTTCGTAGATTTCTTGACCGTTTTCGAATTGGTCTAAGTTTGTGCCAGCAGTTTTCAGTAAAATTTCCCATTTTCTTCCATTCACAGGCTTACCACAGCTATTGAAAATTCTTTTTATAATCGGAATCGCCGAGTACTCAAGTATTCATTGGGACAGGATCATTTTTTCGATCTTGAGTCATTTTTGTTTTTGTTTTTTTTGTTGAAAATATGATCATGTAAGTTATCTTTTTCCTCCTTCAAAATTCGGACCTAGCAGCGCGGTGTAGCGCTAGCATCGAGTCTTCCCCCTTGGCGCACCAATGTTACCAACGTTAGGGTAGCGGTGAACGTCTCCATGCATTTAGATAGGAAAATTGTGATTTTCGTTTCGTTCCATCGTCAAAAATTCATTTATGATAGCAATCCAAATAAAAATAGATAGCCCAGTAAGGGTTGAATAATATTTAGGACAAGTTTTTGCGAAAAAATTTATTGGAATTAGTGCAGAGTCACTCGAAAATTGAAGTTTTTCACGTCATGTTCTATTAGCTTTGATATTCATCCTAACGTTGATAAGAGCGACGTATGTGCGTGCGTTAGTAATGGTGTGTAAACGGATGTTGTTAGAAATTTCCACCAGATGTCAGCCACTACGCTGCTAGGTCCGAATATCAAACTAATATTGCGACCAAACTTTTAAACTTTCAACTGGAAATTCAGGTCCCATCTACATCAGTTCTTCTAAGTGTATCACTATCAATTTCCTTCAAGAAGTGCTGCAATTACTCGTGATATCCAGCTCTTCTGTCGTAATGAGGCTACAACCAGAGCTAAAATCATATGGGTGCTGAAAGCAGTTGCAAGTAATTTCAGTTTGCGATCCTGTAACGGTACAACTTCTCTATTCAACGCCATGTTTTCCAAAACTCAAGAAATAGAAACTATGGCTTTAAGTAAAATAAAATCTCAGTACCTAATGACAGAAGCTTTTGATCCATTACAGGCGTTCAATTGAGGATGTAATTGCAAGTAATGCCTGTTATTCTCTTCTCTGTGATTTTAAACGTGCGGTGTCGTTAATAAGAAAGAGTTTCAAATTTGTATTAGATTTTGGTCTAAAAGTAAAAACAAGGTGATCGTTGCTCATTTAGAAACAATTTTCGTAGGCTCTGCTGAAGCTGAAGTCATTTTTCAATCCAGGTTGGCTATGGATAAGGCTGACTTGCTGCTGAGAAATTAGTCAATGTTGAGCTCAGATGGTCCCGATGTTAACAAATCAGTGTTCAGTTTATTCAATGAGAAAACAAAAGTCATACTCGTATACGTTCTGACAGTTCATTGAACATATTGAGATTTGCAACATAAACAAAGTCCATAATGCCTTTTCAAAAGGTCTTAATGAAATGGGCCATGAAACTGCAGAATTTCTTGTAGTTTTGCGTTATTTTATTCATGAATACCTTAACTGAGAAACATATTTCCGCACCATTCAAGGAAAATTGGAATTGCCATCTGTAAAAATCCCAAAACATATTTTGAGAGATTGAGTAGAAATAGTAATTGAGCAGAGTCCCGCAAGTAGAGAATATTTTTTGGTTTTCCTTCCAAAAGATAAACCGAAACTATTAAATAGCAGATGAATAATCTCAGGAACGAAACTAAGGGAGGGGGATGCGGGGGACAGTTTGTCCCCAAGCCTGTGTCGGAGTTGGGAAATTTGAGTGTATGGATCAAAAGTTGGAAAAATTCAACATGTCAGAAAAGATTTAAGTTTTTTTTTTTCTAAGCCAATACAAGAAAATGTTGATGCTTAGATATTTTGAGTTGAGTCAATTGGAAATTTAACCGTCTTTGCCCCCTCCCCCCAGACAAAACTCCGCTATGTCCCTACATAAACTCTTACATTCTTTTTTTGTTTGGAAAAAAAAAAACAAAACCCAAAGCTGAATTAGAATTCCTCTTCGTAGTTTCCCAATTTTATTGACCAATATGACCGGAAAGGTTTCAATCTTCCGGCGAAATATTAATCCATATTTTGCATTCAGAAATGCTTTTACTGTATGTAACACTTCTTGATCGTGTGTTATGAAACCATCTAACATTTCGTTTGTGAAGTTCGACGAGTCCAAAGTGGAACTCTTTCCTGTTGAAGAAGTAGTTGTACCTAAACACATGAAAACTGAACTTTCTAGTATTAATGGAAAAGAGAAGTTGGATTTTTTGTTGTGTTGTGAAAAGAAAAACCATTTAGCTGTGGCCAGAATATTATGCTTAAGTCAGCCAGAGATTTCAGCTCTGAAATTTATGGGGTTCCTAAAACCAAAAAATGTTTAAAGTTTAGTGTCCTTGTTGAAGTGTGAGTGAATTTGGTAAATTCTGTATGTAGTGTGTGCCAATTTACAATTTCTTCCTTCTGAATCCACTGAAGATGGCATAGCTGCCGAAAGCGCTCTGGACTACAGAAGGAAGAAATTGTTAATTGGCACACCCTACATACAGAACGTTGAAGGTAATCCTGATTTTGCTTAAGATGTTGAAAAGATTTCAAACTTACTGAATATTAGTGAAATAGATGAATGATGAATGTGAAAAAGTAAGAACATTTTTGAAGAAAATATGACGTATCAGTAATTTTTAGGCCAAAATATTTCCTTTGTAATATGAATGGGGGTTCGAAAAGTATCCTAATCTATACATTACTTCTCAAATTCATGCATAATTTTTTTTTCTCTTTGAATTGAGTCGAGCGTGCTTTATGTGAAAGGATAATAAGTAGAATTTTGTTCCGACAGTGTACGCAGACCCACAAAAATTGGCACACAAGAAGCTAAAACTCTTGAGATTTTGGTTGTTTTTAAGTCACTTTTTTGTGAGTTTTAGTCACTTTTTCAATTTTTTCTTTGAGGAAAAGTTTGAGTGGCTACCCTGATTGACGTCAGACTAATTGAGTCTTGAGTTTGCTGTAGGCCAGAGTTTCCCTTTTCTTCATTATCCGCCATCGCACTTAGCTTAATTAATGCTATAGTCGGGGTGATCGAGAACGCAACCATTTACTTTCAAACCCAATATTTGTTACTGTTCCAAGTTGTTGTAGGCGTGTTCCGACTGCAAAATTCATCGTCTGCCTCAACCCCCAGTCCCTCATACCTAAGGAAGTTAAAATGACCCAGCTTTTCAAAGATGCTCCAAGCTCGAACTGGGTTCCACTGACTATTTCCAGTCGTTTCCCTTTTACATTGCCAGGTTCACTCACGCTTGTTTCTTGCGTGGCAATCGATGCTGCAACACGTTCAAGTCCAGATTCACTTGTGCTTGTTTACTGCGTGGCAATCGCTGCGGCCCCAAGTTCTATGTCATCGGCCATCTCTTGTCAGTTGGCGTTCGAGTGCCTTCCTCGAAGACGTCTGAAGTGCGTCCGAAGGGACCCAGCCGGGAGCGGTAACGAATGCGATTCGCTCTCAGCCGGCTTCTGAGTCACTGCACCCATCCTAACCGCCATCGATCACAGTTTTCTGCTGCAGTTTCCTTTTCGTTGATCTCGGATCTTTTGTTGGCCATGGCCTTTCGCCGATACGTGTAATCGCGAAGAATGGATACGCGACCGCGAGCGCACAATCCGTATTCCACGTCAGTGCAAATTACACAGTCGTTCTTACTTTCGTTCGCGCGTGCTGGCTGCTCGGATCGCATTCAAAGACGAAAATCAATTATTATTACCTCCGTCTGATCACAAAAACGGAAAATAAACAACCGAGAACCAGCCGAATGAAAGAAATCGTTACAAACATCCCTTCGCCGGGTTTGAACTCCCAAAGATTACGGATAATGCACTCTCGTCTGTGTATGTGTAGTCATTGACGTAACTGGTGTAAGACGGTTGAGACTGTTGGCACGTGGTACGTAAACCTCGAGGACAATGAAACTGAAGGTCCGACACCCTAAAAATCTTTAGAAAAAGAAAACGGGAAAGATCTTGAAAAGATATTCTCCGCCTTTTTTTCTTTCTTTCTTTTTTTTTTTCCTTTTGGAAAATCTGTTTCAACGTAGACATAATACGCACAATTGTCTACGACGTAGGATGTTAAACTTTTCGAATGCAGATAACACACCTGGACCAGACGGCTGAAATTAACCCCTCATTACTAGACGCCGGTGCAACGGTCTCTGTGTAAGGAAGGCTTTTTCTTACGTCAGCGGTGGGACGTACGTAGACGTCTTTCGAAAATCGCCAATTCGGGGTGTACGTAGACTCCTCAGAATACGATGGTGAAAAGGAGCGGCAGTTCGACTCGAAATGGGCCTCTTTTGGGAACTGGACTGAAAATACCAGATCTGAATTCCAGCCAGTTCTGTCGAGTTATCCGCTCTCGACGTCGGATATCTGAAGAGCGGCGAGGGTGGGCCAAGAGGGAGTAGAACCGACCACCCCCTTTAGGCTTTAGATCTGTCCGAATACGAGTTGAACGAAGTCCAAATTAGTCATTACAAACTCGACTCGAGTCTTAACCAGTTCTGAATGATTCTTATCAGTAGTGTTTGAATGCGCTTACCGTTTTAGCGCAGTCTGTAGGAGTCTTACCTGAATCTTCAATCATCCTAATGTAATCCTGATAAGGTTTAAGATGGTCTAAATGAATCTGAACGAGTCTGAATATGACTGAAGAACTTGAACACGTCTCAAGGAGAGGAGCATAAAGAGTCTGGATACGTTTGCCAGATGGGTCTCTTGAAAGAATCTTTCCAGCATCTGAACTAATCTTGAGGATTTCATAAATCTTGAAAAGTCCTAACGGATCTGAGGGCAGGGACGTACTGATAAGGGGGGCAACTCTCCTCCTCCCCCTTCCTCTGTAGGAATTTTTACTCAGCAGTTGGGAAAATTTACCGTTTTTGTCAGGCGAGTTGGGAAAATTCAATAAGTTAAAAGGTTTTCCTTCTTTTGCATTGATACTTGGGAAGTTTGAGATGAGTCAGTTGGAAATATCCAAGAGGTTAAAAGAGTTTCTCTTTCTTTTCTTTTTTCTTGCTTTAATACTTGGGAATTCTGAGTTCAGTCAGTTGGGATTTTCACAATTTTCACCCCCCTCTCCCCGAAGAAAAACTCTTCCGGTACGTCTCTGTCTGAGGGAGTCTTCTCAATGAGCCTTAACATAGGCTGAATGAGTCTGAGTTCTATGACATTTTGAATAATGAAAATAGGACGAACACCAAGAATGTGAACATGAGTCTCAAAAGAGTCTTTTATCTCCTCCTCTTCCTTAATCGTGTTTGAAAAGTGGGCACTTGGCAGATTCTTGTAACCAGTCAGCAAATTGGAGAAGTTTAGATATCTACTGAAATTTTTTGCATTATTATCGACATTTCTGTTGTTACATTCACCCTCCCCCCGCTCGCCCTAGAACTTACTAGCTAATACGTTCCTGTGAATGAGTCTTGAGAGTTGAGAAGAGTCCTAGAATGAGTTGTAATGTAATCCGCTAGAGTGAAACCAGTCTTACTGTAGTCAGAACCTCAAAGCGAATCTTAACAACTCTTGACGTATAGTCGAAATACGTTTTCGTTGAGTTAAGATGAATCTGAACTTAGTTTAGATTAATCTTTCGAAGTCATGAAACATGTAGAATGAGTTTTAAAGAAATCTAATCAGTCTTATTGAGTCCTAGGAAAATCCGAATAAGTTTTAACGAATCTATCTCTTCATCCTCCCCCTCTGCTCCGCGAGCCAGGAAGGACAGAAAATTTTAGTATATTAGAGCGTGCCAATTATTATTATAGACTGAGGATTTTTTTGCAAGTTCGCACGCAGAGAATTGCAACATTTTTAGATCCCGAGACATTTTTTTCGTTTGTTAAGTCGAAATTTAAAAACATTTGAAACGTGTTTTTCTTTCTCTTGTGAAATCTAAATCAAATTTGAGTAGAATTTTGTAAATGCACCTCTATTTCACCTACACAATTTGTACCTATCCCCTCCGGAAAACTCCCTGTTCACGCGATTGTTTCCAGAGTTGGAGCTGGAGGGAGATAATCGAGGCGCTTGAGTCTTCAACCTGCTGAGGCCCCGTCCCAGAGAATGAAATTTTTAAGTAGGCTGACTTGAACATAACCCCATAGTGTAGATGTGATCTTATTTCCGCTTCGGACTCTTAACAGAGTCCCGAGTTGGAAGAAGATACTCGTGGTGCTTGAGCCCCCAACCTGCTGAAACCCTTGTCCCTGAGAATGAAATTCTTGAGCAAGCAATCTTGAGCATAACCTCATCTTATAAATATCACTTTATCTCCACATCTGACTCCTGAGAGAGGCCAGAGTTGGAGGACGATATTTGAGGAGCTGGAGCTCCCACTCTACCGCAACCCTTGTCTCAAAGAATGAAATTCTTGAATAAGCAATCTTGGGCATAACCTCATCTTATAAATATCACGTCATCTCCGCCTCCGACTCTTAACAGAGTCCAGTGTAGAGTTAGAGGAAAATATTCGACTGAGCCCCCAATTTGCTGAAGCTCCACTTCAGAGAATGAAATCTTAAGAAAGCAATCTTGGGCATAATCCCATCTTATAAATATCACTATCTCCGCCTCTGACTAGTCCATAGTAGAGTTGGAGGAAAATATTCGAGGCGCTTGAGAGCCCCCAGTCTGCTGAAACCCTTATCCCAAAGAATGAAATTTTTAAGTAAGCAATCTTGGGCATAACCCCATTTTATAAATATCACTTTATCTACACCTTTGACTCTTGCCAGAGTCCAGAGTTGGAGGGAGATATTCGAGGAGCTTAAGCCTTAAATCTGCTGAAACCCTCGTCGCAGAGAATGAAGTTCTGAGGCAAGCAGTCTTAGGCATAACCCCATCATATAGATATCACTTTATCTCCGCCTGCGACTCTTGAGAGAGCCCAGAGTTGGAGAGGACGGTTCTTGAGGAGCTGGAGTACCCCAATTTGCTGCAACCCTTGTCCCAGAGAATGAAATTCTTGAGTAAGCAATCTTGGGCATAACCTCATCTTATAAATATCACTATCTCCGCCTCCGACTTGTCACAGAGTCTAGGGTAGAGTTTAAGAAAAATATTCGAGGAGCTTGAGCCCCCAGTTTGCTGAAACCCTTGCCCCAGAGAGTGAAATTCTTAAACAAGCCAACGTCGGCATAACCCTATCGTGTAAATGTCATCTATTTCTGCCTCGGACTCTCACAGAGTCCAGAGTTGAGAAGGAAAATATTCGAGGAGTTTGAACCCCCAATCTGTCGAAGCCCCACCTTAGAGAATGAAATCTTAGGAAAGCAATCTTGGGCATAATCCCATCTTATAAATCGCCTCTGACTCTTGACAGAGTCCAGAGTAGAGTTGGAGGAAAATATTCGAGGCCCTTGAGAGCTCCCAATCTGCTGAAACCCTTATCCCAAAAGATGAAATTCTTAAGCAAGCAATCACTTCATCTCCACCTTTGACTCTTGACAAGGCTCTGAGTTGGAAGGAGATATTCGAGGAGCTTGAGCCCCCAATCTGCTGAAACTCTTGTTCCAGAGAATGAAATTCTCAAGCAAGTAGTCTAAGGCATAACCCCATCATATAAACACCACTTTATCTCCACCTCCAACTTTTGACAGAGTCCAGAATCGGAGGAAGATATTCGAGGAGCCCCCTATCTGCTGAAACCCTTGTCCCAGAGAATGAACGTGGGCAGAACTCCATCATACAAGTATTACTTTATCTCTGCATCTGTAGAGTCTGCACAAGTCCTGACAGAATCAAAACGAGTCTTAGAGAATCTTAAATGTATATGAATGAGTCGTGAAATAGTGTGACTAAGTCTTACGGGAGTCTTGAGTGGCTACGTGAGCTTCAGTGAGTTTGAGTAAGTCTTCATAAAGTCAGAATGAGTTTTAACTTGTTCTATCCAGATCTTGAGTCCGAATAAGTTATACAGCTTAAGTGAGTCGAAAGGAACCTTGAGAGAGGCTAAGTAAGTTCTAGTGTGTCATAATGAAGCTTGAATGAATTCTTAGTCTAAATGAGTCTTCACAGAGTCAGGTCTGATTACAATTTGTTACGAGTATGAACGAGTTGTACGAGTTTCTAGAATGTGAGTCTTAATAAAGTCCAATGACGGTTAACGAGGTGTGGATTCGTTTTGGAAGTTAATCAGTTATGGGTCTGGTAAGTCTCAACGAGTTCAGTTTATGCATCTTGAATTCTAATGGGTTGTAGCAGAATTGGAATGAGCCTAATGAAAATCAGGATGAGTTTTGGAGGTGAATCTGTCCTCCTTAGCTCACGATGTCCTCGCAGCTTTCTCATTACTATCAGATTTTCGTACCTCTTCATGTTCTCTTTGTAACTTGTATCGCTTCGAATTTCGATCTCGTATGCTGAACGCTGTCGGCCTTTTCCGGAGGCGAATAAGCCGAGAGCAAAGATATAAAACTATAAATGCCTGGTGCAGATGAGTGGCAAGACCACAAAAAAGGTCGAAGTAAACAAAGTCAAGTGTCAAAGGATAAATAGTTGAAGGTGGAATGGGACATTCTTGCTTTTTCGAGATTTCGAATCATTGTGCGAACTTCATTTCCTATTAACAGTGCTGTAGCCAAGGGGGTTGAGGGGGTTTGGACCCCTTTGCGAGTTTGCCAAATAGTGATTTTCCTAATTCTAGCGCGTCTTCTCTAACACTCGAATTTTCAGTCCCAACCCCTTCTTCCCCCCTTAGTGTCCATGTTGGAGTGTGAGTGAACTTGGTAAATTCTGTATGTAGGGTGTGCCAGTTCACAATTTCTTTCCTACAGAAGGAAGAAACTGTAAATTGGCACACCCTACGTACAGAACTCCTTCCCCCGTCTGGAACACCAGCTTGACTACGCTACTGCGTCTGGGTGTTGAAGTACATGGTCGGTCTTGGAAATCGGAATGACCAGATCTAAATTGGGTCGAGTGCTCAGGTCTCTGTGTCGGACGAGCCACTGATCTTATTTCCCCCTCGAGATTAAAAGATGCCGTCCCATCATCGAGATCGTTCTCTAATCGTGAATTCGAAACCAGTGGCCTAGCCAGGGGGAGGTGTAGAGGGCCTGGACCCCTCCCCCTTCGCGACTTTGTCAGATCGTGGTTTTTCTAATCGTAGCACCCTCTCTAACACCCCCCCCCCCTTTGTCAAAACCAGACCCCCTCGAATGCTAGGCTGGCTACGCTACTGTTCAAAACTATGTAGCTCAAACTGAAAATACGACAGTTCAACGAACATATTAAATTGTTTTCACTTTCCAGCAAGAGTTGTTCTACTGCTTCGAGTGCGAATGCCGAATACATTGACAGCGGTAGAAAACAAAAACCTAATTCTGGTCGAACTATCCTTTACCGAGCCCCTCGATACTAAAATTTTAGTTTCACGTGTGATACAGTTTATTGACTCACTGGCGTATAGCTTCCGGACGTCCTCGCTTTCCATATTCGTAGAGCCTTCGATAGTTCGCATACGTTTCAGCAGAATCGACGTGGAAACTTTTTTTTTTTTTTTTCTTTTTGCGACCAGGGGGATGACTAAACTCTTGCGCGAAAATGTGTTTCGTGTTGAGAAAAAATGCGATGAAAGGAAATAGGTAGGGGATCGGAGTACGTGGTAATTGAGATAGTCGAACAGCGTGAGTCTGCAGATGAGAAAACACAATTTGAAAAATTCGTACTCGCTGGGCGCCTTTTCTCGGTTACGATATTTGCGTCGAGTCATCGTCTTCTGTCATTCGTATATTCATTTCGCTGGTCGAGCAAACCCTATACTTACTCGCGTATTTATAGATTTTGGAAAACTCGTTTCGTTTGTTGGCAACACCAAAATGGACAGCAATACAAATAAATTATGTTTGTTCGAGAACAAAAAAGAAATACGTATAATTAGCACTGACAATGTTGCAGCATTTTCTGCGTACTACGTCGTCCCCCATATTGCGATTCGGTATTGACTCGGGGAGAACATGTTCCTCGAATACGCCGGAGTAATTATTTCGTTAATCTTGCGCTATTAGTATACCGCCGAAGCTGAATTAATGAATCGGCGAATCGTTAGTTCTGATTCAGCGGCCAGGGGTTCGCAGATGCGACCCGTGGACTCGAGTTCCAGTTTCGAAAAACGCCGAGTCGAATTCGCGATTGTGTCCCTGCCAGATGCCGTACTCGAATATCGCCGCTTGTTTTCGCAAAATATAAACCGGTACTTCGATATTGAAACAGTATCTGGGTCTGGAACCCTTTTGTAATTGATTGCTCCGTCGATTTTGGACCAGACGGAGGTTATTTTCGTCGTTTCTGGAATGTTTGCGGATTTACTCGAACGGTGATTCGAAACAGAAGAATGACTAGTTAGCCAGCTGTCTCGCTAGACAGAAGGATAGAACTCCCCCCCCCCTCTTGCCGTGGAAATTCGAATTAGCGACAGCTACCTTTTTCGATGTGTGATCTGATTTGTAGGTTTCAAGGTCGCCGAATACATTTTTAGGTGAATTTTTGGTTTAGTTGTCACCTGAAGGGCCATTGGAGGGACTTGAATCCCATTCGGATAATTTTTCGAAGCACTAATCAATATAGTTTTAAAAATTGCTGAATTCGATTCTGGAGTTTTCAACCCTTTACTCTGGAATCGGATTACCACGATTTAAAACCCTAATCGACTACCATCCTGTAAGAATTAATCCAAATGAAACAATGGCCCTGCTTGAGTATGGAAAAGAGAAACAGGTGGTCCAAGGAGGGCAAAACCATGGTGTACAGTTATAGTCTAATCTTAGAAATGAAGGAATTACGAATCTCGAAAATTCGAAAAATAGCAGAAATTCACGTCAATCTTAAGAGCTGATTTCTATTCGAGAATTTTCTAAAAGATCGGCACCATGTATAGGATATTGAAAATGCGATAAAAACTTACAAAATTGTTTATTAATTTTCCCCAATGTTGAAAAGATAATATGAGTTTGAAAATTTGAATAACGATATTGGTAGAAAATTTTTAGCCGAGTAAATTTTAATTTTGGCTGCCCCTTCAATATTCAAGATAGCCAACAAACAGCTATTATAGTTGCGGTTCAATCTTCAAAGTAGGCGTTGTACATAGTCAGCTTCTATTGAAAAATACATCTTACTCAAATTTTTTACGTTTGCAGATTTTTGAATTTCAGTTTCATCCCCCAACATCTTTACATCCTATTTTGAAGAGTAGCGGAGAACAGTACACCAAAAATCAGGTTGTAGGGGGAGACATAGGAGGCGGCTCGCCCATTCCACCATCTCTACTGGCAATTTCACAAATTCTTAGTTACTTAAATCTATGTATCTAACAAGTTTTCCCCCTTAACAGTTGGATAATGGGGTTAGGTGGGGGAAGTACTGTATTCCCTACTTCACAGAATTTCTTTCTAAATATTTTTGCTCTAAGCTGTTTTTGAATAGAACCCATGTTTATCTCGAATCCTAATACCGTATTGGCGGATTCGCATTTTAACCACCGTTTAATTTTGAACCAATTTTTATAATAATGGCCCTTAGCCTTGACATACATTTTCGCCATAGTCAAGTGCGAAATTGAAGAGGAAAACTGATTGAAAATGTCTGCCCAAGGGATCGTGTTTTTCACCAAGTACCGAATTATCCAGCTCTTGTAGCCATCAACGACCGAACTACGATACCATATCATGAAATCAGCTTATTTGGGGCTCTCTAGGGTGGTGGGTTACTAATTATGGTAATCATTCTCGAAAACACTTCTAGTCTCTGGCGCACAGCGTCAGTGCTCCAGATCAGCACACTGTGTCGATGCCACGTAACCCAATATGCAAATCAGCCGATACGTGAACCATAAAGCAGTCGTGTTCGAAATATTTACAATAGAACTGGAACAAATTAAAGGCAGAAGCCGATCCAGGGAGCAGTCATGGAAAGAGCAGTTTAGGGGGAAAAAGGACTCAATTGCGACTTCGATTTTTTAACAATTTCTGGAATTGCTTCCGATTCCTCAAAGCAGAAAAATAAAAATAAAAAAATTTGATTTTAAATTTTGGAATAAATTCCACTAAATTTACTTAGTCTTGAAGTTAATTCCGGAATCGGCGATTTCGATTTCCTACACAAAAGGATCTTCAATTCCCAATTTTGGACTCAATCGCACCAATTCCAGAAAAAAATCGAGTATTGCCCTTCTCTCATCAAAAGTAATCATAATTTAAATTGATCTATCAACAATGATTAATTAAGTATTATCAGTTAACTGATAACCATTAAATACACAAGGAATATGGGTAGACCGAGGACCCGTTGGCGAGATGAATTCCGCAAGGAGCTGGGTCCCATGTGGACAAGACATACCCTGGACAGAAGGAGCTGGAAGGATAAAGTGAGGGAACTGGGGGAGGCTCATACCCAATAATGGGTGGGTAGGGAGGGGCCCGCTTCCCCGTCTTACCCTTGGCACAGTAAGTGCAAAGAGAAGTGTGGAATAGAACGGAATACCCAACAAGAGCTGTAAATAAATAAATAAATTATAATTGATGTATCACAAATTAGTGGTTAATTGATAATAACTAGTTAATCAAAATTGAGTGAGTTGAAAAGAATTGATTTACTGAGAACAATGAATTAATTGAAAAGTAATTGATTAGTGAGTAAACAAAAATAACAAATTAATAAGAAATCATTTATTTAACAAAAATAACAGATTGGTTGAAAGTAATTGACTAAATTGAAGATTTTAATTATTATTAATAATGATAATAGTAATAATCACTTGTTCTGAAATAATTAATTAAGCAAGTATAATTTAGTAAAAATAATAGATTTAAAAATAATTTGTTAGTTTAAATGAAAAATAATTAATTAATAGAAAATAATTGATCTCCCATTTACAAATAATTGACTAACTAAAAATAATTGATTGTTTAAAGGCATTGATAAATTGAAAGTAATTGCTTAATCAGAAGTAACTGAGAAATAAACAAGAATTAATTGATAAAAAGTAGTTAATGAATCAAAAATATTTGATTAGGTATTTTATATTTATTAACAAACAGAAATTAATCAATTAATTTGATGAAAAAATAATTAAATAATCCAATATGATCAATTAATTTACAAAAACTAAATATTAAAAAACAATTAAATTGTTAAAAATGATTGATTAATTAGAAACAGTTAATTAATTAAAAACAATTAATTGTGTGATTTAAAATACTGAATTGATTAGAAGTAATTGAATAATTAAAAAGGTTGATAAATTAAAAAACAATCAAACAATCAAAAATGATTAGATGAAACAAAATAATGATGTAGAATCATCAAAATAATTAATAAATAAAAAATAATCGATTAATCAAAAATAATTTTTTTAAAATATTTAATTAAGGAAGAATATTCGATTAATTGAAAAGAATCAATGAAATTGATATAATCAACAATTTGAGAATAATCAATACCTTCAAAATAATTGATTAATTGATTTACTTTTTTAAACATCTAGGTTTTGAACTTTCGTTGTAGAGTTGTTTCCTTCCAAATGGAGCTATTGCGCTTACTGCCCCTCCTGTGTATGCACAGCTGATCAAAAGGTCGCTGCATTTCTCAGCTACATAATCAAAATAATCGATAAATCAAAAATAATTAGTTTAAAAATAACTAGTTTACAAAAGTTATTTGATTAATTGGCAGACATCAATTAATACAGGGTTGCCACTTTCCGGAAAACCGGCAAAACCGGGAAAAGTCAGGGAATTTGGTCAGTCAGGGAAAAGTCAAGGAAAAGTCAGGGAATTTTCATTTGAGTCAGGGAAATTTTCTGAAAATAACAAACGAGTTCGTATTTTATCAGAGTAAACTTTTTTTATCATAACATAAGAATAATGATAATCTATTCGCAAAATGAAATAGTCTATAATATTGAAACATATTACATAAATTACATCTGTACCTTCTTCTTCTCGATAGCGATTTTTTTAAAATCTGTATTGTAAAAAATTTCTGTGACTCTCCTCCCTCTGGGCTTTCTCGGAATCCTGTAAAAAAATCAGGGAAAATTGAAAAAGTTGGCCTGGAAAACCGGGAAAAGTCAGGGAAAACCAATCCTGAAAAAGAGTGGCAACCCTGTAATAGATTATTTCAAAATAATTAGTTTTTTGTTTTTTGCTTTTAAATTTGAGTTTGTAACCCTTATTAGTTATGAGTCATTTATTTCTACATGGGGTGATTACTCCAGCTGCCAGTAGCGTATTTAGGGGGGGGGGGGCTCCGCGTTCAACCCTCCCTCCCCTCCATAGCAAAGAAAAAGCTTTTAAAAAATATGAAAACCCTTACGTAACAAAAATATGCTCATTGACCCCATGTTTTTGAAAAATTCTCGAAAATTGTGAAAAAATATCGAAATTTATTCCTAAGGTTGGCAACTGGAAAACAGAAGGAGAATACAAGTTCAAACCTGGGCTGGTATTCCACCAACAAAAGTACGCGAGGTACAATCACTCTTGTGCAATCGTTCTTTTTTATTATTATTATTATCATTATTTATTGTTTTTTTAAAGGAATACCCTCAAAATCAAAAGTCAACCCCCCCCCCCTTGATTTCATCCTTGATACGCTACTGCCTGCTGCCTCTCGCGTGTATGCGCAGTTGATTAAATAACCGCTGGATTTCTCAGATAAGTAATCAAAATAATCAACGCATCAAAAAATAATCGATTTATCAAAAATAGTTTAAAAATAATTAGTCAACAAAAAATATTGAATTAATTAAAAATAATTAATTGAACAGAAATAATCAACAAATTAAAAATAATAGATTATTTCAGCATAATTGATATGTTATTTCTAAAATCTAAGTTTGGGACACTTGTTAGTTGTAGAGTTGTTTCTTTCTAGATGGGGCTATTGCCCCAATTGCTTTTCTCGTTATGTGCATCTGATCAAAAGGCCGCTGGATTTTTTCGAATATTAATCAAAATAATCTGTTTGAAAATAATTTGTTAATAACAAATATTCAATTAATTGAAAATAATCAATCGAACAGGAGTAATGAACAAATTGAGAGTAATCGACTACTTCAAAATAATTGATTTTTTTCTTAATTTGAGTTTTTAATACTCGTTTATTCGGGCTGCTCAAAGCGGTGGCGCGCTGTTGTCGTTTACCTCGTAACCCTGATCCAGGGGAATATTTCATTTGCAGACGTATGAAAAAATCTCAAAATATTATGAAAACGAAAGCGGTTACCCGAAAAGTGAATAGAACAAAATTTATAGTACATAAAATCTCCCTTCCATTGAGACCATTTTTATTTCAATCTGATAAATTTTTCTAAAATGTGTAGGGTTTCAGTAGTTCCTGTTTTTCACGTGCCTAAAATTGTAGAGGGCGTCTCTTTCGCGCTGGCAATCCGAATTGGAAAGTTGTTTCTTTCTGGATGGGGTCATTGCCCTAATTGTCTTTCGCATATATGCGCAGCCGATCAAAAGGCCCTAATCACTGAATTAAAAATGATCTATTAATCAATAATAATCGGTTTATATAAAATAGATAAAGAATTGGAAGAATTGATGAGAAATGAAGAATGTAATTTAGAAAGAATAATTCAACCTATGGGTAGACAAGGACGTAGCGTAGAGTTTTTCTGGAGGGCAAAAATTATTAAATTCTTAACTGATTCGAGCCAAAATTTGTTTGTATTGGCTAAATAAATTTAAAAAAAAAAAAAAAAAAAAAAAAAAACTTTTGACTTCTTGGATTTTTTCAACTTTTGATCCATCTACAAAACTTTTCCAACTCTAGCGAAGGCTTGGGCAGCAAGCTGCCCCCTCACGCCCTCCCCTTTATTTTCGTCCCTGTGGATGGACTAAAAAGTATAAATTATCACATGAAAACTATTATGAAACAACTGTTTTTCATAGCTCTCCAGCAAACAAATATGACTTTAGGTATTTATAAATATAGTAAATTTCCAATTATTTGGCAAGCTGTATTATCCGGCCTGAAAAATTTCCGCCCTTCTGGCTGGTCTCTCGATTATCCGGCCACTGTAGAGGGTTTCATTCTGTTGAGTACAGTATTGTTCAACCATACAGACGTTTCTGCTGGAGGAGCAACCTCTTTTCCAGGAAGCAGGAGGTGGCGGACCAACTCGCAAATTTCACGTCCAAAAATCACCAAAAACCAAAACAGAAAGCTCTGGGTTTTCTGCTGAGGTGGATGAAGGCATCAGCTCATGGGGAGAGCCGCACGAACCTTATGCTCTTGATGATCTTTGATGGTAATTGTTTTGATTTTTCTTTTGAACTTTTTGATCTTCATACTTCTCAGTGATCTTGGAGTATTTTACTGTATACAATATGTTATGAGGAGGCAATGGAAAAACACAGTTTTATCCGGACTTTCAGTTATCCGGTTAACCCAAATCCCCGTTTATGCCGGGTGATCAGAAGTCTTCTGTATGCTAGTTTTCAGAATCAAGAATTGATAGAAAAATCTACTTGAGAAAGAGGAGAACCACGAGAAAATCTTGAAATCTCAAGCTGAAAAACACAATTACTTCAAAATAATTGATTTACTTTATAAAAATCTGAGTTTTGGTCGCTCGTTAGTTTGTGTTTCTCTGCATGGGGCCATTGCCCCGACTGCCTCTCGCGTGTATGCCCAGATCTGGACTTCTCGGAAAATGCTTACTGATTTCGGTGTTCTCGTATGTTCTGGAAATCGATTCGTGACCATCCGAATGAAATGTTCGAGTTTTTTCGGCGGTGTTTGTCCAAATTAGATCTTCCACTAATTTCGTAATCGATTCCTGTATTCCATTATTGTTACACGGTATATGTTGTTTTTTTTTTTTTTTTTTTTTTTTTCGTATATGACGCGTGTATCCTCTTTCGTCTTTCCGAGAACTCCGACGTGGAAATACGGCGTAACAAAGAAGGAAAAAAAAAAACCTAAAATGATGCCGATATTCATTCATCCGGGTTTATCTGTAACAACTTATCAATTAGATATCAGCTTACGTAAAATTGTCAAAAATACTGTTTTATATTTCCGTCGAAGTGCATTGTGTGTGTACGTAGAGTGTGCACGAGGCTCTTCTTTTAATTGCTCGATTAAACGTTCGAGCGTATCCGTACACCCTGTATAATAAAATTGTCTCGTTTTCAAATCGTACTTATAATATACTTTAATTAGTCGCCCACCGGTGTGCAGAGAGGCAGCGCAGCCTCACAGCGAAGGAGTGAGAAAGAGGCGAACAGTTGGTTGTAATTTACTAAAAAATACATATATAGCGTACAGTGTTAACGAACTCGAAGAGGGGTATTCACTTCTAGGTTTACGTGTATATCGCCATGCAGGTAGAAGAATCGACGACTTGAATCGGCCAACAGTGTTTATTATTCCTAAATATTGAATTTTCTCGGGTATTTGACTCGCACACTATTTGTGCCGCCTCGAATGAACTCCTCGTATTTGCCGAGAGCATATTCGCGTGAGCCCCCTCGGCTTCAGCCGGCTCGAGTGCGCGGCGAAGAAAAACGAAACGCCGTCGACGACTCGAGCAGTGCTACATGAAACGATTTTCAATCGAAGTTCCACATAAATCTGCCAGTTTTATGATTTTAGTAGCGGTAAACAGTTGCGCCGCCAATAGCCGAGGAAATGCGAAGTTCTGGCCAGCTTTTTTTTGCGGCGGTCGTAAACGAAAAGGAAGCGAAAAAGCGATCCCCAGTCACGTGTTTGTAGGTCTGTAAACTGTAAAGTGAGAATGCTCTTACCGTTGGAGGTGCCCGACAACTCGAGAAAGGAAAAAGTGCGAAAAAGTGTAGACATGACCTTGGTAATTGAGTTTATTGCTCGTTAGGTTTCATTCATAACCAAAATTGACGATGGTGCTCGGAGAAGAAGAGCGCGAATTGGCTACCCCTGAGATCGGTTCTCGTCATATTTTAAACTCGCGTTTGCGATTTGCTGCTCTATCTTCTTCCAGTCTGCTGGTTTTGGACGTGTTTTGGTCTAGCCCTTCTGCCTCCGTGTGCTACTGTGTCTCAGTTTTCAAAATTTGCTCAGTACAGCAGGGTTGCCAGATTTAGTCCTGTAGGACCAAATTTGGTACTTTTTTAAAATTTTGGTTCTTTATTGGGCCCCCTTCTTTGTTTGGTCCTTTTTTTGGTCTGCATGTAATCTTCTACAAATAGATCGATATTTCAAAAATAAGCCACAAATAAGAAACTGAAGGTTCATTTTCACAAATAATGAAGAACCTTTATTGTTGTAAAACATCGTTATAAATTCTACCAAAGTGGAATTTCAATTTTGCAATATTTAATTACCGGTATACCTATTCATTAGATTGAACCATCTTCCAACACTAGATCGCGCTTTTATCTTATTATTCGTAAAAACTGAAAAGTGATTCAGGAAAGTTTGGAATAACTCTTTTCACTTTTAAATTTTGTAATTTATTCATCTTTTTGGCTGTGACAGTTGATAAGAATATGAAGACAAATTCTACCCTTGATTAACTCTCGGTAACTGGCTAGTAAATTTCACATTTTAAATTATTTAGTAATTTTTCATGAAATAATTTGATGAAAATTTCAAAAATATGAATTTAACGAAATTTAGCAATATCGGATGGGTCCATCGACGCCTTAATGCCTAATGACGCGATGATCTTGTATCGTGTTCAGAAACAATTGTTCAAATTTATATTATAGTGACTAAGTGTAGAAATGCCTCTGAAAAAGGACCTAAAGTTACCTGTTAATAAGGGTTATCATTTGTTTTCCGAATAATTGGATTCTGAAAACGGACCTAAAGTTATCTGTTGATTATGTTTATTATTTGCTTTCCAAATAACACTACACAACAATTTGAGATTTTTTAGAAAACAGTAACATGAGAATATATGATTCAGTATGTATTTTCAACAAGGAATTTAATGCCGATGTTAATTTTTTGATTATAGTTAATTTTTTTTCCTGTCTCCTGTTGGGATGTGGAAGGGGATGTAGGAGCGCTAATGTGCACATCCTAATGTAAAGCTGAGTAATCACAGATGGAAATAACATTGCTGTAAATGGGAAATACGGTTTTTTCAAAAAATCATTATAAAATTAAGAAATGACGGCCATGTCTCAAATTTGAACAGGAGGCAGCTATGTATTCGAACTTGCGATTAAAAATTTAATATATCAGGTAGCTAAATTAATAGAAGTGCGGTGGAGTAAGAAATGAAAAGTGCTTCATCAGCTTCTTATCAGTTACTGGCATGATGTTCTGACTGCAGGGGAAAAGGTCCTTTGTCTCATAAGAAATACATTGAACGAAGGCCCTTTTTCCACGCCGCTTCATTTCTCTCCAGGATCAGTCAATAGATGTTAGCCACTTCGATTCTGAATCCTAATCTTAAATGCAAATTTTAGTGTCATGATACTACTGATCAAACAACTGTATGCGTTCAGTATAGTTATCCGTGTCAGTGTAGCTATTCCTGGACGACAAAAAGTAATAAAACGTGAAAATTTTAATTTTGAATGTGGAAAACGAGAGGTTTTCGAGAATAATTGTTAAGGCCATCGTATTGAACATTCAAAATACAGCTAAAATCATATAATCTCATCCTACTGTTTTTTATGCTGTTGTGAAGTGTAATTGGAGAGGAAGGGCTGTCACCACACCCCTAACTGAAATTTTAATCAGGTGCCACACCGGGGCCGTTGACAAACTTACGTTGGACCTTCACCTCCTCCACCATCTCATAATTTAGAAATGTGCAAAAGTTACTAAATTTAACAGCTGCTGATGGTGTAAAATTAAAAATGTTGCAAGCGTTTATTTTTTTATTCGCAGATTTCGAAACTTGAGCTTTCATTATTCCCTCCCCTGCCTCCGTATAATCGAGTGTTGGTAAATTTAACAGCTGCAGTTGTTGGAGGAATAAAAATAAATATCTGAAGGGTAAAGAATCATAACTCACATTTTCCATTTTACTTCAAGGGCGCAAATAGGCAAAATACTGTACACGGGTGCAGGAATATCTTATATAAGTAATATCAGAAATGAAGTTGGCGACCCTTAAACCTATTATCTGGTATATATAATCCTAAATATGAAAAATTACTCCTCTCCCAGGTGCCATAATTTAGCAGGTGCGGATCTAGGCAACTATTTTGAGGAGGGAAATGGCAGAAGGAAGAGAATAATTTTTTGCTGCTCCCTTCCCCACAGAACTTTTTTATTCGTAGATTTCGAAACTTGAGCTTTCATTATGATTCCCTCCCCCGCCTCCGTATAATCGAGTGTTGGTAAATTTAACAGCTGCAGTTGACAAAATAAAAAATAATGAATTCTTTTTTTCGATTGGCGATTTTGAAATGTCAAGTTTCCTGTTCGATACCACCCCATCTTCAGTAATTTGGAGTTTTTCTAAAGTTAGTAAATTTAGAAGCTGCAGATAACAATATTTTTAAAAATTTGCAAGCTTTTCGCTTCTTTTTTTGGGGGAGGGGGGTGGACTTTGAATTTTTTTTCAATAGTTGGACCTCGATCCTATCATCCGGAATTATCCAAAAATCGGTAAATTAACAACTGCAGTGGCAAAAATTAAAGATACTTGAGTTCTTAACTGGCACCCTCTCATTCCTTCAACATTACCCCTTCGCACCCAATAATTAAGCGTTGGTAAATTTAGCAGCTGCATTTCGCAAAAATGTTAGTAATGTAATTTTTTTTTATCTCGAGGATTTTGAACTGTTTGGTATTAATGCCTGGTACGACAACCCCCTCCCCTCCATTATTTAAAATTCTTTAATATTTGGCAAATTTAAATGCTTTAAGTAGCAAAATAAACTATATTTTCAACTTTTTTTTTGCATGTAATTTTTTGAAATTTTAGTTTTTTGTTAACATCCCTCCATAGTAAAAATGTGCAACACTTCTTTCTGTTCACTGAATTGTATTTCGTTATTGTATCGCAGCGTTCTGGCACAAAAATTTCATTTTAAACCCGATGATTTTCCAGTTTCATTTTCCCCGTATTAAGGTGCCAGGACTGGCACTTGTTCTGATTTTGGGGTCAAGCAATTCGGAGGAAAATTCCAAACTAGTGTGAAAGGAATCCTGCGGCAATTCTTGCGGAAATCTTAACATGTCCTGAGGAATTCGTAGATAGTTACAGAACAATTTTAGAGTCTTGAATAGGTTTGCAAGAGTCACGAATGAATCTTAGCGTATATTCGGCCAATATTGGAGAATCTTAGTCGGGGCCATGACAATGAAAATAGGAAGCCTGTGAAAGGTTGATATACGAATATTTTGATCGAAAGTGCCCCCACTTTTCGTACTCGAAACCGTGTTCACCATGTGGGCCATCGGCGACAGCGTTTCATGACACGGTGCAAAGTGCAATGACGTCTGGGTGGCAGGTATGTAGCTGCTGTATTCCTGTGCTAGCCATCGGAGCAACTGCAAATGCTGTGCAGCCCACCCTTGCTCCACCTGCTGACGAGGTCTTACTAACATGTCGGTGCACACAGCGAACAAAAAAAAAAAAAGTAAATAAATTTCGTTATAATTAGAACAAGCTGTAGGAGCTTTTTTTTTATCACTCGTTAAATCGATACGCCGAATCTGCGGATAATTTGTACCCTATTTTATTTATCTAATATCGCATGCCACATATCACTGTAGGTACTGTTCAAGGGGGAGATAACGGTTATTTAGGGCAATATTTTCTACTTGTTCTCGAATAAGCGGACATCTGATAGTGGAGATCGGTTTTTTTGTACTGCAAACGGGGAGCGCGAAAACGCTGCTAATGAATGGCCAGCTTTAAGACATGTGGAAGAACGCATTTTGTGGACTTCGAACTCGGACAGATCCGCGGTGTGAGGTTCGATAAGCTCGCTGAAAATCAGAAGATCCCTCGTGCAATCGATTCGTATAAATTACATTCCAACGATTGGCAGGAAACGCGGGGGGTGCTTCGCGCTTCCCAGACATGTTGCTTATCGCTGTACATCTGAGGTCTCCTTATTCTGCAGGCTCGTCTGTGCCTCAGCGAGTAAAGGGCATAGAGACTCGATAGCTTTCAACCGCCCCCAAGATACTGATTCGTCTCCGCGATTTTGATGCAACTTTATATTTCTTAGCCGCTGAGGGGCGAGGATAGGCGGACACTTTTTAAATTGGAAATAGTCTCAAAACGCTCGCAGATTTTCCGAGTGTTGATTGGAGATCAAGAAGATTTTTCTGAAACATTTTTGTCAGGTTAATTTTTTAGGCAAAATTTCGTCGTTTAACATCCCGCTAGGTACGCGTAGTACTGGTTAAAAAAGTTGAGTACGAAAAATTGCCAGGAGCAAATTGAAAGAGCTATGCCATAATAAAAAAAATTACCAAAAAAACAACACAATTTTCAAGACGATATATAAGCAGTGGCGGATCCAAGGGGGGGGGGCTAAAGGGACTATACCCCCCCCCCCCAAAAAAAAAAATCACTCGCTTTTCCACTTATTTTAGCCACCGATGTTTTTAATGACAGTAGCGCTCATACAGCACAGTTCGTGAATACATATCGCGTTATCAATGAATCAACATTATCACTTATCAACAATCATGCATTCATGCTTAAAATTTTGTTTGCTCTTTTTTCCTCCAACATTTATCCCCCCCCCCCCCCCAAAGTGTAATCCTGGATCCGCCACTGTATATAAGACATGATAATTGACGGGATATATAATCTGACTATGAGAGCTGGTAGTACCGGTCTGGATGAAAAAATCTTAGTACAATGTATTGCCTATTCTCGAAATTGAAGGCGTTAGAAAACGTTAAAGTTAGGAAAATCCGATTTTTCGTTAAATGGTCAGAAAGACCGTTTTCAGCCCATCCCTTGGTAAATAATTAAAGGTTTGAGAGCTATTGTGACCATGGGAACTTGTTGTACGTATCTAGGAGATGAAAATTTTACTCAATGCAGGATAACTTTTTAGAAATCTAAAATCCAGCGAAGATGGTCATATAATTTTTGCATCTCCTAGATACGTACAAGTTCGATTGTCGAAGATGTAGAACCACTTGCTGATATTTTGGAGGCTGCGATCGTCTTCACGCGAAAGAGCATCGAATTTCGTACAAACCATAAGATTTTTTCTTGCTAAAAATTTTACTTTTTAGTTTTTATCTTTTTCTTACCGACTGTCCCTTTTTATAGAAAGTGCCACATATTTTAGTTTTCAGGTCCATGCCTATCCTTCCGTCGAAAAGTTTCTTTAATGACCAAAAATTTTTCCACCATTTTTGTACCCTTCTACTTAACTCTTTTTCCCTTTCATTTTTGAACGAAATTAATTTCCCTTTGGCCTCTGATGCGATACTCCAAAGGGTAGTCCCCGGGGCCGGGGTGCGGGGTCTGGGGAGCTACTTTGGCATGCCCGCGTCGCCAAACTATTCAGTTGCCCCAAATATTCCATTTCTTCTACCCCCTCAATTTCTACCCCTCCTATTTCGAGTCTCTCTATTTTCTTCTTTGACAGAACTTTGAATTTTGTTCCATTTATAATTAGACCTGCGTTAGTACCCTTGGTAAGAAATTGAAACGTTTCTTTCCAGAAGGTGTTATCTCCATTTTTGATTTTTTTGAGGTGAGCACTGATCCTCACGTAGAATGTTGGCCCGCACCAATAGCACTGGCTGCGCAGAACTACTAATGTTTGTACTGTAATGTTGCAGTTGGCAACTCTGCGGTGAAAATGTTCTTTTTCGAAAGGTGTTAACTCCATTAGAAGCCATTTGAGTAATGTTTACTGTTTTTTCAGACAGAATTTTCATTTGCGATGTTCACTTTCCTCATTTTTGGTAGAATAAATGACGTTTTTCTTCGAGATTTCTCATTTTTCCTGTCTGTATCTTGAGATCTGTCTATCCGAAAATTTTTCTGTGAGGTGGATTTCATTTCGCATGTGTTCGCGAAACACTATCCGACTTTCGCAGCTCTACCTCAATGTTGAGACAAATAGATTTTTGTGTTTTCCCATAAAACAGCTTTTTGAAGATAACACCTTTTGGAAAGAAACGTTTCATCTCCCATTTTCTTCAACTCTCCCGGTGAATTAGCAATTATTACTACGTCATCCGCGAATCTCAAGTTGCCTAAGTGCTCGTCATCGACCCTCAGTCCCTTCCTCTCCATACTTTTTCTAGTATACTATTGAACATCCCTCCGGCTACTGATGCGATACTTGAAAGGGTAGTTTCTGGGGCCGAGGGTGCGGTGTCATAGGAGCCACTTTGGCATGCTTGTATCGCCATACGTCCAACCACACTATACTATATTGAACAGATTAGGGAGGAGTGGTAGGCAAAATACACCATCAGAAAAAACCTGTCGAACTTGTCCGCTCACAAGAAACTATTTTTTTTTAAATACTTCCTTACGAATTATATTTTGCTTTTTTTCATTATTTGTTTCACCCGTTTTTTTTACCACCCCGTCGCCCGTCGGTTGGATGACCCAAAGGAAAATTGATTTTTCCTCAAAACTGGGCTGAGAGGATTCCACATTTGTATGAAAAATTCAAAACCTATCAAAACCATTGATCTTGGAAAGGGATTATTTGTGGACTGGGTGGGGGGACGAAAATTCGAACTTACAGCTGAAAACAAAAACTCGAAAACCCGTTCAGCAGGAAGGAAAGAAACGCACAACATTTTCAATTTCGCCTAAACTTACTAACTCTTGAAACATTTCAAATTTTAAAAACGTGCCATGTTTTCCTCTGCCAACTGCAGTTCCGTAACATGGAGTGACTTTGCTCACTTTTTTCTGTATTTTCTCAAGTTGGACGCGTTCTACAGACCGTTTAAACTGGGTTAGAAGACTTAATACACGAATGTATGTCCTCAGCATCTTTGAAAAATGCATGTTCAATTTGTACCTCTTCATTCACTAGCAATAAGACAGAATATGGCTGTTAATACCCAGTGAATGATGCACATCTCAAATCTTGATTTCAAAGCTACGCGGGTTGCGTTCGAAGTGACCCCCACCTGTACACATCGTCACCTGTTCCACTTGCCTGAAAATAAGAATAAACCAATTGTATAGAGCTATTGAGAGAGTCTTCAGAGCATCTACATTACCCGAGATGTGTTCGAGTAAGTGGCGAGGCTGCGTCTCCCCGCATCACTAACCCGTATCCCACTGCCCCAAATCTCCTGGAGATGACGGCGCGTCTGGAAACCGGCCGCACCCTGGCGCAGTGACGACAACGAGGAGGTCGGCAGTCGACGGTCTTGTTATGATTTATCGACCGTCCTCGTCATCCATTCGAATACTTCGGAATTTTTTGCGAGACGAAGAAAAAATTTTTCGGGCCAGCGTTCATTCCGAATTCAGTTTACATTTCGCGTTTCCTGTGCGCGAGAGGATTCGCTAGAAGAAATTCACGTATTTAAATCACGCTTTGAGAAACTTCTTGGCATCCTCGGCGGCGCGGTCGGTCGAGAAGACTTCGAAAAAATGATTTAACATTCGGCGGCCGGTGTAAGGCGAGCCACCGAAAATAAAATAGGAGAACAAAAATTATGTATATATAGTTTAAGAAACCCTGCGGATGCGCATAATTAAATCGGGTACGAAAATTGATAGGGTTAACCAGACTGAACCAGTTAATGGGAAAATCTTTACCTGTTAATATCGTCGAACGCGTCGTAAATAACGTCGATTTTTATCTGCTTGTGCATGTGCTGGAAGTGCTGCTGCCCATGTGTGTGGCGGGTCGAGGCGCGGCGAGTACGGCACCGTAGTACCGAGGAGCTTTGATTTGTTGAAACCATTCCGGCGCGTTTACACTTTGCTCCATTATGTTCGGGGCTACGGCCGATTACTGAGAAGATCTACGACGTGCAGGATGCTGGAAGACCTGCTTCCAGACCTGGCTGATTTGGATTGTCGAGCAGATACGGAGAACACGCAGGCGTGCTTCGATGTAGCCGAGAAGGTGGCCATGTACAGGCAACTCATTCGACCCTTAGAAATGGCCGCTTGAATGATTTCCAAACTCCAGTCGTAGGCGGCAGAGTGAATCATCGACTCGGAACCCGCAAATACGCGAAGATGGACTTTTTTGGAGGACACGAAACCTGGAGTGCGTTCGGGGAGACGTGCTCGGCAAGACAGGAGCCGGTCGGGAAACACTCGATAGAATTCTATTCTTTATTGTTCATACAGGGTAATTAACATTTTCTGGCCGATGGTTCCGAAGTGGTACGCCTCCCACCCACATTTAAGCGTTCCCACGTTCCCCACAGTCGTTTACAAAAAACTGAAAACGAACGCTGTAATTTGCGAAAGTATTTCAACTTGCACCGCTGTTCCGAATTGTAATGATGCGAATATCGGCGGAGGCAGCGGGGGGCAATTTCCCCTCCCAAAGAAAAACACTGAGATCAAGCTCCACAGATGGCAACGTTTAGCAGAGTCTTTTGATAACTTTCAAACAATCCTGAACTGATGCGAAAGGATCTCAAAAGTCGTGAATGAGTCTTCAGGAGTCACAGCTAATCTTGAACAAGTTTAGAAAAGCCGTACAGAAAAGGGTCTCGAAGGAGCCGGCGCTCGTCTCTTGATGACTTTCAAACAATCCCGAACAGGTGTGAACGAATCTCTAAATTCGTACATCAGTCTTCAGGGTTCCTAGCGAGTCTTAAAAAAGTTTAGGATTCAAAGGAACCTGCTCTCGTCTCTTGATGGCTTCCAAACAATCCGGAACAGGTGCGAAAGCGTCTTGAAAGTTACAAATGAGTCTTCAAGAGTCGCCGCAAGTCTTAAAGAAGTTTAGAACTCAAAGCATCCTGTTCTTGTCGTCTTGATGATTTCCAAACAATCCGGAACAGGTGCGAACGAATCTCTGAAGTCGTACATGAGTCTTCAAGGTTCCTAGCGAGTCTTAAAGATGTTTAGAGTTTAGAACTCAAAGGAGCCTGCTCTCATCTCTTGATGGCTCTCAGACAATCCTGAACGGGTGCGAAAGAATCTTGAAAATTACAAATGAGTCTTCAAGAGTCGCCGCAAGTCTTAAAGAAGTTTAGAACTCAAAGCATCCTGCTCTTGTCTCTTGATGACCTTAAAACAATCCTGAACAGGGGCGAACGAATCGCGGAAGTCATACGTGAGTCTTCAAGAGTCGCCGCAAGTCTTAAAGACGTTTAGAACTCAAAGTACCTTGCTCTTGTCTCTCGATGACCTTCAAACAATCCTCAACAGATGCGAACGAAAATCTCTCATTGGCTTTATACTTGGACAATATGAAGCCAACTCTCGAAGATCAAGATCAAGGAGCATATTGCAGAAGTTGAAAAAAAAAAGCGATTGCAATAGGCTCGGTTAGACCAACCCTAAAAACAGAAAAAGAAACGATACGTAGCACCATGTTTCAAAACTGTGACAACCAACAGGGGGGGGGGCACTCTGCATGTATTTGGGTTTTCAGCGTTGCATTAGTTTTTGAAATTATTTTGACGGTAATTCGAATGGACAACACTGTCATGACCTACAGTACGAATACTCGGGATGTCTAACAGTATACCGATGTTGAAATCTGAAAATAGGTGACTACTGGAAGACTTGGATTTCATTTTTGATTTGTCTGAACTTTTTAAAGTTTCGCACTGATAATTTTCAGTAACTTTCATATGAAAATTCTGCATTCCAGTGTCTCTGCCGAGATTGAAAATGAAAAATGTGAGACTAGTGAGGGATATGGGGTGATTAATTTTTGAATCCTGAAGAAGTTTATTTAGTTTCGCGCGTTTAATTTTTGTTGATTTTTTAGAGGAAAATTCAATATTTTTACTTGTATGTATTTAGAAAAAATATTCTACTCTCGATTTTTTGTAGAAGCTTTTTATGAAAATGGGAGACTTGAAGAATTGAGGGGAGGGGTGCAATAAACAGGCTGTCTTTTTATTTCGGAAAAATACTCTCCTTTTGAATTTAAACAAGGCTTTCTGTCAAAATGGAGGATATAGTTGTGATGGAGTCTCCAAAGTTGCAGTAAATAATCTGATACCGTCAACTGGGGTAATATCGCAAATTCAAAATTGAACTTTATGAATTAACATTCCTAGATTCATACAAGTCGGTTTCATCATACTGAGTTGACAAATGTTGAGAAAGCGCGTGTATTGATAGGAAAAACATATCTTTGTGAGTGCTAACAGGGACGCACCGAAGAGTTTTGCCTGGAGGGAGGGAGGGGGGGGGGGTAAAATTGTGAAAGTTCCAACTGACTCAACTCAAAATTCCCAAGTATCAATGCAAAAGAAAAAAAGCCTCTTGACTTGTTGGGTTTTCCCAACTTCTCAATCCAGTTTCCAAGTATCAAGACAAAAAAACAAAACAAATACAAAACAAAAAACAAAAAACTTTTAACTTGTTGGACTTTTTTGACCCGCCTGACTAAAATGGTAAATTTTCCCAACTGCTGAGGGAAAATCTTACGCGGGGGGAGGGGGAGTAAGCCCCCTCCCCCCTTATCGGTACGTCCCTAAATGCTAAACGTAAACTGTGTCTGTATTAAGACTGAACTGTAACTAAACTGATGTCAGTGTTCCCAGGTGAAACTTTCAAAAATGTTCCATTAAGAGGAAACAGTTGAACCACATTTCAAAAGCATGCGAATTTCCTTTTTCTGTGTTCAATTCTCAGCATGTTATTTTATTCCCTGTTTTATCATCATTTTTGAGTCTCCAAACCATGCCATTACTAGCGCTCATAGCGCCCATAACCCATGATATTAAATTTATATTACTTTTAATCTTATCCCATGACTGTTAATAGGTTTGTTTGCACGCTTTCTGTGTACCGAATAATTCAGTTTTCTTAATTCTAAAAACTGAAAAACTGGATATTCTTATTTGTAAGTTTTTTTGTTCTTTTTTGCGTGCAAACAGTTTTCTGCCTTTTTGGCTAGTGTCTGAACTCCATAGCGTTGTCGTTGTTTTCATGGAAGAAGTGTGTTTAGAAGAGGAAAATGCATCATTAGACAAGGCCGGAGACAGGTGGGGTGATGCTGAAACGAACATAATTATAGTAGATATACTAATGAATTTTCTAGTCACTTGGAAAACAGCCTTAAAACTCAGAATTTAAGGCCCTTCTGAAAATTATTTTTTAGTCCATTTTGCGTAACGAACTCTAACTAGGCTTTGTAACCGTAAAAAGCGCATCATTCAAAAATCTTACGGAGTAAATTGAGTTCGAAAAACTGAAAATGTACCACATATTGCAAATGTACCACAAATTGTATCACTAAAAGTAAAATCTACCACATCTGGGAACACTGACTGATGTCCTGCACGAAAGGACAGTGAGTAAGAAGACGAATAGAGTGTTTTTTTAGGAAATCAAATACTGGAAATGCAGGTATGCAGGAGACAAAAGACGATTGTGAGACGTTCGCATCGTGCTACACAGGAAGTGATTGATCAGGCTTGATGATTTGTACAAAAATGTACTTTCGTGAGGAGAGGATCGCCTCATACCCTAAGGAAGCTTCTCCCTCTCATTTGAACGGCCGTGCTCGCGTTTCCGTATTTCACGTTTCTCGGGCAACTTCTTCTCATTTCCGCCTGGTCGCCTTTAATTGCCGCCACAATTGTGAGATTTTCCCGGGCTATTTGAAATTCTAATACGTGTCGATGTAACCCGATGAACCGTAGCCGATACCAGAAATTTCCCGAATTGCATTTTTCTTTTTCTTTCGATCACCAGGAAGAGAACAGGGAGGGCAACCCAGTCCTGTGCATAACGATGTATATTATGTAAATGATATCGCGGTGTCCGCAGCACCAACAAATGAGACGAGAACGTGTTCGAAAAAAGTACATAAGGGTGCTGGTATCCAGCACGTTGCTATTTACGATATCATACTACTATAGTAGTTATAGAAAAGTAGTATACGATACAACTTTACGTATATTTTCCATACGTTCGGCAGGTGGTATGCGATCAAGTATGTACGATGGCGTAGATTACAGAAGATAAATTTCGTATACGTAAAAAAAAAAAAGAGAGAGAGAGAGAGAAAGAAAAAGTGAGTATCTGGGTTCCTAAGTTCGGAGCGGAGGGTAGCCAGGTCGTTCGTATTGCAATCTGCTGCACGACTCGTCACGCCAATTGCATCGTTCGATAACGCACCTGGAGAATTTATCAAAGATCAGCGGTATTCACCCCCCGGATTACCGGGGTACCGTGTACGGTTTGCCGTATCAAGAACTAGGGGAAATGTGATTCGAATAGATAAAAGCTGGATAGCCGCACGACCCTTCCAGACTAACTGCGTATTTTCGATTTAAAAATCTGTCACTTCCGAAATGTGGAAGTTCGTTTCCTGGTGTATTCTGAAATCGTGATTACGAGTCGACCGATGGGCGTTGACACTGCGGCTATGGGGTGTCCCGGGGCCGATCTGGACGACTATCTCCAACAAGTGCCGACCAGCGGCGTGTTTGGACAGCTCGGGGTAGAAAAATTTGTTGAAAACGATTCTTCTAATGTTGAGACCAACTCACTGAACAACCTATTAGAAGTCCTGAAGTACCTCGGTGGAGCTTCGCTTCCCAGTGGATGAAGAACCTTTCAAAATTGAACTTTTGTGACTAATCCATGAAAGTGGCAGTGCTGGGAATTAGGTCCCTCTTCGTCGATGTGAGTACTCGTATATACTCTACAAAATGTCTGACAAAATGAGACCTTGCAAAGCTCTCTAGCTTCAGAATTCGCTGGGATATGGCTGTTTAAAGTTGAAATTCAAAAAAAAAAAAAAAATTTTTGAGAAGAAAGCAATTCAAAAGAACAGAAAATTACAAATTCAAAGTGACATATCTGTGAGACAAATAAAGCTAGAGAGCTCCGCAAGGTCTCATTTTATCAAAAATTTTATAAAGAATTTCGTCGATAAAGTGGGATCTTTTCAGAAAACTAATACGAAATGGAAGAGTTTAATTTCCAGTGATAACAAAACTGAATTGAGTGGGGGAAAATAGAAAGGAAGTAGGTTCACGTTTTCGTCTGTAATGGACTAACGAAGGCAGAAAGGAAAAAACGGATAACGTCATTTGAAAGAAAATCGTCACGAATCCCGATTTCGACAGTTTTGATCTTTCACAAAAATCGCCGGATCTCAAAAACTAAGATTGACAAAGTGGGATCTTATTCCCTGCACTGCCACGAATATGAATTGTATGTGTATTGAAAAATTTTTCGGATAGAAAATGTTTCTGCCTCAATTTCCCACTGAAAAGACTGCTTACAATTTTTTCGTAACTGCCTCTAAAATACTTTAAGGGGGTTAAAAATGAAACTTCACTTCGCCGTGCATGGCTGGCAGTCAACCAAATCTGTCCGCGCGTTACAATGATGACGTCATCACAATTGTTGCGTCACCCTCTTCTGCTGCATAGGGCTTTTCATTATCGGGTTTGTTTACATGATTTCTTATCTCGCTGTAGACTTATCACCAAGGAGCTGTATGAGGTGTTACAAGAAAAGGGCCTCAATGGTAATCAGGCACTGAGGCCCTTTTCTGCGCCACATCACATTATGGTTCTTTTGGCATTTTATAACAAATTTTCATATTTTTCTTTCAGTGCTCTACTTAAAAAATCTGAAATTCGTAATAAAATGTGTCAAAATAATCATAATACGATGTGGCACAGAAAAGAGCCTCATTGTCCTATTATCATTGAGGCCCTTTTCTTGTGTCAAGTCACATATCTCATTGATGATAATTCTACATCGAGATAAGAAATCATGTAAACAAACTCGCCGATGAAAAGCCTTATACGATTTGCTATCGTTCTTCAACAGTGTGCGCGATTTCGTTCGTTCAGTTGTAATTCCTCGTTCCTTGCCTCCTTCGAGAGTAATGTCTCATGTTAGGGTGGGTTCGCACAAGTACGATCAGTTTCTGCTTGAATGAGTAGTCTGGAATGACCGTGGATGAAACTCTGTCAATGTCTGTACTTGTTCAGCTTTTTGCATTCAACCAAAGCATGAAAAAACTTGACGTTTCTTTCCAAAAACTGTTAAATCCACTTGAGTAAACTTTTCAGTATCGGTGAAGACCGTTTTTATCAGCCCTGGAGGTCGGCACAGATGAGCAAACGAGGGAAATATCTACTTCTATGTATTTCAAAGAGGAACATACCAAGAGAAAAGTGGGAAAACGCATCTAGATTCGACAGTTCAAAATGGCGAAGGTGGGAATTAACACTTTCTGGAAAAAATTCTGTCATCAGTAAATGAATCGGTAATTATGATTAACATCATGCCAGAGCATGAAAAATTTGGAAATTAAAGCTGAATGGATGATGAAAACGTCCACACTATTCATCATCTTTTGAGCAGACTGACGTCTGGTCGATCGAAGATGAAAAACTGATCGAGGCTGCTCAGCTTCAATTAGCAGCGTCCACACTACATTCATCTTTGGCTGAATATCCAAGCAGAAGAAGCTGATCTTCTTTGTGTGGAGTCCCCTTGACGACATTCCTATATCGACTGAGTGCATGGAACGTGTTTGGTAGCCATATTTCTCAACATTTTTTTCTCGATCACACAGACTTGAGCAGTTGATACCCTTAAATTAGAGGACCTTCGAGCTGCCCCAGATTTCAAATTAGGAACCAATAATTATCAAAAGTATCTACACCAAAATCTGTTTAATGATATCAGTGTTCAAAGTGTTCGCAGATCATGGTAGTCATGAAAATTGTAGAAAAGTTGTGTTTTCAGAAATAGCGAAGGTAATCATGAAAAAATGGTGACCTTTGTAAATATTACGCAGTCGTGTAAATGTCTTGTTTTTTATTTCAAATGCTTTCATTGTTTTTTGATTGGTTAGAACTGGAAATTTGAATCATTCTATTACTTAGATATTTCTAATAGTAAGTCAGAAGGTGTACAGAACAAACAGATAAAAAAGTAGAAGAGTTTTGAAGCGTTTCATATGTGTATACGTGTTGAAATGCTTTGAAACATCTAAAGCAGGTCGGGAAGAGTCGTCAACAAATTTGAAGGTGCGATAACGAGTCTCAAGGAATACTTCACTGGTCTGGATGCATCATAAAAGTCATGATTAAGTATTGAAGATTCACATTTGTATTCTCTTCTAACGTTAGAGTTTTCCTTCTCTGTGCCAGAAAATGTGCAGACGCAATTCGCTTACTAGCCGCAGCTGTCCACAACGTGCACACGCACAATACCGAATCTTTCTGATCTGGTTGTAACACGCTGTACGATCGTAATGCCTTGTTCGTGTGAACTGGTAAGGGTTACAGGACACGTTATGTTCCCACCTCGATTGATACTGTAGTCGCTGTGTTCGCTAGGATGTCGGTGGGAGTATCCGAATATCGTCAGCTTTGTGGTACTAGAACCCAAGACGCAAGGGTTGCGAAGGGGACACGTTACCACCTAGCCACACAGCTACGGACCACTTAAGCGGTCCATATTTTACTCCGTTTGTAATTTCGTCTGATATCTGAGCTACTGAGCATCCTTTCTGAGAATATATAAATGCTACATTATTGTAATTATAATAGCGTTTGTAGTAAATGTTCAAAGTATTTTACCATTTGTCTTTGTTTTATGTGTTTCAGGTGAGTTCGATTGAATTTTAATATTGACGCCTTATACAGAGTGTACGTGAGTAGCATCTTAAGTCCTTCTAATTTTAGCGCCCCCGGTGATTACACGAAGGATACTGCGCGCTATGACTTCGCTTAGGTTTCACTTTACAAAGTATGAAAATTTTGAATTCTCAACGAATTCCCGCCGAGAAAGTGTATTTTAGCCAGTCAAAACTGACACCTCCTCCGCTCGTCGTACTAAGATCTGAAAAAAAAATTGATTAAGTCATGGAAAAAGTTGTGTTTTTTCATTTTTTTAACTCGAATGAACCTTAATATTGTATTAATATCCTTAAATTGGAGCCCTCTCTTCGAAGTGGGAGCAAACGGTTATCGTAAATGGATTCAGCTACTCGTGAAACTTATGAAATGACATCCGTATTGTATTTCATGAAATTTTGAGACCTCCCCCCCCCCCAGGACCATAATTTTGAGAATTTACAGCCACATTAATAACTCTCCGGAATCTCAATTCGATGATTCGTGATAATGAAAGTTTCAAAAGTCGTTAGCCCTCGGTGGTGCGTGAAGGATGAGAGAAAGGAGAAAAGGGACTTCAAGAATGAATATTCAGCGACTCACAAAACCCTGTTTTCAAGGTGAAGAATTTGAAAATCAGAGTGATTAGAGATTAACTCCCGGCGGCGCCTAAAGGGTGAGAGAAAAGGATCACAGAAATGAATTCAGTGACTCCCAAAAAAACCAATTATCAACGTAAAGAAATTAGTCTCCTGTGGCTCCTGAAGGGTCTCGATGAGGAAAGGATTTCAGAAATGGCCTTAACGTCTTTTAACCCTCCCCGTCCTTCAGTTGAAAAACTGCAATGATAATTGTTAAGCTTTTATGGGTGGGAAAATCTTAAATTCTCGAAATCAGTGTTAACTTCCACAAGAACTCAACCCCTCGAAGCACGGGTTACCCTCACAGCCCCGTAGAAAGAAAAAAAGGGCCTGGGGAATTTCCACGGGCCCCCCTCTCCTTCCAGTTCAAATTATTCTTTTGTTAGATGGGAAAAAAATTATAAGCTCGATAAGAGGTTTCTTACATTGTGTAAGGAATTATTGCTGATTTGATGTACAGTATGATTGAAATTCAGGCTTTTTAGAAATATCAGGCCAATTGGATGTCCGGGCCCGGGGTATTCCCCTCTTCTCTACAGGGTTGTACTCTCAACCAGTTTTGCTTAAACTTTGTATTTTTGTTCATTCGATTTTTTTTTCAAATAAATGGAATTTATCTGGAGAGTGCTCCGTTGAAAAATCAGAAGTCAAAAATAAAGGCCACGCTTGATTTGCATCTGACTTCGTAAAAGTTTAAAAATTATATTGATTTTCTGCGAGGGGGGGGGGGTTAACGGGGGCCGAATTAAATTTGAAAAGCTATAGTCAAAAACAGCGACTAAGAACACTCCGTCTCCATTGATTTTTTCCAGTTTCTTAGTTCAATTTGTTTGACTCGTCTGAAGGTGTTTCTTCGATTCGAAGTGATTGGAGATTAGCCTCCGGTGGCTCCAGAAGGCTGAGAGAAAAGGATCTCTGAAATGGATGCAGTGACCCCAAAAAACCTATTATCAACGTGAAGAACTTTGAAATTAGTATAAATGAAGATTAGTCCCTATGGCACCCGAAGGGTGACAAGGAGGAGGAAAAGACCCGAAATGAATTCAGCGTGCCTTTAACCCCCCTTCCTCCCTCAGTAGAAGAATAATAATGATAATATTGTTAAGCTTATGTGGGTGTGAAAATCTATTCTCGAAATCGGGGTAAATTCTTATAAGAACTCTACTCGAAGCACGGGTTACCCTCAATCAGTTTTGCTCAAACTTCGTATTTTTATTTGTTTATTACAGTTTTTCAAATAAATGGAACCTGTCTAGGGAGTGTCTCGTTGAGAAATCAGAAGTCAAAAGTAAGGGCCACCCTGGATTTGCATCTAAATTCGCAAAAGTTCAAAAATTGTCATTATTTTTCTGTAAGGGTGGCTTGGTCAACGGGGGGGGGGGGGGGGGAATTAAAACTGAAGAGCTGTTTTTCAGTTTTTTAGTTCATGTTGTTCGACTCGTCTGAAGGTGTTTCTTTGATTCGGTGTAAGTGGAGGTTAACCCCTCCGGTGACACCTGAATGGTGGAGGGGTGGAGGAAAGGATTTCAGAAATAGACTCAGTCGTTTACCCCCACCCCATCCTGCTGTGTCAAAGAATAATAATGATAACGGTTAGGTTTGTATGGGCGTGGAAATTTGAAATTCTCAAAATCAGTTGCAAGAATTCAACCCCTCGAAGTTCGGGGTTATCCTCGACCAACTTTACTCAAACTTTGTATTTCCGCTTACTATTTATTTGTTAAATTTTTCTAATAGATGAAACCGATCTGAGGAGCAGGCCTGATGAGAGGGGTGGCGAAGGGAGATTTTCCCCTGGCCCCGGTCTTGGAAGAAGGCCCACCAAAAATACCAAAAAGGCAAAAGATTTATGAAAATAACTGTGCGAGTGATTCTGCTCTGATAAAGTAATTTTCCAACCGAGCCCCATAAAAAATTTCCCCCGGGCCCCAAGTTTCTCTCTACGGCCCTGCTGTGGAGTGCCCCGTTGAAAAACCAAAAGTCAAAAGTAAAGGCCACGCTGGATTCGTATTTATCTTCGCAGAATTTCAAAAATTATTTTCATTTTTCTGTAAGGGGGGGGGGGTTAACGGGGGTCGAATTAAAACTGAAAAGCTGCTATTCAAAAAACAGCAACTAAGAACACTCCGTCTCCATCGATTTTTTCCAGTTTCTTGGTTCATTTTCGTCGACTTATTTGAAGGTGTTTCTTTGACCCAGTGTATCGGGGGTGGGGGAGTAGACCGGGGCCAAATTAAAATTGAAGAGAATACTCAGAATCAGTGACTGAGAACTCTCATCTCTATTAGTGAAGGAACCTGTAACTTTGCAGTAGTTCAAAAATCGTATTTTTATTTTGTGATTGGGGGGGGGGGGGTAAACCGTCTTCGAATTAAAACTGAAGAGCTAAAGTCAACGGTTAAGAACCACTCCATCAATTTTCGTGAGGCTATAAAGTAACGTTTTCTGAAATTTTTTCTATGTCCCAAAGCAAAAACATGATGTGTTGGTGCTGCGCGACTGCAGTCTGCAGCCATGTTGTTCATAGAAATTTCCGTGGAAATGTCAACCACTGGACTGAATTGTCATCATGAAATTTTTCTAGTTTCCACTTGTCAGGAGGCATTTCTTTGACATAGTGTGTTTAGGGGAGGGGTTAGTGTATTGTTTTACCGTACTATTCTATATTATACCGGACAACAATTTCAAATTGGCATGAACTAGTGTTTCTTCATTTGAAACGTCAACGTTGAAGATCTCTTGGGGTGGGGGGGGGGGGTTCCATCCTTCGAACTAGAACATGCTTGGAAATCTACAGTGTTAGATTTTAAAGCAGATTCAAAACTAAGCTTCCAGAATGAACACCAACCTTTATCCGAAATATACAAGCTAGACGAAGGAACTCGGCCCCTCTTCTCGGCCCGTAAACACGACGCAGGTAAAAGAAAAGGTCGACACGGGGTGAAAAAATAAGAAATATCGTTCGGGAAAATGGGGGGAAAAGTGTAAAAAAGGCGCATAAAAAGTTACCGATTTAGGTGTTCGTACAAGCGTTTTTAATTCGTTCGGGACGAGGTGCAAACCGCCGTTATTGCTCATTCAGATTTCGGAGTGTCGCCTTTCAGAGGGACCTTTTCTCTTAATTATTACGTCGGTACGAGTAAAACGCGTTTTAATCGTGATAAAAAAAAAAGGAGACCATTTGACATTTTTTCATACATATATATTTTTTTTTTTGCTCTCATTCATTCTGATAATCGCGACTGTTGCATGGTTCCATTTCACGGTTGCACCTTCGAACGAGCCGAAGATTGTGGAAATTTTTTACGCCGTACTCGATCGGAGGTACTAAATAGCTCGTTGAAATTTTCGAACCCTTCGTCTGCCCGTTTTTCCCCCGGCTGGTCGGGGTTCAGCCTCGCCGTCTTACCGGTTCTCCGTAATGCAAATTAAAGTGCTCGAAAATGTTTTTCAACCATTATCGGTTCGTGGATGCGTTTCGTATATTTGAATGCCAACGCAAACAGTAACGTACGTAAAAACAAAAGCCTCGGTGAGTTCGCCGACAAAGGACGACTGTTGGAAACAAAAGAGCGAAAAGAAAAAGACGACGGTTCCAGGCGGCTCCCGGAGCTGGCCGGCTCGATGGCTCTTGTAAAAATAGTATTAGTTCCTATATGTATACTTTCCAGCCACGCGGGTCCACCAATTCGGTTACAAGTTACTTTAACCCTTTCTTTATAATTTATTTGTACGTTTTTATGTAATAATTATCGTCATTATGCCGGGCACGTGAAACATGTACCCGGTGGGCGAATTCGGGCGAACATCGTGTTTGTGTGTATCGTTATTTGTCCTTGGTTGTGTAATGGAGAGTCGTGTATGTCTTTTTCTCTCTTTCTCTCTCTCTCTCGCTCCTAATTACTCGCGATAGATTCTGTCTCACGATGCCCAACCCCGTAAGAGGAACCAGGAGACAGAGCCCGGCCTGGGCTACCTCACTCGAGAGACAGAGAAGATTCATGCATATGTAAGAGTTCTTCAATTTAGGTACACGAAATTACAGTACGCGTGGTAGGGACATCGCGACCGGGTTCTTGAACTTGAGGAATTAAAAGAGAAAGGTGCATTGAAACGTATGTATTATCTGTACGTGTATGTAGGTACCTATATACACGTATAAAAACGCTCGAACGTAAAAAAAAGTACATCGGGCGAGAAAAGGTAATAACGTCGAGGAAGTGGCAACAGCTGCTACCTTCTCGAGTCTTCGATCGGAATGAGCCGTAATATCGCCGGTCGCCGCCGTTGCTAATGCCCTGTTAACACGCCCGACGCTATTCGCGCAAACCGGGAATCGGCATCGGGAGACGAACTCGTGCGCGCAATCAAAATGCCACCAAACGGCGAGTACGCAACCGGCGTTTTAATTGGCGCGCGTACGTCGAGAGTACAAATTTTCAATACCAGCCGATGCTCCTCGGCTGCTCGGCTGCGTAGCCTCTCGTTCTCATTAACTCCGTCGTGATTCTCGCATTCGGTATCGCCGTGCCGGAAATCGACGACGGCGAAGTCGGAAAGCCGACTCGAGTCGTGCAACAGGTGGCCGAAGCTGAAATGCCGTTACCAGTGGTGGCTGCGAACGGGGGCATTGCCTCCCGGTGACTGGTTTTGCTCGGTCTTGGCTGGAACATCGGTTGTTACAAAAAAATCCATTGTTACCCACTCCCCTAGCTGGAAAATCTATTGTTATATCGTTCACGTGCAGAAATTCAATTGTTACCCCATCATTGTAATGCAAATCCATTGTTGCCCTCTTTGTTTGCTGATAAGTCTATCGTTATCCACTGCTTTTGCTGAAATATCTGTTGTTACCTCATCCACTTGCTAGAAAAATCCATTTGTAACGCGCTCTTTTCGCTGAAAAATTCATTAATACCACTTACCTGGCTGGGAAATCTTCCTGGAAAATCCATAGTTGCTTATTCTCGCAGTAAAATTTGGTATTACCTCAGTCCTTCACTGGAAAACGCATTGCTACACCTCTGCTTACTAGAAACTCCATAACTACCATCTCTACTTGCACTAAAATCGATTGTTATCTAGTCCCCTTGATCAAACATCGATTGTTATTTCTTTCATTAGCTAGAAAATCCATTATTACTTCCTCCTCTCGCTGAAAAATCAATTGTTATCAGGGTGTCTAACAGGTCAAGTAAGTCAAGTAAGTCAAATAAAGTCAAATAAAGTCAACTTTTTTTGGTCCTGGTCATGTGAAAATAGAAAAATCAAACTTAGTTATAAGTTTAAATGTTTGAATATTGATTCTAAACAAGATTAATGTGTTCTTCACAATTTTCATTCAAATTTTATATTCTAAGTGACGTATTATTTGTTTTCTATGGTATTTATTTTCATCATAAAACCCTTGACGGTTGTTTCAAGGTGTGGTTACCACTAAATCTATAAGAAAAAGTTGAAAATGGAACCAGAAAGTATCCAGAATCATATTGAAATGTATATGTTGATAAACGATGTTTGAAAATGAGGTATTTGTAAAAGAAAATATTAGTTCTTTATTTATACTACTCCAAGTTGCTACATATACTATTGTACAAAGGTGTCTGATATGCTGGTACTGAGGAAGGTGATACAGTCTGTGTTTTTGGGCCCTAAGTCGATAATTACTTGGGGAAAAGAGGTCAAATAAAGTCAAGTATTTTCAAATTTCAGATTTGTTAGACACCCTGGTTATCCATTCCCGTTGCTAGAAAATCCGTTGTTCCATAATCTTCTTGATGAAAAATCCAATATTAGCTCCTTCCTTAGCTGGAAAATGCATTGTTACTTACTCCCCTTACTGAAAAATCTGTTGTTACTCTCCTACTTACTAAAGAATCTATCGTTACTCCCTTCTTGAGCTGAAAAATCCATTGACCCTTTTCCTTACTAAAAAAATCTGTTGCTACGTACTCGCTTCTCTTGTTACAAAATCTAATAATCTGTTATTACCTTATCCACTTATTAGAAAATCCATTATTCCATTTCCTTCGCTGAAAGATCTATAGTTATATCATCCACTTTCTGCAAAATCCATTGTTACATTGTCCTATTGCTGTAATGTAAATCCATTGTTACCCTCTTTGTTTGCTGAAAAATCTATCGTTATCCACTGCTTTTGCTGAAATATCTGTTGCTACCTCACCCACTTGTTAGAAAATTCGTTATTACCCTTTACCCTTGCGGGAAAAATCTATTGTTACGTCTTCTAATGCCGAAATTCCAATTTAATGAAAATCCATTGTTATCCTGTATCTTTGCTGAAAAATCCATGGTTATGTATTGCTTTCCTGAAATATGTAATGTTGCCTCATCCATTTGCCAGAAAATCTCTTGCTACCCTCTTTCCTCGCTGGAAAATCTATTGTTACATCTTCCATATGCAGGAAATTCTACTGTTACCTCTTTGCAATAATGAAAATACGTGGTTATCCTATCCCCTTGCTGAAAAATTTGTGGTTAACCATTGCCTTTCAGAAATATCTGTTGTTACCTCATCGACTTGCTAGAAAATTTGTTATTACCCTTCACCTTCACCCCTGCTGGAAAGTCTGTTGTTACATCTTCCACTTGCAGAAATTCTATTGTTACCCCGGCACTGTAATGCAAATCCATTGTTACCCTCTTTGTTTGCTGACAAATCTATCGTTATCCATTGCTTTTGCTGAAATACCTGTCATTACCTCATCCGTTTGCCAGAAAATCAATTGTTACCCTCTTTCCTTGCTGAAAAGTCTATCGTTACATCTTCCAAGTGCAGAAATTCCATTGCTACCCTGTCGCTTTGATGAAAATCCATTGTTATCCTATATCTTTGCTGAAAAATTCATGATTATGCGTTGTCTTCCTAAAATATCTTTTATTACCTCATCAATTTGCCAGAAAATCTATTATTACATCTTCCATATGCAGGAAATTCTATTGTTACCCCATCGCAGTAATAAAAATCCATTGTTATTCTATCCCCTTGCTGAAAAATTCATGGTTATTCACTGCCTTCCTGAAATATCTGTCATTACCTCATCCACTTGATAGAAAATTTGTTATTACCCTTTATCTTCGCTGGAAAATCTATCGTTACATCTTCCACATGCCGAAATTCTATTGTTACCCTATTGCTGCAATGAAAATCCATTGTTATCCTATACTCTTGCTGAAAAATCCATGGTTATCCATTACCTCTCTCAAATATCTGTTGTTACCTCACCCACTTGCTAGAAAATCTATTGTTACCTACTCCTCTCTAGCAAATCTATTGACACGGATATGTTTTATGGCTGGTAAACTAAATTTGTGCGTGCGTCACGTTTTGACTGACACCAAGATGTCAAAATAATGAGGTCATCTGGGCAATATTGTTGCATCATCCACTTTTGATATATATATCGCAATATTAGCTATATAGTTCCTCAGTTGTGCGCACGATTTTGCTCATAGCAGATTGTAACTCGTTCTTCACCTCTGTTGAGAATAAGTGGTGTCTTGTGTTACACTCAACTGATCAACATCAACATTTCTATATTTGATAGCCATAAGACATATCCATGTACTGATGTATCGGCATGCAGTCTACATACTCCTTACATTTTTATTACCTTGTACTGAAAAATGCATTGTTACCCACTTACCTCGCTAGAGGATCTATTGTTTCCTCATCCACTTGTATTATCTGTGTTTGAAGGGGTGATTCTAGGGTCAACTTGATTTTTCAAGAAAGTTAGTATATCCTTTGTTTTTAAAGTAAAATTTAGGACCCACATTAAAGTGGGATGATATCAGATTGTCAGATTCCGCGATTGCAAAAAAAATTTGACACGGAATTCAAAGCAGAAATCGAGTTTGAGTGTCGACATCGATTTCTGGATCAAATTGTGCATCGACTCTGAATATAAAATTCCATCCAAAAATGATGTTGGCATTGTACTTTGTCCTTTGTGCCAAATCCTGTGTCAGATTAGTGTTGGAAAAATGACGGATTTTGAATGTTTACAAGAGTTGGTTTTTGTATCATCTGTGTTTGAATGGGTGATTCTAGAGTTAACCTGGTCTTCCACAAAAAACCGATATGGTATCCAGTTTGAAAGCCAAATTTGGAGCCCAAATCTGGGTTGGATGAAAACATCATATTTTCAAAATTTGCAACATCAGACACGGAATTTAGTGCGAAAGTCAGGTCAGCGTATCAGTATCAACTTTTGGATCAAATTGTGCATCGACTCTCGGTACTAAATTCTATCTAAAAATTTGATGCTGACTACCTCAACTTTTGTATCAAATTCTGTATCAGATTTGCATACAAGTTGACGGATTTTGGATGTCAGCAAGAGTCGATGTTTGTATCATCTGTATTTGCAGGGGCAATTCTAGGGTTAACTTGAATTTTCAAGATAATCAATATTGTTCAGTCACATGAAAGCATCAGATTTTCTGATTCTGTGACAACAAGAAGAATTTCACATAGAATTCGATGCAAAAGTCAAGTTGCCGTGTCGACATTGGCTTTCAGATCAAACTGTGCATCCACCCTCGATACAAAATTCTACCCAATAGTTGATGTTAACATTGTACCTGGATTTTTCTATCAAATTCTCCATCAGATTGGCGTTGGAAAAGTGATGGATTTTCAGCGTCGACAAAAGTCGATTTCTGTATCATTTGTATTTCAAGGGATTCTAGGGTTAACTTGATCTTTCAAGAAAGCCGATATTGTATTATCTCGGGAAAGTAACATTGGGACCGAAGTCAGGGTCGGATGAAAACATCAGATTCTGCGACCCCTCCCCCTCCCCCCAGAGAAACAACTAATTTCGATACTACGTTTGATTTCCCCGCTTTACCTCGTTCATACAACTTTCGCACCCCCCATTAATACGTCGGGGGGTGTACAGATCGTACTGCTGTAGCTTCGCTACCGGAATCGAGGCACATGGTAGACGTCGCCGTTACGTTAATTAGAAATAATAATTGAAAGTGCTCTCCGGATAACTGTACATCACACGGGGATGCGAATGATTGGTGAGTCGCGACTCGCGTTCGGCGACAAAATTAACGACGTCGACGTGCAATAGACGGTGACATCTTCAGCGCACCGACATCGACACTCTCATTAAAGTAATTATCAAAAACGCGTATCTTATTTTTTTTCTCTTGCTCCCTCGTCTCCAAGGCGTGATTAAGTCGCCGTTGTGAGGACGAGAAGTGCGAAAAATCGAGACATTTACTCGAGAAGTCGCGGCGCGACGTCGCGCGTATCTGCCCGGCGGTAGACGTCGCGGCCGTCAGTCGAATCTGGCGGTACAGTGGCCCAGTTTTCGGTGCATGCAGTCCGCCCACTTCCTCGCCCGTGAATTCGTGTGACATACTGACAGATATGCATTCCCACGAGGCGAGACGAAAATAAAAATCTCCTTTAGCGCGGTTTATTATTAACCCTTTAGTTTTTCCTGACACCCGACAATCTCGGCTACCCCGAGAGGAAATACGCGTACACTCCTTCTTTGAAAATATTCCTCTAATTTGGTTAATCGGTCCTTCAACCCTTCCAGATTGTTTATTTATACGACCCACATTTTTCTTTCTTCTCGGCTGCGGAGAAATGAAGAAAGGAAAAAAAAAAACACCTTCGGTTTAACCCGTATTTTGAAAACCTACTATTAGTACTTCCGAGTATGACGAATATTAAATAAGAAGAAAGAAATTATTCCCACGCGGCGATTTTTTCCCCGTTTATTGGACGATGATTATGAATGAAGAAGAAATTTTCGGGCGCTGGGGGAGGGACGTGTGTCGAAAACCTGATGCTCGTATCCGGATATCGGAGAACAGTATCGGAGAATGGACCGGAGTTTCGCTTTGATGATGGTTATTAAACGTCAAGGTTTCGTCCTGATTGAGAAAATCGAAAATTGGTGGGGGGGAGGCAAAGAGCTGGTCTCTAGTTACTCTAGGCGGAGAAAGATACAAAAGGCGAGGTAGTCAGCATCAAATTTTTAGATAGAATTTTTAGTATCGAGATTCGATGCACCGTTTGTTCCGAAAGTGGATGTCGACTCTAACTCGACTTTTGTATCGAATTCTGCGTCAAGTTTGATCACAATATCGTGTCAAGAATGTGGTAGATTTGGTGAGTGGATATTGGTTTTGAGGGTCTGCATGTAATTTTTGCAGTCTATAAGGCATAATTGATAGGCAACCAAGGTTAGTCATGTGCATGAAGAATTGTCTATGGTAACGTGTGGAAAGGAATTTTTTTGCAAAAGATAGGCAACCAAGACTCGTGCGTATGAAGAATTGTCTATGGTATGGTTTGAAAGGGAATTTTTTTAATGCAAAACATGGTTCTTCATGTTTATTGTCATTACAGTACGAATAATTCTGATGAAAATAGTGTTGGTGTATGCAGCAGACGCAACTATTTTTCACTGTCTCCCTCACTTTATTCCCTCCTTGTTTCCCAATCCCTTGTAATAATTTACATGTATCAATATTTACAACTACCCTTCCTCTATAGTTGATTCTTGTCAAAAACCACTACATTTCTATTCAGTGAGATAGTAATGGCTCCCCATACTTGTGTATGTGTGCTTGAAGCTTGTTATTGGGATTTAAAAGGAAATATAGAGCGGGCTGAAAATCACCCCGCACCAGCAATATAAGAGTGATCAAATCGTTCTCTTATGGGGCAACCCATGTAAAACGCAATTTTTCAAGGAGTTCTAATTTTCTCAGACTTTTTTATTTGAAATCGATTTGTCTTTTTTTTTATTATTTATAACTATTTCAACAAAATGTAGGACATACATTTTTCAGAAAAAAAAAAGTATGACGGAGAAATTCAAGTTTGAAAATGAAAATTTTCCCATTTAAAATACATGGGCTTTTTTGGTTCGATAAAAATCCACCAGATGTCAGCCACTTTGCTTTTAAATCCCAATTGAAAAAAAGTAAGGTTTCAAAATGAAGATAAGCAGATGCCTTAGCCTGTTATCAAAAAAGTAAGGATCACAAGGGTGAGCAGGCATCATTCAGAATTATGATATTTTGGTAATGATTTGTCAAGAAAATAATGGATGTAGGTGTATTCGTAGTAGGACATGATTACTGATGCTCATTGAAATGTCTGTTGTACTCTTTGGTTGCGTGCTATTGGTAGGAATCAGGATGAATATGACGGATGAGCATTGATGCGTTTGCTTGTTGTTAAAGATCAAAAATGGCGGATAGGCATGGATACGTTTGCTGGTTATCAGAAAAGTAAGGATCAAAATGGCGGATGGGCTATGATATACATATATGTACTTACTTGTTATTGAGAAATGTAAGGGTTCAAAATGGTGGGCAAGCATCGATATGTTGATTGTTATTGGAAAAAGTAAGGATCAATAATGGTGGATGAGCATTGATGCGTTTGCTCGTTATTAGTTAAAGTAAGGGTGAAAATGGTGGATGAGAATTGCTGCGTTTGCTTGTTAATGGAAAGTGGGATGAAAATGGCGGATGAACGTCAATGTGTTAGCTTCTTATTGGCAGAGATGGAAAGAAATTGAAAAACAAAAAGTCTTAAGCAAAAAGCGCAGGCGTTTTTGGAAGCCAAAAGCACAAGCGAAAAGGAAGACAAATACTGAAAGAGCGAAAAGTCGAAATTAAAAGTTTTGCCTCTCAAGGTCAGAAGCAAAATCCTAAAGTGAAATCATTACTAAACAGAGATCAAAATAAACTGAATAGCGAAAAGTGCAGGCATTTCTGGAAGCAAAAAGCGCCAGCAAAAAGCAATTTCAATGTTGAAAGAGTGAAAAACCAAAAGTAAAAGTTTTGTCTTCCAAGGTTAGAAGCAAAATCCAAAAGTTGAAGCGTTATCGAAACACTCTCAGTGTCTCAGTCATTGGTTATTGGAAATGGTAAGGGTGAGAATGGCAGACAAGCATTGATTGGTTTGCTTGTTATTGGAAAAAGTAAGCATCAAGATGGCGGATGTGAATTATTGGGACGCGTCAGTAAAGTGGCTGACAGCTGGTTGACAAATGCAGAAGCTACCCAAAACGGGATGAAATACATAGCGCGCCATCTACGTTACAAATGGTGGCCAAAAGTGGAAGTATATAAAATGGGATGAAATACACTAGCGCTCCATCGCCGTGACGCGACCAAATTGTAATATGTTTGTTTATTATTGGTAAAAGTAAGGATGAAAATGGCGGATGAGCATTGATACATTCGCTAGTTATCAGAAAAGTAAGGATCAAAATGGCCGCTGGGTCATGGTATACGTACTTGCTTGTTGTTGAGAAATGTAAGTGTTCAAAATGGCGGGCAAGCATCACTATGTCAATTGTTATTGGAAAACATGAGGATAAAAAATGGTGAATGAGCATTGATGCGTTTGCTCGTTATTGGTAAAAGTAAGGATGAAAATGGCGGATGAGAATTGATGTATTCCCTTGTACAAAAATGTAAGAACCACAATGGCAGATAGGCCTTGATATAATATACTTGCTTGTTATTAAAGAAAGGAAGGTTTCTAAATGGCGAGTGAGCATCAGTGCGTTTGCTCGTTATAGGAATAAGCAAGGATCAAAATGGCCGATGAGCATTATGTAAACTTTTGTACAAAAGTTGAGTTACTTTGAGAATGTTGGTATTAATTTGCTGCGGAATTTGATATAAAACTCGAGTTACTGTCTTGACATTGATTCTTAGATAGAATTCTATAAGAACGCTGATGCAAAAACGAATCTTTTTGATATCAACGTGGCAATTCAACGTTTGTATCAAATTGTCTGACAAATTCGACCCCAATATTGTGTGTCTTTAAAGAACGGAGTTTGGATTTTGTTGTTTATTGTTTTGAGGGTCAAGGGGGTGTTTATTACAAAAGAAAGTTATGCTAAGAACCAAACGAATGTACGTTTTCACCTTTTCGTCAGCTAGGTACCTAATATTTGATACGAATTTCTGATCCACTATGGAACATGAAGACCCTGTGTGGCATTACTTTTCTGATCCCTTACTCAACCCCTCTCCTGCTCTCCATTTGGTGTACGACCTCCTGTGATCTTTTTTACCACACGAGATTATGGAAAGAGGGGGAGTGGAGCTTCTTCGAGCGTTGAGGTTCCTGATATCACGCCTGGAAAGGTACTCGCTGCATTCGAGTTCTTTACACCGAATTAACGTATTTTTCGAGTATTTTCTGTTTTCGCCCGGAGTGTCTTCACTCGTTGGTGCGATCAACCCAGACGAGAATTACCGAATTCCCAGACAATTAATTGAGAGGAAACACATAAGTTACACGTAGAAGTTATTCCTATATATGCGGCTGCAGGTTGAACACAATACTTCGGATGTGTTCTGTTACATATCCTTCGTTTGGTTGATGAAGAAAATACACTCGTGTAATTACGATTCGATACAATTATTTATTCTAGGCGTTTCGTATACGCGTTGTGGATGAATTTATTATTCATTTTATCGGGGTCTACGTTTCGATGTACGATGAACGGTGTACAACAACCTTTCTCTACTCTAAATTTACAGATGTAGTATAAGATGTTCGACAGATAATTGTGAATTATACCGGCGGTAGCGGGGCAAAAGGTACTTAATTTCGAGTGCAACAAACGACGTTCAGCCACCCTCACCATATGGCATGTATAAGAACGTATGTACGAAAAAAAAAATTAATGTAACGCAATGCGTATACGCTAAAAGAGACGATGGTAGTTAAATATACGTTGACCTTGGTTCAATTCGTTTACCCTTATACTTAACTTCACTTTGTCTTATCTGACTCCGGTATCTTGACCTGTTATCGATATACCTTCTTTACCTTTCCTTATATACCATCTTTTTTTTCTTTCTTCTTTTTTTTCAAAGACATCGCACGTGCGTACTTTTCATGTACTCGAATGGAAGACTTCGTTGACTCCTTCATCTGCTGCATGCACTTTCCAATGAATTTCACTTCCCTTATTCGCGTTCTTTCTTTTCGTCTCGCCCTCCAGCACTGCATTCTATCATCCGGTCCAGTTTTTGTTTTCTCATTTCAATGGCAGATGCGCCGGAACGTTTTCTGCTTGAAAAACTTAGGCTTTTGATGATTCCAATTTTCATGCACGCCTCGTTCCTTTACTATACCTTTTTTTTCGGTTCTAAACAATAAAAGACCCCTTTCAGTCATTATTATTGAAAGTTACCTATCTCATCAATTTGTTTAGGTAATAATCTGTGCTCCTATTGTTTGTACTCCTACACGGTTGTTCACAAGTTCAAGATCAGGGTTACTTGATGAAATAAAAGAGTGTTGATTGCTGATCAGATGTAACCTTCTCATATACACGCAGCCGACTTAGAGAGAACTGGTAGATGGTTCTGTATATCTGTGATATAGAATATTACTTGAATGTAATTTCGGATCATCTTGCCTACCTGGCTCCTTAAAAAATGTATTTCTTTAATGCTAGGTGTTTTTGAAAGAAGGAAGATTCATCCAACTTGACTAAGCAAACTCACCCTGGTTTACCAATATTAAAGAACTTATACGTTCAAAGTTGCTAGGAAGTTAGAGAGGAAACACAATGGACAATTGAGCCTTGTAGGTTACTTTTTCAAAATTGTAAAATGTAGTTGACGTTGTTAAAGTCTGGTTCAGTTAAGAAACATAACTGGCTACCCGCAATACACATCGATATATGGATATTTTGAAGTTGGAGGTGAAAGACGTGTACGAGAACACGTTATCAAGGCCATGAAGAAATTATGTTTCTTAACTGGGCCAGACTTGAGGGTCGGCTCGAGTAAGGTTCTATAGTTTCACACGGGTATAATGGACCGCCATTTTGATTCCCAACTAGCCCGAAAGAATGCGACTGAGAATGCTCGGAAAGTGGCTCGGACTAACTTGAGAATCAAAATGGCGGTCCATTATACCCGTGTGAAAACTATAGTACCCGAGCTCTAGTAGCCGAGCCTATTGCAATCACTAGTTTTCAACTTCTCCAGTATGCTCCTTGATCCTGATCTTCGAGACATAGCTTCATATTGCAGACATATAAAACCAATGAGAGTTATATTTTACATTCACCATCCTAACTTTGATAACAAAAAGTTACTGATAACAAACAAGCGGCACTAGCGCGCACGCCGTTCTGTAGAGTCCGAATTAGAAAATACACGTGATCATGATCACATCACGCATTCATTTTCACCCGCACAGGTGATTTTGCAGCGCACTCTGGTGCAAGTTTAAATCCCTATTGTTCCTGAATTTTCTGATTAAGTCTAGATCAGTGAAACATATTCGTTGAGAATTCGTTATGTAACGTATCTACTACGCTTTTTTCAACATAAGTACACATTTTTGAATCAGGGGGCCCAATTTTGAAAAATTCTACTTTTTATGCTCTTTCCAACGATACTAATAACTAATTTTATCAACAAATATAACTTGGTTCTGTCTTGTTTAACAGCGTCCAACTGCCCTTCCTATGTTCCTAAGGCATTCTGCAATGCCTTTGCTTTGTGTTCTGAAAACGTGAGAATTAAAATGGCGGATGAGCATCTATGACTTTCTTTTATTGGTAAAAGTAAGAATTAAAATAGCGCTTGAGTACTGATGCGTTTGTTTGTTATTGGAAAAAGTGCGGCTCAAAATGGCAGATGAGAATTGATATGTTCGTCACTGCAACAGGTCACGATCAAAAATGGTGCACGAGCATTTATGCCCTTGCTTGTTATTGGAAAAAATAAAAATGAAAATGGCCGATGAATACTGATGCGTTAGCTTGTTATCAAAAAAGTGCTTATTACTGGAAGTGGTCAGAATCAAAAATGGAGCAAGAGCATGTATGCCCTTGCTTGTAATTGGAGAAATAAGAATGAAAATGGCGGATGAGTACTGAATGATACTTTAGCTTGTTATCAAAAAAGTAATGATGAAAATGGCGGGTGATCATCAGTGTGTTCGCTTATTACTGAAAAAAGCAAGATGAGAATGGCGGATGAGCACTGCTGCGTTGGCTTGTTATTAGAAAAGTAGGGATCAAAACTGTAGATTAGTATAAATGCGTTTGCTTGTAATTGGAAAGCGTAAGAATCAAAATGGCGGGTGAATGTCAATGCGTTGGCTTGTTGTTGGAAAAAGTAAGGATCAAAATAGTGGATGAGCACCAATGTGTTTCCTTGTTATTGGAAGTAGTAAGAATGAGAAGCTGTGTCTTTGCTAGTTATGAAAAGTAAAAGAGTGAGAAAATTGCGAGTGAGCACAGATGCGTTTGCTTGTAATCAGAGATGACAGTTCACACATAGAATACATATATTCTACTTTCTACATGTAGAATATGTAGAAAATAGATAGAATATTAGTACCATTCAGAAAATAATGGTCTTCCATAAGAAAATTTATTGGGGAATTTTCGTTAATTAAGCCCACACTAAGATTATCAAACAAAATTTGTAGACCAAAACTTAAACTGAAAAAAAAAAAAAAAAAATGTAGTTACCTCGGAGGTGAAATCCTGTTTATAGGTTCAGGAGTCAGGATTCAGGACGCAAAACGCGAATTTTGAAACAAAACCAACTATGTCCTTTCTGGATTTCTCACAAATGGATTCCAGTCACACTGTTAGTTATCTGCTCACTTCACCCTACTTTTCACCCCGTTTTTACTAATCATAATCAGTAGTAATCAGGATTTTCAACTAAAAAGATAATTTCGTTTTCAACTATTACTAATAAAATATGCTACATCCAATTCAAGATATTCCACATAACGTGGAATATATTATCATGAATTTACATTTATATTTCAATTTGTATTCTATCAGTACATGCCATCTTCTCTGCTTATTGTAGAAAAACGTAAGTATCAAAAATGGCGGATGAGCATTGACGCACTGACTAGTTGGACGGTGTTAAACAAAAAGCTCCCACGGGACATTTATTGACAAAACGAGTCATTAGTATTGTTGGAAAGAGCATGAAAAGTAGAATTCTTTAAAACTGGGTCCCCGATACAAAAATGTGCATCTATGTTGGAAAATGCTCATCAGTAAACGCTATGTCCATTATACCAACATTAGTCATTAGCTTTTAACATTACGTTTTCTAAAAAAAAAAACAGATTTTGTCGCTTGGGAGCTTTTTGTTTAACAGCGTCCAGCAATCAGAAAAGTAAGAATCAAAATGCCAAATGAACAATAATAATAAATCAGGGATGACAAGCCAATCGCATTGGCTGAAGCTATCGGCTATCGCTACTAAAAATTTTAGCATTGGCTATAGCTATCGGCTATCGGCTACCAACTTTCATTAGCTGGCTATCACCTACTCGAAAAAAAAAAATCGAGTGACATATCAAAATGACCTGTGAAAAGAGCTGAATATAGTGCTTGTTACTGGAAATAGTAAGGATAAGAATGACAAAGAGCATCGGTGCATTTGCTAGTTATCAGGAAAGTAAAGACCAAACTGGCGGTTGAGTACAGATGCGTTTGCTTGTTATTGGAAAACATAAGGCTAAGAATGGCGGATGAGCGCTTGTGCGTTTGCTTGTTATAGGAAATTATTAAGATCAAAATGGCGGATGGGCTTTGTTATAGTTGCTTGTTATCTTCTAACAAACAGATACAAGTATGGAGAGTCAATGCGTATGTTACAGCCAGTGATACATAGAGGGCGTTGTTTTGAGAGCAAAAGACCCTCTTTATTTTACCGTTCGAGTGTGTATTCTTGAAAATGCTTATTCCAAAGAGAATTTCAGCCTTCCAAGTCAGGATTATCTTCATTACAATTTCCAAAGATGCTACATGAATTGATTGGATTATATAATATAGAAGATTAGGAGAACGTTTTCTAGCTCCGTGAATTCATTTCATTAAAATCTTAGGGTAATTTGTAGACAGATCCGAGGTCCTCTGCTTCAGAGAATGATCTTTGCTGCGCGACTGCAATCTGCAGCTTCGCAGTTTGAAGCTTTGAATAGTAAAGGCACAGCCGCCCCTCTTCGAGTAGCGAAGCTGCTTGTTCTAGAGTACTATAGTTTCACACGGGGACAATAGACCACCATTTTGATGCCCAACTAGCCCGAATATCTATACTAAGCTGACTACGCCACTGATCAGATGCACCGTATTGGGAGAGGGGTCGAAATTGATGTATTTTTTTTTTCTTAATCATGTTAATTTTTTTTTGTCTACTTCGTTCTTGATTCTGGTAACTTCGGGGAGATAATATTTTATTTTTCATGAAATGGAATAAAGAATAATACACGGTATTGGTTAACGAGTGGCAAGTGGTAAACAAAACGGAATCGATATTTGTAAAAATACAGAGCTACACCGACGAAGACGAGGAAGCGAGCGGGCGTACTCGTACGTATTTTTAATGAAGCTATTACCCCCTCGATGGTAATAATTATCTTTATATCGAGCGCATATATACGCAATTAAATGCGAATGACAGTTTACCTTTTTTTTTTCTTTCTTTCTTTCTTAATAAGACATTGTTTCCTTTTCAATTTCAACGTCGTGTAAATGGTTTCTTTACCTTTTTTCGACTCGTTTATTCCCCCTTTTGTTTTGATCTTTCTTCGACCCGGTGCATTATAATTTTTTTGCTCGCGATACGGGTTATCAAACGAATCCAGTTTCACACTTGGCCACTTTTCCTGTTTTTGAGTTCGTGTTTTTGTGCATGCATGTATACCTGCTCCATCCGAGCGCCAGATTATATCCGTTTTTTCGTTATTACACCCTAGCGTGCGAGATGCGCTTCCATGGAACGCGAAAACAGAGGTGCACGACTTCTTCAGTTCCGCACACGTAGCTGGGTACACAACCTCTGAGGTCGGCGCAGCATTGCAGAAAGTGCACAACACGAACGCGGGAGGTCAATTCACTTAGGCCCGGCCGAAATATATATACCTTTTGGGGGTAATGAAACGCGGGATCTCGGGTGAATGAAAAGTGTTTTTCGAAAAAGAAGGGTTTCGATTACATTTCTTCACCCTGGGGGGGGGGGATTGAGAACGGAAATGGGAGGATGACGCCATTCGCCATTGTATATTCATTTTTTGTGCCTTGAGATTGTGAGCTACTGCGCAGTCTGGAAGTTGAGTTCTCAAACGGGGTCAGTCGGATCACTCGGTGATAGTGACATGAAGAAATGGGGTCGAGACTGAGAAATTTCAAAACTTAGTCTTAATGTTGTGTCGTTGATTTCGACCTCGGCGTTGTATTTTTGATCAACTGCTAGGAAGTAATCATACTGCATCAGAGCTTAAGAGAATTGTATATGGTTAAGAACTCCTCAAGGCTGTAATAGATTTTGACACACGTCTCACAGAAAATTACTTGAGATTCTCTTCTGCCTATCCACCTTATACCAATAGGAAACCATTACTCAGTCCCCTCTTTTCTAATTTACTCTCAACCCGAGCCCTGAAATCTGCCCTTTCGAGCATTACCTCAGATACGTCGGGGAGGCTGTTAGGGCTGTCCTAGCCCTCTTCCCTTCTGGCCGAAAAACCGGCCTAGGTCGTAGTATGCAAAAATATGCAATTTTAAACACTGCTTATTTTATTCAGAATTTTATGTTTCGCAAAGATGTTTTCAAACCGCTCAGCTTGCTTCGCAGAGGAAAAATATGCCAAAACATACTTTTGACAACCCTAGTAATAAGCAAACACGCTGATGCTTACCCGCCATTTTTATCAAACTAACGTATCAGTACTCATCCGCCATTTTCATTCTTATCGTTTCAAATAACAAGCAAAGGCATAGATGTTCATGCGCCATTTTTGATCCTGACCTGTTCCAGTAACAAGCAAACTCATCAATTCTCATCTGCCATTTTGATCCTTACTTTTTTAACAAGCAGACGCGCTCGTGCGCCATTTTAATTCTTACTTTTACCAATAAGAGCAATTCGGGCCGGTCATCCGCTAGGAGCGCTACAATTGGTAAAATTGAAAACGGGATCAGGACGATTTTCCCATTTGAATGTTAATTGAGTTATCTCAAAATAAGTCGAGAACGAAACCATTTAGCGAAAAAATTAAAATAACAAAATTTGTAGAGCGTGAGATTTCCTAGAAGTTACCTTCTCATATAAAAAGTGATTTCGATCGATTTAACAAAAGCTTCCGCCCACCACCCGCGCCTCTCATCAATTATCCCGTTTTCATTGTGCGTGACACTAGCGCTGACCGGCCCGAATGTCATAGATGTTCATCCGCCATTTTAATTCTTACTTTCTCTGATCACAGGCAAATGCATTGCAGAACGCCGTAGGAACATAGGAAGGACAGTTGGACGCTGTTAAATGAGACAGAACCAAGTGACATTTGTTGACAAAATTAGTTATTAGTATCATTGGAAAGAGCGTAAAAAGTAGAATTTTCCAAAATTGGACCCCCAATTCAGAAATGTGTACTTATGTTGAAAAAAGCCTATCAGTAAACGCTATGCCGTATAGTTTCTACATGGCTCTTGAACTTTGTATCACGTGTTCTCAAAAAGCGGATTTTGCTAGTTGGTTCCCTCTTGCTGAATAGCGTCCATTTAAAGGTACACATGATCACCCTTTCATCATCCCCCGCTAACACCCGCACAGGTGATTTTGCAGCGCACTCTAGTGCAGGTTTATATCCCAATAACAAGCAATGGCATTGATGTTAATCTGCCATTTTGATCCTTACTTTTTCCATTTACAAGTTACAAGCAAACGCATTTATACTCATCTACATCTTAACAGGCAAACGCAGCAATGCGCATCCGCCATTCTTATTCTTACTTTTTCCAAGTAAGTAAAGTATAACTTTTTTGATAACAGACCAAAGACGATTATACTACTACACTAGATACCTAATTTCAGCCTGCTACTAGTATAAACCCTTCTCACCCACCCCGCGTTTTAGTATCCCATCTGCTAGCGTCACCAGTATAGAAAATCAGCTCTAATGCATTTTAAATGGGAAAATGGTAATTTTTAAACCGCGCTTATTACATTTTGCCTGGGTAAAACGATCTGAAAATGTGACAGACTATGTATTCATATCTTGGAAGCAGGAAAATATAAAAAAAACAATATGCTACACTTCAATTTCTTATTTTTTAAAATTTGAACAACGGCGCCTCCACGCAAAATTTACCATTTATTTTAAATGAGAAAAATGACTATACCGGTGATTGGCAAACGCTTATGCAACATTCGAACAAATTATGGATACGCTTTATTTTACTAAGGCAGAATAGGAAGTTAGGTATCTAGTGTAGTAGTATAAACGTCTTTGTAACAGACTAACGCATCAATGTTCATCCGCCATTTTCATTCTCATTTTCTCCAATAAGCAATAACAAACAAAGACATATTTTAGATGTTCATGCTTCATTTTTGATCCTTACCTGTTCCAGTTCTTCCAATCACAAGCAGGGATGAGAAGCTTATTGAAAAAGCTTCTCTTCCGGCTTTTGGCTTCCATAATTTTAAAAAGCCTCCAGCTTCTGACTTCTTCCAGTTTTGTAATTTAAAAACTTTCGGCTTCTGGCTTCTGTTATTTCAAAAAACTTCCAGCTTCCGACTTCTAGCTCCCAACATTTCACTTTATTTCACCTCTAGTGTCTCTTAAGCCTCCCCCCCCCCTTCCAAAAAATAAGAAGCACAAAACAAGTTTAAATGAAATAATCTATTTCGACTTTAAAGCAACAAGTTTAAGAGCTCGTTTCTTATAAATAATGAAGCCGATAAACAAATGACTTCTCTCTCAGCTTCTGGCTTCCAACTAGAATCGACTTCCGGCTACCGGCTTCTCGATTAGAGTCAGGATACATAAAAACTTCCGGCTTCTGCTTCCAGCTTCTTTCACATCCCTGGTCACAAGCAAACTTATCAAATCTCATCCGCCATTTTGATCCCTCTTTTTCCAATAACAAGCAAACGCATCACCGCATTAGTGCACATGCGCCATTTTAATTCTTACTTTTACCAATTAAACAAAAGCAAAGTCACAGATGCTCATCCGCCATTTTAGTTCTTTTTCTCTGATCAGCAAAGGCATTGCAGCACGTCTTAGGAAGGACCATTGAAGCTTTGAAGCTATATGGGGAAAGAAAGAATAAAAATGTTGGCTGAGAATACCTATAGGAAGCTTGCAGAGCCCGAACTTTCATATCAGTGCTTTCAAAATGGCGGATTGGGATTGAATGAGGAAAGATTAATCCCAATCATTGCTATTAGTGAAGGCAGATGAAAAGAAGGACAGTGCCCAAGTACAGAAGAATGATGTTCCTTTTTCATTTTTCAAAATGGACGCTGTTCAGCAAAAGGGAACCAACTAGCAAAATCCACTTTTTAAGAACAGGTGATTTGATATTCAAGAGCCATGTAGAAACTATATCACATAGCGTTTTCTGATAAGCTTTTTTCATGTGAGTACACAATTTTGAATCGGGCTCAGTTCTGAAAAATTATACTTTTTAGTTTTTTACGCTCTTTCTAGTGATTCTTATCTCATTTTGTTCACAAATGTTAGTTGGTTTCCTTTTGTTGAACAGCGTTCAAATGTGACCTGCCAGAAAGAAAGGGACCTGAGCGCAAATGAGGAGTTATCTGTCAAGTCTCAAGTGTCAACAGGGCGCTTGACATACGGGAATCCCATATGTCAAGCGCCCTTTTGACAAATAACTCCTCAAATGTAAATTTCATAGGAGAGTGGATAAACAAAATTGATAACGTAATCAGGTTATCACGGTATGAAACACTAAATTTTGAAGACTTACAGCAGTTTGGGAAAATTTTTTAGAATTTTTTTGATAACAAGCAAAAGAGCGGCCAAAAATGAGTCAAAAACAGTTGTTATCACAAAAATGATTTTTTTGCGCACAGATCCCTTTCTTCCTGACAGGTCACAAATGATCATGTTCATATGTGGATATGTGTGATTATTCTCAGTGTGGTATCAACTTTCTATTAGTATTATTTTGGACGCTGTTCAACAAAAGGGAACCAACTAACATTTGTAAACAAAATGAGTTAGTAGTATCAATGGAAAGAGCGTAAAATGTAGAATTTTTCAAAATTGGGCTCCTGATTCAAAAATATGTACTCACTACTCATGTTGAGAAAGGTTTATCAGTAAACGCCATGCCATATAGTTTCTATATGGCTCTTGAACTTCGAATCACGTGGTCTCAAAAATTTTGCTAGTTGGTTCCCTTTTGCTGAACAGCGTCCATTTGATTCTAAATATCCATATTCCATGATGATCATCTAAAAGATGAGGATTATTCTTTCATTTGCAATGCAAGTGTATTCATTAGTTTGATTTAGGTACTTATTCTGAACATTGTGCTCGCCTAATGCTGATGTTTGATGATAATATTGAACTGGAAAACTAGCGTGTTTGGTTCCCATCAGTGAATGTGTTTGGTTCCATCGGCATTATTGCGCATTCCTCACTGATGCTGTTGATAATAGGGATAATACTCAGAATAATGAATATGTGTTCAGTCAATACAAGGTATTTGTTCATATGATTCAAAATATCAATGGTATTGATCAGTACCAATAAGTATCAGTGATACTAATCAATATACCAAAGCTCAATACAAGATAAGATGATACACTGCTGTATTCGGCTGACATTGTTCCATCTAAATTCATTTTATAGCAACGAGTACATTTGTTCTTACTCATTATCATTGATCCCTAATGTTTCTGTGTTTCAGAATGCGATTTCATGCGAATGAAGCCGTCGACGATAGCCACATCCTGCATCATATCGGCGATCAAAGGGCTGAAGATAAAAATTGACTGCGAAATTTTCAGGCACATCTGCGCGCTAACCAATTCGCCAGTAGAGCTGGTGAAGGAGGCTGTCAACCGGTTAGAGTGGATCGTCGCCAAGGAAGCCTCGGTCAACGTGAATAACGTGAAATGCTCGTCCGCGGCCAATACTTGTGCCGGAGCGAACGTCGAGAAAATCATACCAGTCACGGCGGACGAAGAGAAACCAGAGACGCCGACCGACGTGCAAGACGTGGAGTTCTGTTAACCCCGAATTTTCGTCTCGAAGTCTCCTCTTCGAACGTTAGGTATATTTTGTGCTCGAGTGGTATTCGAAGCCACATTTGCTGACTGTTAGTAGTTTATACATATTACGAAAACGCGAATATGATGTAGGTGTATACGAATTGCACGTAAATCGAACGATGGACACGTTCTGTACGGACAGAAATCGCGGCCACATAAAGCGAACGTAAGGTAATTTATTATCGGTAAATTTAGAAGGGGTCAAGACTGAAACATTATAATATTTAAGGAGCGATAGCGTAATGGGTCTGATGAAAACGTAACGTTGTATACGAGATGCGAAGGTTCATTGGCCGAGGAGACGAGGGAGAAAATGAGACTACCTGATCACTTACAGTTCTTTGAGACGGCTGGTGGTTGCCCTAGTTGAGCTTTGAAGGGCGGGCGCAAATGGGCTGCGAGTTAAACAAGTTTAGATGCCCTCTTGCATCGAGTTAGTGGAAACTGTTGTTCTGAAATGAAGTAAAGGTTTGTCATAGCTTCCAAAGCTGAAACATAATTATTACATAATTTTTTTTTTTTGTAATCGTAATCATCATGTTTTGTTCTTTCAACTGCCAACACGATTTTGCGAGACAAAATAACAAAAAAATATACGTACGAAGAAACAATGATACGAGCAATAATAATGTCAAAATTATAATAATTGTCAGTAGTACCTAAATTAACTGGGCTCTTGTTTTGATAATCAACGTTAAAAGGACTAGTGGCCTATCAGGTGTTTTTCTGTGGCGGGGAGGAGTAGAAAACCTTGAAATTTAGGCCGACGAAGATGAAAATAAAATCAGCAGTGATGTGAAAACTTTCTCAAAGAGCCTTGTTATCAACTTGCTGAAGAATTTTTCAATTATTTATTTGGAGGGGGGTACTAGTGATCTTGTTTACCCATCCCCCGATCCGACCTCATCAGAAAAACGTCTCGTTCTAGCCACTCCTTCATGAAATTGCGTTTCAATAATTCACACAAAAATACGATATTTTGATCAGTAGCTTAGCGAATTTTTTTGCAAGGAGAAGGCTAAACAAAAAAAAATTGTTGAATATGCGCTTTTTATCGAGTTGCTCTAAATTTACTGTAAACAAAAAAATAAATAATAAATTAAAAAAAGTAGTGTAGTTGGAATGCTTATGGGGGGGGGGGCGTGCCTCCTGGCTAGGCCACTGATTTTGATTCTCTTGTACTTATCGTGGATGAACTAAAGATAAATCTAAAGAATCAATGGACAGATAGATGAGCAAATGATAAAAAGACTGTATTTTGAAAATGTAATTATTAAACGAATACGGGCTGTAGAGCCTGTTGGTGTAATAGTTTCCTGGGGAGGGGGGGGGGTCGAGGAATCACGTTAAAATGTATTTTAGGAATACATGACCCACAAATAATCAATTTTTCTGGAGCCCGTTAGTATCTTCTGAAGCTTTTCTTTAACTTTCTCTCCACCCTACTTTTGCTGGATATTATCAGTTCAGGGTGTCTGCAGGTGATGTAAAGTCCTTCAAGTTCTGAAGTTTGACAGTAGATTCTAAAAGTCCTGAAAAGTGCTGAAATTAAAAAAAAAAAACAAATAAATAAAAGGTCTTTCATTTTTGTTAATACTCGTACACAATATATTATACTCAAGAATTAATATTTTGCGATTCCTATGATTGATCATTATAAAGTGTAACGCAGAATCTATATTCACAAGGAGGGGGAAGTAGGGGGCAAAAAGGAGGAAGGGGTAAAGGGGATAAAACTATTGGAAACAAAAAAAATATATATATATAATTGTACACTCGGGGGAAAAATGGAAAAAATATCAGCTGTAGTCCTGCAAAGGGTCCTGAAAAAGTATTTCATTTTTACTTTTCAATTCCTGTAGACACCCTGCAATTGAAAAAAGTTGTGAACGAGTTCTGCGTTTATTTCTAGAAATAACGGGACAATTTCAGAAAAAATGAAAATAAGAGTAAGAAAATTATAAGTAAAATTATATTATTTCCAAATATGCTTCAAGAAAAATTTGCCACAAAAGAAAAGAAAAAAAGGAGGAAAATTGGTGAATTAATAGCATTAAAAAAAAAAAAAGTCTAAAAATAATAGATTCCACCACCTTTATTTGAGGGCAAACTTGATTCTTCTAAAACTTGGTTGTTCTTTTTAATTAGAAAAATAAAAATAAAAAATCATGATGAGAGTTGAAATGAAATGAATCTTTGATTAGGTAAAACAGTTATTTTCAATTTAATTTTAATTTGCTTTCTTTTAAGAAAAAAGAATTCCTTACCAACTGCTCTGTTCTCTGATAGCTCAAAAGACCAGAATATCCTTTTGAAAAAAATGAAAGTGAAAAAGAAAAAATCAGAATGAGAATAAATTGTTGTAAAATTAAAATTAAAATTTGGTAATTATTTTTACTTCTAAAATTAATTGAGGGCTTGGGTTAATTAAAAACTAAAAAAACGTCAACTTGTTTCGTACTCGTTTCTTCACCACTTCTAAAAATTGAAGCATGTTTTTGGAGAGGAAAAGAGAAAATAGAAAATGCTTGACTGTTTCCCTTAACAAAAATACCTAATTTTATGAAAATTGTAGAAAAAATATTGATTTATTTTTAATTTATTTTTTATGCTACCAAAAAAGAAAAACACTTACCTTTGCCTCTATGGTTGGAAACCGGGGTTGTAAAAAGAATACGGGGCAAATTATTGTTTGAAAAATCTGAATTTATTTCTCTGTTTCTAGAATTGAAAACAGATTGCTGAGAAATGAAAGATTTGAAAACCTTGAAGCCTATTCCTGAAATTTAGTTCGTGAATGTATACCGGTTCTCCGAGTTTCCAAATTCGCTAAAAGTTCTCATTTGGGGGGGGGGAAGACTCCTCAACCCCCTCAAAAGTCTCTAATTGTGTGATAGCTAGACCTCCAAGAAATAGAATTTGTTTCGATGAATTTTCTAATGAAAGTCAATGAATAATGAGAATCAACTGTGCAAAACTGAAAAAAGTCTCCCCTAAAATCCGAAAATGAATCTAACCAGGTTCCTAATGTCCCCATCTTCAATTTTTAATCTGGGTAAGCATCGTGTACTTGCCTTCCGTGCCGGTTCCCGTTAACCAAATTTATGTACTTTTATGAGGACAGGGGGGCAAAAGGCTTACAAAAACGTATCAGTATTTCGAAAATTGAAATATTCGTAAATGATTAAAGTTTTTAATAACTTGTTTCCTTAGGTTTAGAAACAACAGAGCAATCTGCTAGAAAAAATACTAAGCTAAGTAACTTGTTTTTTTTTTGCCCTCTCTTTTGGAAATAACATATATGCTTGTTTCTCTGAACCAAATTTGTTTCAAATACTTAAAGGTATTAAAACAAAGTTTTTGAAAGAGTTCCCCTCAATTTCAAAACTAAAACGACTGATTATAATAATAATAATAATAAAACAATAATAGCAATAATAATAATGAATGATCTTTGAAGGTCCCTTTTTTCTAAATGCTTTGTACAATAAAAAATATCAATTTGTTTGATACCTATGACAGGGTGACCAGTTTCTGCAAAACTGGGAAGAGTCAGGAAACTTCGAAAAATAAATCGAAAAAGTCAGGGAATTTTGAAAAAAATTTTATGATGTGAAAAAGTTTTGTACAATTTTCTCCGTCAGACTCTACTAAACTTTTTTTTTTTTAATAATTTGTTTGTTATGAAACAGTTGGTAAATGGACTGGAAAAAATCTAAAAAAAAAAAAAAAAAAAAAAAAAAACTTAGAAAACTCAGAAGTCTGGCTTTTTTGTTGGGGGGGGGGGGACGAAATTCGTTGTTCAAAGAGAATTCATTCTCCAATGTCCATTTTTTCGTTTTCCTAAAATGAAAAAATCAATTTCGGAAATCCAGAGGACAGAAGGGAAGAAGGGATTACTTCTCGGAGTGTAAATTTGTCGGAAAAATAATTTTCAAGTTCGAATAGGAAAAAAAAAACAACATAATAAAAATAAGTAATGATGTGCATCAGAAAAGCTAATCTGTAACGATTCGATTATCTTTGATTAATCAGTATCTCATGCAATCAGTTTTAGTCTCGGCTGTTGTTAGTTAAATAATTTTTCGATTATTCTCATATCGTGAATTAATCTATCTTTGATGAATCGATTTTCTAATAATCAGTCAGTTTTTAAATAATTGGTTAATTTTTGATAGTGCGAGTAATTTTGATTAGTTCTTGGTTTTCGATAGTTCACTTGTTTTTGAGTCATCGGTTGATTCCGATTTGTCAATTGCCCCGATCAGTCGATTGCGTTTCCAATCATGGGTGTCGTGATTCCCTAGGTCCAGTGAAAATGCCCCCCTCAAACCCTGTTGGTTGACCCTCTAATTTGAAATAGCAGTAACTTTCTTCTTTGCCTGACCCAAAGTGGTATTCCTTCTTTTTGCAGTGTTCATTTCACGTGTCACGTCTGATAGTTGAATTGCAGAGCAATTCTTTACAGCAAAACTTGAATAAAACGTTGTTTTCGGTATTTGTAAACTAATTATGTTAAATTTTCAGTATTATCGTGAATAAACTAATCACTTTGTGTCATACAAATTCTAATATAAGAATCAGAAAAACTCTACTTTGATGTTTCCCTTTTGGTGCCAAAATTTTATTTCTTTTCTTTACTATTCATGCACGATACAATAAAGCATATGCAGTACATGACAGGGTGCTCGTCCTCACTCATTTTTATCTGTCAGAGGGGAGCTTCCTGAAACGAATACGAATAATCCTCTTCACCAAAATGCCTCACGACACCCCTGGCCGATTGATCGATTACTTTTTGATAATTGATTGCTCCCGATTAATTGAATGGTTTGAATTTTCGAATCACCCCTCCTCAGGCTCTGTCAGAAATGAAGACTTACAAGAAAACCCCTCAACATGGTTTCCATTTACGTAGGTTACCATCGTGTCCCTGTCCACAGCCTGCGGAAAGTCACATATCTTCTGTTTGTATTGATTCTCACCCTCGCACCCTTCTAGTCTCTGAATTGTAAACATACCTCGTAAGTAGATCAGCTTTCCACACTTTTAACTTTTTTTTTCTCGAGGGAAACGAGTGAAATGGCGCCAAAGATAGTCTATGGTCGAGTTGCTCGTATGCTGTAGTCTTCGTTTGAGTCTCGTCTGTTTCTCAAAATTATCAAGAGCCTTCTGGCTCTTGAAAGGGCGCCGACAGTTCGATCTGGTTAGTCAGTGATCACCTCTCCGTCTCCCAGGCCATGTTTGACCATCTCTCTCGTATACTCGTCATCTGGCAACGAATATCGGCCCGAGAGCGATGTACGATCTCGATTCTGAGCTGTCGATACGTTAGCTAATTTTACGAATTCTGTGTGCCAACTTTAGGATGATCTTCGACCACGGCGTTAACCTCGACTATGGTTAACGAAAAAAAACAAACTGTATATCCCCCGATTGTCGTCAACACTGGCCCTGTTCGTGAATTTGAAAACGCGGTGTTTTCGATCGTTCAACTTTCATTATGACTTTCACGAAATCGGTGCATAGGATTCTTTTACGCGTGATCATAATTATGTGTAAAGTTGAAACCAGTTTTTATAATAATCTTCGAATAAAGGCCGTAAATAATTCTCCGTATACATTGTTAGCAGTTGGGCTGACAACTAGTTTACCTTCTATTTGGCTAAAATAAATAAGTTGGAATAGATTTTTAGCAGCCATTGTTGTAAGATAATCGTAAGTCAGACTAACCTTAAACGGGAAACGAAAATACGCGGTCAAGTGTGTGTACTCGACTTTTTTTCTTCTCTTTCTCTCTCTCTCTCTCTCTCTCTATCTCTGTGCCAACGAACCAAATAACTTGAGATAGTCGAAAAATTAATGTTATTCCAGGAGGGTATATAGTTATGTAGCATTATTTGTTCTATTTTGGTGAAAGACTGAAACGAGGATACTGAACGAATCGAATCGTCTTTGTAGATACCGAATTCCAGCGATAAATGTCGATACAATTATTCTGTACAAACATGTACACTTTCTGTTTTTTTTTTTATTGTTTAAAGCGCGATTTAATCTTTTTAAAAGGAAAAATTTACGCTTATTGTACATTTAAGAATTTTTTTTTCTAACTTATGTCATACATGTATATTTTTTCCTTTTTTTTTTTTTTTTTGATAATGGTATAGTCAAAATGTTATGGATACAAAACTTTTTTTCTTTTTCGTCCATATAATGTTATTATACTTTGTAGAACTAACGAGAAGTTGAAAACATATTGTACGCTTATTAAAATTAATTAGTTGTAAAAGGTTTCGCTGTAAGCTGTTTAGGTAAGTAAGTTGTACAAAATTACATTCGTATGTATGGTTACCTTATTAAATTTTAGTTCTCAGGTAATTCACAAAGAATTGATGACGCGTTTATTCTCTCGATATTTGCAATTTTCGTGTATGAAGGTGTTTCTGGCTTGCGCCGGAATAAATAATTTATAAAAACGAAAGAAAAAACGCAAAAAAAAAAACGTATTTTGTGGCATTGTAATTATGAGTCACGTATTGTTAAGTTCTTTAAAGCAATATAACTGTAAAGAGAGATGAGCTATCTTAGATCTAAAATTCTGCGAACTATTTTCCCTCTATTCTGTATACATATTTGTATGTTTATTATAATCATCTATATTTTTATTATATTGCTTTCTGAATTTTGTACATAACCTGTGATATTAATATTATCGTTGATCATTTTTGTAAACTTTTTTTTTCCTGTTATGCAAGATTTCGAACTGCCTCTACTTGCTCATGGTACATTTCCCCCCTTTTTTTTTTGAACTGAATGTTAGATTTTTCTTTTCCATCATAATATATATTTCAAAATGTCTCTATCGTAATAGAAATTGTATCAGTTTATATTAAGAAATAGAAATGAAAATGCCTTGTATGTTTAAAAGAATAAATCATAATGATTGAGTATCCGCTTTTTTAATTCATGTATCGAATGGGCCACAAACGGGCCAGTCACAACTCTTACAGATTAGACCAAAAATCGAGAATTGACATGAAGGAGGGGCTAATAATTTGCCCCTACTTGAAAACAGTATGCAACCTATTTGATATTGTAAGATTCTCAAAAACCCCTCTCCCAAGGGTACAAGGACGGACATTAAACCACCAAGGCGAAAATATGGCGTCCGAAGGTCGAATGAACTGTGATAAAATGAAATCGAGAGCGAAATGGGTACCAGGTAGTGAAAGGGTTGAGTCCAAAGGTTACACGGACGAATTTAAACGAGCAGAGCGAAAGGTTCGGGTCCGAAGGTCAAATGAAGAAGGTAAAATGAAATCTAGAGTGAAAGGGTGGAGCGGGTTGTGAAAGGGTTGAGTCCAAAGGTTACACGGACAGAATTTAAACGAGCAGAGCGAAAGGTTCGGGTCCGAAGGTCAACTGGAGGAGGTAAAATGAAATCTAAAGTGAAAGAGTTGAGCGGGTAGTGAAAGGGTTGAGTTTCAAGGTTACAAGGACGGAATTTAAACAGAGGGCAAGGTTCGAGTCCAAATGCCGGATGAATTAGCACAAAGTGATAGTGAGAGTGAAAATATAGAGTTTCAAGGTCACCAGGTCGGAATTTAAACCACCAAGATGCAAAGATGGAATTCAAAAGTCAAATTAAGGAGTGAAATGGTGAACTGCATCATGAAAGGGTAGAGTCTCAAGGTTCTAAGGACAGAAATTAAACTACCAAGGTGACAAAATGTTGTCAGGAAGATGAATAAATCAAGATGAACGAAATGAAGAGCGAATGCGTTAACTCCAAAGTGAATGGATGAGTGTGTCCATATAATTGGCTGGAAGAACACAGCGACAGTTTTGGAAGAAGAACTCGGGCCTCAGCTGTGAATGAACTCGTCTTCATTTTTCTGCTCACACCCATTTCATACACTTCCTCATACTGACAAGATGCACACCACTGAATAGTTGGAAATGGTAAAACTCAGCAAAACATACCAAAAGTACGGTCGCGTGTTCGTCAGCAAAATTTAGTGTCCCTTCACACTAACAATATGCAACCCAAATAACAATCCGATATTGGAAAATAATTTTCAAAACATACGCTGCCTTCAATATACACAAGTATGCAACTCTATTAACATCTTCAAATAAAATATTAGGAACCTACTACCTCTTTACAACTTATATTCTCCTAATGAAACCGGCGATTTTGCACCTATTTTGTAAGTTATTTCCAAGCCAGCAACTCAGTGGGCGTGGTCTAAATTTTTAGCCACGCCCTTAGTCTCAGATACTCCGCTTTAAAAATATTAGGAACGTAGTACCTCTACACAACTCCTATTCTCCTAATGAAACTAGTGTTATTTTCGAATGAATTTCGCCAAGTAGGCCGATTTCGACGTGTTAATTGGGTTGCATATTTTCATTTCGCAGGAACTCGAGATCTTTGGATGTGGTTAGCGGGTTGCATAGTCAACTTTTGAAGGAATATAAATTGCTCGCTTAAAATGGGAATGGTAATAACTGCCGCTCTATTGTTCACAAAAGATTTTGAAACTCCCGTAAACTTGTTTATTATGTCAAGTAACAAAATTTAAATTTTAACAGTACTTATAATACTTCGAAACATACACAAAAGTATAGACTTTAAAAAGGGAATGTAATAAGAACAGAATTATAAAACATAAAATAATCCGAACACATGGGTAAGAAAGGTTACATACTTATTAATATATTAGCGTACAGAGATTATTTTGAAAGGCGGGGGAGGAGGAAGTGTCATCAGCGCCGAAACTCATGGGTGTCGGGGCTCAGGCATCCATTGAAAAAATCAGTAAATGAGTGTAAAATCTAGAAACTGTTAAATTTTGAAGTACTTAATCGTTCGACGAGCCCCCACTGAAGTTTAGAAAGCTCGGCGCCTGTGGGAAGTGTTAAAAGAAAGAGCGCCTCCTCTACACGGAAGTACATAGGAACCTAGATATGACGGATTCAAATTCACATTTCGTTTTCGGAGTCATAATGTGAAAAAAAAGTACAACACTTAATAACCACGCACGACACAGATGCCATCGCAATCACAGTTCGAGTAACAGTGTGAGTCTAATGTAACGCACAGATTTTCTGGACATTTCAAGCGACTGCCTTCTTCACATAACTCTTTTCTTAGCCTGAACAATCTTTTCAAGGCTGTTGGCCGAAACGATTTTTTGACAAACGAACATAACATTTTTTATTCTTTGGTTTCAACAGTTTTTCTTTGTCAAAATTTTTTTAATTTCAACTTTTTACTTCATTCGGCATTATGTATGAACTTAGAAACAAAATTCAGGCAGTATTTCTTTTTGTTAACACTTGATATGTACAGCTCCGCGGTTGTAAATACATGAGCCTAGTATTTGAAGGGTACAAGGGAAGAAGCAAGTAAGTCACTTCCCTTAAAATGGGCGTAGAAGTAACTTAACAATGGCAGAAAGCACAAAAGAATGCCACAATTTAGGAAAACGAGTTTCAAGATACAAGTACAGGGAAAGAATCACATGTGTAAATAAATTTATAGTTTTTCATTTTCTCACTTCGCTACCAAAGTGACTTAATATTCGCCCCCTGTACCCTTCATTTGTGGAAATGCAACCTATAGAACACTTGCGATATTAGAATAGCGGTTCCAAGATCGAAGGCGTATTTGTGAAACCAACTGTCTGAAATTCAGTGACCCTAAAATGCCCGCGATACGCATTATTGGTAATAATTTCGAATTTGTTCATCAGAACCTGTCATCACAGTGTTCCCCAAAGTATCAGTGTAACAATAGAAAGAAAATGATTCGTTTAATCACATACTTTCTTTGTTCAGCTATTCAAAATTCACGCGGCATTCCAGAGACGTACTGAAGTACCAGTTTTTCTTTGGGAGGGTGGGGTGGGGGGCAGAAATTGTGAACTGACTCAACTCCAAAATTCCCAGTTATCAAAGCATCAACGAAGAAAAACAGTTTTGATTGACTTATTGTATTTTTTCAACTGATGACTGAACTCAAAATTCCCAAGTGTCAAAGCAAGCAAAAGAAAGAAAAAAAAAATTTGACTTGTTGGATTTTCCCAACTCCGCCTGACCAAAATAATTTTCCGAACTGCTGAGTGAAAGAATCCTACCGAGGGGAGGTTGCCACCTCCCCCATCGGTACGTCCCTGTAGCATTCTTTTTTTTTTTCAGCTGACAACACTCGTGGGCATAACCCTATCCTTACGAATACGTACCCCTCGTATTTCTTGAAATGCTATCTATTAAACATACAGGATACCAAACTTGCAGTTTTCAACATTGAAGGCGTAAATTTATAAACTTGGAACCAGTAGTCTGTGATTGACAATAATTCTCGGTAATACTCAAGAATTAAAGGGTAATTAGCCTGCAGAAAATTGCGGCCGAACTAACAAGAAGTGCTTCGAAACGAAATGATCGACTGCGGATTCATGGAGTGGCAATTAACCGTTGTAGGCGCTGATTCTTCATTCATCCAGTTGACGAAATGATTGATACTGACGACATATATGCATTAATCGGAGTATCTTCAGAGTACCATTTCACTACCAAAAAACAAAACAACAGAATTACAGCAAATTACAGCTGGAAAACATAAGTACTGAGTAAATTTACATGTCAAAATGCGGAGATTGTTACTACAGATATGTTACCTCGAGATTCTTTTCTGGTGTTACAGTCTCAAACAATCAGATCTGCTCAGTAAGCTGTGTCATACACTGCTCCAGCAACCTCCCTATTAAGACTCAAGGACCTACAGAGAAGTCTTCTTTCTACATATTCTGTTTCAAACCCTCGCTAGTATCTTCAATAAGCGTAAAAATACACCCCGCTCTGTAGAGGAAACTACCGCTACCTGTGAGTCTTATGATCCGGCAATGATCAAGACAACTCAACCGCACACGTACCGTGACCGATTCACTGAAGAGCCATAACAGCTCAACCGCACACGGTTCACTATTGGCCGATTCACTGAAGAGACTGCCTCGAACAAAGGGAGAGCACAAATCTACCAGGCAGTCTTACGGTCGAGCATTTCCACACAGAGGATTCAGATATGGCTGCTCGCAGATGTAAGACAATAATATCCCTAAAAAACCACGAAGCTGAATGTTTTTTAAGACTGTAACACTAGAAAAGAAAATCGGGTATTCTTAATATCTAATACCTGAATGTAGCAAGAACAGATTCATTTTTGTTTTTCTTTTTTTCTTTTTCGAGTACGTATAAGTAAAGGACTGAGAAGGATGATGATTACAGGTAAATCAGAGTTATCCTTTCGGATCCTTATGCAACTTCTAACACTGACCTTTCGGGACTAAATAAGAATGAGACTAAACGCAGCTTCTTAATCCGCTCGATACACATTTAACTCTTTAATGAGCTCGCATCATACTGGGACCAGGGGTGTCTAGAACCAGATCCGCTGATCACTCCTGGGAACCTTGCCCCCGGGCACAAGGACTCGCGAGAACAAGATCTAGCCCAGAAGGTTTACATCGTGAGCCTCACTGACCCTGACTTTTACTATGCGTGTCTTTAGAGAGTTAATTGGTTGACAAGGAATCAAGACGCCAGACTGACATGCCTATCGCTCGAGACTCTACAAACAGAATAAGACTCCTTCATCTGCCGATATCGAAGTTGCAATGAAAGTCTTAGAGAACTGAGACAGCTCAACTACTCTAGACAGTAAACCTACAAAAGGCTAGACTGGGGAAATACAATGACGGTTAGCATTAACAGTTCGCAGGATGTAACAAGCTCAACTGAAGCTAACTCTCCTACTTAGAACCTAGGGGGCTGCAGGCGGGTGTAAGGGGCACCTGCTTCGCCCCTGGATCTCGCCTGCAGCCGGTGTAGTATGATTTTAAGGAATTCACAAATTGAGGAATAGTTCCAAGGAATTAGGAATAGTTTGGTTGTAGAGTTGTTGCGTCGTCGACACACCAACAAAACAGGTCCAAACTACCAGAAAAGACCGGAGGGGATCACAAAAAGGACTGAGAAACTTTCGTACTTTTCTCCGAAAGGATAAGTCCGGGGAGACTGACCCATCCTTCAAGAAAAAAGGACAATAATTTCCGAAAGGTGCCTGGCCCATTGTCTTCCCTGATTTTACGTTACCCATAGTAGGGCCCCAGACTCCACGAGACAACAATTAAGGCCATCACAGCCAAAAACTGCAGCTCGCTTCTCCTGGCGCTAATCCCCAGCCGCCATATCCAGTACGCTCCACTCTGTTAAGGATCAGCCCCAAACCCTAGTTAGAGGCAACGTAACAGAGAAGACGAGTAGGAAGGACCTTGAGTTACTCATACGTATACCTATGCGAACACACAAACCACTGACCCAGCACTGAGAGGGTATAGCCACCATAGACTTCCTTCACAGCGTTCTTGTGGCAGGAAAGTCTCAATCAGCGCCGACCAAATCAATGGAAAAGAACCTACGGAATCAAGAATGAACGAATCTGGTCTCCACTACATTCGCCACTGACTGCCCGTTCACTGCAAAGGGGGGCAGTCCCTCACAGACATTACTGTTGCCTGTGTTTGTTTTCAACTAACCCGATGCTAGAACACAGCTGCAGATCAATGGGTTACATAAGGGCTTGTAGGTATAAACAAGCGGGGCTTAGAATAGAGTAGGGCGATAGGTGCAAACATGTGGGGGTTGGGGGACTTGACACCCCAAAAAGCACCCAGATCTGCCAAAAATATAATAATATAAGCAGGTAAATTTCGGTGTTCCTGAGAAATTTTCGGCCCCCACACTGGCTATTTGCGCCTATGGCCAGGGCAAATAGTCTTATCGCTTCAATGAACCGTACTTTTCCATGGCCCTCTTGTCCAAAAAAAAAGTAGATTCATGGATGCGACAGCACTACGCAGGCCGGGAGAAGGCACGGCAACTTCTCCAGACCCTCGCTAACCCATGTCAACTCGAAATAGAATAAACTTCAAGTTAATTTAGTAACTAGCACTATACCAGGTAAAAACTAAAATAAGCTGGAAAACAATGTTAGTTTATAAAATAACTTAAAAATATAAGTCTAAACGAGAAGACAGAGAAGATTATATTTGTACGTAAATCACGACAGGTTGTATGCTGGAGCCAGCCTGCACAGCAAGCCAACCATTCAACCAATCGCGTTTGATCTAGAACAAACAAAAGCAATATTAATTACCTTTGCTGGTTGCAGGATGAAACGGGATTGATAGTTTTTTCACTTTGTTGGCTGCCTCCAGCATACAAGCCCCCGGATCTGACTTGAACCTAAGTCTGACATACAAATCCCTCATTGAAAATACATATAGAATCATACATCCTCATGTCACAGCTTTTAAAAAAATTTCAAATTGTGTATTGTTGTTTTTCGATAGCGTTAAAAATCCTTGCTACCCAATAGACTTTTATTGAATTAAAGTTCCCTGACTATACTGGTCCCTAGTGAGGAGAGATATTGAGAGACTGGTGCTGAATTTGCAACGAAAAGTGAATATCCACTGGACTGCTAATATCTTAACAACAAAAGAAATCTCTACACACCGCAACTAATCCTTCAGCACTTGGTCGAGCTTCATCTGTGCCACTGATACAAGTTGAACGACTTTTGGCAAACAGAAAATTCGTAGAGGCCTTCGTCTTCGGTATCTTCAGTTGTTTCGTACATATAATATGTAGGTACTTGGCGTTATGCAATCATCTGCAAATCAAAAGTCCGCAGTTAATCTTAGTACTATGACATGGAAGAAAGGGAAGGAGGTGACTTTGCTCACGTTTTTCTGTTACTTTTATATTTGATGCCCCCTACAGACTACAGAAACTGGTCAGAGAATTGGGATATTTTTTGTGATTTTGCTGGGACAGTGCAGCATATATTGCCCAAAAGATTGCGACAACACCTAGCTCAAAAATTTTGCTCCAGATTTGTGAAATACACCGCCCAAGTAGAACTGCAGTGCGGGTGACAATGCACATGTTGAAGAATGAATCGAAAAAAAAAGTTGTAATTGTAGTGCTGCCTATCAACAATTCTAAGTAACCCCAAACTGATATACCACGTATATAGAAGTATGCAAAAAACCAACTAATGTTAACCATGAGAATTGTACTCTTCCGTAATTCCAAAAATCATAAGAAAAAATCAAACAAATGAGACCTTTCCTCTGAAAGGCCTAGACCTTAATACACGAACTTATGTCCTCGGCATCCGACTTGAATAAGACAAAACATCAAAATGATCGCTTATACTGTCTTGAAGAACAAATAAACAATTCTGTGTAAATTAACCCCCCCCCCCCCCCACTAACATTTCTTTTAACCGTGAATAAATGGCTACATCACTATGCTGATTAATACACAATAATTTACTAATACATACATAGTTTCCTATGATTTCTCACTCATTATCTGAAATGATTTCTATAATGTAATTTCTATACACTTTTTGAAGCTATGCACAAAGGACTGTTTGGAAATAAGGGTATAACACCGAGTTGGTTTCACACGTTAGCTACAAACATCCTACATTCTGAGGAATCACATCTAGTGTTACCATATGTTCTATTTTTTCACTCGCGCCTATATGAGTAACGAAATTATATGTGTGCCAAGTTACTCCTTGATTGCAGTCGCGCCATTGCACAATAATTCGGCGTACATTTATAATTAAGAGTTAGGGGTAATGAGAGTTCAGATCGTTGCGGCCAAACCACTTACTGAAAAGTTCTTTGAGACGAAATGGTCAACTGAAGTTGGAGCGGCGATTAATCCTCATCCTTGGCGCTGATTCTTCATTCATCCAGCTGTCAAAATGTTTGATACTGACGGTATGCACCCATTGATCGAAGTATCTTGGAGTTAGGTAAATTCATTACTGAAAACAAAACAATAGATATAGTCAAAATTTGCGACTCGAAAGCGTAAGTACCGAGTAGATTTGCACCTTGGAGTGCAGATATTCTTAGTACTGAGATACATTAATTACCTCGAGATTCCTTTCTTGTATTACAGTCCTAAACCATCAGATCTGCTGAGTAAGCGATGTCTTACACTGTCCCTACAATCGTCCTACTGAGTGACCTACAAAGAAGTATTTCTGTCTTCGATACGTACATACATATGTCCCGTGCCGAAGAAGTAACTGCTTCCTGTTAAGTTTATGATCCGGCAATGATCAGGACAGCTCAACCGCACATGGTTCACTATTGGTCGATTCACTGAAGAGACTGCCTCGAACAAAGGGAGAGCATAGATCTACCAGGCAGTCTTACAGTCGAGAGTTTCCTCACAGAGGATACAGATCTGACTGTTAGGAGGAGTAAGACTGTATTATAACCCTGAACAGACACAAAGCTGAGGGTTTTGTAAGACTGTAACACTAGAAAAGAAAATCGGGTACTCTTAATATCTAATACCTGAATGTAGCAAAAACAGATTCATTTTCGTTTTTCTTTTTTTCATTTTCGACTACGTATAAGTAAAGGACTGAGAAGGAGGATGATTATAGGTAAATCAGAGTTATCCTTTCGGATCCTCATGCAACTTCTAACACTGACCTTTCGGGATTAAATGAGAATGAGACTAAACGCAGCTTCTTGATCCGCTCGATACACATTTAACTCTTTAATGAGCACGCATCATACTGGGATCAGGGGTGTCTAGAACCAGATCCGCTGATCACTCCTGGGAACCTTGCCCCCGGGCACGAGGACTCGCGAGAACAAGATCTAGCCCAGAAGGTTTACATCGTGAGCCTCACTGACCCTGACTTTTACTATGCGTGTCTTTAGAGAGTTAATTGGTTGACAAGGAATCAAGACGCCAGACTGACATGCCTATCGCTCGAGACTCTACAAACAGAATAAGACTCCTTCATCTGCCGATATCGAAGTTGCAATGAAAGTCTTAGAGAACTGAGACAGCTCAACTACTCTAGACAGTAAACCTACAAAAGGCTAGACTGGGGAAATATAATGACGGTTAGCATTAACAGTTCGCAGGATGTAACAAGCTCAACTGAAGCTAACTCTCCTACTTAGAACCTAGGGGGCTGCAGGCGGGTGTAAGGGGCACCTGCTTCGCCCCTGGATCTCGCCTGCAGCCGGTGTAGTATGATTTTAAGGAATTCACAAATTGAGGAATAGTTCCAAGGAATTAGGAATAGTTTGGTTGTAGAGTTGTTGCGTCGTCGACACACCAACAAAACAGGTCCAAACTACCAGAAAAGACCGGAGGGGATCACAAAAAGGACTGAGAAACTTTCGTACTTTTCTCCGAAAGGATAAGTCCGGGGAGACTGACCCATCCTTCAAGAAAAAAGGACAATAATTTCCGAAAGGTGCCTGGCCCATTGCCTTCCCTGATTTTACGTTACCCATAGTAGGGCCCCAGACTCCACGAGACAACAATTAAGGCCATCACAGCCAAAAACTGCAGCTCGCTTCTCCTGGCGCTAATCCCCAGCCGCCATATCCAGTACGCTCCACTCTGTTAAGGATCAGCCCCAAACCCTAGTTAGAGGCAACGTAACAGAGAAGACGAGTAGGAGGGACCTTGAGTTACTCATACGTATACCTATGCGAACACACAAACCACTGACCCAGCACTGAGAGGGTATAGCCACCATAGACTTCCTTCACAGCGTTCTTGTGGCAGGAAAGTCTCAATCAGCGCCGACCAAATCAATGGAAAAGAACCTACGGAATCAAGAATGAACGAATCTGGTCTCCACTACATTCGCCACTGACTGCCCGTTCACTGCAAAGGGGGGCAGTCCCTCACAGACATTACTGGTGCCTGTGTTTGTTTTCAACCCGATGCTAGAACATAGCTGCAGATCAATGGGTTACATAAGGGCTTGTGGTATAAACATGCGGGGCTTAGAATAGAGTAGGGCGATAGGTGCAAATATGTGGGGGTTGGGGGACTTGACACCCCAAAAAGCACCCCAGATTTGCCAAAAATATAATAATATAAGCAGGTAAATTTCGGTGTTTCTAAAAAATTTTCGGCCCCCACACTGGCTATTAGCGCCTATGGCCAGGGCAAATAGTCTTATCGCTTCAATGAACCGTACTTTTCCATGGCCCTCTTGTCCAAAAAAAAAAAAAGTAGATTCATGGATGCGACAGTACTACGCAGGCCGGGAGATGGCACTGCAACTTCTCCAGACCCTCGCTAACCCATGTCAACTCGAACTATAAGAAACATTAAAACTATTTAGCTGCTAATACTATCGTAGATAAGAACTAAAATTAACTGGAAACAAAATTAGCTTACGAAAAAATAGCTTAAAAATTGGTTTTGAAATACAAATTCAATCATGCATGCAGAGTAGAATGTGCTGCGGATCGGTGAATCACAACTTGTTGTACACTGGAGCCAACCTACATAGCAAGCAAACCTGTCAACCAATCACGTTTGACTCGGAACAAACAAAAGCAAAATTATTTACTTTTACTGGTTGCGAATGAAACGGGATTGGTTGATGGTTTGTTTGCTGCACTGGCTGCTTCTAGCCTACAACACATGCAAGGGTCTAACTCCACTGCGGAACCACATGTCTGAAATATTGCAGGACGGAAATCTCAGCCTACGTTACTAATGCACTAGATCTACAAGTATTACGGCCCAGGTCACTTGTTATTAAGAGCACTGCCAAGCCTAAGATCTGACACCACCTATAGATCAACACCTGTGGTAGTGACTTGATGCATAAAGAAACATCTCACTGCGAGACTTTTGTCCACAGAGCTACAGATCTGTATTGCATTATCTTCAAGTCCGGTGACTATTGGCCACTATGGTAAGCAGAGCCATTGAGAGGCTAGTTTAGAGTTTAAACCAAAAGTGAAAAGGCTGAATAAACACTCGATTTCAGTCTTTTTTGAAACTTCAAACACTAACCCACACTAGAACAGCTGCAGGTTAATGGAATAAAGCAGGGCTGATGGATACAAACATTAGAATAATTAGGTAACTAGCACTATCCTATGGAAAAAAATTAGCTGGAAAACAAAATTAGGTTAAAAGGAACTTAAAAATTCGTTTTAAAATATAAATCGAATCAAGAAGGTATAAGGAAGATTACATAGCAATCGGCGAATCACGACTGGTTGTACACTGGAGCCACTCTACACAGCAAGCAAATCTTTCAACCAATCACGTTTGACCCAGAACAAACAAACGCCAAATTATTTACTTCTGCTGCTTGTCGGATGAAACAGGATTGGTTATCTTTGTTTGCAGCGCTGGCTGCCTCCAGTCTATAACACACTCAAGGGTGTGACTCAACTGCGGAACTTGATACGTCTGAAATACTGTAAGGCTGAAACCTGGGACTAAATTCTAATGCACTGAAGCTGCAAGCATTACTAACCCGCCATTCTTCATAATTTTGTCATTTGCCAGTAGCCAGCAGCATTAGGCCTTAGATTAACACCATTTACAGTGACTTATGTTGTACAAAAACATTTCATAGTGAAATTTTTGCCCTTGAGTTATTCTGACAAAATAATACTGACATATTATTATGAAGAGCAGAAGCCTCTTGAGAACTATGGCTATTGAGAGTATTCATTTATAACTATTTGTCTCTACTCAAAATCCTTGCTACGCGATAGATTTTCATTGCATTTTTCCAAAGCATTTTTCAAATCCTCGAATATTGCGGTTACCAACACTACACAACAGCGGAAAAAACAATGGAATGAGACAGTGTGATTTTAGTTATATTTTGAATGCTGAATACGATACGGCGTTAACCATTTTTCTCGAGAATATCTCGTTTCCCATATTCAAAATTGAAATTTAATCAAACTTTCCACTTTTTATTCTTTCTGTTGTCCAGGAATAGCTACACTGATACCGATAACAAGACTGAACAACAATAACTTTTCAACTTCGGCATTCAATTCCTCGTTAAGAATATACATACAGAATCAGAAATTCTCATTCCGTTGTTTAAAATCTGAAATTGTTGTGTAGTGTGTGATTTAAGCTAAGGTACATACTACGGATTTATAGTGTTGAGTGTATAACTACAGACCGCAACAAACTATGCAACTGATATTTTAGTACTGCTGAAGCTGCAACTCCAATTTCAGCCTTCCCGGATGCTCTCGACACTCGACTTCAGTTGAACGACCATTTCTGAATATAAAATATGTAAGCGGGCGCCTTTATCTTCGGTATCATCAACTGTTCCTGACATATCTGGTATGCTAGCATCTGGGAATTAAAAATAGCAGTTAATCTCATAAAATTAAAAAAAAAAATCACAAATTCGAAATCTGAAATTCAATAATATGTTCACTCGTCAAAGGTAGATAATTGTGTACCTTTTAGAGAAGCAGTAGACTGACATTATTACCCTTCTTCTTTTTCTTCTTGGCTGTACATAGGGCCATTATGGCATATGGGATCAGGTAGATTTTCCCAACTCTGTAAAACAAATGATACATTTTTCTATACTCTGAACATGATACCATCACTTTTATGATGTTTGGTGTCACTTTTATCTACGAACAGTTTTCAAATCAGATTTCATGACAAAGCAAAAAGTTTCTACATCAGTGCTATGTAGTTGCCTGGTGAAATGCAAGTATACCCAGTTTTATAAAGTAAGTACTGAGATGGCAAATTACTAAAATACATATCAGTCCGGGCAGATATTGTAAAGCCTGAGATTTTCTCAAGTGAAAAACACGAATCAACACACACACCTTTGATTTCATTTTGAAGTATTTTGAAAAACAAACACAGGACTTACACCTTCAATTCATAGCTTACGGCGTTTCATTTAATTAAATGTGCAGACTCGTGGTACCATAGAAGTATGCAAATCATTTTCTTACCAATCACCATTTTGGCAGTCTCCTTTTTCTGAAATTGGTATTCTATTGCGTAAACGTTGTATTGCATTATTTTTCTCTCTTTTAGTTGCCAGGATTCGACTCCGCGATTATTCCGGTTCAACTGGATGAATTTAAGCTCGATCTTCTAGGTAACTTCAACGAATTCCAATGACATCGAAATGCGTTGTCCTCATCTTCCCAAGGAAATTTGATGCAATGGTAATACAAGAATAGACAAATATCATAAACCATATTCAATGTACATTCGAAAATACGGCTATAGAAAGTTTGATGACAAATACAAGCGAAAATTAGGCCGGCATTGGCATGAAAAAATCTAAAACATTCTGAAGACGGGCTACTGTAACTGCGTAACGTGGAAACAAGACATTGAAAATGGCGACTGACTGAACCATGATCACCAAAGGAATGACGCGTCAAATTGCAATACCACCAGTGCTGCCAGATTTAATTTTTAAAAATCCCTATCGGACCCATTTCTTGAAAGAAACGCGCGAGTTATCAATTAGTGGTGGGCGATGTATCGATGCATCGCTCGATACATCGATATATTTTTCAAAAAGAAGGTGTATCGATGCATCGATACACAATTTCCAAAGTATCGAAAATATCGATGTATAAATGTATCGATACTGCCCATCACTATTATCAATGAAAAATGTCAACAAGATTAACAAGAGTACTCATCGTTCGTTTGCCGCGGGACCCCTTATTTCTCGAGAATCCTTTCTCTAGTGCTGAAAAGGTCAAAAATAAACTGATAATTTCGGCTGATATGTAGATATTTAATTCTGTTTAACTGTGTAGTGTTATGTGTGATACGCGTGTAAAGAATTAAATAATGCAGAGATTGGTGCGTTTGTTTGGTGAACGACAATGCCCGTTCACCCGCCACTGAACTGAACACTGATTCGGGCCGTCCAGCGCTAGTAGCTAGTATTGACTACTCTTATCAGCGACCAAAACATGAAGTTTTTGACACATGCAGCGAAATTTTGGAATCTAGGTATAAAAATAGACTTAATTGAAAGAAAATTCTTTGTTTGAAAAATTCTTTTCTCTTTAAATACTTTAAAAACGTCTTACTTATTGAGATATTTCAATTTTAATGAGTATGTACATTAATGGGGCAATGGGGGAAATGCATAGATTCATGTTTTCGTCCTTATCACTAGTGCTTTATTATAGCGCTCTCTGATGGATGGACGGCCCGAATAACTCGGGTATTTCTTACGTGAAATGTGGGCTGACAGGAAGAAAGGGACCTCAAGGGGGAAAAGTTTTTGTGATAACAACTGTTTTTGACTAATTTTTGGCCACTCTTTCGTCTGGTGTTGTCGAAAAAATTCTTAAAAATTTTCCCAAACGGCTGTAAGTCTTCAAAGTTGAATGTCTCCGTAACGTGAAAACGTTATCAATTTTGTTTATCCACTCTCCTGTAAAATTTACATTTTTGCACTGAGGTCCCTTTCTTCCTGTCACCCCACAAATGGAGTATAATGAAAAATTCAGATTATGCCCAGATTTTTTTTTCCCCCTTCAAAATGCGGATTTTTAGGAATTCTTTCCTAAATAGGTGGAAAGGTTAATGAAATTTAGTACTCTCTAGGGATAATAAGTTAGCCATAATAAGCTGAAGGTTTTTGGGCAAGTAAGTCGGCTATAAGTTTAAGCCAAATGTGCTGTAAGCTATAAGCCATAAGCCATATTTTTTCGGCTGATAACAGTATAACGACCATAGCGAGTTACAGTTACAGCTGAGCTAAAATTGTGTCAAAAGCTGGAGGGAACCTATGAGAAATTTAAAATATTGTCTAAAACCAATATCCCACACACAATGTTAACGGCCATTCATAACTATATCTTCCAAAATTGATAACAGAACAACTTACCTCGACTATAGCGCTCATACCAATCGCTGAAAATACAAATAAGCCATAAGTTTAAGCCAACCATAAGTTTAAGCTATAAGCCATAAGCTTAAGCCAATCAATTCATAAGCTCTAAGCTATAAGCATCAGCCATATTTTCAAGGTTGTAAGCAAAAGCCATAAGTTTAAGCTTTATTGATTGGCTTATCATCCCTGGTACTCTCAGTAAAGCCAGTTGGTAAGAATTAAAAGTATCTATAAGGACAGGTACTTGCAGCAAGCCCAAAGATTGTAAAAGTAAATTAAGGTATAGATGTAATTTTTTTTCTCAGGTTAATAAGTTAATATCAATAAAAATAAGGTAGCTATGTAGCTTTGAATTGTATATTCTATATTGCATTCAAAAAATCTTATCAAAGGTGAAGACATAAGTAACCTGCCAGGAAGAAAAGAAACTGAGTGCAGAAATGTTTATTTTACAGGAGAGCGGATAAACAAAATTGATAACGTTTTCACGTTATGGAGACACTCACCTTTGAAGACTTACATTAGTTTGGGAAAATTTTTTAGAATTTTTTCGACAACCTCCACGCGAAAGAGCGGCCATAAACCAGTCAAAAACAGTTGTTATCATAAAAATGATTTTTTTGCTCACAGGTCCCTTTCTTCCTGAAAGGTTACATTAATTCCTTCTCTATACTTAGGATCTAAATATTTAATTGAATTTATGAATATGGCTTTTCCAGGACTCCATATTGCATACTTATTCGCCTATCCTGTTATCAAGTTAGTAGTGTATAATAAGGACATACTCATAATTTTTTTTAATTGGACGCTGTTATCTGTTAAGCAGAAGAGGGAACCAACCAGCAAAATTTGTTTTTTGAGAACATATGATTCGAAGTTCAAGAGCAATGCAGAAAGGTAGAAACTATATGACATAGCGTTTACTGATAAGGTTTTTTCAACGTAAGTACACATTTTTGAATCGGGGGCCCAATTTTGAAAAATTCTACTGTTTACGCTCTTTCCAATATTCCAATGATAAAAATTCTGATCTCCGACATTTTTATTATCATACACTACCCTCTAGATAACAGGAGAGGCGAATAAGTATGCAATATGGAGTACTGGAAAAGCCCTATAGGCCGACCAGCTACATTGGACTCCAAGATCTCAGGTCTGTATGATGTCAGCATGTCATTAAAAAATGATCTGTACTGTACGCTAAGAATTTTCAGAGCAGAACAACAACCTTGTGCTCTCAGATCTCAAGCCTCAAGATATAAGTCTTTCTCTTCCTCCAAAAGCACAAAGACTGACTCCAGGGTACTGTACATGTGTGCATTAATTTGATAAGATAATACTGTTAGTGACCTGCCAGGAAGAAAGGGACCTGCGAGCAAAAAAAAATCATTTTGTGATAACAACTTACTGTTTTTGACTAATTTTTGGCCGGTCTTTCGCGTGGTGTTGTCGAAAAAATCCTAAAAAATTTTCCCAAACTGCTGTAAGTCTTCAAAGTTGAGTGTCTCCATAACGTGAAAACGTTATCAATTTTGTTTATCCGCTCTCCTGTAAAATTTACATTTTGGCGCTCAGGTCCCTTTCTTCCTGGCAGGCCACATTTACTTTTTCCAAATGAGACTTTTAACAGGCAGAAAACATCTACTTAAGGATAACACTTTTGTTTTCTTCTCTACGACTTCAATTTCCTTTGGTTGATCATATTCGCAGTAATTCAACGTTAAATTCTTATCATCAATTGCATGACATGAAGAAGCCGAATCAATTGCATATTATTCGGTTGCGTCACGGCGATGGAGCGCTAGTGTATTTCATCCCGTTAGTGTGCTTCCACTTTTGGCCGCCATTTATAAAGTAGATGGCGCGCTATGTATTTCATGATTTCATTCCGTTTGGGTAGCTTCTGCAATTGTCCACCAGATGTCAGCCACTTTGCTGGCGCGTTCCAATACCTGTGTAACTAATTTCGTGAACATCTCAAGAGTGAATAAAGCTTACCTCTGTTCATGTTGTATTATGGCAATTCATAATTTCATGTCCATATGCGAAGCATTTGAAGCACATCTTATCGGGATTCTTGCAGTATTTTGTTTCCTGAAAGTATTCTCCACACGTTTTGCACGTTATCTTCTTCTTCTCTTTCGTCATTCTTGACCGACAATATTTGTTCCAGTTATTCCTACAAGTATTTCTAAATTAACCATTTCGCCTTATGTAGCCAAGGTTCATATAACTAGAGAAGGTTGACTCATTCGGGTAGGCAACCCGCAACAATAAATTGGACGCTATTCAGCGTAAGGGAACCAACCAGCAAAGTCTGTTTTTTGAGAACATGTGATTTGAAATTCAAGAGCCATGTAGAAACTATATATGACATAGCGTGCTTTTTTCAACGTGAGTACACATTTTTGAATTGGGGGCCCAATTTTGAAAAACTCTACTTTTTACGCTCTTTTCAACGATACTATAACTCATTTTTACAAACGTTGGTTGGTTCCCTTATGCTGAATAGCATTGGACACATGTTTAAGGCAGGCTCACTAAGATAGATCACAATTTGTTTATGACTATTTTCATCCTCCCAAGTTTGACAATCAAAACTGTTTAATACTTTTTCATGCATATTTAGGACTCTTTTAAGACTCTCTCAGAACTGTTGAAGATTCTTTAAGACTCTTCAAAACTTAGTTCGAACACCTTCAAGTCTCTTTATGACTTTTTCAGATTGGTTTATAACTCTTTAAGTTTCTTTCAGACTTCATTAGGACTCTTCAGGACTTGATCCTATATTTTAGAGAAATCTCTAAGACTTCTGAAGAATTTTCAAGACTAGTTTAAGACAAACATGAGAAAAGTATATTGACTTATGGAGTTTTTTCCATTCTATTTACGTTCCTAAATGAATGAAATATTTTCTTATAATGATCACTTGATCACCTTTTAAATAAAAATAAGAAAGAAGTTTTAAAAAGTGTTTTTAGGAACCTCCGCGTTTGAAGAAGCATATAAATTAATCATTATTTGCTGAAAAATTATTTTCAACGAGAACACAATATCCTGCCCAATGAATACTCTGATTGGTTGTATGGTTGTATGTAGTATATTAACTGTACAAAGGTAGCACAATAAATAGTTATTTTAATTGACTTTTTAAATGTTTGAATGGAAGGTAAAATATATAATATTTATTTCACTAATCAAATTATGTTAATTTAATATCAAATTAAAATAGAGGTAATTAGTTAAAGAGATATAAGACCTTAAAAATTTTATTTAAAATTATACATAAGAAGCAGCTTTTAGAGTTGGGACTAATACCTATGTAATAAAAATTGAAGACATATACAGCATGACATCGCGCGAAAAGAAAACTCCAAATTTTAAAAATACTTCCTCAAGTACAAAATTTCATTTTCCGACTTAAAGTATGCTAATTTCCCGATCGCGTCACAAAAATTTTTATTAATCCATCTCCAACATTTTCATTACCCTTGTTTTTCTCCTGAGAAGTATCAATTTAGGTTGAATACTGGGTACGCATTACATGAAGAAAAAAATTTTTTGGCTTTTCTGTACAAAGTATATTTTCAAGTACTACAATTATTTATTTATTTTTGTATTTATAAAATCTTTTTTTTTCTTTTTTCTTTTTTTTTTCTCGTTAATTCCTTGCCTTGAATTTTTTATTATAAAACATGAAGGAAAAAAGTTGTTTAGATCTTAAGTACGAAGTGTATTTTTAAAGGCCAGTTTTATAGAACTTTGTTAAAAATAAGAACTGGTTAACCGTCGATTATTTTTTAACCAACTTTTATAATACTGGTCCTAAGTGCTACATTATTTATTTATTTTTGCATTATATATAAAATCAATTTTTTTAAATTCCTTTCCTCAAAATGTTTCATTATGAAACATGAAAAAAAGAAAATTGTTTGGATCTTCAGTACGAAGTATATCGTTAAGTGGTACATTTTTAAATTTATTTTCGTATTAATTTATAGAATCAGTTTTTTTTTTTTTAAATTAAATTTACTCTTTGCCTTGAAATTTTTAAACATTTTAAAACTTAGTTCTGCCCCTTAGATGGTCGACTACTTGAGCGGTTGATTTGATACTTTTTAATGTGGCACAGTGACGTCGAAATGGGGATGAAAAAACTGTTTAGTAAGTTGATAAAAATCTAAGATTTTTAACGGAAATTTTTGGAGATTCACAAGATTTCTTGCTTGTTAATCTAACACCTTTTTATTTTATTTCATATTTATTTTTTAATAAATTGATTCATTGATTGATTGACTGATTGAAACTTCAGCCCAAGTTTGTAACGCTCGTACTTTCCCTGAGGAAGAAATAAAAAAACTTTTCCGATGCCTCTAGGTGTAAGGTGGTGTAGGTACTATAACATACGGACTTATTTTGAAATATTTCACGCCTCCTGCCAGAAACAAGGGCACGTTTCTGCAATCCTAGAGAGACAAGTAGGTAATGTGAGTTTTCATTTGAAACAGGGTGCGAAGCTTTACTAAAAACTTTTCAGGAAGTTAGGCAAAACGATACGATGAAAACATGGTTAACGTGAACAGAAAAATTAGTAAAAACATTTCGGCATGTTTCATTTTTTTTCCAACAAGTTTATAACAAACTTAAATCATCCCACAAAAATATCCATTTGAGAATTCTGCTTTTGGCCAAGTACTGATGTTAAATACATTTATAAATAGGCTATATTGATGGGCTGGATGAGTGCACTAGTATCTTTTATATTACCGATCACTCAATTTTGAAGTCTTATCTCGTATTATTCAGATTTATTGAGTTAAGTAAATACTCAGATTATGTGAATTAGAACTAATATTTCCATAGTAGACAATGACTCTGAACTGATCGCAGGAATAAGGGATAAAGGTAAAAGGACTTTTTTTTTTTTTTTTTTTTTTTACATTATTAAGTAATTGTGGATAATTTACTTTGCTACAATTCTAGATAACTCTAGATTAATATTGTTGTCTCGTCTACACTTACTCTGTACTCAGAGAAGTTTTAATTTTTTTTTTTAAGAGGATTAAGCGGAGGCAGCTAAAATGCTGACTAAAATACATAAAAACGATGTCAAATTGAAAGAAAAGTCTCACTCTTCCAGTTTTTCAACTGACAACTAATACAATGCGTCGAGTGCCTACTTTTTAAACAAACTGGGCTGACCCTCTCCCCTTCTTTTCAACGATCTTGTCAATTCTTCATGTTAGACAATCTCTATCGAATACTTCAGCAAATATAATAATTACAACGATTCTTATGAAAATACATTTATACTTTCTTCGATCAAGTGGAGAATGCACCGAGTGCCTACTTTTCAAACAACATGAGGGTGACCCCCCCCCCCCTCTTTCACTACGATCCTGTCTATTCTTCATGTTTGACAATTTGTATCGAATACTTCAGCAAATATAATAATTACAACGATTCTTATGAAAATAAAATTCAAAATTTCTTCGATCAAGTGGTCAAGTTTATTTGCTTGTCTTCAGTTCATTTTTAGTCTCCTGATTCCAGTCGGTCCAGTTCCGTAAATTCATTATGATTCCTATAAATAATGTGATTTTCTATAATGGAATAAGTACTCGGGCAAGAATCCAGAAAATTGTTCTGTCATGAAATGCTCGCCCAGTAATATGTGTGAACGCCGTTAGATGTCGGCACATGTATACCACTAACTTATTTCCCGCTAAGTGATTTATTTTTGGATCTATCTACTTCTGAGCCAAAATTTACGATACCCTAATTCTTCCCAACCACGTAACCGAACTAAATGCGAACAACTAGAAGTAAACTAATTTTTATACTATCGCTCAAATTTAGTAAACTCAAACGATTCACTCTTGTAGACTTGTTGAAGACTAGTCTTTAAGAAGTTTCTGGCCTTGTACCAGACTTTTCCAGATTCCACCAAACTTGTTTAAGCCTGGTAAGATATTTCGAAACTTGTTTAAAGACTTTTGGAAGCTTTGGCAGACTCAAGAATTTTCGAGTTTCTTGTAAACTGTGGTGAGACCTTTCAAATCTATTAAGAAACGTGAGATTTTTTCAGGCTGAATAATACCCTTTCAGATTAATGTAATAAGACCCCTGAACGCCCTTCTAGACTTCATTAAGACTTTTCAAGATCCATCTAGACTGATTTAAGGCCCTTCAACTCTCTTTCAAACTTCTCTATGATTCTTTGACACTTTTTCAAACTTACTTAAAACTTTCTCGGACTTGTTTACGACTCTGTAAGTAGCGTTCAGGTTTCTTTAAAACTTCTCAGGATTTCTCCAAGCTTCTTTGGAACCACTGTACGCTTCCAGACGTAAGATCTTTGAAGGCTATTACAGGTTTAAGATTCGTCAAGATTAATTGAGACTGATTTGAAACCCACCAAATCTCTTTCAGGCTTGTCCAAAACCCTTCAATTCTGTTCAAATTTGATCAACATCTCTACCAGATTTGTTTCAAACTCGTCCTTAAGAAGTTTTCAAGCTTGTTTAAGACTTCTTGAGATTTTTCCAGACTTGTCTGAAACCATTTGAGACTTCTCCAAACCCTATTAAGACCTCTGGAGACTTGTAGACTTGATTAAGATACTAAAGATTCACGTGAACTGATTTCACATTTCTCACAGCTCATTCAGAACTGTTTAGGTCTCTCAAATGTTTTTAAACTGAAACCCTTCCAGACTGATAAGACCCTGCAGGATCTTTTAGACTTACTAGGATTTTTCAAAACCCATCTAGACTGAACTGAGACACATCAACTCTCCTTTAGGATTGTCAAAAACTCTTTGAGACTCATTCAAACTTAATTAACACCTATTCAGTCTTATACTCTTCAAAAAGATCCAAGCTTGCTCAAGATTTCTTGAAGCTTTTCCAGATTTTTTTAAAAATTTCTCCAGATTTGTTTATACTACTTTTTAGGCCTCCTCCCCCCTAAGGCACTTGGAGGATCTTTAGACTTGGTTAAAATTTTTAAGAATTTACCCAGAATGAATTGAAACCCTTCAACTCTCTTCAGCTTGTCTAAGACTCTTAGAGACTCTTTGGCAGTCTTGTTTACACTCTTCAAAAAGTTCCAGGCTCGTTCGCAATTCATTGAAATTCTTCCAGATTCTTTTTTTTTTCCCTTTTAAAGACTCTTGGAGGATTTTGTTGACTTGGTTAAAACTTCTAAGAATTCACCTAAAATGAATTGAAACCCTTTAACTCTTTTCAGCTTGTCTAAGACTCTTGGAGACTCTTTCTCAGTCTTCTTTACTACTCTTCAAAAGGTTCCAGGCTCGTTCAAGATTCCTTAAAATTCTTCCAGATTCTTATTTATTTATTATTATTATTTTTAAACACTTGGCGGATTTTCTAGACTTAGTTAAAACTTCTAAGAATTCACCTAGAATGAATTGAAACCCTTCACAACTCTCTTCAGCTTGTCTAAGACTCTTTGAGACTCTTTCAGTCTTTAATTAACATCATTTCACACTTGTTTAAGGCTTCTTGAGACTTCTCTATCCTTGTTCGAAACCTTTTCTGATTTTTCCAAACCTGTTTAAGTCTTCAGTCTCCTGAAGATTAGATTAGGGCTCATCAAGATTCATGTGAACTCATCACAAACGATCATTCCGGTATTTTTTAGAATTAAGATTCTTTGAGACTCGTCAAACTTGATTAACACTTTTCAAGGCTTGTTTACGACGCTTTAAGAAGTTTATAGCTTGTTTAAGACTTTTAAAGATCGTTCTACAATTATATGAGACACTGTAAGACTTTTCCAAACTTGTCTTAGACCCCTGGAGGTTCATTCAGACTTAATTAAAACTTTTAGAAATTCGTGAGAATTAATTTGAGACCCTTCAAGGTCTCTTTCAGAATTGTCTAAGATTATTTGACAGATCCTTTCAAACTTATAACTCTCTTCTGAACTGACTGAAGACATTTGAAGACTCTTCCAGATTCAATAAGAACTTTTCAATGTTCATCTAGGCTCCTTTGAGACATGAGACCCTTCAACTCTTCTTCAGGTTGGTCTATGAATATTTGGAAGTGAACACTTTTAGACTTGTGTAGAACTCTTTAAAAAGGTTCGAGGCGTGCACAAGTTCATTTGAGACGATTCAGACTTTTTCAAACTGGCTTGGAGGCTCTTCCACACTTGATTAAGGTTCTTCAAAACTTATCCAGCGTGATTTAAGATTCTTTAAAATTTTTTCAGACTGGCAGGAGACCCTTAAAGGCTCTTTCAGGCTCAATGAGGACCTTTCAAGATTCATTTGAACTAATTTGAGATCCATGGAGTCTTTCAGTCTTGTCTAAAAGCCTTTGATACACTTTCAAAACATGAAAAACACTCTTCCAGATTTATGTAACACCCTTAGAGACACTTTCAGACTCAACTAGGACTCTTCGTAGTTTGAGTAAACTGATTTGAGACTCAACATGTCCTCAGTGTCTAAAATACTTTGAGATTTTGTAAGGCTTGATCAAGACTGAAATCTCGTTTCAACTTGATTAAGACTTTTAAAAGACTTATTCAAAACAATATTTAAGGCTTTCTCACGCTTTCAGATTTATTTAGGCGGCCTTTACCAGACTCTCATCTTCCTCTGTTTAAGAAGCGTCAATGTTTCTGCCGACTTATCTAGGCTTCTTTAGACTTTTGATAAGCTTTTCAAATTTATTGGAGACCTTTAGAAACTTTTAATAAGCTTTTCAAACTTTCTGAAGATCCTTTAAGACTTTTTCGGGTTTACTGAGACTCTTCCAGGATTAATTAAGACTCTAACATTTTACCGGGTTTGTTCAAGCCTCTTCAAAATATTTGCAGATCATTCAGATTCAATCGAGAAGACTCTTCCAATCTTGATGAAGACTCTTCCAGTCTTGATGGAGACTCTTAGCATTCTATCGGACTTGTCCAGGCTTTTCTAGACTTTGATAACCTTTCTAGACTACTGGAAACTCATTAAGACTGATCCAGACTTATGCGGGACTCATTGGGATTCTTCCAGGATTTCCAACCCTTTACTGGATTTGTTCAAGCCCCTTTAAGATACTTTCTAATCTTTTTAGATTTGATTGAGATCAGGGGCGCAACCAGAACTTTTTTTGGTGGGGGCTAGAATTAAGAAAAAAAAACTCGGGCAGGGGTGAAAACTCAATTTGGTACCAACCTATTTTCATGAATTGATTTTGAAAAAATTTCGATTTTGTGAGGGGGCTATAGCCTTCTAGCCCCCTCCTTGGTTGCGCTCCTGATTAAGATGACTCCTCCAGATCTGAGCACTCTACCGAACTTTTGTAGGCCTTTTTACTTTTCGATTTACATTTTCGATAAGCTTTCCAAATTTGCTGGAGATCCTTTAAGACTGATCCAGACTTACCCCGGGATTCGATGACAGGACTGATGAGAGGCAGGGGAGAAAAAATAAATGTTCCCAGCGGCTCGGGCCCTTTTGAGGGCCTAGATTTTTCCATCGTCCAATCTTCGTCTTCTTCTTCTTCTTTTTTTTTGGGTGGGGGGGGAGGGGGAGATTTCTCGCGGCCCGTACTCTTTTGGGGCCCAGATTTTTCCATCGTCTAACATTTTTTTGTTGGGGGGAGGGGGGTTCCCCATGACCAGGACTATTTTAAGGGCTCCATCGTCTATTTTTTCTGGGGGGGGGGGTCTTTGAGCATAAAATTGTTATTTGAGGAAGGCTTTAAAAAATGGCATCATCTTTACACATTTTCTTCCATTTTTTTTTTGGTTTTTCCCTGGGCACGGATTTTTTTTTTCTCGACGTCGACCAAGACGCTTAAATTAACAACTTCATTAAAACATTTTAAGATCCTTTCAGACTTTATCGAGACTCTTCCAGAATTGATTAAGACTCTTTTCGCATTCTTTCGGACTTGTTTAAGCCTGTTTAAAACATTTGAAGATCCTTTGTCAGTTTTTATAAAAACTCTTCCAGCCTTGATAAAGACTCAGTACCTCACCGGATTTGTCTAGACTTCTTTAGACTTTCGTTGAGCGTTCCAAACTTATTGGAGATCCATTATAAACTCTTAATACGCTTACCAAACTTGCTAGAGACTCGGTAAGGCTCTTTCAGGATTCATCAATATGCTCTAATATTCTTCAGGAGTTGTTCAAATATTAAAATATTTTTAAAGATTTTTTTAGACTTAGTCGCAACTCTTCTAGACTTGAAACTATTAGCATTCTACTGGACTCGCTTAAGCTTCTTTAGGCTTTTGATAATTTTTCCAAGCTAGCTAGAGATGCTAGAGACTCTTTTAGGACTCCTCCAACTTATCCGGGACTCATTGAGAATCTTCCAAAACTAATTATCTCTCTAAGGTTCTATCGGACTTCTTCGTACATCTAAGATATTTTTAAATCCTTTAAGACGTCGAGAAAGCTTTTCCGCACTTGATGACTCAGCACTCTATCGAAGTTGTCTAGGCTTCTTTAGGCTTTTGACACGCTTTCCAGATTTGTTAGAGACACTTTGAGACTCTTCAAGACCTATCCGGGACTCATCGAGACTCTTCCAAGATTGATCAAGACGCTTCAACATTGTGACTTGTTCAAGTCTGTTTCAAACATCTAAGGATTCTTTCAGGTAAAGTTAAGACTATTCATTCTCGAAGAAGTCTCACAGCCTTCTCCCGGACTTATATGGGCTTCTTTAGACTTTCGCTGACCTTTCCATGACCTTAGGCTCTTCCAGATTTATTCAGGACACATTGAGGTTCTTCCAAATTAGCTGAAGGAGTGGAATCCACTTCGATCTTCTCCCCTACCCAAGCCTGATCGTATGATCTTTTCATCCTTATTCTGGATCACGCGTATATCGGTGTCATACGTAAACTTTTAAGCTACAAAATGCAACCATGTCCCACTTGCCTAGCATACTAAAACTGCAATTCGCCGAGTTCGCGTTTCTCGCACAAAATCCTTCCAATCGGGTGCCGAAGAGGGGCGGCGTCAGCTTGCGAGGAAGACGATTGAGAAAAGTTCCACCAGATACACAACACACGTTCTCTTCCTCATACGTCGTCTATTTTCACTCCAAATTTTCCCTGCTCTTTTTATACCCCATTTTCCCTTCGCGAAAAGTTTTAATTTTTGGACCCGACCGCAAAAAATGTGCGCGTATCTCGTTTGTTTAAAAAGACGATATTTTTTGCTTCGAAGGAAATTTAATTAGCGCCGTAATTCAGAAAACCGCGTAAGGTTTTTACACTTCCTTTTTCTGCGCAATTAAAATTCATTCCCAGCTCTGGCAAGTGAAACATATTTAATATCGAATTATTTATTTTCGCTAATTGCGTTACGAAATCGAGCAAAAAAAATTGGAAAGGCCTAACTTATCGAATAATGGCGAACGTAGGCCGACGGAGTCGAATGTCAATATTCCGGAAATTAATGTTTGGAATAACTATTAAGGATCATCGAGGCAGGCGAATATGTTAATTTTTGGGGCTTTCTTTTCGTTTCAAGTGGCTGAATGAATTTTCATACTACGAGCGTCCCTTTTCCTTCTCCTTTCTTACGACCAGTTCATTTTTTAGCCTTTCCTGAACTAATTTTGTGTATCTGCCCTCCTGTCATCAATTTCCACGTACATGGAAATATACGCGAAGAAGAAAATTCAGGGTGTCTCTTTCGCAATGACTCTCATTCCACCTAGTAAGTAGGCAACTTACCCCGACACTATGTAGATATGTTTGCATACTCTTACTTTTGAACGGGCTGAGTTATAGTCAAATTTTGAAAAGTTTTCTATCTTTGAATTTTGTTTTCTTCTCACGACTGGCGATAGACAAAAAAATGGTACCAGTAGGTAATAGTAGAGGACAGTTGTGGTAACCACAGAAAAAAAGATGGTCGGAATCGGTTCAACAGGGTGTCATAAAATCACTCTTAGTACAAATTATATCAGAAAATTTTCACATTTTTTCAATTTCCCGTGAAACTTGGCCTCTTAAGCTACTGTTTTTCTATTTGCAATAGATTAGACATTAAATTTCCCATAAAAAAGGTCATTAGCTATATTCTTGAATCTAAATTAGAACTGCTCAAAATGGCGAGTTCAAGATACCCCCGTTAAGAATTATTACTTTTTAACACAGATGCCAAGACCTTATAAATATCATAATTATCTTCTTCAGCTATTTTACCACTTCATAGAGTTATATCGTTTATGGGGCTTATTCACCTCCCTCCATTCATCTATTTACCCCCTATTTGAAATTGAGGCCCATGCAATGAGGGGAGGGTGTTCTAGTACCTTGTAAATTTTAATATGGGTATCCAATAATTAGTTCCAAAGGTTACTAAATTCGGTTTTGGTAACATTTTGGCTATATTCCCCGAACTGTGGCGCATACTGATGGGAAGGAGATGCTAGATAACAGTTGCAGTGAACAAACAGAAAAGAATTAAAGATCATGGAAAACGGTTGGACATGATTTTCATAAGATAAATTTCACTTAGTACAAAATTATTGATACATAGGTACTTTTTTATTGCCCATAAAACTTGCTTTTTCAAGATGCTAAATTTTAATTAGCAATAAATTCTTCTTGCACCTTCTTCCCCACCCCAATATCTCACTTGCTTTACGAATAAAATATTTTTAAATCACAAGTGCGTCACTCCTTCAACCGGGTAAGTAGGCAATTCATCCTAAGAAAGTCCTGATATGTTTGCCTGCTGTTACGTTTAATTGAAGACGTATTTTAAGATATAGGGTGTCTCAGTGCGTCACCTCTTTCAACCAGGTAAGTAGGCAACTCATCCAGACAAAGTGTAGATATGTTTGCCTGCTATTACATTTAAATGATGAAGATATTATGTTCAAATGAAGATGTATTTTAAGGTGCAAGGTGTCTCAAGTATGTAACCTCTTTCAACCGGGTAAGTGGGCAACTCATCTTGACAAAGTGTAGGTATGTTTGTCTGTTGTTATATGTATTTAAATTAAAATATGTACGCATTTTATGATATAGGGTATCTCAATGCATCCCCTCCTTCAACCAGGTAAGTAGGCAACTTATCCTGACAAAGTATAGATATGTTGGCCTACTGTTACATTTAAATGAAGACAGTATGTATGTGTCGTTTTAAAGGGAACTTTTTTCTCAGCAGTGGAACTTCTTGGTACTAATATAGTTGCCTGCTATTATATTTAAATGAAGATGTATGTTAAGATACAGGGTGTCTCAAGTGCATCACCTCCTACAACCGGGTAAGTAATCAACTCATCCTGACGAAGTGTATATATGTTTGTTTACTGTTACATTTAAATGAAGACGTATTTTAAGATACAGGGTATCTCAAGTGCGTCGTCAACTTCAACCTGGTAAGTAGGCAACTTATCCTAATGCAGTATAGATATGTTTGCCTGCTGTAACATTTAAATGAAGACATATTTTATGATACAGGGTATCTCAATGCGTCACCTCCATCAATCGGGTAAGTAGGCAGCTTATCCTGACGAAGTGTAGTTATGTATGCCTGCTGTTATATTTAAATGAAGATGTTGAGTACAGTTTTACTGGGAACTTTTTCCTCAACAGTAGAACTTCTTAGTACTAATAGAAGACAGTTATGGTAACTACTGAATAAAATTTACCATAATCGGATCAACAGGGTATTCACAAAATCTTTTTTTTTTTTTTTGTCAGATATGTACAAAAATATTCATATTTTGTCAAATTTCTATGAAAATTGTCCTCTGACTCCAGCAGTGATTTATTTTCATGGTAGATCATTCTCTTCTTTGTATTTGTCAAAACTAGTCTTTGGCCTCCCTTCTACCTATTTTAATTTTCAAATTTAGATAAACACAATACTTTACATTAAAAATTATGATTTTCAAATTCTTATCGTTTCTAACGTTCCATTTTGTTGAAACTCCCAGACTTATCACTAAGAAAAGCTATGATGTGGTGTTTCCCGGCCACTTGGTGTATTTCTAGCAAGTTTTCCTGCAGATACGATGATACTCAAGGACTTGCGATGGGCAAAGAACTTTTTTCAGTACAGTTTTTATTAGTGTAAATTCCATATGTATTATCGAAATTTTTGAATTCTCTGAAACTAAAGCAGGCATAGTGAGAGCAAGAAGTATGTTTAATGGGTATGAGGGGGTAAATCTACGATGAAAAAATGGGATCCAAAGGACAATTGGTGTGAAAAACTAAAAATATAAACAGTTATTTTCATAATTTTGAACTGAAATCGATTTTGTGATTCCCTGTTGACCCAATTGTTTCTGTTTTTTTTTTTTTTTTTTTTTTTTTTTGTAGTTGCCGTAACTTTCTCATATTGATATCGAGAAGTTCCACCAGTCTATCTATCAGTAATGCGGGGAAAATTTTTTCTATTAATGCTGTAATGCTGTGCATAATTTCTACAGATGTCCATATTAATGCCCCTTCAAATGTAAGAGAAGGTAAACATATATACACGTTGTCAAGATCAGTTGCCTACTTACTCGTTGAAAGGAGCATGCTTTTGAGGCATCTATATAGAAAGGTATAAAAAGACGAATTTATACACATGACAAAGGCATAAAAAGGCATAATAAAAACACGATAAAGATATAACCAGACAACAACTTACAACTGTTATTTACATCTTATCAACTGTAAATTTCTCAGAAGCAAGGGAAAAAGCCAGGTTTCCAATATGAGAGAGTTAAAGATATAATGGAGCATAATGAGAACACATATTATTAGCATTTATCGGAATGTTGCAGGTATTACATTTTTCTTGGCTCTTATATTATGTTACGGGATGGAGGCTTTCTCCATTCCTTCGTCCATTCCAGCCCACCTCTGGGCATATGCCTCTCCGCGCTTCCTCCATTCGATTTTATTATCGGGTACACGGAACCTAATAAAGACTGGATTGGATACCATAAGACATAGTTGATTTTATCATTACGTCTTATCAACTCGAGGCCCCCCCCCCTCAAAATAGGGGATGAGGAGGTACACAGGATTTCGCCCTTAATCCAGTCCTACCTATCGACCTTTCGTTTTTCAATACATCTGTCGCTGCACCTATGTACAAAGTATATAATATAGAAAATAACCCCACCGAGACCCTGTGCGTGTTCCGAATTCAAATTTTGTACAGCAGGTCGCCGACGGCAGCACCACCCATTTAAATAACATTTTTCTTGCACTGCTCAGCTGCTGAAATGTTTCACTCTTGTTTACACCGCTAATGAACTCGTTTTATCCTTTACAAACCATTTCACCGAGTGTCGGCTGCTAAATTGTACAACGAAACTGAACTCGTGTCCCCTCTTTCTGTGTTATCGTTCTTCAATGTTCTTTGAGTAAACTCCGTTACAATCAACTAAAAGGATAAAATTAAGCCGGGCAATTTTAAAAGTAAATACCCGGCGTATTCTTCCAAAAGTCACATCTGACGTTGGTACAAAAAATGAAGGGAAAAAAGGACCGCTGTTTTTGGGAAATTTTAATTACGTGATTTTTTTGGCGAAGCGTCGCTGAAGAAATGAAACAAGGGCAACCGATAGAGGAAACGTTTTAGACAGAAGTATACAGGTGCGACTGGAAGAGGTTTCTTTCCTTCATTATTAGAATTATTAGAAATACAACTATTGAATTTAATCCAAATTTGAACGTACAGTAGTTCCAATGTTGACTGTATTTCCTAAATGAGTAAGTGACTCGGCAAAATAAGAAAATTTCCCGAGCTATGGAAGTGAGTTAAATTTGCGAAAATTTAGTAAAAAGAAGTGAACAAAATAAAAATGTATGCCAAAGTTGGAAAATATTGAATATACCTGAATTTAGAATGTATAACAATTAAATTCCATGGAAATTTATTCTAAGAACTCACGGATTTTAAATCTGATGAAAATGGTAAAAACAAATTTTTACACAATGGTTCATTTATGTGATTTTCCTGCTCGATTTCCCTGTATGATTCTCCTGTATGATTTTTCTACATGACTCCTGTAAAAGAATTTCGGATACAAAAATGAAGTTATTTAGCAGAGAAGAAATAGTCAGGAAGGCTACGGAATTCTATAAAGAGCTGCACTCGCGCAAAAGAACCGAGACTGACTTTAGCACTGTAGCATATTCTCATTAATGACCCAGAGATAGGATGTTCACAAAGAAATGTCGACATTTGTCTCCGGTCGCACCTTCCTACATTACGACAGGAGAACGTGCTTTTTCCGAAAATCGACAAAAGTGGTCGACCGGCAAAAGCCCAAAAAGCCTGAGAGAGTTCCACGACTAGCTCACATGAGACTTCTCAGGAGTGGTATTGCCAGGAAGAGGAAGGTGGTTATCCAGATCAAATGTTAAATCATTTCAGGTTCCGGGACGAAAAAGTAAAGTAAAACGAAAAACTTACAGTCTCACATTCTCCTGAAAACTGCCCATATCCCCCCCCCCCTCACAAAAAGAACTTAATTCAGCATAGTAACACTTTTAATTCCGCAAATTAAATAACGAAAAACGAAAAATAAAACCGCATGGCGGATGGCGGACATTAAAACGAAAACTCGAACAGAAAAAACTCTAAAGTTCCGGGGGCGGAAAGGGCACAGACCCGCGAAAGATGGCAGTTCAGAACGAAAATCCGAAACATAAAACAAAAGCACAAAAGTTTAAATAAAGAAGAAAATCATTAATGAAGTTCAGCAAGAAAAATTAAGTCCGAAAAAAAATCCCAAAAGGGAAGATCATCGTGGTTTTCCTTCCCTTTAGAAGCTCCCTCCTCTACCATGAGCACCTCTTACACCCCCGGGCCTTTATCTACCAAAATTTTACTGACCCTCTAGGATCCTCACCCGCCACTACCTCCTGAGCTTCATCTCCCTTCAGAAGCCCCTGTCCTCACTATGGCTCTTCAACCCCCTTGAAGATCCCTGACCATCCACCCAGGAGCTCTCACAACCATGAACACCCCTCCCCTCGAGAGTCGTTCCCCCTCAAGACCCCACCCCGCCACCAGCCCCTCCCGCACCACGGCCATTTCTCTCCAAGGTCCCCTCTCTCCACAGCCCAAGCCCCCACAGGGGCCCTCCTCCCCCTTGAGGAGCTCCCTTCTGAACCATGAACCCCCTCCTGAGGGTAGGCTACCCCTGGAAAATTGAGCAAATAAGGGGCAGGGTAGGCAACCTGCAGTGACTTGTGATTTCAAAGATTATGGGTAATTATGTCATTTTATATCTTATTATGTCGGTTATGTCTTAAAATTTGGAGATCTTTGATGTTAGAATAGATTATGTCCTTGAAAGTAGTTGATCTGCCCCAGAAAATTTTTCAGGAGCCCTCCTCCCCATTCAGGAGCTTCCTCCACAACCATGAACCCCTCCTGAGGGTAGGCTACCCCTGGAAAATTGAGCAATCAAGAGGCAGGGTAGGCAACCCGCAGCGATTTGTGATCTTGAAGATTATGGGTAATTATGTCATTTTATGTCTTATTATGTCGGTTATGTCTTAAAACTTGGAGATCTTTTATGTTAGAAGAGATTATGTCCTTGAAAGTAGCTGATCTTCCCCTGCAATTTTTCTAATTTTTAGGCGGCAACTCGCAGTGAGTTTTTTGCCAGAAGGGGTGAAGAAGGGGAGGAGTTTTGGTTTTTAATATATAGAGAGATATAGAGAGATTATGTCCTTAAGAGAAGCTGATCTGCCCCTGCAATCTCTCTATACATATACTAAAAAAGTAAAATCCGCCGCCACCGCCGCCCCCACCTCCGGGAGAACAAGACACACTGCGGGTTGCCTACCTAAAAACCTGAAAAATTGCAGGGGCAAATTAGCTACTTTCAAGGACATAATCTGTTCTAACATAAAAGATCTCCAAGTTTTATGACATAACCAACATAATATCTCCAAGTTTTAAAACATAACCGACATACCACCACCACCGTCACTACTGCCACCTACGACAGAAAAAAAACGGACTGCGGGTTGCCTACCTTAAAACCCGAAAAATTGCAGGGGCAGATTAGCTACTTTCAAGGACATAATCTGTTCTGACATAAAAGATCTCCGAGTTTTAAGACATAACAGACATAATACCTCCAAGTGTTAAGACATAACCGACATAATAAGAGATAAAAAGACATATAATGACATAATTACCCATAATCTCCACGATCTCAAGTTGCAAGATATAACATATAGTCTAACTTAAGGTATGTATAAAGGCAGATATAGTCTTCATGAATAGGGCAGACCAGCTACCTTGGACTCTGAGATCTCAGGTCCTTATGACGTCATCATCATTTCATTAGATCTGTTCACTGAGAATTTTTCCAAAATCATAAATGGCGCCTGCGTGGCTGCACGGTGCCTCCGGGAGAAAAAGACCCACTGCGGGTGGCCCACCCTGCACCTTAATTTTTCATTTATCCAGGAGTAGCCACCTTTTGGAGAGGGTTCATGGCGGAGGAGGGCCGCCACCGCCACCACCGCCTCCGGAAGAAAAAACCCACTGCGGGTTGCCTACCCTGCCCCTTAATTGCTTATTCTCCAGGGGTAGTCTTCCCGATTCTTAAGTAGGCAACCCGCAGTGCATTTTTTTCTCCCGAAGGTGGCGGTGGCGGCGGATTTTACTTTTTTAGTACATAGAGAGATTAGAGGACTATTATGTATTGTATGAAAATGAAGGTAAAATTACTACTCGAGCGAAAATTTTTCGAAAAAACGTGTTTTAAAGCGAAAAATTGCTCATTTCTGCATATTTTACATTCTATTTCAGGTACCTTGGGAGCATTCACCCCATTTGCCCCCTAGCTATACCACTGCCTCGGAGAACTCGTCACATTATATACTATGTGTATTCTCAAGCCCCCCCTCCGATAAACAGAGTCAGCATCACCCACCGCAGATGGCTGGCTACAGGCCTGCTATTAAATGTTAATAAAATGTTCAACTGTCTTAAATTTTAGGCTGCAGGTCAAACAGAAAATCTAGTAAGAACAGAATAGTCATTGAAATTCGAAATTCAGTGTTTGCTACCGACTTTCAGATTTTCGAAATGTCTTCCACATCTCGGCTTTGTTCCAAACTTTCAGATAACGTTCAATACTCAGCTCGAAACCTTCGGCTTTTGACTGACTAGTCTCTGACAGGAGTCCGGGTACTCCGTTTTCAGAAACGAAATTTGACTTCCAGTTTGGGGAGGTGAAAAAGAAAAATTTGCCGACAAATATTTTTTTAATACTAAAAATTCGCCGACAAAATCTTTTAAAAATTAAAAATTTGCCGATTTTTTAATCGAAATATTTTTTAACTGAAAAAAAAAAAATAAACAAATAAAATAAACAAACATTAATGAAAAATGAAAAATTTAAATGAACTGTTTCAAAATTTGCCGACTGCCAAATTATTGGGGTATTTCAACCCCCACACCCCTATAGTTTCACCCCTGAAAATTTCTCGACTCCGGCGGTAGCCCCCCTTATTTTCGTCACACTGGATAGGCTACTCGCTCTTAGCAGGTGTCACCTCCTTTGACTCATCTACAAAAAACCGACATGTATTCCAATTTAATAAAATTTATTAATTTTTTTTAAACTGAAAAAATCCAATAGACTTATTTGCAAAAAATGGAACAGAAAGTCGGTGAGCGATCTTAACCGAGTGAACCATTCACACACTTTTGCGCTCGGGCATGTGTATCAAGTCTTTGGTCTCTTGCCTTTGTTTGTCATCTGATTTCATTCTTTTCACTTTCCTTCCAACGTTACTAACCAGTTGTTTTAGGTTCCTTTAAAGCGAATTTCACTACCCCCTTCTCTCCTAGTACGAAAAATTCGTAAGTTGGATGTCCTTGGCAAGTTCCCAACAAGTCCCCTTTTCTAAAAAATCCTGGATACGGACCTATTTTGCATATTTTTATTTACTATCCTTACTAGAATCTTTAAACTTGTACGATGATCTTCACACATGCTTTTCACCACCCTAATACAGGGTTATTTTGAACTCCCCTTTTAGGCATTTTTTGTGCAGATGCCAAAAATTTGCTGGAGGCCTTTTGGCAAAGAATTCAACGAGGTTCAACTTTTGTAATCATCGTTTTACGTTTCAGACCATGCTAGGCTAGTTAAAGGCTAGACTCCAATGTTGAGCCCTTTCCCCCCACAGTTGTAGACCAAGGAGGCCTGGCGAGTGAACTCCAATCTGAAAACTCATCTTTAGATCGTTCAGCATTAACACACCAATAATTTCAAATTAAAACGCACGATTGTTGTATGCCCGATACCACTTGGCGCTATTTTTATCGACCAAAATTAGTCGGCTGGATTGCGCTGCTTATTTAACCTCGACACCGATCACATTTCCCGCCTCCGGCCAACACCGGCGCGGCAAAATTAAAATAATACGCATTTTCACGCGCGTGCCCGCTCTCCAGTGTGGCGCTGGGGCATTCGAAAATGCAAACGTGACGCCGATTACACTTCATGAATGCCGATTTAACGACGATTTCCAAACAAGTGCGTCGCATCAGCGGGGTAATTTTTTGCTCGACACGAAAAACATTAAGCGAGATTGATATTCGACGAATGGGCAACAGGGGGAAGGGGGTGGGGGGAGGGCGGTAATCGGAGTCCGGCGCGAATGCGGCACACGATAACGGGCTCGCGGGCGCGCGCGGTTTCACACGCAGAGGGCAGGGGTGGGGTAGGTAAAAACATACACGGCGACCGCGAACGAGGAAAAGAAAGAAGGGCATCTATCCGAAGCAATTACAAGGCACTTGATGTGCGCCACCGGTGACGCGTGCCCTCGCGCCACTCCAGCTGCATCCCTTTTCCCATCAAACGTCACGTGCTCCACTTTCCCGAAAGTGAAAATGCGACTGGCACACTCGCAGCGTGATGTATTACATGAGCCTCGGCGCGGCGGCCGCATGTACCAGCGTGTCGGTGTACGCCGCGCGCGTTTTATTGGTTTTTAATCCATTAACGAAAAATACGAACCCGTGTAGCGACCAAATGTTGAAAAACTGTCAGTCTGTCCGACAAACGGAACGCGGTATTCTGGAAGCCAAAAATCGCGAACTGTGCCGCACCGAGGAACCGAGACAGCGCCTTCCGTCCGACCGATAGACGGTCAGATTGACTCTCGAAGTAATGACAGTTTTGCGGCGCCGCGAGTTACAGGCGCCATTCATAGGTATGTTTCTGAAAAATGCGAATTTCAAAAGTTAGCAATCGACATTAGACGCTGAAAAAGCATAATTAATAAATAAATAAATATCGAATTTATTTAGGACACAAAATTGTACATACGTTTACCACTTGGAAAGCCACCACCCAAATCGCCCATCGTGAGGCATAACCCTTTGACACCTTGTCCCACCTTTTTCTGCACTTTGCAGTAACTGTCCAGTAAGGTCCCAAGTGTTCCAGAATTTCGTCCACCCATTGGGTCTGCTTTCTTACGCCTTTTATCCAAGGGACACCACATGGACTCAGGAGGTTCCATTTTGGGTTCTTTTTCCTTCCCAGATGCCTTGCATACTTGAAGTTCAGTTTTTTCATTATGGACCCTATACTTTTGGCCCCTGTTTGTTTTATGATTGAAGTTAACCTGATTTTATCTTTCACCCGGATGTTGAGGATACTTCTCAGTATTAAGTTTAGCATTGTCATAAGTAGGGCAAGTTTTTAGGGTCGGCTACGAGTAGCTGAGCCTATTACAATCACTATTTTTTTCTTCTTATCTCCTCAATTCAGTAACAGTTCGGTTCAGTGGCGCATCATTTCAGATGTGTGGTTCTTGGCAGTGTTCACTGATCCGAGTCACAGTTCAGTTCAAAGGCGCCTCATTTTCGAGAAAACTATTAGTTGAATAAAATTAATTATACTCCACATGAATTAGGTTCTAACTAGGAAAAAAGTCATAGAAGCTAAAACTTGGTACATTGGTCTAATTATGTGTCCTGAAAAACATACTAAAAGTCCCAACGAATCCGGCGCCAGCGACGTCCCCTAAGGGGCACAAATGAGGCGTAAATCAGTTTTTTTCTTATATCTCGCTAAAATTTGAGTTTAGAAAAAAAAAGTTCAAACAAATGTGATAGAAAATAAAAAAATACATGAAAAACTATCTTACATATTTTTCCGTGGAGTGCGTATTTGTCGAATAAATTAATATCAAACGTTGAGATGTTTCCTCCGTGTATACATTTAATAGAACTCATTGTAATTGATGCGACCTAGACTTGTACGCATACGAGAAGATTTATTTCAAATGCTTGCAGCAGTGATGGAATGAAGAGAATCACCCCCTCCCATCTTCTGTGTAAAGAGATGTTGGAAAGTGAGCAAGTTCGTGCGAAAAGCAGATTTTCAGTTCTTCATCGGTTGTCTTCAAGAACGAGATTCTTTGGAAAAGTAAGAGAGGGTCGACAGGTATGACGCTTCCTCCAATACGAATACTGCTGTTGATAGACCCTAATGACTTCACTCTGTTTCCTAATTTTTGACAAAAAAAAAATACCTAATAGTCGCTGGTTTTCTCTTTTCTTCTTGTGGTATACATTTTATTTATTAATAAGCAGACGATACATTCGTTTTTCCGTACTTAATATCTACTATGTTTGAGTCAGGGGGTAGCTGTTCCCCTTCCCCGGTATCATCTCGCCCCATTTTTGGGCATAGGCCTCTCCGACGTCTCTCCATTTTCTCCGGATGGTCGCCTCCCTTCGCCATAAGGACCCTACTTCTTTTTTGAATTCGTCGCACCAATACGTCACTGACCTTCCCACCGATCTTTTCCTCCTGTATGGCATCCATTCCTCCACTTTCCTTTCCCATCTTCCCTCTCTTTGCCTGCTAATATGTCCCGCGTATTTACATGTAAGTTTCTTAATACAATATTCTATCCCAATTAATCCAGTTTTTTCCCTTATCGCTATATTTTTTATTCCATCCTTCCGTTTTTAACACACTTCTCGCAGTTGCATTTTCTGTATTTCCTAATCTGTTTATTTATGTCTTAGTCAAGGCCCGGATTTGGGCACCATACGTGAGGACTGGACTTGTACAGCATCCCCTTACCTTTGTTTTTAATTTGTGCCCCATTTTCTCCTTATAAATCTCTTCAAGCCCCCAATAGCTTTTCCATCCTTTCGTTATTCTTATATTCAATTTCTTATCCCTTCTATTTTTAAAAGATACTAGGGGGCTTTGCCCCCTGGCCGCTTCGCGCCTCGTCCAACCGCCACAGTCCTCAGAGTTTGGTCTGAAACTTTTGTTCCTGAGTTGAGGTTCGCTTTGTGCTTCTTTTGCTACCCCTCTATCAGCGGTCCTCAATCTTCCACCATGAACCCCCTTCCATCCATTCTTCATCAAGAGCATCCTCCTCCTCCACCACGATCCCCTCGTAGACCATGGTTGCTCTCCGCCTCCACGGTCACACCTCAACAGTCGCAGACCTCCTCAGCCATAAACTCCTCCCCCACCATGGCCATAATCTCCTACCAGAGGCTTCAATGCCCACCCCATGGTCTCTTACCTACACAGTATCCCCCTGTGAACCCTTTCCTTCTGCACATTCGGGTAGGCTCTCCCTTGGACTTCCTCCTCACCTCTACAATCATCGACCACCACAACCGACCTCCACCACCTGGGCCCTAATCTTTTCACATTGCCCTCTCCCTCGCTCCATACCCTTCTCCATCCACAGCTTCTCCCCCACACGGCACCCTCCGTTCATCCCTCCAATCATCACCCAGTCCTCCATCTAGTCTCTCCCGATCACCTTCTTCCACCCCGAGTGCCCTCCATTAGGACGACGTCCTTTGACCACCCCACATCACGATGGCTTTCATTTCTGTTCACGTACCACACCCCCACCAAGACCTCTTCACCCATCACTACGACCTCCCCAATGGCGGCCTTAGTCCCTCTCGGCAGCCTTCCCCTACCGCGGCTCCATCACCCTACGGCCTCCTCGCTCAACCATCACGAAGATCCCTTGGTCCTCCACCCAGGAGCTTCCACTACCATGACCATCCCTCCCCCACGAGAACCCTTCCCTTCAAGACCACCTCCCCGGGACCAGAACCTTCCGCACCATGGCCTTCATTGGCTTTCCCAGCCGCCTTGGAGATCTTTTATGTTAGAACCGATTATGTCCTTGAAAGTAGTTCATCTACCCCTGCAGTTTTTCAGGGGCCTTCCTCCCCCTTCAGGAGCTTCCTCTACAACCATGAACCCCTCCTGAGGGTAGGCCACCCCTGGAAAATTGAGCAATTAAGGGACAGGGTAGGTAACCCGCAGCGATTTGTGATCTTGAAGATTATGGGTAATTATGTCATTTTATGTCTTTTTATGTTTTTTTATGTCCTATTATGTCGGTTATGTCTTAAAACTTGGTGATCATTTATGTTAGAACAGATTATGTCCTTGAAAGTAGCTGATCTGCCCCCGCAATGTTTCCAATTTTTAGGTAGGCAACCCGCAGTAGGTTTCTTTCCAGGAGGGGAGGGAGGGGGAGGAGTTTTGGTTTTTAATATATGGAGAGATAATCTGTTCTAACATAAAATATCTCCATGTTTTAAGACATAACCAACATAACAAGACATAAAGAGACATAAAATGACATAATTACCCATAATCTTCAAGATCATAAGTCACAGCAGGTTGCCTACCCTGCCCATTAAGTGCTCAATTTTCGAGGAGTAGCCTACCCTCAGGAGGGGGTTCGTGGTTGAGAAGCCCTACCACCTAAGACATAACCAACATAATAAGACATAAAAAGACGTATAATGACATAATTACCCATAATCTCCAAGATCTCAAGTCGCTGCAGGGTGCCTACCCTGCCCCTTAATTGCTCAATTTTCCAGGGGTAGCCTACCCTCAGGAGGGGTTTATGGTTGAGGAGGGAGTTCCAGAAGGGTGAGGAGGGCCCCTGTGGGGGGTGTGGGCTGTGGACGGAGATGGTGGCCTTTGGTGAGGCGGGGGGACAGGATGAGTAAGAGGACCTGGTGGAGGAGAAAGTCCTTGGTGAGAGAGGGTACCTTGGAGAGAAATGGCCGTGGTGCGGGAGGGGCTGGTGGCGGAGTGAGGTCTTGAGGGGGGATGGCTCTCAGGGGGAGGGGTGGTCATGGTTGTGAGAGCTTCCGGGTGGATAGTCAGGGATCTTCAAGGGGGTTGGAGGGCCATAGTGAGGACAGGGCTCTTAGGGAGATGAAGCCCGGGGGGTAGTGGTGGGTGAGAGGTCCTTGTGGCAGAGGAAATCCTTAGTAGGAGAGGGTGGCCATTGAGGAAGGAGGAGGTAGTGTTGGGTCAGGATCCTAGAGGGGAAGTAAAATTTTGGTAGATAAAGGCCCGGGGGTGTAAGAGGTACTCATGTTGGAGGAGGGAGCTCCTGAAGAGGAGGAACACCACAGTGGTGGCGGGGACTGTAAAGGGAGGTAAAGGCCCCGAATGGGTACGGGGTAATAGTGAGGACGGGGTCCTGGTGGAGGAGGAAGTTCTTGGTGAGAGAGGCGGCCGGGAAGGCGAATGAAGGCCATGGTGTGGAAGGTTCTGGTCTCGGGGAAGGGGTTTTGCGGGGAAGGGTTCTTCAGTGGGAGGGGTGGTCATGGTGGTGGAAGCTCCTGGTTGGAGGACCAGGAGATCTTCGAGGCGGTTGAGCGAGGAGGCCGTAGGGTGAGAGCCGCGGAAGGGAAGGCTGTGGAGAGGCACTAAGACCGCCATTGGGAGGGAGTAGAGACTGCTGATCGTTTACCCTGCCCCACTAATTGCTTATTTCTCCATTGGTAGCCTACCCCTAGGTGGCGGTTAATGGTGGAGGGAACTCCAGAATGGGAAGGAGATCCATGTGTGGCGTGACCTCATGGGGGGGGATTAAGGCCCTGGGTGGTGCGGGGCGTGGGGTGTAATGGTGAGTAAGAGGTCCTGGTGGAGGAGGAAGTCTTTGGTGAGAGAGGCGGCCGGGAAGGCAAATGAAAGCCATGGTGCGGAAGGTTCTGGTCCCGGGCAGTTGGTCTTGAAGGGAAGGGTTCTCGTGGGGAGGTGTCACGGTGGTGGAAGCTCTGGAGGACAGGGATCTTCGTGTGGTTGAGCGAGGAGACTGTAAGGTGATGGGCCGCGGAAGGGAGACTGTAGAGAGGAATTGTAAGGCCGCATAGGGAGGCTAGTGGAAGGTTGGAGGTCTTGGTGGGAGGTGCACGTGAACAGAAATGAGGCCATAGTGGGTGGGGTGGTCGAAGAACGTGGCCTAATGGGGGTCACCGGGGGAAGAGGGATGGCGGAGACCAGGTGGAGGACTATGGCCATTGGGGGAAAGTTTGGCTGAGGAGGGCTGCGACTGTTGAGGTTGTACCGTGGAGGGGAAGCAACCATGGTCACAAGGGGGTGTGGGGAGGAAGGAGGCCATGTTGAGGAGAAGGTTGGAAGGGGGTTCATGGTGGAAGATTGAGGACCGCTGACAGAGGGGGAGCAAAATAAGCACAAAGCAAACCTCAGCTCAGGAACAAAAGTTTCAGACCAAACACTGAGGTCTGTGACGGCCGGGGGGTTTGGCCGTGAAGCGGCCAGGGGGCGAAGCCCCCTAGTTTCTATTAACAACATGGCTGCAGACTGTAGTCGCGCAGCAACAGCACTGCTGCAGCCTATAGTTGCGTAGGGCGCAGCACGTGTCAACAATTGAATTGGCGTCGGGGGAGCGTGTCAGGGGGAGCGTTACGATATAGTTCAAGTATAACCATGGCTAGAAGAAAATGAAAATATTAACCACTGAGCTGCATTGTCACCATGAAAATCTAAAGAACTGTGAGCTGAACTGAGCTGGAAATGAAAAGAGAACTGCGACGTCACTGAGGTAATGCGCGAAAGGGCGCTGGCTTCATGTCGGGGGAAGCGTGTCGAGGGGGCGTTACAGTTTTCGCTCAAGTATACCCCTGGCTGGAAGAAATAAATTTCCATGAAAATGTATAAACACAATTTTCGCTCGAGTATACTCAGTAGTACGACGTCATAGTAACAGGAGCGTAACGGGAGGCCGTTATGGGGAGCGTTGCGTGGGGAGCGTGACGGTTTTCACTCAAGTATACCCAGTAGTAAAAGCATATAAAATGCTAAGAAACCACCTTTCCACTTCCCGGGTAACTCAATTGCCGTCAAAATACTGGGATCTTGATTTGAAAAACCTCAATATACTTTCTTAGTACTTTCCATTTTGACTGCCTCTTTCAATGGTAGTTTGTAACAGCACTGAAGATTGAGTACCCTGGAGCAGAAGTATGAGAGGGTTGTATACTCTGGAGCTGAAATATAAGAGAGTTGAAGACCCCACAGCTGAAGTTACAGAGAGAGCGACTGACGTACGACTGAAGACGGATTGAGTCTGTCTTTTGAGAGACATGATTGAAGAGGCTTAGGCCTAGCTCAGCTTAGCATTAGCCCAGTTTTAAAAATTAAACTGATGAAGATGTTCACACCAAGTTTCAAAACCTTTCTATTTATCACTTTCGTCAGAAGACAAGGTTATTATTCATGTACTTATTAGGTGAGTCTTTGTACAAACATTTAAGAAAAATCGATTCAGTTTCATGTCTTACACCAACTTAATTACATCTCTGGCTCTCGTCAACAAACATTGGCACGATGTAAGGCTGATTCCGTTTACCAGAAATCAGCTGAATCACAACCACCCCGATCAAAACGCAGCTACGGGAAGTTAAACGAGGCTAAGGTTGAAAAAATTAGAGTTCGCCTCAATTTACTTTTACAGTCTTTCGATAAAAGTTTGTCCCAAACTACACAAAAAACGGGTACAAAATTGGAGTAACTCAATACCTTTTTTTTTGTGTGAATTCGTGTAACTTTGCTGCATTATTTGCAGTGAGTTGTGTTTTCGCAATTCCACATACATCCTGACCATCAATTGCAGTTTCTCGAAAAATCAAATCGACATTTTTGATATTCCCAATAACTTGACCGAATTATTGAAACTGCTCCCAACAAACTTCTATGATAAATATTGTGACTTCAAAATATCATTCGATATACTTAGTACTATTTGAGTGATCTACATAGATGATAACTTTTCCTCAGTTAGCTACATCGTTTATACAGGTAAGTCAATCGCATGTACATAGGCCCAAATAGGAAAGATTACCCCCCCCCCCTCCAGATCCTATTTACCCCCCCCCCACAACAAAAAATGAAAAATTATACAAGCGAAATCATTTTTAGCCTTATATTATTTTGATCTTGTCAGCCCCTCTCCCCCATAAATCCCCCCCTTCACGTCGGCTGCTGGCACTTATAATCATTTGGTTGTTTTCATCGGAAATTTCTGTAGTGAAAAATCAGACAGGAGCGCTCACAACACGTGCACGAAGAACAGATTTCACAGCTTGCAAATTGGCGCGGACCTTCGAAGGGTTCGCGAATTCCAGTATGATTATTAAAAAATAAATTGTTGATGTTTTCCTACATGAGAGCTGCGCGACGGCCACTTTCCCACAGAATAAACACGCGGAAAGGAAAACTGTCGGAGATGAACTGTCGACCGTCCTCTTGGGATACGCGGACGTACACCGCAGCTTCATGTTGAACCGAAATTCGGCACAGATGTTGTAACTATAACGAGGAGCAGTTCTTTCGGTTCATAACGAAAGTTATTTTATGGATTAACTTTATCACTTTGGGTTTCGAGACGAGGCCACGTCACCGGGGGCGGCATTTCATGTTTCGCGTTTCGATCTGGCGCGAAAAATTGAATTCGGGGCCGTGCTTTCGGTTCTGAAAAGTGGCGCGAGACTTCGAGAGGGGCCCCACATATGTACGGATCCTTTTTGTTATAGTCGGGAGGCTAGTTACATAAGACGGAAGATGCTCTGCATTTTTTGATGTTGCTCATTTCTAGTAAGAACTGTTGCCAGCCCTGGATTCTACGTCAAGCTCTCCACACCTCAGGAGTTATAGGTGCCCTCTTCTTCAGTTTTTCCTCAATAACTTCTCAACCGTAATTCATACCGCAAGAGTATAAACGGCAAAATTAATCTGAACTAAATTTCATGTAAAAATGGTACTTTACAATTTTTCGTGTCTGTTTTAGAAATCCCGAAACGGAGGGAAGGGGGCAAAAATGAGCCCATATAAGATAACACTTCAACTCAGGCCTTGCAGAAGTAAACACACAATTTTTGACATTGTTGTGGGTCTCATCGACTTTAGGAAAGCGAAAAGGTACGAATCTTTCTCGGATCCGTTTCTATAATTCCCATATCTACCGATTTCTGAAATTTTTGTTCTCCCTCTAACCCTAAATGCCACAATTTGAAATTTGTACTTTTCTGGGGAAGGGGGGTTAGCATCATAAATGACTTTTATACGACAATTTTTTACATCTTTCATTAATTCGAATCACCAAATTGAGATATCGGCTGCGGAGGTTTCAAAATCACATGATACAATAAATTCAAAATTGTGGTAACTGGGAGGTGGTGGGAGGCTGAACATTCTAATGAAACGCAATATGTAACTCGTATGTTCTTTTAGAGGCTTAAAGGGCCGCTGAACTCATTTCTGGCAACGATTTGCCTCGAACTTGATAGCTGCGGCGCCGGAAAGGGGGGGTTAGATTTTAACGAAAATAATGTAATATGGATGTCCTTTCAGGAGTTGTAAAGATCACTGAACTCATTTCTGTTCATAGTTTGTCTCTAATTTGCAAACTGTGGTATGTGGGTCAGGCCGAGGTCAACATTCTTATAAAATACAACATGCATATCCGTTTAGGGCTGGTGTCTAAGGTTGCTGAACTCATTTCTGATAACAATTTGCCTCTAATTTGAAAACTGTAGCAGGGTAATTCTCTGAAAAATGGACAATTCATGTAAATGGGCTGTAACTCTGCCACTTATTATCCGAATGCTATGCGCAATATGTCAAAATTGAGGAAATTAACTCTTCTGATGGAGATAGTGGTAAAAGCTCTCCCTAGTTCAGCAGAACATCCTTAAAAAATCGAAAATGCACCTGAAATGTCCATCAACGTGGGTGTCAACCTGATCTAGTTCCGTTTTTATTTTGCTCGCTGGAAGTGTTTAATACATAATTTTCAGGAACTACTGTTTCCCATTGTTGAAGAGGTAAGTTGAGGCAACACGATATAGGTCTTACAATCTTTTTCTAACCAAGTTAAGTAACCTTTAGAATGCTTCAAAGTTGTGTCTAGGAAGAGATCTGTCCTTCAACGTGGATAATTTTCGAACCTCTCTGTAGGGTTCCACTATAAGCATAAACTTCTCTCAAATGTTCATATAACTTCCTCATAACTTCCTCTAGAAGGCTGTGTAAGAACTTCTGTGAAATAATGGTAATTTGTTTGCTAAAATACTCATTTATTGCTGAGATCCTGGTTTCTAAAAAAAATTTATCCTTCATCGTGGACATCAACAGCCATATTGAATTTACAGCTCGGAATTTGTAAAAACGTAATAATATATTTAATGTTGGCCACATTACATTCAGCAACATGTATCAAATATTCTCCGCATATTTACCCAATGGGAAAAGGAAAAAGGCGATTTTCTCCTTAAACGTGGACATAAAATATTATTCAACGTGGCTACTCACGTATTTCTTGTATCCACGCAGAAGGACGTGAATCTTTCGACACTTAGAAGCAGTCTGTAGAAACAGCCTTTAAATCTTCTTCGTGCAGAGACTACTTTCCTAGATGAATTTTTGGTACTTCATAAAACCGTGATCCGTGAGATTGTAACCCACGGTGCCGCTGAGTGATCGTACAGCCTCATCTTATCACACTATGTAAACGTGAAAAATTTGTCTTTCAACGTGGACAACAATTTTTTTACAACCCCCCAAAATCAAATTTAAGCCCGGCCGGTACCGGAATATGATTTCTCAATACCCCTAGTATCAATTTCAACGAAAAATTTTGAAAGGGGAACCTAATTTTTTTTTTGTTTTTGTTCACGTTGAATTGTCCATCTTTCAGAGAATCACCCAGCACCTATGAGAGGGCGGGGGCTTAAAAGTATTGACGAATGAAATATGGATACCGTTTCATACGTTATTAGGGTTGCCTAAATTAATTTTAATCTCAGTAGAACCTTAACATACATTCTCAAAATCCAAATATATACATGCGTTCTTATATGTGTGTTTGAATTTTGAATGGTAGGCAAACTGATAAAACACGTTATCATTTAAAACGAATACTGTTTTCCGCGACAATTTTCATCTACCCCCCCCCCTCTCACACGCTTTATATTTCGAGCCCTTCCTTACTTTACGAGTCACAGTTTCCAAGTGAGGGTTTGAGCCCGCCCCATCCCAGATGTCACAGTTTTCCAATTTGTGGTACCAGTGAGGGAGCTAGGCTCGAAATTTTCATGAAATGCAATATGGATGTCGTTTCATAAGTGTAAAGGGTCATTGAACTCATTTTCGCTGAACATTTGCCTCTAGTTTGCAAATTATGTTACTAGGAAGAGGGCTGAGGTTTGAAATTTTCGTGAGATGTATATGGATTTGAACCCTTATTTGAAAATTGTGGTACCGGAAAGAGGGCAGGGGCTCCGTACTTCACAAAATTAATGCAACATGGGTGCCGTCTTACAGGTTTATGCGGTCGGTGATTTCGTTTCTGACAACTGTTTAAACTTAATTTGAAAACTGTGGTACCTGAGAGAGGGAAGGTAGTTAAAAATGTAAAAGTACAGTATGTAACATGAACTCCTCGAAATGTTGTTCATAATAGCGTAAATAAAAAATTCATCTGTGGCGGGGTCTCCCCTCATCTATTCCTCCTCTCATAAAGGGGGAAAGCTCAGGGGAAAGACACGTCTCTATCTTGTTTACGCCACTGGTTTGTTCATCTCATTTTTCTCTGATGTATGCATTATAAAATTTAGCCGGAAGTAAGATCATATTGTTGTAGAATTTCCATAATTCAAGTACATCTGCAGTTGAAATAGCCTCATATCAGGGGATACGGCTTACATGAAAGGTGTTTTATTAATAATCGATTTGGTCCAAATAAAAATATATTTAAAGGTTTAGTTAAATTTTTATTAGATAGATTAAAATTAATTTATAAAGATTGGTTTCTACGTAACCTACAAATATGGATTCGGGTTGAATGCAACAACAATATCGAACATTACAAGTCACGTGTCAGTGTTGCCACACGTTGTATTTTTCCCCAGTGCTTGTAGGAGTAATGAAAACAAACATGTGCCAAGTCATCCCATGATTACAAAGTCACCCCGTGTTACAGTAATTTTATTTTCAGTGATATCGCGAAAAACCTATAGAAAAGTATTTTTGGATCGACAACCGACAAGTTAGCAGGGTAGGAAGATATAGTTCGTACTTTAATAATTATTTGCCCCTCCCCCGGATGGCATTGCTTTTCAGCATTCTTCAGCTCGAAGTTTTTCGATTTTCCTCCTCGCGAAATATTCAGCCAGATTCCTCCGCCTTTAGTATTCTCAAAATGGACTCTTGATCTACACATCCATTTCACATAAATCTGGGCAGATACCGTAATGAACAACAAATTCCTAGTTTTCCAGCAAAAACAAACAGTCGATGCCGTTTTCCTCTTTAACGCACGACCAAATTTCGTTGAAAAAATTATCGACTACCACCTATAAATTGTAAATGGTGAATGTCGAATTGTTAACTCGGAGAGAAAAGTTTCGACCCTCCACAGACGTAACGTAGAAAGAAGATAAAATTGCCCAAAGGTGAACGGTTATATTAATCACATCACGTTTAGCGCAGGAGAACGAGATTTAGGGTAAGTTAGAGGCTAATAAAAGATTTCTCAAATCCACGTTTCCGATGGTGAATTTTAAAACAGGGATCCTTCTATGTGATTTTCGCCCAACTTTCGCCCAGCGAGGTCTCTATTTAAATAGAAACTCTTGTGTTTGCTCGCCCGACGAATAGTTCTTTTCCTACTACACACATATGGTCTGGAATGAATGATGAACAAGAGGCGGAGAGTTTTCAGCCAAATAAGGAACACCGGGTCGAAAATTTCTAAAATTTTCGACTGTAACTCCGTTCACGTTTCTATCTGTTGAAGATTATGTCATGTAAATCCAATTTGTTGACGATAATGGTAAAGTATACTTGGCTAGAAACTACACCTACTTTGCCTGGTAAGTGAAGGAAGGAAACGTGTTGAACATTGTACCTGCATTAGTCTTTTTTCTTAAAATTCAAAAAGATATATTTCAAACTTTCTCTGTGTGTGCTACATCGGCTCAGTGAGGGAGCTTAAGGGTGGTTCTCCGAAAAATGGACAATTCAACGTGGACATAAACAACAAAAAAATGAGGTTCACTTTTCAAATTTTTTTTCGTTGAAATCGATACTAGGGGTATTGAGAAACCATATTCCGGCACCGGCCGAGCTTACATTTGATTTTGGGGGGTTGTACAAAAATTGTTGTCCACGTTGAAAGACAAATTTTTCACGTTTACATAGTGTGATAAGATGAGGCTGTACGATCACACAGCGGCACCGTGGGTTACAATCTCACGGATCACGGTTTTATGAAGTACCAAAAATTCATCTAGGAAAGTAGTCTCTGCACGAAGAAGATTTAAAGGCTGTTTCTACAGACTGCTTCTAAGTGTCGAAAGATTCACGTCCTTCAGCGTGGATACAAGAAATACGTGAGTAGCCACGTTGAATAATATTTTATGTCCACGTTTAAGGACAAAATCGCCTTTTTCCTTTTCCCATTGGGTAAATATGCGGAGAATATTTGATACATGTCGCTGAATGTAATGTGGCCAACATTAAATATATTATTACGTTTTTACAAATTCCGAGCTGTAAATTCAATATGGCTGTTGATGTCCACGATGAAGGATAATTTTTTTATTTTAGAAACCAGGATCTCAGCAATAAATGAGTATTTTAGCATACAAATTACCATTATTTCACAGAAGTTCTTACACAGCCTTCTAGAAGAAGTTATGAGGAAGTTATATTATGAGCATTTGAGAGAAGTTTATGCTTATAGTGGAACCCTACAGAGAGGTTTGAAAATTATTCACGTTGAAGGACAGATATTTTCCTAGACACAACTTTGAAGCATTCTAAAGGTTACTTAACTTGGTTAGAAAAAGATTGTAAGACCTATATCGTGTTGCCTCAACTTACCTCTTCAACAATGGGAAACAGTAGTGAAAATTATGTATTACACCCTTCCAGCGAACAAAACTAGACCAGGTTGACACCCACGTTGATGGACATTTCAGGTGCATTTTCGATTTTTTAAGGATGTTCTGCTGAACTAGGGAGAGCTTTTACCACTATCTCCATCAAAAGAGTTAATTTTCTCAATTTTGACATATTGCGCATAGCATTCCGATAATAAGTGGCAGAGTTACAGCCTATTTACAGGAATTGTCCATTTTTCGGAGAATTACCCTTTAAGAAAAACTAAAGATACATAAGAGAAGGAAAACTCCGACAAATAAACGCTGGTGGAAGCAAGGGGAAACTATATCAGTACTCTTCCCTGGAGATGCGTCTCCACCACCACAATTCGGATGGCAACTCGCGAAGTAAATAATAATTCCGGACGTAAAAAGTCTCTCACTCGGATGTCCAGGCAGAGACAACCTAGTGAGAAACTTTCAGAATTGAGAATAGGGACATGGAATGTAGGGACACTGTGTGAGGCAGGCAATTAGAAAACATGAAGAGAAAGATGCAAATATTAAAATTAGATATAATAGGAATTAGCATGGGACTTGCTGGTGGAGGGGGTAATTTCTACCCCTCCCCCAAAAAAAAAATAATAATCAAAAGCCAATAATTATATTTATAGGTACTTGCAGTTATAAAAAGTTTGTAAAGGAATTAGTGACATGTGATACCGCAATTAATAGTACCATAACATACACTCAACTCGCAATACACATACGCAGAGTGTCTAACAAAATCGAAATCTGACAATAAATGACCTCCACCCCCCCCCCCCATTTGCTACGAATGCGCTAAAATAATAAACTAAAGCTAAATAAACTTCTTCGTCTATAATACTACATTTTCAGGGGGGAAAATACTTCATTTTAATGCATAAGGTAGATGAGCCCGATAAGGCCCGGATCCACAATATAGGGCCCAATGTACCGATCTTGACTGCTATGCTTCAGACTGCATTATAACGTACAGCAAAGTTGTTCCTTCATGATATCAAGATATGAGTATTAGTCCACTGGTGCGAGATATGCCGGTTGATGGTTTTTCCAATAACGTAAAAAATGGTCCGATATGTTTTTTGTGTAACTTCGAGGATTTACGAGTATTATGTTAGTCAAATGGAATTTATCCAGAAATCAAACATTGGATAGTTGTTGTAGTGGTAGTTGGTTAACGAGCGACGCCAGAAAAGTGAAATTTGAGCAATTCGGAACCGAGGTATGCGATACTCACCTAATAAGGCCCAGCCTGGTAAAATCAATTGATTATAATTTCAGGTATAACTTACTCATAAATTTCTATTCAAACCATGCTTCACTTTTTAATTACCGAATTTCCGGTCAGGCTTATTAGGTATTATGTTGGGTCTTATTAAGTAATAGGCCCAGTCTTCTTTGGTGCGCTGGCCTTATTAAGTTTTGAAAAAGGGGTATTTTTATTAGAAGATCTGAGGAACATAAAGAATACCTCCCTGCCAATGAAACCTTCGGGAACCTGTTGGGGGGGGGGGCTCAAATACAAATAAATAAACATCCTGAAAAAAAAATACTCAAAAACAAATAACGACAGGATTTTGTAAATCAAAAGAAGGAAATGATATTGAAGGGGAGTGGATAGCAATAAACAAAATCAATAAATCAGGTAGCAAGAAAGAAAATAGGTACCTATTCAAATACTAGACAGAATAAAACCATGAATGAAAAGTAGAATATTAGAATTGATGGAAAAAAGAAGAAAGTATAAGCAAGTCAACGATAGAGGAAGTAAGGACAAATATAAGACTTAAAGAAATCAAATAAAGACAGCATGTAAGAAGGCGGAAGAAAATGGGATTCATCAGAATTGTAATGAAATTGAGGAGAAAATGAAAGCTAGAAAAACTGATCACACATAAAACAAATTAAAACGATCTTTTGGAGTAAAAAGAAAGGAAAAAAATAATTTAACGGATGAAAAAGTAAAATTATCAGACTCTAAGAAAGACAATATAAAACGATGGGTGAGATTGTCGAAAAACTGTATAAGGATGAAGCAGGTATAAGTACATGTATGGAATGAAATTTTCACATTAATTTGGTAGGTTAGCAATAATTTTGTAATTCTACCATATAATCGCAATCAGCCTGAATATGGGGGAAAACTTTTTTAATTATTCATAATCATAAGACCATAATCCAGCTGGTTCTTTTATCCATTTCAACAGCATTTTTTGGGCCTAGATTCTTTAATCTACATAAATAACATTCCTCAACACTCAAATTAATACCCTCCTCCCCCAGAGTGTTATATTAAATAGAGAAGATACCAACATTTCCCAATACAATTTTGTACTAAGTGAAATTTATTTTATGAAAATCATGTTCAATCATTTTACATGATCTTTAATTTTTTTCTGTTTGTTTACTGCAACTGTCATTTAGCATCTCCTTCCCATCGGTATGCGCCACAGTTCGGGGAATATGACCAAAATGTTACCGAAACCGAATTTAGCGACTTTGGAACCAATTATTGAATACTCATATTAAACTTTACAAAATACTAGAAACTTCTTCCCCTCACTGCATGGGCCTCAATTTTAAATAGGGGGTAAATAGATGAAAGGAGGGAGGTGAATAAGGCCCATAAACGATATAACTCTGAAGTGTGGTAAAGTAGCTGAAGGAGATGATTATTATCTTCATAAAGTCTGTGCATTTATTGTGTTACAACGGGGATATCTTGAACTCAAGTTTGAGCAGTTCTAATCTAGATACAAGAAAATTGCTAATGACATTTTTATGGGAAATTTAATGTACAATCCATGCAAATAAAAGAACAGTAGCTGAAGAGGGCAAGTTTCACGGGAAATTGGAAAAATGTGAAAATTTTCCTATATAATTTGTGCTAAAACTGATTTTATGAACACCCTGTTAAGCCGATTTCGACCATTTTTGTTCTGTGGTTACCACAACTACCCTCTACTACTACCTACTGGTATCATTTTTTTGTCTATCTCCAGTCGTGAAAAGAAAAAAAAATTCAAAGGTAAAATTTTTTTCAAATTTTGACCATAACTCATCCCCTTTAAAAGCAAGAGTCTGAGATTTCTTCGAACGTATATTTGGAGTAATTTGGAGTATAGCATTGTATGCGTGAGACTTGGACAACAAGAACGTAAGAAAGAAAAAGATAGGGTGATCTGGGGCAAAAGTCGAACATATACCATCTTGGGGTAAAAAGTGAACTAGGTGTGTCACTTTCAAATACAATATTCGGTTGAAATTTCTTTTTAGCACAATACATAGTGTATATATAGAAGATACCCCCACATTGTTATTTTCTTATGAAATTTAGGTTTGTTTTTATTAAGGAAAAGAAAACAAAAAAACATAACATAGAACAAAAATTTTCCTACTGCGCTTGAAAAGATTGGAAAATTTTTGAAACATAAAAATATTACTATTTTCAAGGTCCACAGTTAATTCTCGAATTTTTTCCCATTATTGAGTAGGAGTAAACCTTTTTTGCTTTCTGTACAAACACTTGAAAGTTTTGAAATAAAGATTTAAAATGAATAATGAGGGAGACATTTGTGGGCAAAATATGAAAAACAACCGGGTAAATGAACAGTTTTGAGGCAAAAGTGTAGGTAGGTACATGTCATTTTCAACCCGCTGGAGCGGGTTAAAGCTTCAAAAACATGAAAAGTGCGTAAAGTTATCCCAGTTGACAATATTTTAAAATAAGAGAACGAGTTGGAAACGGCGAAAATCTTGAAAATTTATTTTTCCTTCCAAATTGTTGCGTTTTTCTGATATTTTGAAAAATTCCTCATAATATTATCAAACTCATTTAAAAAAGTCATTAACTTAAAATAAGATAAGCTAAAAATATGAAGAACTGTTGTTTTCGACACTTTTTTTCACTGTTTAGAAGTTTCTTGATGTCTAGGAGATTTTTCAAGGGCGGATTCGTACGGGTGAATCTCTGAATAACCAGAGTAACTGCCTGCGTTCTCTATGACTAAGAACACGAGCATAATTTTTCCCCCTTGAATTGGTAGTGATAAACATCCTTTACCCCCTACACCAATGACCTACTGCCGCCACCTCACCAGATTTGAAAAAAATACTCAAATAGAGGAAAGGTTCCATCGTAGTGTCCTGAAACGAACTCAGTTTTCTAAGTAAAGCTGGCTGGTTGTAGCAATGTGTTATAAAATAATAATAATAATAATAATAATAATAATAATAATAATAATAATAATAATAATAATAAGTGCCTAAAAGTGAGTCGAGTTACCTTTATATTTATTTATCTATTATTTATTATACTGTGTACTATTACTGCTTTATTTACAGCTTAAATCTGTTCTCATATATTTATTTCTTATTTTCCTCTTTTATTTTTTACATGCCTGTTGCACGTTATTATGTTATTTCTACAAGTGGTAATATCATACTTTGTTATTATTATTCCTTTGTCTGTTTGAATCTCTACTTATACCTATACAATTCACTATAAACTTTATTTACTATTATATAAATTTTCTTAAATTGTTACCTAAACGCCCAACGATACCACCTAATAATTTGAACGAACGCTCGATCTGTTGGTTGCTTATGTACATGGTTATTTTTCTTATTTATTTCTAGGGCCTACATGTTTATTATTATTCTCACGCCCCGCTCGCGTCTTAGGCGCATAGGGGCGTTACGTGTATTTCTATATTTTGTTTATTATTGTCCAATAAAAGCTTATTCAATTCAATTCAATAATAATAATAATCTATAAATTATTTAAAATATGTTTGAAAAACTGGGTTCTATGAAGTTCAACACCTATATCTCAGGCCCTAATTATCATACAATGCTGGTTAAGGTCTTAAAACACTCGGTGAATCGAGCTCCTTATGAATCTTTTGTGATCACTTAAATCCGTTCAGTCTGAGGAGAGTTATGAGGTAACAACCAATTCACCCTCACTACTCACACGCATTTCTTCCGCTCATTTGTCCATTACTCACGAACTACTTGACCTACAAAGTTCATCTTAGTCTAAGACAACTCAGTGAAGCAACCGCTTTGTGAGGAAATAAACAGAAATGGCGAATAGATGTTAACTTCACAGAAAATGGCTCATGGAAAGTGGTGAATTATTTCTACAAGAAAAGGAACGCTAAGAAATGGACATGGTGCTCATCAGACAGCAAAACGAAAAAGGAATTAGATTACTTTCTGTGCAACGACATGAGGTTAGTTACAGACTTGAAGAGGTGTGACTCGTTCGTCTTCCCTTCGGACCACCGAGTCCTACAATTGAAATAAAAGATACTCAAAAGGGGAAGAGTTAAAAATTTTAGGATAAAAGGTGCCATGAGAAACAAAATGATCACAGATTTTAGAAGGCCTGAAGCTAAAAGAACACTGAGAAACGAATTAGACAAAAATGACTGGGAGGATGAGAGAGATGTACAGGAGGCGTATGATAAACTGGAAAAAATCTCACTCGAACTATATAATAAGTTCGTAACCGAAGAAGTAAAGGGGGTAAAATTAGCAAAATTCGGAAGCTATAAAAAAATTGTGCGAGAAAAAGAATCTTTTGGCAAGAAAAAAGAACAAAAGTTCGCGAGAAAGAATAGAACTGGTGGAACTTAGTAAAACAGTGAAAAAGAAAGTTAGAGATGATATTCGGAAGTTTGATACCGGAAGGTTATAATACCTACGATTTTATTAAGGATTTGGGAGCAGTGAAAAAAGCTTTAAAAATTAATTTTCTGGGATATAAATCTCTAACTCCAAAGATCGCGAACAAATCTGGCAAAATGGAATACGACAAGGACAGGATAGTTAAGGTAGCGATTGATTTTTATCAGAAGCTATATGAAGGAGAGAAGAAAAATAACACAAATTCAGAGTTGGTGTTAAATGACAATTCCTCCATTCCTGGAAGACGAAATCCTCTCCACCAAGAGTAAACTAAAGTAAATTAAAGATGAGGTAATCTACAAGGCCAGATGGTGTAGAAAATAAGGAACTCAAGTGCTTCGTCGTAGAGCTGACCCTTGCACTCACAAAAATTTTCAATTCAATACTTGTAAAAGAAAAAATCCCTATCAAATGGAAAATATCAGAAATAGTGTTACTATTCAAGAAAGGTGACAAATCAGATATTAATAACTATAGGCCCATAAATTTAACTTCGAACATAAGAAAAATCTTTGCAAAACTTATTAAAAACCGTCTATACCCCATTTTGGACCACAACCAAGGCTCTAAACAGGCAGGCTTCAGGAAAGGATATTCAACAGTTGATCAGATCTTTGTTATAAATCAAATAACTAAAAAAGCGAACGAATTTAATCAAGATCTGAACATACTGCCGATTGACTTTCGGAACGTTTTTGACTCAGTTTTGCTCCCAGCACTGTGGGAAAACCCTTTGGAGACAAGGAGTACCGAGGAAGTTGATAAGAATAATAAAAGAAATGTACGAGAATTCAAGGGTGAGGATACGTCTTAATAAAATGAGTCATTATTTCGAAATCAACGGAGGAGTGAAGCAGGGGGACCCTTTATCCCCAAATCTGTTCAACTGTCTTTTGGAGGAAGTATTCCATAACCTAAATTGGGAGGGAAGGGGGATGAATATAGATGGGGACATGCTCACCAATCTGAGGTTTGCAGACGACGTCGCCTTAATAGCTCAGAATGGGGAGGAACTGCTACTAATGGCCAACGAATTGGAACAGGAAGGTCGAAAAGTAGGGCTAAAAATCAATGGAACTAAAATGGTATTGATTACAAACAAGCTGAAACCCCCGGAAATCAAAGTGGGAGCAGAGGTAATCTAAGTAGAGAAGAGCGCAGTTTATTTAGAACAGTTGATATGGATAATATGGAGAAGGAATTGAATAGAAGGAGAGCACAGGCCTGGAGAAATTTCTGGTCGTTAAAACAGATATTTCAAAGTAAAATGCCACTTAAAACTAAAATACAAATCCTGGAGGGATGTACACTACCGGTTTTGACGTACGGAGCACAGACGTGGACAAACACTAGAAGCATAAAACCTGAAAATGGCAAGAACTCAAATTGCTATGGATAGATCAATTCTAGTATGAAAAAGAAAGACAGACTGAGGAATATCGAGATACGAATGAGAACCGGAGTAAAAGACTGTAGGTCTAAAATTTGACTATGCGGGACATGTAGCCAGGGAAGGGAGGGAAAGATGGGAGGGTGACGGACTAGCACCGCTGGGAAGATGTGAGATCACCAGGAAGACCTCGGACAAAGTGGCACGATGAACTCAAAAAGATAGGGGGGAGGCTCTGGGTTAGAGGAGCTAAGGATAGGGACCGATGGAGAAGGGTGGGGGAGACCTATGCTCGCTCTTGGGCGCACTAATCTAATGTTAGATTAAGTAAAGGTTGGAAATTAAAAAAAAAAAATTACCGCAGATACCGCCGGAACAAGCTGGATTCATGCCAAGAAGAGGGACATGAGAGCACATCCTAGACCTAAGGCAGATAGTGGAAAAAGCAAGAGAATTAGACCAGTCGATCTCTTTTTCAATTTGTCGAAGTAACTCACACGCCGCTAACTCTTCATCACAAACGCGATGTCGATATCATGAAAACTCATGAGTTGCGAAATTTGTAGAAGAAATAACATGAATACATTGTTGCAGTGGTGGCGATTTGTGATTTTCCCGGGGGTGGGGGGCACAAATTGATGATCTACTGATATTTTTCCACCGATGACGGCAGAGGGGGGGTGTAATCTCGGAGAAATAACACTATAGCTTCGCTTGATTCATTAGAAGAAGTGCAATTAAACCGCGTTCACTGTTACTGGAAATGAATTTTACAAATATCAATTGTGCACCCCTTCAAAGAGAAACAATAATTTTACTAGGGGGGCACAGCCCCTGGTTTTTTCTAGGGGGATTGTGCCCCTGTGCCCCCCCCCCTAGGATCACCACCACAGCATTGTTGCCAGAAAATGGGCCTCAGTTTTCCTAATAACGCCGCAATAATTATGAATAACCTAGTGGGTCTCGCGTTTTCAAGTGTCTGCATCTTCAGAAGAAACTGCAGCGCAATCTACATCGAGTATTAATTCAAATTATGAAAATTAATAACCCTTTTTACTTCATTAAAAGTTCCCCAAGACCAATTTTATTAAGATTAAATTTAATATTAATATTAATTAATCTAATTTTTATTATAATAAATTTAAAATTTAATTTAATTAATTTTATTAATACAAATTTTATTTTAATTATATGAATTAATAACTCAAATTAAAAAAAAATATTTTGGGTTATTAAAGAACATGTGAACTAATTCTGTATAACGTGTACGTAAAAACTGGCAAAATGAGGCCCAACTCAAAATTTGGATTTGGGGTCCCAGGGAAGTGGAAATCCATCGAATATACACCGGTGGAAAGGTGAGACCAGGGATCGGGTCTCATCTTACCGAAATGGGCCTCGAAGTGCCGCTTAACCTGGTAAATCGGGTCTCATCATTCCGCTTTAAAACTTTTCACTTACATATCTACCATGTATTCCACCAGAAAGAAATATTGAAATCAGAAGGGTGGAAATTTTAAAATCAGACAAGTGAATTTTCAAGTTATCCAGAGATTCACTCATATTCAGAACATCAAAATACATATTATAGAAATGATATTTTCATCTTTGAGTATTTTTCGTGCAGAACTGTGTAATTTAAATAAAGATTTAAAAAAATGCTTATGCAAAATTTTAAAGTTATACGTAGAAAAATGTTTGCAGTTTCTCATTTCTAATTAGTAAAACTGCTAGTATTCGAAATGAATTTTTTTCTCTTTTTTTTTTTGGGTGGAGGGTGGGTGGGAGATGTCACATTGAGAAGTATTTGAAATGTATAAAAATATCTTGCCCTCTCTGGTCTGCAGTTTGCCTCTGAATAGTCAGTCCGGTTACTGGCTTGTTACTACTAGAGGGAATGATTGAGAGAAAGAACTGGAAAATAAGACAAAGACTGAGCTCTGAAGAGCAGTAATGGAGGATACAAAGTTTAAATCCTCAGAAATGAAAAGATTAGCGCAGGAGAGAAAAAAAAGTGGAGAGACGCAACTTGCTAGTCTAGAGACTAAAAGGAGCATAACAACAATACAACAAAATGCACGGATCCTTACGGAATTTGGCATTAATGCCCCGTACTATTTGTATACCGCGGTTCACCGAATTATGACTTCGCGAGTATTTCGCAGAAGGGGGGAGGGGGCAGCCCAGACCAATATCGTCAAATATTGACCAGACGTTTCAAGTACGAATGTGTCATCTCGAGTGAAGCGAACATAAGACGAGGATATACGACCAACTAAAAGGCGAAAAAGTTCGCGAAAAACGAGCACGACGCGAAGTTCACAATTTACCTCTGGCCGCGGAGATGGAGGATACAAGGGGAGGGGAGAAGGCGGAGGGCGAAGACGAGACGCGACATCAGCGAAAGCACGAGTATATACATAACGAACGACCAATGAAAACGTTTCTTAAAAAAGGGGGAAGAAGTTAGGAATTTATGGCTCGACGAGGGTGACAGCGCGAGAGGGCTCGAAAATGAAGCTCCGCCTACGTCCCTCGTCGCCCTTTCTAACTTTTACATCCCGCTTAAACTTCAAAGCTTTCACCCTGTTTTCTATAAACGCGAGCTTATTGAATTACAGATGATCATTTGATTTGGTAACTCGCTGTGGAAACGTATTCGTTAAATAGTTTTAAATTATTACACGATTTTTCTTCTCTCTTTTTTTCTCTCCTTTTTTTTCTTCTTCTTCTTCTTCTTTTTATTCACCGACGTCTTCGGAAAGGTAATTTTCGCCTAAGTATTTCGTGAAAGAGAAATTCCTGCGGATTTCGTCCGTGTGCTCTCCTTCCCGCCGCCGCCACCTTTTTCCTTATCATTTTATTCGCATAATTCGATATAGAGTTTTTAATTCGATTAGCAAACGTCTGGCTCTTACCCCTTCGCTCCTTACGAACGATTTTCGGCCTTTTTGCGCACATCTCTTTGAAAATTTACACTTTTATATATACATGTATATATAATCTTTAATAACGTTAGCGGTGAAATTTAATTTTCGGCTCGTCTTCGCATTAACGTCGAATTAATTAGCATTCGGGTCGCGCAGCAGAAGCAGAAAAAACTCTCGGGATTTTAATTGGAACGATCGCGGTGATATGAGAATTTTCTGAACACCGCCATCATGGACTACAGTTATCTGAACCAAGCCGCCGCGAATTTCGACGCCACCGCGTGTTCGTTGACCACCTCCGGCATGGATCCCACCGGCTTGGGCTCCTGCACCTACGGCGATCTGGCCTCCTGCAGCCAGATGTCGCAGGCGTACAGGTACACGGCCGCGTCCATGGCCAGGTCGTATAACCATACCGGGAACACGGCGCCATCGATGGGACACTCGTTGGGCGGATCGATGGGGCAGTGCGCGATCATGGGCTCCCGAAGCCATCAGGATCATCAGAGGCCGCCGATGTTTCCGTCGATGAATTTGCAAGGTACGATTTGCTCGAATTTTTATCGTAACTGGCGCCAAAGTCCTTTGGACGTTGGACGTGATTTCGCGAGTGTGACTGCAGACGTGGTGTAGAAGACGAGGGCCAGAAACTGAAAGGAGATCCTTGGTGTCTTGTAGTTTGCAGAATGTTGGTTATGGCTGCCCTGCTTGAAAAGAACACCTACCAATTCTTAGGGTCAGGTTAGGTGCCAGAATTCTTCCATGATGGAGTGGTGGGTCTCAAGGTGTCGAGCCTTCAAAGTGATGAAAAACACTCGTTTACGAGTAAAGAAAACTATAGGTATGTTCTCAGTTTTCCGAAATAACTTTATAAAACAATTATATTTTGGTTGGTGGGGAGGGGGATCATCCCCAATCCCCCGTTAAAACCAGCTCAGGGTTAAATCTTCGTTCGAATGCTGTGGAAATCAGAATCACTAGTGCCAACATCACATTCTAGAACAGAGGTTAGGATCAAGAGAGAACCTCAAATAGAATCGAGAAATAACGCTTAAGTTACCGACCATCATCATTTCGAAGATAAGCGTCTTCTTTGATATTTATAAAAGTGTTCTCCGAAATAACAATCCCACCATTTCTAAAATCGGTCATACTATCTCAACCGGTAATTTTGAACAAGTTTGAAACGAACATTTCTGAATCCTCTGAATATTCTAAAACACACGATAAAACAGCAGTGACGCCGGAGCCCCAGAGGACGAGGGGGTATTTGCCTGAAGAAGGTGCAAGGGACGTTATACTCGCATTGCCTACCCCAGTTTCAAAAAAGAAAATTGTAAGATCGAGAGCTTTATGAGATGGGGCATATATGCTGACCGACAAAAGAGAAATTCTCATCTGGAATTTGCCATCGCAATTGCGGCAGGTAAAAGGCAAAGGGCACTAGTACCATGACTGAAATTTTGTCAAACTGAGCTTAAGTTCAGCATTCAGCATACAGTATTACGAATTCCATATATCCGCGGATTGCATGGAAATTACGCATACAATAATATATTTGGTGGTAATCAGTGGCGGGTCCGAGCGGGAGGGTACAGGGGTACAGTCCACTTCCAATTTGTATCACTACAAAAAATGAAAAATAAAACTCAAAACTGTTCAGGAAATGTTAATGAAAAGGCGCCTTGAGAGACTTCAGAGACGAGATTTCCGAGATTTTTTACTTCTTAACTCAGTTTTTAGAGAAAACAAAAGACGAGAACATTTTATTTTTTTTATATATTTTTTTTTATTTGTCTAACCAAATTTTTGCACCTCCAAGACTGGGCAAAATCCTTAGAAAAAAAATACTGCAGCGGGAAATGATCTGAAGATGCTTTCTTTATAGATCATTGAAAATACGAATCGAATCACAGATCAAAGATAACAACCAGGGCCCTGATTTTTTGGCGCTCAAAACTCAAAAAAAGACCGTGATAAAAGTCTCTAACACAACCTAAATAGTCCATAAAAAGTCCCTATAAAAATGAAACAGTCTCGAAATAAGTAAACAATCCCAAAAAATCCCTATGAACTATGGCTTTATGGGTATCAAATTAAAAGTCTTGTAAAATAGGAGCAAATTTTTATGTTTTTATTTCTTCCAAATTATGAATAACATAACAATTTTGAATCAAAATACTTTATTTCAACAAAACAAATAATAAGGTTGTAACGATTTTTCAATTTTTTTCTTGAAACAGTTTCAAAAAATCTCCAAAAATATCAGTTTTAGGCCAAAATGTCTTTTATAAGAAAAAATAGTCCGAAAAAGGTCATATCAAATTTAGCTCTTTGGTTCCAGAATGTTCGTATTCGTCCACAAAACTTTAATAGACCGAATAGGCTAAGCTAGAAAAAAAAAAAAGGCTTTAGCCTAAAAATCCGGGTCTTCATTAACTATTAACAAAATGATACGAATCCTTGAATACTCATCGAAAGTCACGACTTTATTAAATTATACATTTTTCACTTCCACCCTCCATAGTCACTTCCATGTTCAATTCTGAAAAGTGAAGCTGACACAATTAAAAAAAAACTTTAAGTTCGATCACATACGGAACGTAAGATCCGTCTTAATTCCTCAGGGGCATTTGATCTTTATGCGAAACAAAAAAAAATGGTTTATGAATTATTTTATTTAAATCCTACCCCTCTTGCTACCCTCTAAAACCCTCTGATGCCACTGATGGTAATCTCAACTATACCTTGACCTTTAGCGGTAGCTCATTATTCCCTTCAGTTCCGTTAGCAATACCAATATTGGTATCAAAAGTGAACTTACACTTCCTGGTTTCTTAAATTGTACGTACCCCGTAACCTCTACAACCTTACTCATTCATTTCAAAAGGGCATGATTTTATTGTCTTAATGTGTTGTTGGATCAATCCTCGGACCAAGAGAGTTCGCGAAACTTGAAATGTTAAAGTCTGTTTTCTCAAGGGGATAAACAATCCAGGAGGCAACGAAGGGGTTCATCATCGTGGTAATTTTGAATACAGGGTATCTCCGAGTATGTGACATCTCTTCAACCAGGTAATCAGGCAATTCATCATGACAATGTACAGATATGTCTGCCTGCGCTTACATTTGAAGGGGCAAAGATACGGATATATGACAAATTTATGTACAGCATTAACAGAGATTTTTCTCAGCATTGCTAATAGACTGGCAGAACTTTTTGGAAGAAAAGAATAATCACAATCAGATCAAGCGGGTTCACAGAATCGATTTTGGTTGAAATTATGTTCAGAAACTTTCATAATTTTTTCAATTATCTGTGGAAATTGTTCTCTGGATTCAGCAATTTGTTCACGGCAATGATACATAACCTCCCTCCATGCTAATTAAAAATACTCGGCGGTCTTACTCCTATCTACTTTGATTTTAGAGTTTGAAAATATACATGAATGTAATTGAAATTTATACTTTAAAATTATAAAGGAAAATGTAAAAATTCTTTTGTCACCGCAATGTCTGTATATTAGTAGAACACTTTGCTTAGAATAATAGAAGTAGCCAGAAACCCCAACCCCTTAGCCCCTCTTGATTACAGACCTGCTTTAGAACAAATTGGAATGTTAGAAACTGTAAGAATTGGAAAATCATAATTTTCAATGCAAAGTATAGCACTTATCTAAATTATCAAACTCAAAAACTAAAACAGATAGGAGTGAGGCTAAGAAGTATTTCTAAAGTGCATTACTGAAAAAATCGTTCAATGCCAAAAAATCTCCCTTTTTCGAATTTGCTCTTAACCCGAGCCCTGGAATCCGCCCTTTCGAGCATTACTTCAGAGACGTTGGGGAGGTTGTTAGGGCTGTCTTAGCCCTCTTCCCTTCTGGCCGGAAAACCGGCCTAGGTCAAAATCTAGTGAGTTGCTACGTGGGCTCGGACCCGGGACCTCCGGATTCCGAGACCAACGCGCTATCCACTCGGCCAACCAGACCCCTGCCAAAAGATCTCTGTGTCCAGGGGACAATTTCTTTTACTTAGGAGATTGAAGGAATATCAACCGTATTTCGTAACCAAAATCGATTACATGGAAGCCCTGTTGATCCGATTATGGTAAACTTTCTTTTCAGTCGTGGTCGTAACTGTCTTCAATTACAAAAAGTTCCACCAGTTTATCTATTACCAATGCTGGGGAAAAATTTTTCCATTAATACTATACATAATTTTTACCAATGTTTGTATTTCACTTAGTCCCTTCACATGTAAGAGCAGGCAAAATATATTCGTGTTATTACGATGAATTGCTTGCTCATCCGGTTGAAGGGGGTCACGTACTTTAAAAAACCCTGCATATGAGAGCCCAGCAAACAACGAAGTAGAGGTTTCTTGAGTTGCTGACTGCGAATGTCCCGTTAAATTTTCTATATAACTCGATTTCGATACCAAAATAGAAATTTTACACTTTGAATGGGCATTGTTCATTCGAATTGACACATCAAACATCAAAGTAGATCACTGGAAAGCTTACCGCAATTAAAATACAAATATTTGGAGAAAATCTGATTTTCCCCCTTTACCCCAGACAGTAGGTTAATATAGAGATTGTGATGGGCAAAACCAACTCAGCTAAAAAATAAAAAAATAATTTGAACGTGCTGAAACTGATTTTTCTTTTGATAATTTCGAATATAGCATCAATCCTCCAAAATCAAAATTTCACAATGTAAACAATGATTTCACAATTTTTACACAAGTCATCTTCCTTGAAGCTCGAGTGATGAAGAATTATACAAATCGTCAAAGAATAATCAAGATTTCTCATCTTGGGGGTGGCATACATGGTAGCGAAGTACAACTTGAAATAAACAAACTTAAAAAGAGCAAAAAATTAAAGACCCAATGAATTGTTTTTAACACATACATTATTTCGATTACTGCATTGAATGCTTGATTAGACTCCGATTTAAGCAACCAAAATTCAAATTTGCTATAAGAAGTATTACATTTTCTTGAATTTCAACACCTCAAATGGAGCCAAGTGGGGTAAATGAATGAAATATATTCTAAATCAACGATCACGAAAACACCTTGGTTCTATTTTCAATTTTCTAAATTTAAAATTTCAGTTATCTTAATTTTATATCATTCAATAGAATGGCTTTTGGAAAATTTCTTCCTTTAACGCAGTCTTCTTCTATTATTCTATTAAGTTGACATCAGGGCTCGATTTAGTTTTTTTGAACTAAATTATTATTATTTTTAAGTTGTTTTTTTTAAAGTTTTTTATTTTAAAAAATTAGTATTCAAAATTTAAAAAAAAATCCAATTAAATGTTAAATTTAATATTAAAATATTATAATTATTTTAAAATTATTAAAATGATAGATAATTAATCTAAAATATAGATAATAAAAAATAATTATAGAATCAAAAAGATATACTTTAAAAAATGTATTTTAAAATTTAAATTTAAAAAAAAATAGAAACGAAACAGGTTTTTTAGGGGAAAATACGGGGGAGATACCGCTAGAAAAGTTTTGCGCCCTCTGATAACTAATTAGCTGACCTCGTGCCCTTCTCGAAATTTTGTATAGTGACACTTATAAACGATCTCACACAAAAAACTAAACAAATGAGTCAAAAACTGATTCTGAGGCATTTTCGGGTGCAAAGTTCGAATTTTCTAGTCACTATTGACGAAAATACTTATTCTGAGATATGAGCAATAAATATTTTAGGGGGAAAAAAATTGAGTTAGCACTGATCTTGAGTATCTTTGCAATGTTGTGAGTCTAAATTCGCGTGGACATATTCGGCTGTGACGATCTTTTGGCCAGATAAAAATAGTTGCAGCTCAATTTTGAGAGCTGATTTTAATTTACGTCGAAATTTCGAGTAATTCCCACTAAGTCTTGTTGGCTGATCTAACCAAACAGTTTTTAGCAAAAAAATGGTACGGAGAAACTATTAAAATTCTAGGAACTTGGTGAAAGGAATTTTGGGAGGAAGGAAGTCAAAACGTAAAAAAAGGCGTACTAACTGACTGAGTTTTGTCAACTTTGTATTCAAACTTCAATCGACAAGCAAGGAAAAAGTCTAAACAGTTTCAGTCTTGGCAAACTACGTAGTTCTGATCAAGTTGCCAACTCTGTCTAAAAAATCTTTTGGGGAAGCAAACTGCACATTGCCACCCGTAGCTTCATCACAGCAAATATGGTTACTTGTAAATTCTATTTTCAATTATAATATTCTAAAAACTTTTATGTGCACGGGAAAACTTGACGAGTATCAAGTTTGGCCCATTTTACAAAAAATACCCGAATTTCTTTCTATAAGACCGAGAACACATGAAACGTTATCCTGTAAAAATTTTACGGCCTCTGAAATTTTGCCTCACAGCGTATAATTCACAAGTGATTCAACGATTTGTATAAAGATGATATATCAAGTCAAAATATCAAATTTTATTTCCGGTTTATTTTCCTCAGAAGACAGAAAAAATACGCATAATGCATAAAATGAAGTAGTTAACAGAATTTATCACTGGAAAATCTGGAATCAGTGGAACCAATCAATCGATGGTAGCGATCCAGGGGTTTGAGGCGGTAACAAGGGGACAGCCCTCAAAAATTTGAATACGAAGAAAATTATTAGCTTTCTTCAAAAAAATTGAATACGTTTTAAATTCAAAAATCTTTATTTCTAAGAAATAATACAATTTTGACACAAACATTTTTTGCTCCACCCTTTTCCAAAAACATGAAATGAGCAATTGCCACCATCCCGAAATCCAGTGTGATACAATTGCGACGACGATTCCTCAGCAAAGCCAATATTAACGACTGTAGACAGATAAGCCTCTCTTCGAGACTTTACAAAATCTTAGTGAAAATTTTGAAGAAAAGTATGTATAACAACCTTGACTTGAACCAACCAGGCAAACAGGTCGGGTTTCGTAAAAATATCTCGTGTAAGGACCACAGTCAAACAGTCAGTCAGATACCGGAAAGGGCAAGAGAATATGACCTTAAAGTGTATTTGCTATTCATGGACCTCAACAAGGCCTTTGATTCAGTTTACCACAGTAGTGTATAGGCAGCGCTAGCCTGCCAGGGAGTACCAAAAACTATACAAAAAATTCTTGCATAACTTTACAAAAAAACTGTGGCACATATAGTCTTAGAAAAGAAAGGGGGAAAAGTTCAGTGTGAAGGGAGGAGTCGAACAAGACCATCCCTTTTCCCCGAACATATTCAATAGCGTTTTGGAAAGTGTATTCTGGAAATTGAACTGGGAGCGGAGCGGTGTCAGGGTTCTTTCCTAATTTGCTCTCAACCCGAGCCCTGGAATCCGCCCTTTCAAGCATTACCTCAGAGTCGTCGGGAAGGCAGTTAGGACTGTCTTAGCCCTCTTCCCTTCTGGTAGAGAAATTGGCCTGGGTCGAAATCTGGCGAGTTGCTACGGGGGCTCGAACCCGGGACCTCCGGATTCCGAGACCAACGTGCTAACGACTCGGTCAACCAGAACTCTGGTTGGCCGATATGTCAGGGTTAATGGAAAATATTAACAATCTAAGATTTGCAGATGATACTATTCTCATTGGTAGCAGTTTGAAGAACTATGAGACGTGACTAACGAATTGAAAAAATGAATGTAAGAAAGTGGGTTTAACTATAAACAAATCCAAAACTAAATTTATAGTGAAAGAGCGAGAGATAGGCCCTATTATTATAGATAACCTAATAATCGACCAGGGTAACGAATACGTATATCTGGATCAGATAATCTCGTTTGAAAATGAAATGGAAAAGGAGATACAAACCAGAATTGCAAACTTTGGAGGTCTTGTTGGTCGAATGGGAAAATATTCAAAAGCAAAATAAAAATTCAAACAAAAGTGAAGATTCTAGAAATCTGTGTGATGCTAGTCCTCACATACCGGACTCAAGTCTGGGCACTTACCAAACGTGTGATTCAAGCAATTTGCCATGCTACGTAACATCCTAGGTATCAGACTATTAGATGAACTCCTTAAAAGAAAGAACTAAGGCAAAAAGAATAGATAGCGTAATCAGGAATTTGAAGTTTAAATTTGCCGGGAAACTGGCAAGGGAGAGAACAAACAAATGGAGTGAAGCAACTACAATATGGCTGCCTTATAACCTCAAACAAGAGCAAAATGAAGATCGAATCAAAAAGAAAAGTCTGGAGAGTACCGTATTGGCAGTCCTTACGTATGGAGCACCAACTTGTGCCTGGACTAAAAATCAAATTGGTTCCCGGCCAAATTCCCGAATCCAGTTTTCCGAATGGAAACTTACCCGAATGACATTTTCCCCTCATATTTATTTCTTCGAATACGTTTGTGTCGAAGCCGATTTCCCCGATTGTTATTCTTCCCGAAAAAAAAGATAGTACAATTAAAATGTGATGTTTAGTTACATTTAGTGCTAAATGCTTACATTGTAAGATAGGGTTCTAAGGTAATCTATTACTTTGTCGTCGTTATCGTACTCTGCCCACCGTCTTACAATTCCCGAAATTCTGTTCTGAAATTCCACCCATTTCTTTTTGGGTGCTACTTGGACACATCGACCCATATTCAATTCCGCTGTAGCGATTTCGGTGTTACCCTGTTCCTTTTGCAGCTCCGTGATTGCAACATACAGGTCGGGAGGTACACGTATCTATCCAGCATTAATTTCTTGTTTTCAATTCCCGCCATTTTAACGATTTCTGAAATTACTTATGCTGCGCGTTCCTCTTGTCAACCAAATACCTTTCCATAGAAATGCTTATTATGATACCTATTTCTCGGAAAATGGCATCCCGGTAAAACTTCTTCGGGATACTTCTCACTCGGGAAAATGGTTTCGGGAATTCGGTTTTCGAGATACGGGGATTCGGGGTAATGGTTATTCGGGAAATTGTACCAGAATCAGATAACTCAGAATTCAATGTTAAGGAGTATAATAGGGATTAAGTTACAGGATAAGTAAAAAAGGAAAATTTATATAGAATAACGGGAGTTACGCCAATCGCATACAATATTAAAAAACTAAAAATTACGCGGGACATCTGGCTAGAGAAAAAATGAGAAGATGGAATTACGATGCAACCTTTTGGATACCAAGGGATACACAGAGAAAGAGAGGTAGACCCCCGTTGGATAGATGACTTGATTAAAGAAATAGGTCCAAGTTGGCGCGAGAATAGCCCAAAAATAAGTGGAGACGGGTAGCCGAAGCCTATGCCCAAGGGCAGGCTGACGACGTTGCATCGTCAGCTCATAGCTGTAATCAAATCTAATAATCTCAAAATAAAGCGGGGTAGGCCATCAACACGATTGTCAGACGAAATAAAAAAAGTAACAGAACCCTGTTGGATGAGCAATGCCTTAGACAAGAACAGAATAAAGCGGATAGTGGATGCTCATGCCTCACGATTAGTAGATTAGATAGCGATTAACCTTACTCGATCACCCTTCAAGTTGAAACTAAGAAAAATGTTTACTATAGCATGTCATTTTAATCAGAGCTGCAAAAAAAAACAAAAAAAAACAGTCCGTCATTAAAGGGAGGTGGGCTCACTTAGGTAGTAGGCAACCCGCAACAATTCGCCCCGTCTCGCCGAAATTCACTTCATAAGAAAGCAATGGGAAAATTAAATTTTTGTTGTAGGGGGCTTTTTTTTCTTCAAACAGTAGCTAATTGAATGTTGTATGTGGCAAATATGCTGAGAGCTCATCAATTATGAGCAAAGATCGAAAAAAGCGCATTCCCATGTATATATGTAAGTCAAAGGCGGTCCTACAGCAGTGACGTCACCAATGAGAGCAGTCTACATAATAATTCTCAGCAATGAGCTGACTATACAGATGATATACATTTTTTGGCTTTTGCTGCCTTTTTGCTAGCAACAGCGCAATAGAGTTTGACTTCGCTATTTTGAAAAGCCCAAAATATGCAGGAAAATTATTTTCCTCGGCACGTAGCACAGAGCTGCCCAAAATAGACAACACAAGGAACGGAACAGTCAAACGAGGTGCCCAGCTAGTGATTAATAATTTTCAAGAATTTGAAAAACGTGTTTTTTGGTTCATCTGCTAAAATATGTTTTTCCAGTTTTACTCACTCCAGGGCTACTTTTTTGAGAAGGGTGGCTATCCACTGCCTGGAATAGGCAGCCAACGAACCATACGCACACTACTAGCGCGCTTATCGAAGTCTCAGAATCATTTCTAACAGCAAGTTGGAATGCAACTAGGCTGAAGAAAATTAATAATTCTCTACATACCTCGGTCGGTAAATTAGAAAGACGAGCGTGGTTAATTAGTAGAGGTTTTGGTTGCGAAAAAAAAAAGGCGTACAAGAGCGAGCTGAATACGCTGCCGAGCAACGTGAGCGTAAAAATGAAATATTTGTCTAAAAGGGACGCGAAACGGGGTGGTAACAGAAATTTTGATTTCGGTGCGTGAGATGCTGCGGGACTTTCCCGGCCTGACAAATACCCCGCTATCATTCGCCGAATCGTGGTCACATATCTTCTTTAGAGTTCCCGCTGCCTTACGTTCCAACTGCTTTAAGCTGTTCCGAACACTTTATCATATTACCGTTCATTTCCACGTTCTCGTGTTTTCCGCAAGTGTGAACTGACGTTTCTATTTCGTGCAATCTTCTCAACATGTTGCTTCTGGTTACAAATTACCTTTTTTCGGCGATGAAAAACGCGCACGAATTTCGCGCAATTTTTCTCGCCGTGTTCGGCTCCAGTTTTTTGGCTTTTATCAAAAGTCTAAATCCGGAAAATTGGGGTGTTCGGATGAGACAAGGTCGTTGAACACATTCTATTCGGGTGATTTCCGCTTTACTCGACTCGCTAAATGTCTCTGACTAAATTTCAGCCGAATAGTTAGCTCGAAAAGCCGACTGGAGAGCCAATTACGAAATGAAAATCAAAAGGTGCCTTAGGTCTGTGTACTTTGAACAGAGCAAGGTCCCTTCTAGTTTTCGGACCCGTGGACGAATATGAACAAACACCTGAAAATCGAAAGGGACCTTAAGGAGTATGTTTTGAATGAAAATAAAGTCTCTTTTGGGTGGGGGGAAATTAATAATTATAATTTATAACGATACTAGCTCAGCGATGTTGCCACCTTCTGTGTCATCTAGATCAGCTCTACCATCTTTGGTCTGACGTACAATACAAAGGCAAGTCCCTTCTATAGTTTCCAGACCTATAGACAAATAAGGAATAAATAAAAATTATAAATTAAAAAGTCAAAAAAAGTGAAAGAAAGGGTCCGACTGCTGCATGGAAGGATCTTGTTAATAGAGATGGAAAGAAATTGAAGAACTGACTTCCAAAGTGCCCTTATGCCCTGACTCCAAAACTACCGAAATTGAGATTTTAGCGCCATCTAACAGAGAAGAAGAAAATACGCATTCTAGCGTTCACTGAAAATTACTATCTCTATTAGAAGGCGAGTTATATGTGTTCAAAGCATTTCTGTTCTTCCGACGTGCCCCTGGTATACGACTGAAGTCGTAATGTGTAGTTCAAATTCGAAAATATTTACTTTCCAAACTGATTGTAATTTGCAGGGTTGGGCAGGATTTAAATCCTCAGGCAATTTAAATCCAAATTTTCAAAAATCCTTATTTTGGATTTCAAATACTTTTTCAAAAAGGATTTCGGATTTTGGATTCAACTCCTAATTATTAGCAAAAGATTTGCATTTTGATGATTTCAAAAATAATTAAAATCCAAAAAGTAGGGTGCTTGCAGCGCTGCGCTGCGGCAAACACCCTAAAAATCCTCATTTCATCTATCTTAACAATTTACCATTCACTTATTGATATCTTGAAAATCAAACCTTACATAAGAGTAGTTTTACATCCTTTTTGTTGTCGTATTCTACGAACGCGAAGAAAGCTCATTTGGTCACGTTTAGTAAGAAGTTAGAACGCTGAACGCAAAGTCCTACAAATTTCTCTCTTTCACTGATTACAAATTGACGCTGTTAAACAAAAACCGCCCAAGCGACAAAATCTGTTTTTTGAGAAAACATAACATTGAAAGCTAATGAATAATGTCGGTTTACGTTTACTGATAAGTTTTTTTTCAACGTGGATACAGGTTTTTGTATCGGGGGCCCAATTAAAAAAAATTCTACTTTTTATGCTCTTTCCATGTTTCCAACGATACTAATATCTAATTTTGTCAACAAATGTCGTTTGGGTGGGTTTCGCTTAGTAGCGTCCAATTAACATTTCAGTGCTGAGCTACAGACAGGACTGCTTAGCCAATCAGAAAGGCTAAAAACTTAGCTAAAAGCTAACGTTTCCAAATGATTGGCTTCAGCAAACAGCTAACGTAGTCTTGTTAGCTAGCTAATGGCTACCTAATCTAGTTTTGGGCCAAAATCGATCGGCTAACGGCTGACAGCTTCGGCATAGCTAAGCAACCCCGGTTACAGAGAACAGAAGTTGTATCTTATATGTGAACGTCTTCAGTCAATGGTAAATTTAAGATTGCGTGGGTGCTTACTGCTGAGTTACTGAAATTTAGAAATCAAAATTCAGGCTTTTGAATTTTGGATTTAAAATTCCAATTTTTCTGAAAATTGAGAGGATTTAGGATTTTGGATTAGAACTTTGAATTTGAATCCTTTTTTTACCAGGATTTTGGATTTTGGATTCAAATCTTGGAGTTTCTGGATTTTGCCCATCCCTGGTAATTTGTACTTGTGTAATTTACTGGTGCATTTTTCATGCCTGAAAAGGTGAATAAGTGGAAGTGTTATTCGTTTCCCTTCCAGACTGCCCTTAGTCCACGACTCTCCCACTTCGCAGCTTCACAGCCAGAAGACAAACAGCATGTTCATGTTCAAAATTTGGCAGTATGGTCATTATCCACCCAACTTCCCATTCATCTACTCAGTTCAGTGTTACCACTTATACATCACCTTGTGAAAACATTTTTTTTTAATTTCCCAAACTTTTATCCCGAAAAGGCCCCGAATGGGCCTGCGTCAGGGGAAAGATCATATGATCTTTAGATCAAAAGATCACGATATAAGGTCAGCTAAAGAACGCTAGAGTCATGATCTGAATGATCGTGATCTTTTTCTAATTTCTTACTTGATTTCTGACCATGAGATAAAAAAAGATCACATAAAGTAGGCAAAATCGTGAATTGATTATCAAAAAAAGTCGCTAATTTTCGAAATGATTTTTTTGATCTGTTTTTTAGTTTTCTAAGTGAAATCATGATCGTAATACATCACTGAATTCATTATCATGGCGGGTTCAATCCAACTGCCTACTGACTGAAAATAAAAACCTGTGAACAGAAAATATTGTAATAGAGTCCAGATCAAAGAAGCCTTAATTTCCCCATTTTCTGAAAAATGTGCATTTTTGCGCTCGGGGTCTTTTTTAAAAACTAGGTCCTAATTTTACCCGGAATCGGCATCATTTCTCATGTTGAAAACAAATGTCTGGAACTTAGTTCTGAAAGGACCGAGGTCATCATTTTTAGACGTATGTTTACGCACATCGAGGAAAAGAAGAAAATCTTCTCTTAATAACGATTGACATAAAGCCCTACGCCCACAAAATTCGACGTAGGTCCTTCTAGAACTAAGTTCAAGATTTATTATAGAAATCCAAGGATATCCCAATCCGATATAGTGAATACTGTGATGGAAGCAATTTCGTTTCGGCTCATGTTTAGTTATTTCATCGCCTTACCGCCATCTTACTTTTCCCCTCCCACTGCACGAACTCGATAAAGAAGAAACGAAATACCTGAAATGGTAAAAATGGCGATGGCGGATCAAATCTATTAGAAACCAGATTCGTTAAGCGGATTTACGGCGTTTCGGTTATGCAATTCTATGCACATCCGCGAACCAGTTCTGTGTTCGTTTGTCTCGTAGGCGATCTCGCGCTTGAAAATCTCGAAAGCAGTAAATCCAGAATCGTTTTGATTTTGAAATCAACATAACTTTCGGGGGGGGGGAGGCACATGATACACGATTGCACATACTGTATTGTAGAAAATATCATTTACATAAGATATCGAGTGAACAATCGGAATTTATCGGGTTGTTGATTTCAAATACGTAGTTGGATGTTTGATTTAGACTCCTGTTATGCCCCAAAATTCGAATTGCAAAACTGATAAGACTTCTATAATCGAACATAGTATCGAAATAAGGATTTTTCAGGTCGCTGATGTTAAATATCACATCAGATTTTTGATCCGGTCCCAAATGATCGAAATATGAGTATGCGACGTGCCAATTTCGAGTATTCCATCCGGTTTTGTAACCCCCGTTGGGTAAATTAAATTTTCACATTTTATAAGTTAAATTGGACTTGTTTTAAAGTATTAAAAAAAAAATCAAAACATAAATATTCGGCGCGCTAATTTCGAGAACCCCGCTTCATGATACCGCCGAAATTCACACTCGAGGCGATACACTGGGCTCGACTTGGAGCATCGAACAAAGTATCAAAATGCGAGTATCCCGCGCACCATTATCGAATATCACATCTAGTTTTTGATCTGGCCCCGATTTGAGCTTCCACAATCGAAATTCCAGAACAACTTGAAAGGAGACGAAACTAAATTAACTGGAAAATTAAGCATCCGATCTCAAACGGACTTAAAAAATTCAAGGTTTTATACATGAAATTTAAATTTTATAGCTCAAGATGATAGTCGATTATTGAATCCGATGAAATATTTGAAATCAGTGACAAAACTCATATTTTTATTTCAAATGTCTTTTTTCAAAATGATTTCCCTTAATTTGATGTAAATACATAAATACATGACTGAGATTTCGAGGTCCTAATCGGAACAGGATTGGAAATTTGCTGAGATATTCAAAAAAGGACCACAATAGACGCCTACTCCGACAATTTGTTCGATACTTTCTTTCTTGCCATTTTGGGGAGATCCTCGTTTGTACTGCGTTGATTTCATTACGCGTTCATAAGAAAAGAGGGGGTCGGTTCACATTCTTGAATTGGGGATAATTACAACTCGTGCCATCGAAAAGGACCTCTGCTATTTTTAAATTGTACTGGCGAACACTCTGTGCTGGTCTTTACTCGTATTTTCACTTTTCATTTTGAACCAGAAAACTGAGGCGAAGCTATTATTCCTACCTGAAAACGAACCCTGGTTTAATTCAAATCACTCCAATGTTGAGCCACCACCTCATATTCAGTATCGAGTAAGAAAATAAAATAGACCTTAGGCCAGCCTAAGCTACAAGAAAGGGTAATTTTTGATTTTCAGTCTTTCATTGGAGAAGCGGAGTCATAGAGGTAATGGAACATAGGATTTCCGTTTTATTTCAGTGACAGTATGAAATGATAGTTAAAGGCAGAGACGTCGAACCTGATGAAACAGAGCCATCCGAACCCGAACCGGACCCCTCATTCGGGTTTAGTTTTGGATTTGGTTTAGGATTTCGGTTCAGAGATGTCAAACCCAAAACGGGTCCTGTTGAATCCGACCTCAGGAATGGTCAAACTGAAACGAAGAATCTGAACCAGAACCCATAAAAAACAGAACCATATAACCCGTACCAGAATCCGAAAACTCCCAAGCCCGAGCTAAGACCTTCAAACCAATACATCAAACCTAAACTTGAACCTGCAACACCGAATCCAAACCTGAACTTGAAACCCAACCTAGAAGAAATATAAATTCCTAAAACTAAGAAAAAATTCCCAAAACTCGAACTTTAATCCAAAAACAGGAAAAAAGAGAAAATAAAAATCGAAAATCCAAACCCAATAAAATTGAGCTATCTGTACTTGAATTTCAAATCAGTCTTTGTTGGGTCTGGGGTTAGTTTTGAATCTGGATTCTGGTTCCGGCTTAGAGGTGTTAGGATCCAAACCACCCCCCCCCCCCGGAAAAACCGAGCCCGAACGCGGAAAAACTGATCTCAACTAACCCAAATCTCAAAACCTGAACCAGAACCTGAAAACCACTCACAAACCCGAAGCAAAAATCCCCAAACTTGAAACCGAACCAAAGAACCCAAACCCGAACTTGAGCCTAGAACCCAATCTTTAAAAAAATCAAATTCTTAAAAAGAAGGGGAACCTCCCTATCTGAAAACTGATAAAAAGAAAGAAGAGATATAAAAAAAAAGAAAACGAGAACCCACGATATAACTAAATTATTCAAATCCGAACCCATGAAAATTAGTCTTCATTGAGTTCGAACTTTGGTATTATTCACTTAAGTTGTTGAGATTCTCGATTTTAAAGGTGTTGTGGGACCTAGTCAATATTAGGTCAGTTTTTCTTCTTTCTTCCATTCTTTCTTCCTCTTTCTTCTTTTTTACTGTATAATCTCTGAAGAACATGATTGATTCCATTTATCGTAACTATTTCATAAACTTACGTACGTCGAATTTTCGTATTATTTACTCAACATTATTATTTGAAAGAATAGGCAGGAAGCTATCTCAGACGTAATTCTTTGCAGGCATAATTCCCATCACACACAGAAAGAACTTCGTCCCTGGCGGTCATTAATTACGAGTAGCTCAATATGGTGCTGTGAAAGTGGTGCCAGAAGCAGCATTTTCCCACCTAAATGGCCCAACACTATTCACGAAAACTAACTAAGGCTTGTTCAGACCAGCCTCACCTAAGAATCCTAAGGTGAAAAAACAGAAAAAAAAGTCACTTTTACTTTAGCACCCAAATTTATACATAAAATCTTTTGTGGACAATTCATCAGCTTAGGGAGGCAATTCTTTCATTTGCGTCTCTCCGAGATGCCACGAGTCTGTTTCAGGCCCTCTTTGGACTTTTCAAGCTAAAAATAAGTTAGGATTCATTCAAACCTTTCCAAAATTTATTTAGACTTTTCTGAAATTCCGCCAGGCTCAATTAAAACGCATCAGTCCGTGCATCCCGGATTCGAGTCCTACCAACGTCGGAAAGCAAATGATATTCGAATCCCCCATTAACATCCTAGCAAACACAGCGACTGCAGTATTAATCAAGGTGGAAACACAGCGTGCCCGGCCCCCCACCAGTTCACACGAACAAGACATTACAGTCGCTGGGCGTGTTACCATCAGATCAGACAGATTGGTACTATGCGTGTGCACGTTGTGGCCAACCTACTCAAAGTCGTAAAACACGTGGCTAGTAAGCGAACTGCGGCTGTACACTCTTCGGCATAGAAAAGAAAAACTCAAATGCAACAAAACCGTGGGAAGACCAAGGGTAAACTACCCCGACTAACCTTCCCAGGGGGGTCGCGCGGTCAAAAACCACGAATGTCAACCTACGGCATGGATCGCTTGGAGAAAAAGTCTGTTCTAGGATGTCTTAGGATTCCACACAAATGAATTCTCATTTATTAAAAACACATTCGTACTGGTCTCAGACCTAGTCACGTTCTGTTATAATCCTTTACAGCTCATTGCGACTCAAGTAAAACCAAAGTCGATTAAGACTCATGAAGACTCATCAGACAACGTTACACTTAAGACCTATTAGGACTCGTTTAGATTTATAAAACTTATCAGGGCTCCATTATGACTCTTTCTGACTGGCTCAAGACTGGTTCGGGTTCTATTAAGACTATTTCAAACTATATCAAGACCCTTCTTATTCTAACTTAGCGTATACTTCTCTTTATCCATCAGTTCCTCACCAACAAAAGTTGCAAAGTTCGTCTTGTCACACTCGAGCACTAGATAATGGAGTTCTTCGAGGTTCCGTTCTAAGTCCCACACACTTTAACATAGATTTCAGCAGCATGTGTGAAGAAATAGCAACACCCGTAAAATCAGCTCTCTTCGCAGACGATCTAACCATTTTCATTTCAAGCACATAGCCATAAAAAGGAACACGTCAGCTCCAAGAAACAGTAAACAAACTCGCATCCTGGACTTCATGCCACGGCCTAGAATTTTCAGCTACAAAAACTAACGCCATACACTTCTGCAAAGCACACACCTGTCAACACTCCATCAGCTTCCCTTCCCACTCCACCTACAATCAAATATCTCGGACTTCACTTCGATCAATCACTCACCTTCAGACATCACATCACAGAACTCAAGAAATCCTGCCACTCACGTCTCAACTTTCTCAAAAAACTAGCACACACATTCTACGGCCCCAATACAACATCTCTACTACGCATCTATAATTCACTTATTCGTTCAAAATGCGACTACGGACTTGCCATCTACTCAGCAGCAACCAAAACTGATTTAAACAAAATGAACGCCATTCACCATCGAGGAGTACGCCTGGTCAGTGGTGCCTTCCTGACCACAGCCTGCTCCAATCTTTATTTTCTCTGCAACGAACTTCCACCAGACCTTCGCCGACAACTACTTTTCCTTCGCTTCATTATCCGCATCAAGAAATCCACAGGAACGCTATTTCAACTGGAGAAAATCAACCGCCACAGAACCTACAATCGGAAATGGAAACTACCCTAGAAACTCTCGCACTTCCATCTTCAACGCTGACCAACCCAGAAGCAACTCACCTCATCAACACAGCCATTGCAACAGAATGGTTTCAACGCTGGCAAGCTCAACATCCCACACGTTAACTTCCAGTGGCTTTGTGTCTGGATGTTCAAGGTGTTCACTGCAAACCCACTTAATTTCTGTCTTACAACAAAATCCCAGATATGCGGAAAGATTTAAATTTTGATTAAAATACAAAATATAACCTCAAAAAATTGAAAAATAGCCAGAATTTTCCTCTTTGCGCTTTGCGCGGTTCTTATCTTTGTCACATACTATGAGAATCGCGTAGGATGTTCACTATCAACATTGCACACTCTTGTTGGTCTTGTTGCAGTGGCGTTATCTTTTTCACATACTATGGGAATCGCGTAGGATGTTCACTAGCAACATTGCACACTCTCGTTGGTCTTGTCGCAGTGGCGTTATCTTTGTCACATACTATGGGAATCGCATATGATGTTCACTAGCAACATTGCACACTCTTGTCAGTCTTGTCGCAGTGGCGTTATCTTTTTCACATACTATGAGAATCACGTAGGATGTTCACTAGCAACATTGCACACTCCCGTTGGTCTTGTTGCAGTGGCATTATCTTTGTCACATACTGTGAGAATCGCGTAGGATGTTCACTAGTAACAATGCACACTCTCGCCGGTCTTATCACAGTGGCGTTCGCAACAAAGACCACGACACGTGAAGCGGAGACTTCGTTAATTTAAATGGCAGGGTGTTCACCAGCAAAAATGAACGTTCCGGAAGCGCGTGCGCATGCTATGTGGTGAGTGGGCGGATGCAATTTCATTCTCCATTGACACCATTATTTATACATACTGATACTGACCATAAGTTTTTGATACATACTGATTATTTTGTGGGGGAGGGATGTGGAGGGAGGGTGTAGACCCGCCAGTTGAACACCTGGGAAAGAACACCACGCGACGCCACTGTTAACTTCGATCCATCTTCGACACCCCAGCAACAGTCATTCTCTCCACCAGTCATTGCAGACACGACGTTATTTTCACCCGACTACTCACTGGTCACACTCGTCTTACTCATAAATTCCTTCTCAACAAATCACCTCCTCCGATATGCTCTCAATGTCATTATCCACTCACAATTCCACACCTTCTACTGGAGTGCCCAATCCTCACGTCTCTACGCTTCCATCTCCCCAATCCCCTTACACTCAAAAATTTCCTTCAAATCGTAACACTCGACTTACTAATCCACCATCTTCAAAAAGCCAACATCTACACGCAATTACTCATAAATTGTGCATAAGGTAACCTAGCCAATAATGGGCACCTTAAGCAATTTTTTCCTGTAAATATTTTTTTAAATTTTATTGGATTAACTTGCTTGCGAACGTGAGACAAAAATTACAGAATGAAGGATACAATTCTCCATTAGATTGTCTTTGAATGGGAGGAAAGAGCTAAAAATTAGTGTTCAAAATTGGTCTTAAAGACGACCATAATTTTGGCTAATAATGGGCACTGAAAAATTCGAAAATCCAGTAATGGGCACCCAATAATGAACACAAAGAAAAATGATGAAACATGTATTTTTAATAAATGGGCTTGAAATTAACTACACTTTATATGAATTTAAAAATATATATATATATATTTTTTTTTTTAAAGATTATAGCTGAAAACATCAGACCCCAAAAAAAGTTCGATCATCAATTTTCGTTTTTCTGCACTAAATTTTTTATTGGCTTGCAGGATGCTACTTTGCGGATGGATTTGATCTGTGACTTGAACTATATAACATACTTTTTTCCGACCAGAGAGCGCTAAGAACATCGGAGACAATCGAGAGGTCCACAGTAGGGGAGGGTTCATATTAGGCAACCTTACCTCCTTATTATAAACATATGCGAGCTCTATAAGTGCCAACTGTGAAAGAAATAACGTCCTGATAAGACCAAAACAATGATTATTAGCAACGTGCCCATTACTGGATTTGGCATATTTGACTGTTTCTAATAATGGCACACACAGACTATTACTGGACAGATGACAAATTTTGATAACCCCATAAAGGGCACTTGTACTTTGAAGGCATCCATTACATTTACCCATGAATCCAGCATCGCATGTCAAAGCATAACTCCAATAAAGTGCACTGCTGCATACAGCATAATAAAAATTGCATTAGCATTTAATTTATCGAAACTAGAAATTTCTTTCGTTCCTTAATTATTTTTTAACGGCTGTGGAAAACTTTGACTGCAGTCATCCTTTTTTTCAAACAAAAATTATTATCACGAAAATAGTCCAACTTTTTAGGGTTTTCGTGCAGTCAATGAGGACACAACTATGTTGGAAATATGAACTGACATAATCAGTGTTGCCAATTAGCGTTTAGAAATCTTAAAATAAATAACTGAAATTTAAATCTCCCATTATAGGTGAGGTACCCATTATTGGCTAGGTTACCTTATGCATTAATTTCCTTTTCTTGTATCTTGTAACATGTAAAATCCCGTAATTGTGGCCCCTGTTGCCCCTGCATTATGTAAACAAATAAATTAAATTGAATTGAATCAAGATTCACTAAAATTCATGCAGACAACTTTATGACACATCAGGTTCGTTAAGACTTTTTTCTGACTCCACGTACACTCAGATTCTGTTAGAACGCACGTAGACTTCAGAAAGTCTCATTTTAAAGCGTATTCAGTTTGTTCTAGAACTTAGTCAGACTCACAAACGACTCATTCAGACTCTCTCAGGACTCTTCTTTTTTTTTTAATTTAGCATTAGTTACCTGGCTATGTACTGGACTGTGTGGGGGAGTTAGATGAAAGACAGAATATACAAAAGCATTATAGGAACTGAAGGAGAGAAGAGAAGTGATTGGGTTCGTAATTTATGAGAGGGAGGGATTCAGCGAGGTTGAGACGAATTCTAGGATGTTGAGTGGCGAGATAAGGACCCATGAAGACTCATCTATTCCGCGGCTGTTAGAATCCCTTGGCGAGTTATTTAAACTCCGTTACACCCAGAGGTCAGAAACCGGTATCAAACCCGGAACAGCTTCAATCTGGCACCGACTATTGGTAAATTAGAATTCTGCTTCGGCTACGACAAAAGGTTCTCGGCCTTAATTTCAGTTCCAGCTTCGTCCAGAGTTTAAACTTGGCACAAGCTGCAGCAATGTATTCTAATTCGGTTGGCTTCGGCGATTCTGAGTGGAAGGCGAGAACAGGTATCAAGGAGGAGATAAGGGTTTCAGGACGAGTCGAAGGGCCAAAGCCGATGTAAAAGCAAGAGCTAGAGCTGAAACCAGAGTTTGGCTTCGATTCCGACTCAAGCTCGAGTGAAAATTCTGAAATTGGCTACGAAACAAACCCTTCTTGCGGGCTCTAGGTCAGTTCCGGCTTTCGAGATTCCGAGTTCCAGTTACGGGTCCCCGGCTAAGACGGTGCGCTCTTATCAGACTCTTACTTCTGAAACGAGCGAATCTGTCTAATAACCCTGTTTGATATTCCCCATCACACTGAAATCAAATTATCACGCTAATGAAATGAGTATCGCGTGAAATCCGTTTAAAAATTTATCTCGCAGGTATTTTTTTACAAACACTCGTGCGACTTACACGTCGAAAACTCTCGACATCGCGCCCGTATTCTAATCGCAGACGCCGTACGTTTTCTGTCCATTTTATCGCTTATTCGCCGGCTCGCAAATTAACCGCTTCGCCACCATTCTGGAGGCAGGTAAACCGAAAAATTATCGCCAAGTTTTAATGAAAAAAGTTTCGCATTAAAATTCGCAACACGCCGCCGAATTAAAAGTAGGAGGGAATCTCGCTATAGTAAAAATGTCCGCCATTATTAAGTAAACACTCCCTTTTATTTACCCAAGAAGGAAAGGAATGAGTTCGAGTCAGTTAGTCGTTAAAAGACACTCGTCTTCGGTTCATGGCTGACGTTTAGCTGAATGAAAATTTCCCATCTCCGACCCCTCGTACCGTGTGCATTGTTTCCAGAAGCTCTCTCGCTCCTTCTCTGTCTGGGGCTGAAAATTGCGATAGCGTAAAACAACGAGCGCGACGAAGGTAGTTCTTGCGGCGATCAATATAAAGTTGAAAAACGATTCAGTGATTCCCAGTTTAAGCGATTTTTTCGCGAGCTTTCGCAGTTTCGGCCGAATAAGCTCGGTGTAAGTTCTGAAGTACCGAGTGGGAAATTAAAATGCGAATTCGTTTTTCCATGCACGACTGTGCGATGACCAGTGCCGGTAAAGTGAGGACGAAACAGAAGCCTACTTTTGGTTTGTATAGTGAATTTGCACATCAGAAGAATGAGGCTGATTTTGGATGCCTGATGTATTTTCGTACTCGCTGGGTCAAGCACTCGGCGCGTTCCATATTTGAACAGGGTTTTGCAGGGGCGGAAATAGAGGGACTAGGGGGAGCTAAGCCCCCCCGGTTTCAAAATTAGCCTTCTAAATGAAAAATGTAAAATTATACGAGTACCGCTATTATCGTTTGTGATGTTGTGCTGTTTTTTTTTGTTTTTTTTTTTTACATTTTTACAAAGGAAGTATTACAGAAGAAAAGTCTGTTGGGGGGGGGGGGGGGCTATAATTTTTGTATTTTTATAAAGTTACTCTAAAACATTGAGTTAAGTGAATTGGTTTAAGTGAGTTCAATACTATCGCCCTCCAATTTCAAGGGATATAGAGTAGAGAGGAGCCTAATTTCGAACCCACTGATAACGGAAAAGACCAAAGTAGACATGTATGAGTGCCCAAAGTAAGTAAAGTACAACGTTCAAAGCGGTTTGAGAATATTTTCTCAAAAATACCAACATAATATGAAAATCCCCATTTTGCTCCTTACATTCTACGTAGAATAATGACTATAGATCTTTCAAGAACTGAGTTAAAAACAAAACAGTTAGGGACAATCAGGGAAAAGTTGGAACTAACGGAATTAAATAAACTGGTCAGAAGAGAAATCAAAAATGATTTGAGGAAATACGATGAAGAACTGGCAAATAAGATGCTGACGGAAAACTGGTCCATTAAGAAAATTAAGAAAAAATTAAGTAAAGGGCAAGGTTGGTTACCCAAGTTGACGGAGCCCAATGGAAAAATAGACGGCATAAGAAATGAAATACTGAAATCTCTAGCCGAGGTCAATCTAATATTACGAGGGGGGGCATTCCCGACCAATGGGGGGAGGGGGTCTCTGAAATAATATTACTGCATAAGAAATGCAACCCAACAGACACAAACACCTGTCGCCCTATTAGTCTATCCTCGAACATAAACAAATTCACGATGAAAGTGTATAAAGAAAGAATTTATAATGTACTGAACTCAGGTGCATTTCCTCGGCCCCCCCCCCACTTACCCAGATAGACTTGAAACATACGCCATTCGTTTGCGCTACGTTTGTGCTGGTTTGTGCTGAAAACCCCATCGTTTGTGCTGCTCCCCTTCCTGAGATATTCGAGAAAACTTTTGGGGGGGCTGTAGAAACGGGAGCCCCCCACTTTCTCCTAGGGGATCAAAAATGGTGTCAATCGTTTGTGCTACGTTTGTGCTGGTTTGCGCTGAAAACCCCGTCGTTTGTGCTGCTCTCTTTCCTGAGATACTCGGGAAAACTTTTGGGGGGCTGTAGAAACGGGAGCCCCCCCACTTTCACCTAGGGGATTGAAAATGGTGTCAATCATGGACCCCAAAGGGTCAGGGAGATGGGAAGAGAATGACACAAATGTACTCAGCGACTTAAGAAATCCTTATTCAGACATAGAGGAAGCGTATATTAGAATAATTATTGAAAATCAGCCCTCTGCGGAGCCCAACATGGAAGAAAAAAAAATACAAGGAGTGGATTTCGTGATCCTGAAAACGTCAATGTGTGAACGAAAATAACTTCCAGTCGTATATCAGGAGGTCTACCGATCATATAAGTCATATTTTTTAAAAAGAGGTCATTTAAATCTTTTTTTTTTTTTTTTGCTTTAGGTCATCTAAAAAGTTTTTATTCTGTTAAATGGTTTTAAAAACTTCGTGTAAAGGGCTACCACTCTGTGATACACTGCCATTTGTACTTCCACAGCATTGGGGAATCTTTTTATTCGTGAGTGTTCTCAGTCTTCCTCTACTTCGGTTGGCTCATATCCTCAAGTAAATCCTCAGGTTCTGTAAGGCACCTTAAAAATCTTCAATTTTTAAGAGAAAGCCTCAAGTATGCGGAGCGAACGACTGGGCGGGCCGCAGCTCGCACGCAAATCGTAATCGGCATAATTCAAACATTATCGGAAAAACCGCTATGGTGTCCGATTGGGGATTTTCTATGTACTTTCTCGAGATGACTGTTTTGCCCCCTTCCCTACCACCTACACACTAATCAGGCAATTCTTTCACCCGCGCTGTTGGTGTAGTAAGTAGTTAGAACAGAAAAAATGTGAGCCTCCTAGTCTAAACGGGAAATGAGCTTGGAGTTCCTCAAGAATTATTATGACACTGAAGTAGCTTATTCAGTATCTTGGAAAATAAATCATAAAACTTTTTGAACCTCAAAACTCAATTTTTTTCTTATTTCTTTTCAAATTTGTCGGTAACATTGCTGCCAACTGCATTAAAATAATAGAAAAGGTTGTAAATTGCCACTACTTAATGTTGTAAAACAGTTCAGGGTAGTAATATTACAATTTACAATAAAATTGAAAGAGATGGTAGCCCTGCTATAGAAAATTCTCAAGAAATCAATGAATATAATATATCTTTGAGAATCAAAATATCTGTTTAATTTACTGTTCAGGCCAATGAACGAGAAATTTTAGTTCCATAAAAATTGTATGAGGCGCAATGCAGCTAGTAGCACTGTTATGAATTTTCAAAATTCATTCTTAACAACCAAAAAAAAATAAATAAATAAAAAGCTAAATTTTAAAGTAATTAAGTAATTGAGCAAGTGATTTGATTTTGGTGAAAATCAAGACATATTAGATTTCAGCGTTCGTTTGAATAATAATTTTTTGGTGAAAATATCAGTGCGCTGTAACGACAATAATAATTAATAAATTCATATCCAAAAATGAATTATGTAAGTAAGTGGGTCTAGGTCTGTATGAAACAAACTTCGGCAAAATAATTGAGCTATTAATAAATACAGAAACAACTTTTCTATCGCATTCCCTTATTGCTTACATATGTTTGCCTACTCCTTAATTTTCAGGCAAACCTGATTTGTATCCTACTGTATGACAAAGAGCCCCCTCTCGACGGGTCTATGGGGTATAGGAGATTATGGATGGCAGCACAAACCAGCACAAACTGAGCACAAACTATTGCATCCACTTTTCCCCTTTCAACTCTTTATCTAACTCCTTTTTCAAAGACCATTTCTTCAGCCCCCCCCCCCAAAAAAAAAGTTTTCTCGAATATCTCAGGAAGGGGAGCAGCACAAACGATGGGGTTTTCAGCACAAACCAGCACAAACGTAGCACAAACGAATGGCGTATGTTTCAAGTCTATTTGGGTAAGTGGGGGGCCGAGGAAATGCACCTACTGAACTCGAACCAAGCAGTGGAGCAGGCAGGATTCCGTAAGGAACTCGCAATCTAAGCCAAATAGTTGAGAAAGCGAAAGAATACAATTTTAAAGTCAGTCTTCTTTTCATAGACTTTATAAAGGCTTTTGACTCGGTATCACACAAAAGCATGATAGAGGCTTTACATAGGCATGGAGTTGAAGGCGAGTATCTCCAGATCATAGAGAAAATATATCAGAAATCCAAAGCATATATAAAACTAGACTAAAAAGGAGACATCTTTGAAATACAAAGGGGTGTAAAACAGGGCGACCCCCTTTCCCCAAACATCTTTAATAGCATTCTCGAAGAAATTTTCCGCAAAGTAAATTGGGAACAAATATGGGATTATAGATGGGAGGAAAGTATATCAACAACCTGAGATTCGCCGACGATGTTGTGCTAATAAGTAATAACGTATCAGACTTGAAAAAGATGGGAGAAGACTTGATGAGAGAGTGCCTAAAAGTAGGTTTACAAATAAATGTGTGAAAAACTAAAGTAATGTCCAACGAGGAATCCACGGCAGTTTTTGATTTGGATGGTCTCAAGGTAGAGAGAGTAGAAGAATATAAATATCTTGGCCAAATTATCTCATTTGAAGATCGCTCGAACAAAGAAATAAGTACAAGAAATCCAAATGCATGGAAATCATTTTGGGCTTTGAAGCATAAGTGAAAATAAAAGTCTTCGAAATGTGTGTGATACCAGTACTGAGTTACGAATGTCAAACGTGGTTCCTGACGAGGAAGCAGGTTAGGAAACTCAGAAGCTGGCAATATGCTATGCGACGAAATTTATTAAATATCAACTGGAGGGATAAGGTTAAAACAAATAAAATTAAACTGAAAACTAAATGTCGGGATATAGGCTATGTCATTAAGAAACAAAAGTGTAAATATGCAGGGCATATGGCTAGAAGGGACAAGGAAAAGTGGAATTTAATAGCCACAACATGGGTGCCATACGGCCAAAAAAGGAAGCGCGGGAGACCAGCCACCAGATGGGTGGACGAGATCATCAGATATGTGGGTCCCCCAGGGGCCAGTAACGCCCTTGACAGAGTCCACTGGCAGAAGGTGGTGGAAGCTTATGCCCGTAGATGGGCGGATTAGGCAATGGCTCACCTAAAGTAAGAAATAAGAAAACAAACTTGTCTAATCGAAGCTGTAATTAATTAATTAATTAATTAAAATAGATCTTTCTGCAAGTTCAAAAGAAAACCAGGACTTGTTTAATACCGATGTAATGATGATCATAAGAAGGTGATCAGTCATAAGACCTGTTTGATGCAGCTTCCCATTTCTCCCTATCTTGTGCAAGTTCTTTCATTTCCAAATAACTCTCACATTTGATTATCTGTTGAACATACTGGAATCTTTGCCGACCTACTCAATTCTTTCCTTCCATTCTTCCTTCTAGCAGGAGTGATATTATGCCTGGGTGCCTCAAGTTATGCCCTATTAGTTTATCATGATTTCTTATCTTCAAACAATTCCAAATCAGCCCCGTAGCCAGAGTTTATGTGTGGGTGGGGCTCTATGAACCTTTGGGGGGGGGGCGAGGCCGACATCTTTTTACAAGCCAAGAGAAAAGTATACATGGGTTTTATGTATTATTTCAGTGGGTGTCTCGCCTCGTTGTCTAAACAGGCTCGGATAATTTAGCGAGAGTGTACTGGGGCCATTACATACAAATCCCATTCCCAATCCAAGAGTCCCAAATTAGTTAACCTAGTTTTTGTTCTGAATTTAAAAATGTTTCTGTGATATTAATTCTCTTCATCCCTTCTTTCTTTCTCGTTCAACGTAATGACGATTTTTTTAAATGGTGGTACCTTTGCCAAGGGGGCTCAAGATACCTTTAGAGGGGGCTCAGCAACAGCTTGCCCCCGTTGCAACGGGACTGCTCTAAATATCTATTTTACCAGCTAGTCTGTTAAGTACTTCCTCATTTCTTACCTTATCCATCCATTTGATATTAAGTATCCGCCTATAGCATCACATTTCAAAAGTTTCAATCCTTCTCTTCTCTGGTTTTGCCTATGCAGGCGCGGATCCAGGGGGGGTCATGGGGGTCATGACCTCCCTCCTAATCATGAACCTTTTCTTTATTACGGCCCCAATAGTTTAGAAACTTGGTAGCATAATTTCAAGTTACAATGATAAAAATTAAAAACGCAAGCCTAACTCCGTGACAGCAGACAGTTGACACCGCCTTTATGATACTGAGTCTACGTGGTCTATGTACAGCGCCGAGATCGTTGAAGAGTACTTCCGAAGGGCTGTAGGCATTCCCCTGTTGGACAGCATCACTTTCGACTTGAAAGACAGGCTCTCCCCAGATGTCATGGAACTGTTAAATTTGAAAGTGTTCTTGCCCTGAAAGTGGCTCAATGATATGAAGGTCTCCTGAGTGCTCCTGCCTCTGTAGTCGTAGCTGAGTTTTGCATGTAGGTGGTCAAATGGAAACAAATAGACTAAGATGGCGAGAAAATCCTGGATTCACTGACAGAGGTCATTCAGGCTTGTGATGTGAACCCTTACCCATGTATCCAGATCCTGCTGAAAATTCTCGCAACTCTATCCGCAAGCGCGGCGACCGCTGAGCGAAGTTACTCAACCCTATGGCGGCTCAAAACTTGGTTGAGATCAACCATGGAGGGGGAAACGGCTCACTGGTTTAGCTTTGCTCCATATTCACCGCCACATTCAGTTTGACGCCGACAAAAATAAACATGTTTTTACTGTTCAGATTTTTACCCCCCCCCCCGTTACAAAAATAACTCCATGACCCTCCTCTAAATCGAAGTCTGGATCCGCATCTGTGCCTATGGTCCAAATTTTACATCCATACAATGCTACACCCCAAATATAAATTTCCAAAAATAATTTTTTGATTTCCAGATTTGTTTTTGATTTGAAGAAATTACCATTTTCATAAAATTCTGATGTATCTTGGGCTATTATACTACATACTAATATCCCTTTTACACCTTCCACCTTTTGTTATTTTACTCCTGATATAAAAAATTCGCTTACTTCTTCAATTTTTCCCTGAACAATTTTTATTTTAAGCTAACATGTTCACATCGATTACCTACCATCACTTGAGTTTCATTTATTTATTTATTTATTAATATTTTCATACAGTATTCCAACTCAAAATCTCCTCCATTCTATTGAAAATATTTTTAAAATCCGTATTTCTTTCAGTTAATAAGATAATATCATCTGCAAACCTGAGCCTCATTACATCTTTACTCGCTCTCCATGTATGGTTACACCTGCTTCAGATTTTTCTTCCACTCTATGTACAAATTAAATAATACTGGCTACAACGAGCACCCCTGCCTTACACCTTTTTTCATATTTTCCTCCCCTGCCTCCTCTTTCTCTCCTTCTATTCTTAATGTAGTTTTCTGTCTGTTATATAAATTTAAAATAACTTGACTTTCTTCTTTATTCCTATCCTTTTTAGAATATCAAACATTTTATCCCATTTAACATTGTCAAAAGCTTTTTCAGTATCGATGAATGCCATACACCTAGCCTACTCCTTTTTAAGTCTCCCATCTACAACTGAATCACATGGTTCACAAACAACGTGAGTCCCAAAATTTTGAAAATGGGTTGGACTGATTCGCAATATTGCGACGTATTGTGAAAAGCTTTTTCAGTATCAACGAATGCCATACATGTATCCTACCCCTTTTTAAGTCTCCCATCTACAATTGAATCACATGGTTCAGAAACAACGTGAGTCCCAAAATTTTGAAAATGGGTCGGATTGATTCGTAACACTGCGAAGTCTTATTGCAATACGGCTTCATTGTTAAAGATTATATCTCATGGATCGTGGCATTGTAAATAACTCACTGTTCACTTTGTAAGATTGAAAAGCAATAACAGTTAAAAACTGAAAAACTAAAAAAAACTTTTAAAAAAAAAAGTTCCATACATACGTTATGAGCCTTCACAACAGCAACAGTCGTGTGACGAGGTGTACTCTCTCTCTCCATTTCCACGGATAGGCGAAAATAAGCATAACAACGACAGTCATGAGGTCCCCCTGACACGCTCCCCGACACGAATTCAGTGGTTGAGATTTCCATGGAAATTTATTTTTCCTTCCAGCTATGGGTATACTTGAGCAAAAACCTGTAACTCCAGCCATGTGCTCATTGATCTTGATCTTTGCTGCGTCTTACGCGACTACAGTCTGCAGCCGTGTTGTTGATAGAAATTACCGTGAAAATTATTTTTAATAGGGTACGAAAGCATAATATAAAATGTTACAATATGTCTCTGCAGGAGACACATGCAGTTTGCATCCGTGATTATTAATAGAAATTTCCGTGAAAATGTCTACCACTGAGACACGGTTTTCGCTCGAGTATACTCAGTAGTATGACGTCATAGTAACAGGAGCGTATCGGGGGAGTATACACCCACCCCCACTACTATCCCCCAGAAACCTTCGCGGGAGTCTATTGAACAACTTCCCAAAGTTTCACGGCGATTGGATGAACAGTGTAGTAAAGTCTGCAGTTGTGTTATTAATAGAAATTTCCATGGAAATATGAAGGACACACACAGAGAGACAGACATACATTCATTTTTAAATATATAGAAGATTTTAGACGCTGGGGCTTCAGCCCCCCAAGTTTTCGCTCTATTTCCGTCCCTGGGTTTTGGCATGAGAGGTAAGCACGAATTGATGATAAAACAGTGACCTATTTTCACATACTGAAAAAGATTTGGTGTAATTCCAAAGGAGAAAGTATAGACCCGCCAGTTCAATGATGAAGGTCGACAATGACACCATTATATACATATATAGGTATACTGTCATCTGCAAACTCATAGTCGTGAAGAGAATGTGTATGGCATTGTTCCATTTTGCAACCGGGTGATTCAATTGAACTGGAGAGCCATAAGGCAGCATAACCATAAACGACACGCTGATTCAGAATACTTCTCATGCCAGTGTACCTATTATTGTATGCTAGTTTGAGGGGAAAATAAGTCTATGGAAACTTCTTGTATATTGTAGAATCTTACCTGCAACATTTTCATACTGGATGCACTTTACCAACGACGGCATGAGCAGACTGAAACAAATATAAAGCAAAACATCCTGATATTAGCTATAAATCAGACAGGGATAACGCAACAGTAATTTGGATAAAAAAAGTACACGTAGAAAGTAGAGACATATACAGGGTGTTCCACGAAAGTTACTCCCCCCCCCATATTTTTCCGGAACCGATCGGCGGATCTTTGCCGGACAAATTGCCATCTTCCTGCGGTAAGGTCTAGTTTCTCTAGGGCTTGAAAAGTTTTCTCCCCCATTTATGAAGGGCTGTAACGTGCCACCAACTTTGGAATCTTAAAAGGAAAGGTATGCCTTTATGCACATCTCTGGAAAGAGCATATCCTGCAAAATACGAATCCGTTAAAATTTTTTCAAAATTCATCAATTTTGGGGGCAAGGGGCCTAAAGATGACCAAAATTCACCAAAAATCAAAGTACCATAACCTAGCAAACAAACGACTGAAAGAGGGGTTTTCTAGGTGACGGATTCCGAATACACGACTTAACCCAGTTTAGGGCTTTATAAGCCAAATTTTCAACCTAAAATAGGTTCCTATTCACAAATTTTTGACTTTCTTAATGCAGATTATTAAAGTAGCTTCACGCACATCGTTGAATAGGGAACTTCCTCCAGAGGTTGAATCCATGAAAAAAATTTCAAAATTCATCAAATTTGGGGGTAAGGGGCCTAGAGATGACCAAAATCCGTCCAAAATTGAAGTATCATGACCTAGCAAACAGACTATCGAAAAGGGGGTTTTCGAGGTCGCTGATTCCGAATGTCACGCTTTCCTCCCGATTCAACCCGTTTTAAGACCCTAAAATTCAATTTTAGACTGAAAAGTGATTCTAATTTACAAATTTTTGAGTTTCTGAACGCGAATTATCAAATTGGCTTCATGCACATCGTTGGATAGGGCAGTTCCTCCAAAATACGAATTCGGGAAGAAAAATGGCAAATTCATCAATTTTGGGAGACAGGGTCTAACTCTAGCCAAAACCTATCCAAAATCAGATACCTAAAAGTGCTGCCATTTACAAATTTTTGAATTTCTCATTGCAGATTATCCAAATGGCTTTATGCACGACATTGGAAAGTGAACTTCCCCCAAAAACGAATCTGTGCGAAAAAAGTTTGGGTTCATCACGTGATTTCCTTATAAATAAGCGGGCACACGATGACCGTCTATTCAAATTTAAACGCCACATTACTGTGCTCTGTGGCGCCGTGACGGATAACAGAAAATGCAACGATTCGGGGGGAAAACTTCGATAGCTTTAGAAGAATTTTATCGAAACTCGTTAGGAAAAATGTTGGATAATCTCCGGAGAATTTCTTCGGAAACTTCGGGGAAAATCTCGGATAATTTTTAAGGAATTTTATCGGTATTGTTGGAAAAAAATTCCAATAATTTCCAAAGAATTTGTTCGGAAACGTCGGGGAAAATCTCCGATACATTTTACGGAATTTCATCGGAAATTGTTGGAACAGTCTGCGATGATTTTTCAGGAATTTTATCGGAACTCGGGAAAAATCTCCGATAATTTTTAAGGAATCTCAACGGAAATTGTTGGGAAAAATTCCGATAATGTCCGAAGAATCTCATCGGGAACCTTCAGAAAAAATTTCCTATAATTTCCAAAAAGTTTCATCAAAATTCTTCGAGGAGGTTTTTTCGATAATTTTTTAAGCTTGTCATAGGAAATATTTAAGGGAATACTCCAATGGTTTAATAATTCAAATATTATCGGAAAATATTCTCAAAGAGTTGAATTAAATTTTTTTGGAAATCATTGGAAATTTTCCCTAAAGATTTCCGATGAGATTCTTCGGAAATTATCGGAATTAGTTTCCAACAATTTCCGATAAAATTCCTTAATATTTATCGGAGATTCTTCCCGAGTTCCAATGAAATTCTTTAAAAATTATCAGAGATTTTCCCCGAGTATTTCCTAGAAATACTTCAAAAATTATCGAAAAATTTTCTTGAAGAATTTTGATGAAATTTCTTGGAAATTTTTTCTAAAGATTTCCGATGACACTCTTCGGACGTTATAGGAATTTTTTCCAACAATTTCCGATGAAATTCCTTAAAAATCATCCAATATTTTCCCCGACGTTTCCAAACAAATTCTTTGGAAATTCTTGGAATTTGTTTCCAACAAAATTCCGGTGAAATTCCTTAAAAATCAGCGGAGATTTTTCCGTGTGACATTCGGAATCAGCGACCTCGAAAACCCCCTTTTCGATAGTCTGTTTGCTAGGTCATGATACTTCAATTTTGGACGGATTTATTTATTTATTTATTTATTTGAAGCCCTCCGGTCACAGCCAAAATGGCCAATTACGACGGGGGGCTTTAAACCTAACAGAATTTGAAAACAAAAAGAAGAAAAAAAAATTTTTAAGTTACATGATATACCTAAGCAAAACAAAAAATGAAATTAACAAAAAAAATGAACAAGAACAAAGAGAAACGATCGGGAGAAAGATCGCTATCTCCCCCTACCCCATACACTAGTGCCCATTCCCACCCGTGGCTAGAGTCAGAGACTATTATAGCTGTCAATCAAATATTTTGTAAACTTGCTGTTTGAAGGCTGATTTGTTTATCGAGTCGGTCATCTCTAACCCCTTACCCCCAAATTTGATGAAATTTGAAATTTTTTTCATGGATTCATACTCTGGAGGAAGTTCTCTATTCAACGATGTGCGTGAAGCCACTTTAATAATCTGCATTCAGAAAGTCAAAAATTTGTGAATATAGAACCACTTTTAGGTTTAAAATTTGGATTTTAAAGCCCTAAACCGGGTTAAATCGTGTATTCGGAATCCGAGACCTCCAAAACCCCTCTTTCAATCCTTTGTTTGCTAAGACACTTTGATTTTTGGTGGATTTTGGTCATCTTTAGGCCACTTGTCCCCAAAATTGACGAATTTTGACATTTTTTTCACGGATTCGTATTTTGCACGATATTCCCTTTCCAGCGATGTGCATAAAGGCATAACTTTCCATTTAAGATTCCGAAGTTGGTGGCACGTTACAGCCCCCCATGGGGAGGAAATTTTCCAATCCCTAGAAAAACTGGACCTTACCGCAGAAAGATGGCAATTTGTTCGGCAAAGATCCGCCGATCGGTTCATGAAAAAAATGGGGGGGGGGGTAACTTTCGTGGAACACCCGGTATAGGGTAGATGCGATAACTCATATGTGGTCACTTGCAAATATGCAGTAAGAAAGTAGACAATAGTCTTAGAATAGTTACTACATCTACAATTATTCCCCGATAATTCCTTTCTTTTTACTATTCTATAACACATTCCTCATCCGTGTGTGCCACTCTGGCGTGGTGAGGGGACTTGAAGAAAAAATTAAAAGCACGAAGGAGAAGTAAAACTTCGACAAATAAACCCTGTTGAAAGCAAGGGAAAACTACATCAGTAATTTTTTCTCGAGATGCGTCTCCAACACAACAATTATGATGGCAATCTACAAAGTAAATAATAATTCCGGATATAAAATCTCCCATTCGGATGTCCGGACAGAGCATAACTAGTGAGAAAGTATCAGGATTGAGAACAGGGACATGGAATGTAACGACACTGAATGAGGTAGGCAAATTAGAGAACTGCAAGAAAGAGATGAAAAGATTGAAGTTAGATATAACTGAAATTAGTGAAATGAGATGGCCGGAAGAAAATTATTTTTGGACCGGGGAGTACGGAATAATTAATACAGCAGCGAAAAGAGGGCAAGCAGGCATAGGCATTATTATGAATAAAAGTGTAGGGAATAGAGTGCAAAGTTATACCCAACATAGTGAGAGAATGTTAATAATAAGAATTTCTGCTAAACCAGTATCTTTAGTGATAGTCCAAGTTTATATCCCAACAGGAAAAGAAAGTAGAAAAAATTGATGAAGTATTAAGAAAGGTAAAGGAAAAGTATAATGGGAGATTGGAGTGCTAGAGTAGGAGGAAGAAGGGGTACGCGGGGAGCATGGGTTAGGAGAGCGAAATAAAAGAGAGTCGAGGCTCATCGAATTTTGTGAAGAATATAAATCAGTTACTGATGATCAGAGATGGGCAAGATCACAAACTATAAATGATCTCAGATCAGATCACAGATCAGATCACAGATCAGATCTCCAAGCAAAAAAGATCCGATCTATAATAAGTTTTTTTGGCGAAGAGATCAGATCATAGATCACAATATAATTCTCTTTCTTCTAATTCATAATCATAATCGATACTGTACCTTACGTTTTTTAGGGATTTATAACGTCACAAACAATACACAAAGAAATAACAAGAGAAGACCTAAAACTTGATACTTTCTAGGACTAATTTGATTTGTCAAAAAAATCCCAGAAAAAGAATCTGATGATCTGATCTGGTATTTTCTAAAAAAAAAAAGATCTGAAAAAAATCAAAGATTAGGCAAACGCAAATGATCTGAGATCAGATCAAAGATCAAAATTTTATGTGATCTGTGATCTAAGATCATTATTGATCTAGATCTTGCCCATCTCTGCTGATGATAAGGTTATCAGTCTTACGACCCATTCTCTCTAGCAATAATATCCCTGGATGTCTTATATGACCTATCATTTTATCCCTTTTCTTTACGATTATATTCCAAGGTATAGTAGAAAATGAATACAAGACAAGTTTGAAATTTAGCATATTATCTCCCTGGATGAGTAGTCCGAGTAATAATGAGTGGTTTTCGTTGAAACCAAACTACAATCAACGCTTACAAAATTCACCATTGGCCCTGCAGGAACTTCTATGCAATCAGCAAAGAGCCAATGTACAATATTCAGTCGAATATAAGAAATGTCCTGCTCCAATGAACGTAATTTATACCAATGTTTTCGTTTTTGTTTTTCAGGAGGGTTACCATATAAAGTATACGCCCATGACTCTTCGTTGACGGAGAAGCGAAAACAGCGACGTATCCGAACCACATTCACATCCGCCCAATTAAAAGAATTGGAACGGGCGTTCCAAGAAACCCATTACCCGGACATATACACGAGAGAGGAAATCGCCATTAAAATAGAATTAACCGAAGCTCGAGTGCAGGTAATGTACCTCTACGTTGCAGTGTACCCCTAATTTAGACTTTCTAGAATGTACTAATAAGGGTATACGTTACAGAGGGCAGCTGATCTGCAGCGGATGGTCGATCGAGGGGGAGGGGGCGATCCTCCTGTGGGAATATAGCGAGTACTTGGAACAGGTTTACGGGGTAAAACGACCAAAATTAAGACGACGAATCGGTCGGAACAATTTATCGCTAAATCGCGAACGTGTACGTAATTCGAGAAGGTTATTTGTAAATAGTGACAAGCTTAGCCAATCACATTACACGTGTAAAAGGAAGGTGCGCGCACGCGACTCAACGAACGCGTCTTTTTTCGAGTGTAATTTTCCGTCAGCACCGTCAGGACGTACGTCTACATTGTTGGCGCAACGAGTGTCACTTCAGTGTTAAGCGACCCTCGGAAAATTGATATTGTTGGTTGTAGAAATGCGGCGATCACACGTGACGGTGAGGGGCGTGTTATCGAATTCGGACGTTTACAAATTTACGATCGCTGATGATAATCTGGAGTGTCGAAGCGACGACAAACACGAGTACCTTAATCATGTCGAATCGATTTTGCATGGGCCCCGAGGTTCGCACGATATCGGCGATAATCGAGACATCTTCATTTCAATGCACTCGACATTTGCCACAGTAACCTTGAAATTGGGAAGTGTGCGGAAAAAGGGTAGCATGGAAGGAAATGTTCGAATTTGTATGTTTAGGCCTCGTAGGCGGCCGGCTCTGGTCACTGATGCAATACTCGGAAGCAGGGTTGTTCCGTAGAATAACTGGTGTAAAGTTACAGTTATTTTACGCGTAGAATGACACGTAAAATAACTCGCGTAGAATAATTGAGTTATTTTACATTATCCTCAATTTGGTATAGAATAACGTAGAATAATGAAATATTAAGTTTTTCAGCCACGAACAACTGGACGATGTTAAGCGAAACAGAACCAAGCGACATTTGTTGACAAAATATCAGTATCGTTGGAAAGAGCGTAAAAAGTAGAATTTTTCAAAATTGAGACTCCGATTTAAAAATGTGTACCCACGTTGAAAAGAGCTTATCAGTAAACGCTATGTTATACAGGGTTAGTCGGTTTTTCTTCCGCCATTGGGATGTGGAACGGAATGTAGGAGCGCTAATGTGCACGTCCTAATGAAAAGTGGAGTGATCACAGACAGAATTAACATTGCCGTAAATGAAATACGGGTTTTTCAAAAAATCATTATAAAATTAAGACATGACGGACATGCTTTAAATTTGAACTGTAGGGAGCAACGTGTTCGAACTTGCGATTAAAAATTTTATGTCAGGTAGCAAAATTAATAAAAATGCGGTGAAGTCAAAAATGAGAGGTGCGTTATCATCAGTTGCCGGCCCGACCCGCGCGACCTATTTATTTGTTCTCCATTGATCACTCCATGCGGGTTCACAAAACATCCGCTAGATGTCAGCCACTTTGATTCCGAGTCCCAATAGGAAAACTAGTTTTTCACGAAACCAGATGCACGTTGTTTCGCCAGGCGAGCGGACTCTTCGACAAGAATTTCATTGGGAAATATTCGGAGCAAACTCCGATGACTTTTGAAGAATTTTATCAAGAATCTTCTGGAAAAATTTTCTAAATCTTCGAAGAATTTCCTCGAAAATCTTCCGGAAAATTTTCCAATAATTTTTAAAGAAATGCATCGGAAATTTTCGGAATAATTTTAGAAGAATCTCATTGAAAATTTTTAGGGAAAATGTCCAATGTTTTCCAAGAAAGTTCATCAGCATTCTTCGAGAAAATTTCCTGACCATTTTTGAAGAATATCATAGGAAGTATTCGGGGAAAAACTCAGATGGTTTCTGATGAATTTCATCGGAAATCTTCTGGAAGAGTCTCGGATGATTTTTAAGCAATGTTGTAAATTTTCGGAAAAAATTTCCACGAATTTCGGAAATCTTTAGACGAAATCTCCATTGTTTTCCAAGAAATTTCATGAAAATTCTTCGAGAAAATTTCCTGATAATTTTTGGAGAATTTTATCGAAAGTACTCGGGGAATAACACCAAGAGTTTTTAAGAATTGTATCGAAAATCTTCAGAAAAAACCCTAGATTATTTTCGAGGAATTTCATGAAAATATTCGGGACGATTCCTTTGATTTTCAAAGATTATTTTCGACGAACTTTATCGAAAATATTAAGGGTAAATTTCCGATCATTTTCAGTGAATTTTATCAGGCGAATTGCAGGCCCGTAGCCAGCCATCTGCGCTAGGGGATGCTGACTGGTCCAGGGGGGCTTGAGGATACATATAGTATATAATGTGAAAATTTCTACGAGGCAGTGGTGTAGCTAAAGGGTGGGAGCGAATGCCCCCCAAGGCCCATGAAATTGAATGTAAAATATGCATAATGACCAATTTTTTGCCTTTAAAACACGTTTTTTCAAAAAATTTTGGCTCGAGCAGTAATTTTACCTTCATGTTTATAAAATAGTTCTTTGATATCGGTGACTTTTAAAAAATATTTCAATTTTCTACTTTTTCTCACTTGAAAATCCACCCCCCCCCCCAGGAAAATCCTAGCTACACCACTGATTGAATTTGATCTCAAAATTCATAATCAAAACTGGTGATTCAATTTACCGCCGACAACCCATTGAAAAAAAATTGAATATATAGCGTGAAAAAAGATTAACATTTTTACAACGATCACATTTTCGAACTTTTGGAAGTAAAAAAATTATATTTCTGTGGACTTATCAAGTTATCAACCCTCAAATAGCCATTCAAGCTTTTACCCATCGGTATTAAATGTGAACTGGATCGCGAGCCTACCACTGTGTTTGTGAATTGTTATGTGACACAAGAAAAAGGCCTGTGTGTTTAAAACTGTTGGTTGGACACTCGGGCCCTTCTCTTGTGTCACGTCACATATAAAGAACGACAATCACACGATTCGTTTATCTTTCAAAAAAAATCAGTGTTGCCAAGTTTATAAACATTAAAATGTAGCGAAAAGAAAAATTTTGAACAAAACTAGCGAGAAAAATGTAAGAAATTCGTTATTTTTATTCGCAAAATTTTGCTAGGGGCAGCTCCGGCAAGCGCTAGGAAGTGCTCAGCACCCCTTAGCACCCCTCTGGCTACGGACCTGGCGAATTGTGTCAAAAATTTTAGGGAAAAACTCCAATGATTCCAAACAAGTTTATCAAAAATCATCGAGAAGTATATCTCTGATGATTTGGGAAGAATATTCGTAGAATAAATGTTGATGCTTTCAGAGATTTTTGTCAAAACATGTACCTACGGGGACGTCTCCAATGATTTCTTAGGAATTCATCAGAAATCTTGGAAAAAAAGTGTGATGATTTCGAGACAATTTCCTCGAAAATCTTGGGAAAATTTTCCGATAATTTTTAAAGAACTGCATCGGAAAATTTCGGAAAACAACTCTGAAGATTTCTGAAGAATCTCATCGAAAATTTTTAGACAAAATTTCCAAAGTTTTCCAAAAAAGTTTTTTCTGAAGAAAACCTTCAAGAATCATCGAAAGTACTTATCAATTATTTCTGATAAAATCCTTTGGAATAATTGCAGTTTTCCTAAAATTTCCCACAAATTTCTCCTGGAATCATCTGATAATGATTTTCAATGATGTTCGATAAAATTCAGTGAAAATGATTGGAAATTTACCCTCAATATTTTCGATAAAGTTCGTCAGAAATAATCTTTGAAAATCAAAGGAATCGTCCTGAATAATTTTCATGAAATTCCTTGGAAATAATCGAAGGTTTTTTCTGAAGATTTTCCGTACAATTCTTCAAAACTCTTGGTTTCATTCCACGAGTGCTTTCGATAAAATTCTCCAAAAATTATCCGAAAATTTTCTCGAAGAATTTTTACGACATTTTTTAGAAAAAAATGGAGATTTTTTCTAAAGATTTCCGAAAGTTTACAATGAAATTGCTTAAAAATCATCCAAGATTTTTTCGGAGGATTTACGATGAAATTCTTCGGAGATTATCGAACATTTTTCCAGAAGATTTCCGATGAAATTCATCAGAAACCATCGGATTTTTCTCCGAACATTTCCTATGAAATTCTCCAAAAATTTTCTCGAAGAATGCTGATAAACTTTCTTGGAAAACATTTGACATTTTCCCCAAAAATTTTCAAATAAGATTTTTCGGAAATTATCGGAGTTGTTTTCTGAAAATTTCCGGTGCAATTCTTTAAAAATTATCGGAAAATTTTCCCGAAGTTTTTCGAGGAAACTGGTTGGAAAACACTGGACTTTTTTCTGAAAAGATTTCCAATGAAATTCTTCAGAGATTTAGAAAACTTTTCCTGAAGATTCTCAATAAAATTCTTCAAAAGACATCGGCGTTTTCCCTGAATATTTCCCATGAAATTCTTGTCGAAGAGACCGCTTGCCTAACGAAACAACGTGCACCTGGTTTCGCGAAAAACTAGTTTTCCAGTGGCGGAAGGAAAACCGACTACCCCTGTTTAGTTTTTATATGGCTCTTGAACTTCGAACAGGCGTTCTCAAAAAACAGCTTCTGTCGCTTGGTTCTGTTTTTCTTAACAACGTCCAACGGTTTGAAACTTTAAAAATACCAAAAATGGGAAATAAGCAGGGCCGTACCTAGGATTTAAGTGGAGGGGGGGTTGCGATTAAGATGAATATTATTTCTTGGTGGGGTGGGGGGCTACAAATGCTCCAAATTTATCCAATTTCCCACATGTACCTCTCCGTCTCAACCCATCGTTTTTGGCCAATTGGGGGGGGGGTTGAACCATCCCCCCATCGGTATGGCCCTGGAAATAAGTATACTTTCACTTTCGTTGTTTTATTTTCATTTGAAAAGTATTTTTGGATTAAATAAGAGATCCTTTGGGAAGCCCCATTTTAATTTAATATCATATAGGTAATCAGTAATTCACTCTTAAATATCGTACGTAATTCTTAAATCATAATCGTAATCAATTTCAATTTCAAACTTCACTAATTTTCATTTTTGAATTCACCATATTATGGCTTTAATATGCAGCGTTGGAACTTAAATCTAAGTTGCATGTGCTTGCAGCCCTGTCAGTATGTTCATGGTACTCTTATCGCTATGGGATGACCAAAGATCAATCGATCACCCCAAACTTATAACAACACCCATAAAACGTTTGCCTATGGTAGCGCTACCTAGGCGAGGTTTAAACCCCAGTTACAGATTACATCACCTTATCACCGTTATCAGTCGTTATTCTACCTTACTCTACGCAACTAGGCTTTTATACGTAATTTTACGTTTATTTTACATTTACATCGTTATTCTATATTTTATACGTAACGTTAAAATTCTAGAGGAACAACCCTGATCGAAAGGATAGTTTCCAGGGCCAGGGGTGCGGTGTCTGAGGAGCCACTTTGGTACGCGTGCATCGCCATACGCTCCACCAAACATCGTAGGCGGTGGAAGTGGGAGACAAAGTGACCACCTGCTGTCCTCGGTTTCCGAGGGACTTGTATTTTTAGAAATGCAAAAGAAAAAACGATTCCAAGCCTGTTTCCAAAACTGTCGACATTTTTGGTTGAAGTAGGACTTTTCTAGCTGAGAAGGTGGTAACTTGAAACATGTCCTTCCGATAGCGCCGGAGCTAGGGACAAGGGAAACTGACCCGTTATGAAGTTGCAAGGGCAGTAGTATCATTTTGCTCCCCTTGTTCCCAAAAAGGAAACTGTTAAAATGAAATCTTTTGAGATGTGGGCTATAGGCGGATACTTAGAATCAAATAAGGGATAAGGTAAGAAATGAGGAAGTACTTAACAGAGTAGGAGGTAAAATGGATATTTGGAATTGTCTGAAGAGATGGAGTGATAAACTAATAGAGTATAATTTGAGGCACCCAGGAATAATATCACTGCTGCTAGAAGAGCGAAGGGAAAGAATTGGATAGGTCGGCAAAGATTCCAGTATGTTCAACAGATAATCAAGGATGTCAAATGTAAGTGTTGTTACAAAATGAAAGAACTCGCACAAGATAGGGAGAAATGGAGAACTGCATCAAACCGGTCGTAAGACTGATAACCTTATCATCATCATCAAAATGAAATCACGTATGGAATGGTATGTAATAGGGTAGACACCCTGAATGTCCGATTTCTCCGAAAGTAGCAAGTGAGGAATGGCTTATTTCCTTCTGAAAATATTTCTATTACCATCATGATTGAGGCATGGAAGCAAATAGGATTAGTAACATAACTGAAATGTTAAGTAAATCGAGCTTAATTTCAGTCAGCATCCAATACTATCTGCGTGAATTCCACATGTTTGCAAATAGCATGAAAATTATGCATGCAGTATGTATAATGTACTAAGCTACCCGTGTCGCGGCTCATCTAGACCTTAGGCTAAAGTAAGATGGCTAAAATGAGTTAGAAAAAGTGAGTTTGATGGAGGAACACTAGTATCTAGCTCTGTAACGCAGTACACATAGAGGTTATTACTAATCAAACGAATTATTTGGTGCGTATTCAATTTCCCTCACATTTGATTTCCCGACTTGAGACTGGTTGTCTGGAAGTCTCAAAGACGTGCTGGAAAAGTTTGGGAAGGCTTTAACGAGTCTAAAGAGTCGTCAACCCATCTGGGTGACTCTTTAAAAAATCTCGAACGAGTCTGAATGAGTCTCAAACAGATTCGATCAAATCTGAAAAAGAAATCTTAGAAGAGCCTGAACGAATCTCAAACAAACGTACGAAAGTCTTTAGAAGTGTCAGTCAGGTGTGGAATAGTCTATCCAGACGAGTGTAAGAGTCTTGCAAAACCTTAAATACGTCTAGAAAGTGTCAAAGAGCCTCAATGATGTGTAGAAGAATGTTGAAACTTTACAGTGTTGCGAGGAAACGTTGACGAGTTTTTTAAGCAATTGGAAGAGTGTCTTGAAAATTCTTAACGAAGCATGGAAGAGTCTTGAACAGGATTTAAATTTTCTTGAATGTCAGTGAAGACGATACCTAAATATTAATATTTTTCAATGAAATCTCACACACACCAATATATGCAAGTTTTGTTGAAGGGCGATCATATAAATTTGAAAAAAATTATTTTCGTCCCACCTCAAGTATAGAAGGTGTGAGTTACAGGGTGTCTCTTTTGCAATGGCCCCCCTTCCACCTGGTAAGTCGGCAACCTACCCCACAATATGTAGATATGTTTGTATACTCTTACTTTAGAAGGGGCTGAGTCGTGGTCAAATTTTGAAAAGTTTTCTGTCTTTGAAATGTTTTTTTCTTCTCACGACTGGAGATAGACAGAAAAATGATACCAGTAAATAATAGTAGAGCCTTATTGGGCTCACTTATCTTATAAATGAATGTGAAATACAGCACCTCACATAATCCTACATGGAGGGGGGGGGGAGTCCTGGAATTGGAGTCACAATAGTCCCTAGTGAAAATCTGTGTTTTGTGTATTATTATTGCTTGATTTTCTATACTTATGATTTCAATTTACAAATTTGCTCTGTTCTTAGATAAAAAATATAATTTTCAACCAAACGGAGGGGGTAACCAAAAATGCGGGAAAATGAGCCTTTATTTTCACCCCCTCCCCTACCACCACATTTATGCCTATGATCGCAATTCAGTTCGCGTTAATGTCAAATGATGAATACTAAACTGTCGACGTTCCAAAAAGTCCGACAGCGAATTGTGAACGAGTTGAACTGATACACCCTTCTCTATCGCAAGGTATACTCAAGGGACAAAGACTTCCCCTCGGTCATGTTTACGTGCAACTAATGAGTTACGTATTTTTAACTCGACCCCCGATGGAATTTATACCTTGGGGACGTTTCATGCGTGGGAACAAAATCTCTGCCAGGACATTCGTTCGCGATTCGCGACGATTTCAAATCCCCGACCAAGAGCGGAGTTTCTTTCCAACACTTCAACTTGAGCGAGTGATACGAATTTCTGAAAATGATTTTAATCGTGTTGAGTTACAGTTACAGCGATGAGCTGCTCCCTTCAGAGGACTCGACTTTGTGCGTATTTTTATGGTAGTTTACTTCGAGGGTCAGTCGGTTCGCGAACTGTACTTATTTTAACTTGATGTTCCAGAACAAGTAACAAGTGCAAAAAAGTCGTATAATTTCCGGTCTGTACATCGGGTGACAATGAGTGTTTTACAGGGATACAAATGTGTATATTTTTTTTACGGCTTCGTAGGCTCGGCCTAACACACGTTAACACGTATCACGTATCACGCAACTAGGGGAGATGTTACAATTAAGGGAGGTCGCAGACAAATATTAAATTATAAACGATTCACTGAATAAGAAACGGAAGAATAATGGTTAAAATACCCGCCGGGGAGTTATTATAATGCGAGGGAGATTCATTGATTCCTTTGTCGTTATTTTCAGTTTTTTCACTTCTGTAATAATGAACTCGTTCTAATCTATTTTACGACATTTTGTCCGGCCAATGTTGAAAAACAACAAGTTCGAATCAAAATGGTAACACGGGGTGATATTTCAGTATCAGCAGCACGGTTTTGGGGTTATAATTAGAATATCTGAAGGTACATTTACTCTTAGACTCGATCGCGAATGAAAATCCCAGTATTCTGTTCCCACGTACGAGAAGTCCCAAAGGTGTCAATTCCAATGGGTGTCCGATTTAAAATACATAACTTATTAGACTGAGGGGAAGCTTTAGTCTCTCGTTTCTTGCGATAGAAAAGGGAGCATCGATTCAACTCTTTTAAAAATATGCTCTGTCTGTTTCAAGAAACGTTTTCAAATATCTAGTTATACACCAACATGTAAGTCCGAGACGATTTATTTTTTGCTCGTCAATATTTAAACAGAATTCTGACCTGAGATCATTTTGCATTGCGGATTTTTAGCGCTAGAATTTTGGGAAAATTTTGTAGATTATTTTTAATTGTCGATTTTCAAGTCAGAATGTGGGGGAAATTTTGTAGATCGACTACTACATATTTCGCCGACTACAACATAGGGACCATAATTCTTCTCATTCAGAAAATGGAAAAATGATTTACTTTTCTTTCCTGCAAAGAGAAAGAGAAGACTGTCTTCTTCATTTTCTTTCGATAATTTACTCACTCTTCAAAGAAGAGACAATTTATCTTCCACCAGTCCTCAAATAATAATAATAACATATGTAGTTGGTTTTACTCCAAAAAGAGGAAGGGCTAATCAAATAGATCATATTATAACGAGAAGATATAAAAATCCAATATTGGATTGTAAGACATACCCAGGAGCGGATGTAGATAGTGATCACAATTTAGTAGTCATGAAATGTAGTTTTAAATTTAAAAAGATGAATGAGAAGAGTGTCAAAAAGAAACAACGAAAGAACTTTGTATATTGCAGGGAGGAAATGATTGCATAGCACTAAAGAGAGTAATAAATGTGACAGCAAGGAAGAAAACAGGTACTCAAATTGATGAAAAGTGAGACACTAGAGTTAATGGAAGAATTAAGAAAGTATAAACAAGCCAATGATAGAGAAAGTAAGGACAAATGTAAGGCATTAAGAAATCAAATAAAGAGAGAGGCTAAAGAAAAATGAATCAATCATAATTGCGAGGAAATAGCAGAAAAACTAGATCAGGCATATAATAAAGTAATAGGAGATATTTTGGAGCAAGAAGAAAGAGAGCAAATAATTTAACGGATAAAAAAGGAAAATTATTAGACTCGAAAAAAGGAAAAATAAAAAGATGGATGAGACATGTTGAAAAACTATAAGAATGGAGCAGGTATACGTAAATGTATGGAAAGATAAGATAATATGGAGGATGAAGAAAGAAAAGATCCTATTTTGAGATCAGAATTTGATAAGGCCCTAAAAGAAATGAAAGCAGAGCTAGTGAGTAATTGAAGGATACAGGAGAGGTATAGTTTTAAAAAATGTATATGAATTGAAGAACGCTCTTCCAAAGTGACCTAAACTGCAAAATTATGATTTCATGAGTTTTTGTTTTCAACACCCTGTCTTGCCGCGCTAGGGGCATACAAAAACGACAAATTTTTCTTGAAAGTTGAACTTATTGATGCCTACCTTAGAGAATCCGTTACTAAAATTTTGCAGTTAAATCACTTTGGAAGTGAGCTCCTCAATTAATTTGCAGAATGTATGAGGAAAGAAAAATGCCAATAGATTTCCAGAAAAGCAAGTTCATTATGATCCCTAAGAAAGCAGGATCAAGCAAACGTGAAGATTATCGCACTAAATTTACTATCACATGCGTTAAAGATTTTAGCTAGGCTAATCAATCAGAGAATACAAAATAAAATGGAAGAAAGAGTGGGAGAAGATCAGTTTGGATTCAGAAAAGGTAAAGGAACTAGGAAAATAATTTTAAAATAGAGGCTTTTATTAGAAAAAAGACTGTTTGTATACATAACATATTATACCATTTGTAGATTTATAAAAAGCTTTTGATAATATTGAATGGTCAAAAATGTTTCAAATATTGAAGGAGATGGGGGTAAAGCACGAGTATAAAGAAAGACAAGTAATATGGAAGTTATATAAGAATCAAAAGGCTCAAATACAAACAGAGGATGAAGTGGGAGAAGCTAAAATTCAAAGAGGCGTGAGACAAGGTTGATGATTAGTTTGCATGTGACATTCCGATAGTGGAGAGAAGTAAAAAAGAATTGAACAAACCAGTGAAAACGTTGGATGAAAAATTGAAAAGAAAATATAAAACGAAGATGACTAAAAATAAAGCAATAAGTGATGGCAATTAGTCGATGGAAACAAAAATCCAAGAAGTATGGAAATAGGAGATTAAAAAATGAAGGAGGTAAAGGAATTCAAATAGGTGCTAAAGTCTGATAACGCAAGGTGGAAGAAGTCAAACAGAAATAAAGAGTAGAATAAAACAAGCTAGGCGTTGTTTTTTTTCAACAAGGAGACATTTACAGGAAGACTGATATTTCTCCTAAAGTATTATTTGGAGTATAATACCACTGTATAGATGTGAGATCTCAGACCTGGATAATAGGAACACAAGAAAGAAAAAGGATAGAAGCTTTTGAAATGTGGTGTTACAGGAGGATGTTGAATCAAATGGATAGAAAAGATCAGGAATGAGGAAGTATTAAGGTGAACAAAAAGGAAAAGGGAAATTTGGAATATAATCACAAAGAGATGAGTTAAAATTATACGTCATAATATAAGGCATCCAGTGATATTGTCATTACTGCTAGAGGGACCGGTTGATGGAAAGGACTGGAAAAAAAGGTAAAGAATGAGCTATGAAGAGCAGATAATGAAGGATATACAAAGTTTAAATCCTTCTCAGAAGTGAGCAGATTAGCATAGCAGAGAAAAAAGTGAAGAGACACAACCAATTAGCCGAGAGACTAAGGACTATAACAACAGCCTAGTCGAAATCTGAACGAACCCCAAAACCCAAAAAATAATAGTAATAATAATAATAATAAACTACAAGTAAGCCAAACCACCTGAACTTGAAAAACTGAACCAACTATCGACATTAGGTTTCATTCACGTCACTGATTTCGGAAAACTAAAATTTCGTTTCAAACTTAATGTCACCAATAACCCCCCCCCCCATTTCAACACGTTCAATTTTCGAAGTCGTATCAATTTTGCCAATTTGAAGAGTCACATTCGGATTTTGGAACTCAACACAGGTTCTTATTGAATATCTAATTCGATCAATGGTAATTTCGATAAGAAGTGGTCTCAGTAGCAAGCTCGCAGCGTCGTGTGAGTGGAGGGAGGGGGCAGTTGAGGTATTGGTCCAAGTTTACCCTCTTCCTCTCAGCAGGAAGGCGAAGACCTTTGTTTTTACTTCTTTCTGGATTTTTGGACCGGAAATTTGCAATTTTGGTTACAAGTTGCTTTCCCTTTCCGTCGTCCCTTGATTCTTTTATTTCATTTGATTTCCCCGGAAGTTAAAATCGAATAAGACATGTTGAGCTGGTGGTCCAATTTTGACACTTTTTATTACTCTTTTATTTTCATTTTGGAAACCAGATCGAAAGTTTCAGTACGTCGCGGAATTCAAAAGTCAGCAACAGAGAGACTTAGCAGTAAGATTAAAAGGTAATTTCCGTTCAGTTTCAGTCGCCATGTTGCATCCTGAATCGAGTATCATATTTGCCCACCGAACCATATATTTTTATTCGTTTTTCACAGACAAATCGAATGAAACCGAAATTATCGCTCTAAAGCCAAAATTGGCGGAGACATTCGCAAAAAAGATTTTGAGATGTCCAAAAATTTCTCAAGGCTTGATTTCACATGTTGATTGTGTAAATATGGTTTATCGTAATTAAATGAGGTTAATTTTAAGTAAAAGTGAAGATTTCAAATTATATTTGTGCTCAATTGATTTGGAGAATTAATTTCACGCAGGTACATTTATAATTTTTTTTCGAAGTTCCCCCCCCCCCCCAAAAAAAAAAAGTTCCTTAGATTCGACCACCACCTATTTTTATCATTTCATGAAATTTCTTCGTCTGTTTATATCCACTAGCGATGCAGTCGACAAAAATTGCCAGAAAAAGCAATGACGGATGCTGTCAGATCGTCTTAGTGCATATGCGCCCAAATGTGAGTGCTTGAGGGATAAAGGTTCCAATCTGCATTTGCAGGGACGAAACCATTGTAGGAAGGGGGTGAGCCCCCCAATAATTTGGCAGTCGACAAATTTTGTTTATTTCACGATTAACTTGTTACCTTTATTAATTTTTGGGGATGGTCGATATTAGGCGCCTTTTTTCAATAGCCAAATTTGACACCTTTCAGAAAAAAATTGGAAAAAAATTGGAAAAAAACTTTTCGGGGGTAAAACGAGAACAGTTGGTCTACGTTTCGAGCTATCGACGACCTTTCTACGCGAATTTGGGGCTGAGTAACTCGAAAAACATAAATGGTTGTCGATATTCGGTACCTTTACCCTTATGTCATGATGTCATGATGTTTTTCCTAATTTTATAGAACACAAAGCGGTGCAGTTCAGAGATTGAAGAGCGATAAAAGATATGATAATTAAAAAGAATTTAAGTTCTTTAAAAGTATCAGTAAGGCACTCTATACCTACTTTGTACGGGTAAAAACAGCCGCCATTTTCTTTCCAGTTCGGTCCGTCCAAAGAAAATTGGCTGAGCGATAAACACCGCGTGACTAGTTCTCATTTCACGGAACAAACTGGGAAGAGAATGGCGGCTCTCCTTACCTCTATCTTCATGTACAGCCATAGTATCAGAATTGAACGTACTTTTTCATTAGGGTTAAGGCCTAGGTTTACATATTTTTGCTAATTGTTTACTTCTCATAAGTCATTGTCATTACTGTAGCCTAATGGACGTTTGCTTACTTCCTCACGCCTGAGAAAACAGACCATCTATCAGAGTTACTTGAAGTACATTTTTCGTTTTTAGTATCAAAGAAGGCCACCTTCCAGCATTGCCACACATACCAAGATGAGGAGGTGAGGGGTGAGTGAAGAGGAAGCATGTCTGGCTGTGGTGCACCCAAATTCCAGGTTAGTGTTGGGGGCGTTAAACTCGGTCAGAGGGGGTGCCATGGTGGCCGTTGCAGGACAGAGCGCACCGGAAGCGAAGGACGGCCTTGAAGCGTTCCTCTAGCCACTGGTGCGATACTCAAAAGGGTAGTTTCCGTTGCCGGGGGTGCAGTGTTCAGGGGCCACTTTGGCATGCGTGCATTGCCATACGTCCCACCAGACATCAAAGAAGCGCCTAATAGTGATATTGGCTGCTCTTAGAAGATTATAATCACTGACCTTCTGGATTTTATGTTAATTAATGTTTTTGTCAAGGCTGTATAAACTTCGTATGGGTATGCTCATCCGCCATTTTGATCCTTACTTTTTCCAATAACAAGCAAAAGCATCACGGAATGCGCCACAAGTGATGATGGAGGTTGCACGGGAAATGAAAGGATAAAAATGGTTGCTGAGCATGTCTATTTGAACTTTGAAGTTTACAGAGCCCTTTTTTTGTTTGTGCGTTTATTTCTATGTTTGAAGCGTTCATTGATAATTTATCGACATAATTCAAGTTTCAAATTCCTTCTCTTGCCTTGATATTATATTACGATCTATTGGTTCTAGTCTAGTACGTTATGACATCCTCCTAATGTTACCTGATATAGTTAAATTTCAGAATATGAACGATTATCAACATCGATTGATCAATGCATCGATATGATTCATGTTCCTTTATCTTCTTTTGAACTTATCTGTTCTGCAAAACCCTTCTTACAATAAGCGAGTAGCTCGTAACTTGTTTTCATTGCTCCTTAGTCCAAACTGAGGCTATCGCACACTTTGCCAAACAGTCATCCTTGAAAGTCCGAAAATCGATACAACACCGAGATTATGTCAATATATAATTATTAGCATGTTAGGGCGGAACTAAACGCTAATTATAATAAATATTGAAGCAGTTAACACGACTTGGAACGCTCGCCTCCCTCATTCATTACACCGGAATGATATTTGGCGTATTTTAAATTGTTTACCATACTGATACGAACTTGTCAGATACTTACCGATAAAAGGGTAAACAGATGCGTTCGCCTCTCCCCTACATATTGTTCTCTCATTCGTTACCGCATCGAAATTGCGAACTCCCTTTGCTCTTTTAATGTTCCATTCCAAATTCTCTGTTCTATGTTCTGTTTCGCTCACTAAACTTGCCCGAGAAATGACACGACACACGTTACTCGTATACACGTTGGGTTATGCGGCACACATACAAATAATACAAAATATAATATGGGGTTTTGCAAAGACAGTTTGACATTGGAACGCGAATGTTCGACGAATTTCTGTCCGTATCGTTGAATATTAAATTGCTGTTCACGGTGGTATAAATGATTGCGCAGTTACTTGGTTTTTGTTGTACCATGCAGTTGAATGTTGCTAATCAGTTATGGTGGTTCGATAAGCAGGGTGGGATTGTGAAAGACAACTTTTACGGGGGCGAGAGGGCCAAAGTTCATATCTAATTGAGAAGTGATCATTTTGTCAGCTGGAAACATTCTAAGACTGATGAGCGAGTAAACAAAACAAGATTTACAGTAACGGGTGGGCCAAAAGTTAGTATCGGCAAAACCCATTTTCACCATATAAAAAGCATTAGGAAAATGGGTTTTCCCGATACTAACTTTTGGCCCACCCTGTATGTAAATAATAGGAGATTTGTCACGTTAAAAGCCGACAGTGAAATTAAAATGTTCCTAGTTTGAAGTGGTAACATTATAAAACTGAGTTGTAGCACAATACTCAATAGTCGGTCAATAATTGAAAGATGAAAGGCTAAGGATTCTATATTATTTGATGAGTCGAATATACAAGAAAAATGTAATACAGACCTTCAAGAACCCTCCTAAAATGCACCTAAGCCCTTTTCCATTTAGCAATTTGATAACTCGATTCAATAACACTGATAAGGAAACGAAATGAAAATGAAACGAAACTTTCACTCCTCATACTTCCAAGGAACGCTAAGAACAACAAAACCTGACAATCACAAATACAAGACGAGAATAATTTAAAAAAAAGAGATACCTATCATGCTAAGTGACGAAGAAACCAGTGTCACTTCATACACCAGGGTCTTTTCAGAAGTAAGGTCACACTGCCCATACAAAACAGAATCAAAATACTTAAGACAAAAATGAGTTTATCTGCGAGGAAATTTGCTACTTTTCTACATAATGCTCTTCACAATCCAAACATTTGTTGAACCAGTGCACGAGTTTTTCTATTCCGGAAAAGTACCATGCGCTATCCAATTTTCGGAAAACTGTCTCAATTGAAGACCGTTTTTCCAAGATCAGTCAAGTCCATTTCCGCAGTTTCGAGAAAATCGAAGAAAAAGTGAGAAACAATTTTCCATCGGTAGTTGGTGCATGTGAATGGGTGGGTTGGCAGAAGCGAACGCTCACGGTCAAGATACAGTCATTGAGAATGGGAAAAGATACCGTTTTCGCCCTCCTGAAACCACGTTAAGGGGGGAAAACGATGGACTTAGCTGGTTTTGCCTGACCCTAAACTCGTTATCGCACTACAACAGGAAAGGAACAACATCGAGAAGCGAACTTGTAAATATTATCTAACAAACTACTAAGAAAAAGGAACACAATGGCTCTTACTACGTGCTTCCTCCACTTCGTTTCACGCTACCTATTATAACTGGACTTCGCTGGTTTTGGAAGATCGAACTATGTTCGAATGCTTAGAACAGGTAAACAGGAACGAAACAGATCTTGATTCTTGCAGCCGTCGGTAAAGACACTTCCATAATACCTGGGAGCGATAGTTTCGCGATTTCTTCAAAAATGGACTTAACTAGTTTTAGAAATACCGTCTTCCATTGCGTTGCACAGTTCACCTTCATTCGCAAAGCACTGACCCACAAGCTCGTGTTTCAACCCTGGAAACAAACAGAAATCCGAAGCAGCCAAATCTGGCGAAGAAGGGGACGCATAAAAACGTTCCATTTCAGATCCTTGAGGAGGGACTGAACGAATTGAGATCTACGAGCCGGTGCATTGTCATGAACTGCCACCGCAAAAATCCAGAGCACTTTTTTTTCGAGGGGGGGGGGGGCAGATTGGGACCGAGATAACACGTTGCCATCTCACGCTGGGCACTTTTTCAGCGTTAAAAAATTTAATTACAGCGCGAATTTCACATCATGAAAATTGGACGAATCTCACGTACTTGCATTTATCGTGCTGCTCCATTTTACGTAATATATACAGAACTGAACATTAACTGCACGTTAGATATGCAATCTATTCACAGAAGCCTAACGAACATTTTCACTTTCAGTCGACTCAGTATTACTACTTTCCCAGTGTTTTATAGACAGTGTGACCTTACTTTTGAAACGCATTGTTATTTCATATTCATACTATCTGTCGGTAAAATATTAAAATAAGCCAAAAAGCAGCTACAAATCGAGACATTCACAGTAATAGCAACAATAAATATTGGTAAAGAGAAATGTATTTTAAACACCATTTATAAATGGTCTGTTTTCTCAGATTATCAAGGATATATACACTCCTAAGAATAACCAGGAACCATAAAAACACAAAAATCCACGCAGTAGAAAAACCTCAAAAAGTTCTGTTCGCTGTTTCAATTTTACCACATAGTCAGTGGCGTACATATGGGGAGAGTATTATAACACCCAACCTTTGAGATGATTGTTTTTTTTTTTTAGAAATAGGGAAATGAAATAATCCGTGGCATTGAAAGCTTTTTTAGGGGGTGGTACAAAAATAAAAAATAAAAAATGTAGGTCAACAAGCAAAAAAAAACAAAAAAAAACTAGTTCTTGTTTTTGAAAACTAAATTAACAAAAAAACAAGAAAATCTCTGAAATCTCTTGAGAGGCATCTTTTCAACTAGCTAAATAGTTTTGATTTTTTTTAGAACGGGTAAAAAATATTTTACAACGTACACACACTTGGGGGTACTATATACTCAGGAACCCATCTGTTGTAATGTCATGGAGGAAATAATCAGTGGGCGACGTGAGAAGCCGCTGTAAAATCTTAAGGTTTCTTCTCCTTTCAGATTTCCTCTGAACAGGCCGGGTATCAGAGCCAGGGACATACTGAAGGAAAATACCCAGGAGGAGAGGGAGAAACTCAAGATTTTTCGACTGGGAGGCTCCCTGTCGCAAGATTTATGGTTTTTTGGTTGCAGTACAATCAATATGATTTCTCTTCAGTTTATATTATTTGTTAGATCATTAAATAAGATCTTTTCAACAATGCCTGCAGGATTTATGACTTCCTTGGTGCAGTTACGTTGAGTCTACCTTCTTTTTTCTAATTTTAACTCTCAACCCGAGCCCTGGAATCCGCCTTTTCGAGCATTACTTCAGAGACGTCGGGGAGGCTATTAGGGCTGTGTAGCCCTCTTCTCATCTTGCCGCAAAAACCGTCCTAGGTCGAAATGTAGCGAGCCTGCTACGTGGGCTCGAACCCGAGACCTCCGGATTCCGAGACCAGCGTGCTATTCACTCGGCCAACCAGACCCCACCCGTTGAGTCTACCTGACATGAATTTAATTCTGTAGCTTAATAGAGATTGGTAAAAATCCCGAATCTAAGAATCCAGTAACATCTAACACGGATAGCCCAAGGATGGTTTAGTGTAGCGATGGTTCGTGGTATTCCTTTGGAATAATTCCAGCGACAAATGTTGCTGGCTGAAAGTTCCGATTGGATGGTTTCAGCAATAACAGCTACTGCAGAACAAACCCCTTGGCTCTTTGACTAATTCCATGTAGTGATACAAAGTGTAATTTCCATCCCCTCCTCATGCCCCCCCCCCTCGAAACAATTGGAAAATTCAAAAAATGCAAAACCTTATCAGTGAGCTGATGAAAAGGAACTTTGAGAGATTTCAGACACAAGATACATAAGATTTTTCACTTGTTAATTATTAGCTTTCAGAGATGAAAATTATTATTTTTCTTCTTATCGACATAAATTTTGCACCCCGTTCCCCTAAAAAACCTTCTGACGTCACTGGAGTGCAATGTGACTTACCATACATTTACTCAAGTTTTATGAGGAAAATAGAATTTTCAATGTTTTTGTAGCTCTATTGACTTCAGCAAATGGAAGGGATGCCAATCACTCCTGGATATAGTTTTCAATATTTCCATCTATTCACCTTTGAAATTATTCCCTGTCTCCTCCTCTTTGTCCATAGATACCTCACCTAAGAATTTGTGTTTCGCAGTATCAGAAATAACGTTTTTACAACTTTGTAGAACTTTCATTTGCCCAAATTATCGAATCGATATAGCGATGAAGTGTGGGTTTCAAGGTCACAGAATCTGACTTCAGTATTTCTTTGGGAAAACTGTGGCACTAGAGATGGAGTAAGGACTTTAAAAGTTAATAAATTGTAACATAGGTATCGTTTCACAGGTATTGAAGGTCTCTGAACTCGTTTCTGACATCATCTTCACCCTAATGTGAAAAGTTTGATATCCAACAAAGGTATGGAGCGCAGAAATGAAGATGATGATGTGGTGGGACGTATGGCGATGCACGCATGCCAAAGTAGCCCCTATGACATCGCACCCCCGACCCCGGAAACTACCCTTTCGAGTATCGCATCAGTGGCCGGAGGGACGCTTTGGAGCCGGGGCCGAGCCCCCATTTCGCTGTGCCGCAACCGGTGCGCGCGTGGCCACCATGGGGTTCCCTACTAACCGAGGTCCGCGCTCCCTGAGTACTCGCCTGGAATTCAGGTCCCTCACAGCCGGACGCGCTGTCTCTTCACTCACCCCTCATCTCCTTGTCTTGGTCCGTGTGTCGACGCAGGCACGTGGTGACGACGGAGGAGCCCTGCCGGGGGGTCCGCAGTGAGAAATTAAGATGATAGCGGGGACAATATGAATATAATTGTGCAAGTTTTCAAAGAAGCTGAATTCATTTCTAACGTCAACTCCCAGTTTGATAGAAATCCTCCATAAATAAAAGGTAAGTATCTTACCTAAAGAAAAGTAAGATCCATGAATTTTCTTATGAAAAATTCATTAAGAATCGATTAGACAAGACTGAGAAAATTTTTCCAAAATAAGAAAATAGGCCCACAAAATCCCTCAACAATTCCCTGCTTTTAGTTTTCAACCGCGGTAGACCCCTGTAATAACAGAAATCGATTAATCGACCGAAAAACATGATAAATGATACCTATGGTAATCCGAGATATTTTTGCCACTTAATCCTCTCCCCCAGATACCACAATTTTCACTTTAGGATAGAACTGACATCAGAAACGAAAGCTATGAAAACCAACATAATGATATCTATATCCGTGTTATCCCTCTTGTCACTTTCATTTCTGTGCTTCTCATCTGGTGCCACAACTTTTTAGGACGAAATTGACATTAGAAACGAATTTGATGACCTTGAAAACCTCCAAATCCGTACTACCCTTACAAATATCTTCATTTCCATACCCTCTTTCAACAGATACCACAGTTTTCATTTCAAAGTAACTTTAACCTGAGAAATGACTTTGGCGACCTTAAAAACCCATAAAACGACATCTACATTGCAATTTATGAACTTTCACAGTCCCGCCTCTTCTGTAACTTCACAAATTTGAATTTAGAGACTAGTCAATATCGAAAACGAATTCTGTAACCTTGACCCTCTCCCTCCGCCAGTACATTCGATTATTTAGGTTGTTGAAAGTCTTGAAAAGTTCAAATAAAAAACGTAGAAAAACATAAATCTCAAAGTGAGATGTCTACGAATAAGGAAGAGGTAGGAAGGAAAAATTCCAGGGATGAGAAAAATATTTCAGTGAGTGATTTACATCCCTTCTGTTTATTTAAGTCGGTAGGATCACGACAATGTTGAAAATTCTATGCTCTCGCCCCCAATAAGATCTATATAAATGTATGTTAAAGAAAAGGGTCGTACTGCAACCCCTACTCTCTTTTTGACGCATGTAAAAAAGTTAGGAAAAAGCTGAATGGAACCTTTCTGATGCAGAATCTCACGAGGAACAATTCTGTTCTGTAACAATTTCTCTTAAATTTGATAGTTGTTGTTTCTGCAAAAAAATAGGGCTGATAAGAAAAGGCTGAACCTTTCGTAATAAAATTAGACGATTTTTTGTACAACTAAGTTGGTCAACATCAACGATATTTTACAAACAAATTTTTGATACCAATTTTTTTCCGGTTAATTTACTGAACTATTGAGCGAATCCTGAATGTTGAAACCTAAAAAAAAAAATTCACTCAAATCTTTATTAAAGTACAATAAAAAATCAACTTTCAAGTTGGGTCCAGCATCAAACTTTAAGTAATTTCTCGTCACTCTACCCCATCATTGGTCAACTGAAGCTACGACCATATAATCGAAGTGTAAAGAGTCCTACCTCTTTCCAGCCCTTGCCTCTTATATGCCCACACTTTACCCTCTTTAGGTGAAGCTCATTTTGCTTTTCAATCAAAATGTCAGCAGTGGAATCCGCGGTACATTCCGATCAGTGCGTGAGTTGCAAAACACTCGTAATTCTCCTGCCGATCCTCCCCCCAGACTTTTCGAATCGTAATAACTAGACGTTCTACTTTTTCAAATGTAATGCTCCTGTACGTTCCCTCCGCGCCCTCTACATGCCTAATACGCCAGCTCAGTATTTATTTGTTCGCAAGAAAAAATGAGACAAGTTCATTAAACACAAAACCATTTACCCCCGTGAAAGTTGATAAATAAATAGCCGGGAAATCTTATAAATTGAAATCGAATGATTTCTCCGAGATGTCACGATTTTAACATCTGTGTTACATTGTACACGGTATCTATTGTGCGAGGAGGAGCGGGAAAAAAAGAGGGTTCAGATGGACGTATTGTTCCGGGACTGGTGGCTCCGAATCGTGAATTTCCAGACTTAATCGTCCGAGCCCGACATCGGTTACCCTGTTCCGGTACCTTGAAAAATATATCGCTGTTAATAAAAGAGATTACTGCAACACGCCAACTGTTCTGCTCGGAAACTATCGAAATAAACAAGTGAAATGGGCTTTGAATTATCACTGTCTCAGTAACTTAAATCGTGTATCGTTAAGCGGGAATTAATGTACTGAATAGCTGAGTGGTAGTGAGCCATTCGAGCATTCATCCAATGAAACATAACTTACTTCCATAATTAAGATGATAAAGTTTCTGATTTGTATAAATAAGGGCCTTGTACCCCAGCATAACCAGGTGGCGGAACTCTGAAAACAGGGGACAAGGGGGTAAGTTGCCTCCTGAAGAATGATAATAACAATTTACGTTGAAGCTTCGCTTTAATGAACTTATCACATTTCTAGCTGAAAGGATCACAGATAAAGTTCTTCATGTCTTCACCTCTCTAGGTATATCTAAAATAAAAATAAAATCTCCCAGTTTTTCTTAAAGTGATAAGACATGATGGTATACTTAACCATTATGTCTTATTATGTCATTATCATGTCTCATTATGTCTGAATTCTGTCGCTTATCAGATCTTATTAGTCTTTTTTATGTCATATGTCTTATATTTTATTTTATTTGCATCCTGAAATAGACATACTGTGTATAATTATGTAAGTTACTGTACTTAGGTGAACCACCGTCATTCTGCCAGAGTCTCCTGTCAAGGGCATTACTAGCCCAGTGAGGGCCGATATATCTCAAATCTCGTCTATCGATCTTGGGGGCTGCCTCTCGCGCTTCCTTTTCATGTCCCGTGGGACTAAGTGTGTTGCCAGCAGGTTTCACTGGTTCCTGTCTCCCCTGGCCATATGTCCTGCATACTTAAATTTATGCCTTTTAATAAGTATCCGATACCTCTAATTTTTGTTTTCTCTTTTATTTTATCGATACTAATTTTGTTTTTCCACTTGATATTAAGTATGCTCCTCAGCATTGCGTACTGGGTTTTCGTAAGTTTAGAGGTGAGCTTCCTTGTTAAAACCCACGTCTGACACCCATAGCCCAGCACTGGCATCACGCACATTTCCAGAACTTTTATTTTAGTCTTGAGTTATATTTTACTCTTCAGAATTGTCTTGTTGGCTCAAAAAGCCTGCCATGCGTTTGTTATTCTGATGCTTATTTCTTTTGATGCCCTCCTGTCGAAGGATATACTCTGGCCCACGTATTTCTATTCTTTTACTTTTTTGATTGTTAGTTCCCCTAGTCTGATAGATTCGATTCCTTCCTCGTTTGTCATTATTTTAGTTTTGGATGCATTCATGCTGACACCCACCTTGGCACATTCGTCTCTTAGTTCGGCTCCCATTCTAATCAGCTCGTTTACATTTTTACAATTATTACAATATCATGCGCGAATTTCAGATTGTTTAGCGTTTTCCCTCCTATTTTTAGCCTCCGTCCATCCATTCCAATTTCCTGAAAATTCCCTCCAAGATAGCGTTAAAAAATTAGGGAAAAGAAGGTCCCCTTGTTTAACCCCTCTCCGAATTGGAAATATTTCACCTTTTTTATCCAATCTTGCGTAGGCTTTAGATTGTTCGTATAACTTATTTACAGCTAGGATAATTTCTCTTGAGGCACCTTGTTTGGTAAGTGCTGCTGTCATGCTGGTATGGGCTACGGAGTCAAAGGCCTTGTTGAAATCTACAAAAAGCAAACATTTTCATATCATGTTCTTTGGTTTTTTTTCTTTTTCTAATATTTGATTTATTGTATGTACGATAATCTTTTCTAAGTCCCGCCTGTTCGACCGGTTGGTTGAAGTCTAGGGTTCTGTAAATTCTACTTTTTAGAAGCATTATAAATAGCTTGCATATAGGCTAAAGACTTACAGGGCGATAATTATTTATGTCTACTTAAATTGCCCTTTTTGAATAAGAGTATTATATCCGAGAGTTCCCAGCTATCTGATATATCGTCTCCCTCTACGATTTTATTGAAAATTTTGGTTCTTTTCGATACCGTCCGGCCCTGGTGCTTTGTTGGTTTTTAATTTTTCGACTGCTTCGAGTACTTCTTTTTCCAGGAAAGGAGGTTCAGGTGTATAGTCAGGGGTGACAGGAGGAGGTTCAGTAACTACGGTTTCTTTCCCCTCTTCACTCTCAGCCCTCGCTGAATAAAAATGTTTATAAAATTTTGTTACTAGTTCGATAATGCCTGCTCTACTGTACACATTTGTACCATCACTTGAACTCAGTTTCGTAAGGAGGCTTTTGCCTTTGCTAATTCGTTTTGCTACCTTTGTTGTGGACCAGCACTCTTCTAGTGTTCCGCTCACTATCTTCTCTTCATACGCATTCAAGTCTTTCCTAACCTCTTTTTTGATGAGTTTACTCAGCTCTGATTATTCAATTTTTTACCTCGCTGTTTTGTTTTATTTGCTTCTGAGTTTGGCTCTCCGTAGAATGAGTTCTTTGGTCCTTATGCTAGTTTTGTCATCCGAATTTAGACTCTTCTTCTGAGATCCAAACTCATTGGCAGTCTCATGAATGAGTTTTTCCGAAATCGTAGTTGGCTACTACTAACATGTCATTTATTAGGGCATGGTCGATCTCATTTTTAGTAGCTCCATTTGGTGACCTCCAGGACCATCTACTATTATTATTCTATTTTTGTTAGTGTTTCCGAGTACAAATCTCCCCACACAATTTTGTTTTGAGCTCTCTAATCCTACTGTAGCGCTTTGGAGGCTACAATGCGAGCGAGTTATCACCATTAAAAAAATATAAAGAAGTTCTCTGTTGGCGTGTTCAGAAGTACGAGTATATTTACACTGAATTTTGAAAAAAAAAGCGAGCGGAGAAAATAATTAGCGAGAGCGAGAGTATGAGATGACTTCAAAAAGACGATTCTTGAAGAAGACTGTTGAAGAAGACTGTTAAAAGACGATTGATTCACGAACATCGAGTCACTGCCTAGCCGGACAATCAGGTTTAAAAAATACGAGGGTGGAAGAATAGCGTGAGGAAAAGAAAGGAAAAAGGAAAAGATTTTTGGAAAAGAAAGAAAGAAGCAATTCGGTGTAGAGATGAAAAGTCACAGGTGTTCGTAGGAAAACTGGCTTGGCAGGACAGGTAACAAATACCTATACAATAAAAACTATTTACATAAGAATTCGCGAACCTTAAAAAAGTCGATCGCGGTGGAGAGCACCGCAGTACTCCCCCCCCCCTAGCGGAGCGGTATAGAGAAAAAAAGAAAAGAAAAGATACAAAGAAATAGAATGTAAATGTGTGCTAAAATAGGTACAAACTATGTGCTATGTGACTAATATTAATGACGGATGGTGAACAATAATATACAATAAATTACAAAATGAAAGAAAGGTATACAAAATGATCGAAATATAGGTACAGGGTATAATACAGAGCGATGACCACGAAGTCGTGAATGTGAAAGATGGAATAGGATAGAATACAGGTAGGATGCAAAATGTCGGAAATTATGTACATTATTGGGAAGAGTATAGACAGTGTATGAACATGGTATTTACAAATGTGCAGGTTATAGACAGAATAGGGAAAGTAGACAACGTACGAATATGTTATTTACAAATCAAGAAACAAAAAAAATGAAAATTATAAAAACAAATTAGACGATGTATACAGAAGAGAGAAAGAAAAAAATTAGAGGAAATTTTCGATATTTTACATAGTTACATTTGAAATTTGACTACCGGCTTTACTACGCGTCCTGAGCGAGTTTTCAGTTGCGCAGCACTGGCGGAGGTCTGAGTAGAGAACTGCTGAGTTTCTGGAGAAGTTGGAAAGGAAACTGACTCATTCGGAGTGAAAGGGACAGGAAAGGAATCCGGAGGATGAACGAGGGGAGAAGTTAACGGTATTTCGGGAAGACGGGTTGCAGGCTTCAGTCGATCTAAGGAAACAGAGAGAGGCTTACGAGGAGGATTGTCGAGGATGAACACCTTATCGTAGCGCTTCAGTACTCTGTACGGGCCTTTGTACGCCGGAGTGAAAGATGGGTGCTGGGCATCATCTCGGAAGAAGACATGCGTGCATGTTGCCAGCGTTGGAGGCACGTAGGAACGTTTCTGGGAGTGATGCTTCAGCTTACGGAAGGAGTCCACCGCTTCGGAAATACGCTTCAGTATTTCAGAGCGGTGTTGAATAGAAGATGGGGCGAAAAGGTCTCCGGGCAGGCGAAGGGGTTGCCCGTACAGTGCTTCCGCTGGTGAGAATTCCGAATTAGAGTTAATGGACGACCGTAATGAAAGGAGGACGAGAGGAAGGTGAGAAACCCAATTAGGAGTGTCGAGGAGAGCAGTTAAGGAAGTTTTAAGGGTACGATGGAAATTCTCGATCAGTCCATTGCTCTGTGGATGATATGCCGTAGTGCGAATGCGTTTAATATTAAAATATTGAAAAAGGTTTCAGGCAAGTTCAGATTCGAATTGTCTACCCTGATCACTAGTGAGTAGAGATGGACAACCGAATCGAGAGATCCAGGTCGAAACAAATGCTCTACCTTGGCACTGAAGTTGCCCATTACTGTTGTATAGTATTCTTTTTCGTTTTCAAAGGTTTGGTCCAGGAGGTCGTAGAACTCGCTTATTTCCCTTTTGTCTGATATAAGTGTAGGGGCATAGCATTGTATTATAGTCCAAATGGCGGTGCCCTTTAGTTTTAATTTTAAACCTACTATCCTTCCGAATACACCTTTACTTTCTATGATTTTGTTACTCAATGTGTCCCTGATGTAAAAACCAACCTCCCCCCCTGTATCCCACCGTGTTGCCATAATAGTAAAAAATATTGTTATTTGGTCTTGTGACCATATATTCGCCCTACCGCCTATCTCCGAGATACCAATTATGTCTTATATGGAGGTAATTTATTATGACTTATTAGTTGTTTTTTTTTAAGCAAAGTTTTTTTACGCAGCTTTAAGATCATAGTTGATGTAAAAAAAGCAAAACTAACCCGAGCACAAAAAAACATGCAACGGAAGTGACAAAGTAACACATTCCGCCCAAATTTAGTGGGATAGCAAAGGAGAAAGGGAACGCGCATGTAAAACCAAACTACTCCCCTCTCTCACACATCTACACAATTCTGTTAACAGTTTTCTGTCCGATAACATTCAGTACACGCACCTACCCAGTGATGTAGCAATTCACACAGTGCGAAAAAAGCTTCGCTTCTCTCGGATGACCCCGACATCTCACGTTTTTTTTTTTAATGAGATTTTTTTACATAATATATTGAAAGATTATGTCATATTATTCAAATTATGCCAGACCATGTCTTCATTACGTCATAATAAACGTAAAACTGTTAATGTCTTCATTATTATTACAATGATAATCATGCAACAAGTATTTATTATGCCTTATCAACTACATACCTCCGAAAAAAAGAAATCATATAGTAAAATCTTTGTACCAGATTATGTTTTATTACGTTAGTGACACTTGGGAAGACGTACATATAAATAATTCCACCTTAATATTTCTATTTATTATGTCTTATCAACTGCCTTAAGAAAAAAAAAAGAGAGAGAGAGAAGTCTTCATAGGGCGATTGTCTCTCCGCCTATCTATGCCAGCCCCCTCCGGATAAAATCCATCTGATAAAACACGAAGAGATATAACCTACATAATGTCTTATTTTCTCTAATTACGTTTATTATGTAATTATTAAGTCTTACAAATAGACGAATTGAGTTTCCAACGAAAAAATATTCTACCTTCTCTCGACTCGAACTCAACGGAAACTTTTAAATTTGCGAACATCCCCCCTCATGAAAATCTGTTTCTATATATATGAATTGCTCCTAAAATAAAGGAACAAAATGAACTGTGATGCGTGCCAATTATAGGCATATACAGTATCTGATTATGTCTTATTATGGCATATATTATCTTTTCATTATGCCTCATACTATAAACATCCCAAAATCTTGGTCAGTAACAAAGAGCTTGAGGTAGTTTCAGAAACAACATACTTAGAACAATTAATCTCATTAGAAAAAAGAACTGAAAAATAAATTGACCGCAGAATCACTCTAGCATAGAAAAGATGTTGGTCACTAAAACACATATGTGGCAGTTTCTATAAAAAGGGGTAACTTTGTCGATCGATCAAAGTCTCAGAAAACGCGAAAAAAGGAAAACAAAATTTTTGGTGGAAAAAATCAATTTTGAGATTTTGGTTGATATCTATAGAAAAAACATTGCAATAACGAAGAGACAAAATTTACGCGCATGAGAGAGAAGAGGGAGAGGGAGAAAGAGAATTATGAAAGAAAATGGGAAAAGAATGCGAATGTCTGCGTTCACTTCTTTGTGGAAATCCGATGTTCTGAATTGTTACCATGCAGAAGAGCGAAAAATTACCTTTCCAACAAGCCCTTGTCGAGGCTGGTAACGTGATTCCGCGGCGAGTTAGGGCCGCTTGACGGAGTGGGAGAAAAAGGTGTGTCTAACTTCAAACGCGTTTTCCCCAAAAACGTGTTTTTGCACGTTCTCGATCTTTGACTGCTTGTATCTCCCGAACAAAAAACGCTAGAAATCTCGCCGATAGCTCGTTGGAATGGACATTCATTCCCCTATTACGTACTGTCTGTAACTCAAAATTCATCGGATCGACAAAGTTACCCCTTTTTATAAAAACTGCCACATATTTAAAAATAATTTAAAAAATACTCAAAAATCTTTAACATGTGTGTTGCACCAGTTCTCACATACGGCTCCCCCATTTAGCCCTCTAGGCTACACAAAAAAATTGAAACCCAAAACTCAATGATGCGCTCCATTTTAAGCATAAAAATGAAGGACAAAATCAATCTGAAAGTAATCCGGAAAAAACTTCCCAACGTAAAAAATTGTGTACAACCAATTAGAAAACGAAAATGGGGATGGGCGGAACACGTTGCGAGACTACCTCAAGATAGCCTGTCTTACCAAGCCACCTTCTGGTTCCTAAGTCATAAAACAAGAAGCAGTGGAAAACAAAAAACTAGATGGAGGGAGGAGATCGATGGTTATACTAAAAATAAACTTTTTCACCGAATTGCTCAAGATCGAAAAGAATGGAAGAGAGTGAGGAATACCTGTGCCCTCCATGGGTCGGGGTTACGTTCGGAACGAGGGCAAAGCATGTGGGCGACACAAATGCGATCGTAACGTACCTAATTCTTTCAGATAAAATCAACCGCGAACCGCGCCCGCCTGTCTCTCTTTTTTCTCGTCTCCAATTTTGTAATGTACCTCTAAGTAATAAAGGTTTATTATTATTATTATTATTATTATTATTATTATTATTATTATTATTATTATTATTATTATTATTATTATTATTATGAAAACTACATTCCATTCATCTTTCTTCGTTCTTAAATTACAAGGATTTCTTCTTCAGGTGCCGTATCCGATGTAGGACGCGATTTTCCTGGGCATGGTCAGTCGGGGTAGTTTGTCACTGTTTTCCCCACGGTTTGTTGCATTAGAGTTTTCCTTCTCTGTGTCGGAGAGTGAGTAGCCCCAGTTCGCTTACTACCTACGGGTTTCACCACGTTGAGTCAGCTGTCCACGATGCACACACGCACAGTACCAATCTTTCTGATCTGATAAAAGCAATAAATTCTACCAAAAAAAAAGCCAAAACACATTTTGGCTTCCCTTGGCCGTCCTAAAATGAGAACCGGTGATAGATTTTGTAACTTAAGAGGGTACTCCTTCAATCCTCAAAATTTGAAACAAAATCTGAAGACCTAAATGCAACCATAGTCTTTGTTGATATGGAATTACCCACCTGCCTGATCGCTCTCTCGAATCCCCCGGAGTGTACTTTAGTAATTTTTCAATGTTAAAGACATACGGGAAAACTTTTAGCGTTACAGGCGGTGGTAAGGCTGACCAAGGTGCCTCGAATGTGCTGCCGTCATTCAGCTAATACTACTTACAAAGCATCAAGATTCTTAATGAATGCCCAATGAATGACAACATCGAAATCTATCATCATAATTATTTCGAGCACTCCGTTCGATTTCAAAAATACAACTACCCCGGTCTGCGTATTATTTAGCTGATGAACTGTAACGCGAATTTTTCCACATAGTGCGACTTATTCGAAGAACAGGTGTGAGTGTTTATCCGAGCAAACAGGGCTATTTACGATGCCTGTTTACTCAACGGCTAAAGTAAATCCAACGACCCTTCTTTATAAGTATATAGAGGGGTGCGATTTTAATTCATTGAATATTGAACGAGGGTTGTTTGTGGGTTAACACTACATTGTACCGCTTGTACATATCCCTTCAGCTGACGACGACCTGTTCGGTTGTCAAACATAACACCACGTTATGCGAAGAATGAACTTCCCAATCACTTATTTATATGACGCACAGAAAAGTAAACATTTGACAATTCGCAATTCTGGTACTCTGGTTGTGCCCGAGAGGATCCCCGTTCACGGATAAACGCTTTGGCGCCTGCGAGACCGCTCCTTTACTCAAAAAACTTTTCTTCGAAAATTTGTATGCAGTCTTCGTTGTTGTCGGAAAAAGAGAATTTGATTCCGGTGTAATAAATACTCCAGAAAGAAAAGTAGATGCAGTTACGTAGGTAGCCTACCCAGGGAAATTTTGATGCTAAATTTTAGTACCTATTTTACATGATTTAACTTCTGAGCATACGTACTTGAGCGAAAACCGCAACGCTCTCCCGACACGCTCCCCGGCAAGAACTCAGTGGTTGACATTTTCATGGAAATTTATTTTCCTTCTAGCCATGAGTATATTTTAACGTATTGGTGTCAAAAAAGTACGATAGTATCGATACTTGACTAGATTCGATACTCATCGATACTTTGACTGGAGTATGGAACGGATACTATTATAATTTTTTTAATGCTATGACAATTTCATAACTTTAAGTTGAATCGATGATATTTTCTTCGTTGGTTCCTTCAAGTGTTTCATTATTCTAGTTTTTAGTACTTTTAGTCTTACCTGGTGACTTTAAAACAAAAATTTTCATTTTCATTTTTTTGTAAATGTTGATTCGTTCTTGTTAGTTCCTTCGCGTATTCTAGTTTTCAGTTTATAATATTCTTACAATTTTACCTCACGGTTTGAACCAAAAAATTTAATTTTATGTACTAAAAAATAGATAGTAGTTGCAGAGGCGAAACTTAACTTTCAGTTTGGGGGTTAGAGAAGGAAAATTTGCCGACAACTATTTTTTGAAAACTAAAAATTCGCCGACAAAACATTTAAAAAATTTAAAAATTGGCTGATTTTTCATTCAAAATATTTCTTAACTGAAAAAATTAAATAAAACAGAAGCAAAATATGGGCCCGGGGACTAATTTTTGAGAACGTCCTTCTACTCTCAAAAAAAGTCTGTTTATTTCTACTCTTTATTTTTCTTCCTTCCATCGTCTTTCTTTGTACCTTATTTTTGAAGCGCCTTTTTTATAGTGAGCCGCTTGAGACTTTCTCCTTCCTCGACCCTTTGTGCAAACATACATCATCCGAGAGGTTTCTTGGATTCATTTAATACACTGATAATAAGACTCTTTTGACCAATCAAGACCTCCTCCTTCAACTTATGAAAAACTTTTAGGACTCTTTCAGACTTCTTTGATACTTCAAGGATCTTCCGAATTTGTTCAAGACAATTTCAGGCTTCATTAAAACATTATACCTTAGAAAATGAAAAATTCAAATGAACAGTTTCAAAATTTGCCGACTGTTACATTACTGGGTCTTTTACCCCCCTCCCCATAGTTTTGTCCCTGCAAATGCAGATTGGAACCTTATCCTCCAAGCACTCACATTTGCGCACATGAGCATATCCTAGTCTGGGAGGGGAAGCTGGAAGGATATTAGGAATACTCGAGAGGAACAACAACTTCCTTTACACATTAAGGTGATTGTTATTTACTCTTGGCGATTTTTTCCCCTGAATTTCCTCTGATTCCGCCTCCCAAACTGGTTCCAATGAAATCAATTAAAACAAAAAACCTACAAAATTTCAGGTCGATCGGATTTAGGGGAATCCGTGCTACAAGCTCCCTTTCGTTCTTATAGGAAAAACACATGGAGTTTTGACTTTTGTTCCAGACTAAATTTCCCTGAGGTCTGGTTGGCCGAGTGGATAGCGCGTTGGTCTCAGAATCCGGAGGTCCCGGGTTCGAGCTCATGTAGCAACTCGCCAGAATTTTCGACCTAGGCCGGTTTTTCGGCCAGAAGGGAAGAGGGCTAAGACAGCCCTAACAGCCTCCCCGACGTCTCTGAAGTAATGCTCGAAAGGGCGGATTCCAGGACTCGGGTGGAGAGCAAATTAGAAAGAAGACTAAATTTCCCTCCTATAATCACCAGGACCAAAGCACGTAAATTAAATAATCGAACATTTGCTATCGGATTCAGTTTGTAACATTGGAAAATAAATCTTTTGCTTTCAACTTTCAGACAGCCCCGTAGCCATGGGAAACAAGCTGGGGCTGAGCCCCCTCTAAAGGTATCTTGAGCCCCCTATGCAGAGATACCACCATTTAAAAAATCATCATTACGCCAGGCCCCTAGCCAGAGTGGTCCTAGGGGGTACTGAGCATCCCTTAACGCTTCCCGGAGCCTCCCGTGACAAAATTTCGTGACTAAAAATAACGAATTTCTTTTATTTTTCTCGCTAGTTTTGTTCAAAACTTTTCGTTTCACTATATTTTAATGTTTATAAACTTTTCAACACTGATTTTGCTTTAAAAGATAGAAGAATCGTATGTTTGTCGTTCTTTATAATATTCACCAACACAGTTGTTGGTTCGCTTTCCAGTTCACATTGAATGTCGATGGCTAAATGCCTGAATGGCTGTTTGAGAACTGATCACTTGATAAGTCCCCAGAAATAGAGTTTTTTTTTTACTTCCAAAAGTTCGAAAATTTGATCATTCCAAAGGCTAATTTTTTTTTACGCGATCTATTTCATTTTTGTTTCAATGGATATTCGGTAATTGAATCACCAGTTTTGATTATGAATTTCGGGACCAAATTCAATCAGTGGCGTAGCCAGGATTTCCCAGGGGGGGGGGAGTAAGATTTTCAAGAGAGACAAAGTCGAAAATTGAAGTATTTTTCAAAAATCGTCGATATTAGAGGACTATTGTATGAAAATGTAGGTAAAATTACTACTCGAGCGAAAATTTTTCGAAAAACCGTGTTTTAAAGCGAAAAATTGCTCATTTCTGCATACAATTTAATTTCAGGTGCCTTGGGGCATTCGCCCCCTTTGCCCGCTTGGCTATACCATTGCCTCGTAAAACTCTTCACATTATATACTATGTGTATCCTCAAGCCCCCCCCCCTGATAAACAGTCAGCACCACCTACCGCAGATGGCTGGCTATGGGCCTGCTTTTAGATTTTAATAAAACGTTTAACTTTCACAAATTTCAGACTCCAGGTTAAACAAAAAATTCAGTAAAAACAGAATAATAGTCATTGAAATTCGAAATTCGACGTTTGCTACCGACTTTTAGATTTTAGAAATGTCTTCCACATCTCAGCTTTGTTTCAACCTTTCAGATAACGTTCGATCCTCAGCTTGAAACCTTCGGCTTTTGACTGACTAGTCTCTGACACGAGTCCCGGGTACTCCATTTTCAGAAACGAAATTTGATTTTCAGTTTGGAGAAGTGAAGAAGAAAAATTTGCCGACAGCTATTTTTTGAAAACTAAAAATTCGCCGACAAAATCTTTTAAAAATTAAAAATTAGCCAATTTTTTAATTGAAAAAAATAAATAAAATAAACAAAAATTCATAAAAAATGAAAAATTCAGGTAAACTGCTTCAAAATTTGCCGACTGCCAAATTATGGGGGGGGGGGGGTAGCCCGGATCCCTATAGTTTTGCCCCTGCGTAGTTGATTTTGATTCTTCAGTTTTTTTTTATTTGTTGACTTTGCCTGGCAAGGTGAAGGTATTGATAGTATCAATACTTTTGAACACTCAATTGATACTAACCGATACTTTTTTTGTTCGATACTTGGCACCCCTACTTAAGCGAAAACCGTAAAGCTGCCCCCGACACGCTCCAAAACCGTAACGCTCCCCCGACATGAATTCAGTGGTTGACTGACATTTCCATGGAAATTTATTTTTCTTTCAGGTATGGGTACACTTGCGTGAAAACCACAACTCCAGCCATGAGCTCATTAATCTTGATCTTTGCTGCGCCCTGTGCGACTACAGTTCTTCTTTTCTCTTCTCATCCCCCCCTGGCCACTGATGCGATGCACGGAAGGGTAATTTCCGGTGCGGGAGGTGCGATATCATAAGGGCCACTTTGGCATGCATGCATCGCCATACGTCCCACCACACCATTTCTCTTCTCATTTCCAGCTCAGTTCAGCTCACAGTTCTTTAGCTCTTCATGGAGACAATTTTCTCTTTTTTGTTCAATATACTATTTACCTTCTAAATGAGTAAATATTTCGAAAATTTGCTGTCTATATTCGATGCTTATAGGTCTCTCGCACATTTATCACAAAGAAATGAATTGCAATTAATTGAATAATATTTCATTTTTTCCCTCCCTGAGTTATTCTTCACGCTTGGTTTGAGCTGCAGAATGCAAATTCTCACACTTGTCTCTTACTCCACCCTGTGGCGGGTCCAGGAAGCCATCCTGAGAGAGACAAGGCAGTATGTGAGAGAATTGAATACCTTGGATCATATTTACGACATCAAGATGGTGGCTGAGTCGAAACATAAGCGAGAATAGGGTACTTGAAGTTATGGACTCGAGCCACTGCCTATTCGAATACGTTTTCATATTTTTGGATTCCCGACTAGACGACAATTTCTCGCAATTTTTCTCCGTTTATCACCTTACTACTTCAACTTTTTCCCTCGGGAATGGGAGTAGGGGGAGAACAGCCTTTAAGAGTTGCTAATACTCCTCAGTAGCGCGAACAAAAATGTACAGGAAACGGGGTGTGTAATAGGCAAAAATACTAATTAAATTTTAACAAATTTTACTGACAAGAAAGAAACAAGAAAAAAATGTTCTCAGTATCCCAACCTTGCTGACAAGCTTTAAAACTCTTCTACACTTTTTCAAGATTAAGACTCGGGTGAGATTCTAAACCTTGTTAAAAATAACTAAGACTCGTTCGAAGATTTTGTAAACCATAAATCTTGTCTAATTAAAACCAGCAGACTTCTCAAGACTCATTTAAGACTTGTTATGCGTCTTCCAAACATGGTTACAACTCGTCTTTACTTGATCAAGACTTTTAAAGATTCTTATTTGTATAAACTTATTTATGACCCCTCGACACTCGTTCAACACCTTTAAGTATTTTCTTAAATTTGTTGAAGATTTACCAAGAAGGTCCAGGACTAATTTAAACCAGTTATGATCTCTCCTGACGTGAATTGGACTTTTTAAGACATGCTAAGGCTTTCTAAGACTCATTTAAAACTTTTTAAAACTTGTGAAAGACTCTGTAAACTTGTACAGCCCTTGCGAAAATTCTCCAAAATTCGTATAAGGCTTCCAGTGCTCTTCAGTATTTATGTGCTTGTACAAGATTCCTCGAGACTCTTTAAGACAAGCTCGTTTGAAATTCTGAAGACTTTCCTACTGATTTCTCGTTTTTTCAGTGCTTTCAATTGAAATTTCCTCTCTGAGAGGGGCAATTCTGTCAGTGATCTCCCCATGTATCGCACCTGGCTTGACCGTACGGCCATGAAATTATAACTGACTATGATAGATCCTCAGTGTCTGTTATACCCACGGGATAGTCAACCAGCCACTTATGAGTAATTCTCTAACATTCCGAGTCCGTTGTTTTCTGACCGAGATTCCTCAAAATACATCCTCCTATCATAATGGCATTTTACAAAACCAAAATAAGAAAATGTGCAATTTTATTTTTTCTCCTTCCTTCATAAACCAAAAATGAAGATACTGCTTTCTCAGAAGGTTACTAATAAGAGAGGTTTAGAAAATTATTGATTACTACCATTGCGGTTTGAACTTCCCTGATGCATTACTCCTTTGACTAGCGTATGTGCCCTTTCAACAATTTTTCTTGAATAATTAAAAACTGACAAGTTTCTTTCCAAAAAGTGTAATCTCCAAAAAACTGTTTCGTGGGAGAACACAAGAAACTATTTGTCTGAACATTGAAAGGTGGTAGAGCTGTGAAAGTTGGTATAGTGCTTCTTGAACACATGCGAAATGAGGTCTACTTCACAGAAAAATTTTCGGATGCACAGATCTCAAAATACAGACAGGCAAAGTGAGCAATTTCGCAGAAAAACGTAATTTATTCTACCAAAAGTGAGGAAAGTGAATATCGTAAATGAAAATTCTGTCTGAAAAATCCCTTACTTCGTTCAGTCTTATCAATGGAGTTAACACCTTTTGGAAAAGAACATTTTCACCGCAAAGTTTTTAACCGCAACATTACAGCAGAAACATTAGTAGTTTTGCGTAGCCAGTGCTACCGCTTGGTGCGGGCCAACATTCTATGTAAGAATCAGTGCAAACCTCAAAAAAGTCAAAAATGGAGATAATACCTTTTGGAAAGAGACTTTTCAATTATAAACAGAATTGAGATATTGAATCCAATCAGACACAAGATTTCATTAATTTTCTTTTGGTTATTAACCATTTATTCAAGTAACTCGAAATGCATGCGAGAAATTTCGTAACAACGTACAATGTTTATCGAAAATATTCTCCATCTAATCTTCTTTAGCATTTGCCTGCATCAATCCTCCACTTGAATACCCTCAATTTTTTAAATTGTTGAAAAAATTACATTTCAAGTAGTTTGTCTCCGATAAAAATTTCTATGGGGCCACTTATACATCATCCGCTTGTAAAATACAATTTCATCAATTTTGAAGAAATTACAACGAATGCGACCATTTGAGATATCCTTTGTTTCAACTTCCAAGTTGGCACTTGGTGTTTATGATTTCATTTTATAGAAAATTGGAGGAGATAATATGAGGCTGGAAAAATTATTCTGTACTTTTCAAGGTATTTGACCAAAAGAAAAATGTTAAATTTTCAGTATTGGGAATGAAACACGTATAGAGAAGTTTGGTAGTATCTGAAAGTATTGCACTTTATATTGGAAACGTTCTCAATGATCGGCCTCAGGCCACATTTCTGGCGCGGATACACACGGAACTCAGGCATTTGCTCCTCCAAGAGAGCATCTGAAAGAAAACTGTAAACATCGTACAGAATCTTAGGACATCTTAAACAAGTTTGGAAGAGATTTGAAAGTACTGAGCGCGTCTCAAACTAACCTAAAAGAGTTTTACAGAGTCTCAAAAGCCTTCACGAGGCTTAAGCGAATCTTGAAAAGGCTCAATGATTTATTAGAAGTCCTACATAATCATTACAAAAGTCTTGATCAGTCCCAGTCACTTTCTCAGGAACTGGTATTCAAGCAAAACCGGCCATCCTTAAATAATAGTACTTCATGAAGTTTCGTGACAAATTTCAAAGAAAAATTATCTCTTAGAGTGAAGAAATCAGAATTGGCAAGTTGAAAGGTTTCCAATCACTTTATACAGTTTCTGACGTAAATCACAAGGGCGAACCGATAGAGGGTAACACCCCTTCTACGAATCTACAGAGTCGGCATCTTTTGGCAAATTTGATCACTTAGTCGCCATTTTGGGAGCATACGTGGTCAGCAAATCAAGCAAATCGTTAATTCGTTGATTTCCTTTCCTTTTTTTTTTTTTTTTTTTTTTTTTTTTATAGATGAAAATCTTTTGTATCATTGAGTCGGTATTTTTCTTCGTCAGTCAGCAAAATGTAAAAATGGCTGATTTTGTTTTTGCTTGCCGGGAAAATAAATGTCTACATTGAGCCAGCATTTTTCGGACAGTTTTCATTCGGGTTTAGCCCATCTAGTCGAGATTTTGAACATTCGATTGGCAAAATGTAAACACACGAGGGCTTCGATCACAATACGAAATTAGACCAGTTTAAACGGGAGAAAATCCACATTACGAAAAAATGATCATATACACGCCTTCAGATCTCTATCATCACTCGATGAAGTGAATGACAGTCATTGAGAGTTTTCCTCAAGTATATTAACTCATTAAAGGGAACAAAAACTTACTAGATAACTATCGCCCCATAAACCTCTCCTCCAATCTGGCGAAGACGTTCATGAAGGCTCTGAAAAAGAAGATCTACCCACAGCGGCCAGATAATACCCAGCCGGTTGAGCAGGTGGACTTCCGAAAGGGCTTTGCGACAACAGATCATATCCACACGCTGAACCACCTGATCGAGAAAGCGAACGCATATCAACTTAATTAAAATTTTGTTTTTGTAGATTTCTGCACAGCTTTTGACACCGTAAGTCACAGGCACTTATGGGACGGTCTAACATCCCAGGGAGTAAACCAAAAAATTGTAAGAATTCTAGAAGAAGTTTATTGTGATACTCAAGCATATGTGAATGTGGACAGACCGGGATCCGTTGTGCAAGTACATAAGGGTGTGAAGGGGTGTGAAACAGGGCGATCCCCTGTCCTCGAACTTATTCAACGCACTCCTGGAACACATCTTCAAGAAACTAGACTGGACAGGAATGGATATCAAAATCGATGGGCAAAATTTACGCCACTTAAGATTTGCGGATGACATTGTACTGATAAGCGGGGAGAGGGAAGAGCTGTAGACGATGCTCGATGGGCTGATGCCAGAAAGCGGGAAAGCAGGGCTCAAAATAAATACTACCAAAACCAAGGCTATGTGTAATGTCGAAGGGGACAAAATTGAGGTGGGAGGTGTAGAATTAGAAATGGTAGATGAATACACCATACTTGGGGTAAATTATTTCCTTTGGGCAAAGAAATAAAAAAAGAGAATAAATAAGTCAAGCATGGAGGAGGTTTTGGGTCCTACGAACGGTGTTCAAAGGAAAGTTGAGTACGGCTTCTAAGATCCAAATGATCGAATCAGGCATCCTACCAATCATGACGTACGGAGCTCAGACATGGTCGCTTACATAGGCCTAACCCAGAAAGCTGGTGGTCGCGTAGAGAGGAATGGAAAGAAGCATCATGGAAACCAAGAGAGAAGTTAAGATCAGAGCGAAAGTAATCAGGGAAAAAACAGAATGTAAAGAGATCATACCCTCGATCAAAAAATTGAAATTCCAATATGCAGGCCGTAACGAGGATGGAGGTTGAGAGATGGTACAGAAAATCGACGTTCTGGGTTCCGTACGGCCATAGGAGAAGAGGCAGACCAGCAACGAGCTGGAGGGACGAAATTATCAAGAGAGTAGGTGCACCTTGATGTTGAGCGACACAGGACAGACAGGTTTGACGTAACATAGAGGCAGGCCCATGCCCGCGATACGGGGGCTCGGTACGTAGGATAGAATGTATTTACATTTGTCCACATACTAATAAAGGCTGTTCTTTCGGCACTGATGCGATGCGCGAAAGGGTAGTTTCCGGTGCTGGGGGGTCTCAGGGGCCACTTTGGCATGCGCGCATCGCCATACGTCCCACCACACCATACTAATAAAGGCTGATTATTATATTATATTCACTCATTTTCAAAATCGTTGTTCCAGGTTTGGTTTCAAAATAGAAGAGCGAAATTCCGTAAACAAGAAAGACTTGCCCAGCAGAAAGCTACGCAATCGTCCAACAATGACAGTCTGTCGTGTAATTCAGTGAAGAACGAAAACAAGAACAACGGAATATGTTCGAAAGACGCGAAACCGTCGACTCCGTCCACACCAAATTCCAATACCAGTTTATCGTCCAGCAATGGCGATCTAAAATCCATTAGCAGTAATTCAGGTAAAATATGAACATTCAATTTTAGTACAAGTTTTGGAAACGAAAATATGAGAAAGGAGGTACATGGGACAATGGGATATATATGGAACATGCATTCATATATCTTCAAAGGCATCGCCAAAATTCATTTTGATAGCAATATTGAACAGAGAGCACACCGAATAATGACTATACAAAATTTCACGTCATTTGGTCCAAATAGCCAAGTAAAGTGCAAAAACCTCAGTGGTGTCACTGAAGTGCTAATCCCGCAGAGGCCGCTTATGGGCATTTAGCTCTTTTCGATCTTTACTGAGAATTGATGCCCTCAAGATATTTTTCTAACATTCAGTTGGCTACCATTTCTGTCTGAAGCAGATATAGCAAAAGCACTCGTCGATTTGTATAAAAACAAAATTTCTTTCCAGCGCCATTGACGATGTGCACTTGTGCAGACTATGGAAATATCGACGTATACATTTGTGATTTCTGTCTTTAATTTTTCTTAAATAAATTTCCTAAATAAACTGAAATTTTAGCTTTTTTAATAAGATTTCAAGACATGTCCCACGTGACCCCAACCAGTGTCCCAGACTACCCCAGTACGTTGGGATACTTGGAACAACGGAGAATCTTTACGACGGCAGGCTTATGAAATTAACAATTTGTTGTATTTCTTTTTTTTATCGCGGCCTTTTATAGATAAGGGGTCAAGCTACATTTGAAAAGAAAAAAAAGTTCAAAAATACTAATTTTTCTCGATTATATAAGCCAAAACATAAAAACTGTCCCATGTATCCCCGGTTTCCCCTATAGGTGAGGTCCCTGCACGTAAAATGAAATATTTCTTCATCTGAAGGTATCAGAATCAACTAGTTGCTCACAGCGGGAAAGAGAAACGCATTTGGCGTATTTCTTTCGCTTTTCGAATTTATTACATAACACTTAACATATTTTTCTCGACTCGTGCATCGATATTTTTTTCCTTGTATGATGTATCTGTTGCTGCTGCGAATTATGTGAGAGTGTGAAACAGCTCGAGTAACATTTACGAAGATAAACGCGACGATTGATTGCTCTGTTTTCGCCGACGAGAACAGAGACCGAGCAATGTTATCGATGAGATTGGAAAAGGAGAGATTGCGTCTCTTTTTTACGATTGTAAACGCGTGCGAGGATGGTCGTTTTCTTTTTGAAAAACTGGGGGTTCATATTTGGACATTCGAACCAGCTAAATGTTTTCATAATTTGCAGAATGTTGCGTAATATGAACATATAAATGCCACGAAATAGTTTTATGTGCCTATTTGCCAGCTGCGCGTAGATAATTACAAGGTATCTGTGAATTGAGCAACACTATAGGGCAACCCTGCCTATGAGTACGCACTACGCACCTAATGGTTTTGAGGCTGTAGCTCCTAGAGGAAAGCACCAAATAACATCAGTTTTGTACCATACATACTTATTACATTCATGTAAAATATATACTACACAAGCTGTAGTACCCGTCCTTTGGACGGGATCAAACATATGCGATAATACGAAACTTTGAAAATATAAGAAAGAAAATGAAGCATGAAATTGTTTTTTCATAAATGTGAAAGCTTTGTAATCTTTGGAAATTAAATAGAATTACCCATTCTTCTCTATCTCCAAAATGAGAAATGATCGAATTATCCTGATGAACATTTCACGTCCTCAATAGAAGTACTAAACAATTTGCCCAGTCCGAGGGTCCCAGTCAGAGGCTTTCAAAAACATTAAAGATAACGGCTTTGATAACAGTTTGTATGTTTGTGGCACAGGTAGCGCTGTAATATGTTCCTCTTATCATTGTTTAACGAACACACTAAAGATACGACGCTAGCGCTTCTACCTACAGTTTGCACAGTCCTAGTCAGATGAAGTAAAAAAGTATGATTTGTAAAGTAAAAGTTCGATAGTAAAAAAACGCAACATGAAACTCCTACATCTCTTTAATCTCTTCAATAAATGAAAATTGAAGCAAAAAAGTATTTGTAAAATAAAAGATCGATACTAAAAAAACGCAAAACATGAACTGTGTTTTGAACTTGGTATATCTGTCTCCCAACCGGATGCGCACTCAGTTACCCTAGTTACCCGAGGAATAGTTACCCATTTGTAACCCTCAGTTGGACGCTGTTAAGCGTAAGAGAACCAACCGACATTTGTAAGCAAAATGAGTTATTAGTATTCTTGGAAAGAGCATAAAAAGTATAATTTTTCAAAATTAGGCCCCCGATTCAAAAATGTTACATACTGCCATATGAGACATTTTTTAAAAGATTTCATTCAGTAATACCTGAGAACACTGATAAGGAAAAATCAAGACTTGTCTTTATAATATGGTAGTTTCTATAAAAAGGGAGTAACTTTGTCAATCCGACGAATTTTGAGTTACGGACAGTACGAAATAGAGGAATGAATGCCCATTCCAACGAGCTATCGGCGAGCTTTGTAGCGATTTTTGTTCCGGGTATACAAGCGGTCAAAAATGAGTGTAACAAGAACGCGCAAAAACACGTTTTTGGGAAAAACGTGTTTTAAGTTAGATACACCTTTTTCTCCCACTCCGTCAAGCGGCCCTAACTCACCGCGGAATCTCGTTACCAGCGACCCATTGACGAGGGCTTGTTGGGAAGGTAATTTTTCGCTCTTCTGTGTGGTAACAATTCAGAACATCGGATTTATTTGTGCACTCTGAAAAACCACAAAGAAGCAATCGCAGACATTCGCATTCATTTCTCATTCTCTTTCTCTCGCCCTCTTCTCTCTCATACGCGTAAATTTTGTCTCTTCGTTATTGCGATGTTTTTTCTATAGAAATCAACCAAAATCTCAAAATTGATTTTTTCAACCAAAAAATTTTGTTTTTCTTTTTTCGCGTTTTCTGAGACTTTGCTCGATTGACAAAGTTACCTCTTTTTATAGAAACTGCCACAATTAGATTAATCTCTTTAATAAATGAAAAATGAAACAAAAAAGTATTTGTAAAATGAAAATTCAATAGTAAAAAAACGACACATGGCCCAAGTCTTGAACTCATGAAGCTCTAAAGATGTTTCAAATCAAAAAATAAATAAATAAATAGAATTGGTTTTCTTTTTATAGTGGTTCTCGATGATCACCCGTAACTTAAATTACCCTATGACCATTGTTATTGTGTTCGTTATCTATACCAAAGGCCAAATCAAACATGTAATGTATTCTTGCTGCTTTGATGAGTCATGCGAGAAAAGGAAAGGCTAGAGAAGACTTGTGTCAGTCGGCAGTATTACAAATGATGATGAAAAGGAATGTAATTGTAATAGAGATTTCTTACTATTTGTACGTTCGTGCTTTTTCGTGCAAATTTGTTTTTGGTTTTTTGTTTGCAATAGTATAAATACTTTCAGTCATACCTGAGAATACCAATAAGGAAAATTCGAGACTTGTCTTTATATATTAGATTAATCTCTTTAATAAATGAAAAATGAAGCAAAAGAGGATTTGTAAAATGAAAATTCGATAATAAAAAAACGACACATGGCCCAAGTCTTGAACTCATGAAGCCCTAAAAAAGGATTTGTAAAGTAAAAGTTCAATAATAAAAAAACGCAACATGGCCTGATCAACCACAGTATGTACACTGAGACGCTTTTAGATGAAAGAAACCAAGATTGTCTTTATAATATAGATATCACATGGCCACCCTGATTGTTCTACTATAAAATACTTCCTACTGGTCATACTGATCACTCTAACACGCGTTTACAATGACGGGGTAAGCGCGCGGAACACTCACACATAGACACACATGCAAGTCGACTTTAAAGCTTAATTACAGCTTTTATGTTTCTGTTATTGAAAATCTGATACCAAAGGGTTCTTCTTTGATTCAGTATTTATATTTTGTGCAAATGTCACCTTGTAATATTCAGCACAGGCTGAGAACATTGACAACATAAAAATGCAACTTGCGTTTATCATATATATGTAATGCGTGTTAAACTTAATACTAATTTTTTTTTTCAAGTGGTCCGTATTAGGAGCCCAAATTTTCAATTTCCTAAAATCATTGCATTTACCAAAAAAAAATTAGACGTTTAATTTTTATTTGTTTGAAATTATTCGAAGGTAATACTAGGATTTTTTGGCTACCATTCAAAGCCATTAGCAACATTTTCAGGCTCATAGGGACCAACTTATAACCAAAAAGCAACATGTGGTCCATATTAGGCTACTTTACATTGACTACAGTTGTGTACGTCCCAGTCACAGTTATACAGGGTATCTATCGGGCCAATCCAATATTTGAAAAATGGTCAGTAAATCCAATAAAAGTTCAATAATTTTCATACAGGTTCAATAAAAATTGAAAAATATGGAATAATAATAATGTAGTGTTGCCGAAAAGTCAACTTCGATCACTATGTGTCTTGCAAACTCGATTTTTGCGCATATACGTTGAATTAATGAATATCACACAGACTTTGTGGCCAAAGCAGCGTAAACGTTTACGTTACATGATTTGAAATTCGCCCGTACCCCCGAAGAAAGTCCAATAAAAGTACAATATTTTTAATTTTCAAATTTGTTAAACACCCTGACACAGGAAGAGGTTGCAAAAACATTTCCAGTCTTCATAAAATGACGGTCATAAATACTTAGCAATGGAGTATGAGTGAAACTTGCTTAATTAAATTTGTGTGGAAAACGCGTCTGATGCTTTCATCTTACTGTATCGTTCAATGAAAAACACCCGACTCGCGATTAATTGCAGAAATCGCGTTACTAAAAAATAAAAATAAGATAATGGTCGTTGTCTGAAAAAGAACAAGAGAGGAACGATTACCGAGTTCAGTTTAAAGTGACGTTACCCTCCCTTATTTTATGTCTTTAAGTTACGTTGCTTAAAATATAGTTTAACAGTTAAGGGAAAAGTTAGCAAGAATAAAGAAAGGGAAAAAAAGAGAGAGAAAAAAGGAAAAAGGAAAAGACGAAACTGTGGAAAACGCAAGAGCACCCGGCAAATTCTTCGCGAAGAACGAGAGCTTTGGTTCGAGGGGGATTTGCCGAGCTACTTGTTTTATAGTATCACATGTGTGTCCTAGAAATATTTGACGTTAATTGATATAAACGATCGTTCAGACTGGCAATTTTCTAGATTAAACGTTAGAACTGTAGTTAGCACTCCTGTAGTGTTTTCACTTAAATTTGTTTCTAAAGTCAGACAATGGGCTTATGTGTCTGCTCTAGATGCTACAAATGTAATTGCGAGCAATTAACTAATATCACGAAAACTATTATTTTCACTAGCGAAATTTCATCCTGAGAATTTTTGCAGCTCCGCGACTAGTTCCCTTCTAGTGAAAATATTTCATGTAAGCTTTTATTATTGCTGTATGAAATTCTTGCCATCGATAAACTTATCTGTTGTGAAGTATATATATAGACTTCATGTCTACACCCTACTGACTCGAGATCGCGTGTATGAGGTCGATCGACCTAGCGGCAGAGCTGATGCGATCGGCTCTATACGTGGTCAGAAAGAAGGTCAAGACGAAGTGAACAAGCCAAGCGCGAGATCAAGCGATTGTCGCTCGAAAAATGGAGAGAACGCTTGTTTTTGGCGACAGCTGAACAGTGGACTCGAATGCTAATACGCGACCTCAATGGGTGGACGAACCGAAGCCACGGCCAGGTGGCTTTTCATCTTATTCAGCTGGTGGGCTTCAACAAGTATCTGTTTAACATAAAAGAATGTTGCAGAGAAGGGCGAGGGCGGAATGATGATCCGAGGCACCCCTTATTGGAGCGCGAGGCGCGAGGCGTGAAGCCGCGAGCGAGGTGTGGTAGCCAGATCGTTAGGAAAGATCGGCGAGGAAGAACTCGCTTCGAAAAGCCTGGTGCCCGTTGTGCTACGAGGCACTGAGAGCTGGAATCGGGTGTCTGCATTCGTCCCTACCCTGATGTGGAAGAAAGTGGCGATTGAGTGAGAAAAACGAATGCAGGGCGAGGCGTTGTAACCCGGCGCACATCTGGCTCTGAGTACCATCCCCGAATTGGAGCAGATGAAGCTCCGAGAAGAAAACGTCGCCGCCGAAAGGAAAAGGTGAAGGATAGATGACGTTCAGCCCCGTCGTTATCGAAGAAATTGTGCTCTCAGGTTTCTGACACAATACCTCAAAAGGTGAATTCCAGGGCTTGAGGGGTACGCAGGAGGGTCAATTTGGCATGTGTGTATCACCATACACCCTAATAAGGGGAAAAACTACTGACCCGAGTAAAATAATGTAGTGTGAGCCCGATAGTACCTAGTTGCTTATTTTTGCAACTTGACAATATTTAACTTACCCATACCTATCAATCTCTGTGAAAGTTGCCTGTATAAAAAAAGCTTCTAAACAGCTGAATACTCGGTGTCAGTTTAAATTCAATTAGTCAATTTTCCCTCTCCTCCTTCCCGTTATGGAGAATTTCAATATCGGAGGCCGAAATTGGGACTAGATCAAAAATTTGACGACACATTCAAAATCAGAGCGAGCTTTCCTCGTGGAAGAATTATCACCGAATACGTTCGGTGGTGTCGACACGGTGAGGGGAGAACAGGGTACAAGGAGAAACATACTTTTATTTTTGCTTAACAAATGTTCAAGCATATCATTAAAAATATCTTCTTTTTTTTTCAAAGTGGCCCCTGAGACACCGCACCCTCCAGCCTCAGAAACTACCGTTTCGGGTATCGCATCAGTGGCCGGAGAGACGCTTTGAGGCCGGCCCGAGCCCCCATTTTGCCGATCCGCTTCTGGTGCGGACGTCCTGCCAGACCCACCATGGAGTTTCCTACTGACCGAGGTTCCGCTCCCCGAGCACTAGTCTGGAATTCAGGTCCCCCACAGCTTTCACTCACCCCTCGCCTCCTTATCTTGGTATATGTGGCGACGCAGGCAGGTGGTGCCGGCGAGGGAGCCCTGCCGGGGGGTCCACAGCAGCTGCAGTAGCTCTTCTGGGATGGTACAGAGTTGTCCTGTTCGATGGTGCGGGCCGAGCTTGGTTCGTCGGCCCTCTGCCTCGACCATTTCGTCTTCATGATGGCCGAGACAAAGACCGACACCCGGTTCCATCCGCTTCGACTTTTCATCATTTCCGGAACCAAGTTACGCCCCCTTTTTCTTTTGTAAGAGGAGGACAAGGGAAAGTCAAATATTCTTCAGCAATCTACGAGCCCTGAACTTCAATGCTTGATTCGATTTTTTGAACCGAGGAAATTCGACTCGAGGGTAAAATTTCGATGCGGAGGGTGGGGGGGGGGGCTAGAATCGGTACCGGATCGAAAATCTAATGACATCTCACATCAGCAATTTATAAACACCATCTTTCGATACTTCGTTCGATTTTCTGAGATGAGTCAATTTGGCCAATTATTTGTTTTAGTGTGGGGACTCAAATCGGGACCAAATCCAAAATTTGATGAAATATTTGACAACAGCCTACACAACTCATGTTTTATTATCTGATTCGAATTTTGGAGTCGAGTCAATTTGGTCCCCAAAAATAAAATTTCAATGTGGAATGGGGGCTCAGATTATGACTGAGTAAAAGATTTGATGACATTAAAAACCTGAAAACTAAAACTCATGAAATCCTTATTTACATACTTATTTCAATTTGCAAAATAAAATTAGTCTTACCCATAAAATCAGAAATTTGGATTTTGACGTCCAAATTGAGTTTAATCTGACGAGGAAATCGAAATCACCTGCCCAAGAAAGTTCTACTCCGATAGTTGACTGTTACCTTTCCATTTGAAATTTGAAAGTACGAGGTACTTCTAAGACCCCGTTAAAAGAGGGTCTTAGGCAAAGAAACTAGTACGTACTTGCCTTCCCGCTCAGAATACAAGACATGGAGGGGGCGAACAGGATTATCTCCACCCTTTAATCGTATTTGGTCTACAACGAATGTGAAAAATTGGTTATTTTGGAAAGGTGCAAGTTGAAATTTTAAAAATATCGTAAAACTGACAGACTGAGCGAAACACACATAGAGGCGATTCTATCGGCGTCTTTATACTCGTAAGTCCGTTCAGGTAGATGGATTATTTTCCAGAAACTGAGAATATTTTGTTACCAGCAAATTTGAATGTAACTCTTTCGATCTGTTTATTTTCATTTTATGTAATTAACTAATTTTTTGAGGGGGAGAGGGTATTACCTGCAACGAAATCTAGCAATCCAATTCATTAGACCGGATAGTTACTATCTTTTGAATGGAAAAGTTATAGGGAGGTGTCCATCGTCGTGGATGTTATCATCTTATCTCAATATCAAGATAACTTTTATTAAGGGGCAAGTGACAGAATAAGTGAAAAAATAGTTGAAGATAAACTTAAATTAAAATTAAGATAATTCTATTCTACCCAAGGTTAGTGTCATATCCCCCTCAGTCTCTTGTAAACGCTCCCATTTCCTGCGGTTGACTGCTTTCCACCACACTCCTTGCTTCCCCTTTTTTTTCTTTCCGTCCACCGGTTACCAAACGTATCCTGTACTATTGGATGTCTCAGTAGCGTTTATGACTGTCTGCCGTTGGTGCATATATGCAATGCAATTAGTTAGGTCGTATGTTGGTGTGGTGGGACGTATGGCGATGCATGCATGCCAAAGTGGCCCCTGAGACACCGCACCCCCGGCATCGGAAACTACCCTTTCGGGCATCGCATCAGTACCGTCGTATGTTACAATCTGATCTGCTTCCTTAATCAATTTACCATCAAATCTTGATCTACCGACATGAGGATTGAAGCACAGATGAGGCAGGACCTTGATTCCGTGTCATTATAGAAATAAAATGTTTTCTTGTTCGCATATTATAATAGAATCACAATCAGAAAAACTGAAATAACTAAACCAGATTTTTATCGGAAGAGTGTGTTATTTATTCACATACTTTCACACTGAGAAAAGACAGCATTGGCCAGTGGAAGAGAAACACCAATAAATGCTGTTCCTTTCAGTTCATTCAGCAACTGTACTCATCTTTTAAAATCATATCAGTTTCATATTTTTCGAACACCCACCTTCATCAAGCATCTATTACTCATGAGTAATTCGTACTTTTCTTTTCTGTTAATAGGTAAAATATCAGACTCCGAAAATCAGCAAGCCAACAACAACAGCACAACCAACAAGTGGTCGCTGACATCCACCTCGCCCCAAGTGCTGGGCACGTGCAATAGTATCAGCAACAGTACAGCTTCCTCCGGTTCGGCCCTGCTGATGCATCACGCTCAGAAGGCGTTTTCTCACCAACAACACCACCACCAACCTCTCAACCATCACCATCCTTTTTCCAGTCTTTTGGGAGCAGCTGCTGCTGCTGCCAATCCTGCATACCTACTCGGAGCGACTGGACACGCGGCTACGACAGCCAATCACCTATTCTGAAATAATTTTACATCGAACCACACGTTCGATGCTTTATAATAAGACTGAGCTAACATTTTTATATTTCTTGTTTTTAATTAGTTAATTTTCATTAGGTATTTCGAAGTACAACAGTCCTAGGTTTCTGGTGGAAAATATTTTTGATGTATTGAGAAAAGTGAACACGCGTACAAAGTGATGAAGATGCTGCAATAAATTTCGGAAACATGTACTTTATTTCAATAATATGAAAAGTGAGGGGTTCGAGGATTAGTCGAGACTATTTTTAGTTAGAATTTCGTAAACGAGTTTATATTGTTAATTGGGTTGGATCATGCTGCATCGTATCCACGCAACATTTCACTTTTCATTTTAACGCACCCATTTGAGATTCTAAATCTTAGCTTCACTTTCGAAATACACTTTGTAACTAATTTTTGCGTTTCAGAGTGTTTAGAACACGACTGTAATAGTGGCTGAATTTCAGGTTTCCTTATATATATATATATATATAATATATATATATATATATATATATGTACACCTTAATTTTGTGGGAAGAAAATCTCAGAAACTATTGAATCAATTGATTCCAAATTTTGGTATATTATGGAGAAGTACTTGAAGTTGTTAAAATAAGCTTTTGAAGGCAATCGGTCGAGCCGTTCGTGAGTTTTCCTTGAGGACAAAATTTGTGGCAAAAAAATCTCAGGAACTATCGAATCATTTGATTCCAAATTTTGGTACATTATAGAGAAGTACTCGAAGTTGTATTGGTGAAAGTTTGATGACAATCGGTTGAGTCGTTCACGAGTTTCCTCAATTTAAGTTCAGCATAAGAAGCGCAATTTTGTGGGAAGAAAATCTCAGAAACTATTGAATCAACTGATTCCAAATTTTGGTATATTATGGAGAAGTACTCGAAGTTGTTAAAATAAGCTTTTGAAGGCAATCGGTCGAGCCGTTCGTGAGTTTTCCTTGAGGACAAAATTTGTGGCACAAAAATCTCAGGAACTATCGAATCATTTGATTCCAAATTTTGGTACATTATAGAGAAGTACTCGAAGTTGTATTGGTGAAAGTTTGATGACAATCGGTTGAGTCGTTCACGAGTTTCCTCAATTTAAGTTCAGCATAAGAAGCGCAAGGCGACTTATGTACTCGATGTTGTTTGGGATTTAATTTATACGAAATCGAATTTTGATAGCCGCGTAGTTCTGTTGTATTATACAAATGTTTCGGTCTTACACGTTTCCGCCTTGAATGTATCGATTTCAAATTTATACGAACTCTAATTTTGATAGCCGGGTAGTTTTATATTTTTATAATACTATTCCCTGTCGAGAGTTGCGTTTTTTAAAACGTGAATGGCCTTAAACATTTCAGCCGAATACCACTAGTCCTTGTCGACATTTGCGTTTTTTAAAACGTTAACGACTTAAAACGTGTCGACAGTGTCTTGATTTCGCGAGGAATGAGCGAAGCGAGTTCCGAGTGCTTTTCGGCCGAAGGCCGAAAAGTCGGTACTGCTTTCGCGAAGCGAAAGCAGTTTTTTTTATTTAATTTGTGATGGAATCGAGAGAGTATAGTTACCGTTCTTAGCTCTCTTACGATACTGAGGTTCAGCCCATTTAAGTGGCATCATTCGTCTTATTGTTCATAAAATCGGGGAGGGAGCCGAAGTTACCACCAGAAATGTATTAGGACACCATACGAGCGAACTATGAACATTTTAAAAGAATGAACGACACAAACAGACAAATAAAGATTCTCAAATTTAATCATCTAACGACCTCATGTTTATGTGTTGGGAAACTAACTTTAAAATAACTTATCTTACTATCCCATGACATCAATACTGAATGTCAAAAAACATACTGTACAGAATATGTTGATTAATGTAATTTTTTTTTTAATGTGATGTATATGTACATTATCAGGTTTCTTTCCCCCTTTTCTTGTCATAAGAAAAATTCCTATTCGAGTATAAGTATGCAAACAATTACATTCTAGAATTCGTGATATTTCGGTTTTGATTTTAGTTTCATATTGTTGTATACCTAATGTCTAAAAATAAATCGTAAATATCGTATCTTTCATTGATACAGAAGCAATGGTGATGTTTCATTCCAAAGGCGAGAATGCGGCAACTCAGAATGTATATATATGTAATTGTTTTTCCCCCTCCTCCTCCTCGAGAATATTAGAATTATTTTCCCCCTCGAGATAGTAATGGAGTATGAAAAATTTGTGCGACCGGTTGTTTTTTTAAACTAACATTGAAAATAAGAATACCTTCCAGAACGAGCAATCGAATCTTTACAATTTATTGGATTATCGACTGGGCGACAATTTCTGAATAATTCATCAGAATAACATCCAATTTTTCTTTATGAGGGATGAACACCAGTACTTAAGACTAGCTAAGTCTGTTCAACATTCAGTGCTCATGTAAGTATCTTTTAGGCTCTCCCAGACTCATTCAGAAACACTTCAAAGCGTTTTTTAAGACTCGCAAAAGTTGTTCAAAACTTGTTCACAACTCTTCATAACCCCCTCTACTTGATGATGGCTCTTCAAAACATGACCAATACTTCTAGAACTATTAAAGCTCAGAAAAATTAATACAAGACTCTGCTACTCCTCGAGACTAACTAAATAAGGCGCTTCAATGCATATTTAAGACTCTTTCAAAGTGGCTTCAGACGCGGTAAGGTCCAGTTTAAGATTTTATAACAACTTCTGAAGACTCGATCAAGACTCAAGATGCCCCCATACTTATAGAATTTAAGTAGACCCTTTTGAAGGCTCTTGCAAACTTTTCAAATATTCTGAGACCTCAAGGAGGGAGTGGATAGCGCTACAGAAAGCAATAAATCTGGCAGCAAGGAAGAAAATAGGTACCTACTCGAATAATAGAAAGAAGAAAACCACGGATGAAAAGTGAAATATTACAGTTAATGGAAGAATGAAGAAAGTGTAAGTAAGACAATGGTAAAGAAAGTAAGGAAAAATAGAAAGCTTCAAGAAATCAGATAAAGAGATAATGCAAGAAGGCAAAAGAAGAATGGATTAATCAGAACTGTCAGGAAATTAAGGAGCGAATGGAGGCAGGAAAAGCCGATCAGGTATTCTACAAAGTAAAGAAATATTTTAGAATAAGAAAAAAAAAGAATTAACAATTTAATGGGCGAAAAAAGGAAATTATTAGATTCTAAAAAAGGCGAAATTAAAAGATATGTGAGATATGTTGAAGAACTGTGTAAGAATGGAGCCGGTATAAGTAAATGTATGGAAAGAGAAGATAGTGTGGAAGATGAATAAAGACGAGCTCCTGTTTTGAAATCAGAATTTGATAAATCCCTGAAAGAAATGAAGGCACACAAAGCCGAAAGAGTTGATGAAATTGCTAATGGGTTATTAAAGAATGCAGGGCAAAAAGTTATATGAATTTATTAATTTGCAGAGTGTACGAAGAAGAAAAAATGCCAATAGATTTTCAGAAACGTAGGTTAATTATGATTTTTAAAAAAGCAAGAGCAGGCAACAGCGAACATTATAGTACTAAAAGTTTGCGACTTTCGCAGGCATCAAAGACTCTAGCAAGGATAATGAATAAGAGAATACAAAATAAAATAGAAGAAAGGGTGGGGAAATATCAGTTCAGATTCAGAAGAGATAGAGGAACCGGAGAAGCCATTTTATGTTCGAGACTTTTATTAGATAGATAGAAAGAAAGAAAGAAAAAAAAAACAAAACGTTTGGGTATACAGGGTGTTTCTCTTGCAATGACCCCCTACCACCTGGTAAGTAGGCAACCTAACCTGACAATATGTAGATATGTGTGCATATTCTCATTTTTGTAGGGGCTGAGTTATGGTCAAATTTTGGAAAGTTTTCTATCATTGAAATTTTTTGTCGAAATTGGTTCAACGGGTATAATTCAGGGAATATAGCCAAAATGTTACCGTAACTGAATTTAGCGACCTTTGGAACCAATTATTGGATACCCATATAAAACTTTACAAAATACCAGAACCCCTCTCCCTCTCCATTGCATGGGCCTTAATTTCAATATGGGGTAAATAGATGAAAAATGAGGGAAGTGAATAAGTCCCACAAACAATATAACTTTGTGAAGTGGTAAAGTAGCTGAAGAAGATGATCATAAAGTCTGTGCATCTCTGTGTTAGAAAGTAATAATACAATTCTTAACTGGGATACCGAACGCCACTTTGAGCAGTTCTAATCTAGATACAAGAAAATTGCTAATGACCTTTCTTATGGGAAATATAACCTACTGCCAATTAAAAAAAAAACAGTAGTGGCTAGTTTCATGGGAAATTGATAAAAGGTGAAAATTTTCTGATATAATTTGCACTAAAATTAATTTTGTGAACACTCTGTGGAACCGATTCCGACCTTTTTTCTTTTTTTTTTCCTTTTTCTGTGGTAACTGCCTCTACTATTACCTACTGGTAGCATTTTTCTGACTATCTTCAGTAGTGAGAAGAAGGAAAAAAATTCAAAGATAGAAAACTTTTCAAAATCTGAACATAACTCATCCCCTTCAAAATTAAGAAAGTATGCAAATATATCTACATATTGTCGGTGCAGGTTGCCTACTTACCAGGTGGAAGGGGAGTCGCTACAGAAGAGACACCCTGTATATTTAACATTTGTAGATTTAGAAAAAGCTTTTGATAATGTTGAATGGTCGGATCAAAGGGCTCAAATACAAATAAAAGATGAAGTGGGAGACGCAAAAATTCAAAAAGAAGTGAGACGAGGTTGCTGTTTGGCACCTGTCCTGTTTAACCTGTTTGTAGAAAAAGTAATAGAAGAAATAAATGAAAAGAAATCAGGTGTGATAATACAAGTGGAGACGATTAGAATGATAAAGTTTGCGTATGTTATTGCAATAGTAAAAAGAACTAAAGAAAGCATTGAAAAAGTTGGGTGAAAAATTGAAAATGAAATATAAAATGAAAACCAATAAGAAAAAAACCAAAGTTATGGTAGTCAGTAGATGGAAACAAAATTCAATATTTCGATATACAGGCTATACGTATCGAAACCAGACTGGTCGTAACAATTGCTGCCAAGTAGATAATCTGGATTTTCTATATCGTTAAAATTGCAATAAATATGGAATAGGAGGTGAAAAAATGAAGGAAGTAAAGAAATTTAAATACTAAAGCGGTCTGATAACGTAAGATGAAAGAAGTAGAACAGAAATAGAGAGTAGAACAGAACAAGCTAAGAGAACTTTTTTTTCTTCAAAAATGAGACGTATTTAAGGTAAATATGGATTTGGAAGTAAGACTGAGATTTCTTCGAACGTATATTTGGAGTATAGCATTGTATGAATGTGAGACCTGGGCAGTAGGAACACAAGAAAGAAACAGGATCGAAACTTTTGAAATGTGGTATTATTGGAGAATGTTGAAAATCAAATGGATAGGAAAGATCAGGAATGAGGGCGCATTAAAGCGAATAGGAAGGAAAAGAGAAATTTGGAGTATAATCGTAAAGAGAAGAGTTAAAATAATAGGTCATAATATAAGACATCCAGGGATATTGTTATTATTGCTAGAGGGAATGTTAAAGGGAAAAAACTGGAAAGAAAGGCAAGGAATGAGCTATAAAGAGCAGATAATGAAGGATACAAAGTAGTAAATCCTTCTTAGAAACGAAAAGATTTGCACAGGAAAGGAAAACGCGAGACTAAGGACTATAACAACAACCTTATCGAAATCTGAACGAATCCCAAAATCGAAATAATAATAATAATAAAAACTTCAAATAAACGAAACTGAACCAGCTATAGCAATTAGGTTTCTTTTGCGTCACAGATTTCGGAAAACTAAAATTTCATTTCAAAAACCCAATGGCCCAATACTCTCCCCACCATACGAACACGTTCAATTTTTGAAGTCGGATCAATTTTGCCAATTTAAAAAGTCACACGCAAATTTTGGAACCCAAAACAGGTTCTGATCGAATATCTAATTCGATCAATAGTAATTTCGACAAGAAGTGGTCTCAGTTGCAGGCTCGTATAGCGTCGTGTGAATGGAGGGAGGGGGAAGTTTGAGCATCAGTCCAAGTTTACCTCCTTCCTCTCAGCAGACAGGCTAAGACCTTTTTTTACGTCTTTCTGGATTTTTGGACTTGAAATTCGCAATTTTGTCCCAAGTTTCCCGACCCCTGGGAAAGTCATCATCACACTATCAACCAGCCCAGTAATTGGTACTAGACGTATAGGAACTACTGACCAGTAGTTTCCAGATTTAGTTGTAACTGACAAGTAGTATTTTAATGATGACTGCCGGTAACGGTTACAGTTTAGCTTGTTAGCACGTGTAATCATAAAATATAGCAGTAAGTACATTGGTAGGGGTCTGGTTGGCCGAGTGGATAACGCGTTGGTCTCGGAATCCGGAGGTCCCGGGTTCGAGCCCATGCAGCAACTCGACAGATTTCGACCTAGGCCGGTTTTTCGGCCAGAAGGGAAGAGAGCTAAGACAGCCCTAACAGCCTCCCCAATGTCTCTGAAGTAATGCTCGAAGGGGCGGATTCCAGGGCTCGGGTTGAGAGCAAAATTAGAAAACGGGAAGGTGTAACATCAAATCACTTAAGTTGTATTTAAGTACATAAATACCTTGACGCAGGCCCCTATCCTGACGAAAGCTTAATCTATCTTGACAAAGGTCCAATCCAGGTTATTCCAGGTTAGGGGGTGCGGTGTCCCGGGGCCAATTTGACGTGCATGCACCGTCATACGCACCACCATCATCGGAAATACCTCACAGCAGGATATTGTTATTACTGTTAGAGGGAATGGTTGAGGGGAAGAACTGGAAAGTAAGGCAAGAAATGATCTATGTGAAGCAGATAATGAAGGATACAAAATCAAATGTAAATCCTTCTCAGGAATGAGAAGATTAGTCCAGGACAGAGAAAAGAGGAAAATGCAACCTATCAGTCGGAAGACTAAGGAAAATATCATCATACAAATCTTTTTTTAATATTTGAAAATATTTGGCTCTTATCGCTCGCAAATGAATGTTGTATCACTTTTAAGGGTCAACACACTGACATCCACCCTCATAGAATTCTGGAACCCAGCCTGCAACAGGAGGACACCTTGTACATTAAAACGCGAGCAGACCCTGTGAAACACGATATTCGCGTACGTATTACAAATCTTATTTTCTGTCTGTTTCTCTGCCTTCGTTTGTTTGAATTTTATTAAGAGGAATGCTCGATTTAAAAATGTTTTTTGGTCGCCGACCAAATATCCGAGAGAGGAATTTTCGTAGTACGAATAGTTCTTTGAATACACGTTACCGATTGTGCTTTTAAAAATCATTAAAAATGAATTCGTAATCTTAAACACTCGCATGTCAGTTTGCTCTTTGCCGAACCGTTATGTAACTCGTAATTTTTTTCCTCTCGCAAGTAAATGTGATCAATAGTTACACTAAACCGGAGCAATATCTTAAAAACTTCTTGGAGCAACATGAGAATGTGTAATACACCGTGTCATCTGTTAATTTGTAGATTCGAGTTGGCGAAAAACTGACACTGAGTTTATAAAAAAACATTTAGCCCCCGGCACGGTAAAATACTTCGGGCCAACGGTTGGTTCCCGGATCTACCAACTCCCTGGGTTCGTCATTCGTCGATGAAATTACGCAGTAATCGTGTTTCCTGAAAAGTCGAACTATAAAAAATAATACAAAAGTGGATGAAAAAATTGGAGAGAAAGTTAGCAAGAAAAATGATGGAGGGAAATGCTGAAGGTCTATTGGGAAATCAGCGGAACACGCATGACAGAACTTGAACACTTTCTCGCTGTTGCTGTGGCTGCTGCTCTTGTTTTTCTTTCGTCATTTTCTCACTCGCCATTTTCCCGCTATCTTTTGTCGTTATTGCGCGCATATAATCGCCACAATATACCTTTACGTCCTGGAGCGAAATAAAGGACAGTTTAGAAGGTCGAAGGTTTAGAATAATCGCACGACAAAGAGCATTCCTATATACAACTTAGAATCGTACAACAGCTTCAGCATAATCAGAACTTGACAATGTCAAAATGTGAAATACATTATAACGAATTAGGTGCAATTAATCTATAAATACCCTTCTTAACTGGGATCGTGATTTCATAGCTGACGTTATGGTTGTAAAAATAAACCACCACAAATACGTGGGATCCTGTATACAAAATATGGAACCATAACCGCTATAACTCACCGTGTACCCCGATATTCCGTCGTATTTTATACAAATGAACCTACTCACGTGAAATATTCGAAAATTATTTTTCGATCCCAGGGCGTAAAGGAATTAAAAAAAAAAGCGCAAAACAAACAACTCTGGTATAATTTAACCCTGATTTCATTAATTTACAATCGGATGCAATTTCCTAAAGACCTGTTAATCAGAGTATCGTTTTTATTTGTTATTCGTCTTTTTCGCATACATCCACAAAGAAAAAAAAAAAAAGGTTAAATAATTAAAAACAAACCCTTTTTCGACCCTTAAACGAGGAATAAATAAAAAGTTATCTCGTATATACATATACACGGATATATAATCTGCTGGCCGTGAGGGAAAAACTCTTCACTCCCTGCGTTTTACACGCTCGCAGGTTTCGAAAGTAAACCATATTTCCCAATAGGAACGGTTAAAATATTGAATGTTACCGTGGTGTTCGTTGTACGGACATAAATGATTATGTCGTTCGCTACTGAATCGTTCTCTTTCCCGAATGAGGAACTAATTTCAAAATTCTAACCTACATTTTGTTCGCTGTACGACCGAGAAAAATAATCTTCTAACGAGTTAATCCGTTACCTTCATGGGCGTAACAATGGCCCCACAGGGTTCAAATACCCCCCATAGACTCAGTCTATCCTCCCAGAGATGAATTTAGGAATGGGAACCAAGACTAAGCAGAGTGAGATGACCCCATCAATTTTTTGGTCCTCTAGACACGGATTCCCTATATCACCAAGCAAAACAGAATTCATGATGTTCCAGCATCGAACAAATAACACTACACTGAACAAAATGAAATTTTTTGTTTGCACAACGCATTTAAGGAGGTGATTCCTGAGTACTTTTCAACGCTGAATACAGTGCCGTCGGCCGTTTTTCTCTATCACGTCTAGTTTTTCTGATCAAAAACTTTAAAAAATTCAACTAAATGTGTTCAAAAAGAGGTTTAGGAACTGAATGTGGTCATACTGATTCGTGTTGTTGTGTGTTGCGGTCGTGTGTAGTGGTGTGTATTCCGTCTGTTTGTTTTCTGTTATTGTGGTCTGATAACACTGATAATATCAGTCAGTGGTACCTCTTATTCCAATGCAAAAACAAAATGGAAACGAATTTCAGTCGTTCAGAACTCCGAATTGTGACGTGATAGAGAAAAATGGGTCGCAGTATCGTGTTCAGCGTTAAAAAGTACCTCAGAATCACCTGTCGAAATGCATTGTGCAAAATAGTTGTTCAGTAGTGTAATCCAACTTTCCCACCTTTTCCACTCAGATCACAATCGATTCCTCGCTCCAAATCAGTCAAATTTCTCGGCCTCTACCTTAACGGGCGCCTCTCCGGGTTGCCACATAAAAAATACATAAAAGCCAAATGTATGCGCTCACTCAATGTTCCGAAGTGTCTCTCACATCCTTCCAAAGGATGTAGCAGTGGAATACTCATTCAGCTATACCATACTCTGATCCGATCTATCATGGATTATGAATCACCCATATATGGACTTGCTCCTTCCTCATACTTGAAGCTTCTTGACGCTGTTCAAAATGCGAGTCTACGTATCGCCATTGGTGCCTTTCGCACTAGCCCAGCTTTGAGTACATGTGCCGATGCTGGATTTCCTCCTCTCTCATACCGCCGAACAAGGGCGTAAATAGAGGGGGATGGGGTGGGGCTTTTAATGTAAAACTATACGAGTACCGCTATTATCGTTTGTGATGTTGTGCTGTGCTTGTTTTTTTTTTTTTTTTTTTTTTACAAAGGAAGTACTACAGAAGAAAAATTTATTTTTTTTTTGGGAGGAAGCTATGACTTTTGGATTTTTATAAAGTTACCCTAGACCGTTGGGTTAAGTGAGTTGGTTTAAGTGAGTTTAATACTATCGCCCTCCAATTTCGAGGGATATAGAGTAGAGAGGAGCCTAATTGCGAGCCCACTGATAACGAAAAAGATCAAAATAGATATGTGTGAGTGCCCAAAGTAAGTAAAGTACAAAATTCAAAGCGGTTTGAGAATCTTTCTTCTAAAACATTAGTCAAAAGAAAACACCTATATACGAAAATCCACATTTTGCTCCTTACATTCTACGTATAATAATGACTATAGATCTTTCTACAAGTTCAAAAGAAAACCAGGACTTGTTTAGTATGATGTAATGATGATCATAAGAAGGTGATCAGTCTTAAGACCGGGTTGATGCAGCTCCCCATTTCTCCCTATCTTGTGCAAGTTCTTTCATTTCCAAATAACTCTCATATTTAGTATTCTCGATTATCTGTTGAAAATACTGGAATCTTTGCCGACCTACTCAGTTCTTTCCTTCCATCCTTCCTTCTAGCAGGAGTGATATTATGCCTGGGTGCCTCAAGTTATGCCCTATTACCCGTCTGCAAAAATGCGGCCAAAAAATGGCATTGACCAAAGTTGCTAATTCTGGTATTAAAAAGTATTTAACCTGGCAATTCTTCGACCGCTTCGACCAATCAGAACACAGCACTACTAAGTTACCAAACAATTACCTGTTCAGGAAATTTTTAAATTGCCTGAGGCAATACTTTTCAGACGGGTAGTTTATCATGATTTCTTATCTTCAAACAATTCCAAATCAGCCCCATAGCCAGAGTTTATGTGTGTGGGTGGGGCTCTATAAACTTTTGGGGGGGGGGCGAGGCCGACATTTTTTTACAAGCCAAGAGAAAAGTGTACACAGGTTTTATGTTTTATTTCAATGGGTGTCTCGCCTCGCGGTCTAAACAGGCTCGGGTAATTTAGCGAGAGTGTACTGGGGCCATTACATACAAATCCCATTCCCAATCCAAGAGTCCCAAATTAGTTGACCTAGTTTTTGTTCTGAATTTAAAAATGTTTCTGTGATATTAATTCTCTTCATCCCTTCTTTCTTTCTCGTTCAGCGTAATGAGGATTTTTTTAATGGTGGTACCTTTGCCTAGGGGGCTCAAGATACCTATAGAGGGGGCTCAGCAACAGCTTGCCCCCCATGGCCACGGGACTATTCTAAATACCTATTTTACCTGCTAGTCTGTTAAGTATTTCCTCATTTCTTATCTTATCCGTCCATTTGATATTAAGTATCCGCCTGTAGCATCACATTTTTTGAAATCAAAAGTTTCGATCCCCCTCTTCTCTGGTTTTGCCTATGGTCCAAATTTCACATCCATAAAACGCTACACTCCAAACATAAGTTTCTAAAAATATTTTTTTGATTTCCAGATTTATTTTTTATTTGAAAAAATTACCTTTTCCATAAAATTCTGATGTAGCTTGGGCTATTATACTACATACTAATATCCCTTTTACACCTTCCACCTTTTGTTATTTTACTCCTGATATAGCAAAATTCGCTTACTTCTTCAATTTTTCCCTGAACAATTTTTATTTTAAGCTATCATGTTCACATCAATTACCTACCATCACTAGAGTTTTTTTGTTGTTTTTTAAAAAATATTTTTATACAATATTCCAACTCAAAATCTCCTCCATTCTATTCAAAATATTTTTGAAATCAGTACTTCTTTCAGTTAATAAGATAATATCATGTGCAAACCTGAGCCTCATTACATCATTACTCGCTCTCCATGTATGGTTATACCTGCTACAAATTTTTCTTTTATGTACCACTCTATGTACAAATTAAATAATACTGGCTACAACGAGCACCCCTGCCTTACACCTTTTTTCATATTTGCCTCCCCTTCCTTCCCTTTCTCTCCTTCTATTCTTAATGAAGTTTTCTATCTGTTATATACATTTAAAATAACATGATTTTCTTCTTTATTCCTATCCTTTTTAGAATATCAAACATTTTATCCCATTTAACATTGTCAAAAGCTTTTTCAGTATCAACGAATGCCATACATGTATCCTACCTCTTTTTAAGTCTCCCATCTACAATTGAATCCTATAGTTCAGAAACAACGTGAGTCCCAAAATTTTGAAAATGGGTTGGATTGATTCGCAATATTGGGAAGTCTATTGCATTAGGGCTTCGTTGTTAAAGATTATACCTCACGGTTCGTGGCATTGTAAATAACTCACTGTTCACTTTGTAAGGTTGAAAGGCACTAACAGTAGAAAACTGAAAAACTAAAAAAAAAACGTTCCATACACCTACATACGTATACGCACATACGTTATGAGCCTTCACAACAGCAACAGTCGTGACGAGGTTAACTCTCTCTCTATTTCCATGGATAGGCGAAAATAAGCACAACAACGACAATCATGAGGTCCCCCTGACACGCTCCCCGACACGAATTCAGTGATTACTTTATTTTTCCTTCCAGCTATGGGTATACTTGAGCGAAAACCGTAACTCCAACCATTTGCTCGTTGATCTTGATCTTTGCTGCGCCCTACGCGACTACAGTCTGCACTCTGTAGCCGTGTTGTTGATAGAAATTTCCGTGAAAATTATTTTTAATAGGGTACGAAAGCATATAAAATGTTACAATATGTGTCTCTGCAGGAGACACATATGCAGTTTGCAGCCGTGTTATTAATAGAAATTGTCGTGAAAAAGTCAACTACTGAGGCACGGTTTTCGCTCAAGTATACTCAGTAGTATGACGTCATAGTAACAGGAGCATGTCGGGGGAGTATGCCCCCACCCCCACTACTGCCTCCCAGAAACCTTTGCGGGAATGTATTGAACAACTTCCCAAAGTTTCACAGCGATCGGATGAACAGTGTAGTAAAGTCTACAGTCGTGTTATTAATAGAAATTTCCATGGAAATATGAATGACACACACAGAGACATACGTTAACAGAAATTTCCAAAGAAACATGAAAGACATACACAGACAGACAGACATACATTCATTTTTATGTATACAATATAGAAGATTTTAGGCGCTGGGGCTTCAGCCCCCCCCCCCCCAAAGTTTTCGCTCTATTTCCGCCCCTGCCGCCGAATGCAACTCACTGCAAAACTTCTCATTACAATAGCACACAACCCTAATCTTCATGCCTATCAGTATCTGTTTAACCCTCCAAACTACACTCATGTTCCTAAATCCTCACTACACTTGCGGTCACACCCTGAAGGGACACTGTCCCGTATTTTTTCCTACAAGTCATTACCAACAATCCATACATCACCCTTCACCCTGGTTGTTGAACTTTCCTCCATGCAATTTTGAACTTACCGAATTCCCTAAAAATTCCATCCACCTAAGTTTCTTGGACACATTTGCAAGAAATTCTTGACCGCTTTCCAGACCGTATCCTATACTTCACTGATGGTTCAAAGTACAACTGACGCACCGCTTACGCCTACTCCATAGATAGTCTACTACGCTCCTTCCGGCTTAAAAACACATGCAGCTTCCATCCACATAGACGAACTCCATGCTATCTTGCAGTGCTTAGTCACGATCTCCTTGCTCGAGGACTGACCCACCCCCATCCACTGTCTGGTCCTCTCAGATTCACTTTCCTCATTAAGGTCTATTTCCGATCGCCTTTCAATACACGCTCTCGACCAGCGAATCCATCTAATTCTCCATTTCATTTCCTTCACCACTAAGAGAATTTCACTCACCTGGATCCCAAGCCAAATTGGTATCCCAGGAAATGAGGCAGAAAAAAAAATCAGAATGCATTATTTGTCTTTGAGAAAATGTGCATGAACTGAAATATGCTCTTATTCTGAGAATTACCCACCTGACTATAGATTTATTATTTTTAATTAAGAGATGATTTTTAGTTAATCAATTATTTTTACTGGGAAACCCAAACATTTTTTTGCTTACTTTGTTTGTCATTACTCTTTTTGCTAAAATCTCTTTGATCCCCCTTCCCCAGCCAACTTTATATTTAAGATGCTGACTAGTAGTGCTTTCAAGAAAACTCCTATGGAATTCACCGTACGAGAGATAAGGCCAATTGAAAATTTTAGCTTCTCCCTCCTCTCTTTACCGATTGATTTTGCTGGAATTCAGTAAGGTCCTATTCCCAATAATATCATCACTTTCATACATTTTATTATAATCCCTTGTTAATAAAGTCTTGAAAGAGTTTCAGTGAACCCTAATTAAGAATGGTCGAGTCGTGAACAAAGCTGGAAGAATCATAACAAATTTTAAACTAATTCATAGCGAGTATTAGGAAAGTGTGATCAATTTTAGAAGAGTACTAATCGAGTCTGCATTAGCCCTAGGAAGTCTTCGGCTAGTCTGAAAGAGTCATCAAGTCTTAAACACTCAGTGAATTTTTTTTAAAAGTTGAAAGCTCTACCACAGATTCATCATTATTTCGAAGACTTTTATCAATTGTCAAATTAGATCGACGCATCACATGTCACCTTTTTAGTTTGAATCAAACGGTACCTATTGACATTTCTACCCAAGTGTAACCAGTCTGATTATTGTCGTCGCACTTAAGTGCCTGAAGTTCATTTTAGCTACTTTTACAGCCACGTGAAAACACCACAGCTTCAAATTTCTATCCACATGTACGCGAAAAACGAAAGAGAATCGCGATTTCGAACGAATTACAATATGAACGAAAATTCCCGCTGGTTCGTCGGATCCTGGTACGTCTCATATTAGAACACATACGGCTAATTATCAAACACTACCTTGAATTCCGAAGGGATTAACTTACAAATACACAGAGCTGTTTTCCATTTGAATCTTTTCAATGGGATGAAAAAAAAAAAAGTGTACCCTAATAAATCATGAATTTCGACGTCGGAAAATTTTGCGGCTAACTGAAAATATTAATCTGTATGCCCGTGAAATAATAATTAATTTAAAAAAATGTACTAGCTTATGAAAATTTGGTAAATAATAAATAAGTTGGAGTTGCCGGAGATGAATTGCCTCCAGTTAATTATCGCGAGTTGAGGGGTGAATTGCCGCGGCCGAAGCCGGAACAGCGGGAAATGCTCATTTATTCACAGGAAGGAGAAAAATAAGGCCACACTTCGTTTGCCTAAAATAAGAGAAAGCGGTAAATGAACATGGACATAACGTGAAATGAATTTTAAATCGAGAAAATTATTTTTCACGAAGACATCATGGAAACACAATTTCGAACCGACAGTTTCCGGAACATTTCAATTTTTTCTACGAGAGAAAAGTCATAATTATTTCCATTGAAAGTAATAGTAAGCACTGGCAAAGCCAAGAGGATGTGACATGACGGTCAAGATCGAATCCTCTTGCGAGTTTTTTGTAATTTACACGAGAGAAAGAAGTGTGTAGTCTGGGCCGCATCAAGGTCATTCGAAATCGAAAAAAGAAAAACGAACAGAAAGAGCACGAGTATTCATCGATAGAAGAAAAAAGATCTTCAAAGTGCGAAACATAAACTATGACTAAATTGTAACTCAACTATAACTGAACTAGGTAAACTAACAGGATGTCCTAACTGCGCCGATCGAGGGAGAAGAAAGAAAGTGAGTCATGAGAATAGTCTTTTCTAATTTTACTCTCAACCCGAGCCCTGGAATCCGCCTTTTGAGGAGGCTGTTAAGGCTGCCTTAGTCCTCTTCTCATCTTGCCGAAAACCCGACCTGGATCGAAATGCAGCGAGTTGCTACGTGGGCTCGAACTCGGGACCTCTGGTTTCCGAGAGCAGCGCGCTATCCACTCGGCCAAACAGACCCCTGAGTCATGAGAATAATAATAAGAAGAAAAACGTAGTTTAGAAAAAGACAGGCAGTACAGGTATGCAGGAGACGAAAGACGTTTGTTAGACGCTCATCGTGCTACGCAGAAACTCACCACGCGGGATAATTAGACGATTTATACATTTGCGAGGAGAGGGTCGCCGCACTCTCCTCTGATAACATGACTATTAAGATTATAATTCGAAAGGAAGAGGATAAGGGACAGCTTGATAGTCTGGAACTCTGAACACACTAGTACTGCTGCAAAATTTGGGTATGAAACTGAGAAATGGTTAAGTAGTGGGCACGTCCAACCCAGATATTTCTCGGGGGAACAAGCAGGAAAAGCCAAATTTTTAGCATGGTAGATTAATAGACAGTTTACTTGCCACCACGTTCTAAACCTGTTGGTAGGTCAGCTAAATACTTCGCCCAGACTGAGGTAATACACATTTTGTTTTTGTTATGACACATAAAGAGTCATCCATACTCTCTACCGACGTATTAAGGATCACTCAGATATAGACTCGGTTGGATTTCTCAAACTCATATAAAGTTTACATAAGCTCTGTGATATTAAATTCATTCTTCATTCATGACTCAATTAGACTCTGTCTAGACTAATTCAATTTTGTAATGTTTGGTTGATACACATTCGGATACTGTTAAAATTTACTCAACTGTCTCTTTCAATTCTTGTTAAAATCCGTTCAAACTCGAAGATGCATTCAAATTTCCTTAAGACTCGTTAAGATTCATTCAGACGCATAAGACTTATTAGTGACGAATCTGGGAAGCGATCCAGGGAAGGGCATTTCGAAATGTGTAAGAACTCAATAATTCCTCCATCGTTTTAAGTCCTTAAATTATTATTTTTTATTCAGAAATTTCCATAACGTGTCGTCAAGTTTTTTCAGCTCACTGATGGATTCTCGAATGGAAGACAATTTTTCGAGAATTTTCCATGTTCATCACGATAGAACCGAATTTTTTCTCTGAGGAAAGAGCGGAGCAGTTCTTAAGATTAGCTAGGTACTAAGACTCCTCAATCTTCCATACTTACGTAAGAATCTCTTAAGACTCCCAGACCCGGACTTGCTTAAAACTTTTTAAGGTTTTTCCAAAACATTTTTTCCGACTTTAGAACTCTTAAAGACTTTTCAAGACATGATATCAGCATTTTTCCTAACTTTTAAAGTTTTTTAAGAATTGTGTAAAACTTTAAGACTATTTTTACAATCAACTAAAATACTTCGTTACTCATATGAGACTTTCCTAGACATAAAACTTTTGAAAGGTTTTTATTGAAAACTCAACCGATTAGAATTCTTCAAGACACCTTAAGACTAACTAAGACTTTTCAAGATTCATTTAGGACTCTTAAAATTTTGTTGAAAAACTCCTGTAAACTTGTTTAAAACTTGCTTTATCGTTCAAGACATATTTTGCAACTTTCAAAACTATTTTTTGAAACTCTAGCAGGTCCTTTTGAGACCCAGTAGGAGCACTTCGTACTGAAGCGACTTTTCTAAGGGGCGAGGGGAGACTTAATGCCATACTTTTGGAATTTTTCAACTATCGATCTGAATTGGCCAATTGAGGGTCAGTTTTATTACATAAATTTGTTAGTTCTGGAAAATACTTGGGGGAGGTACGGTATGTCCCTAGATAAGACTTTGACTTTTTAAGCGTTCAAAAAATTTTCTCCCTGGGGGGAGCAATTGCTTCCATTGCTTTCCTCTTGCATTCATACCTGATTTTCATTCAGACGTCATTAGAACTCGTAAAGATTCTGTTAATGCTCAGCTGGACAGGAATGTTAAGCTGGAGCCACTAGTGGCTTGAACTACAGCTTAAGTTACAATTTAGTCATTATTCATTAGGCCAAAAGCCAGAGACAGGCCTGATGAGAGAGGGGCAAGTGGGAATTTTGTTTCCGGGCCCGGGAAAACTGGGGGCCGGTAAGAGAGGAAAAAATCTCAGAAAAATAAGAACTACGATGTATATACACTGCCTCGTTGCACCCTGCGCTTCAATAACGGAAAGCCAGCAGCCAGCAAAATGGAGCACATAAATGCGACTGTTTAACGTCTCTGAGAAAATTTCCCTCGCTAAAATTTGTTATGTGGGGAGAGGCCTCTTTTATTTCTAACCCCAGGCCCGGACGAGGCTCTCTACGGACCTGGCCAGAGAAGTGAATTTTGCAGGTCGGTTTTCAGCCCATAATTCAGCCATAAGCTAGGTTTTATAGCTTAAACTTATCAATTCAGCTAATGTCAAAAGGCAAAGAAAAATAGAAATAATTTGTAAATAAATTGATAAAAAAGTTGCTATCATAAGGCATTTACTGTTTTAGATTGGTCTTATCAGTTATCAAAATGGTGGGAAATTTTAAGCTTTGTAACTTTGACGTCAACTCACGTGCAAAGATTAAGCCATAGGCCAAACAGCATTAAGCCGTATTTGAACCCGGGAAATTAGCTTCAACTATAAGTCAAGTCAACTAACAGCTTAAAAGCCATCAGTTAAGTTTAAGCCGGTGACCAATGACTTAATACTCCAGCAGCTGGCGGCACAGTACAATGCGTTGTAACTTAATTCAGTGTCCTTATAACTAATCGAGATAACTTATTCACACTTCCTTACGACCGTTGAAAACTCATCCAACTTTCTTGAAACTCATTCAATACTTTTTAAAAACTTAATTCATTCGAACTACTGTAAGACCAGATTCTGGTTAGGCTAACTCAGAGCCTGCTAAAACTCATTTGGTTGTATTTAAGACTCGGTAGAACTCATTGGGCTGGGTTAAGACTCGGACTTGATCAAGCCTTGCAAGATTCGTTCCGACCAGGGTCGTCACTAGCAAGTTGTCTTTTTTTTTAGGGGAAGAGTGGTTGATAGCAACGATACCGATTAAAATATCAATGTTCTTTTAAAACCAAAATGAAAGAGAATAAGAACATTCCGCACTTTTCAAATGTTGCGGACTGGATACTAGAATTTATTGAGCATCAACTTTTCAAACAACATTGGAGCGAAAAGGGAGAGTGGAATAAACAGAAAAAATGCAGACTAAAATATTTAAAAAAATTGAAACCTAAGCAAAATGGCGCTGACCTCCAACAAATGATTAAAATTAGAAAGAGAATTTCTGTGAAAAAATTCTGTTCTGAACGGTCACTAGGGGTCGGAGAGGTTATCCTTTCAAATTCCCTTCGGTTGTGGCTCGTTAAAGCGAGTTTATATTTCTTATAGGATTCTTTCAGGGTAATTTAGGAATTGTTGAGACTCATTCCAGCTCCCCAAGACTCATTATGACACATTTAGATTCTTTTGGAACTCATTAAAATACTTTTCCGAGAACCAATGAGAACAAAAATACCAACAGCTTGCCATGCGGTACTACTTGAACTATAGTGTGTAACATCTAGCATTCAGACTTAGTAGTTAAATCAATGATGATGGGATTAAACCCGAAAACTTTTCGCCGAATAAGCCACTTTCTAGTGAATTTTGAAAATTTCTGGAAAATTATATCATTCTTAGAATCCCTTGAAACACTTGTCAAGTCTTTGCTAAGGCACTTTATGTTCCAAGCGAACGTGTCCTAATATGGCCATCAGCCAACTGCCGGGATCTAAATTTTTTTTCTCCAAAATCTGGCTTCATGTCTCTGTTACGTGAGCAACCTACCCATCATACCCGGTGTTAGAAGTGATTGGTTGGTACCTCGGATCCCGGCAGTTGGCTGATGGCCATATTAGGAACCTGATCTTATTAGGACACTTTACCTTACTTGAAACGCAGCATGACATAGTTGTTTCACTTCGTACTCGATAAGACTTAGGTATTTACAAACGCGGTCTTAAATCTCATTATAGCTCACCAGCATAAGCAAAAATAGTCGATCTATGGTGGAGGCTCATGGGAGAGCTGACACGTATCAAAATAATGTTACACATTCTTTTTCTCGTATAATTGTTCATTTTTTGGTAGAGGGGGAGCTAAGCTTCCTTCTATATTTGCGCCTATGCCATCAGACTCTGGAAACTCATTCGAACTTCGTTAAAATTGAATAAGATTCATTTGAACTAATTTAGGGCTCATTTAGACTGCACTAAAACGAATTTCAATTCTTTTTGCATTTTGTTAAGGCTCATACCACTAAGCCTTATTTCAGGCCTGAAGCGTCGGGCGGAAGACAGAGCGTTATCCTCGCTGAGTCGACGGATTGCCCTTTGGAAGATTTCATTCTTCAATAGCGGAAGCTAAAACAACTTTTTTCGCTCTCTTGACTTCCTTACTTAAATTTGGAACGTTATCCTATCCCAAAATTGCCTCCCTTCCCTGAGTGTCGATTTATTTCCTAAGCAAAAGTAGTCCCTTTAAAATTCGTTAAGACTTCCTGGTAAGGCTTATCTAGTTGTCTTTAGAACTCGAGAAGACACATTCAGTTTCCTAAAGATCCGGTAAGACTAATAAGACTCATACAATTGTCTTTAGGACGCGTTGAAATACATTCCGATTTCTACAGGACTCGTTAAAACTATTGATAAAACCATTCAGACTACTTTCAGACTGATTCAGAGTCTGTTAGAGCTCATTCAAATTTCCTCAAAACTAAGTATAGATAAGACTCATCTGGATTCTGTTGTGGTTTGCTAGGCCTCATTCAGACTATCTTAGAGCTCATTCAGACTCGGCTAAGATTCATTTGGTTACCTTCAGACTCATCAAGACTCATCATTTTGTGTTTTTGATGGTGGAATGAGTTTTTCAAAGACTCATTCCAGCATCAAAAAAACACAAAATAGCAGCACTACACAACTACTGCCACAGAGCGGTCAACATACTAAACGACAACAACCTCAGAACAACAGAAATCAACAAAATTATTAAACAAATAGCAATTAACAATAAATATCAACTACAAACAGTAGACAGAATAATAAAAGCACAGACACTGAACCAACATCCACAAAAACAGACAAATACGCAGGAGCAATCTTCACAGGAACACATACATACAAAATACAAAAAATCTTCACGGAATCAAAAACAGACCACCTCTGATCAAACAAATAAGCAATGACAAAACAGAAACAACAGTAGCAGAGTATACAGACTGAACTGTGAACATTGTGGCATGACCTACATAGGAGAAACAGGCAGAAAATTCACAACCAGGATCAAAGAACATGAAAAATCACAGAAGCTAAATGATGACAAATCAATGTTTGGAAAACACTGCAATGACCAGGGACTTGACAATGACAAATTGACAGAAAAGTACAAAATCCTACACATAGGAAACAACACAAGAAAAAGAAAACTAAAAAAACAACTAGAAATAATAAAGGCCAAAACAAAACAACCTAATAAACACAACAACTAACTTCCAAAGCGAGAACTTATTCCACCTAATAACCTAACACCCACGGATTGGACAAACCGCACAATTACAGACAAACAATAGGAGCACACAACTAATAACACTCACTGATTGAACAGACTGCATAATCACAGACAACCAATTGGAGCACCCGACTAAACAGGTTCACCATAAGATACTACTCTCGACTATGACTACAGGACCACAAGAGACAATGGTGATGAACAAACAATAAACTTAAAATTGTTATCAGCTTATCACTTCTCACAATTTTAACTTCACAATAACTGAAGAACAATATGTATATGTAAAAAGTGCCTTCCTCTCATGAGAAATATATATATTGAGCAGAGACCCTTCTTGTAGCTAACTCCTCAACGGACACCCTTCAAGTACATTCACTGTTGTCAGTTGGTAATATGTACATTTTGGGTTTTAGCTAATAAAGTGTTGCACTACAGAAAGGTATCTCACGTCAAATATAAGTAGATGATTGTAGACACTTTCCTCTTCAATCAGTCAAATTTTCAAAATAAAGAGTGTATCTTTTTATATTGTTTTCCTATGATGCGATCAAACCAGGACAAATTGAAATTTTCAGAGAAAAAGCGAGTCTACACTATTATTTCATTGTTCCAAAGCAGTACAATGTATAATATTCTTGAAAAGAGTATGTCTGGCCAGCCTGGAGAAAGGAGGGAAGGGGGGGGGGTTGGACTACAGATTTTCAGCATAAGAGACTTCCAACCAAATAGAAGAGAGCTATAGGGAGATCTTTTGGTTCCTCCATAATCCATGATTTGCTTCCAAAGATTGAATGAATGTGCAAAGAGCACTATGAGCTCTGTTCCCTGTAATCTGTCCACATTGACCAACTCTCTCGAAAGGCAAACCGGCCACAACTCACCCAGTTCACAATTTAATTAGAAACCAGGAGAAACTTTCGATTTCAAACGTAGGTTCCTGCGCAGTTCGCGACAAAAATGCATACCTTTCCAAGTTAGATGATGCATAGTCTAAGAATACTATCGTCATATTTTAGCGCTGAATAATATCCCGAAAAGCGCGTACATTTCTTTGTGCTAAAGAGACGCGCGTTCTCAAAAATTTCCACATCAGACAAACAGCACGAAACTTCGTCACCTTGTTGTTCATCTTCTGCAACAAGGTGAATCACGACCACTTACGGACTTGCAGTACGTGCCCGGTTCTTCGATCGTCTCCACCATCATCGAACAAACTAGAAGCCTTGGTTTTGGCCAGGTGCAAATGTGAAAGGTGTCGCTACATGTATTTTCTAAATGACACGTATAAGTGTTTACAAAATGACCCGACTCGTTCGATGTACGTGACTGGTAGACTTGGGTGAATTGGAGGCGACTGCCAAAAACAATAAGCCAGATGAAAGGTTCGAGATCTCGCCAACACTCCGAATTTGTATTTGCGGCAGATTTATCGTTACAGAGTATTTTACGGCATCGGTTCACACAGCGTACATCATCTCGCCGTTCATTATATGTTGGCGGACATGTTGCGTCCCGGTGCTTAATGACGCGACTGACGAAGGTTACGGGTTCTTGACCACGTTACAAGTTTACTATATAACTTTCGGCTCCAAACCGAGCCCATCGCTTCAGCTACACGATAAACATCGCTTGACGGGATTTCGTTTCACGAAATAAAGTGGATAGAAAATGGCGTGGATACGACTTCATTTTGTGTATTCTAGGGCTCTAGTTAGAACACCTCTAGTAGGTCACTAAGGAACTGAGCACGATAAACCACCATTTTTATTCACAATGCGCATTTTCAACTATTATAACACATGTAAAAGAATTCTTTAACAAATTTGTTTAGTGACTAATATCCACGTGTGTTTCCATCCAGAATTGTATGAACATAATAGGGAAACCTTTCAACTTGCCATTTCTGATGGTCTTCGTTTATAGAAATCATTTTTTGGCAACACTGTCGAGAAATTTGGGAGATGTTTTGAAAAGATGTTGTCAACTCTTATCACTAATTTTTGCCGGTGAAAAGCGCTGTGTTCTTTTCCAACAGAGTTGTCAACACTTTCAAACTGACTCGAGTCGGTTTCCAAAAATCTTGTTCTCAACGTGTTTTCAACATCACAAATCGCCAACTTTAGTGTTTTCAACTTGACAACTGTAGTGTAAATGCATCATTACTAGTGAGTTTTCACTTTTGTCTTATGTGTCGTACCTTATGATACCTCGTCTGTCTTCTCTGTTCACTGTATACCTAATTCAAAATGTTGTCTTTTGATCATTCCTAATGGTCTTATCATATGATCATCGATTTCATTAAATAACAGTTCAATTTTCGGCTTACACTTTCAACGCAATTCAGCAATTCAGCAACGTTTGCGGTGCCGAACGAATTCAAACTTTTTTTTTTTTAATTCTGATCTCTGGCAATTTCAAGTATCCATTGCATTATTTGGGCCCATTTCGCATATCAAATTCTGTTATCATCAGGGCTGACAAGCTAAAGCGAATGATTGGCTTAGCAGAAGAAGAAGCCGTATTTGATTGGCTTGTGAAGCTAATCAAAAGCCAATCCTTCAAAAAGCATTAAGCCAATAAAAAGCCGATCAATTTATCGAAGCAGCACAAGCCAATGAATTTTTTTTTTTTTTTTTTTCTTCTAAGACGACGAATCTAAGTACACTCATAAGATAGAGTTTTTGACGTTTTTGCGTGTCAGTTCGATCTATGATAGAAAAGAGCGACATTTTCGAACTGTACGGGTGATTCTATTATAGTAAATGGACATGTAACTCGCTAATTAAGCCAAAAGCCAATCATGAACGGCTGGAAGCAGTTGATGAAATTATGAAAAAGCCATTCCCAAGCTAATCAAAATCGGCCATTGGCTTGTAAGCCAATCGTGAAGTTTAAGCCAATGATGATTGGCTAGTCAGCCCTGGTTATCATACACTACCAACTTGATAACAGGAGAGGCGAATAAGTATGCAATATGGAGTACTGGAAAAGCCTTATAGGGCGACCATTTCAGTATCACAACTGATCATAACACATATAATGGCGTGGATGCATTGGTCACGGTTTCTTTTACTCGTACTCACCCTGTAATTGTTTTTATTTAAATTGATAGGGTGGAAACGTCAGTTTGCACGGTTAAGAGATTTTTTGAGTTTGATATATTGTGACATTATTGGTATGATTACTAGGAAAATGTTTTCAATGTGAATATATTCTAAATTTAATGCTCTATCAGAAAATAATAACTTAACATGCATTTCAAGCGTAGGATAAAATCAATAATTTATAGTTTTGTCTGAAGAATACTGATGTTCCAGATTGCAACAATCACAAATTCACAGATCAAGCTGATTGAACAGTACCAAAACACTATCTGCATAGCATCAAGTTTTAAACAATATTAGTACAGATAATATTTGCCTGAATAGTTATTATTTATTTTTAACATTTATGCATTAGAGTTGCAAAGTGGTGCTTCCCCTTCATAATGCAAATTTAAGAGGCCGTTTTTTCCTTTACGTATAAGTAACCTTTGACATGACTGTGCAGTACTTCATTAGAAGTTTTATTCCAGGAAATCGACAAAATAGAAACATCCCTTAAAGACCATTCAAAGATTCAGGTATAAACCATCATTTCTAAAGCACAGGTATACTCAAATATATAAAACTTCATAATAAAATTAATAATTCGTAACTGAATATATATTAAACTCACATACTAAAAACTTTAAACACTTTGTTACATAGAAACTTCAACAGTAAATTACTGATTACATTACGTTACATAAATTACTGATTACATTACGTTACATAGAAACTTCAACACTTTCCCTTGTTTAAAGGTAAAATAAACCTTAAAAAAAAAATTAATAAACTATTAAACTCTACAACAAGAATTAATACTAAGGCACTAAGAGGAGCGCTTTATAAAAGACCCATTTTATTACACAAAATTTGAAAACGGGGCGCTGCTATTGGTTTGGTCATCACATCAGCCACTTGGTTCTCTGATGACACTTGTTCGACTGCTAGGCTTTCCTCTGACACTTTCTCTCGGACAAAGAAGTGTTTCCTTTGGATATGTTTTGTTCTTCTATGATTCTCTGGATTTTCGGCTAACCTCACAGCTGCTGCATTATCAATCTGCAAAATCGGCACTTCCAACAGCTCGCTCATTTGACTCAGAAGACGACTAAGCCAAATTATTTCCTTTGCGGCTTCACTAGCTGCAACTATTTCAGCTTCTGTAGTGGAGTCAGTAACTGAACCTTGGCGTTGACTTAACCAAGAGACGGCTGCTCCTGCATAAGTTACTAAAACTCCTGATGTTGATCTGCCTGTCTGGATACACCCACCAAAATCTGCATCTGAATAACAGGTGAGAATACCTTTCTCTGCATTATGGTGATACAACAACCCGACGTTGATGGTACCAGCAATGTACCTGAACACTCTTTTTAGTCTGCCGATGTCATCTGAGGTCGGATTTTCAAGTGATCTGGATAGGAAACCAACTGCATAAGCTAAATCAGGTCTCGAGCCCAACATTAAGTACATCAATGATCCTACAGCCTGTCTGTACGGGTACGTGTTTTCTTTTTCTGATGCTTTCCCTGGCACAGAGCTCAATATAGGTGTTTTAACTGGCTTACACCCCACAAAATTGAACTTTTCGAGTATCTTCTGTGCATAGGACTTCTGGCACACTTTAATATCACCATTTGACTGCTTCTCAATCTCTAGTCCTAGAAAATACTTTGCTTCTTCTGACATGATCTTGAATTCTGCTCTGAGTTGACTTAAAAACGTTTCTAATTCTGCATGGCTGGTGGAGGCGATAAGACCATCATCAACATACAATACTAGGATAATCTTAACTCCATTCTCTTCTCGGATAAACATACATGCCTCTTCATCACTGACTTTGAACATTAGTGATTCCAAGAACCTGCCAATTCGCCTATTCCAACATCTCGGCGATTGCTTGAGCCCATACAGACTTCTTGCAAGTCTCCAAACTCTGCCTGACCCATCATCATATCCTTCCGGCTGCCTCATAAAAATGGTTTCATCAAGCTCGCCATAGAGAAATGCAGTTGACACATCAAACTGGACTAGATGCATCCTCTCTATTGCTGCAACGCCGAGCATTAATCTGATAGTCTGTAGCTTGGCGACTGGGCTGAACGTTTTACTGTAGTCTATGCCTTTTCTTTGATCATACCCTTTTGCAACAACCCGAGCTTTATACCTTGAAACAGAACCATCTGGATTTAGTTTCAACTTGAAAACCCATTTACAAGGTATTGCCTTGGCACTTGGAGGCAGATCAGCTAACTCAAATATGTGATTTTCTTTCAAAGAAGACATTTCACTATCCATTGCTGTTTGCCAGGATGCGCTATCTGGTCACTGGAGCTCTTCTTCGTAACTCTGTGGCTCTTCCTCAGTAGTCATCACACACACAAAATCATCGTAGTACTTTGACGCGTGAATAAAATCTCTATTGCGCAAAGTTCGACTATTTTCTGATGATTTTGATTTTTCTGATTCTAAATCTGAGGAATCTGAGGCTGGTTCAGTTTCTGGTTTTTCTGCTTCTTCATCTTCATATTTTGCAGGTGGACTATAAAAAGGTACCTTTACTTTTTCTGCACAATCACGAAGTGTTTCTTGAAACTGAATGTCTCGGGACAACACGACCTTGTTTTTCTCTGGAATGTATACTCGATAACGCTCTTCTGCATTGTAACCAACAAGGTAACCTTTTTGAGCCTTTCTGTCCATTTTGCGACGCTGTTGCTTCGGAACATGGACATAGCAAGCTGAACTGATGATACGCAGATGACTGATTCTTGGTTTCTTACCAAACCATAGCTCGTATGGACTGACACCATTTTCTGATGATTTTCCTGTTCTGTTCAGAATGTAGACTGCTGTGGTGACAAACTCAGCCCAAATTGCTTGTGGAAACTGTATCTCTGAATTCGAGTGCATGAAAGTTCTAGCCATCTCGACAATCGTTCTGTTTTCTCGTTCACTGCTGCCGTTCTGCTCTGGTGTGTAGGGAGCCGTTAATCTCTGAGTGATACCCCTTGTTTGCAAAATATCACAAACCTCTGAATTGTCGAATTCACCACCATTATCACTGAGCAGCTCTTTGATGTTGTGTCCTTGTTTTTCTGCATGAGTAAGCATTTGTTCTAAAACTCCTTTGACATCTGACTTCTCTTTGATGACAAAAGCATATCTGTATTTAGTGTAACAGTCCTTGAATACAACCAAATAACGCTTCTTCTGAAATGACTCATAAAAAGGACCACAAACATCGGTAGAAATGAGCTCTCCTGGTTTTGAAACTTTTCTTCTAGTACCAAACGGTAAACGATGAGCTTTACCATAAACGCACGGTTCACAAATCTTATTCTCTAGCTTGATTTTAATCTCTAATTCTCGTTCAAGCTTTTCTTTGACATGACGTTTATCTTGGTGACCCCATCTCTCGTGATAAAGCTGAAGCAGATCACTCGATTCCGCGATGTTGACTGTGGAACTGTTATTCGAACTAACAGTCTGAATCTCTGCCTTGTACAACGTTCCATTCTTCTCTCGAACACCTTTGATTACAGCAGCACCATTCACAGAAAACGTACAGGAGGTGACGGTAGATTCAAACTTGCTATTTTGCTGTTTATCATGCGCTGCCAATGGTGAAAATAAATGTCTGGCGATTCTAGGGACAAGCCAAACATCTTTAAGCTGTAAATGCCGGCGCTGACCATTAACTGATGAGACGATCTCGATGATACCGCTACCAACTGCATCCAATCGCTCGTTACCGGCTGCTTTGATGCTATGCGAGCTTTCAAACTTACTGAATGAACTAAACCAATCGGAACGGTTTGTGACATGCTTAGTAGCGCCGTTATCAATCCACCAATCCTCTACATTCGGTTCAGCAGCTAAAACTGAATTATGAATCGATACAAGAGCAAGAGTTTCTACTGAATTGCTCTGAGCACTACTCTTGGCACTACTAGCTGAATCTCTAGCTGGGCGTCCATCAGCAATCCACTTTCTACACTGACGAACCCAATGACCAGCTTTGTGACAGTAATTACAATTATTACTCGGTTTGGACTCTGAACTTGAGTGATTTTTTGGTTTAGCAGAACTACTATTCTTCTTCTGATTCGATCTAGTAAGAAGAGCTTCTTGATCTGTACTGCTACTACTACTACTTTGCTGATTTGAGTTGCGAGTTCTTTCATAAACTATGAGCTGCGAACATAACTCATCGAATGTTCTCGTTTCATCTTTTGAGAGTAACATCCAACTGGATTTAAAGTTCTCGAAGTTGCTAGGAAGAATATGGATCACCTTACAGACCAAAATTAGGTCTGGTAAGGGATTCTGGTTCTTTGCTTTTAATCCATTATTCAAATCATTCCATAGAGTTCGAAGCTTCGCAACATGGGTTGAAACCTCATCACTCAATGTCCAACTGAAGGCGAAAAAATCTGCACATACCTTGAAAAGCTGATCCTGTGAAGTAGCTTCGAAATGACTTTTCAAAGCTTCCCAGGCTTCCTGAGCGGTAGTCTTATCCATAATCTTTTGGTAGACTGAATCTGAAACAGTACTTGTGATCATAGACTTGGCATAACTATTGGCCTTACGATACAGGTCACAAGCTGCTTTGTGCTCTTTCTTCTCTTCTTTCGTAGCGTTTATTTCTCCGAGTGGATCAGGTTTTGATAACTTGCCATCAATCGCATCTACGGCTCCTTCATGGTAATCAAGTAGATCTCTGATTTTCCGCTTCCACACAGGCCAGTCTGCTTCACCAGCGAGTGGTTTGATATGTTTCGCCAGTTCCATCTTATCCATGAACTTGAGCAACACTCCACATCAAAATAACGACTCGAAACGAAAAACTGACTACTTTACTGACTTACAGAGCATATTAAACGCGAGACGAAACGTCTGAACCCATAACCTAATAAAATTAATAATTCGTAACTGAATATATATTAAACTCACATACTAAAAACTTTAAACACTTTGTTACATAGAAACTTCAACAGTAAAATTACTGATTACATTACGTTACATAAATTACTGATTACATTACGTTACATAGAAACTTCAACACTTCATAACAAATCAACGTATAATTTGATGCTCAAAAGAAACTATAGTTAACCATTATACATGATAAGGAAGTTGTCACCCTGTTATTAAACGTATAATTTGATGCTCAAAGATTATAGTTAATCATTATACATTAATAAGGAAGTTGTCACCCTGTTATCAGTTCATTATACTTATAGCACAACAGCGCCCTAATACTGATAATAGTGATAATCAGGGAACCAGAAAAGAAGGGTATAATCAATCTATGTCCGCCAAGTTTGTTTCTGGCCTTATCAAATGAAGAGAATTCAGCGACATATGGAGACGAAAATTTTATAACAATACACTGTAAACCAACTGTACACAATCATTCATTGATAACAGCCCAAACATAGTGGACATCAGTTTCGTATTGTTACAGTTCTTACATCATATAAAATAAAAACATATTCAACTACCTAATTTTTACACAAAATATCACCAACACTGGAATTTGGGTGTAAGAAGAGTGACTTGTCGCTCTAAAGGTTTCAACTTTATCTGATTATGTCATTATATCACATGAGCAAATGGGTTGAGGGATTTCCAGAGGCTCAGTCCCCAAATTCTCTGAAAGCCCCCCTTAGAAAATGAAACATTATACAAACAAAATAATGTTCAGTGTTATTTTGACACCTGTCAGTCCTCCATGAACTCCCCATTCCCACGCCAGGTCCGCTACTTGCGCGCTTACGTATTATGTTTTGGAAGGCTAAAATGTCTTTATACGTCTGTAAATCACTGAGATTATGTTTTTGTCTCCGCTCAATGTGTTTCCTATGGGATGGAGACCCCTTTTTATACATACATCCTTTTCTCTTCAGTTATTCTGACATTAAAATTGTGAAAAGTGATAAGCTGATAACAGTTTTCAGTTTTGTTCATCATAATGCGATTTTGTGATATTTGCTTCACCTACTCTGTTTTAATAATAATGATAGTGCTGAACAAATCCTAAATTCAAAGATTTTCAGGCATGTAACCTAAGGGTTGCAGAAGGCACGCGCAGTGCAAGAAAATTTGGTGACTCCTTTTTTTCTTGACCCTGTATCTTATGCCACTGCACTAACCCTCTTCATTCTGGTAGTCTTCTCGTTCTGAGAAAATCTGGTCAGCCTGGAAAAGGGTTTGTTTCCTGTCAGTGAGATACACAGTATCAGGTTTGAATCAATCCTTAGAAGCCGGGACAGTGTTTTATGTATGGCGATTTAAAAATTATCTCCATCTGTGTGCAGATTCTTCATCAGATTCTTCATTGGGCGATAAATTAAAAAATTATTTTGATAAATATTCGCGGGCTCCTCGCACGGCAGTTATTCAGCAGGCAATGTAAAGATTTACATACAGTGCGGATTGCTATGATGCGATGGCATATAGGACTTTGAAGGACCGCCTCTTCTGCTATTCTCACCTCCAATTCGGGGCTGGTTCTTTTTAGATAGGAAAAATACACGGGCGCACGATCAGTGCAACTGGGTCTGGCATAAACCAAGCATATTTTTAATATCCTAATGCCAGCATCAGTGCTTGGCGAATTTCTAGCACCTCAATTTCCAGGGGGGTAAAAGTGAAGGGGAATAAGAATATACATACACATATTATGTTTCTTAATCACTAAGTGTTCACAATCATTAAGCTGGTTGGTTTCTTTAAGAAATATTCGTCAAATTGTTGATAAAATGACTTAATAATGCTGTAAACCTCTGATATCAACATAATAAAAACAATTTGGGGAAGTTCGCTATCAGCAATGGTAACCATCAACAACAATTCACAAGCGTTATTGACTATATTGTTGATTTCTACTTCTTCCGAGAATATCAACAATAATTAACAACTTCATGAGTACCTACCTATTAGTGATTATTACCTACTTTCTCTGATAGACTATAGGTAGTTGATAATTAACAAACAGCATGGTGATATATAGACAATCAATAGCAATCTGGGATCTGCATGATGATTCGTATAATAAGTACATATGTATACACGTTTACTTACCCACTTATTCTGAACGCCCATTGTAGACTCCCGATATCAAAACACACACGACACACCACATCAAAAAGTTAACTGTCAACCACAACCAACAAGGCTTATATTGACTTATTAATTTCTATTCTTCCATTTACTTAACTCTGTATTAAAAACAGAAACATTAATTAACAGGGAACTTCATATAACTATTCACTCTTGTGATTAACCAGTTGATAGTAGTCTACAAAATGGCCGGAAACGATAATGATTAACTACTGTGTTTCAAAAGTTTCAAACTTTCAAGTTTCAATCAAAAAAAAAAAAATCGGAATTAATCGGAAAATGACTAGTAAATTTGATAGGATGACCGTTGTAGAGCAAAACGGACTTAGGCGACATTTGTTGACAAAATGAGATTAATATTGTTAAAAATAGTGTAAAAAGTAGAATTTTTCAAAATTGGGCCACAATACAAAAATGTGTACTCACGTTGAAAAAAGCTTATCAGTAAACGCTATGTCCGTTAACCAGCATTATTCATTGGCTTTTAATGTTACGTTTTCTCAAAAAACAGATTTTGTCGCTTGAGTCCTTTTGCATAACAAACAGCGTCCAGATAAATAGTAGGAGTGAGAACATATGAGGAGTTATCTGTCAAAATGGCCCCTAACAAATAGGAATGCCATTTGTCAGGAGTCCTTTTGACAGACAACTCCTCATATACCCCAATCAAGTTTTTGGTTCTGTAACCACCACCCACCGCATGACCACTGACCAGTTTTCTTTCTGGGGAACAAGCTGGATTAAAAATTGCATATGTGTTCACTTGGGTGTGTTAGTGTTCTAACTTTGAGAGGCTGGTCCAGACCATTAGAAAAAGAATTACAAGTTGGACTTCAGTGAAGTAAAAATAAGTATAGATATTTCATTAAATTATTTAGAATGACATAAAAATCACATACAAATGATTAGTCATATACAGAACTGTTATTCTACTAATTATTTAGTAGACCAAGTTTTCTGATCAGACATAAAAATGGTTCCAATCATGTTTCATGTTCAGAAAATCTTTCTCGAATATGAAATCTTCTGGACAGTACTACTAATTTCAAGGAATAATAACTTGAAATATAAAACATAACTTTCCATCAACTTACTGATTTCTAACCGTTTCTCAAACATGTATTAATCAGAGAGGCCTATAGTAGTTCATTTGTTCAATTTTATCAACATCAGTGAAATCATGGCCATGATTGATGATTAATTTGATATTGATGATTCAAATAATATATGAACGTTAATAATAATTTTATCAATATTAGTCACGTAATTGATGAAATTATTGTTTCTTAATACTGATGAGAATCATCAGGAATTGTGTTACGTTCAATACGTGCAATGTATAATGTACCCCATACGGTAGTATGGTATGTAGGTATATAGGCACCCATAGGCACCAGTTGAATGGCAATAGGTACTATGTGTGAGTTGACAGGAAAAAAGGGACCTCAGCGCAAAAATGTAAATTTTACAAGAGAGCGGATAAACAAAATTGATATTTTTTTTTTTGCGTTGAGGTCCCTTTCTTCCTGTAAGCTCACATGTTCTAAACTTAGTCATGAATCTATCTTTTTTTTTTTTTTTTTTTTCATTCATTCACTTTTCATCACATTTAAAATTCCCAAAATTTCCTCAAGTTTCTGCGTAGAATATTTACTCGTTTTCAGAAGGGAAAAAAAAAAAAATACTTAGGCCATTTTCTCGTAATTTTTTGTCAAGTTTTGACATTTTAAATTTTTTATACCCAATTTTCATAAAACGGAAAGCTAGTACGATTACAAAAATGTATTTCTATAAGTTACAACATCGAATATAAAAAATGCAACGAACTCTTTCGACTCGAAATCTTACATGTCTTGATAGGTACTTTGTACGCTTACTGATCATAACTAATACAAATATGGTTGAAATACCACTTTCACTCTGTTTGTTTGTTTGTTTGTTTGTTTTGATGAGTTTAACGTTCTTAATCGCATACATTTATAACTGGAAGTTAGATCAACTGTGGAAATGAAATAAATAAATATTGAAACATAGATTAATGAAATTAAACAAGCGGAATTTCAATTTATTTGCCGATGATGATTTTGCGGCTGGCGCCGATGTTTTGTCCGGCTTGTGTAGCTCCTTTATTGCTTCCGGCTTGTAAACCAATAATGCTCTGTCCGGCTTTCAGTGTTTCTTCGCTGAAATCACGTTTACATTCGTCAGAAGGTTTCGGTCCTAGGTACGGTCCTTTCCAGTTGGGATCTTTGTAGGTCTGAAATGAGAAAATTAACTTCTTATTACCGAATAGTTGGACCTGTTACACACGACTGAAACATTACGGATTAAACAAATGTTATATGCACACAGATTAAGTAGTATTTTTATACCCGCTATTATCTCACGGGTAAGATCGTAGATAGGTTGGAAGATATAATAATCTAGTCAGAACTATGATAATAAATGTCAGTTGGATGATCACGCGTAGTGTCCAAAACTAAAAATTAGCTCCTACGCACAGATATCAATGTGACAGAGAACAAGAGAATGAACAAGCAAGAAAAGATACGATCAAAGGTGGAATTTTGCCAACAAAACAAATCCATAAATATCCTGGAATTGATTATAAATTAGAAAGGGTTATCGGTATCGTGTTTCTTAGGTCCGTTTTCAATGCCAAAACATCATCCGTGCGACAAAGATGATGGAATACTCGGAGGTAGAAGGGGAGTTTCTAGCTTACTTTTTGGCTATCGGAATGCTGCGTTTTGCTAGGTAATAAAAATACTAGTCAAAAAAGATTTCCCCAGTCTAATGTCAGTCAGTCATACGCACTGTGAAAATAGTTCGGAGAGAAATCAACGAATGTAGTTGGACTAGAATTACTGGTTGCCATTAGTTAGCCATCAGGAAGTATAAGAAAATATAGAGGATAGTCTAAACATGATTACTTGAATTTTAGAAACCCGAATAACTAGATCGTTCACAGGTGAATACCGGTCTTGTAACTGGTAATGTCGTTTGGATTCGAAGGAATACTTACAGGGCTATTTCACTGTGCGCTGCACGAAAGATGAATGTATACCTACATAGTTACTGATTATACCCATAGGATTTAGAGCCCATTTACTTTGCTGTATCATTCTATCTGAATCATACATACATTTACATAAATTAAGCGTTTATTATCAATAACACGGCTCGTAAATTTCCTCTCTTGGGGAAAATGAGCAAAGTAGTAGAGATATTAAGGTATGAACTGAGAATATTGAATCAGAGAAACAGGTTCTTTACTTCCCCGAGTTCAGGTTGGCTTCAGATATTCAAGCACAAGTGCTGATCAAAGCCAAGAAATGTAGAAGTTTTTTCTTTTAGGGTAATTAGATGACGGAAAATTTGCGCTTCCTCATACATGAATGTGATAGATCAACCGAAGGTAGCAGTAGCCACAGTTTGTTTACTTCAAAGAAAGGTCCTTTCCTTCGATCTAAATTTACAACTAGGAACGCCCATATGATAATCGTTCTACTTTCATTTTGTCAGGGTCAATGATCAACGGTGGATGTGGTGCCTTCACGCAAGAGATAGTTCCAACAAAATATAGAAAGCACTTCCAAGGATCATTAAATTAGAAAGCGTGTGTACGGCGTATGTCCCATTTGGCGATTGATAATAAACGAATACCGAAAAGATGCACTATGATTATTTGTAACAAACGCGATTTTTTAATGTTTTTACTATTTTTAAAAACGCGAACACTCTAGCCGTGATGCGGCGGACATTTCATTTATGACAAATACTGCTCTGGCAAGAACATTGGAAACAAGCCAATGACTTTCAAAAATAAAGTAATTAATGTTATTTCAAACACGTTGGGTATTCGCGTTTACCCTCTGGTAGATTTACTTTTTTCTTTTTAATATATTTACTTTCACGTAATACAAAAATCAAAATTATCAGGGATCCTTATGAGAAAAGCCGACCATACGTTCAAAATAAATGCACGTGATTTATTGGCGGGTATTCTTGCACATGTGGCGAAAAAGATACGAAAAAGTAAATTACGAAGCACAAAAATAAGTCGCGTGGGAATAAATTCCAGAAGCTTTGCGCCGATGGATAAGAGTTTTCGGCGGTTGTGTTAGAATTTTGGAACATGGCACTGAAACACTCGATTTCACGCGTACATGTGGCGTTAGAAAAATTGTAAATGTTGGCAAAATTTCATCACGGTCTGGATTTAAAAAAAATTACGATTATCAAAGAAGTTTAGAACTCGATGACGAGCCCATGGTTAATAACGATAGTATATTTAGAGAACGGGCTACTTTGATTTGTCTAGATTCTAGAAATTATCAAGAATTCTTTGAGGGGCAGACTGGGACCTAAGAACCTATCAAAAAATGCCATTACATCGACTCGAATTTTCACTTCCATTATACTTTTTGTCTCAATTTCCGGTTCTCTCCCTTTTATCCCTTTAATATTGCAGCCCAAGACACCAACTGTACTGGCTCACCGGAAAACTTCCCCGCCCCGGTGGTACTTGCTGATTTTGAATGTAAAATAAAAAATTTTACCAAATATCAAGGTATTCTAATACCCAACAAAGCCGTTTTTTATTTTTATTTTTTTGTCAACTAATTCATCCCTTTTGAAACTCGCGATCTTCCAAGTCAACTACAATTAGCCAATAACTGTAATAAAAGATGACAATTATCTACCTGACGTCCAAGAGCGAACAATGTCCTGGTTACTTGGGCAATGTCTTTCTTTTCCCATAGATCAACAGTTTGGAGAACGTCAATTTCATCTACTCCGTAAGCCTTCAAAGCGGCCTGGAATCTGTAATCAAATTTCCATTAGTGTTATGAATGCAAAAAGAAACCTGCCTGCTTTGATGTTATTACAGAAATTTAATTACTTGTTGATGTTTTCCATGAATTTGAAGTCACCACCAGAGGTATTGATTTTGGGTATGCTTCCAGGTTTGATTTTGTTCAGCAATTCGCAGAGAACTACTCCGTCGCGAAGATAATCTTCATACGCTACTCCAGCGGGGAACTTTTTGCCTAAAATGGCTTCGATCCATTCTTGAGCTTCGGCGTCCTGTTGGGGGTCACGTTTTCCGGCCAACTACAAGGGACAGAAATACAAAATGAGCAACAATATGTTTATGAACAATAGGAATAAACAGGTATAACATGCGAGCTATTTGCCAAAAAAAGAGGATATTTTGTGTTACTAGAAATGGGGTATCTTGAAACAGCCGGGAAGCTTGGTACCAGCAGACATGCGTATGAGCCATCTTACTTGCCCACTTAAGCTAATCCCTGAAACTCTAATCTCACTTATGAGTATGAGCAGTAAACGGTCAAAATTCATGAATACTGTGCTGATTATTGGTGCGTTTTAAGTTACACTACTGTTCCAAGATACCCCAGGTAACTGAATGACATTAGTCGCCATATTGTCATCATTTTAGAATTACTTTCGTATTGCACTATTTTTGATTTGAGAATGAGTCAATTGACAAAATCTCACCATTCCTCTACCTCAGCGAAAAAAATGTCCAACACTCATTTTCTCATTCCTCCGGTCTGTCATCGATAACTTTATTCCCCTGCCTCTATAAGGAATTTTACATACGAGTAATTTGCCCGTCTGGAAATTGTAGTGCCAGCCCAAATTCCGGCATCGGCCACCAATCGAACCTGATGCTCGATTTGCACCAAGCGCAACACTCGGGCTGAATAACCGGAAGGCGCTAGCGCCAACCTGGCGCAAAGTTGACGCTGGCCCCACGATTTCCAGGCGGGTATCTGTTGTAGATTCAAAATGGGAGCCAAATTGAGATTCTGACTTGAGAGTACGTAAACGTTAGATACTTGAAAAAAAAATCGAACAAATAAGCAGAAACAAAACAAGTCTAAAATGTGCCCACTATTTATGTTCTAGCACACTAGTAGCGCACAGCCACGTTTTTTCTTTCCTCAAATATCCAAAAATTCAATCAAATTTTCACAACGAATATTTACACATTTTCAAAGTAAGAGTTGACTGTTTTTGCTTAATTTCACAAGTTTTGAAATATTCAACATGTTGTATGCGAATTTAATTAATTTTCCATATTCATAAAGGTTTTTCCGACATTCTATGCCGACAATGATTTTCATGTAATTCCTCAAAGAGCATGACAAATTACATTTTGTATGTTCTAGTGCACTCATAGCGCAACCATGTTCTCCTTTCTTCTTCATTTATTTTTCAACTTTCCAAAATCTTAATGTTTCACAATTATCAATATTTAGGTACCCCTTTTGAATGAAAATCAGTCCATACCCTCAATGTCTCATCCTAAGTTCAAAAAGTTTCAAAAATTCGTATCTACATTTAATTGAATTGAATTTTTTTTAACGCCTTTTCAACCTTCTGTGCAAATGATGATTTCTCATCGAATTTCTTAAACATTCGATGCACACTGAAACTGTCAGGTAGTCAACTTTTAGCTATACCTATTATATACAATTCCACAGTACATTTCGATACGTTATTATAAGTACATAAAATTTTGCAAACAATTGAATATGTTGCCCTTATTCTTTCTTTTGAGGCCGACATCATTAATCAACACTACGAATTCATTTTAATCTAATAATGCAAAAACACGATTTATCGGCGTTTTATTCAATTTCCCCTCAACGAATTTACTTTAAATTCAATAAACTATACCAAAATTTGAAAATTAAAAACACTTACTTTGGCTCGAACTTGTCGTTCCAAAGACATGGTTACGATTTGTTTTACGATTGAATGCGCGAACACAAATTTCACGAACTGTAGCGCGTTTTATTTCAAACTAACTTCTCAGCACTTTTCGCGAAACGTCTGATATTCTAAACCTCCTACACAGAAGCTTATATATGTGAACTATTTTACATCACCAAAATAGCAGTTGACTCAACCGAGGCGGGGACAGAAAAATCTCATCTAGTTATATTTACAGAATTATTTCGTAATCGCGTATTCTCTGTTATTCTAGATTTTTTTTTTTCTCAATAGACTGTAATATAGATACTAGCAACGGTATAGATAATACATGAGTAATTCGCACCAAAATAGAGGGAGAAAGTGGATCTATTTGGGGACCTAGGGCGAATGCTACAGCCCATGTCTCTCTTTGGCAAATCTCTTTGGTAGATGATGTGGAAGTGCCATTTTTAGATTCTTAAACTGCAGATAGATTCATTAGAGAACGAAAAAGACAAAGAAACCCTCGAATGTTGATACTAGCTAGCAGCGGTAGGCAGCCAGCTCGTCACGCGTTTATGCAGTTGCTTGACCCACATGAAGGGCAGAGCAAAGCAACACCCAACGTCACCGAATTCGTTGTAGTTAGGTACCAGACGTGCCAAGTATACAGGATTATATTAGTAGATATAACATGTATGAATTAGCTAGCGCACTGTGATTATTTTGCTAACGCAAGAGACTTTTCATCATTTCTGACTAACCCGAAAAATCCTAAAAAATATCCACATCAAATTTCCCTGTTTTCATGGGGAAAATAGGTGATTTTTCTCACAATTTTTGTCAGTTCAAGTCATAAAATTTTCAATTTTTTGTATCAAATTCTCTATTCTAACACACTTGAGTTTTCTCTTTAGCGAGAGCTACTTTTTTCAACATTTCTCATCACTCAAAATTCTTCCCATGGAACCCCCTGGTATTATTTTGTTAACGCAAGATATTTTGGACTAACCTAAAAAAATCCTAAAAATCCTCTAATTTTTTTACATGCAATATTTAACCATTTTAAAGCAAATATGATTCATTTCACCCTATTTTTCCTTCCTGGCAAGTTTGAAAATTTTCAACTTTTTGTATCAAAGTTGTATCAATTTCCTATCTTTCATCTCCCTTTTTCCATCATCACCAGCAGATGAATTTTCCTAAAAATTAGAGAGCTAAAAATCCACCTGGCACACTTGACTAATCTTTTATGTTCTAGCGCAGTGAAGTGCAATCTCGAATTTCTCACTTTTTCATTATTTTGCTAGCGAAGTGATATTTCACCATGTAAGAAAGATAAAGTTTAATGTAGGAAATGAAACTGTTTCAAGACTTTCCCAGGTAATAAAAAGTATATACGTACATTTTTGCAACATTCTATCAATTTTATTGTATGTCCGGTCATATGGAGGCTTGGATTGTCAAATTTTGGTCAACGGAAGGAAGACTTACTCTGCTTCCCTTGATCGCATCTGTTTGTATTGAATGATCAAATCCTTCGATTTAAATGCAATCGTATTTTGAGGTGAATGTTTGCATTTCTGAAAATATATGCAAAAATAATTAACGTCAACACAGCTTAGAATGTTTTCTTTCAAGAATCAAAACATTGTATTCTGAAAATTTATAAGCCAACTGGCAGGATATCCTCCAACCCTCTCATTAGATGAGGGCGAGAAATGTTCACACTTAAAATTACTAACGGTTTATTCTGAATTTCAGAATTGTTCCTCAGAGACTCCAGGGAGAACGAACTCTTGAATAAAACGTCAAGCTGATAGCATTTTTGGTTTAAAAATATTGTTGCAGTGAGAGAGGATTTCCAACTCAACAGAAATTTCCAAGTTCACTTTTCAACAGTACCTGAAACAAGAATGAGTTTTCCAGTGTGCACGAGAATGCTGTACTTAAGATATTTCAAATTTCGATACATTCAGAATATTTATCAGTACATGAGCATCACACAGACCAATAATTAATACACGGTCACAATTACAACCTTTTATTTTGAATGAATAAAACGTAATGAAATAGACCGAATAATATAAAAATGAGACAGTTCATATCGAGATACTGAGACACTAATTCAGGATACTATGATTCATTGAAAAAGGTACCTTCCATTAAGAAACAATACTACTGTCTAATGTGGTAATATCGGACACTGGTGGTATTATCGGCCACTCATGACTGGTTATGGATAACAATACTAACGTTCCAACAGCAAATAATGAGTAACCGACATTACCACCGGTGTTTGAGGTAACCCCAGTTGACCTTACTGATAGCAATACCAGCGCTCCTACAACTCATGAGTGGCTAATATTACTACCAGTGTTCAATATTACCCCAGTTGACAGTACTCGTATCATGCAAACCAATATATAGAGTTGTTCAATAATCATTAACAATTATCAAAAGTTAATATCCCACTGTCATTAGTATCATTCAAGAAATGCTCAATCATCATTCTCATGATCAAATGTTACTGAGCTGTTACCAATCGCCGTAATTTTTAGGTGACTACACTCAAAATGAATTCACCACATGAAATTTGTCACTTTTTCGGCACAATATTGCAGTCAAATTGATAAGTAACTACAAAAGTCGCGTTACAACGACGATATCGATTATTAAACCGAATTTTGCAGCAACTTTGATGTAGAATTCAATCCAAAAGTCGATGTCAACAGAGTAACTCCACTTCTGTATCAAATTCTACCACAATGTTGTATGAAAACCAGTGTTGTTAGACATAACAAAGCAAAATGACAAAATGTCAATTGAATTTTAGAAATTTTGTCATAATGACAAAACCATTTGTCAGTTTTGTCATATGACAAAATGGAAATGACATAACAAAAAAAAAATAATAATAAATGACAAACATTTCGTCATTACGCGTTTTTTTTTTTTTTTTTTTTTTCAGTCCTTATCAAATAATGAACCAAAATAAAATTCACGAGTTCTTTTTTGTTGTGTTCATATGTATTAGAATAAATGGCAAATATTAAATACCGTCTACTGGGGTAATATCAAACTCCGGTGGTAATATTGGCCACTCATAACTTGTTCACTGATAATGATACTAGCGCTCCTACAATAAGACATGAGTAGCCAGTATTACCACTGATGTCTGATATTACCCCAGTTGACTTCACTGATAACAATACTTGCACTCTGACAACAAGTTATAAGTGGCCAATATTACCACTAGTGTCCAATATTACCTCAGTTGATGGTGAGTACTCAAAAAGACATATTTCATATTAAATTGAACAGAGTTCTGAACAGAAAGACAAAATGACCTAAGCAGCTGGAATTTTGTATGGTTTCACATAAGTCTGTCAAGTGCTAATTGATCAAGAAGATTAAAGATGTGTCCGGTTAAACAAGAACCTTTTTCTTCTATCACTAACTTCATTCTCCCGTCATTATGTATTTACCTAGTTACTGTCTTACTTCTTTCATTCTTATCTATTGCTCTTATTCTTACATTCAAAGGGAAACTAAGTAAGTTGCAATGGTTATTTGTTAGTTTGTATATTCTTTATTCCTTCACGTCCCTAATTAAAATAATAATTTGAAGAACTTCTCGTGAAAACAACCTAAGTCAGTTTTGAAATTTCAACTTCACCGCAAGGCAGCAACGTGAGTGCTGCAGTTCTGCAGGATGTTTTCATGGAAAGCTCAAGCTCTTCAATTTTCAAAATGTAGTTATTGACTATTACACAACCTTTGTTGGAATAACATTGATGACTGATGGAATTGAATTGCATGTAAACAGATAGGTATTGGCATTTTGACGAAATAATTCTGTCATGACACAACAAAACCATGAAAACACAAAATGACAGAACTACAAAAAAAAAGAAAGAAAGAAAAAAAAAAAAAAGAAGAAGAATTATGCTCGTCTGACAAAAAATTGTTTTGTCTAACATCACTGATGAAAACGTGACGGATTCTGAATGTCGACAAAATAGTCGATGTTTGTGTAGACCCATATTTCAAGGCCAATAACAATTACCAAAAACTGATTAAATCTAGTAGAATTACGATCAAACTCAAAAATTATTTCATAATCATCAATCAGGTTCATTCAATTTCCGCTGTCGTATCATTATGTTACAGATATGCCACGGAATGATACTAATAATTGATATTAATTGATGTATCACTACATTACTTCGTAATTAAGTTGACTATCAACTAGTATAATTACCACATAAATAATCAAGAAGTTACTGATTGTTGTTGATAATTAACGTAACTGACAGTCAGCTTTTTTACTGGGTTAATTTTGTTGATAAGGTTTAAAATACAATAACAGTACTGTAACACGGGGTGACTTTGCAATTACGGGGTAACTTGGCACACGTATGTTTTCAGTGCTCCTCGGAGCGCGAGCGAAAAGATTGAATGCATGGCAACACTAACACATGACTTGTTGTAATGTAGGATATTATAGCTATTAAAATGAGTGAAAATCAAAAGAAACAGTACGTTTGGTATCATTACATGCAGAATTTAATCACATTCGTGATAAAAGTAAACTATTGTATATTAATTG